>JBBGZY010000722.1:1917500-3387500 GCA_037952925.1 Lithobates clamitans | reverse complement strand
TACAGTCTTCCAGGGACACACTTCTCCTGTATTTAATACTACAGCTCTGCTCCACATAGGCTATTATGTGATCGCTCAGCTCCTGCACACTCTGCCAAATGAATGAGCTACAGTATGCAGGAAGGTACAGAGCAATCCCTGGCTGTGTATTTAGTGAGAACAGTGCTCGGTGATAATGTCTACTTTGGAGAAGCAGGAACTGCAGAGGTGAACGGACGCAATCCCCTGCAGGGGGAGGGCATCTGCAGGGTGTGTGTTAATGAGGTCAGCTGCTGATCTGTTTCCTTAGTTTACTATGGCCGGCCAGACATCAACCTCCTTAGCGGTATTCTCGAGTGTGGCTCGGGGTGGCTTTTCAGTCACAAAAATGATAACCCCGACTCGCACTCGGGATCGTATTGCAGGATCCAGGCAAAGTTACTTACCTTGTAATCCAGGATCCTGCGATGTGTCCCCGCTGTGTGTGCGAGCCGCGTCCTCCGCCGGATCTATTACGGTGCCGAGCTCTGTTCCCTGCGAGCGTTGCAATGCTTGGGGACCTAGTGGTTTGTCCAGTGCCTGCATGCAGTTTTGTATTATAAATACTGTTCTTTCTGCCTGGAAACTGGAGATTGTCCATAGCAACCAAAAAGTGTCCCTTTACATCAAAAGCAGTTTTAGACCAGCTAGAAAACAACGATAATAAATTAGAATCACTTGCAGAATTGAGTGATAGTGATTTGTGGGGAAATTTGTCATCAAAAACTCAAAGTAATGACAGCGACAATTCTGCAACTGAGCAAATTTCAGTGTTTTTTGAATTGATTACATTATTGAATAATTTTTATTATTATTATATTATAATTTGTTAATATTATTTATAGTTATTTATTAAAACTTATTATAATTTAAAGTTAAATAACTTTATTTAACTTTAAATTATATATTATAATTTTTGATTTCGTGTTTCAAACTTTATCATACCCGGGATATCTACTAGACTCTTGTTTGGACAGATTTAAGTGTGTTATTCCTAAGAATTACAGGCCTATAATATAAAACGCCACGTTTCCATGCAAAACAATTGTACCGCTTTGAGCATCAAAAATCTGAAATAATCATACCGCCAGGGAGGTTAATCAATTGAAAATATTGCTTGATTTCCCCCAATCAACACAGTCAGTCCTCCCGCAGCACTATTGTGTTCTGCCGGCAGGGAGCCTTCTCCACTGGCAGAATACATTGGTCACTCCCGGTTGCTGTTACCGCCGACAGTAATCACATGGAAAAAAATCAGACAGGCTGGTAGTCGATGGATTGGCTTCAGTACAAAATCAGACAGGCTGGTAGTCGATGGATTGACTTCAGTACAGAATCAGACAGGCTGGTAGTCGATGGATTGACTTCAGTACAGAATCAGACAGGCTGGTAGTCGATGGATTGACTTCAGAATAATCAGCCTGCCCATAGATGGATTGAAATTTAACAGTATTGCCTTCCCAAGATAATAGAGGTAAGCCTGTCCTAGAATATAGAGAAAGCTTGTTCTTTTCTGCAATAAAGGTCCAATAATGCTATATTGGTACATAGGAAAGTTGGAATTAAAAAAAAGCCTGTAATAGTGTTCAGGGTTCCTGCTGCTCAGCGAAACTGCTGACGAATCAAATCTGGGTGTGCTTGAGAAATACTAGTCACAGAGACAGGAAAGAACAGACAGTAATAATAACTTTGTCAACAGTTCTAACTTTCCCTCACTCCACTGAAAAACGTGTGTGACGGGAGGGCCTGTGGAACTCAGAATCCCTTGGAGAGGTTGGGAAACCCTTGTTTTAGCTCCCCATGCACCCCCAATGTCTAAGTCACCCTGTGTCCATAATGGGATAGTAATATTTATCCACATTCGCCCCGTTATTGGTTATTGCTATATTCCTCTTTTTGTTACATTTTTGAAAGACTTTTCTTGGATTTGCCCAAAGACTATTCTTAGTCTGTTTAATTCTAAACTCGACATGTTAATTGGAAGAGCTGATCACATTGGCCTCTGTACAATGTAGGAGACGGGCCGACTCCTACTAGAGCTCCTGCTATTGTGAGAAGGTGTCCTGTGTTTATACCTATGATAATGTATAATGTACTGCCACGCTGCGCTGCCGCGCTGCCTTCCACCAGATGGGGATGTCACTTGCCACGCTGCCTTCCACCAGATGGGGATGTCACTTGCCACGCTGCCTGCCACCAGATGGGGATGTCACTTGCCACGCTGCCTGCCACCAGTTGGGGATGTCACTTGCCACGCTGCCTGGCTGCCACCAGATGGGGATGTCACTTGCCACGCTGCCTGGCTGCCACCAGATGGGGATGTCACTTGCCAAGCTGCCACCAGATAGAGATGCCACTTGCCATGCTGCCACCAGATGGGGATGTCACTTGCCAAGCTGCCACCAGATGGGGATGTCACTTGCCAAGCTGCCACCAGATAGAGATGTCACTTGCCACGCTGCCACCAGATGGGGATGTCATTTGCCAAGCTGCCTGGCTGCCACCAGATGGAGGAGGGCGGAACAGCGGTGCGGGCAATAAAAGATGTCATCTCTCTCCCCCGCCGCCGCCCTGCTGACATTACTTGTCTCCTCCGCGGCCTGGCAGCAGAGGCGCCGCGGCACACAGGTTGGAGACATTTCTTTTCAAAAATGGCGCTGGGCGGCGCAATCACGATACTGCACATGCGCCGCCCGGCCGAGCACGTACGAGCTTTCCCGAGCCCGGCCGGCTTTGGAACAGCGCATGCGGGCGGCTCGCGGCCATCTTTTCTACGGGCACCAGTGCCCCTAATGAACATTAACGGGCAGCCCGAAAGGGGGAGGGTGGCGCCACCCCTGCACCACTGCCGCCCCAAGGCCTGGCCTCGGTGGCCTTGTGGCAAATCCGGCCCTGCACGGAGTCACCTTGGCTGCTTTAAGGGAGTAATTTAGCTCATGTTAATTTATGTTTCTGGTTACAGGTGTATTGTTGTGCTGCATACACACATTCGATGTGAGCTTGTTGTTGGAAATTCCGACCATGTGTAGGCTCCATCGGACATTTGTTGTCGGAATTTCCGACAACAAAAATTTGAGAGCTGGTTCTCAAATTTTCCAACAACAAAATCCGTTGTCGGAAATTCCGATCGTGTGTACAGAATTCCGACGCACAAAATTCCACGCATGTTTGTTATCAAGCAGAAGAGCCGCACTGGCTATTGAACTTCATTTTTCTCGGCTCGTTGTACGTGTTGTAAGTCACCGCGTTCTTGATGTTCGGAATTTCCGACAACATTTGTGCGACTGTGTGTATGCAAGTCAAGTTTGAGCCAACATCCGTCGGAAATAAATCCAGGATTTTGTTGTTGGAATGTCCAATCGTGTGTACATGGCATTAGAGTAGTATGAGCAGGAGAGGGGGAACCTTCTCTTCAACTGTATATAAGACTGTAATCTTGTTCTAATAAACAGTCCATGTTAAATCTGTGTAAGTGAGCTAGTCTCATATGGATCTTGGCTACAATATTCGGCTGTAAAAATCTGATATCTGAAGGTCCAGATTGGTGGAAGCTGTGTACTGATGGAAGCCCTCAAGCGGAGTGCGTCAGTGATCCGTTACAATGTGTTGTTGCCCTGGCAAGAAGTGGGGGAAATCTCCCTATAGGAAACAGAAGCTCCCCAAAACTAGAGAAATAGCCTTGCCTAAGATTGGGCAGAATTCGATAGCGATATAATGTAACCACGTAGGCTGCCATTGCTAGACTCCGCTTTTGAAAATACTCATTATCTGGCTCTTATATTTTGTTACAAAGGCTTTACTACTTGGAGTTACTGACCGGAACCATTCAGTTGGTCATGCGTTCTGACTTTACTCCAACTACATTAGCAGCATGCTTGTCAGTGACTCAAACAGTGCAGAGGCTGGAGGTTGACATGGAACTAGTCAGCAGGAGGCAAGTAACAGCAGCCTATCTTCTACAGATTTCAGTTCAAAATCATTCTGCAAGTAGCTATTTGTAGTAAATCCTTAAATTAATGGGTTAGTACATGCAAAAGTTGACCCTGGTGCAGAGAACCAGTCCTTGGCTTCTTCTATATCTTGAATACACCAACAGTGAGATCTCCCTACCATAATTCCTGATGCTTTTTCTGTCCTGGGAGTTTTGGGGTGTTCTCATCCACCTTTTTGTGTTCCATCTCCTTGTAGGCAGGTACAGTCTGCTGCCTCCACTGCAGGTGATGCTCAACTGCAGCAGAAATGCAAAGGGAGAAGAAGTCATGGGGAACAGGGTTCCTCTATGATTTCCTGAGTCACTGGGGCAGCGATCCAATTGGATGCTAGCCGCCCATGTGACTCTAGTGACCATCTTAGGTGTGGCAGAGTCTATTTAGGACCCTGGTCCCTGGGTTTGGCGTGCTTTATGTGAGTGGGTAGAGTAGGAAAAGGTACTGTCTGTTAGGGACAGTACTAGCGATAGGGAATGGGCTTTGATGAGGAGGGAAAGCGCAGGGTTGCATGTCTCCGGATACCTTCCTAATTGGGCATGAGACGGCCAGGCCACATTCTGTCCCCTCTCAACATATGCTGTTGGTTTGGCTGGAACCTGCTTCTTCCTGTCATTAGAACTGTGAGTGTGCCCGGCCGGGTAGCTGTCACACCGGGTTTGTTGTGAACTGTTGCTGTATCACTTCAATAGATAGAAGTTTTCCATTGCACCTGACTGTGTGAATTATTTCCGATGCACCATGCTACACCCGACCTACATCCTCTCTAAAAACCCAACAGAGATGAAGAGGACCCCTTATAATGAGCACAGTAGGTGTGAAGACAGGAAAACTCAGCTCTAAGATCTCACCAACAGAGCCCCCCAAGAGATAGAAGAGACTGTCAGGTAGTTTGGGATTTAGGACGTTGTGGTCCTTGGAAGTTCAAGGTGTTCCATCACAAAGGGCTGGTTGATGGCGCCCTAGGGCAACTTGGGGTGTCCACCAAAAATAAATAAAGGAATTGGAAGAACCTTTATACTGTAGTAAGTTGACTTAACCTCCCTGACGGTATTCCCAAGTGTGGCTCGGGGTTAAATTTCAGCACCATTAGCGGTAACCCACAGCCACACTCGGTATTACATCTCAGGATCCTGGTGCAGATTACTTACCTTGTCCCCAGGATCCAGCGATGTCCCCCCGCGGTGTCTGCGGGCTCCGTCCTCTACCCAAAGCCTCTCTGTGCCAGGCTCCGTTCCCTGCGAGCGCCGCGACGCACGGGGGCGGAGCCTAGCGGCAAATTCAAAAAAATGTAAAAATCATAACACATACAGTACTGTAATCTTACAGATTACAGTACTGTATGAAATCATTTCACTTCCCTTTGTCCCCAGTGCTTTGTCCAATGCCCTGCCTGCAGTTTTATATTATATATACTGTTCTTTCTGCCTGGAAACTTGAGATTGTCCATGGCAGTGCTGCCAAGCTACCAAGCTGAAATTTACTGGCGCAACACCCAAAATTTACTGGCACAGCCACGTTTTTACTGACATTTCAAAAAGTTCCAAAAATGCAGTTTTAAGTGCAAATTTTTGGTATTTAATCTACAAACAACTACAATATACAGTTCGTAATGTGATTTCAAGTAGATCTGAAAGCAAAAAAACATTGTTTTATATAGCAAGGCAGGTTATTGTAACCCATCAGTTTTTTGTCACCTATGTCCACACAGAGAGAGAGAGAGAGAGAGACACACACACACAGACACAGCCTTTGCCCCCCCAAAGAGACTGCTTTTGCCCCCACTGAGAGACACAGCCTTTGCCCCCGACAGCAAAAGAGCCTCAGGCTGCAGTGCCCAGCAAACAGACTGCTACCCCCTCCTGGCTCAGGGAAGACAAGATATGGGCACATATGAAAACGAATGACTCTGACAGCACTTCAGCAGTGCAACACAGATGACTTCCATGAAAGTGACAGTCACCAGGCAGGCCTGGTCCCCAGCAGCCCACTCTTCCTGGCTCAGGGACAAGAGGGAAAGAATGAATGAGCACACAATGAAGCTGAATTTGACTTGCAGCAGGCAGCACAGATGATAAATAAACCACCTCCTACAGTGACAGTCTCTCTCCACCTCGGCCCAGGGCTTTGTTTTGAGCTGTATCTCCACCTGAGAGCTTTGAGTCTGCAGGCTTGCCTTGCTTGTGTGCCTGGTCTGTTCATTGCCGTGGATGGTCCGACAGTCTCCGTCCCTCAGACAGCATAATAGTCTGCCAGCCACTTACTGTCTCCACCATGAAGTCCCCTCCGCTCTACCCACTCGGCTGATGGTGTAGGTAGGGGCACAGTGCTGTGGTGGTGGGAATCCCTGACTCCTCACAGGCTCCATCATTTCCAGGCAGAGACAGACCGACCGAGGACCGACCTCCTCCTCCGCTGTCACTGTGGCAACTGGCGAGATGAATGGAACATGGCGTCTGACATTCAAAAATGGCGCTGGGCGGCGCCATCACTTCACTGCGCATGCGCCCGGCCTGCTGAGCATGTACGAGATTTCCAGAGCTCGGCCGGCTTCAGAATGGCACATGCGCAGTTGCGCTGTCGGCCAGCAGCCATCTTTTTTATGGGCACAGTTGTCCGGACATTTACGGGCGACCCGAAAACGGGCTGAAATTTACGGGCTGCCTGTAAATTAACGGACGGTTGGCAACACTGGTCCATAGCAACCAAAAAGTGTCCCTTTACGTCAAAAATGGCTTTAGACCAGCTAGAAAACAGCGATAGTAAATTAGAACACTTGCAGAATTGAGCGATAGTGAATCGTAGGGAAATTTATTTTATTATTATTATATTATTATTTTCTTTAATTATTTATATTTATTTATTATATTATAATTTATGACTTTGTGTTTCAAACTTCATCATACCCGGGATATCTACTAGACTCTTGGTGGACAGATCTAGGTGTGTTATTGCTAAGAATTACAGACCTACAATATAAAACGCCAAATTTCTATGCAAAATAATTGTACCGCTTTGAGACGCAAAAATCTGAAATAATCATACCGCCAGGGAGGTTAAATATGGTGATGAAATATAAAGAGGGAAAATAACTTACATCTGTTGAGGCTGAGTTCACCCTGTGGGGTAGAGACACGCAACCTTTCATAGCTGCAGTTGGAGAAAACCCCCATCCCCATGAAGGATATAAGAGGTCGCTCTCGATGCGATGGGGATCCCAATCCTGGATCCTCCTGTAGGAGTTTTCAGGCGAGTGTTGAACTTTCTGTGTTGACGGTGGGCAGGATCCCCTCTCATTCTGGGACAGCATCATGTGACATCGCCAGTCTCACCACATTGGCTCGGCTCTTTACCCATGTGATTGGCTGTGTCCAATCACAGCCGATCACATGTAAACACCGAAATGGCGCTTATCCGCTCTCCTTGCCTCACACTGACAAACTGTGAGACAAGGCGAGCCGATCAGCGACATCTCCTCACAGGGGAGACCTGTATGGATAATCAGGGCACTGATCATCAGTGCCCTGATTATCTGTGCAGCCTCAACAGTTCCCAGCAGTAATGTCAGTCAGTGCCCATCGGGGATGCCAATCAGTGCCCATCAGAAATGCCAGTCAGTGTTGCTTTTCAGTGCCCATCAGTGCCTGCTCATCAGTGCCGCCTATCCATGCCCATAAGTGCTGCCTGTCAGTGCCCATCGGTGCCTGCTCATTAGTGCTGCCTATCCGTGTCTGTCAGTGCCCATCAGTGCTGCATATCAGTGCCCATCAATGCTGCATATTAGTGCCTCCTCATCAGTGCCCATCAGTGCCGCCTCATCATCACGCATCAGTAAAGGAGAATAATTACTTATTTACAAAATTTTCTGACAAACTAAGGAAAAAAAAAACTTTTTTCAAATTTTTCAGCCTTTTTCGTTTTTCTAGCAACAAATAAAAAACTCAGCGGTGATTAAATACCACCAAAAGAAAGCTCTATTTGTGTGAAAAAATTATAACATTTTCATTTGGGTACAGTGTTGCATGACCGCGCAATTGTCATTCAAATTGTGACAGCGCTGAAAGCTGAAAATTGGCCTGTGCAGGAAGGGGGTATAAGTCCCCTGTATTGAAGCGGTTAAATGTATAATGGGTGCCTGATCAGACCACCAACGGGCTTTTTCTCGACCTTTTCTAACTCAACAAATGTCAGGGAGATTAACTATCCATCATCTACCAAACACCGAAATATCAAGGTAGACTGACCCATTTTCATCTCCAGAACCACAACTGACAATGACAGGACATGTAAAGCCTGGTTTTTGGAAAGGGAGAGAAGAAAGTCAACAACAGGATAGGCTAAATAAAATCCTATCTGCAGCTGTAATAGCATGCCACATACAGAAATAATTGAGAACCCAGAAAATAGAGTCATACTTCTGTATAAATGACACTAATAGAAGGAAGGAACAAGGAAAGAGAGCATTTACAGGAACCATGTTGCCATTATAACGGACGGAAGAAATTTTGTGTTTATTATTACGGGGGGGGGTTGACTGTTTAATGATGATCTGATAAGTAGTCCAAGATCTTCAGATAATGTTGACCAATAGTCACTTGAGTACAAGAATTTCTAAAGAAGACCAGTAATTGTGATATTCTGTCTCCAGTGCTGAGCTGGCCTCTAGTGTAAAAAATGACTGTGCATAGGAGAGGTGTATAGGTAGGCTAAAATGCAACCTTTGGTGGTCATCCACACTTCGATAAATGACCGATTTATTTTCTGATCAACTTCTTCCGATAGGCATAATCAATTGTAGGGATCTGCTGCCCTCTACTGTCTGTCTTTGTGAATACCTGTTCTAATTTTAAGCAGTTAATGATGTATGCACTTCTTTTTTCTCGGGGAGGCTGGGTTAAAAAATACCCAGAGGAAGAAAGATAAGATAGATAGGTTTTCGGAGACCATATGTCCTTATACTGCTATATTTTTACCCAGACCAGAACCAGAGACTATTAGGCAAGTATTTCTATGTTCTATTAGTTTAACTTCAGCTGCCCACAGCTTCTTGTGCATCTGATTTCTTGTGACAGACTTATGCTGGGCATATACACGGTTTGAATCTCGGCTGGCTTCGAACCGTGTATGGGCAGGCTAAAGGTACAACCAGCCTGCTTGATTTTGCTTGCGATTATCACTAGTGGCTGGTATAGCTGTTAGCAATAATCACCATCTTCTCCCGGCAGGGGCAGCTTCCCCCCCCCCATCAGGAGATGGCAATGGCTTGGCAGGAGGGATTCCCGCATCAACACTGTCGGTGCAAATGGGGGAATCAAGTGAATTTGATTCCTGCAATGAAAATCAAGTGAATTTGATTCCTGCAATGAAAAAAATTTGCACCGTGTATGGCCTGCCTTAGTATTTATGTCATATGCACAGTGCCAGATAACTAGGTCTGTGCTACTGTATGTGTGTAGTGGTCACCTTCCAGTGTAGCATTGAGCCAGATTGGTTCATATGCATACATCCTTTCATTATATTATATACTCCATGTTTACTCTGCTGTATAGCATCAATTGATATATACAATCTCATGTCTGCTGACCTTTACTATGGATGTTGGAACATCTTTTGTGGGTCACACACTTCATTCATCATTCTATATATTCCCTTCACTTTTCTTTCATTGTCCCCCAGATTCCAAGTCCACACTAACACTGAACCAGTTTGGTTCATGTATACACATACTTACCTTGTATTATATATTGCTTTACATTTATGCTGCTAGGCAGTATTAATTGTTATACATGCATTCATGTTTCAGTTGATATTCTCTACGGATATTGGGAGATCCTTGGGGATGCACATCCTAGCCATGCCTGCCCACCCCGGTTGCGCTCTGTTGGGTCCTGGGTTTTTCTTGCCTCCTCAGCTCCCCAGTGGCGTCTCCAGCTTTCATATTTAGGGGGGGCACATGGGGGGGCAGGGTCAAAAGTAGGGGGGCAACTATAAAATGCAATTACCGTATTTATCGGCGTATAACACGCACTTTTTTCCCCTTAAAATCAGGGGAAAGTCGTGGGTGCGTGTTATACGCCGATCCCCGCTATCGCTATGTGAATGTCGGCGATCGCTGCCGACATTTACATAGCGAGTAGTTTCAAATATGGCGCCGCGGACTTTGGAGGGACTCGGCGGTGCTGAACGAGCGCCGCCGAAGTCACAGAGCCGAGATACACATAGTCGGGTGTATTCGGCTCTTTCCGGCGCCGCTCACTGTCACGCCCAGTCCCGCCATTGGACCTGTGTTATGTCCATCATAGGGCGGGACTGGGCGGGACTGTGAGCGGCGCTGGAAAGAGCCGAGAACCCTCGGCTATGTGTATCCCGGCGGCGTTCGTTCACTTCCGCCGGCGCCGAGTCTCTCCGAACTCCGCGGCGCCATATTTAAAACTACTACCGTGTGTATGGCGGCGGCGGCGGCGGCAGGAGGCATGGACACTGGGGACAAGGCTGCACTGGGGACAAGGCTGCAGGGACAAGGCTGCATTGATAAGGCTGCACTGGGGACAAGGCTGCATTGACAAGGCTGCACTGGGGACAAGGCTGCACTGGGGACAAGGCTGCATTGACAAGGCTGCACTGGGGACAAGGCTGCACTGGGGACAAGGCTGCATTGACAAGGCTGCACTGGGGCAAAGCTGCACTGACAAGGCTGCACTGACACTGAAAAGGCTGCAATGACACTAACAAGGCTGCAGATGAACACTGATGAGGCTGCATTGATGGGCATTTTAATGTAAGTTTCTTTTCCTTAAACTTCCCTCCTAAAAGTTTTTTTCCTTAAAATTCTCTCCTAAACTTGGGGTGCGTGTTATACGCCGGCGCGTGTTATACGCCGGCGCGTGTTATACGCCGATAAATACGGTATATATATATTTTATATATATACATATGTATATATATATATATACTGGGGCCCTTTACTACGATCCCACAACGGGCCCTTTCACATGTTCTGCAGTGAGCCCCCTTCCTACTGTATTGGGCCACCCCTCAGGGTGGCAGAAAACAAGAGATATATGTCACCAGTAGGGATGAGCTTCGAGTTCGAGTCGAACTCATGTTCGACTCGAACATTGGCTGTTCGCAAGTTCGCCGAACAGCGAACAATTTGGGGTGTTCGCGGCAAATTCGAATGCGGCGGAACACCCTTTAAAAGTCTATGGGAGAAAACAAAAGTGCAAATTTTAAAGGCTTATATGCAAGTTATTGTCATAAAAAGTGTTTGGGGACCTGGGTCCTGCCCCAGGGGACATGGATCAATGCAAAAAAAAGTTTTAAAAACGGACGTTTTTTCAGGAGCAGTGATTTTAATAATGCTTAAAGTCAAACAATAACAGTGTAATATCCCTTTAAATTTCGTAGCTGGGGGGTGTCTATAGTATGCCTGTAAAGGGGCGCATGTTTCCTGTGTTTAGAACAGTCTGACAGCAAAATGACATTTTGAAGAAAAAAACACATTTAAAACTACCCGCGGCTATTGCATTGCCGACAATACACATAGAAGTTCATTGATAAAAACGGCATGGGAATTCCCCACAGGGCAACCCCGAACCAAAATAAAAAAAAAAAATGATGTGGGAGTCCCCCTAAATTCCATACAAGGCCCTTCAGGTCTGGTATGGATATTAAGGGGAACCCCAGCCAAAATTTAAAAAAAAAAATGACGTGGGGTTCCCCCTAAATTCCATACCAGACCCTTCAGGTCTGGTATGGATTTTAAGGGGAACCCCGCGCCAAAAAAAAAAAAAACGGCGTGGGGTCCCCCCAAAAATATATACCAGACCCTTATCCGAGCACGCAACCTGGCAGGCCGCAGGAAAAGAGGGGGGGACGAGAGTGCGCCCCCCCCTCCTGAACCGTACCAGGCCACATGCCCTCAACATTGGGAGGGTGCTTTGGGGTAGCCCCCCAAAACACCTTGTCCCCATGTTGATGAAGACAAGGGCCTCATCCCCACAACCCTGGCCGGTGGTTGTGGGGGTCTGCGGGCGGGAGGCTTATCGGAATCTGGAAGCCCCCTTTAACAAGGGGACCCCCAGATCCCGGCCCCCCCCTGTGTGAAATGGTAAGGGGGTACTTACCCCTACCATTTCACTAAAAAACTGTCAAAAATGTTAAAAATGACAAGAGACAGTTTTTGACAATTCCTTTATTTAAATGCTTCTTCTTTCTTCCTTCATCTTCTTCTGGTTCTTCTGGCTCTTCTGGTTCTTCCTCCGGCGTTCTCGTCCCGCAGCGTCTTCTATCTTCTTCTCCTCGGGCCGCTCCGCACCCATGGCATGGGGGGGAGGCTCCCGCTCTTCTCTTCATCTTCTTCTTCTTCTTCTTCATCTCTTCTTCCTTCTTCTCTTCTTCATTTCTTCTCCGGGCCGCTCCGCAGCCATGCTGGCATGGAGGGAGGCTCCCGCTGTGTGACGGCGTCTCTTCGTCTGACGGTTCTTAAAAAATGGGGGGCGGGGCCACCCGGTGACCCCGCCCCCCTCTGACGCACGGTGACTTGACGGGACTTCTCTGTGACGTCACGGGGAATGCCACAGGGAAGTCCCGTCATGTCCCGTGCGTCAGAGGGGGGCGGGGTCACCGGGTGGCCCCGCCCCCCGTTATTTAAGAACCGTCAGACGAAGAGACGCCGTCACACAGCGGGAGCCTCCCACCATGCCAGCATGGCTGCGGAGCGGCCCGGAGAAGAAATGAAGAAGAGAAGAAGGAAGAAGAGATGAAGAAGAAGAAGAAGATGAAGAAGATGAAGAGAAGAGCGGGAGCCCCCCCCCATGCCATGGGTGCGGAGCGGCCCGAGGAGAAGAAGATAGAAGACGCCGCGGAGGAGATGCTGGACGAGAACGCCGGAGGAAGAACCAAAAGAGCCAGAAGAACCAGAAGAAGATGAAGGAAGAAAGAAGAAGCATTTAAATAAAGGAATTGTCAAAAACTGTCTCTTGTTATTTTTACCATTTTTGACAGTTTTTTAGTGAAATGGTAGGGGTAAGTACCCCCTTACCATTTCACACAGGGGGGGGCCGGGATCTGGGGGTCCCCTTGTTAAAGGGGGCTTCCAGATTCCGATAAGCCCCCCGCCCGCAGACCCCCACAACCACCGGCCAGGGTTGTGGGGATGAGGCCCTTGTCTTCATCAACATGGGGACAAGGTGTTTTGGGGGGCTACCCCAAAGCACCCTCCCAATGTTGAGGGCATGTGGCCTGGTACGGTTTAGGAGGGGGGGGCCGCACTCTCGTCCCCCCCTCTTTTCCTGCGGCCTGCCAGGTTGCGTGCTCGGATAAGGGTCTGGTATGGATTTTTGGGGGGACCCCACGCCGTTTTTTTTTTTTTTGGCGCGGGGTTCCCCTTAAAATCCATACCAGACCTGAAGGGTCTGGTATGGAATTTAGGGGGAACCCCACGTCATTTTTTTAAAAAATTTTGGCTGGGGTTCCCCTTAATATCCATACCAGACCTGAAGGGCCTTGTATGGAATTTAGGGGGACTCCCACATCATTTTTTTTTTTAATTTTGGTTCGGGGTTGCCCTGTGGGGAATTCCCATGCCGTTTTTATCAATGAACTTTTATGTGTATTGTCGGCAATGCAATAGCCGCGGGTAGTTTTAAATGTGTTTTTTCCTTCAAAATGTCATTTTGCTGTCAGACTGTTCTAAACACGGGAAACATGCGCCCCTTTACAGGCATACTATAGACACCCCCCAGGTACGAAATTTAAAGGGATATTACACTTTTATTGTTTGACTTTCAGCATTATTAAAATCACTGCTCCTGAAAAAACGTCCGTTTTTAAAACTTTTTTTTGCATTGATTCATGTCCCCTGGGGCAGGATCCGGGTCCCCAAACACTTTTAATGACAATAACTTGCATATAAGCCTTTAAAATTAGCACTTTTGATTATTCATGTTCGTGTCCCATAGACTTTAACGGTGTTCGCGTGTTCGAACGAACTTTTTTCCTGTTCGCATGTTCTGGTGCGAACCGAACAGGGGGGTGTTCGGCTCATCCCTAGTCACCAGCATACCAAGAAAATATAAGGGTCCAAAGCAGTGGGAGAACTATCAGGGTTGCAAAGGTTGTCTTGCCACTGGGCCCTGGTGTTCTGCCACTGTGGGGTTCCCCAGCCTCCTCTTGCTGTCCTGCCCCTGCGATTGACAGCGCTGGTCTGGCATCTCTTGGAATTTATAGGCTGTCCTAAGGACGGGAGAAATCAGTCTGTTTTTTCAGTAACTGAGAGTACTGGTGGAGTCCTTCCTGCAATTCGATCTTCTCCCTGCCAATGAGGATGCAGGGGAAGGAGCAGATCGGGCGGCCGTGGTTGTGTGAGTACTTGCATTATGAAGTGTCAACGAGCAGAGGGAGGGGGGAGGAATCACCCGCAGGAGCTGACTGGGGACTCTCTCCCTTTCAATAGAGACTATGTTACTCCAGTGGCAGCCCGAGTAAGATGTGACGCATCTGCTACGAATGCAAACAAAAAGTCATTGCCTTTTTGTAAAAAAAAAAATGTTTTTTTTAATTGGGGGGGGGGGGGCACATGGTGGGGCACAGCATAATGCTGGGGGGGGTCAGGGTCCCCTCTGGCTCCCCCTAGGGACACCATTGCAGCTCCCGAGTTGGATGCTTATCGCTGCCGCCTCTGGGCATTCAGCATCTGGTAGTCTGACCTAGCCGTTGGTAAGTATGGGGCCTTGTGCCTCAGTCCCTCTTGACCATTTGTCACAATACCATCATTGTACAGAGACCTATTTGGTTTTTCATACTTTTTTACAGATGTAATACACACGCATCTACCCCTGATGAAACAAGGATGGTCTTGCAAAATGCGTAGGGTCACTTTCTATGCCTGTGTATATTGCTATGTACATTTATACTGCTATACGTGTAATGATACAGAGTGCAGGGTTCAGGGGTGCGCTGCATACAGAGTGTAGGGCTTAGGTTGCTCTACATACACAGTGCAGGTTTCAGTGTGCACTGCATAGAGAGTGCAGAGTTTAGGGGTGCACTGCATAGAGAGTGCAGGGTTCAGGGGTGCACTGCATACAGAGTGCAGGGTTCAAGGGTGTGCTGCATACAGAGTACAGATTACACTTGATTTGCGGTGCCAAAGCTAACGTAGCAGGTCCTGTGGGTGCAAGTAAACAAAAAACAGAATCAAGGTAAAAGGCAGGTCAAGTCTGGGCGTCCAAAGACATTTATATACACCTCAAGTTCTTCTAAGGCCGGCCCCAGTGTATTTCAAGAGATTGAGGAAAAATTCTACCTTCCAAATTTTATGTTACATACCGTATTTCGGCATATAACACGCACAGGCGTATAACACGCACATTCATTTTAAGAGGGAAGTTTCAGGAAAAAAACTTAAATTTTAAATAAGAAACTTTGAAGCAAAATAAGGGTCAGTGCCCATCTGCAGCCTCACCATTGCCATCAATGCAGCCTGATCAATGCCCACCTGCAGCCTCATAAGTGCCATCAATGCAGCCTTATTAGTCCACATCAATGTAGCCTCACCATTGCCATCAATGCAGCAGCCTCACCATCGCCATCAATGCAGCAGCCTCGCCATTGCCATCAATGCAGCAGCCTCACCATCGCCATCAATGCAGCAGCCTCGCCATTGCCATCTATTGACTTCCTATTACAGAGGCCGCCAAGTAAACAGGAGATTCTCACTGTATGTATTCTGACGGCACTCGCCCCCCCCCGCCCATTGCCTCCGAGGCAGCCGAAATTGAAGTATTGGCGTATAACACGCACACGCTATTTGCACCCGATTTTCATGGTGAAAAAGTGAGTGTTATACGCCAATAAATACAGTAGTTGCATAGTTGGTGAGGTTGAAAAAAGACACAAGTCCATCAAGTCCAACCTATGTGTGTGATTATATGTCAGTATTACATTGTATATCCCTGTATGTTGTGGTCATTCAGGTGCTTATCTAATAGTTTCGTGAAACTATCAATGCTCCCCGCTGAGACCACAGCCTGTGGAAGGGAATTCCACATCCTTGCCGCTCTTACAGTAAAGAACCCTCTACGTTGTTTAAGGTTAAACCTCTTTTCTTCTAATTTTAATGAGTGGCCAAGAGTCTTGTTAAACTCCTTTCTGCAAAAAAGTTTTATCCCACCAGAATGGTATTTGTATATTGAAATCATATCCCCTCTCAAGCGTCTCTTCTCCAGAGAGAATAAGTTCAGTGCTCGTAACCTTTCCTCATAACTAATATCCTCCAGACCATAGGCGTGCGCAGTGGGTGTGCCAGATGTGCCTGGGCACACCCTAATCACTGGTGCCCATAAGCATATGGCTCTGTGTGCAGGTTCTCTTTCAGCACCCCCAAATTCACAGTCCATGTTTGAGTGTCTAAAGATTTTTTTAATCACTTGTCCAAAATAATCAGTATGGTATATGTAACACAGGGGATTTTTCCTTTAATTTGTGAAGGGGTACAGCAGCTCAGAGCTGCAGAATTCGATAGTGCTTTCATAGTTCTGGCTGCAGGGGTCAGGGTTGCCACTTACATTGAATTGAAAAGTGTCCCTTCGTTCTTCTGCCACCATACCCATACACACACGTGTGTTTGAGTCCTGAGGACTGGTGCCCAGAACTGGACAGCATACTCCAGGTGCGGTGGGACCAGAGTCTTAAAGAGCGGGAGAATTATAATTTTATCTCCGGAATTGATCCCCTTTTTATTGCATGCCAATATTCTGTTTGCTTTGTTAGCAGCAGCTTGGCATTGCATGCCATTGCTGAGCCTATCATCTACTAGGACCCCCAGGTCCTTTTCCATCCTAGATTCCCCCAGAGGTTCTCCCCCCAGTGTATAGATTGCATTCATATTTTTGCCACTCAAATGCATTATTTTACATTTTTCTACAATAAACCTCATTTGCCATGTAGTTGCCCACCCCATTCATTTGTTCAGATCTTTTTGCAAGGTTTCCACATCCTGCAGAGAAGTTATTGCCCTGTTTAGCTTAGTATCATCCTCAAATACAGAGATTGAACTGTTTACCCCATCCTCCAGGTCGTTTATGAACAAATTAAATAGGATTGGTCCCAGCACAGAACCCTGGGGGACCCCACTACCCACCCCTGACCATTCTGAGTACTCCCCATTTATCACCACCCTCTGAACACGCTCTTGTAGCCAGTTTTCCATCCAGGTATTCACCCTATGGTCCATGCCAACTGACCTTATTTTGTACAGTAAACGTTTATGGGGAACTGTGTCAAATGCTTTTGTAAAATCCATCTACACCACGTCTACGGGCCTTCCTTTATCTAGACGTGATGTATCTGGATTTTACAAAAGCATTTGACACAGTTCCCCATAAACGTTTACTGTACAAAATAAGGTCCGTTGGCATGTTCTTCTGCTATCTTCAATTGAGACATGTCCTGTCTGGTGATCTTTAACTCTGACCCCAAAAAACTGACATCCACCTTTTACAATAGCCTCATTACACCCTTGACCAGTAGGCTTGCCTATCACATTAAAATGTGATGGGAGTAGGATGTGGGAGACTTGGATTGGATAGTTGCAAATTAGACAGTTGCAAACTGGTCTCCCCTAAATTATTAGACCCACTCACCCAGTTGAATATTTTTCATAGTGCCTATTTGACCCCTGTGCGTGTGACAAGATATCGTCCCTCCTTTAGCCCCCAGTGCCCTAGGTGCCCCAACTCCAATGGTACGTTCTTTCATCCTCTATTGGCTTGCCCAGCTCTCTAGAGCAGGGGTCTCAAACTGGCGGCCCTCCAGCTGTTGCGGAACTACAAGTCCAATCATGCCTCTGCCTATGGGAGTCATACTTGTAACTGTCAGTCTTGCAATGCCTCATGGGAATTGTAGTTCTGCAACAGCTGGAGGGCCACCAGTTTGAGACCCCTGCTCTAGAGCTTCTGGTTGCAGATAGTGCAATTCCTACTGTCAGGAACCATGAATCAGACTGAGACGGAAAATGCAGTAAAAATCACACCTTTTAATATAGTAGTAAAAATGGTACAAATAGTAAACGTAATCAAAACATAGCCAGGGTACAGTAAACAAAGCGGGTAGTCAGTGCAAGCTAGTAAATCAGGAAGCCAGAGATCAGCGTAGTCAGAGACAGCAAACAGGATCAGGAACCAGAAGGGATGTCAGCCAGGCAAGTCTTTAACTCCTTCCCGCCGACCGTATGCACATATGTGGCTTCGGCTTTAAGGGGTTATATGGGGATGATGCATGCAGCTGCATGCATCATCCCGGTACTGTTTTTTAGAGCGGGCGGTCATCTCTTCAGGGATAACAAGCGATGTGGCTAAAAGCCACTCAGCTGTTATACCAGAGGAGCGAGAGGGGACGTCCCCCCTCCCGCCGCCTTCCGCCGCTCCTTCCATCCCACCGACCCCGCACTTCTAGAGTAAGACTGGAACAAAGCCAGAAAGGCTTCCTTCCAGTCATCTTTCTGGTTTACTCGGCTGCCAATGGCACCGTTTTTGGCCATCTGAATACTTTGAAGTACAAAGGAGGGATTTGGGGTCTTTTAGACCCCCGATCCCTCCATAAAGAGTACCTGTCACCACCTATTACTGTCACAAGGGAAGTTTACATTCCTTGTGACAGCAATAAAAGTGAACATATTTTTTTATTTTTTTAAAGTAACAATGTAAAATAAAAAATAAATAAGAAAAAAAAAAAAACATTTTTAAAGCGTCCCTGTCCCCGCGAGCTCGCGCAGCAAAGAAAACGCACACGTAAGTTGCTCCCGCATATGTAAACAGTGTTCAAATCACACATATGAGGTATCCCCGCGATCGTCAGAGCAAGAGCAATCATTCTAGCACTAGACCTCCTCTGTAACTCTAACCTGGTTACCGTTTTTTTTTTAAGCGCCACCTATGGAGATTTTTAGGTACCGTAGTTTGTCGCCATTCCACTAGTGTGCGAAATTTCAAAGCATGACATGTTGGGTATCTATTTACTCTGTGTAACATCATCTTTCACATTATATGAAAAATTGGGCTAACTTTACTGTTTCTTTTTTCTTTAATTCATGAAAGTGTTTTTTCCTAAAAAATTGCATTTGAAAGACCGCTGCGCAAATACAATGTGACATAAAATATTGCAACGATCGCCATTTTATTCTCTAGATTCTCTGCTAAAATATATATATATATATATATATATATATATATATATATATATATATATATATATATATATATATATATATATATGTATATAGATAGATAATGTTTGGGGGTTCTAAGTAATTTTCTAGCAAAAAATAGGGATTTTAACTTGCAAGCAACAAATGTCAGAAATAGGCTTAGACATGAAAGGGTCAACAGGAATACAAAAGAGAATCTTCAGATATGTTGACCAAGACGAAGACATGGGAGAACTGAACCAGGCAGTTTAATAAGCCAGAAGAGGCTAGCTGACGAGCAGGAAATGATCTACAGGTGAGGCACTGTGGAACAATGAGTGCTGGCAATTAACCGACAGCGGAGCACTGAGAAGGGAGGGCTGAGCCCAGCCCTGACACCTACATGGCCAAATGGGGTTGCCTCTGATGCTAGACCCTAAATTGTGTCTCTTAGGATTATTTCCTGAGCCTGAAGTATACAGATATATGACAATATTTTTACGTGAAGTAATCTTTGCTGCCAGGAAACTGGTTGCTTGCTCTTGAATGCAGATGCCACCTCCTACATTTCAATTTTGGGTTAGGTAAGTCAGTCTTACCTTTCCATAGAAGAAGATAATTTATGTCCATGGGGGCTGCCCCACCAAATATAATAATGTAATTAGTGGTTGGAACATTCTGCAACCTGTACCTAAAATTGCCTTTATAATGGGAGGTCTTGGTCAATTCAGTGTTTTCCTAAACCCAGGTCAAGACTTGGCCGCCATTCGGATTTGCGGCTGCATTTAATGTAAACCTTTGCTAGACTCTGGATACTGTATATGGGTTCTCGTGCACCGATGTACTGTACTTCTACACCTTGTATAATTTTCCGACTGCTCCCTTTCTATTACTCTTTGACAGCAACCCATGGGTTAGGATGGTGTGGGAATAATCTAAAACGGTGGGAGGGATGAATAAGTAGGGGTAAAGTTCAAGTTGGGTAGAAGATGGTGCAGTTCCCCAGTGTATAGGTCCTCAGTTAGTATAAAGAGAGATCAAAGGGGGTGCACCCACCTAAATACAAATTGTTTAATAAATTAAATTAATTTAAATTGTAATAAAATGCATTCACTTCATTAGGAGGGAAGAAGGCAAGTCAATATTGAAGAAGAGTCCTCATTGAGTTCTCCCGAGGATTACAGAAGGCTCCAGGAAGCTGAGCTGTCTAACCGCGGAAGGCGGCTACCGTTCCATGCCAGCCTGACAGCCCAGACAGACTTCCCACCCAGCACTCCATCTTTCCTGCCAAACTCTGCAGACACACCAGCCACTGACCTGCCAACCTCTGCACAGTGAAGCTAGAACACTTCAACACTGACATGCCTTCTTCCCTCCTAATGCAGTGAGTGCACTTTATTATGACTTTAATTGAATTCAATTATTTAAAAATTTTGAGCTTCTGTAACTCTCAGGGGGCAGTTAATATCTATTGTACCCTATGGGCATTTAATACCCATTGGAGGAGCTCAGCTATGAGGAAAGATTAGAGGAACTGAATTTATTCTCTCTTGAGAAGAGGAGATTAAGGGGTGATATGAACAACATGTACACATACATAAGGGGTCCAAATACTGAACTTGGTGTTGAGTTATTCACTTTAAGGTCATCACAGAGGACAAGGGGGCACTCTTTACGTCTGGTGGAAAAGAGATTTTATCTCCAAATACGGAAAGGTTTCTTCACATTAAGAGCTGTGAAAATGTGGAATAGAGTCCCTCAAGAGCTGGTTCTGGCCAGCTCAATAGATTACCTATAAATGTTAGTATCCAACTAGATTATGTACATTTAGGAAAGAATCCAGGCCTTTTTTAGTAAGTAAAGTTGATCCAGGGAATATCTGATTGCCTCTTCAGGGATCAGGAAGGAATTTTTTCCCCTGCTGGAGCAAATTGGATCATGCTTTGCTGGGGTTTTTCGCCTTCCTCTGGATCAACTGAGTATAGGATTGTGTATATGGGATTGTATGATTTTTATTAGGGTTGCACTTATACCGATACTAGTAACAGTGACGGTGCTGATACCGAGCATTTGCACGAATACTTGTACTCGTGCAAATGCTCCGATGCTTAATCCGATACCCGGGAAGCCTCAGAGATGATCGGTGCGGTGGTGGGGGAGTTACAATCAACGGTCTCCCCGTGTGGCTTTCAACAAAGCAGCTGACAGTCGATTCTCCTCCTCTCCCTGCCGCGGCTTTCAGCTGCTTTATTGAAAGCCACACAGGGAGATTGGTGATCGTATCTGCCCTCACTGATCACCCCGACTGTCCCCTGTATCTTCCTTTGGCTCCCCGGGACACTCCGTGCTCTCCTCCGGTCCCCGTCCTCCATGTCCTCCTCTGGGTCCCCCTCTGTGCTCCCCAGGTCCTCCATGTCCTCTTCCGGTCCCCCCCATCCCAGATCTGTCAGGATAGAGAGCGGAGGAAGGAGCCGGTAAATATGTCATTTACCGGCTCCTTTCTTTTCTGAATGCACAAAGTCAGTGATTACTGACTCTTTCCATTCATAACTCTCTGTCTCCTCTCCATTCATCTTCAGTGCAGCAGAGGCTGCAGAGAAAGGGGCTGGGGAATCTGTGTCCTCAGTCCCTTTTCCTGTCTCAAAGGGGAGATGTCAGCGGTGTTTAGACCCCTGATATCTCACCAAAGCCCCCCAACAGGGCTGATTAAAAAAAAGAAGAAGAAAGAATTGTAATAAATATTTAAAAGTCACAATAAAATAAAAAAAGTTAACAATAAAATTAAAAAAACACTGACACTGTCTCCCCCCTCCAAAAAAAACAACTGACACACGCCTCTTCAGTGCAACCTATCAATCCCCATCAGTGCTGCATATTGGTGCCACTATCACATGATATTAAAAAAGTATCGGTAATCGGTATCGGCGAGTACCTGGAAAAAAAGTATTGGTACTTGTACTCGGTCTTAAAAAAGCGGTATCGGTGCAACATTAATTTTTATCTATTTATTTTCACTGACCGGCACAATAAGGTGACACTGATGGGCACTGATAAGGTGGCACTGATGGGCACTGATGAGAAGGCACTGATATGTAGAAGTGATGGGCACTGATAGGCAGCACTGATATGCAGCATTGATGGGCACTGATAGGTGGCACTGATGGGCACTGATAAGCGGCACTGATGGGCACTTATAGGTGGCACTGATAGGCAGCACTGATGGGCACTGAAATAAGAATAGATGTGCGTAACACACTTATAAATTCCTGCGCTAATGGAATGCCATGAATTAAGTGTGTGAACACTATAAGTGAACACTAATAAGGGTTGCTGCTCTTAAAGTGCGTGTGCCTTTAAATTGGTGATCAAAGTAAGAGCGCTACCTTGTGTTAAACGAATACAATAATAACACAAAATAAATCCCAATAGTGCCATTAACCATAAAAAATCTATAATATAAGTAAATAATAATAGTCCATAGGAGATAAACGTGTATAGAGATAACGTCTCGTGGGCGGGACGAAACGTGTCAGTTGACCGCGGGTGGTGACACAATTTCCGGCCGGTGAGACGCAAGTCGACAGCCACTTCCGGTTCCGGGTTTTTAACGCTGTTTGCAATGTTTTAACATGTGTGTGGATATTGTTCATTATTTTTGAAAAGAAACCAACGGAATTACGCTATATAGCTCTCTTTGCCATTTATCCCTGATGATTGGCTGAGAAGAAGGCACGTTACAGTTGGAGACACAGCTCGTGGAACTACAGAGCTCAGCCATCCTCCGAAGCGTCTGTGATTTCTGGTGGGGAGCCCTGGATTTCTGAACAACACACTTTGCAGCTAGAGATATAGCTTGTGGAACCACAGAACCCAGCCACCCTCCTGAGCGCTTGTGACTTCTGTAATGGGAGTCTTGGATTTCTGGAGAGTGAGGGGGCATACGGAGGGGAGCACGGATCACACGGATCATTTTCTTAGCACTTGGCACTTTATTTTGCACGTATTGAAAACTTTTTGAAGCAGCACTGCAGAGTTTGAAGCTCATGAACTCTATACATGTTTATCTCCTATGGACTCTTATTATTTACTTATATTATTGATCATTTTATGGTTAATGGCATTATTAGCATTTATTTTGTGTTATTAATGTATTAGTTTATCACAAGGTAGTGCTCTTACTTTGATCACTGATGGGCACTAATAGGTGGCACTGATAGATGGCACTGGATAGGCAGCACTGATGAGGAGCTACTAACAGGCATTACTGATTGGCATCTGAAGGGCACTGACAGGCATTACTGATGGGGCACTGATTGGCACATTTATGGGCACGGATTGGCACATTGATGGCACTGACAGGCGTTACTGATAGGCAGGGCTTTTTTTCAGGGGGAACTTGGTCTAACTCAGTTCCACCACCTCTGGCTCAGACCCTTGGGGGGTGCCTGCTCACCACAATCACTTGTAAACACAGAAGTCCAGTTGCTGTGTTTATAAGTGACAGCTCTGCACTCTGTGTGTAACCCCCGCTGAACTCTGCACTCTGTATGTAATGCAATCCTGGTATTTAATGCCCCTTTAAGACCCTCCTACTGTTCGTGAAATTCGACTGACCACACCCACTATTTGATGTGATTTGGAGGAGGGGTTTTGGGGGTTCGTGGTTGAGTTCCAGCACCTATTGTTTGAGAAAAAAAAGCCCTGCTGATGGGGCACAGACTGGCAGCTGATGGGCACTGTTTGACAGCTGACGGGCACCTCTCATGGGGGCTGCGGTGATCATCAATGTGCTGATTATCAGCGAAGACCCCCCCCCCTTTCCAACCTAATGGTTGTAAGTGTTTTATTTAACGGGGTAGAGAAAATTGAGTACAGTCCGTGAAACTTTTTTTATTTGCACTAACATACAATTTTTCAGGACAAGCTTACAGGGTACGTCCCCTTCTTCAAGGTCCAAGCAGTACTGATTCACACATTTTTAAGCAGAATGTTAATAAAAAAAAAAACAAAAAAACACATCTCTGAAAGGAGAGAGAAAAAAAAAGAGAAAAACAAACACATACAAATCAATGGTAATAAAGATAGCAGTAGAGTTAGTGAGATAAGACAGAGGGAGAGCTATAGAATGGAGGGGGGGTGATAGTGACAGAGGGGGTGGTAAAACTTTAGTATAATGGGTAAGGAAACCAATATCTAAATTTAGGCCAATTATTTTTTGTGTCAAAAAGAATCATTCTTAGTTCAAGCGTTTTCCTTTCCTGGACACGGCTACAATCACATCAAGTATTTAATAGGGTGAAAGGGCAAGGGTGGCGGGGGGTTTTGATCCCATTATGTTACAATTCTTTTGTACTTAGGCCCATTGCGCCTCAGCAGTCAAGTTGTTAGCTACATTAGGTAATTAAGATTTGCCAATATGAAGCGTGGTGTAAGACGGGAGGAGGGAAGAGCACAGAAGCTGGCTATACACACAGATAGGATTCACCTCGTAAGGAAACTGTCTGTGATACCGACATCCTGTTTTGTAAGTGTTTCCTGGATTCAAATTACTCAACAGATGAGTATTTGTTGGCTCTGATCAGCAGGAGATGACAGGCAATCTCCTTTTTTCCCTTTCTGAATAAGGACCTGTTATTTCCTTATCACGTGGCTTGTCGTCAGTACAGTAAGTGTCAGCTCCTGGGGTCACACTCGAGGGTACTTTTGCCTCCGACAAAGGCTGAAGCCTACACACTCCTGGGAATAGCCAGATTACCAAGGGATAATCCTTAAATCATCCGTCCTTAGATGCCTTTTATTGCAGATGTCACAGAGGAAGCATAGATTATCCTACCTATCCAGGGAGAAAACTGTATTTACTAGGGCTGTCTGTTCCCACCTAAGGGCCATGTCACGTAGTCCCAATACGCGCTTTGATCCATTTCACATTACAGTCATCAGTGTCCCAATCACCAAGGGCCCATTCATGACTAAGCCAATTTCTGACATTTGGTGTTTACAAGTTAAAATCTGTATTAGAATCTATAGAATAAAATGGTGATTGTTGCAATATATACACAGTATTTGTGCAGCGATCTTTTAAAACGCAACTTTTTGGGGAAAAAGACATTTTTATGAATTAAAAAAAAAACAGTAAAGTTAGCCCAATTTTTTTGTATAATGGGAAAGATGATGTTACGCCGAGTAAATAGATACCAAACATGTCACACTTTAAAATTGCGCACGCTCGTGGAATGGCGACAAACTACGGTACCTAAAAATCTCCATAGGCGACATTTATAAAAAAAAAATAAAATAACGGTTACCAGGTTAGAGTTAAAGAGGAGGTCTAGTGCTAGAATTGTTGCTCTCGCTCTGACGATCGCGGCAATACCTCACATGTGTGTTTTGAACACCGTTTACATATGTGGGCGCGACTTCCGTATGCGGGGGGACGGGGGCGCTTTTAGAATTTCTTTTTTTTTTTTTAATTTCATTTATTTTTATTTTATTACATTGTGTTTTTTTTTTTATTTTTTTATTTTAATCACTTTTATTGCTTTCACAAGGAATGTAAACATCCCTTGTGACAGTAATACCCTGTTTCCCCGAAAATAAGACCTAGCGTGATTGTCAGTGATGGCTGCAATATAAGCCCTACCCCCCAAATAAGCCCTAGTTAAAGTCCTTGTAGGTCTTCTTTTCAGGGTAGGGCTTATTTTTGGGGAAACAGGGTAGGGCTTATTTGGAGGGTAGGGCTTATATTGCAGCCATCACCGACAATCACGCTAGGTCTTATTTTCCGGCAAACAGGGTAGGTGGTGACAGGTACTCTTTATGGAGAGATCGGGGGTCTAAAAGACCCCAAATCTTTCCTTTGCACTTCAAAGCATTCAAATCGCTGAAAACGACAATTCTGAATACTGTATATTTTTTAAAAACCGGCGCCATTGGCAGCCGAGTAAACAGGAAGTGACGTTGTGACGTCACTTCCGTGTTTACAGAGAGAAGACTGGCACAAAGCCGTTACCGGCCTCGTGCCAGTCTCTCTCTAGCTGCCGGAAGAGGCGGATCGATGATCGGGACTCCCGGTGGGACGGGAAGCCGGTGGGACGAGTTTAAAGGGATGAGGCGGCAACCCTACGGCTTCACTTGTGTTTTTTGGACACTTTGAACAGGCCCGTTCATTCTCTTTAGGCCCTCAACATGCATACACGGAACAAAGAAAAAAGACACCTGACTTTTTTCAGCATACTGCAAGGCAATGCATTTTTTTTTTTTTTTTTTATTGGATGAGGGACAGGTGTCCTTATTTTTTAGTAATTATTCACAAAGGGGTGTAATTAACTACTTGCTGACCAGGCCTTTTCTGGAACTTTTTGTTTACAAGTTTAAATCAGTATTTTTTGCTAGAAAATTACTTAGAACCCCCAAACTTTTTTTTTTTTTTTTAGCAGAGACCCTAGAGAATAAAATGGTGATCGTTGCAATATTTTATGTCACACTGTATTTGCGCAGCGGTCTTTTAAATGCAATTTTTTGGGACAGAATACATTTTAACCACTTGCCGACCACTGCACGCCAATATACGTCGGCATAATGGCAGCAGTGAACAAAGAGGCGGGGATAGCAGGCGCGCGCCGCGTACAGCTTGACCGTGCCTGCGGGACCATCTCCCGGTGATCGTGTCACGGAGCCGCAGAACAGGGAAGTGTCTATGTAAACAAGGCATTTCCCCGTTCTGCCTTGTGTCATGACAGAGACCACTGCTCCCTGTCATCGGGAGCAGTGATCTCTGTCATGTGAGTTGAAGCCCATCCCCCCCACAGTTAGAATCACTCCCTAGGACACACTTAACTCTTTCATGGCCCCCTAGGGGTTAACCCCTGCCCTGCCAGGGTCATTTACATAGTAATCAGTGCATTTTTATAACACTGATCGCTGTATAAATGACAGTGGTCTCCAAATAGTGTCAAAAGTGTTCGATGTGTCTGCTATAATGTCGCAGTCCCGATAAAAATCGCAGATCGCCGCCATTACTAATAAAAAAAATTAATAATAAAAATGACATAAAACTATCCCCTATTTTGTAGACGCTATAACTTTTGTGTAAACCAATCAATATACGCTTATTGCGATTTTTTTTTTACCAAAAATTATGTAGAAGAATATATATCGGCCTAAACTGAGGAAAAAAATCATTATTTTTGGGGGATATTTATTATAGCAAAAAGTAAAAAATATTGCGTTTCTTTAAAAATTGTCGCACTTCTTTGTTTATAGTGCAAAAAATAAAAACCGTAGAGGCGATCAAATACCACCAAAAGAAGGCTCTATTTGTGGGAAAAAAAGGACGTCAATTTTGTTTGGGTGCAACGTCGCATGACCGCGCAATTGTCAGTTAAAACGACTCAGTGCCGAATCGCAAAGTGCTCTGATCAGAACGGGGGTAAAATCTTCCGGGTTAATGAATTGAGAAAAAAAAACACTAAAGTTAGCCAAATTTTTTGGTATAATGTGAAAGATGATGTTACGCTGAGTAAATCGATACCTAACATGTCATGCTTTAAAATTGCGCGCGCTCGTGGGATGGCGTCAAACTACGGTACTGAAAAATCTCCATAGGCAACGCTTTAAAAATTTTCACGAGTTACCTGTTTAGAGTTACAGAGGGGATTACAGAGAATTATAGTTCTTGCTCTAGTGATCGTGGCGATACCTCACATGTGTGGTTTGAACACCGTTTACATATGCGGGTGCAACTTACGTATGCGTTCACTTCTGCGCGGAGGAACAGGGCGCTTTAAAAAAAATTGTTTTTTCCTTATTTATTTTATATTTTATTTTTATACTGTCCTTTTATTTATTTTGTTTATCACTTTTATTACTATTACATGGAATGTAAACATCGCTTGTAATAGAAATAAGCATGACAGGTCCTCTTTATTGAGAAATTTGGGGTCAAAAAGACCCCACATCTCTCATTTACCCTTCAAGGAAAAAAAATGTTTTTTATTTTTTGCTTTTAACAGAAAAAAAAAATAAGCTCTTTAAGCCTGAGAGGCAGAAGTGTCGTCAGACGTCGCTCCGGTACTCCAAGGGCATAGAGCCAAGTGGGGGCTATCTTACCCTCAATCGACTTCCTGCCTAGGATTCTGAGGGACTGGATCAGTTCCGGGCCTACTGACGGCTCAGGTTAGCTTGGAGACGACTGGAAAGCGGTGTGAGGGGCATTTCTTCGCTGCCTCTAAAAGTGATCCCGTGATGAATCTGCCACTGGGACCACGTATATAAGATGTAGGATCGCCCACAGTACAAAATAATACTGGGGATATGGCAGCTACGGTATTTAACATCCATCTACTGACATAATTGTACTGTGGGCGGTCGGTAAGTATTACATTTTTGTTTTAGATAGAGTAGGAAAGTAGAGTAAGACCATTTGTATTGATAGGCAGTGTCGGTGCCTTAGGAGACACTAGAGGTCCTCATCGGTAGGATGCCACTGATAGGCATGGGACACTTAGAATGAATGTCTTCCCTGCCCCAACCAGCAGTGGGGCACCGTGGATAGAAGGCTGGGAAATAGAGAGTTTTGGTGTGGAGATGCCGGTGTTTGGTCTTGATAGAAAGTAATGAGGATACGGCAGGATGTAGGCTATAGGGATCCAACTTAGAGCTTCCCCTTAGGGGGGAAAGCAAGCAAGGAGAGGAGCAGGACTTTGTAGACTATGCTCATCCCTGGCTCGAAGTCCACTTCCTCGTGTGTATCATATCAATAAACTGGGTTGTTGATTAAAGATTGATTATTCCTATCGTTTGAATTGAATCAGAAAAGAAACCCATCATATATGAAAGTATGTATGGTCACCATTACTGCTCCAGTTCAGTCATTGGCTGCTGAAATGAGAGAGAAGTTGAGGAGCTGGAGTTGTTTACATAGCATTGCCAGTACTATGTTTCATGCATTGGGAATGGGTAGGAGAATTTTAAGCAGCATTCGGAGTTTAGGCATACACTATATTATCAAAATTATTAGGACACCTGCCTTTACACTCACATGAACTTTAATGGCATTCCAGTCTTAGTCCGTAGGGTTAAATATTGAGTTGGCCCACCCTTTGCAGCTATAACAGCTTCAACTCTTCTGGGAAGGTTGTCCACAAGGATTAGAAGTGTGTCTATGGGAATGTCTCACCATTCTTCCAGAAGCGCATTTCTTAATCAGGCACTGATGTTGGATGAGAAGGCCTGACTCGCAGTCTCCGCTCTAATTCATCCCAAAAGTGTACTATGGGGTTGAGGTCAGAACTCTGTGCCGGCCAGTCAAGTTCCTCCACCACAAATTCGCAAATCCATGTCTTTATAGACCTTGCTTTGTGCAGTGGTCCATATCATTTGGTGGAGGGGGGATTATGGTGTGGCGTTGTTTTTCAGGGGTTGGGCTTGGCCCTTTAGTTCCAGTGAAGGGAACACTTAAGACATCAGCATACCAAGACATTTTGGACAATTTCATGCTCCCAACTTTGTGGGAACACTTTGGGGATGGCCCCTTCCTACACCAGTGCACAAAGCAAGGTCCATAAAGACACGGAGAAGTGAGTTTTAAGGGTGGAGGAACTTGACTGGCCTCAGCCCGATAAAACACCTTTGGAACGAAGGAGAGCAGAGACTGCGAGCCAGGCCTGCTCATCCAACATAAGTGTCTGACCTCACAGATGTGCTTCTGGAAGAATGCATTCCCATAGACACACTCCTAAACCTTGTGGATAACCTTCCCAGAAGAGTTGAAACTGTTATAGCTGCAAAGAGTGGGTCAACTCAATATTGTTCTGTTAATGAAGATAGACTAGACCAGTGATGGCGAACCTTGGCACCCCAGATGTTTTGGAACTACATTTCCCATGATGCTCAACTACACTGCAGAGTGCATGAACATCATAAGAAATGTATTTCCAAAACATCTGGGGTGCCAAGGTTCGCCATCACCGGACTAGACAGTTGCATTCAGGAATGATGGTAGGGTGATAGTGCTATGTGTATGGTTAAGAAGGCAGGTGATAACATGAAAACACCATGGTCTCACTTCTAATGCCGCGTACACACGAGCGGACTTTACGGCAGACTTTGCCTGGCGGACTTTTCGACGGACTTTACGACGGACTTTCTGAATCACTGGACTTGCCTACACACAATCAACCAAAGTCCGTCTAATTCGTACGTGATGACGTATGACCGGACTACAATAAGGAAGTTCGTAGCCAGTAGCCAATAGCTGCCCTAGCGTGGCTTTTTGTCCGTCGAACTAGCATACAGACGAGCGGACTTTTCGACCGGACTCGAGTCCGTCGGATAGATTTGAAACATGTTTCAAATCTAAGTCCGTCCAACTTTTGAGAAAACAAAGTCCGCTGGAGACCACACACGATCGAATTGTCCGACGAAATCCCATCCGCTGGGCAAAGTCTGCCGTAAAGTCCGCTCGTGTGTACGCGGCATTAGAGAAATGCAGCTCTACAGTTGCACTGATTTTTTTTCACAGTTTTTTTTAAAGAAAATTACATATAAAACCGCAGTATGTTATATCCACAAGTAGCGTTCTGTAATGTATTATTTAATAATAATTTAATATAACATTAAATATGACTTCAGACATAACAAAAAGCTGGGTTTCTCTTCCTTTCAACTAAGGCAGTGATTTGTTTGCAAATATTCAGTCTGCACATTTAAAAAGATGCCAGTGGTTTAAAAAGATAAAATGTTTCTCTTTTCTCATAAATAATATCACATAATCATAGTAGGTAGACCCCCACCTCCTTCCTCCCTTCCTCTTAGCACTCACTTTCAGGAAGCTGACTTGAACAACCTATCTCAATATCTAGAAAAGTGCTGAAATCTGCAAAACCTTTTTTTAAATTCTTGTAATGTGTACATACGGGTTCTGGAGTTTCACTTCAGGCCATAAACTATTTTCTACGTGAAACTGTATTTTTAGCAAGTGTATTTATGGCTCTTTTAAAAGAATAACTCCATCCAAAACTAGTAACCTTGTTTAATTTCGGATGGAAGGTGGTCAAGAGACAAATCATTGCATGGAACAGCAAGCACCAAGAGATACATAAAATGAAAGGATCAGTCCACCCATAAGTTACATTTTATTTCCCGTGAGAAGGTTAAATCACCAACCAGCGTGAAATTTTAGCCATTAGGCTTACATATACATTGTCTGTCATACAGAGTACTACCACCTTCTAGTGGTATATATTAGGTAGCACAGCCACAGAAGTCAGGCCTTAGACTATGCACTGTATTACACAACCAACATAGACTGTAAATCCAACATTTTGGAGACTTGCTGTATCAGTTCCAGGATAGCATCCACATCCATCATGCTCTTGGCTCTTGTCATCTGGTCTGCTTGTTTGGGGGACATGGCAAACAGAGAGAGGCGTGAGGGAAAGCTTTCGGGGGTTGCCGAAGGATGTGTCCTAAGGATTGACAGGAGGTTGCTTCCCAGTTGTGAGTGAGGCATTTTGGTGAAAGTTAGGGATCGACCAATTTTGCCCTTATTCCAGTAAGAAAGCAGAAAGATCCCCCTGCTGGGTTGGAGCTCCCCGCTTAAGCAGCCATCTTCAGAAAGTGCCAGACCACGCCCCACTACAGTCAGATTTTTGGTTACCTGTAAAATCTTTTTATTTGAGTACATCACGGGACACAGAGCATCTTCCAATTAATAACAATAGGGTTATACTGGGACCTTCAGGTGATTGGACACAATGGCAAAAAAATAGGAAAGATAGGAAGTCCACTTCAAGATATAACCCCTCCCTGTCAGGCCAAGTTCCAGTTTTTGTAGCAAAACATGAACCACCAAGAGGAGTGGGATCTCTATGTCCAGTGATGTACTTAAAGAAAAGGAGTTTACAGGTAAGGGAAATCCTAAATCCTTGGACACGGAGCATCTTTCAATTCATAATGATAGGGACTTCCCAATGCAATGAAATGAGGGGAGGGGAACCAACTACCAACCACAAAAAGCTAGGAACCTCACACAACTGACTGAAACACATGATAACCAAAGGAAGCATCCTCAGATTCGTACCAAACATCCACCTGGTAAAACTTGGTAAATGAATTCAATGAAACCTAGGTAGCAGCCTTACACCTGAACTACCAAAGCCTTATAATGAATAGCCCAGGAAGCCCCTGTGACAGACCCAACCGGGACAGGGACTTTTGGATGGGACTGCAGGGTAGCCTCTTGCCTGCTGACTATGGGCCCTGGCATTTGAGGGAGCTACAAGTGTGACAGACTCACCTGGGACAGAGGCTTTTGGAGGGGACTGAATGTGAGCCTCTTACCTACAGATTATGTGCCCTGGCATTTGGGGTACCCTTGAGGGGTTGTTACTTTGGCTTCGGGTCCTTGTCCCCCAGGACACACAGACTCTGGGGACCCTGTATTTGCCATATTAGCAATAGTGACTGAGTCATACTGTTGGGACACATACTGTGAGGCGATGCTATTATCAACTCCACTCACCTGTCTGATGTCTGCTATAATGTGTTTAATGTAAATGAGTCTAGTCTGGCTTACCACAGGTTCTAAGGGTAGTCCACACATTGTTGTTTGTTCTAATTAACCCTGTGTTGATGTTTATGGTAATGAGCTAGGAGACGTAGTCACCTAGTCTGGGTAAATGATTTAGTAAACTAGCTCATGTTAATTAGGTTACAGTTGTATTGTTAGAGTAAAATGAGCAGGAGGGGGAACCTCCTCTAACGGCATTTAAAGTCTTGTAATTTTGATTCTAAATAAAACAATCCATGTTAGCAGTGAAACCAATGTTGCCTTGTTTTGTGCTTATGAGCGGTTGGAATATCTGATATTTGTATCCAGACTGGAAGGAAGTGGTATATGACGGAAGCACTCAAGCAGAGTGTGGGACGTTCCGGGACATTGGTGGCAAGCAGCGGGACGCTTCCTGCAGTCTGGGACATCCAAACTTCCACCTGGATCCAAGGTCCGGATAGCAGGAGAGGAGAGGTACAGATACCAGCTGCCCTGGAGGAGGAATTCAGAAGGAGGTTGCGAGAGATGCAGACACAGCACAGAGGACCAGTATCAGAGCAGGTCCTGCTAGGATGGTGTGATTCTTTTCGCTGCGAACTCTTGAAAGAAGCGCTGGCCCGTGAGCAGCGACACCAGGGAAAAGTTCTCCTCTCCATCCAGGAAAGGTACTGGCTCGCAGTACGGATTGCAGGTGCGGTTTTTGGGAGAAAAACTGCACAAGGAGCAGATAGCTGAATTAAGCAGGCTGGTCTGGGCAGAGGTGAAGCTGGATGAGAGCTACAGAGCCCTCCAGTGGCATGTATCCCAAGCATGTCCCTGGATAGCGGATGACAGCCCAACAGAAGGCTTAAGCTACGGCAGCCTGGGACTGTTGTATGTGAAGCTGACAGGGGACCCTAACTTTGGGAGTGATTTGGAGTGGTGGTTGGACGAACTCATGGATTTCAGAGAAGGGCTACTGAACATTCCGGAAGTGCACTGGACACAGGAAGATTTGGAGTTTCTGGCCGTTCAGGAATGGGAGCTAGAGATTGCCTACAGACGGCTGCTAGACGTTGCTCAGTGCCAGGGCTAGGCTCCCTTTGCCTGGGACTATCAGAAAATACCAGTTGACAACCCTGAAATCCTGGCTGAAGAGTCGGCAAGGTGGCAGAGTAATAGTGTGCTTTGTCAACCTGCCCCCCGCAGATATGGAGGCGGAGGTCTTATGGCGGATGCAGCAGGTGCAGACTGACCTTGATGATCCTGTTTCTGCATGGGATGATCTTGGATGGAAGAAAGTGCCTGTCCAGTAGCATGCCAGAAAATCAGCAGTGGAAAATCTGGAGATTGCCATCCCCAAAGCTGAAGTGCTGACAACAGGGCAGAGCTCTGCTTACCTCTGCCCAGCACTGATAGCATCTTCTGGGTTCCATAGACAGGAGATGGTGAACCTCTATCCCCAGACACCAGTTGCAGAGATGGGGGATTTGATAGACTTTTCTGCTGAGGAAGAACAATCTGGTGAGCCCCCAGCAGACGAGCTGGTATTAGGGCCAAACTTCACTGTGCTCTGCTCAGCACCGATAGCATCTTCTGAGTTCCACGGACAGGAGATGGTGAACCTTTATCATCAGACACCAGTTATAGAGACAGGGGATTTAATAGACTTTTCTGCTAAGCAAGAACAACCTGATGAGCCTCCAACAGAAGAGCTGGTATTAGGGCCAAACTTCACTGTGCTCTGCCCAGCACCAATAGCAGTATCTGTGGAGTTACAAGGAACTTTCCCAGCTGAAGTGCTGGTCACCAGACAGAGGGTCCACGACCTCTGCCCCACACCTGTGGCAGTTTCGGAGGCTCAGGATGAGAAGGTGGCAATCACTACCCAGCAGCAGATACAGGGGGAGAAGGGAGAGGAGGTGTTCTTTGTCCCTCCCCAACAGTTGGCCAGGGTGAAGGAAGCGGTCTTTCCTCCCCAGCAAAGATCAGTGCACCTAAGAGACAGTACCAGAGACATGTCGTCCCAGCAGCCAGATGAGAGAATGGAACAGGAAGCAGCCGGCTCACCTCCCCAATGGCAGCTACACAGTTTGGGAGTGGAGGGATCCAGCCTCCTGCCCCAACGGTTAGCCAGAGCAGAGGGTGTGAAGTCCCCAGCAGAAGTGCTGGCAACAGGGCAGACTGCTACCAACCTCTGCCCAGCACTGGCAACAACTGTGAAGATCCAGGGAGCCGGGGCAGTCGGCCCCTCTCTCCGGCGACAAGCTGATGTAGTGGAGCTGCTACTCCCAGCTGAATCGCTGGCAACAGGGCAGAGCGCTGCTGGCCTCTGCCCAGCACCTACAGTTTCTTCTCAGCTTCAGGGAAATGGGACAGTGGGCCCCTCTGCCCAGCAACAGGCCAAGCCATGGAATGGTAAACACCACCCAGCTGAAGCACTGACAGATGGACAGAGAGTCAATGACCTCTGCCTCACACCTATTGAGGTCAACTATTCCTTGCAGCCAAGAAAGGAGATCATGCAGACAGACTTTGTGAATTCACTCTGCCTGACTAATGCATGTCCAGACCAGGTGGAGGTCTGGGACCTTGTTAGTCAACTTTTGATGGGGGAGAAATGTGACAGACTCACCCGGGACAGAGGCTTTTGGAGGGGACTGAATGTGAGCCTCTTGCCTACAAATTATGGGCCCTAGCATTTGGGGTACCCTTGAGGTGTTGTTACTTTGGCTTCGGGTCCTTGTCCCCAGGACACACAGAATCTGGGGACCCTGTATTTGCCATATTAGCAATAGTGACTGAGTCATACTGTTGGGACACATATTGTGAGGAGATGCTAATATCAACTCCATTCACCTGTCTGATGTCTGCTATAATGTGTTTAATGTAAATGAGTCTAGTCTGGCTTACCACAGGTTCTAGGAGTATTCCACACATTGTTGTTTGTTCTAATTAACCCTGTGTTGATGTTTATGGTAATGAGCTAGGAGACGTAGTCACCTAGTCTGGGTAAATTATTTAGTAAACTAGCTCATGTTAATTAGGTTACAGTTGTATTGTTAGAGTAAAATGAGCAGGAGGGGGGAACCTCCTCTAACGGCATTTAAAGTCTTGTAATTTTGATTCCAAATAAAACAGTCCATGTTAGCATTGAAACAAGTGTCGCCTTGTTTTGTGCTTATGAGCGGTTGGAATATCTGATATCTGTATCCAGACTGGGAGGAAGTGGTATATGACGGAAGCACTCAAGCGGAGTGTGGGACGTTCCGTGACAACAAGAATACAGGTTACCTGTTACCTGTTATATAATGAAAGATGACATTGCCACACTTAACAGTCAAGTCATGATGGTCTCTGCCAACTTAAAGCTTAGTGAGAAGATGTATGTAAAAAGAAAGCTGGTTAATGAGATTTGGACAGCCCTCTTCTTGAATACTGGTCTTCTTGAATACTGGTGCCAAACTGTCTGGGTGGTCACTGGGCACGGACATCTAGGATTGTCTAGGTGACTAGTTGTTAATGAGTTTACTGTTTATGTTTATGTTAACTGTTCATTAGATGTACTGATATTACTGTTTACAGTTTTCATTGTTTGGGATAATGTGATCAAGCTCTTACCCATTTGTGTGATATATATTCTATGTGAATTTACAATAAAGTCAGTTCCAGTTTGCACCTAAGCTATTGTCCTCTAGTTCTTGGATGCAATATTCAACTATAATACCTGGTTCCTGGTTCCAGAGTGGAGGAAGCTGTATCTTGACGGAGGTATCCATGCCATCACAGCCCCAATATTCCTTTCACTGAAAAGTTGGTACTTCACGCTATAAGACATAAGCTTGAAAAAAACATTGACAGATTCATCGAGAAATGGAAGATTTAGAAGCTACATGATCCTTCCTTGAGCCCTTAGAAAGCAACAAGTGGGAATCTGACTGACAAATACCAGCAGTTGAGTTCAGGTAACCCCTGATAGCATGAACCACATCCAAAGTGTGCAAAACTTTGTTCCACATCATCTGAGGACTCAGAAAAAGGGTTGGTAGTACAATATTCTGGATAAGGTGTAATGAGGAAACCCCCTTAGGCAAAAAAGACGACTGGGGCTGTAAAACCACTTTGTCCCAGTGGAACGGCCTTACAGTAATAAGCAGCCAATTCTGAAACTCTGCGAGCCTAAGTAATGGCGATCAGAAAACTAACCTTACGAGTCAGAAGCACTAAAGGAATATCCCAAATAGGTTAAAATGTTGATGTCTGTTAAACAGAAAGTACCAGGTTGAGGTCCCACAACGCCAATGGAGTGTTAACTGGTGGAACAACGGAACAATGTTCGTAACATCTTGAACAAATTCCAGTACCAAAGAATGTGAAGCAATCAGTATCACCAAGAGCGAAATTTGACCTTTGTACTTAAGATCAGGCCCTGTTCTAATCCCAATTGAAGGAAGGCCAACCACATACATATGAGAGTGAAACCCTCATGGCTCACATGAAGAGAAATAAGCTTTCCAAGTCCTATTGTAAATTTTAATGGAAGTTGCTTTCCTAGCCTTAAGCAGGGTAGGAATGACTGAATCTGAAATGCCACTATCCCTTAGGACCCTGATTTCAACAGCCAGGCCACCAAAGCTAGTATCTATATAGTAGGATGGAAGAATTGACCTTTCAACATCAGGTCAGGTCAGACTTGAAGTGTCCAGGGTTCATCTGACGACAAGATTACCATGTCAGTGTACCAAGCCCTCCTGGGCCAAGTGAAGGTGATCAGAATCACTGGAATCCCTTCTATTTAAATTCTGCAAAGCAGAAGAAGTAAAAACTGCAATGGTGGGGAGGCATATATTATGTGCTTCAACCAAGGGCTTTTTTTCTCAGAGAATAGGTGCTGGAACTCCCCCTTCTGAGTCACTTCTTGTCCCAGCCCCTATCCACCTCTGAGCACCGTCCCTTAGTTCCACCCTCTACCCACCTCCTAGCACCACTTCATTTAGAGAATACAGAGCCAGAGCTAAGTAATTTGTATGGAATATGTTAATGATAGCAAGAAAAGTAGTAAAATAGACCCCATCCACCCCCCAGCCTGCAGCATCTCCCCCAGCAACAAAAGATTCCTCTAGCAACAATAGACCCCCAGAAAAAATGGGCCCCTGCAAAAAAATATCACCCCAGCAACAATAGACCCCTGGCTGCAACAACAGATCTCCCAGCAGCCAGTAACAATGGACCCCTCACTCAACAGTAGATCCTTCCAGCAACTATTGACCCTCCCAGCAAAATAAGCCCCCCCCCCACCTCCGGCAATAATATACCTCCCCAGCAACTATTGACCCTCCCAACAACATAAGCCCCCCCAATAGACAATAGACAACAAGAATTAGCTAATCCATCCTTTTCAACCCCCCAGCCCCTATAGCTCCCTCCATTAAAGTGTTTCGTGACCTAGTATTGGAGGACCTAGACAGACTCACAAAGGAAAAATTCCACACTGATCCCAATATAAAAATCGCATTAAAATCTCTTTGCGAACGCAAAGACCTTGTCATCCGCCCAGCCGACAAGGGCGGGGGGATTGTCGTCCTCGACAGGAAAGATTACCAGGCAGAAATGACCAGAATTCTAAGCGATACAGAAACCTATTTGCCTCTTAGAACAAACCCCACTGCAGGATTTAAAAGGACTCTGGTGGATCTGATCGATACTGGCTCCCAGCTAGGCATACTAGATAAAAAGGAAAAACATTTTCTGGTTCCGGTGGCTCCACGCATCCCTATAATGTATTACCTGCCCAAGGTACATAAAAACATCACTCAACCTCCTGGTCGCCCAATCATTAGTGGGATTAATTCCATAACCTCACGTATAGGGAAATATATCGATCACTATTTGCAACCCATAGTGAAAACGATAGCATCATTTCTGAAGGATACCCGAGATACCATCAATAAATTACAACAGATTACCTATAGCAATGAGCTTATATTAGTAACTGCAGACGTTACATCCCTATACACCAATATCCCCCATGAGTTGGGCCTAGGAGCAGTTGAACTATTTTTGTCAAGAGAGAAAAACATCCCCAGGACCCAAAAGAGGTTTATTATGGATCTGTTACGCTTTGCTACCAAGTCAAATTACTTTTGGTATGACAACCATTATTACTTACAGACAAAAGGGGTAGCTATGGGGGCAAAATTTGCCCCCAGTCTGGCCAACATCTTCATGGCCAAATGGGAGGAGGATGTCGTCGGGGCCCTGAACCCCCCACAGTTGGCTCTGTGGGCCAGGTACATTGACGACATCCTCCTCCTATGGAGAGGTACCATGGAATCACTGAATCATTTCATGTCGATCCTCAATGAGAACGAAGTGGGCATCCATCTATCATATGAAGCCAGCACTTCCACGATACATTTCTTGGACCTGGAAATCACAGCTGTCAACAGTCAATTGGAGATGAAAGCCTTCTTTAAGGTCACCGACCGTAGCGGATACATCCTGATCGACAGCTGCCACCATACAGCCTGGCTGAAATCAGTTCCTCGGAGCCAACTGATGAGAATCAGACGCAACTGTTCCCTTTTGTCGGATTATTATAGGCAAGCGGAGACTATCAAATCCAGATTCAGAGAAAAGGGATACGATGGAGGACAAATCGACCATGAAATCCAAAAAGTGGCCCACAGTGATCAGTTATCACTGTTAGTAGAACAACCTAAAAGATCTTCTGATAATAGACACAGATGGGCCTTTCTTACTAACTATTCCATCCAACATAAACAGATAAAGAGTATTATCTCGAGGCACTGGAAAGTATTAAAAAGCGACCGAATACTGGGTCCACTACTCCCCGAACAACCTGGAGTGATATCTAAAGGTGCACCATCGATAGGAGGACAGATCGCACTAGGTGTAGTAGACCCTCCAAAGACACCATCCTTTTTTCACGATCTAAAAGGCTTCTACCCCTGTAGGAAATGTACGGTATGCAAACTTAATGCCTGCAAATCTCGTAAAATCGAAACTTTTACGTCATCCTCAATTGGGAGGGAATATAGGATGAAACATTTTGTCACATGTACTACGAAGTTCACCTTATATCTTATCACCTGTCCCTGTGGTAAACAATACATAGGACGCACTATACGCAATTTCTCTATACGAGTGAACGAACACATCACAGCTATAATAAAAGGACGCACAAATCATAGTGTTCCTAAACACTATCTACATCACCACAATCAAAACCCATCTGGAACGAAGTTTCAAATCATAGACAAATTCGTTCCACACTGGAGGGGGGAACCGAATGTGAGGGGTGTTTCCAAACTAGAAACCTTTTGGATACACCTCATGAAATACTATGTACCACACGGACTCAATGTTGATTGGGATATCAACGCTTTTATTAACCAGTCTTAAGCATTGGTATCCCTCTCATGGTTGGTCTGAGATTCCCTTGGACCACATAGAATTTTCCTGGATCGTATAAATCTGTGAATTTGTATATCTCCTTCTTCATATCTCCTTTTTCTAGTATTTTTTTCTATTTCTATTATATTTGTTGGTACCACTTCTAGGTGAATTCCCCTGATCCCACCTGATTGGGGATCTTGAGCGTTTTCTATTAAGCCTCTGCGAGGATTTATTCTAGCACCGTGGAGCCAAATACCTTTTTGGACTATTTCTCCAATATAATCTTCTTTTCCATATAGTAACATTATATTAATCACTGAGCTTTATATGTAACAAATCTCTGCAATTTCTTCATTATACATAATCTTTCCTCATATAATACTAATACTTTCACAACTCTTTTCCTTTCGCGGATCATTCTTTTTTCAAACTATTATTTCAATGGTCCGTTCTGGGTAGTGATATAGATTTACACATCTCCTCCCACTCATGCCAAAGGCTACATTGATTTTCACCCTGATATTCAATTTAATTTTTTCCACGAATGGTCTATACGCATATGTTTTATGAATATAACTCCATACAGGCTGTGTACTATGACCTGTTCCATGAATACAATCCTACACAGGTTTCTGTATTATGGTTTATTTTTACATATTTTATATATATTTTAGTTTATTTTTTATTTTATTCTTAACCACCAATGTCTAGTATGTCCTGTTCACTACTGTATAGGAATGCTGGATTAATGTCTATTCATATGTGCCCTCTGTATGAGTAGAGTTTCTACTGATCACTTTTACAATATGTACTCTACATAAATTTGTAATAGGATAATGTTTAAAGATTTCCGTGATGCGGATCGAGTCACACATATTCAGATGTAAAAGGACGTCACTATCCCGGACCGCCGCAATATTTGCGTTCCAGGTCTCGGACTGGCGAGCCCCCACTTCCTATCATCCATGATACGCAAGCTATGAGCGGCCTGTCATCACTCCTTACAAAACAGATCACATGACCGGCATGTGACTACAGAGACGAATAGGAATGACGCAATGTTGATTGGAGAATAGAAATGAGGCTTGGTTCCTGACCAGCTCCATGGGGATATGATTGGCTACAGAAATACCACATGACTGCTTGTCATCTGTGATGCCGCCAGACCCGGAAGTCATGCAGTGCAATAGCGCTAATCAGCTGTTCCACTTGATTTTAGGTTAGAATATATAAAGCGCAGTGGATGGGGGGCTAATTCATACCCCAGCAGAAGTCTTTGAAGACAAAACGCGTCGGGTTTCTATGACTATACCCCTACCATCACTTACTGCGCTGTTTTGTACAAATTTTTTATACTTTTTTATATTGCTTTGTCATTTTGAGCCGAGTTTTTACTGCCCTTTTTTGTAACTTTTTGGAAATTATTCCCCAATAAAATGCTACAACGTTTTCTATAAAGGATTTACACTATGTGGAAGTTTTTTCTCCGATGACCGAAGCAGAATCTTGGAGGCTCTCGATTCCGATTTGGCACACCATCCGATGACATCTGATGAGACTCCGCATAAGACCACCACACGGATTGCCGCACCATACCGTTTGACGGTACAAGCTCGCTTGACTCACCGCCAAGGGCCTGTGAGTCCACCTTGTCTGGTAAGGGCATCCTTTTGCTTTTTCCTCTGTGTTGAGACCATCTGAATGAGTGAAGAATCCATCCATATTTAAGGATACCTTCAAACAGCTCCTATACATTCTACATGAAGACTGCTGGTTTTTAGACTGTTGTGGGGTTAACTATGAGCACTCCATTCACTTAGTGATGGACTTTCAGTATTCACACATACTCACCTTCTTATGGACTTTTATGTTCACTTTCTGGCTTTGCCCTGATGAACACTATTTTTGCTGAGTTATACACACAGTACACTGTGATACTCCGTACACCTATATTATTGCACTTGATTTTGGAATATGTTATCCTATATATAATATTCTTACTTAATTGATACATAGGTTAAGATACAGTATCCACTATTCTTATGTGTTTTCGCACACCTAAGTATTCATTGCCGTTAGATATTTTTTATATTTCATTTTATTTTTTGCTTTGATTCTTTTTGGTGTTCTGCAAAGAAATTATCACTAATACAATAGGTACACACCTCAGGACTTGATACCCCTCTACAGATATCACTGTTATCTGATCAATAGCACGTGTTTTGTTATTCGTTAGCGCCACACTTTATTATCATCTTTACATTTACAACGGTCAGATTGTCGTGTTGGCTGCTTCACTACATATTCTTTAGGAGTTGGCGCAATTTCTACACTTTATATTCAATAGACAACAATAGACCACCACACAAAAATAGATCCCCTCCAGCAACAATAGATACCCAGCAGCCAGCATCAAAGACCCTCCAGCAATCCTTTGCCATTACATACATTAAGCGCTGGAGGTGCTGGAACTGCATTCCCCCGTGTTCCCACTGAATAAAAAGCCATGTGTGTGTGTGCATATATATATAGATATATCACGGCATCACGCACACATGTTTACCCAATGATAAGGCCATAGCAGGGACATATGGCACCCCTCATTACTTCTTTTTCCTCTGTTGTTCTCCTTCCCCCTTTCCTTTTGGTTACTATTCATTTACAATTTATACCTTTTCATCATGCCTTTGATTTACTTGTAGCACTGCCCCTGCAGGGATTGCTGTGTGTAGACTTCCCTGGGCCTCCCTCTGATTATCTTGCAGCCAGTTATTAGGTATTTTCTCCCGAAAAACGGTGCTCACATCTGCTCATTATCCAATAATCAATCCAAGGTAATTGGTATTTTTTTGTATTTATTGTTGGGACTTGGATGGGAGAAGGGAATAGTGGGATACTCCAACTGGAACTAATTACAGATGAGGACAACTCTCACTTGGCCTCACCAGGTTGAAAGCGGTAGCAGACTCTATGTTATACTATACTGCACTTTTATGGGAGAAATAAGTCCTTTGCTTGCTCTAGCAGGAGACTTGATGAAACTATTTTATCTTCAGGACCCTCACTAGCATCCCCTTTGACTGACACCCATCCATTGACTCTATTAGCTGAAGGGATGGCCCTCACAGGAGTCCCATGACACAGATCTGTACTCACTGTAGGTAGAAACAGATCCTTCCTGGTGTGTCTCCCTTTCAGTCAGCTTTGCAGGACACCTGGGTTACAGCTTTACTCGGATTCAGGCCCTCAGGTTGACTACCTGAGGCTGCATGGCAGCCTGTGAAGAGGAGAGGCAGCCGCCCCCTTCCTCTAGGACCTCGTTCTCCAGCCAAAGACCCCCGGCACATGTGCCCTTGGCATATATACAGTCACCCAGCATGCACTGGGCACTTTCCTCTGCCAATGGCCTGGGCTGTAACTATGCCTGTGCTCTCATTTGTCGGGTCTCCTTCCACTGTTCAATATGCCCCCCCCCCCCCTATTGGACCAGTGTGAAACATTCAGACAACATGAGCAGCACCTGAGCAGACCCTATCAATGGATCCCTGCTCCCTGGTAAGCAGAGAGCATCTAAATTTACCTGCCAACCTTCCTGGTAAGCAGAAAGACCCAAAAACTATACTCTCTTCTAGCACCTACCTAGGAGGGTGCTACATCCTATATATGACACATTTGACAGACTTTTAGATGAACTTTTCTATAGGTATAAATGTGTTTACGTGAAATCTACCACCCTATACCATCAGATCACAGAACTTTTTTTAAAATTTTTCTATAACTGCACAACAATATAGAAAAGATGCTTGTGTGTTTTATAATAGCTTTATTTCACATAATATATCTATGTTACAACAATATATTACTGTTATGTTGTTGCATTGTAATCACTCAGATGCAATATACAGTATTGCTGTATTCTGTTATAACCTGTACCATGTAGAACATTTTAAATAAATAAAAAGAAAGTTAAAAAAATATACCATTGAAAGTGTTTTGTTATATCGATTTGACAAGAGCAAAAAATACCCTTTGATCCTGCCAGAAATCCAGTGAGCTGATAACTACCTGGGCTCTCTGCCTGGGTTGAACTCATATCAGTTGGCATTGCTCCCTGCCGTCTCTCTGGACAGTGGGGTGACAACGATGCTCCACTATATATACAGTGCAGGGAGTAAGTGTTGTCACCCTAGGACAGGAAAAAAAAAGCTTAAAAAAATTGAAAACCAATGCAGCCACCACATCTAAGGACTGAACTAAGGTGCAATATATTACATTTCACTCTTTGGTTTGGCTACATTTTATGTCAAGGCCAGGCGTGCTCAGTTAGGTGTTTGTTGCTATATACTGTGACGTCATGAATGTATTCATACAGAACTATAATATAAAACTGATAGGTCAACTTTAATGTACAAGTAAACATCTCAACATCATTTTTTAAACTTCATTTTGTATCCATAAATGACCCAACTTTGCCCCCTTCTGTGTTTTAAAGTTGCTCATTGTCAGATGGGATTCTGTCTTTCCCTCTTTAATTTAGCTGCAGACGTGCTTGCCTACCAACTGCTTTTTTTCTTCGATGTCTGATCTGCATGACCAAAATTCAAAGGAGGTGGTGTGGTTGAACAATGGAATGGGCCTAATTCCAATACATCTAGAAAATGGAGAAGACTCCCCATTATGGGACTTTTATGGCCCAAATGACAATACGTCAAAAAAAGTATGAAAATGTAATATGAAATGTATTGAAATGTAAAATGATGAAAGTGGCTAAAAACATCAAAAGTCAACATGAATACATGGAAACATAGGAACATGGAAGCGCTAGAGCCGTCACAGGACTATGGTGATGAGAATCACCATGGCAGAACATGCAGACCAACTGGCTCATTTCAGAAACTTCTTTCTTAGAAGAAAGAAGTTTCTGAAACGCGTCGTTGTGGTCTCCATTTCTTCATACTTTTTTGAGGTATTTTCATTTGGGCCAATAAAGTCCCGTAGGGGGGTCTTCTCCATTTTCATGACCAAAATTCTGTCTGTCTTTGACTTTTCTGATATTGCACGGCTTGTCTCTAGCTGCCATTAACTGTGCACACCTGATTACTTAAAAGTGTTTGTTACCCCAGCATTTCAAATTCCTGATATGTACCATGTACTTGTATGAGAGAGTATCCTGTTCTCTTTGTATTGCTTTCTTTGTGTGAAATCCCTTGTGTTCCTACCAGTCCCTCTGCTTTCCTGTTAATAACTGACCACATTAAGCAGGAGAGCACACTGTGGTCAGTTCTCTAGCTATGCTGGGAACTCAGCCTGCTCTCCTCCAGTAATTAGACTTGTTCTGACACGCACCTCCTGCACAGCCATTTACTGACAGTCTCAGTGTGCTGCTGCTTCTCCTCCCCCCAGCTCTTATGCAACTGAGAACAGAGGGAGTGCGGTCACTTATAAAAAAGGGGAAAAAGTTATTTATAATGTTTTTTTTTATATCTATACACAAATAATTGCCTTTCATTTAAATTTTAAACTGAATAGGTTGTTTTACAAGGTGATCATTTATAATCACTTTAATCTTTAAAAGAGTTGTAAAGGCAGAAGGTTTGTTATCTTAATGCATCCTATGCATTAAGATAACAAACCTTCCGTGTGCAGCAGTCACCCCAGCACCCCCTAATTACCTGAGCTCCATCTCTCTCCAGCGATGTCCACAAGTGTCTTAGCCAATCAGGAGGAGAGCCCTGGATGGCTGAGATACCGCAGCGGCACCAATGGCTCCCGCGGCTGTCAATCAAAGTCAGTTAGCCAATCAGAAGAGAGAGGGGTGGGACGAGGTCAGGGCTCCAGGTCTGAATGGACACACAGAGCTGTGACTCGGCTCAGGTGCCCCCATAGAAAGTTGCTTGCTGTGGGGGCACCCAACAGGAGGGAGGGGCCTGGAGCATCGAAGAGGGACCCAAGAAGAGGAGAATCCAGGCTGCTCCATGCGAAACCAACCGCACAGAGGAGGTAAGTATGACATTTTTGTTATTTATTTATTTTTTTAAATGAGACTTTACAATCACTTTAAACTTTGCAATCTAAAAAACACTCAGTGAATCTTAGCTAGGTGAAGACAGCATTTGAATTTGTCAGGCCATGCGATAAAAATTAGAGCAGATATTTAGGTGTAAATAGTGTTCTAGTAAAGGGAAAGTTCTCCACCACACAGTGTAATTCACTTATCAAAAGAAGTCCATATTTTATATAACTGATACACAACATGTAATATTGTCACTATGGGTGTATGTTGTAACCTTGTGTAAAAAGATTTCAAAAAGAACCAGTCGAAACCAGATAATCGTAGAAATTCAGATTCTTGCAGTTAAGTTATTATAATAGTGCTTCTTTTCCTCTCAGGGAGGGCTGTGTGTACTGTTATTCACTTATATTCTCTCCTTGTCATAGCAGAAAGGTCAGTCCAGTATTAAGCTTGTAAGGCCTCATGGAGGCCAACTTGTCTTCTGCCTGATTTCAGGAATGCCAAATGTTAATTAACTAGACCTTCTGAGTTTTTTTCAGTAATTTAGGCATCACCTTTGTTACAGCACCGTTTTTTTATCTCTTATTGGCTATAGGCCCAGAGATGGGACTGAATTGAAGAGTTAGATGAAGAAGCTGATCTTCCACCAGTGTTTCCTATGAGTTCTGAGTGCAATATGCTGAGCTTGAATCCGAATGATCTGCTTTCCCACCATCTACTCACTAGATAAATGAGTTCAATGCTTGACAGTGTTTATTTTCGATTGAAATACAAAATTTTCCTTTTACTGTAGGAGAATGTGACCAACAGGAATAAATCTAACAGGAAAGAATGTGTATCCTAGTAGATTCAACTCATTCCAGAGTTTTGCCCTGCAATGCTGACAAGTACCCAGAACATACTGTACATTGTTCATTAGGAAGTGACCATATGCTACTGAAGACCTTCAGTGTCCATCTTATTCCAAAAGATTTCATAGGTAAAATACATCACTGTGAGTAAGCTGATCGGTGATCATCACCAACACATCTTATTTAGAGGATGCCATACCACAAGGTACAACTACTGCGTGTATATATACAGTATATGGTACATCGCATTACTACAGAGGGCTACACAAAAGCTTTGGTAATAAACATTAGGTACAGATGGTAAGTAGTTCTTCAACAGGTTTCACAATAGACTTCTTCAGAAAATGTACTACATGGCCAAGATGTGTTGAGGCCACTCACAGGACCCTGTGAGACAACACCGGGGGAAGAGAGCAGGGTAGTATACCAGCTTTTGGGTATACTACATGTTATACATGTACCCAAGTGTCAGCACTAGTTTATGCTGAAGCTCCTTCCACACTCTTTTCCTAACTTTCCCTGATACCCCTCTCCATACTATTCCCCCTTTCCTCAAACACAAGTTTCACAATGCTACCCTCTGCACTTCTCTCCTACACATACAACCTACTGTTATACTCTCAACACTCCTCTACTACACATACCACCAACTGGTATATCCTCAACACTCCACCCATCGGTATACCCTCAACACTCTTCTGTTACACATACCACCCATTGTTATACCCTCAACAATCTTCTACTACACATACCAACAACTATTATACCTTAAACACTCCTGTACAACACTTACCACCCATCGTTATACCCTCAAAACTCCTCTACTATTCCTACAACCCATCGTTATACCTTCAAAACTCCTCTACTACACATACAACCCATCATTATACCCTCCACACTCCTCTACTACAAATACCACCCACTGTCATATCCCCCACTACTCCTTCTACTACACATACCACCAACTGGTATATCCTCAACACTCCACCCATCGGTATACCCTCAACACTCTTCTGTTACACATACCACCCATTGTTATACCCTCAACAATCTTCTACTACACATACCACCAACTATTATACCTTCAACACTCCTGTACAACACTTACCACCCATCGTTATACCCTCAAAACTCCTTTACTACTCCTACAACCCATCGATATACCTTCAAAACTCCTCTACTACACATACAACCCATCATTATAGACTCCACACTCCTCTAGTACAAATACCACCCACTGTCATACCCCTACTACTCCTCTACTACACATACTACCCACTGTTATACCCTCTGCACTCCTCTATTGCACATACTGTCCATTGTTATACCTTCCACACTTCTCTCCTACATATGCTGCCCACTGTTATACCTTCTGTATTCTGTATCTCCTTCATATTCTACCCTCCAGCCCTTCCTCCTGCACACAGAAAACATTAATTTCTTACTTCTCTACAAAACTGTACACACAGTTCCTACTTCTTATTGACATTTCTGTAATAAAGCACCTTAATGTTTGTAATATCCCAAACCCTACACTTTTGCTAGTAAAGCAAATTAAGTAATGAGAGAACAATTTAGTAGTAGAGAATTTGATTATTACAGATGTCCATCAATTCTTTTTACATACCCCACAGAAGTATTTAAATCCACAAGTAACTGATTATATACATTTTGGTAGGATTATTTTAATGATACATGAGACAACAAAGAGAGTAACGAAAGAGTCCATAATGTGCATAATGTGCAATATCCAACAGAAAATGCTTGTTTTTCTTCAGAATGCCAATGCTCTCATAGCCTGTAAAACAAACATCTTAGTTAGGGTCTACACACAGAAGACATTACCACACTGTATATTATAAAGCCCAGATCTAACTGATATTTTTTAAAATGTAGAGATCCCAAAACCCCAATGACTTTTTCTTTTTCTGCAGTCTTCAGGATGGTTTACAGGAGGGGGTCCTTCTTACTCAGCGGGGGAGGTGAATGGTTCTTTCCCTTAAGCACTACACAGTCCAGAGATACTGGTGGAACTCACTACTCCTGGAGTTGAATGACAAGTGGCATCATTGGACCCACTTCTTGTGAACCCAGGCTGCCATGGACACACCACCCAACCTATACTCTTAAGAGTTGAGTTGGAATGATGTTGGTCATCGTTCAACTCCAAAGAGACCAGAGATTCAAAATGGAAGAGAAAGCAGGATACAGCACTGGAAAAGGTGAGTAGTAGCATTAGGTCAGTCATATTTCCACACTACTTGCAAATGAAGGTTCCAATTTGCTATGTTATGGGGAACATCTAAAAATGTTAATTGTTTCAAAGCAGTACACTGAAAAATCTACGTTTTTGTCTTGAGTTTCTCCTAAAAAATAGCAGTGCACTTTCACTGTACTGTATATCCACCGTATTTTTGCAATGTGAGATCATCTAATGCACTGCTGTCTCTAACTGCTAGTTTTACTAGATTTCAAGTCAGATTCTGTGATTTCACTTCTGTGCTATTCACTGTTCCCCTTGCTGGAGAAAAAGCTCTACCTGAGGACCCACAGTGCAAAGATACCCCTGTTTTTGCTTCATCACCTATGTGGATCTGATCTTCCTGCACCTCGCCTGCTGCTTCTTGATCATTTTTCCTTTCCAGCTATAAGATCACAAGTCATCCTTAACTAAGCTCTGCTCCTCTACCAAGTTGGCCTCCTTCAAACATAGACACAGTATAGAACAAGGCATGATATGTGGGTAAGTTCTTTAGATAGCTCAGGCCTCTTCAGGTATGACATGCCAACGAGAGAGGTGAATTGGATAAGATTCAAATTTTTGCACACATGCCTGGCAGTTGGAGGCACATAGACACTACAGGAAGGGATTAGGGTTAAAGTAGGTGGCCTTTAAAGTGACTCAGTCATGAGAGGTGTATTTGGGATGCCACTGTAGGCCTCCCTTTGGAAATATTGCCCGGCTGTGCCTAGCTGCAGTATGTTTCAGTCACAATCCTGGAACACGCATGCTGTAAATGAGTGTCAGAAAAATCTCTAAAAGTTCCCGGTATTTATCTCTATACTTGTTCCAGGTCAGCCATTCAGATAGCACTGAGGTCAAAGCATCAGAAAGACAGCCAGAAAACCAAGATTCTTTAAGAGTTCAGTAAAGATGGTCTCTATTAATCTCTCACGAGAGTATCTCTCAGTAAGGATAACATGTTCAATCAAAAGGAGATATGGCACTAACCTCGTCTGGTTCCTGTAGCTCCTGGTATTCTGGCAAATAATTGGATTCCTTCATAAGTGAGATCTATAGAAAAACAAATTTAATGAAATACTCATGTTGATCAAAAAAGACAGACTGACTCTTTGCTTTTGGCGAGATAATATCTGATGATTAATGAGGTGTATAGTGATCTAAACCAATGGTCTTTAAACTGTGGCCCATGGGCCAGATGTGGCCCTTTGCTAACCTTTTTCTGGCCCTTGGGGCATTATTCCTTCCATGAATATGAGGCACTATACCCCCCCACACACACACTGACACCAGCAGTAGAGCATAACTCCTTCCACTGACAGCAACGACAGGTCACTATTCTTCCTACTGACACAAACAACGGGGCACTATTTCTCCCACTGACACCAGTGATGGGGCGGTATTCTTCCCGCCGACACCAACAATGGGACACTTTTATTCCCACTAACAATAGGACATTATTTCTTCCATTTACACCAATGAAGGGGCACTATTCCTCCCATTGACACAAATAATGTGGTGGTATCCCTCTCACTGATACCAACAATGGGGCACTATTCCTTCCACTAAAACTAACAATGGGGCACTATTCCACCCACTGACACCAATGATGGGGCACTATTCCTCCCACTGACACCAATGATGGGGCACTATTCCTCCCACTGACACCAATAATGGGGCACTATTCTTCCCACTGACACCAACGATGGGTAGGTATTCTTCCTACTGACACAAACAATAAGGCACTTTCACTCCCACTGACAGCAGTGAGGGGGCAGTATTCTTCCCACTGACACCAATGGGGCACTTTTCCTTCCACTGATACCAATGATGAATAACTATTCCTTCCACTGTCACCAACATTGAGGCACAATTTCTCTTACTGACAGCATCAATGAGGCACTTTTTCTCCCACTGATACCAATGATGGAGCACTATTCCTCCCACTGATACCAATGGTGGGGAACTGCTCCTCCCACTAATCCCAATGATCGGACACTATTCCTCTCACTGATACCAATGATGGGGCACTATTCCTCCCACTGATACCAATGGTGGGGAACTGCTCCTCCCACTAATACCAATGATCAAACTCTATTCCTCCCACTGATACCAATGATAGGGAACTAGTTCTCCCCCTTAGTACCAATGATGGGTCACTATTTCTCCTACTGACCACAGGCGATTTGTAATACTTTTACTCCCACACCAAAGGAAATGGACTACAGTGGGGATACAACACTGAAATGTCAGAACTTTGTCTTATCAAGAGATTAGAGATATGTCTAGAGGTACAGGTAGGTAAAGGTAGGAAACACTTCATTAAAGGCTATTGTGTTTGCCTTTTTCTCAAGCATCTTGAGGGACTTGAGGAAGGGGCTGAGCAGCTTTGAAACACGTAGCCAAGCCACTCTGATGCCCTTTGGTTTCCAACGTCACGCTAGACTGTCTTCATGCTGTCAGATCGGCTTACCAAGCTTTGAGTCTACCTGGGTTGGCAGAGCTGCTTAGGACTCCTGCTACACTGAGCACCGTCATACATGGGACAGCTTTAGACCACATGACAGCCCATATGTTTTCACTACATGTGAGTTGCCATTTTTTTTTTCTACCAAGAAATATTCGTTTTGCTGCACCATGGTGTTTTTTTCTCATTATAAGATTCCAGCCATGGTTTTTCTGACTCCCACAGTACTATGGTACGCCTGTCATTTAAATGAATACTTTTTGGTGACCTGCATACCTTTTCTAGAAGAGGATCGTGTCCAGGTTTATACTTCTTGTCATGTTCTATATGTAGGACAGCATCATGGACAGTAAGGAAGAAGATATCATAACTGATTGCAGCCTCAAAGAAGGAACACATTTCCAGTTTTTGGAGTACAGAATCTGTAAAACGTGAAGATGTAAGCACACAATAACCCGTAGCAAACCAGTCCAGTATCAGCTTTGATTTGTTAAGCAGGTAAAATAAAGAAAGTTTTTTTGTTTTTTGTTTTTTACTGCCTTCTGTGTGTTAATGCACTTTGACATCCCTCTTTGATTAACTAATTAGAGCTGTATTTATACGTACCTTCACAAGCTGCAATGTAAACATCTACATCAATTCTCTTGAATTCTTTAAAGATCTGGAAAATAAATCACACATAAGTCACATTCTTTTTTTGTTCCAGGCAAGATATTGCAACATAAGTATATATAGGAAACTAGTAAGGAATATGTAGTGGTGGGATTTTAATTCACAGGTCCTTTTCATGAGAGGTCTACACCAGGGCCATTTTTTTCCACTGGGCACGCTGGGCAGTTGCCCGGGGGCCCCACTTGTCTGGAGGGCCCCATCCAGGGCCGATCCTCAAGGCTGCAATCTGCTGCTAAGGGTTGACTGACTGCACTGGTTGCTCACTAGCTAGCAACCAGTGACGTCAGTCAGAGGCCCCGGCCGCCCCAGCATTCATAGCGCGCCGCTGCCGCCCCAGCTGCTACTGAACAAGCTCCGCCCACCTCTGCCATGTTCTTCATACAGCGTGGAGAGGGAGCGGAGCGGAAAGATAACCCTTGATAGCTGGCGCTGCCTTGCTGCTGTGAGTGACACACTGTACTGCACCAGGCCGGCGGCCTCAAGTAAGTCTAACACTGTCTACTTAAGTAAGTTCAAGTTGTGCATCAAACACAGCCACTGTCTGTGCCCCTCAAAAGTTGCCACTGTGCCCATCAAACACAGCCACTGTGCCCATGAAAGCTGCCACTGTGCCCATCAAACACAGCCACTGTGCCCATCAAAGCTGCCACTGTGCCTCATCAAAGCTGCCACTGTGCCCATCAAACGCAGCCACTGTGCCCATCAAACGCAGCCACTGTGCCCATCAAAGCTGCCACTGTGCCCATCTAAGCTGCCACTGTGCCCATCAAAAGCAGCCACTGTTCCCATCAAAAGCTGCCACTGTGCCCATCAAACACAGCCACTGTGCCCATCAAAGCTGCCACTGTGCCCATCAAATCTGCCACTGTGCCCATTAAACGCAGCCACTGTGCCCATCAAAGCTGCCACTGTGCCCATCAAAAGCTGCCACTGTGCCCCAAAAAATGCTGCCACTGTGCCCATCAAACGCTGCCACTGTGCCCAAACTCGTGTTAATGTTTAAACACTGATTTTGTTGGAAGTACAAGATGGGCCAGGTCTCTTAAGATGGGCCAGGTCTACATACCCCTAACTCTATTTGTCACGTCCTACCACATCTGCTCACCAAGTTCTTAGCCATTGACCTTTGGCTTGTGCAGATGCTATTCATCTTACTGAATTAAAATGGACCTGAACCTGAAAAAGTGAAGATTTGTTATGTTATAGGGGGCATCTATAAATGTCTATTGTGATTAATTTTACCCTGGAAAAAAAAAAAGAACAGTTTTGTTTTGACTTCCTCCTGAAAAATAGCTGTGCACCTACAGTGCCTTGACCCTTGTAGCATTATATTTGCATTGAGGCATCTAAGTCCTCCATAGATGGATCAACTCTTGGACAAATTAGCAGGAAGCAGCCGAGATTTGATCCATCTATTAGCAGGTTGGTTGTACCCAAGTCAATACAAGCAGCCTGTCGGCTATAGCCACTAGCAGTAACCATTGTGTTCTGCTGGCTGGGAAAGCTCCCTACCAGCAGAGCACAATATCCCTGTGGGAGTGAACACTGACTGTGTTGATGAGAAATCTAGCAGTTTTCTTTCCTTCCACCGAACATCCTGAAAACATCACAGCACCCTCAGTACTTCTCTCAAGACCCATCTGCTTTGATGCAAGCATTGAGAGGGCTCTTTGGAGGTGTTGAGCAAATATCAAAATGCTGGTGTCCACCTAGAAGAGTGGACTTTCCTAGGCTGGCTATATTTGCACACAGACCTCCCTAGATAATGTCTGTATGTGATGCTGAGCCTCCATGATGGAAAGAACTAAAATCCAATCCAATGTAAGAGGCAGACCAGGGACATTTGTGCTGGGAGGGCAAATTAGGGGGTAGATTTGTGTTAGGATGGGGGATTCGGGGGGATTTGTGCTGGGGGGAGCATTTATGCTCATGGGGAATTTTAGGGGGGGGGGGGTTGAGCTAGGAGGGGGGATCTATGCTGGGGGGAGGATTTGTGCTTGGACAGGAAATTTGAGGGGTAGAAGTTTTGTGCTAGGATGGGTGATTTTGGGGATGGGTTTTGTGCTAGGAGGAGAGATTTGGGGAAAGAGAGGATTTGAGCTGGGAGGGGGGATGGGGGTCAAAGCTTTATGCTGGGAAGGGGGATTTCAGCAGGGGGGAATTGTACTGAGAGGAAGGGAAATTTTTGTTTGGGGCAAATTTTGTCTTCCAAAGCGATTATATGCTTTGGGGCAGGGGCGGCCCTTCCATTAGGGGCGCCTGGGCGCCGCCCCCCCCCTGTCCTCGCCACGTCCTATATGCAGCGGATAGATTTATGCATAGCATGAATCTATCCACTGCCGCTGCAGCCGCCCCCTATTCATGTGTCTGGCCCCTTTCAGGGCACCGGGAATTAGAGCAGCCAGGGTTTCTTTTTTAAGCACCTGATTAGAGCCAAAGGCTCTAATAGGCTTCAAAATAGGGTGGACTCAGTACGCAGAGTATTGCGTCTGGAGCCCACCCAGGTGTGTTGCAACAGCGAATAAAAATTCACTGTTGCAACACTGATCCTCCTCCTGGCCAATCGGTAAGCAGGTATGAAACCTGTTTCATGATTGATCAAAACGTCAGGCAACCCTATTGGACACCTAGCGTCGGGAGGAGGAGAGAGGAGACACCGCGGAAGCTGCTCCATGAGAGGGAGTAGCTTTCCCCAAGCACGCCACGGTTTAATTGCCGCCCCTCCCCCAATAAAAAAAAAACCCAACCAGCCACCACTGCTTTGGGGGGTTAGCATGCAGATTTGTGCTGACACATTATGCTCATACATTTTGGGGGGGGGGCGCAGTTTGACATCTTCGCCCTGGGTGCGAGATGACCCTGTTCTGGCACCGAATAACACCAATTATCCAACATTAAAGATGAATGTGCCGTAAGATTTCCAAATAGATAGGATATTTACCAGCTTTAGGACTTTGACGGCCACCACATCCAGGAATGTTATTTGGCTGAAGTCAAATATGATGCTGTGAATGGACACCTTGGGCACGGAGACTTTGACAGGTAGGTCAGCGTTCCAATCTACTTGGATCTCTAGTTCCTTTGTTTCAATTCCATCGTCCATCTCATGGTCAAGGTCTTCTGGATCTTCGGCTGAATCATAGCCAAGGTTGTCAATGCCGACTGGACTGATGACTCCGTTCTGAAGGGATATGTGACATGATATTTAATACCCATTAACAGGCCAGCTATATTGAGAAGTCAACGGACTGCTAATATACAGTAAGTAGAGAAAGTAGCCTTTAACATACAAAGCCCCTCTCACCGTCCTTATGGTCAGTGAAGCCACTCCTCATACAAACCTAAGAACATTTTTGGCAAGTACTACCAGCTGAACTTGCCCAAAAACAGCCTTTCTTTTATAAACCATTAATCCCATCAGCCTGCAGTGTAACTGGGATAAATAAAGGTAAATGTGTTTAAAGTCCAGCCCATGTGGCAACCATGGATCCTTCCATAGATACAGTGGAGGAGTTAGCATAACCCCTATGCACAGGATGTGTGTTATTCTCAGGAACACCCAAAGAAAATAAAAAAATAAAGGCCTGAAAAATGAAAACTCATGTATTCACCACATCTAAGGACTTCCAATCTGCAATATATTACATTTTTGGTTCTGAGTCTAGATGCACTCTAAATAGCCAACAGCAAGATGTAGGCAGGCAAAATCATCAGTCGTCAAGCTGAGGTAGTATTTAAAGTGGAAGATAGATATTTATAGTAGAGGAGAGTTTGTATGTCTCTTCTGCAATACAATCTTACCCCCACCTGCAAGCAGTTTTTTTTAAGAAATGCACATTGACAGTTGTACATGTGCAATTCAGTGCAGTAAGTACTGGTAGTAAAGATTAATTAACTCCCATGTACGGGAGCTATGTATCCCGGCCCAGCCTCCTAAATCGTGGAAGAGTACGGGGAGAAGATGGAAGCACCAGTGATGGAACGATGAAGGAGACTTCAAATGTCGCAGCACTGGAGGGCTGGCCCAAGACATTGTGCTGCCTGGGTCCAAAAATAAAATGCTGCCCCCCCCCCACCCCTCTCAAAAAAGAAATCACACCCACCCAAAGGCCCCCACATCCATTATTTTATATCATAATAATTAAAAAAAAACATTTAATCAATCAGAAAGTTAGAGTTACATGCAACAGCACCTTGTCTATATGTAAAATGATATGACATACCATTATGTTCAATTACAAGGGGTGGGCTAGGGTAGTATATAGACAGGCTAGGGTAATATCTGGACAGGCTAGGGTAGTATATGGACAGGCTAGGATAGTATATAGACAGGCTAGGATAGTATATAGACAGGCAAGGGTAGTATCTGGACAGGCTAGTGTAGTATATGGACAGGCTAGGATAGTATATAGACAGGCAAGGGTAGTATCTGGACAGGCTAGGGTAGTATATGGACAGGCTAGGATAGTATATAGACAAGCTAGGATAGTATATAGACAGGCTAGGATAGTATATAGACAGGCAAGAGTAGTATCTGGACAGGCTAGGATAGTATATAGACAGGCTTGGGTAGTATATGGACAGGCTAGGATAGTATATAGACAGGCTAGGGTAGTATAGGGGCAGGCTAGGCTAGCATATAGACAGGCTAGGGTAGTATAGGGCAGTGTTTCTCAACTCCAGTCCTCAAGGCGCCCCAACAGGTCATGTTTTCAGGATTTCCATTATTTTGCGCAGGTGATTTGATTAGCTTCACTGCCTTAGTAATTACCACACCCGTTTCCTCTAAGGGAAATCCTGAAAACCTGACCTGTTGGGGCGCCTTGAGGACTGGAGTTGAGAAACACTGGTATAGGGGCAGGCTAGGCTAGCATATAGACAGGCTAGGGTAGTATAGGGGCAGGCTAGAGTAGTATAGGGGAAGGTGGAGTGGCCCAGTGGGCAGTTGTCATCATGACACACAAAACTGCTGGAAGAAAACATCTTGGTCATCAATTTTCTGGGTAAATAGAAGAGAAGGAGAGACAGCCGTGGTTTAATTTGCTGCCCCTCTCAAAGTGCTGCCTGGGTCCAATGGAGTGGAGCACTTTACAAGGCCTCACCTCTAGGTAGGGGCAGGTTTAAAATTGGACTCAGAAGCCCTGTGTCTATGGGTGCTTTTCCCTTAATTACTGACCATGTTTTTTTTTTTTTTTTTCATTATAAGTAGGAATAGCAATCTCATTTACATTAACACCTTGTTATACAATTGTACTGTAAGCCAATTAAGAACAGGAAACATAAGAAAATGCCCTGCATAAGAGAGGAATGGTGTTAAGGGAGCCAACCCCAGTGCGATTACAGGCTCCAGTGAAATCCAGCCATGCCACAACTGTTTTTTTATTTTATTTTTAATTGTATTTCACAGAGAAGGCACTTCTAAGTGCAGTATGACAAGGATTTTAATATGAAAAGTGGTTAAAAACACTTACAAGATGCATGAAATAAACAAGCTCATCAATCCCAAAAGCAAACATCTGACAGGTCTCCTGTCACAGTCCCGAGGCAAGTCTCACAGCCCACCAGCGGTGTGGAGCGGTGATTCCAGAAGACCAGAGGACCGCCCTGCTCCCGGAGCCAGAATGGAGCACAGGAAACCGGAAGGGACGTTGAGGGGGGCGGTGATGCGTTTCGGAGCACGAGCAATAGCCCCTTTTTCATAACCAGGAGATAGACATAGCCAGGTATCTGCACTATCTGTTTGCTAGATTATTGTGCTCTCTCCAGCCAATATCTTGCTCTTTTGCGTACCTGCAGCTGTCATTATCTGCGTTACCACTAGTTACTGACCTTTGGCTTGTTCCTCGACTACGTTTCCACCTGATCCCAACTTGCAACTTACTGACCTTTGGCCTGCTTACTGACTACGCTTCTGCCTGAACCGTACCTGTTATATCTGTTACTAGATCTAGGCTTGCTCCCTCATGGTGGGGCGATCACGAGGACCACGACTTGTTACTAACACGTAGAAAAACCCATCCCCACCATCAGGAGCTCTGAGGAAGACTAGTTAGTGCTTAGAAACCAAATCTTGGATGAGCCTGCTTCATCAGAGTGACCTGCTTATTTACTTATAATTTTGGTTGGTGGGTGCCTCTCTGCTGCTATAGCTACTGATTTCCGAGCCTCACCGTGAGATACACCCTGGGAAGGGGGGGAGTAGGAAGGTCTGCCCTATAACCTTACCACTGTGATTGGTTATCACAGTCATTGCATGATTGGGAGCTCCAGATCATTAGTAGGGACTGGGAGTGGGTATTCACAGTTTGGTCACTGTGTTTTAGAGTGCGCAGTGAGTGCGCTCCTAGCGCGGAAACCTCTGCTGCCCATGAATATTTGTTATGTGGATGGCACCAGGTTAGCAGATCAATTTTCCTAAGTCAACATACTAACATAAGAATTATTCTTAACTGAGTCAAGTCGTATACTATTGTTGTCAAGTAGCTAGTCCAAGCCTTCTGTCAAGGTTACAGGATTGATCCAGGATTGGGTCAATCCCAGCATTTGTAACAAACTTGAGTAATCAGACATCATTCAGAATGTAAGCTCACCTTGGTGGTTGTAAGCTCTCCTTTTTTGATAAGTTTATGAATCTTGCTAAGGGCTTTGGTCCTTTTCGTGTAAACTCGGACACAGTCAAATCCAACCTGCCAAATTCAAACATAAGTAATGAATACCAGTGAAACTTCTATATTGAATATAAATCTTGAAAACTTTCCTTTTAAGCCTGTAGGTGCCCACTGTTTATGGAGGTCAGTAGCTCAAGCAGCAATTTACACACATACAGTGATTGACTTAGTAACTAATTTTAGTAATTCGTCACAGCGACTCATGCCTTATCAGATGATCCAGTCCAAATTTTCAATAAAAAAATTAGCTTGAAAGCAGGCAGTATATTCCATGCTGTCTATATAGCTAACCCCAAATGCTCTGGGAGTTCCATAACCACTTTCCGCCCATTTGATATAATATAATGTCCTTGGGTTGAAGTGGTTATAAAAATTTTCAGCCGGTGATGCCCTGTAAGGCAAAAGTGACTAGAGTGGCTGAACAGCCACACAATCCCCCCACCTCCCACACCCGCCGCTTTCCTGGGCTCTGCTGTCCCATTTTTGGATGCCCAGGAGTGATGCAACCAGCAGCAACGGCGGCACTACAAAGAGAGAGAGAGGAACTGGCCTTCTTCCTCCCTCTCTGTGACCCTGGAAACCAGAAGGGACGATGATTTAAATTTGAATGAATTTTAAAGCATGACATGTTAGGTATCTACTTACTCGGCGTGACATCATATTTTATATTTTAACAAAAAAATTGGTTATTATATAGTGTTTGTATGCAAAAAAACTTCTTAAAGTGTATTTTTTCCCCCAAAAAATTGCGTTTGAAAAACCACTGCACAAAAATCGTGACATAAAAAAGTTTAATACCTACCATTTTATTCTCTAGAGTCTCTGCTAAAAAAAATATAATGTTTGGGGGTTGTAAGTAATTTTCTAGCAAAAAATATGAGAGTAATAGGAGAGTAATGTCAGAATTGGCCTGGGTGGGAACTGGTTAATGTACATGTAAACCCCAATCACTAAAATGTCATAGAAGCTTTAACTTCGTATTTCTAAATGTATTCTTCATAGAAAAATGTACGATTGTTTAACTCACAATTCGTCTAATGCCACTTCTCAACCCTTCGATGTTACCATAAAAGATACCGCTGGAGAACCGGATGATTTTCACCCCTTCTGGCTCTACAAGCTGGAAAAGAAGTCATGGAGTTAGATTGTAGTGTTTCCTATGTCTTATTCGATTGAGACCATGAAACACATGTTGGAGTGTACATACGTTTTGGTACAGCTTTACATTTTTGTAGAGTTCGGTATCAGGAATGTTTGCTAGAGCACTGCAGGAAGGGCTGAAAAAAAAGAATGATAAAAAAATTACATAATTTAAAGCTAAACCCCAGGAAGGTGCAAAATACATAAAGGAATAAATTAGTGAATTAATTTAATAAAATAAATAATTTATCAAGTTTTTATTTGTTAAATGCAAGCAGTGTAAGTATCTAAATTTGACCCGGTCTCAGCCTCTTGCCTTCCCTATACAGCAGAACTCAGGCTCAGGGAGGGAGAAGCAGCACAAGGAGCCAATCAATTGTGCTGCAGTGCAAAAAGCATGCCGATAGGAGAAGAGAGCAGAGTGACAGAGACATTAACTTTATCAGTCTGCTGCTTTTCCTTTCACTGTCCAGTCGAGTGGCAGCCTGTGCATTGTGGGCGCATGGGCACCCCCCCCCCCTAACACCGCCTCCGTCCTCCCTATCCATGTGCCCGACCCCTGGCCAGAGGCTCTTATAGGCTTCAAAATAGGGTGAGCTCAGGGAGCAGAGCTTTGCTTCCGGAGCTCACCCAGTTGTGTTGCAACATTAAAACTAAAACAACTGAGATGACTAAAATACGACTAAAACTAAAATGCCATTTTAGTCGAAAGACTAAGACTAAAGCTAAATTGAAAGTTGACTTCAAAATGAACACTGGTCTGTAGTGCATGTTCATACCTCAATACCATAATAAATAACATATGAGATTTTTCACTCCAGCAGTATATAATGAGTTTGGAAATTGTAGAGAAATGTTAACTAATGCATTACAATTTAATTACACCCATTAGATTTTAGACGACTAAAATTAGTTTTTGTCGACTAAAATGTACTGGAGATTTAGTCGACTAAATACAACTAAAACAGTTGCAGAAGACTAAAATTGGACTAAAACTAAAATGCCATTTTAGTCCTAAAACGAATGCCCCGTACACACGATCGGAAATGCCGCCAGCAAAACTTTGATGAGAGCTTTTGGTTAGAAATTGCGACCGTGTGTATGCTCCATCAGTCTTTTGCTGACGGAATTCCCACCAACAAAAGATTGAGAGCCGGTTCTCTATTTTTCGGTTGGAAAAAGTTCCTATCCTAAAATGGTGGTGACAGGGGAATCCCTCCTGCCCAGCAATTGTATTCTCCCAACAAACGGTGATTATCACTAGTGGCTATTGCGGCCGCTAACGATAATCATAAGAGTATCTGGCAGGCTGGTTGTACCCAAGTTAATCTATCAACTTGGTACATTCAGCCTGCCCATTAATGGTTCACATCTCAGCCAGTTCCTGATGGCCTGGCCGAGATTTAAACTGTCTATGGCTGGTCTTAGCACTTAGGTAGCCCATACATTGATCACTTTTTTTCATTCAACTATTAGGTTGAATGAAAAAAAACAAAAACAAATGATCCAATTCCCCCATCTATACATTCCAGGTGGATGGAGGAGTCCTCCCACTGTGGACCAGAACAACCAGGGTTGCTGTCCTGTCTCAGCTATTGACAGTGCTAGTCTCTGTCTCCATGGCAGTGAGGGCAGTGCATTAGGACCCAGTGCTGATTACATTATGGGGCTGATTGAAAATTTTATAACAGAAACTACGAAAAACTTTTTTTCAAAGTTTTTTTTTTTTTTTTCGTTTGTTTAGCAAAAAAAAAAAAAAAAAATCCAGTAGTGATTAAATATCACTAAAAGAAAGCTCTAACTGTCTCAAAAAATATATAAAAATTGTGTTTGGGTAAAGCGTTGCAGGACCACGCAACTGTCATTTAAAGTGTGAGACCGCTGAAAGCTGAAAATTGGCCTGGCCCGGAAGGGGGTGCCCTGTAGGCAAGTGGTTAAGGCAATGTTCATAAAAATAAAGTCCATATACAGTGGGGACGGAAAGTATTCAGACCCGCTTAAATTTTTCACTCTTTGTTATATTGCAACCACTTAAATATCACATGGTCCTAAGTATTCAGACCCTTTGCTGTGACACTCATATATTTAACTCAGGTGCTGTCCATTTCTTCTGATCATCCTTGAGATGGTTCTACACCTTCATTTGAGTCCAGCTGTGTTTGATTATACTGATTGGACTTGATTAGGAAAACCACACACCTGTCTATATAAGACCTTACAGTTCACAGTGCATGTCAGAACAAATGAGAATCAAGAGGTCTAAGGAACTGCCTGAAGAGCTCAGAGACAGAATTGTAGCAAGGCACAGATCTGGCCAAGGTTACAAAAAAATTTCTGCTGCACTTAAGGTTCCTAAGAGCACAGTGGCCTCCATAATCCTTAAATGGAAGACGTTTGGGATGACCAGAACCCTGCCTAGAGCTGGCCGTCCAGCCAAACTGAGCTATCGGGGGAGAAGAGCCTTGGTGAGAGAGCTAAAGAAGAACTCAAAGATCACTGTGGCTGAGCTCCAGAGATGCAGTCGGGAGATGGGAGAAAGTTGTAGAAAGTCAACCATCACTGCAGCCCTCCACCAGTCAGGGCTTTATGGCAGAGTGGCCCAACGGAATCCTCTCCTCAGTGCAAGACACATGAAAGCCCGCATGGAGTTTGCTAAAAAAAAAACACCTGAAGGACTCCAAGATGGTGAGAAATAAGATTCTCTGTTCTGATGAGATCAAGATAGAACTTTTTGGCCTTAATTCTAAGCGGTATGTGTGCAGAAAACCAGGCACTGCTGATCACCTGTCCAATACAGTCCCAACAGTGAAGCATGGTGGTGGCAGCATCATGCTGTGGGGGTGTTTTTCAGCTGCAAGGACAGAACGACTGGTTACAATCGAGAGAAAAATAAATGCGGCCAAGTACAGGGATATCCTGGATGAAAACCTTCTCCAGAGTGCTTAGGACCTCTGGGCCGAAGGTTTACCTTTCAACAAGACAATGACCCTAAGCACACAGCTAAAATAGCGAAGGAGTGGCTTCACAACAACTCCGTGACTGTTCTTGAATGGCCCAGCCAGAGCCCTGACTTAAACCCAATTCAGCATCTCTGGAGAGACCTAAAAATCCCTGTCCACCAACATATACCATCTAACCTGACAGAACTGGAGAGGATCTGCAAGGAGGAATGGCAGAGGATCTCCAAATCCAGGTGTGAAAAACTTGTTGCATCTTTCCCAAAAAGACTCATGGCTGTATTAGATCAAAAGGGTGCTTCTACTAAATACTGAGCAAAGGGTCTGAATACTTAGGACCATGTGATATTTCAGTTTTTCTTTTTTAATAAATCTGCAAAAATGTCAACAATTCTGTGTTTTTCTGTCAATATGGGGTGCTGTGTTTACATTAATGAGGAAAAAAAATGAACTTAAATGATTTTAGCAAATGGCTGCAATATAACAAAGAGTGAAAAATGTAAGGGGGTCTGAATACTTTTCGTCAGTGCCTTGAAAAAGTATTCATATCGCTTGAAATTTTCCACATTTAGTCATGTTACAACCAAAAATGTAAATGTATTTTATTGGGATTTTATTTGATAGACCCACACAAAGGGACACATACCGTATTTATCGGCGTATAACACGCGCCGGCGTATAACACGCACCCCAAGTTGAGGAGGGAATTTTAAGGAAAAAAAACTTTTTTGAGGGAAGTTTAAGGAAAAAAAACTTACATTAAAATGCATCAATGCAGCCTTATCTGTCCATCTGCAGCCTTTTCAGTGTCAGTGCAGCCTTGTCAGTGCAGCTTCGTCAGTGCAGCCTTGTCAGTGCAGCTTTGCCCCAGTGCAGGTGCAGCCTTGTCAGTGCAGCTTTGCCCCAGTGCAGCTTTGTTAGTGCAGGTGCAGCCTTAGTCCAGCCATGTCAGTGCAGCTTTGTGCACTCGGTGTAGATTTAAATATGGTGCCGAGACTGCAGGGAGCCGAGATACACATACCCGAGTGTTCTCGGCTTTTTTCGGCGCCGCTCACAGTCACGCCCAGTCCCGCCCTATGATGGACATAACACAGGTCCAGGGGCGGGATTGGGCATGACGGCGGCACCGAAAAAAGCCGAGAACACTCAGGTATGTGTATCTCGGCTCCCTGCAGTCTCGGCGCCATATTTAAATCTACCCACGGCTGTGTATGTCGGCGGCGACCGCGGCAATTGCCGCAATCGCACCGATGACACAGAAATCGGCGGGGATCGGCCTATAACACGCACCCACGATTTTCCCCTGATTTTCAGGGAAAAAAGTGCGTGTTATATGCCGATAAATACGGTAATTGTGAAGTGGAAGGAAAATTATAAATGTTTTTTCAAATCCTTTACAAATAAATATGTGAAAAGTGTGGTGTACATTTGTATTCAGCCCCCCTGAGTCAATACTTTGTAGAACCACCTTTCGCTGGAATTACAGCTACAAGTCTTTTTGGGGATGTCTCTACCAGCTTTGCACATCTAGAGAGTGAATTTTTTGCCCATTCTTGTTTGCAAAATAGCTCAAGCTCTGTCAGATTGGATGGAGAGCGTCTGTGAACAGCAATTTTCAAGTCTTGCCACAGATTCTCAATTGGGTTTAGGTCTGAACTTTGGCTGGGCCATTCTAACATATGAATATGCTTTTATCTAAACCATTCCATTGTAGCTCTGGCTGGATGTTTGGGGATGGTTGTCCTGCTGGGAGGTGAACCTCCGCCCCAGTCACAGTTCTTTTGCAGCTTCTAACAGGTTTTCTTCTAAGATTTCCCTGTATTTGGCTCCATCCACCTTCCCATCAACTCTGACCAGCTTCCCTGTCCCTACTGAAGGAAAGCATCCCCACAACATGATGCTGACACCACCATGTTTCACGGTGGGGATAGTTCAGGGTCATGTGCAGTGTTAGTTTTCTGCCACACATAGCGTTTTGCTTTTAGGCAAAAAAGTTTAATTTTGGTCTCATCTGACCAGAGCACCTTCTTCCACATGTTTGCTGTGTCCCCCGCATGGTTTCTCGCAAACTGCAAACGGGACTTCTTATGGCTTTCTTCCAACAATGGCTTTCTTCTTGCCACTCTTCCATAAAGACCAGATTTGTGGAGTACCCGACTAATAGTTGTCCTGTGGACAGATTCTCCCACCTGAGATGTGGATCTCTGCAGCTCCTCCAGAGTTACCATGGACCTCTTGGCTGCTTCTCTGATTAATGCTCCTTGCCTGGCCTGTCAGTTTAGGTGGACGGCCATGTCTTGGTAGGTTTTCAGTTGTGCCATGCGCTTTTCCATTTTTCAGATGATGGCTTGAACAGTGCTTTGTGAAATGCTCAAAGATTGGGATACCTTTTTATAACCTAACCCTGTTTTAAACTTCTCCACAACTGTATCCCTGACCTGTCTGGTGTGTTCCTTGGCCTTAATGATGCTGTTTGTTCACTAAGGTTCTCAAACAAACCTCTGAGGGTTTCACAGAATGGCTGTATTTATACCGAGATTAAATTACACACAGGTGGCCTCTATTTACTAAATAGGTGACTTCGGAAGGCGATTGGTTCCACTAGATTTTAATTAGGGGTATCAGAGTAAAGGGGGCTGAATACAAATGCACGGCACACTTTTCAGATATTTATTTGTAAAAAAATGTGAAAACCAATTATAATTTTCCTTCCACTTCACAATTATGTGTCACTTTGTGTTGGTCTATCACATAAAATCCCAATAAAATCCATTTACGATTTTTGGTTGTAACATGACAAAATGTGGAAAATTTCAAGGGTATGAATACTTTTTCAAGGCACTGTAATATAATAGATCCAACAAAGGAAATACACCTGTACAGTGTCTCGCCTTCAAGTGAATTCTGGAGTCTTCCTGCCAATACTCATGTAAAAACAGAAAACAGGGAGGGGGAGAGCGCCCACCACTGTCTAAGTGCAGCAGTGATAGGAAGATTGTTTAACACAAGCATTAATCTAGGTATTCAACCAGTGGCATCCTTCTGATGGTACTCAATGGAGATGATTAGAGGGTGGATACAGAGCAGCTGCCTATCAACCCTCCATACACCTCCATTGAGTGCCATCAGAAGGATGCCACCTTAAGTACTGTATATACTCGAGTATAAGTCGATCCGAGTATAAGTCGAGGCTCTAATTTACCACAAAAAAATGGGAAAAACTTATTGACCCGAGTATAAGACGAGGGTGAGAAATGCACAGCTACTGTAAGTGGAAAAGAGGGTCAACAATGCCCATTTGCAGCCTCACTGTGCCCATTTGCATCTATAGGTCCCCCGAACTTCAAACTTGGTAGTTAAGGGTTCCTAGATGACCCCTAGCTGCAGCCAAAATTTGGGGTCTCTGAACCCAAAGGGTCCCGAAATGACATTGCTGCAGATGGACACAGTTGACCGACTTTGGGGCCCTGTATCTCAGGGCCACTTAGTGCTAGAAACCCCAAATTTGGTGTGCAAACCCAGTGGACCATATAATATCCAAAGCTAGGGTTTCTAGCACCAAGTGGCCCTGAGATACAGGGCCCCAAAAAACGGTTCAGAAAATGTCAAGCACTTTTCTGCAGCAAAGAATGACATTTTCTAAACCTATTTTAGGGCCCCGTATCTCGGAGCTACTTAGTGCTAGGAGCCCCAGCTTTGGATATGTTATGGTTATGTTTCCACTCTGTTTGCACACCAAATTTGGGGTTCCTAGCACCAAGTATCCTGAGATACAGTGCCCCAAAGTCGGTTCAGAAAATGTCAAGCACTTCTGCAGCAGAGAATGACATTTTCCGAACCAATTTTGGGGCCCCGTATCTCAAGGCCACTTAGTGCTAGGAACCCCAGCTTTGGATATGTTATGGTACCAGTTCCACTGGGTTTGTACACCAAATCTGGGGTTTCTAGCACTAAGTGGCCCTGAGATACGGGGCCCCAAAATCGGTTCGGAAAATGAAATTTTTTGCTGCAGAAAAGTGCTTGACTCAAGTATAAGTCGAGGGGGGCACTTTCAGCACAAAAAAATGTGCTGAAAAATTCGACTTATACTCGAGTATATACGGTAATGTTTTTGTTACACAATCTTCATGTAATTGCACCTCAGAATTTTTTTAATTGCCTTTTATTCTTCTCTTTTTTTTCTTATAATTTTATATCCATCAGAGTGTTCTTAAAAAGCTGCCATCAGTTAAGGTCTCCACTGAACATATTGATACACTGTGTTCTATCCATGTTTATGTGAGTGCAATACTTATCATCCACTTTGTTATTGATTTTCATATCACCACTACACTTAGACAGTGGCGCTCTCTCTCTCACTCCCCCAGTTATATGTTCAAGTGAACATGATATGAATGACAGTGCCAAATATTGCAGGCAGCACTCACCCAGTAGATACAGATAATATCGATGCACAGCAGATACAGAGTCAGGCAAAGCTTGCTTTTATATAAAAAAAAACAAAGTCCTGTCTGGAGCACTTTATTCCTTATGTTAAATCTTCATAATGCTTTAATCAGTACAAGAGTTTCGGACCCCACAAGGATCCTTCATCAGGTACAAGAAGCATTAAACAGCATAATACAAACATGTGTTTAAACCATATTTTATAAGATATGATATAAACACATGTTTGTATTATGCAGTTTGATGCTTCTTGTACCTGATGAAGGATCCTTGTGGGGTCCGAAACTTTTGTACTGATTACCCTTTCTTTTCAATCTTCATAATGCTTTAATATCATGCAGTTTGATGCTTCTTGTACCTGATGAAGGATCCTTGTGGGGTCCGAAACTGTTGTACTGACTATCCTTTATTTTCAATCTTCATAATGCTTTAATCAGTACAACAGTTTCGGACCCCACAAGAATCCTTAATCAGGTACAAGAAGCATCAAACTGCATAATACAAACATGTGTTTAAATCATATCTCATGAAATATGATTTAAACACATGTTTGTATTATGCAGTTTGATGCTTCTTGTACCTGATGAAGGATCCTTGTGGGGTCCGAAACTGTTGTAATGATTAAAGCATTATGAAGATTGAAAATAAAGGATAAAGTGCTGCAGATGAGATTTTGTTTTCATGATATTAATGAAAATAGAGTGTACTTACAACTGCACTCGGAGAACGACTGTGAGCAATCCAAACACCAATCCAGCCAATAACCCCAAATCCAAACCCAGGATGATGGCTGCGATACAGGTGAACACCCAGATCAGCTGAAATAGAACACAAGATATCCTGTATGTCAGGGGTAATAATTCATAGAGGTCCAATCAGTAAATATTTCTTCCAGTAGGGGTGCTATTAATTAGGCCCCCTTCATCTCACAGCCCCCTTCACATCATAGTCCCCCCATTTACATCACAGCACAATCTTTTCCATCACAGCCCCCTTTACAATACGATCCCCTCTTTACATTGCTTCCCTTTACACCACAGCCCCCTTCGCATCACATCCTCCCTTTACAATATAGAGTCCCCCACCTATATATCACAACCCCCTTTGCATCAGTCTCCCCCCTTTAGATCACAGTCACCAATCTTTACATCAATCTTTACACCACAGTCCCCCCTTTACATCACAGTCCCCCATTATTCCATCACAGTCCCCCCTCTTTACATCACAGTCCCACCCCCTTTACATCGTAGTCCACCATCTTTACTTAGCAGGCTATTACATTTACACTGCAGTGCCCCATTTACATTGCAGGTGACCCTTTACATTACAGCCCCCTTCACATAAAAGTCCCCACCTTTTACAATACAGTGCCCCTTTTACATTATACAGCTCCTTTTACATCACAGACCCCCTTTACTTTGCCGCCTCCTTCATATCAAAGTCCCCATCTTTTTTTTATATGCGGGTGGATCAGTGGTGTAGTGGTTAGCACTTTTGCCTAGCAGCACTAGGGTCGCTGGTTCAAATCCCAGTTTCCTCCAGTTTCCTCCCACACGTCAAAGACATGCTGGTAGGTTAATTGGATCCTGTCTAAATTGGCCCTAGTATGTGTATGAATGTGAGTTAGGGACCCTAAATTGTAAGCTCCTTGAGGGCAGTGACTGATGTGAATGTACAATATACTGTATATGTAGAGTGCTGTGAAAACTGAGAGCACTATTTAAGTAATAATAAATAAATATATAGCAGTCCCCCTTTTATATTGTGCACCCCCCTTACATTGCAACACCTCTATTACATCTCAGTCCCCCTTTCCATAACATTCCACTCTTTACACTTTAGCAACACAGCCCCTTAACCTTTACATTGGTGTGATCATCCCTCCCCCTTCATAGCAGAGGGCAGAGGGAGCAGAGGGAGTGATCAGTCTGGATAAAGAGCGGGAGCTTCCCAACTACTCCTGTAGATTGGTTGGGACCAGTGGGAGCTGGTGGTTTTTCGTTTTGGGGGCGGCAAACAACTGAGCCCCTCCCGCGGCAACTCAAACCCCCCCATTCCCCCCAGCTGTTTGTGGGGTGATCCACCAGCACTTACCCCATCTAGGTAGCAGGCTTCATCGGTGATCGGGCATTGGCGGGCATCCGAGGAACAGCGGCTGGGATCGGGTGTCCAAGGAGCGGCGGGGATCGGGGCACCAGGCATCAGCCAGCGGCTCTTCTCCTCCTCGCTTACGCCGTACGTCTCTTCCCCTCCTCCTAGGCATCCACTAACATCGCCTGTCCTTTCAGCCAATCATGTGATGGGTATCAGACCTGCTTCCCGATTAGCCAAGAGAAAGATCAGTGTTGCAACAGCGAATATTCATTCACTGTTGCAACACAACTGGGTGGGCTCCAGACGCAATGCTCTGCGTCCCGAGCCAACCCTATTTTGAAGCCTATTAGAGCCTCTGGCTCTAATAAGGTGCTTAAAAAAACAGCCGCTGTAATTCATGTGCCTGGTGTCCTAAAAGGGGCCGGGCGCATGGATAGGGAGGGTGGCAGGGCATGGATTAGGGGGCAGCTCTGGTGTGCCCACAATGGACAGGCTGCCTTTGGGACCAGCCCATGTCATAGCAACCAATCGGTCACTTGTTAAGTTAAAAAGAAGGGCCGCTCCTGCCTTCCATTCAGAACGATTGCTCCTCCCACCCTTTGTCCTGCTGTGAAGATGACAGCAGCGGCAGTGGCAGAAGGAAAAGAGGATACACAGGCAGCTAAATGGCATGAAAGGACTGTCACTTGGTCTGGGTTCGGACCGCGGACCGCCATTTAGTGATGCCTGCTGTATGTACATAGATTACATACATTGATAATCAGTCTAACGCATAACAAAATAAAACAGGGAAAGTGCACATTCCTATAGAGCATTTTGTAGGTAGGTAGAGGTGGGAAAAAATGTTTCGAAAGACATCAGAGTACTACATTGTGCCATGTACCACATTAAGTTTCTGGTAGTACAGTCACATGGTTACAACAATTTACAAGGTACAACAATCTTACGATTTACCAGTTACAATTTTACAAGTCACAACAAATTTACAATTTTAGCAATTACAATTTTACAAGTTCAAAAACGATTTTACAATTTACCGGTTACACTTTTGCAGGTTACAACAATTTTGCAATTTATGAGTTACAATTTTACAAGTCACAACTTTTTTAATGCTGGTTTATTCTCAGAGTGTTCTACACCCATAAAATCTTTGGTTAGAGTTCATTCACAGTTCACCGAGAGGCACTGACTGGTGGCAGTGGCAGAACGCTACCCTAGTAACACTAACCTAACCTAACTAACTTAAGTAAACTATCCCAGTAATCGGAAGCAGGGCCGTCTTTAATATTGGTTGGACCCTGGGCAAACATTTTCTTGGGCTCCCCACCTTGCAATTTCACTCTCCACCTCTGAGACATACAATAAATGGCTGATACTCAAAATAAGTTTTTTTTTTGCAGCAGCAGATCAGGTAGCGACTGTGATTGGTTGCCATAGGTTACAGCATATCATTTCCGCTCACAGACTGGTTGCTAGAGGTTACAGCACATCATTACTGCTTGATGATTGGTTGTTAGTGGTTACAGCACACATTGCAGCTCACTAATTAGTTGCTAGGGGTTATAGCACATCATTACTGCTAACTGATTGGTTGCTAAAGGTTACAGCATATCATTACTGATAACTGATTGGTTGCTAGAGGTTATAGCACATCATCACTGATAACTGATTGGTTTGCTAAAGTTTACAGCACACATTAAGGCTCACTGATTAGTTGCTAGAGGTTACCGCACATCATTTCTGCTTGCTGATTGGTTGCTAGAGGTTACTGCACATCATTACTGCTACCTGAATGGTTGCTGGAGGTTACAGCAAATCATTACTGCTCACTGCTTGGTTGCTAGAGGTTACAGCGATCATTACTGATAACTGATTGGTTGCTAGAGGTTACAGCACATCATTTCTGCTTGCTGGTTGGCTTGTAGAGGTTACAGCACACATTAGACCTTACTGATTAGTTGCTAGAGGTTACAGCACCTCAGTACTGCTAACCGATGGTTGCTAGTGGTTAAAGTATATTGTTACAGCTCACTGACTGGAATCTGAAAATCAGTTCAAACATTCAAATAAACTGACAAGATTCTAAACCTGCTGTGGATGAGACGGGCCTTTGAGGAAACGGTCATTTGGCGATCGAAACCGCATCCTGGGGACCCCGGATTCCAATTTGGTACATCATTTGAGGACTGCTGACAAGATGCTCCACGAGTCTTCTTACAGATCTTCACCCTATACCGCTTGACGGTGCAAGCTCGTTTGACTCACCGCCATGGCCTGTGAGTCCACCTGATCTGGTAAGGGCATCCTTTTGCTTTTTCTTTCTCCGGGTTGAAACCATCCACATGAGTCAAGATTCAGCTTGTTTCTAAGGACCCTCCCTAAACAACCTATAATCACCTTTTAGGAAGACGGCTTGCGCCCAGTTGATTGTGGGACTGAATAGGAGTACCCCATCCATTCATTGAGAGACTTGGAGTTTCCATATATGTTTACCCCCCCTTAGGGATTTGGATGTCCTTCCTCTTGGTTTCTATCCTTATGAACACTAGTTTTGTTGAACAGCATACTCAGCATATTGAGATACCTTGCATCAATACTTGCCTGTTTTGCTTTTTTTGGAATATGGTTGTATATGTATGATTGTCTCTTAATCAACCCATAGGTTGTCACTGAGTATCCTATTTCCCTACACATCTAAGTATTCACCATTATTATATTTCCTTAGGATGTTTCACAAAACAATTACCTCTCACTTCACAAGTCTACACTGAAAGTTTTATCACTCCTCCTCAGAGATCATTGTTACTTGATTAGTAACAGGTGTCTCACCATTCATTAGCGCCACACTTTCTTATTTTTATTTCACATTTTGCAACGGTCAAATTGCTGTGTTGGCTGCTTCATCTCCCTGTAGGAGTTGGCGCAATTTCTACACCTTTCTTGTATACAGCTCACTGACTGGTTGCTAGAGTTTACAGCACACATTAAGGCTCACTGATTAGTTGCTAGAGGTTACTGCATGTCATTTATGCTTGCTGATTGGTTGCTAGAGGTTACAGCACATTATTTCTGCTTGCTGATTGGTTGCTAAAGGGTAACAGCAAATCATTACTGCTAACTAATTGGTTGCTAGATAGAATATGCTACAAACTCACACAGCAGTCCCCTTGCCAGAATAGAAGTATTGTCTTGCATTGCAGCAGAAAGTAACATGTGGCAGAAAAGATCGGCTTAATGAAGCCGACCAGGATTACCTTCAAAACAGTATTGTCAGTGATCATAGCAAGCAGAGAGGCAGAGAGGAGTGATAGTACAGTGGCTAAAGCAGTGAAAGAGTTCAGGTTGTGGAACATTCCAGCTGTTTGCTCGTCCATGCCGACCAGTATGCACAGGCAGCGCTGATAGTGTTAATAGTAAGCAGAGAAGGGCAATAATAGTTTAGCAGCTAAAACAGTGGAAAACATCACCTCAACTAAGCACATTCAGAGTCAGAACTCTCCCCTTCCATCGGCTTTCCGCTCACCATGCTGCCTGAGGAATGTCATTGCCTCCTCTCTGTGATACTTCCCCACTCTTCCGGCCCCTGCAGCTGCTTGGCGGTGTGTTTCTCCACTCGGCCATCTCCGCTGTCAGTCATGGTGCCACTTACTGCTTCCCTTTCTCTTCAGCTACAGCTGCAGGTGGCTAGATGTTTAGGCCCCACAACAATGTTTGGGCCCAGGGCAGCTGCCCCGTTTGCCCCACCTCAAAGACGGTCTTGATCGGAAGCTCTTTTTCACCTAACACAGCCAAAGGGCCTAAGAGTTCCAATGGCTCCCCATGCCCTCGCTGTCCAAAATCCACATACTTTGGTATGATTAGTAGCTTTTGGACACCAAGGAAAAAGGGACACAAAACCACAAATAAATACATCTGGAGCCCACAGTAAAACTCAGTATCTATGTATGTATAACCAGCTATACACTTTACATTATTATTAATAGATACAAAAGCTCAAAACCAAGAAAATACACAATTTGGTATAACATCTAAAACCGCACGTACGTGTCTCCCCTTCTCTGTTTTTTGTTCTATACCCATTAAGTCTTTGGTTAGAGTTCATTCACAATTCACAGAGAGGCAATGACTGGTGGCAGGGGCAGAATGCTGCCCTAGTAACACTAACCTAACTTAACTTACTTACTTAAGTAACTAAACTATCTTAGTAATCGGAAGCAAGGCCGTCTTTAATATTGATTGGACACTGGGCAAACATTTTTTTGGGCCCACCCAACATATAAGCACATAACTACAAAATGAATGAACAATATAGACACACAAAACTGCTTATATTGCAAAGTCTGTAAATACAAGACCCTTGCAAACAATAAATTATTGCAATTTCATATCCCATCTATGAAAGGTGTGCAAAATTGTCTAAAAGCTTAGAAGCAAAACCACGAAGTCCATACAAAGGACTAGATAAAGGATTAATAGATGGATCCAAATATTATCAGTATTATAGTATCCATTTATATTGTTTTATTCAGCTTTGAACAGGAACCTCCAGCTGCCAGGTGATGAAAGTTAAACATAATATATGTTTTTTTCTTTCTTAGAAATTAATCTAAGAGGTTTGATTCAGTTTGGTCACAATGGTTGGCCCATATGAGTCCGGTTTTGAACTAGGTCACACACCTCTCTAGTCATAGTTGTTTTGCTTAGGTTATTAAAAGCAGGTCCCATTTGAAATGTTTGACCATTGTTGATCGCTATAAGGTTTCGTTTTTTCTTAGTTGTTTTTGTAATATACATATTTATTGCTCTGATTATATTTAGGCATGCTTTATGTTGGGCTTTGTTTTTTTTTGTTTTCTTGAGTACTTTCTGGATGTTTTTGGTTTGTTGTGGTTCTTTGAGGCATGCTCTTTCTGTCATTTGTATATGTGTATGTACTGTATATATAATAAGAAAAATTTAAATAAAATCTAATTAAAATTTTAAAAAAATGTAAAAAAAATCATATATGTATGGATCATCAGCTGCTGAGCCTGCTGGTGAATCAAGTAGAAACTTTCATAGGTTCACATGGGATACCAGATATTTCAGAAGTGAACACCCTTTCAGATCAGGGTCAATGCATATCAAATTGGCACGGTGGCCAAGACCATACAGCAGTTTAACAGGACAGGTTCCACTCAGAACAGGCCTCGCCATGGTCGACCAAAGATGTTGAGTACATGTGCTCAAGTGTCATAACCAGAGGTTGTCTTTGGGAAATAGACATATGAGTGCTGCCAGCATTGCTGCAGAGGTTGAAGGGATGGGGGGTCAGCCTGTCAGCGCTCAGACCATACGCAGCAGACTGCATCAAATTGGTCTGCATGGCTGTTGTCCCAGAAGGAAGCCTCTCCTAAAGATGATGCACAAGAAAACCCGCAAACAGTTTGCTGAAGACAAGCAGACTAAGGACATGGATTACTGGAACCATATCCTGTGGTCTAATGAGACTAAGATAAACGTATTTGGTTCAGATGGTGTCAAGCGTGTGTGGTGGCAACCAGGTGAGGAGTACAAAGACAAGTGTGTCTTGCCTACAGTCAAGCATGGTGGTGGGAGTGTCATGGTCTGGGGCTGCATGAGTGCTGTTGGCACTGGGGAGCTACAATTCATTGAGGGAACCATGAATGCCAACATGCACTGCGACATACTGAAGCAGAGCATGATCTCCTCCCTTCGGAACTGGGCAGCAGAGCAGTATTCCAACATGATAATGACCCCAAACACACCTCCAAGACGGCCAGATGTTTCCAGGCCTAAACCCTATTGAGCATCTGTGGGGTATTCTCAAAGGGAAGGTGGAGGAGCGCAAGGTCTCTAACATCCACCAGCCCTGTGATTTCATCATGGAGGAGTGGAAGAGGACTCCAGTGGCAACCTGTGAAGCTCTGGTGAACTCCATGCCCAAGAGGGTTAAGGCAGTGCTGGAAAATAATGGTGGCCACACAAAATATTGACACTTTAGACCCAATTTGGACATTTTCACTTAGGGGTGTACTCACTTTTGTTGAGAGCGGTTTATACATTAATGGCTGTGTGTTGAGTTATTTTGAGGGGACAGCAAATTTACACTGTTATACAAGCTGTACACTCACTACTTTACATTGTAGTAAAGTGTCATTTCTTCAGTGTTGTCACATGAAAAGATATAATAAAATATTTACAAAAATGTGAGGGTTATACTCGCTATTGTGAGATACTGTATATTTCAAAGGAAATATGTTTTTTTTTTTTTTTTATATTCATACTTACCTTGGTGGATGGAACATCAGACCGATGCTGCAGCTGTCCTCCGGTATCTCTGCATTGAGAACCGAGCAACCGAACACCGCCGTTTGCTCGGGTTATCACTCCTGCCTGTCAGTCAGCATCTCTTCTGCTCTGATCCTCCACGTTCATTGGAGCAATGAGCTATGGGGGGGCCGCCATCTCAGCAGCTCGCTGAGAAGCTGAGACTGCCATCAGTCAAGGCAGCTGGCGGATCCAGACTTCCGAAGTTGGGATGACGCGCTGCCTCGACTGATGGCAGTGACGTCAGCGGAGAGCGGACTTCAGAAAACGGGTCACAGGAGTGCAAAAAAAATTGCACTCCTGTGACACAGAGGAGAAGCCCAGCCTAAAAAGCTCAGGCTGGACTTCTCCTTTAAAAGGTAGTCCCTTTAGTTTTAGTAAACTTCAGGAAGCACTGGAGCATCAAGGGACAAAGCATATGTCCATGACTTGTACTGAAACCCCCAAGGAGGAGTCACCGTCCAGGAAAAATAAACTAAAAGTCACTCACTGCTTCCATGTAGGTAAGTCAAATGTAACATTCATAGATAGATATGCAATTGCAAAAGATTATAATTTTTTCCAGGGGTCTTGTATTTATAGGCCTTACTATATAAGCAATTAAGTCTCTATACTGTTCATTCTGTCTGTAATTGTATGCTTTATACAGAAACAGAGAAGGGGAGACACATATGTGTGGTTTTATATCAGCCTTTCTCAACCTTTTCAACCGAGGAACCCTTAAAAAAAATTTCTGGTCTCAGGGAACCCCTGATAAAACTTACTATATCTACAACTCATAATACATTAGTGTGTTGGTCATTGGGAAGAATGCTCTGTACTCTTGTGGTCATCGGGAATTATTACCCCCTTACAGACAGCTAAAAAGGTCATTGGTGTCAATGGATACTTATCTGAGAGGCATAAATTGCTCATTGCTCAAGGAACCCCTAGCAACCTCTGGAGGAACCCTGGTTGAGAAACCCTGCTTTAGATGGTATACCAAATTGCGTATTGTCTTGGTTTTAAGCTCTTGCACTTATTGCTAAAGATTGTAAAGTGAAAAGCTGGTTATAATTATCATTTGTCCTTTTTTATATCTTAGGAAAAATAATTCTTCCATGGTAGTCCTGTGAACAGTAATTTTGCTATTGATAGTTGGTTATGACTAGCAGCTATCAAATAGTCTTGAGAAATCAAAAATATGGAACTGCACATCAGAGATGGAATTATATTGTACACTTCTAGCATCCACCTAAAATTAAACTGCTACTCTTGGTCTGAATGACCCTCAATGTTGTATAAGAACCCATGCAATGGTTAACATTTTTATTTCCTATACAATTCTGTTGTTGACCCAATGTAATTTGGGTTATTGATCAGGAGGGTGGGCCAAATATAGGATACCTCCCTAAGTGATTGTAAAGCTGTTCTACTTTCAGCAAAATATCAGTCCAACCTGGGGAGGTGCCTCTCGGGGCGGGCGTTTATGAATGGAGATGGGCAGCTGGTGGACTAGGCTTCCCCGTGTTGCCTTCTGTACTTCCCTTCTCCTCTTCCCTCCCCTACATTTTCCCTTTATTCCTTATCTTTCCCTGCCTCCCCTTCTTCACCTGTTTTTCTTTTTTTCTCTCTCTTTCTCTCAACCCCCTCTTCCCTTCCTTTTTTTTTCTCCATGAGTTACTTCTTAGGTTCCCCTTTGCTTTTCTAAAATGGCTTCTTATAGTGACCCTATTCGTTTTTTAGGTATACTTCTTATTCTGTTTATACCTTGTCCAAATACTTGAATTAGTATCTGGGTTTTGCCATGTGAGGATGTACTCCTTTAGTGCTGTATATTACCTGCCTATTATTGATGTTATTGTGACAATGGATGCAATAACCTACTGTTGTTTGAAGTGCACTTGGCACATTCTGTTTTTAATAAAATGTTTATGGGAAAAAATGATATTGTTACTTTATTTGCCTTTTAGATTTATATGGCGTTTATTTGTTTTATGCTGGTGCAACCTAATGATATCAGTACCATACTAGAATTTGCAATGTGCCTGCTCTGTGAGTGTTGATGGTGAGTACAGTACATGATACAGCATTACAGGAAGGATCAATAAGAGAATGGACCATGGTGAGCTTACTGGCTGGTTCAACTCTGATGTAGTACAAATGGGAATGTCATCATGAAAAAGATGCATTCAGCCACTCGCAGTTGACTCTCCTGCACATGTCTTGAAGTGTATGTAAACCAAAACCTGTTTTTTCATTTTGGATAGCGTAGGGACTGATTAGAACCCCTGTCTTGTTTTTATTTGTCTGGTTTGGCAGATTCAGCCTATCTGTTAGTTATCCAAGATAGAAAAGCGATAGGAAAAAACATATAAATTGATGGGAGAACCCTTTAAGGGAAGGTGAGTATACACATTGGAAGAGGGGTGACTCAAGGAACATGTTGTTTGTTTAGTATGGCAAAAGTTAACTTTAAAGCTCAAGTGAACTTTCACCTTAAATTAGCTAAATACATTCCAAAAGGACTGTACAGTTTGTCATCTTTAGAAATCAGACATCAGCTGAGTAGAAAAGCCTGTTCACTGTCAACATGCTGCAGAGAAGGATTTTTGCTCTCTGTGTGGAAGCAGTGGTCTCTCTACAGGGATCTGACACTACCATTTTTGAATCATACCTTGTCAGGGCTAGGCTCAGCCCTTCCTTCTCAAAGCTGGCCGCTCAGCTGTCGGCTAATTGCCAGCTCCTTTCTCTCCACAGTGACTCAGCTTTTGATGATATCCTGCTCGTCAGTCCTGCCTACTTAAGCTGTCCAGCCCAGATGATCTCAGCCTTCACCTTGGTCACATCTCTAGAGAGGCTCTCCTGTGTTCCTGTTAAAGACTTGTTTGGCTGACATTCCTTCAGGCTCCAGATCCTGCTTGCTGTTCCACTACGCTCATCTCTGGCTCCCTGACCTTTTGGCTTGTCTGACTATCCGTTCTGGTTCCTGAACTCTGGCTATGTTTTGACTACGTTTAGTCTGTTTACCTTTTTTTATTATTATTATTAAACAAGTGTGATTTAACTGTACTTCTGTCTCAGTCTGATTCATGGTTGCTGACATACCTATAGCTCTGCAATCAGCAAAGGTCATGTTCCCTGCTCATTGAAGAGCTTTTCCTCTGACTTAAGTGGGTATCAGACCTCTGCAGAAAGAACACTGCTCCCGAAATAGAGAACAAGGGCCCTTCTCTGTGGCAAAAGAAAACATACAATAGGGCTTTGCACCCCTTTTGTTAGGCTGCATCTGAAATGTATCTAGTCAATTTAAATTGAAAGCTCAGGTAGTATTTACCTTTTTTTTTAATCTAAAAGAAATGCTTTGCTTTATTAAATATAAATGAACCAATTTGTAATACTTACAGAATCCCATTTGTTTTCTCTCCACAGCTTCGGTACATCTTTGACTTGCCAGAACATACCTTTGAGGTTGGCTATGCAAATAGCCGCCAAGACAGACTGAAAGTAAAAAGGACATGATGATACACCTGCTTATAATATAAGTTTGAAGTCACGTGTATAGAAAGCTTAAAGTGTTACTAAACCCACAACAGTAAAATCTGTCTGTATATGCAGCATAGCATACTTGTTATACTCACTGTGGAACTTAAGGGGTTAATCCTCTGCATTATGTAAAAAGGCTGTTTTATTCTGTATGCAGAGATCCTCCCCCTCCTGTACTGTCTATCTGGGGTAAGCCAGCTAACACAGGCAGGGTAGCTGACCTGCACATGCTCAGTTGTGTCTTTTATGCTGGAGAGAACATTTACGTGTTCTCAGAGCTAGCCAGGTCACATGATATTGGCATCACAAATGAGGGCGGGTATACAGGCTGAAGTGGAAATCTCTGCCTACCTGAACTCTTAGCACTGGAGAAACTGTGCAGTTTATCACTGACCGTAGTATACAGATCATCCAAAAGGGAATATAGTGACAGTGTTTTAATGTAATAAGAAGATTTATAAGCTGTGGGCACTGTGTGTGTGTGTGTGTGTGGGGGGGGGGGGGGCAGATGAACTATTTTCATATTGCTGGGTTGGGGAGGGGGGGTCAGATGAACTATATTCATATTACTGCCTTTGGTAACACTTTAAAGAAACAAAATACTTGTGTGTAACTATAACCAGTGGGTGACTTCACTAGTCAGAGCCCGCAGCTTCCTGTGTCACCTTCCCACGTCCAATTTTCAATGGAGTGATAATCAGATGTGCAGAGTTCCTCCCTATTGCTCTTCTGTTCCTGTAAGTTGCCTAAATTCCATCCCTTCCAACTGCCAGCGCCTGAAAAATCTCAGGATCAAGATACTTTTCAGAACATAGGAATCTGGCAAGGTATTATGGGAAATCAATTAAGCAACAAAGTTTGGTATTAACATGTTCTTATTAATTGGTTTGCTATATGTTTCATTCCAGGCTTGACTAAAACATTTTTGAAGTCCATTCATTTTTTATTTTTTTTCCACTGGTGTAGAGATAGCCTTACCTTTTGTAGAGGTTCCAGCAGACGGCCAAGTGCCACTATTGCGATTAGCACGACTCCGGCTGAAACCAAGCTGGCCAACTGAAAGGAGAGACAAAGCAAAAGGCAGAATCACAACCACTGTTATTAAGTAATGCTTTCTTTTTTTTTTAACCCACATTGTGGTGCGCTAAAGTAAAACAACAAAGTGAACCAAAAAGTGCACTACAGTTTTTCATCAACCTTCTCCAAAGAGGAGGGACCCGGCCCTGGACCACTGTGGTGCAAAACACCTAACAGGGGCAAGGTATACTAAAATCCACCCAGCCAAAAGGCCTGCTGGAATCCACTCATTGTGATCAGCTGAAGCTGACCAATGAGGACTGGGTGGAGGACTCTCCTGAAGACAGTCCCCCCAAGGCAGGAGAGGAGGGAACCTGATGGCCACACATGCATTCAAGCAGTGAGTCCACTTTAAATTGCTTTAGTTATAGGTGATGACTGGATTATAAAAAGTCTTCCTGGAGACTGCAAAGATGGGATCTTCTTAATGGAGTTACGGTAAGGGGGTAAATCATCCCTTTAAATGGAAGTTGTAAGCACTGGGCTCCTGCCTTTGCTTTTGGGGTTATCTCTCCCTTTCTTTAAATGCAAGCAGGCAGTAGGGCATTCTTTGCGGTACTGATCTGTATGCATGCTAAGTTAGCACCTGGACTTGTCTATTTTGGCTGTGCCCAGGTACTTGAAGGTTTGGCATAAATCACCTATACAAACCACAGAGATCTGGTCCCATTCATATCAACCCATTTGAAAAGATTAGATTTTATGTTCTACAGAAACCATTCAAATTTAGGTTCTCATATTCCCAAGTGAGATTACAATATTAAAATCTGTTTGGTCCCTATGTAATAAACATTTTATGATGTATTGATCATGGAACTATTTACCTGGGTTTTTCCCCCAGTGCCCTCCTGGATGGCAGTCCGTGATAGAGCAGTACTGGCGCAAAAGCAGGAGAAGATTCCCCCAAACATATTGCTCGCCCCATATGCAATGAACTCCTGTTGAAAGAAATATGAAGAATATAGTGGTCAGCTCTTCTACCTGGTAGTACTGGGGTCATCAGCTGGAATCCCATCTATGACACTACCTTCCCGGAGCTTGCACATTCTCCTTGTGCTTGCATGGATTTCCTCCCACACTCTTAAAGGCATGCTGGTAGGTTAATTGACTCCTGTCTAAATAAGCCCTAGTATGTACAGTATATGTATGAATGTGAGTTAGGGACCTTAGATTGTAAGCTCCTTGAGGGCAGGGACTGATGTGAATGTACATATATGTAAAGCGCTGTGTAAATTGTCAGCACTATATACAGTAAATACCACTAATAAATGAATAAATCACAACACACTAGCACTCGCATTTGAGTTGCTTAACATTACTGCAAGGTTTAGATGGGGACGAGGTACTCTAGCCTTGCCACCCAATGAGAACAAAGGCAACCTGCTTTTATAAATTTCAATAAACTGGTAAATTTTGATCAGCTGATTAAAAACAAGAACTCTGAAATAAGTGGATTATCCATTCAGTCCTTTATTTTAAATGTAGCCCCCACTGTGGTACCCCAAGGATAGCACCTTCAGAGGTAGGGGCGGGTTAGCATTTCACCCCAGGGCTGAGTCCATGTCTAAAATCTGGGACCAAGAAAGGATATTGGGCGCCAGCCACTTTTGTCTTTTAAAAGTTTAATTGCAGAACGGTTAAGGAATTGAGGGCTAGGGGTCCCAGATACTGGAGCAGATCACTTACAGACTATCCAAATCCAGAACAATGTCCAGCTTCACAGTGTTAGAACCTTTAAGCTGACCCTGGAACACTGTAAGCATGTTACCAAATTTCCGTGCATCCTCCAAGTGTGCGACCAGCCTTTTTCCTGGCTCTCTCCAGTAAGGGACCTCGCCTGGGTCTGCTCCTTGGCACAGCTTTCTCCGGGTCAGGCAGGACAGCTTCAGGACCACTCCAGCACGTTAGGCCCCCAAACCGGCTATTGGGTCTAATAGTAGAGCTCCATCCAGCAGCACCTCCCTAGCCCTCAACCCATTACCTGTCCCAGATATTTATTCCCCCCCCCCCCCCCACTCCAGCATGCACCAGTGGCATAAACCTTCTACTGGATTGGCTGAAGGAAATATACATGACTTAGTTTTGTTTGTGAAATCTCATGCTATAACCAGTTATACCAGTGACCTCTACTGGCAACAGAGAGAAATCACAAACCAGCTTAAGCTTTGGAAAAAAAGAGGTGAAACATTATATAATCAGTCTGAGCAAACTACAGCCCAGCCAAAACCTAAATTGACATAGTAGCCCCTATTTAGGAATTTAGGACAAGGGGGCTACATAAATTTGATAGAAAATTGAACTGAAATTGAGATCGGATTATTAGATTGCTGATTGTATAGCCAGCATACAGCTGTTGGCACTGCCCTCTGTAATTCTGTAAGGGTGGCGAGGACTGCAAAAGGCCGAGGCATTTGCTAAAAGCTTGCTTAAAATATCTTCAAAGGATTATGTAGAACTTATCTCAAAGACAAACTATGTGAAATCTCTGACTAGCACATTTGATTCCTGTACAGCATTAGCCATGAGAAATGTAAGAAAACCATAACCACCAGCATTCCTTTCAAAATCAGCATGGAATAATGACAGTTACCTGATTGCCATCCACCGGATAGTTATTTTTAGTCCCATAAACTTTGGCCACAGACACAGCCACAGCATAGGAAACTATGCCGATGGAAAAAGCCGACCCAATCATGGACTGAAACATAGAAACATCGGGAGCGATAGGACTTATGAATCTGAAACAATAAAAAAGGAATCACATATTAAAATTAAAAAAAGCAAAAATTCCATACTATCCTCTGGTAACAGTTACAACAACGGTTTGTACCATAACACAAAAGCACCAAAACCTAAATATTCCACTGATTTTATCATTTAATGTAGTAAAGCTTTTACAGTTGTGCATGTGCATATTTAATCTTGATCAGGTAAATATTACATATTATGTACAGATATTGCATATTCACTTTTCCAGCCAGTAGGAGGAGCTCTAGGCTCCTTTTCACATGTTTAGCAGGCTAGTCTTAAAGTGATTGTAAAGCTTTGGTATTTTTTTTAAATAACAAACATATCATACTTACCTCCACTGTTCAGCTCGCTTTGCACAGAGTGGAGTGGCCCCGATCCTCCATTTCTGGGGTCCCCCGGCGGTTCTCGCGGCTACTCCCCACATCAGATAACCCCCTAGGAGAAGCACTCTCCCGGGGGGTTACCTTGCGGGCACGCTCCCGAGTCTAGCATTTGCATCCATAGACACGGTCGTTGGACTTGGCCCCACCCCCCCCGCATGTGTCATTGGATTTGATTGACAGCAGCAGGAGTCAATGGCTGCACTTCTATCAATCTATCCAATCAAGTGCTGAGAACCCCAGGCAGAGGGACAGCGCGTCCTCGCCATTGGAAATTCCAGGGCTCAGGTAAGAAAAACAGGGGGGGGCGGTGACTGACAGAAGTGTTTTCACCTTAATGCATAGGCTGCATTAAGGTGAAAAAACACGAGGGTTTACAATCCCTTTATCCCTCTCCTTCCATACTCTCTGCAGCTCCATGCAGAGTTACAGAGACAGTCTCAAAGCAAACAGCTGCTGCTTTTCTCTTTCTTTGATAACCCACAGTGCATAATTAAATGTAAAACAATTGTTTTAAAATATATAAACTTATACTGTAAAAAAATGTATTCCTTTACTCCAGTTAATAAGAAGAAGTGTCCAAAGTAAAGGAAACAAAAAAAAACTACATTTGTAAATCTGACTGCATCACAAATAAAGTTATCACAGTTTGTACATTTTTAGACTTGGCTTTGCCCCTCCAACCTTCCTACCCTAGGCACTGTCCCAATAGTGGTAAATACATCCTTGGAGAGAGGTCTTCAGATGCCGTAGTAGAGTCTGGATCACTTAATATATGTGTCACTGTGCCTTTAGGGGGATGTGGAGTCATTTCTTTAGTCATCACTATCATAGGTGTGTGCAGCCTATTGCATTAGGGTGTACACCCCAAAGCTCATATGTGTGCATATACTGTATATATAGGGCAGTAGGGCAATGGACAGTGTCGTAGAGCAGTGGACAGTGTCAGTAGGGCAGAGGTTGGTGTCAATAGAGCAGTCGACACTGTCGGTAGGGCAGAGGTTGGTGTCGGTAGTGCAGTGGACGGTGTCAGTAGGGCAGAGATTGTTATCAATAGTTTATTTTTTATATATTTTTTTTTTATTACTTTTTTTAAATTGTATTATTTTTTTACAAAAAAATTTTGTTATTACTTTTTTTTTACAATTTTTTTTTAGGAGCTCCATTGGGGGGCTTTGGTGAAATATCATGAGTCTAAACAGACCCCTGATGTCTCACTTTTGAGAGAGAGAAAGGGACTAAGGACAGACATTCCCCAGTCCCTTTCTCTGCAGCCAAGCAGCAGGGGAAATTCTGTCCAGCACAGGGTGATTAGGGTGTGCCCAGGCACACCTGGCACACCCTGTGCGCACGCCTATGATCACTATATATGTCCTATTGTTATCACTTTCAGAGACCGGCGTAGGACCTTTTCTACCTTGGCCACAGAAGTTCAGTTACAAAACTCCGACCACTATATGTATGTTCAAATTTATCAGTTAGTACGTCTCCATCATGACTTCCGACGATGCCTAATTTAAAAAAAGAAATGGGGCAGACTCGTTGGACAAATTCTTATATAAGAAATAGCTATAATATCTATGAGTTCATATATGTATAACCCCCAGTATTTGTAAAGTCAGCTCCCTATTTCAATTGCGGAATACGTATTATCTTTCTGCTGACATGTATGCATAGGTAAGGAAAATGGAGAACCCTGACTGGGAGTTTTTAGGCACCAATTAAACCAACAAATTATTAAAAAATTCCAAAAACATTTTATTAAGCATCAAATAAAAGATAGAAGCTCTAACAATTCAGCTGATAAATAGCTTGATGTTTCTTTATACTTAAAGACCACCCTTTATTTTTTAAAGAGGCTGTAAACCTCCACTTGCAAGTTGTACCTATAGGTAAACCTAGAATAAGGCTTACCTATAGGTACTGTAAATACAGTATCTCCTAAACATGCACCATTTAGGAGATATTTACTGTATACTGCGCCGACGATGTCAGCGGCGCATTGCGCTGTGAAAAAACGGCCACCCGTGCTGTTTCTTCAGGCGAGTGTGTCGGGACCAGCGGCTTCTGTGCGTATGCGCAGGAGTGACATCACGTGGCTCCGGCCAGTCACAAAGCTGGAGACCGCGGCCCCGGAAGGAAGAGGGGCGAGGATAGATGCAGCCTGCAGCGGGGACGGCGCGGGCTTCGTTTGCAGGTAAATGTCACATAATGTGCTAGTATGTGATGCAGGGTAAAAGAAAGGTAGTAAAACCCATCAGGGTTTACTTTCTCTTTAATATACACAGGCTCCTATAGTCACCACAATTTTGTATATAGGCCCAATGCGTTTTAATCTCCACAAGTCTTCATCAGGGGGAGTCGATGGACAGTATAAAAGTCAAAACAACATCAACACTGATCAGCCAAACAATGAAATCTGTCCATATGTCCTCAATAACCCCCACAGTGTAAAACCCGCGGAGCACAAAGAGCGCCAAGGATCCCTATTCAGTAAGCCTCACCAAAGAACACCCCACGAATTTACATACAGTGCCTTGAAAAAGTATTCATACCCCTTGAAATTTTCCACATTTTGTCATGTTACAACCAAAAAACGTAAATGTATTTAATTGGGATTTTATGTGATAGAACAGTGATGGTGAACCTAGGCACCCCAAATGTTTTGGAACTACATTTCCCATGATGCTCAAGTACACTGCAGAGTGGATGAGCATCATGGGAAATGTAGTTCCAAAACATCTGGGGTGCCAAGGTTCGCCATCACTGTGATAAAACAACACAAAGTGGCACATAATTGTGGAGTGGAAGGAAAATAATAAATGGTTTTCAATTTTACAAATAAATATGTGAAAAGTGTGGCGTGCATGAGACAATACTTTGTATAACCACCTTTCGCTGCAATTACAGCTGCAAGTCATTTTGGGGATGTCTCTACCAGCTTTGCACATCTATAGAGTGACATGTTTGCCCATCCTTTGCAAAATAGCTCAAGCTCTGGATGCAGAGAATAGCTTTTAACAGCAATTTTCAAGTCTTGCCACAGATTCTCAATTGGATTTAGGTCTGGACTTTGACTGGGCCATTCTAACACATGAATATGCTTTGATCTAAACCATTCCATTGTAGCTCTGACTGTATGTTTAGGGTCGTTGTCCTGCTGGAAGGTGAACCTCCGCCCCAGTCTCAAGTCTTTTGCAGACTCTAATGCCGCATAAACACTTGCGGAATTTTCTGACAGAAAGAGTACAATGGGAGCTTTTCATCGTATATTCCGACCGTGTGTATGCCCCATCTGACTTTTTCCGTCGAAAATTCAGACGGACTTAGATAGACTTAGAGATAGATAGATAGAGAACATGTTCTATATTTTTCCGACGGAACAAATTACTATCGGAAAAAATGATTGTCTGTATGCTGTTCCGACGCACCAAAAATTACGCATGCTCTGAAGCAAGTACAAGACGGAAGCTACTGGCTACTGGCTATTGAAATTCCGTTTTCTAGTCCCGTTGTAAGTGTTGTACGTCACCGCGTTCTAGACGGTCAGAATATGGTGTGACCGTGTGTATGCAAGACAGCTTGAGCGGAATTCCGTCGGAACTCCGTCGGAAAAAGCTTCAGAGTTTATTCTGACGGCAAAACCGGTCGTGTGTACAGGGCATAACAGGTTTTCTTTTAAGATTGCCCTGTATTTGGCTTCATACATCTTTCCATCATCTCTGACCAGCTTTCCTGTCCCTGCTGAAGAAAAGCATCCCCACAACATGATGCTGCCACCACCATGTTTCACGGTGGGGATGGTGTGTTCAGGGTGATGTGCAGTGTTAGTTTTCCACCACTCATTGAACGTTTTGGCCTAAAAACAAAACTCTATTTTGGTCTCATCTGACCAAGGCACCTTTTTCTACATGTTTTCTATGTACCCCAGATGGCTCCTCGCAAACTGCAAACGGGAATTCTTATGGATTTCTTTCAACAATTTCTTCTTGCTATTCCTCCATAAAGACCAGATTTATGGAGTGCACGACTAATAGTTGTCCTGTGGACAGATTCTCCCACCTGAGCTGTGGATCTCTGCAGCTCCTCCAAAGTTACCATGGGCCTCATAGACTGCTTCTCTGATTAATGCTCTCCTTGCCTGTCAGTTTAGGTGGACGGCCATGTCTTGGTAGGTTTGCAGTTGTACCATACTCATTCCATTTTTGGATAATGGATTGAACAGAGCTCTGTGAGATGTTCAAAGCTTGGGATATTTTTTTTTATAACCTGACCCTACTTTAAACTTCTCCACAACTTTATCCCTGACCTGTCTGGTGTGTTCCTTGGCCGTCATGATGCTGTTTGTTCACTAATGCCCTGTACACACGATGGGATTTTCCGACAACAAAATCATGGATTTTTTTCCGAAGGATGTTGGCTCAAACTTGTCTTGCATACACACGGTCACACAAATGTTGTCGGAAACTCCGAACGTCAAGAACGCGGTGACGTACAACACGTACGACGAGCCGAGAAAAATTAAGTTCAATAGCCAGTGCGGCTCTTCTGCTTGATTCCGAGCATGCGTGGACTGTTGTGTGTCGGAATTGTGTACACATGCTCGGAATTTCCGACAACAAATGTTCTATGGAGCTTACACACGGTCAAACTTTCCAACAACAAGCTCACATCCAACATTTGTTGTCGGAAAATCCTATCGTGTGTACAGGGCATAAGGTTCTCTAAGAAACCTCTGAGGGTTTCACAGAACAGCTGTATTTATACTGAGATTAAATTATACACAATTGGACTCTATTTACTAATTAGCTGACTTCTGAAGGCAATTGGCTACACTAGATTTTAGTTAGGCCCCTTTCACACATGCGGACCGTATGTCCATATTTCATCCATCCGTTTTCGGATGAAATACGGACATACATGCATCCCTATGGGATAGCGGGTGTCAGCGGATGAACATCCGCTGATACCCGATATCATCCGTCCCCGCTCTCGTCCGATTCTGCAGACGGAGGAAAATCCTATTTTTCTATCCGTCTGCAGAGCGGATCGGATGAACACGGACCGTCTGGGGAGAGCGGAGATCTGACAGGGCGGTCTCTGCACAGTGTGCAGGGACCGCCCTGTCATCCGCCGGCTCAGCGGGGATCAACGGAGAGATCCCCGCTGAGCAGCGGATGTTCACGGGTCGGATCAACACGGATCCGTCCCGTGTGAAAGGGGCCTCAGCGGTATCAGAGTAAAGGGGGCTGAATACAAATGCACGTCACACTTTTTAGATATTTATTTGTAAGAAATTTTGAAAATCATTTATAATTTTCCTTAAACGTCACAATTATGGGTCACTTTGTGTTGGTCTATCACATAAAATTCCAATAAAATGCATTTACGTTTTTGGTTGTAACCTGACAAAATGTGGAACATTTCAAGGGGTGTGAATATTTTTTAAAGGCACTGTATGTACTTCATATGTGTATTTAGCTGTTTGTCTGGAGTATAAATTTCATGCACAGGAATTTTAACCAACAAAAAGACAAATAAGCTCACTTACCCACTGGGAATTGTCTTGACGATGCCAGCCTTGTATTTTTCTTCAAAGTTCACTCCATACGACACTCCAGTCGCCACCACCGTCTTATGAAAAGGTAAGGGAAGACAGTGTATACATTCCAACAGTATATGCTAGGTTGAATTCAACAATTGAATCATCAATTACAAAAATCACATTAAAAACGCTGCGCTATCAAAGGTATAAGCAAAAAGCCTCTGAACTGGAAAAAATATATCCTCTACACCATGGTAATAATAATGTATAAAATATATAATTAAAAATATATAAAATGACACATGCTTAACCACTTCCCGCCCGCCCTATGGTGGATTGACGTCCGGGAAGTGGTTCTGTTATCCTGACTGGACGTCATATGACGTCCAGCAGGATAACATGCCGCAGCGCGCCCCCGGGGGCGCGCATCGCGGCGATCGGTGAAGCGGTGTGTCAGTCTGACACACCGCTCCACCGATCTTGGTAAAGAGCCTCCGCCGGAGGCTCTTTACCACTTGATCAGCCGTGTCCAATCACGGCTGATCACGCTGTCAATAGGAAGAGCCGTGACAGACGCGAGTAAAGGAGAGCCGATCAGCGGCTCTCCTGGCAGGGGGGGTCTGCGCTGATTGTTTATCAGCGCAGCCCCCCCGCAGATCACCACACTGGACCACCAGGGATCGCCACTAGGACCACCAGGAAAGGGGCAACATGTGGATGGCCAGGTATGTACCCCATGGCCATCCACATGTGCCCAGTGTGCCAAATCTGTGCCAATCAGTGCCCACAAATGGGCACTGATTGGCACCATCATGTTGCAGTGATGCCCAGCAATGCCACCCTTAGGGGCATCACTGCAAACAAGCAGTGCCATCAGTGCCACCCATCAGTGTCCATTCATGCCACCTGTCAGTGCCCATTCGTGCCCATCAGTGCCCATCTATTAGTGTCCATCCGTGCCCATCTGTGCCAACTATCAGTGCCACCCATAAGTAACCATCAATGCCACCTACGAGTGCCCATCAATGCCACCTATGAGTGCCCATCAGTGCCGCCTATAAGTGCCCATCCGTGCCACCTATGAGTGCCCATCAGTGCCGCATACCAGTGCCACCTATCAGTGCCCATCAGTGCCACCTATCAGTGCCCATCAGTGCCGCCTATCAGTGCCCATCATCAGTGCCCGTCAGTGCCTCCTCATCAGTTCCACCTCATTGGTGCCACCTCATCGGTGCCCATCAGTGCCGCCGTATCAGTGCCCATCATTGAAGAAGAAAACGTACTTATTTACAAAAAGTTTTAACAGAAACAAAGAAAAACTTGTTTTTTTCAAAATTTTTGGTCTTTTTTTATTTGTTGCGCAAAAAATAAAAACCGCAGAGGTGATCAAATACCACCAAAAGAAAGCTCTATTTGTGGGAACAAAATGATAAAAAATGTGTTTGGGTACAGTGTAGCATGACCGCGCAATTGTCATTCAAATTGCGACAGCACTGAAAGCTGAAAATTGGCCTGGGCGGGAAGGTGTCTAAGTGCCTGGTATTGAAGTGGTTAATAGCCAAATAATAAAGTGACCATGTGCATTCATATAGTGATAAAAAAATAACTAATAATAATTTTAAAGCAAATAAGTCTGTGCAAAGTTCAAATTGATCCAATTTACAGTTGCTCCTTCATAAACCAACTGAAAAGAGTGCCTTTACTCATTTAATTTAGATGTTAGGACAGGAAGTGATGGGAAACAACTCCAACAGGCACACGGAAAAAAAAGAAAAACATTTTAAGTAGACTGTTGAAAGGTTTCTGACTTTTGATAATTTTTTTTTTATTGCTGGTTTTGCTTTGCTGACCTAGTGACTACAGCAACCTTACTTCCTGTATGAGTGTCACAGAGACCGAAAGTGAGGTCACAGACATGAAATGTCACAATAATTCACTTGTAACAACAATGGAGAACAAAAAAGCACACTTCTCTTTGATTCGCGCACCCCTTTTCCACTATCATTTAGGACAGCCTTCCACATACTTTTATAGAAGCACTCCATCACTAGAGCAGATTACCACCAAATCTCTCTTGCTTGCAAAAGGGTGGCGAAGGACCAACATATTTCTGGTCCAGCTAGCAAGGAAGCAACTCCATTGAAGCAAGTATGCAATCTCTTTGGGATGCTGTTTCTAGTAACAGGATTGCTTATTTGACACGGTCTTTATATGTTCCTGAAATCCAGTTGTTTTCTGGAATGGCACATGATGACTCAGGTTCTTTTTTTTTTGGATACTCTACTGTAGAAAGTGGTGCTGATGGTGACATTAGCTGTGCACTCTGCTACTACGGCCCCAGGTCGACAGGGTGACACAACCTTAGGAGGAGTGTCCATGTCTCGAACAGTGGTGGCCGCTCCATAAGGGGCGCAGGGGCTTCACTGCCCATCCATGCGTCTGGATTCTAATGGCAGGGGTGTATTTTTTTTAAGTACGTGCTTAGAGCCAGAGGCCCTAATAGGCTTCAAAACAGTATGGGCTCGGGGCGCAGAACACTGCTCTCTGATCCCACCCATTTGTGTGACACTAGCGAATGAATATTCACTAATCTGCCTCATTTTCCTCCCGGCTAATCAGATAGACTCTATTGGCCAGGGAGTCTTAGTCCCTGCTGGTAGATGACCCTCCATCCATCTCCCAGGGGGGAGGGAGTGTTGGTTGTGCCGCCCCCCCCAAAAATAGTGAGCACCAGCCACCAATGACACTGGTCGTCATATAACCCAGACACTTGATAACGGGGGGACAATATCAGAGAGAAACTGAGCTCTGCAGTGAGAGCTGGCCAAGCTATTTTAATTTTTTTTCTAATTCCAGATGTCCTGAGAAATGAATAAAGAACCACCTTATACTACTGTTTTGGTCAAAACCGAACTACAGAATGAAAGGCAGGTCCAACTCTCCACTCACCACAATTATCTCTATCGGAATGGGAACTCGAAGTCTATGCTTGTACCGTTCATTTATCTCCTTCACCGCCACACATACCAAGAAGGCCAGAAGTCCAGCGACGAAATCACAGATATTGGTTTTTGCAATGTTTTTGAAGATGTCTATAATGGTCTAAAAAATAAAGAACAATACAAAATGATAATGCATCCTATGGAGATGTTAGGTCACATAACAATAAAACCAATGGACATCCAATTTTCTACATTTGTTCTAACTCGCACTAAAAAATTGCCAGCTGGACAAAATGCAGATTTATTAAAGATATGTCTCAGCTCAACTTGATCTTCTTCTGAAATGCCTCCTACTGCGCCAAGGCTTAATACATGTGTTAATAATCATTTATGAAAGTATATCTAAAGCCAAACCATTGTTTTGCTTTTAGGATAAATTGTGGAATCCTATACCCTCCTAAACAGTTGACACCAAAAACAGGTGTCACTAGTTTTCCCCTCTATTCCTGTTCTAGTCCTGTTACAACTGTAAACTTTCAGATTTCCCATCATTTTCTCTCCCAGTTTGATTGTTCATCAGGACAAATAGTGAAGGCGAAGGCTTTTTTTTTAGCTGAGAGTTTGATTACTCCCACCTGCCTCTGAAAGAAGTTTCTAGAGCTTAGGGACAGGATTTTCAAATGATTATTTGAGTATTTATCATGCTCCAGCCACTCCAGAAAGTTGCTGAAAAGGTAATAAAGGTGCAGGAGGCCTGACAGAATGGTCTTTCCTCTTCAGAGAGGGTTCCAGTCTCCTGGGGGGCTGTTGATCCTGGGAGATAGCCAAAGAGACAAGAAACTGAAGTCTGGGCCTCAATAGCTGCTGGGCTGAGTGCCTGGAGAGAATTGCCAATGGATGTTTGCTGGAGGGCACTGCACTGAAGTCCTGGTCTGGAGAAAGATCTCGTTATCTCCCTCACTGGAGATCTACCCGTGAATGCTGGGTGGCAGAGAGCTCCTGGGACACTGTGAGTTAAGACGCTGCTGGAGATTATTAGTTCCCTTCTGGCACTTGCACAACTGAACTAAGTGCTAGAGAATGCTATGGGGACTGCTGCTGTGGGGTCCTAGATATACTGGCCATTCCCTGCTACCTCCAGAAAAGCTGCTTTTTGTAGGTTAGAGAGAAGTGTCCTCCTTATTGTTGCTACTGATCCTTTTTGAGCATCCTGTGACCCTAAACCCCTCTCCTGTTGACATTCTTCAGCAATAAATATTAAAAAGACATCCCTTAGACCAGTGGTTCTCAACCTGGGGGTCGGGACCCCCTCGGGGGTCGAATGATGATTTGCCAGGGGTCACTGAATCCTGGGCTGTTCCTGAAGCCCGCACAGCTCTCCCAGCCTTTTCGCAGCCACCCAGCAGGGCTGTCCCTGGAGCCTGCGGCCGCCCACTCAGCCTCTTCACAGCCGCCCATTCAGTTCATGGCATGGCTGGGGGGCAGAGACTAGAAGTCAGCTCACTGGTGAGGAATGTGAAGTGGGAGGGGCTGGAGGAGACCCTATCTCCTGATTTCGGCATAGATGTCACTGCTGCGAGACACCAAATAGCTGGAGACACATTGAGTAACACTACCTGTGATTATAGTTGCTATTAAAAGTCCCCACTACAGTTCTCAGATCAGCAGATGACTTTGATCAAGAGCACCTAAGTTGGCTGATCAGAACTCCCCCCAGCACTGCCACTCATCCCAACTCCCCACCAGCACTGCCACTCATCCCAACTCCCCGCCAGCACTACCACTCATCCCGCCCCCCACCAGCACTGCCACTCATCCCAACTCCCCACCAGCACTGCCACTCATCCCAACTCCCCACCAGCACTGCCACTCATCCCAACTCCCCACCAGCACTGCCACTCATCCCAACTCCCCGCCAGCACTGCCACTCATCCCAACTCCCCGCCAGCACTGCCACTCATCCCAACTCCCCGCCAGCACTGCCACTCATCCCAACTCCCCACCAGCACTGCCACTCATCCCAACTCCCCACCAGCACTGCCACTCATCCCAACTCCCCACCAGCACCGCCAGTCATCCCAACTCCCCACCCGCACTGTCACTCATCCCAACTCCCTGCCAGCACTGCCACTCATCCCAACTCCCCACCAGCACTGCCACTCATCCCAACTCCCCACCAGCACTGCCACTCATCCCAACTCCCTGCCAGCACTGCCACTTATCCTAACCCCCCACCAGCACTGCCACTCATCCCAACTCCCGCCAGCACTACCACTCATCCCGCCCCCCACCAGCACTGCCACTCATCCCAACTCCCCACCAGCACTGCCACTCATCCCAACTCCCCACCAGCCCTGCCACTCATCCCAACTCCCCACCAGCACTGCCACTCATCCCAACTCCCTGCCAGCACTGCCACTTATCCTAACTCCCCACCAGCACTGCCACTCATCCCAACTCCCCGCCAGCACTACCACTCATCCCGCCCCCCACCAGCACTGCCACTCATCCCAACTCCCCACCAGCACTGCCACTCATCCCAACTCCCCACCAGCACTGCCACTCATCCCAACTCCCTGCCAGCACTGCCACTCATCCTAACTCCCCACCAGCACTGCCACTCATCCCAACTCCCCACCAGCACTGCCACTCATCCCAACTCCCTGCCAGCACTGCCACTCACCCCAATTCCCCACCAGCACTGCCACTCATCCCATTCCCCCCATCCCCCACCAAGGAGTAAGAGAAGGAATAAAAATAGAGAATACATGGATGGGAGAGAAAAAGAGGAGAAACAAAGAAAAAGGGAGAGAAAGAATAAGAGAACAAGAAAGATGGCTAGAGAGAGGTATGGAGGGAGGGAGGGAGGGAGGGAGGGGGTGACAAGAAATTAGGATAGAGAGAGATAAAAAGGGGAAGAAAGGAGAACACAGAAAAAGAGTGGTACATCCTAAAATGTACCATAAGGGGTTTTAATACTGTACGAGTGGAAGGGACTCAGGGAGCGCTAAATGTCCATGGGTTAGGGGCGCAAATTACTTGTCTTGCCTTGGGTGCTGAGAACCCACGCTACAAAAATTTTACTGTTGGGGTCCCCACAACTTGGGAAATTTTACCAAGGGGTCACGGCACTAGAAAGGTTGAGAACCACTGCCTTAGACTGAGTCTGAATTGTCAGCATGTGTGGGGCTGAGCTTGTGTAACTGGCAAATTCTGTACTACTAGGGAGAATGTAGGCAGGTACAGTCTCTTTTCTCCACTGCAGGTGGTGCTCATCTGCAGCCGCAATGCAGGAGAAGAGGAAGTCAAGAGGAACATGGTTCCTCTACAGTTTCCTGGGTCACTGGGGTGGTGATCCAGTTGAATGCTGATGGCCCATATGACTTTGGCAGCCATCTTGGGTCTGACAGATCCTATTTAAGACTCTGCCTCCTGGGTTTGGCGTGCTTTTATCCTGTGGACAGCGTAGGGACAGGTTACCCATTTGTCAGGGACAGTAATAGGGACAGGGACAAGTAGGGAAAGTCTAGGGACACGCTACTCTTCTTGGAAATCTCCCCGCTTGGGCTTGGACGTCCAGGTCACATTCTGCCCCTCAAGACGCTGTCAGCTCAGCTGAGACTGGCTTCCGCTGGGTTGTTTTAAACTGTTTACTTTTGTTTCAATACAAGTTCAAGTGCTTTACTTCTGGACTCAGTGTGTGATACTGCTGCCACACCACGCTGCACCCACCACAAGAACCTGGGCATAATTTCAGCAGCCTCCGAAGGGGGTAACCGCCACAATTGTTTCTTCAACTCAGGAATTAATTGTCTCCTTTTATTTTAAAAGCATGTTTTATATTCCACTCACTAGTGTTGGGCACTCAAGGCACATGCCCCACATCTCTTGCTTGCTGGGTGCCCTGGATCCAGACATTGTTACTGCCCAACTTTTTTTTTATCCCTAATTATTTTCATATTACAAGTATGGATCAACAGGACATTTTGTGTACTTGCAGAAAATGTTTTTAGATATAATGACTGCATTATTTTTTGTTTTGCAGGGTAAGGACTGGTAAACTGCAATATCTTAAGCTTTTGTTCTTGGGTTGGAATAAACTTTACATGTAACTATGAAAGGACTTTCAATGACAGCTTTCTATGGACAAGCAGAGAAAGGGAAAAGATAATAGATTATATTTCAACATTTATCCTGGATACATTAAAGATACTAAGCGGTTTTAAAAGTGCATCTTTCTTCGAAATTTTTTGCAGGATTTTAAAGTATAATTTGAATGGTATAACCCTTTAGAAGTAAAATACTTGCATATATAATTGACAACACTCCATTATAATTCTTTGTGGGGACGTTCAGAAGTTGTTTCACTTGCGACACAAAGACCTGAAAGGCTGCAGCGGTTGTGAAGCCGCCAACCAACGGTTCTCCAAGATATCGTACAATGAACCCGATCTGCAACACACCTAGTAAGAGCTGTAAAAAGAAGAAAGAAAGAAATACATAAAATATATTCTTAGTTAAAATGTTTTCATTGAAAATAGGTGAGAAAAGCAACTTATGCAAGGGCTGTACCAAAAGTAATGTAAAAGTGGGAAGAGCTTTTTTATTAACCGTTTTTTGCGATACAGCACTGCGTTACTACAACAATTGATTGGTCACCCAAATAAAATACACCCAATGCTGTACTCAAACAAAATGTATGTAATTTTTTTTTCCAACACATAGAGCTTTTATTTGGTGGTATTTGATCCCCTCTGTGTTTTTAATTTTTTGCGCTATAAACAAAAAGAGACTGACAAATTTTAAAAAAGAAAAACAATATTTTTTACTTTCTGTTATAAAGCATATCCAATAAAAAAAAATGTAAAAATCTAATTTCTTCAAAAATTTAGGCCAATATGTATTCTGATACATATTTTTGGTAAAAAAAAAATCCCAAAAGGCGTATATTGATTGTAGACGCTATAACCAAACTATAGGATATACGGTATACTGGAATTTTCATATATTTTTATTTTTTATATTAGTAATGGCTGTGATGAGCAACTTATAGCGAGACTGCGATATTGTGGCGAACAATTGGACACTAATTGACACTTTTGACCCTTTGTGGGAACGAGTGACGCTAATACAGTTATCAGTGCTAAATAATATGCACTGTCGCTGTATTATTGACACTGGCTGGGATCAAAGGTCAATCAAAGGGTTAAATGTGTGCCTAGCCAGTGTTTTTGTGTACTGTGTGGTGCTTTTACAAAGGGATTGTGATTGTGAAATTTGTGGCAAAATATAAAATATTCCATAGACTCACCATGCCTCTCAGCAAATAGCTTTGGGGTGTCTACTTTTCAAAATGGGGTTATTTGGGGGGTTTTGAACTGTCCTGGCATTTTATGCCCAACATTAGAAGCTTATGCCACACATCACCCACTCTTCTAACCGCTTGAACCACCAAGTCTTTTCTGACACTTTTTTGTTTACATGAAAAAAATTTAAATTTTTTGTTAGAAAATACGTAATGTTTAGGGGTTCAGAGGCACTACAGATTAAAATGGTGGACGTTGCATTTCTTTTCACACAGTATCTGTGCAGCGATTTTCCAAACGCAATTTTTTTTGGGGAAAAAAAAACACTTTTCTGAATTTTAGGTCCCGTTCACACCTATGCGAATTAGATGTGGCTTATACCGCATCCAATTCGCAGGACATTTTAAAATACATTCATTTGAATGCATCTGGTTCACATATGTGTGTTCTATTCGCACTGCGCATTGCCCAAAAAACGTGTGCGTTTTCTGGGCATTGCGGTGCAAATTACAAGCACATTATTTTCTATGGGAACGCATCTGATTCGCAAATGCATTCCGTTCTGAACACAAATTCTCTCCTTCTCCTCACTACACCTCCCCCTCTCCCTGTTTACTGATCTGGAGCTACAATGGAGAGGAACCGCTAAACAGCTGTTTTTCCTCTTCGCAGAGAAAACAGAGCTGGAATTTGCACCGCACATGTGTGAACCCAGCCTAAATGCACAAAAACACATTATATTGCCCCAAAAAAAGATGATTTTATGCTGGTTACATAAATACCAAACACAACATGCTTTAAAATTACCCACACCCGTAATTACGCACACACAGCGGCGACAAACTACATACATTTTTAAAAGCCTTTAAAGGTTACCACTTTAGATTTACAGAGGAGGTCTACTGTTAAAATTACTGCCCTCGATCTGACGTTCGCGGTGATACCTCACATTCATGATGCAATTGCTGTTTACTTACGACACGAGACCGATGCCTGTGTTCGCGCCTGTGTGCGTGCAATCATGGGGGGGACAGGGGTGCTTTAATTATTTATTTTATTTATTTATTTATTTTAATTATTTATTTTGCTTTTTTATTTTATTTTTACACTGTCCCTTTATTTATTTATTTTTTTATCATTTTTATTGTTATCACAGGGAATGTAAATATCCCCTATGGTAGCAATAGCTAGTGAAAGGTACACTTTTTTTTTAAATGTGGGGTCTATTAGACTCTAGATCTCTCCTCTGCCCTTAAAGCATCTGACCACACCAAGATCAGTGTGATAAGATGGCTTCCCAATAAATCTGTTTATATCTGGTGAAACCGAAATCATGAAATGTTTGTAGCTTCTGGTTTCTTAGGCCATAGAGATGATTGGAGCTGCTTTGGTCTCCGATTAGCTCTATGGTCAGCTGGCGCAATCAGCGGCTGCACTCTTGGGTTCCCTGGTGGGACAGGAGAGCCAGAGAAAACAATGGAAGATGATGGGGGGGATGTTCCCTCCCTCCCACTGCTTGTAAAAGCAGTCTAGCGGCTAGGATTGCTTTTACATGAAAGCCGACTTCCGGCTGAAAATAACAATACCAAGATGATGCCTAAACCTGCAGGCACCATTCCGGTATAACCACTCAAAGTCCAGTTAATCGCTGGTCTTTGTTGGGCATATATTGTACTATTCTTTTTTTTTCATTCAGCCTGTGGGTTAAATGAAAAAAGAGAACAGATTCCTCTATTCAGAGTCACGAATTTACGTATCATGAGAGCAAACCCTGTTGCTGTCAAAATAAATAAATCCATACTGCAGCTGAATGGCGTACCTGCAAAGAAAACAGTAAATCACAGTAACAGTACTGTAAAACAGTAGGACATACCTGCAAGGCAAACACAAATAAACACAGTAACAATAAAACATTACAGTATAGCATAGAATACAGTAAATTACAATAATTTTAATGTTTTTTTTCATTATTTTTTTTTTTTACACTTTTATCATAGCTTCCAGCTTAGGGTCTGTCCAAATGCGATGGCCATCTAATATTTTTCGAGACCCTGTGTGAATATGTGCCCTAGAACTGTGCCGTGCTGTACCCTAGTCTAATGCCTCGTACACACGAACGGACTTTTTGACGGACTAGGTCCGACAGTCTTTCCGACGGACTTTGCAGCGTAGGTCCGCCGGACTTTCAAACGAACGGACTTGGACACACAGGATCACACCAAAGCCCGACGGATTCGTACGTGATGACGTATGGCTGGACTAAAATAAGGAAGTTGATAGCCAGTAGCCAATATCTGCCCTAGCATCGGTTTTAGTCCGTGGGACTAGCATACAGACAAGCAAATTTTTTGACCGGACTCGAGTCCGTCGGAGAGATTCGAAACATGTTTTATTTCTAGGTCCGTCGGACTTTTGGGAAAATAAAGTTCGCTGGAGCCCACAGACAATCGAATTGTCCGACGGAGTCCGGTCCGCCGGACCAAGTCTGACGGAAAGTCCGCTCGTGTGTACGCGGCACAATACTCCACTAGTGTGTGGTAGTGACAGAAACAGTCCCTGATGCAGAGACCAGGTTGGCCAGAACAGGAGGGACAAAAATAGCGGGTGTCACGCCTATAACCATGCTTGCTACAGACACTGCATCTTTTTGGGGTGCTCCTTGGGTAGGGGTACCAGGAAAGACATCTGGGAAATGCCTCTTATGTAGCTGGCTCACTGCATCTGAGTTGTGAATTTTGGCCACAGCACCTGCTGGATACAGAAGGGCTGTGATGACCTCTTCCTGGAATTTTAGGAAGAATCCAGTTCATCCAGATGCTTTGTATAGCACATAAGCGTTTAACAGAGCCAATTGGAATAAGTATACAGACAATTTTTTATACCAGCGCCTGGTCTTACAGGCAACTAAGTACGGCCCCACCATCTGGTCATTAAAGTCCACCCCTCCCATTTTATGGTTGTAGTTGTGGTCACAGAGGGACTTCTCAACAACACCAGTCACTGTAGGAATTTGGATTGCCGTATCTGGGTGAATGTCCGTTTGTCCTTCCATCTTACTGCAAGTAATTCATTGGACCTCAAGTAGGCTCTCTTCCCCTGACTATGTTGGGCATTTACAAGCATGCGCCAATTCCTGATTGATAGAGGTGTCTAGAAAGTGTCACGCTTGAATAAAAATTGTCCATGTATAAATGGTACCCCTTTCCGAATAAGGGAGACACCAAGTCCCAAACAATCTTGCCATTGCTCTCTATGTAGTCTGGGCAGTATGGGGGCTTCAAGGTGCTATCTTTACCCTCGTGAACCAAAAAACTCCATATATAGCCTGTTGCCCTGTCACAGAGCTTACACATATCTGGCACGCTTGCAAGGGTGATACTGTTTGAAAACAAGACGGCCAGAAAATTTTATCAGGGACTCATCAATGCAGACATCTTGATCAGGGATAAACAAGGCTGTAAATTTTTCGCTGTAGTGGTTTACGAGAGGCTAAATTTTATGGAGCCGATCATGTTCAGGTTCACCGGGAGGACGGGAGAGTTCATTCTAAAATATGAGGTAGCGACCTGCTATGATTAAGCATCTATATTGATGTGAAACGCGTTAGCCTGTCTGTACCTTTCATCACCATGATGTAAGAGATTTTGGATCTTCTTCACTGTTTTGCCACAAATAAAAGGTGTTATTCGGAGTGCGGCCGTTAAGCTGTTTTCTTCAATTTTTGACAGAGTTCATTGACGTGGAAGTGCATGATCGCAGTATCTGCTCGTATCGAGTCCTGGCCATGGTAGCAGAAAACACGGGCATGTGGTGAATTGGGTCAGTGGACCAATATGACCACAACTCACACTTTTTAGTAATGCCCATGTTGAGGGATAGGCCCAGAAAGGTCCTAAATTTGGGAACCATTATAGGTTTCCAGCCAAATTGTCTGGCAAGGGGTGAATTTGGGTTTTGGGCGATAAATTGACCAGCGTATAAATTGCTTTGGTCTACAATAGATCCATACAGATCTTCTGTGAAAAACAGCTCAAAAAGTCAAGGGGTATTAAATCTGCTGTTTTCACCTGTATTCTGATTGGCCAGTGAATGGGGGAAGTACAGGCACTGCAGAATCTGTGGGCTGCCAATTAGGATTTGTAAGCGCAGCAGGAAGGGCACTATGGGCTCTACAAGAACTCGAACTCTTGGTGGCTGTGGGGCACTACTTGTGCTAGCCACCGCTCCAGCTTGAACTGCACTTTTGGGACTCGCCACGTCACCAAGTGATACTGCAGTGCTGGTTTGTCTATGACCAGGATGTACTAGGCTGCTGGTGCTTGCCAGTTCACCAGAAGTTTGACTAGTACTGACACTATACTGCATACCAGTATAATGCGGTTGTTGCACCTCTGCAACAGAAGAACAGGGTTGGGTACGCCTGACCTTAGCAGGGACCACTAATCTGTCATCAGAGCTATCTGTCAGGGTGCTGCTCATTACAGGTTCAAATACTGAGCCTGAATCAAACAGTGAGGACTCCCCACTGTCATCTGTCATGCTCAGTATCCTGTAGGCATCCTGTAGGCATCTTCACTAGTGTACCTTTCGTTTGACATTTTTGCCAATAAATTTATAGGTAACTAGTGCGACTCACAGGTAAAAAAGCGGATGGGCTAAACGCAGGTACTGACAGGTGTCTGGGCTGATCCTGCTAACGCCGCATTTTTGGGAACACTATACTACTGGGGACGCTAGTATAGGTCTGATCAGATCAAAGATATTGATCCATCCAGACACTATTCTAGTAATGGAGGTGTATGCGTGTATGTTAGTGCTACTGGCAATCAAAGGGTTAAATCTGACACTGTCTAGGATTTTCGCTAACTGACGCTAACACCTAACTGATGCTGACACTAACTAACTATCGTCAACCGTGACACTAATACAGTGAACAGAAAAAAAAAATCTGTACACTATACTAATGACACTGTGACAGGGAGTGAAAGGGTTAACTGGGGGGTGATCAAGGGGTTAAAAGCTTTATTAGGGGATATATGGGGAGTACCCTAAACCTATCTGGGCCTACCACTAACTGCCCTAACGATGATTAGCGTCACAAGTGACATCAATAGAGTGATCAGAAAAAATATGAACACCGCACTTGGTGACACTGTGACAGGGAGTGAAAGGGTTAACGGGGGGGGGGGGCAATCAGGGGGTGAAATATGTGCCTATATGTACTGGTGTTAGTGCAGTGTTGTGTACTCGCTGTGAGATGCTTCTCTCCCGCACGCTGGAACCGAAAGGGCTCCAGGACGAGAGATTGCATCACTTCCTTTGCCTGTGTTAACAATACACAGGCATAGGGAGTTTGTCCATTGGTCAGAACCGATCAGCAGGTACAGGCCAATGAAATAAATCATTGGCCTGGAGCTGTTGAGTGATCGGTTCTGAACCGAAACCAATCGCCACCAGTCCCGGACTGCCCCACGTACATATACTGCAGCAGGGCGGCCCGGCTGCACAAAGAGCCTTGTGACTCATTTTACTATACCCTGCACCCCCTTCAGTTCTCTTGCTGAAGGCCATAAGTTGGAAAAAAAAAGAAAACATTTACAACTTGAATATTTAGTCTTATTGTGATTTTTTTTTTAATTGTATGTGGCAGTGTGGTCAGGACTGTAGTTACTATAATAGTATTCGAGGGACAGTACCTAATCACTATTGCTGGTGATGCAAACTGTAAATTGCATGCCACAAAGTAAATCACTGTTTCACTGTGACTGGTTTGGCCAGATCACATTAGCGAAAGTGAGTGTAACTGTAATTAGTTTGAAGGTTTTTTCTCTTAAAACGTCAGACAATTTACCTGTATAATTCCGATAAGGAAGCAGAGCGTTCCAGATACTAACACCCTCTGCTGCATCATTCTTTCAGTGTCTATATCTGAATTTGAGTCTGAGCTGTTTGTGTGGTTTGTCATGTTTAGTTCCATTGATGTGTTATTGCTCAGTTTAAAGTCAGATTCTGGGGCCAGCTGAAGAACCACCACACCAACCATCAAACTAACCACTGGGAACGGTCCTGTTGAAATATTTCAGGAAAAAAAGTTTAATATGTTTGCATATCACATTTCAAAAGAGATCATTTGTATGCGCACAAAAAAATCTTTTTAATAATACACGAAAAGATGCATACATAGGCACCTTGTTCAAGTAGGGAGCCAGGACAATATCTCTGTATAGGGGTCCCTGCTCCCCCTATACTCACCTTACAAGCTCTCCTTCACTGCTCCTGCCTCCACCCCTACCAGCAACAACACTTGAGTCCAGGGGCGTAACTACCACCATAGCGACCCATGCGGGCGCTATGGGGCCCGCAGCCGAGTGGGGCCCAGTGAGGATAAGAGCACCGCGGGCACAGTCTCCCAGCCAGGGGAAGAGAGAGGAAAGGAGGAGGCGAGCTGTCCGTATCAGCAGAGAGCTGAATTACCCGATGTAAGAGCTTTCATTAGAACTTCCAGTGTTCCCGGGGCTCACGTCACATAGCTCCACCTTTTGGCCCGGTGCCTTTGATAGACAGAACGCCGATCCAATGCGGGACATGTGATGTCATCAAAGGCGTCGGGCCAAGAGGTGGGGCTATGTAACGATGAGCCCCGGGAAGACGGTAAATTCAAATGAAAGCTATTACAGCGGGCAATCCTGCTCTCTGCTGATCTGGGTGGCTTGCCTCTTCCTCTGCATAGGTGGGGCTGTATAGGGCACAGGCAGACCAGGCTGTATTGGGCACAGGTCACGCTGTATTGGGCACAGGTCATGCTGTATTGGGCACAGGTCACGCTGTATTGAGCACAGGTCACACTGCATTGGGCACAGGTCTCGCTGTATGTGGCACAGGTCACGCTGCATTGACACTAGGGCAGCTGTGGGGGGGGGGGCTGTTTGCAGGGGGGCCCTATACAACATTTTGCTATGGGGCCCTGCTATTTCTAGTTACGCCCCTGTTTGAGTCAGTGTTGCCAACCGTCAGTATTTTTACTGGCAGCCAGTAAAAAACAGGCAATTTTCTCCTGCCAGTAAATGCCAGTAAAATGAAAAGGTTGCCAGTAAAAAATATGGCTGTGACACTCGGCCCGGAGCCAGCCAAGACCATACGAGTGCCTGCTACAGTGTGTTCGGGCAGCTCTGGTGGAGGTGGTGCCTGAGCATGTCCTGTGATGTCATAGTGCAAGGGAGCCAAGCAGTGCGGCCAGAGCCTTGTGTGTGGGTCTGCAATGCGATGAGAGCAAGGCAGGCCAGGAGCGGGACCATCGGTGCTGTTTGGACTGGAGGGACCACGTGGCTTGGAGAGAGACTGTCACTGTGACTCAGGAGGGGACGTGTCCTGTCAGTAATCTATACTGCTGCACACTTCTGTCAGTATCACTGTGAGAGTCAATTTCATGTGTGTGCCGCCCATTCTAATTTCTTGCCTTCCCGAGTCCTGTCCCTGGGCTACTTACTTACTATATCGAAAATAAAATAATAAATATGTTTTTTTGCCTTATTATCTACCTTAAATCACATTGCTAATTACATATTTTACTTGTTTGTAGTCTAAATAGTGAAATTTGTCTTTAAAACTGTAATTTTGTAACTTTTAGAAATGCCGATAAAAACTTGGCTGTGCCAGTAAATTTTGGGTGTCGTGTCAGTAAATTTCAATCTGTTAGGTTAGGAACACTGACTTGAGTATGGAGGAGCAAGTGGTCTTAATCCCCTATGACAGTGATCAGGCCTAGCAACTGTGATAGACCCAAGTGGCAAAGGGACCTTTTGGAGGGGACTGCAGGGTAGCCTCTTGCCTACTGACTGTGGGCTCTGGCTTTTGAGGGGGCCCCATTCTTTGGAAGGTGTGTGCTTGGGGGACCTTTGGAGTGATTTTGCTTCAGATTTGGGTCTATGTCTCACTGAAAACAGACTCTGAAAACCTAGGACCTGGATACAGATTTGGGACCTCTGTGCCCAAAGCATTGACTGCTTCAACCCTGCGACCCTGCGGTCTGCAAGCGCATGTGGATCTGTGAGTGCACATGGGTCCGCAAGTGCATGTGGGACTGCGAGTACCTGTGTATTGTCTTGTTGAGTACTTGTGTATTGTCTTGTTGAGTATTAGTGTCAGGAAGCTAGTTATTAGGTAATTTGGACAGAGTATATTCCCCAATCCTCATTAAATTAGTAGGTATGATGCCCAGCGAGTATGGTGATGCAACTCGGTGTACATCTTGCGGCATGTATGCGCTTCTTGATCATCTGATCGAGGGCGAATACTGCTGTGCAAAATGTAAGCATTGTTTCCAAAGCAGAGATATTTTACAAATGTTTAGTTACAGGATATATGAGTTAACAGATGTTTTGGTTGTTATCAAATGCCATTCACACCTTCAGCTGTTAAAAGGTTTATCTCTGGCTTTCTCACAGAACTTGGGAAGTAACATATAAATGAGCATTTGCATATCAATGAATATCACCAAAGAGTTGAATGGTACTTCAAAAGAGTCCTATTCAAGGTGCCACCCCCTGTAGAATGTATAAATTGTACTGAGGCTCTCAGCCATTTCAGAACAATCATATTGAATGTATGCCATGCACAAAGTTTGTTCTCCATGTGGTTAGCTACATGCTTGTATATTAAATACATGAAATTAAATTCGGCTTCAGCAGTCAACGTTATTGAAAGTCCTTAAGTTCTGGGCTTTCCCTTTCAGCTGGAGCATCCCAATAAGTACGCTCCATTGAGTGACATTGGCGAAACCAGTCAGGGACCAGCACTGCTGGAGCTGAGGGACTCTCCTAGCTGTTGGGGGAAGAACTCCTCCAGTGAGAGTGAGGGGAAAGCGAAGGGAAAGGAAAGACAGATTCTAAGGGTAGGGGACTCAATTCTTAGAAGGACAGAGAGGGCAATCTGTAACAAAGACCTGAAGCTCCTAACTATATGTTGTCTACCGGGCGCTCGGGTTCGGTACATCACAGATCTGGTGGACAGATTACTGGGAGGGGCTGAGGAAGACCCAGCTGTCATGGTGAGCGTTGGCACCAATGACAAAGTCAGAGGCAGATGGAGTGTCCTAAAGAATGATTTTAGGGACTTGGGAGCTAAATTGAGGAAAAGGACCTGAAAGGTAGTATTCTCAGGAATACAACCGGTACATCGAGCCACACCAGAAAGGCAGAGGAAGATTAGGGAAGTAAACAAGTGACTGAGGAGCTGGTGTAGTAAGGAGGGGTTTGGGTTCCTGGAGGACTGGGCCGACTTCTCAGTCGGTCACCAGTACTATAGAAGGGACGGATTGCACCTAAATGAGGAGGGTGCAGATCGGCTGGAAATGAAGATGGCCAAAAAGTTAGAGTGGTTTTAAGGGGTACAGAGGTAGAGATAATAACCCCTCCTACCTAAAGGGGAGGAGGGGGAGACGCATCTCCTATCACAATTTGGATTAGCAGCAAGGATGGGAAGTGTTATCATAATGGGGGATTTTAACCACTTAAGGACCGAGCCTTTTTTTTAGATGTGTCATTTACAAGTTAAAAACAGCTTTTTTGGCTAGAAAATTACTTAGAACCCCCAAACATTATACATTTTTTTTCTAACACCCTAGAGAATAAAATGTCACAACGTATTTGCGCAGCGGTCTTACAAGCGCACTTTTTTTGGAAAAAATACACTTTTTCGAATTAAAAAATAAGACAACAGTAAAGTTAGCCCATTTTTTTTATATTGTGAAAGATAATGTTACGCCAAGTAAATTGATACCCAACATGTCACGCTTCAAAATTTCACCCGCTCGTGGAATGGTGACAAACTTTTACCCTTAAAAATCTCCATAGGCGACGTTAATAAAATTCTACAGGTTGCATGTTTTGAGTTACGGAGGAGGTCTAGGGCTAGAATTAATGCTATCTCTCTACCGATCGTGGCAATACCTCACATGTGTGGTTTGAACACCGTTTTCATATGCGGGCGCTACTCACATATGTGTTTACTTCGGCAGGGCGGGGCGCGTTTAAAAAAAAAAAAATTCTTATCTATTTTACCTTTTATTTTTTATTTTTTTAAAATTCTGTCACTTTTATTCCTATTACAAGGAATGTAAACATCCCTTGTAATATAAAAAAAGCACGACAAGACCTCTTTAATATGAGATCTGGGGTCAAAAAGACCTCAGATCTCATATTTAAACTAAAATGCAATAAAGAAAAAAAAAAATGTCATTTAAAAAAATTATTTAAAAAAAATGGCCCTTTAAGAGCTGTGGACGGAAGTGACGTTTTGACGTCGCTTCCGCCCTGCAATGTCATGGAGACAAGTGGGGGCCATCTTCCCCTCACTCGTTTCCATGCCCAGCCACAGAGATGACCCGATCGCCTCTGCTGCTGCCGATGGCTCCGGTAAGTGGCAGAGGGCACCAGAGCGCGGCGGGAGGGCCCCTCTCCCGCTGCTGATTAAAAGTGATCTTGCGGCAAATCCGCCACAGAGACCACTTTTATCTTGTAGCGGACCGCCGGCCGAACATGAGGATACTGGGGTTATGGCAGCTAGCTGCTGCCATAATAACGATATTCCTCCTCAAAGTAAGGACATATATCGGCATGCGGCGGTCCGAAAGTGGTTAATTGTTTAGACATAGACTGGGCGGAGGGAACCACGCATTTGTCTAAGGCTCGCCAGTTCCTAAATGTCTTGCAGGACAATTTCATGGGTCAGATGGTAGATGCACCAACTAGAAATAAAGCGTTACTGGATCTACTGATTACCAACAATACAGACCTGATCACGGATGTGGAAATACGGGGCAATTTAGGAAACAGCAATCACAGGTCAATTGGCTTCACTATAAATCACACAAATAGGAAACAATAGGGGAATACAAAGACACTGAATTTCAAAAGAGCCAACTTCCCTAGACTATGAACCTTGCTAGAAGGCATAAATTGGGATAAAATCTTAGCTTTTAGAGCATATTAAATAAGGGCATTAGCCAATGCATCCCATTGGGTAATAAATTTAAAAGAGCGAACAAAAGTCTTGGATGACTTAACTCCAATGTAAAAATGTATATAAAAGCAAAGGTGAAGGCCTTCAAAAAATACAACTTTGAGGGATCATCATCAGCATTCAGACTTTATAAAGAATGTAACAAGAAATGTAAATTAGGGCGGCTAAGATAGAACACGAAACACACATAGCGGAGGGGAGCAAAAAAAATCCCAAGAAATTCTTTATTTTGTAAACAGTAAAATAGGGAGGACAGACCACATTGGCCCCATAAAGAATGAGGAAGGACATCTGGTTACAAAGGATGGGGAGATGGCAAAGGTATTGAATTTATTCTTCTCCTCAGTCTTCACGAGGGAATCAGGGGCTTCAGTAACCAAAACTGCAGTGTTTATCCTCATGACACATCACAGGAAGCACCTCCACGGTTAACAGAGGACAGAATTAAAATTAGACTTTGGAAACCTAACATTAATAAACCACCGGGACCAGATGGCTTGCACCCGAGGGTACTTAGTGAACTCAGTCAAGTAATTGCCAGACCATTGTTCCTAATTTTTACTGACAGTCTACTGACTGTAATGGTACCAGCTGATTGGAAAAATGCCAATGTAGCACCAATATTTAAAAAGGGCCCAACATACTTCCCTGGGAATTACAGACCAGTTAGCCTGACATTAATAGTATGCAAGCTCTTGGAGGGGATGATACTATATACAAGATTTTAGTAATGAGAACTGTATCATTAGCAGTAGTCAGCATGGATTCATGAAGAATCGTTCTTGTCAAACCAATCTATTAACCTTCTATGAAGAGGGGAGTTGCCATCTAGATAAAGGAAGGCCGTATATGTATCTGTATTTTGCAAAAGCGTTTGACACAGTTCCCCATAAACGTTTACTGTACAAAATAAAGTCCATTGGCATGGACCATAGGGTGAGTACATGGATTGAAAACTGGCTTCAAGGGCGAGTTCAGAGGGTAGTAATAAATGGGGAGTACTCAGAATGGTCAGGGGTGGGTAGTGGGGTCCCCAAGGGTTCCGTGCTGTGACCAATCCTATTTAATTTATTCATAAACGACCTAGAAGATGGGGTAAACAGTTCAATCTCTGTATTTGTGGACGATACTAAGCTAAGCAGGGCAATAACTTCTCCGCAGTATGTGGAAACCTTGCAAAAAGATCTCAATAAATGAATGGGGTGGGCAACTACATGGCAAATGAGGTTTAATGCAGAAAACTTTAAATAATGCATTTGGGTGGCAAAAATATGAATGCAATCTATACACTGGGGGGAGGACCTCTGGGGGAATCTAGGATGGAAAAGGACCTGGAGGTCCTAGTAGATGATAGGCTCAACCTCACCTACTATGTAACTATTTAACTGGACAGTATACTCTAGGTGCGGCCAGACCAGAGTCTTGTAGAGCGGGAGATAAAACGATAATTCTCCCGCTCTACAAGACTCTGGTCTAGCCGCACCTAGAGTATACTGTCCAGTTACATAGTTACATAGTAGGTGAGGTTGAAAAAAGACACAAGTCCAACAAGTCCAACCTGTGTGTGTGATTATATGTCAGTATTACATAATATATCTCTGTATGTTGCAATCGTTCAGGTGCTTATCTAATCGTTTTTTGAAACTATCGATGCTCCCCGCTGAGACCACCGCCTGTGGAAGGGAGTTCCATATCCTTGCCGCTCTTACAGTAAAGAAGCCTCTACGTAGTTTAAGGTTAGACCTCTTATCTTCTAATTTTAATGAGTGGCCACGAGTCTTGTTAAACTTCCTTTCGTGAAAAAGTTTTATCCCTATTGTGGGGTCACAAGTTCTCAAGAAGGATGTACTGGAAATGGAGTGAGTACAAAGAAGGACAACAAAGCTAATAAAGGGTCTAGAGGATATTAGTTATGAGGAAAGGTTGCGAGCACTGAACTTATTCTCTCTGGAGAAGAGACGAATATGATTTCAATTTCCAAATACCGTACTGGTGACCCCACAATAGGGATAAAACTTTTTCGCGGAAGGGAGTTTAACAAGGCACGTGGCCACTCATTAAAATTAGAAGAAAAGAGGTTTAACCTTAAACTACATATAGGGTTCTTTACTGTAGGAGCGGCAAGGATGTGGAATTCCCTTCCACAGGCGGTGGTCTCAGCGGGGAGCATCGATAGTTTCAAAAAACTATTGGATAAGCACCTGAACGACCACAACATACAGGGATATACAATGTAATACTGACATATAATCACACACATAGGTTGGACTTGGTGGACTTGTGTCTTCTTTCAACCTCACCTATTATGTAACGATGTAACCTGTGACAGACCTAGCCGGGAAAGAGACTTTTGGAGGGGACTGTATGCAAGCCTCTTGCCGATCGATCGGGGGCCCTTGCATTTGGGGGAACGGTGCTCTTTGTGAGCTGTATGCCTGGGGACCCTGGATTTTCCATATTGGAATAGTGGCTGATTCATAATGCTGGGACAGATACTGTTAGGAGATGCTGATGTAAATTCCAACACCTGTCTGTCTATTGTCTGCTAAAATGTGTATTGTAAATAAGTCTACTATGGGATCTAAGAGTCATTAGATCCCCATTGTTATTTGTGCTAATTAACTCTGCTATTGTGTGAAGAAGAGTCTATGTTGATTGTGATAATGTTGATTGGATTTTCTGAACTACAAGACGGCCAGTCTGGCCTAACGGTCATGTCTGAGTCATCTAGGCTGTCTAAAGGGATTACTTAATTAGCTCATGTTAATTAGGTTAATTAGGTTACAGCTGTATTGTTAGAGTAATATGAGCAGGAGGTCTGCACCTCCACTTTTAGTGTATAAAAGCCTGTATTTTGCAATAAAAGAGATTCCTGTTTGAACTTACATACAGCCTGCCTGGTGTTTGTTCTGAGCTATCACAACTGGACTAGAACGGCACAGAGCTGTAGTTCTAGTTCCGGAGCATCGGATGACCGAACCATCAGACGTGGCAATCTGATTCAATAGCTGCAGAGGAGTGTCGGGAGAGCGGGTTGTCACATAACCCCCCCCCCCTAGACTCAGAGACTATAAGCGGAAAGACGCCTCAGTGCACCAACCCGCACCTGCGCAGTAGACCTGATGGAAAATGCCCAGGAGGCGCACAGGAAGTGACCTCAACCTGATGGAAAAAGGCGGAAAAATGCCCAGGAGGCGCATAGGAAGTGACCTCAAACTTCCCTATATAAGCCCAGCCCAGACACTGCCAAATTGCTGGATTATGTTCAGGCTAACATATTGCTCATAGCATAGAAATATTGAAAGTCCCCTTTGATGTAGAAAAATGAAGGGAATAACTGCGCTACAGTGAAATACATAAACAATAACAATTATAGCCGCAATTCATCTATGTAACACAAACACAGTGAAATCAAATAAGAAAAAAAGGGGGGTTGAATCGCGCTAAAACAGATTGGTGATCATACACATCATCACCAAACCAAATATTTAGAACTAAGTGAAGAGTTCCCCTTTAGTGTATACATAATATACAAAACACATGTCAAATGAATAATCAATCCAAAAAAAAAAAAATGTTCAAAGTGATAATAAAAAGTCCATGTATAAAAAATAAATCACCCAAGTGATATGAAAGTATCTTAAAAAAAAAAAGCGTGCTTGCTCCACCACCGTGAAATCAGACTGGCCGCCTACCAGAAACTCATGATCCCCCGTTACAGAGGATCAGAGAAAGCTGTTTGTTAATACTGCCACCCTTATACCGAGATGGGACATCAAAGACTGCAGGGTCAGGCTAAAGATGTTCACACTGACAGGTACTCAGACATCAGCCCACAGCATTGCAGATACGGTCATAGAAGGCAAAAAAAGGCTCCATATAGTGTAAAATCATTGACTTTATTGGATAAGTAAAAAGTTAAACTCACATGTTAGTAGACAATAGTAGGCATGTAGTGTAGTCTGGAGCGCCGGCCGGAAGCTCACAGACAGCCCGTCCTACTGGAAACAACAGCAGCAATGGGAGGTGACGAGAACACGCCGCTCTGCTTAGTTCTAAATATTTGGTTTGGTGATGATGTGTATGATCACCAATCTGTTTTAGCGCGATTCAACCCCCCTTTTTTTCTTATTTAACTTCCCCTTTGATGTAGAAAATGAAAAAGAAGAGTTGACAGAAACGGTCTCCTCTATGGTGGTAAGGGTGCTCGCAAGCATTCATAAGGTGCAAACTAATCTGTGATTCCACCACCGGCTAACCAAACCGCTCACCTCAGTCTTTGGACCCCTGAACTAACAGATGGGTCAAACAAGCATTCACCACTGAAAGTGGTCATATATGGAGGCTTGAGTAGGTAGAAATACAAAATCACACCACTTGAACAACCGCACACTGTTACCCTTGAATTTCCAACCATGGTATCATGTGTGTTTGACCCATCTGTTAGTTCAGGGGTCCAAAGACTGAGGTGAGCGGTTTGGTTAGCCTGTGGTGGAATCACAGATTAAGTTGCACCTTCCTTGTTGTGACCTGGAAACCTATTTGACTACTCTTGATTGCTGCTTGCCATTGACATCGGATTTGTACCTTGACCATTCTACTTCTTTGCCCCTTTTGTACTCAGCTGCCAGACTGGAACCGACCCCGGCTTGAATCTCGACCATTCTTCTTCTGATTATCCCTTTTATGCCCTGTACACACGGTGGGACATTGATCGGACATTCCGACAACAAAATCCATCAATTTTTTCCGACGGATGTTGGCTCGAACTTGTCTTGCATACACACGGTCACACAAAGTTGTCAGAAAATATGATCGTTCTGAACATGGTGACATAAAACACGTACATCGGGACTATAAACGGGGCAGTAGCCAATAGCTTTCGTTTCTTAATTTATTCTGAGCATGTGTAGCACTTTGTGTGTCGGATTTGTGTACAAACGATCAGAATTTCCGACAACGGATTTTGTTGTCGGAAAATTTTATAGCAAGCTCTCAAACTTTGTGTGTCGGAAATTCCTATAGAAAATGTGTGATGGAGCCCACACCCGGTCGGAATTTCTGACAACAAGGTCCTATCACAAATTTTCCATCGGAAAATCCTATCGTGTGTACAGGGCATTATACTTCATTGCCAAACTGGACTTGACCTCGGCTCGGATCTTGGATAAGGCTTGCACGGTGCCCCGCAACCCCGGGCACTCGTGCCACTCAGTGTCCACCAAGTCTCTGTCTCCTTCTCCAGAGACTTCAAAGACCCAAAGTGCAAGAGAGGCCTCCCCACTACTTCGGTCTCACCTCAGGTACGTGGCCCCTGTGACATAAGGCCTGGACAAGGTGTCAAATGCTTTGTTCACATCGAGGGAAAAGCATTGATGCTATGCGACGACTATGAGCTACATGTTGCAGTTGTATTATTTGCCGAATAGCGTCTTCTGCCTGTCGCTGCGGGACAAAGCCAAACTGATTTTATTTAATTAAACGAGGAAGGAAAGAATTTAGACAGTTAGCTAAGATTTTGGTCAAGATTTTAATATCTACAGTATAATACAGTGCAGTGAAGAGTATATAATACAGTGTATTGAAATGATTAAAGGGAAGCCTATGACAGAATTAAGAAAAAAAAAAACGGCATGGGGTCCCCCCCCAGAATCCATATCAGGCCCTCTGGTTCTGTTATAGATTTTATGGGGAACTCCATGCCATGATTTGAAAAAAAATTGGTGTGGGATCCCCCCCAAAATCCATACCAGACCCTTATTTGAGCAAGCAGCCTGGCAGGCCAGGAAAGGGGAGGACGAGCGAGCGCCCCCTTCTGAACCATATAAACCTTTAAAATTAGGACTTTTGATTTTTCATGTTTGTGTCCTATAGACTTGAATAGGGTTCGCATGTTCGCTAGAACTTTCTGCCTGTTTGAGGTGTTCTGGTGTGAACCGAACCGGGGGGAGTTCGGCCCTTCCCTAGTTACAAGCATCCTGGACTACCCTTAACTCAAGCAGGGGGGCCCAGGGTGGTAAGCCCTGTAAACAATAAAGAGATTTCAGGATGACACATAAGTCAAAAAGGAACAACTAACGTTAAACAAATAACATTAACAAAGGGGTTGTAAACGCCGGCGCAGGCATTCTAACTGTGGGCGCCCGGCTGTGGCTTCACAGCCGGGCACGCACTGCACATGCGCGAGCCGTGCTGCACACTGTGAACGTCCGGGCAATCTTCTGGGACTTGTGACATGTCCTAGAAGATTGCAGGGAGGGAGGGGAGAGGGGTGATTTTCCTTCCGGCGCTGCGGTGCCAGGGGAGGAAGTGGGAGCTGGGTGCCTGTAAAAACAGGGTACCCACTCCCCCCCCAAAAAAATGACATGCCAAATGTGCCATGTCAGGGGGTCACCAGCACTTAAAGCGGAAGTTCCATTTTATGGTGGAGCTCTGCTTTAAGGTGAAAAACCTCCTGTGATGCAGCAGCCCCCCAGAGCCCCCCTTTTACTTACCTGAACCTGGTCTTTCAAGCAACGGGGACGAGCACACCAGCTCCAGCCGGTGTCTCAGGTCCTGAATGGATAGATTGATAGCAGCGCAGCCATTGGCTCCTGCTGCTGTCAATCAAATTCAATGATGCGGGAGTCGGGTGTCAACGTACGCAGTAGCAGGACACGGGAGTGTGCTCGCACTAATGGCCCCAGGGAGAGCGGCTCTCCAACAAGGCACTTGAGAAGAGGAGGAGCACTGCTGAGGGACCCCAGAAGAGGAGGATTGGGGCCACTCTGTGCAAAACCAACTGCACAGAGGAGGTAAGTATAACATGTTTGTTATTTAAATGATATGTAAAGCTTCGTTTTTGTTTTTTTTTAAACAGTAGGTCCAATACGGCACAGCTCAGGTCCATTTGACTTTCCTCATCATGGATATAAGAGGGCATTTGAACTTACAGGCCCAATCTAACCATCCTTAGGCTATTCTGGCAACCTGAACATATACATGCACAGTATGTTAGGCTCAACAGCCAATGACCTATGATGCATGGCAAATTGGGATGATTTGTGGCAAAACCAAAACCAGCTGACCTACCAACCAATATACTAGGCCCTGTCTTCAATGTTATTCCTAATTGTAAGAGGAAAATGTAAAAAAATCATTTTATCTGCTGTTCCCCAGTGTGCTGTTACACTTGTGCGAAATGTAATGCTATGAATAGTTATGGTAAGGTTTATATTATTGGTTATTATACTGCCATCTTGTGGTCATTTTAGTTATTGCACCATCCTTTTCTGTTTATTGTCTGTGTCCCCACAAGTCTTGTGATGTATTATCTGTTCCAGCTTCTGTCTTGTGAGGAAAGAGATGGGCACTTCTGTATAGGCCTCATGCCATCTGCTCACATCCTGGAACACATTACCATGTTTTGACCTGCAGATACCGTCTTTCATTTATCTGCCACATCTTGTTGTTTGCTATACCTGCTGCTTGCAATAAAGACCCAGGCTTATGGAAGAAACGGTCTCTGGTGAGTTCAAGCTATCTGATGCGACTGTCCGCGGTGATTATATCTGCTTATACAAGCCAGGCATAAAGGTCTCAGCAAGGGATAAGTCACTATTACAACAGTTGGAGTCAGAATACCCAGTTCTCAATGACACACCTCCTCCTACCCTTATATCTGCCCTTATGTCTTTCAGGACCAGATTGGTGCCTCTGATGAGTCAAATCCAACGGGCTCTATTCTCTAAGTGCAACCTATTATGTGACTTTAAAAATGGATAAAGCAAAAGGGTTTTAGGTAACATGCCAGTAAGTTGTGAGTAACACCATGGGTTTTGAGTAAGCCTTTACCAACTGTGCAAAATGACTCATCTAGGGAGATCCTAAGGCTCAAAAATTTGCCCTTGCAAATGCTTTTCCTGTTTAAGTACCTTTGCCTATTTTGTATTAAAGCCAAAGCAGAGAAGTCAGGAGGAAAATGGTCCAGGCAGACTCTACTAGGATCACCTAACTCGGGAAGAACAAAAGCAATTAGGTGATTTTTTTTTTAACTTGTCTGATCACTTTTTCCCCATGGGTAGTTGGGTAGCAAGTATCTGCCTACCACCATGAGGCCATTGAATGATCCAGCCAAAAACACCTGTAGTTGACAAAACTCATTCAATCTTTAGGTTGTTTTACAATTACCAAGCTGATTTACTCACCAATGGAAAGATGTCTGGATGTACCAAAAAACAGGTATATTATTACAGGGAAGAAAGAAGAGTATAGGCCATATCCTACAGGAACTTCCGAGAGCAATGCAAAAGACAAACCTGAAATAAAAAAACAAAATGGTATCCTTGAGATTATAATTAAGGCAGCATCTGTGATATGTAATCAATAATTTTCCACTTTCATTGGTGACCAGTTGGGATAATCTTTGATTTGCAGTAAACATTTAATGTGTGATGGGGCTTGTTTTTGCACCCACTGGAAAGCAGTGAAGAATTCATATGTTACTTACACCTTACCTCTGCACCCTGTACACTGTGCTGTACATTACATCATTCTGTCTCCTGCAATATGTACATTCAATTCTTTAACCAAAGTATTTATTGTCTCACAGTTGTTGGTTGCTCTGTAGTCCTTGACTACTTTATTAAAGTTGTTCTGTTTCGAATTCCACTTTATATATACCTCCTTAAACCCAGTCTGTCCGGACAGTATGGTCACCTGCTGACTTGCCAAGATCCACTATCAGTTTATCTCTTCAATATGACACATTTTTGAACACCTTCTTAAACAGCGTTATTGTTTTTGCAAATTCATTGAAAGCAAAAGCCTCCTGAACGTTTTACCAGTTTCTAAGGCGCAGTTGTTATTGACAAGAACTGAAGCATTTGAAAAGCTTTGCAAGCTGTCAATGCCTGCAAAACATTGTTAGCAAGGTCAAAAACAATGCAAAATGAAACAATGCAAAGCAACCTCATTATGTCTTTTACAGTGCCTTGAAAAAGTATTCATACCCCTTGAAATTTTTCACATTTTGTCATGTTACAGCTAAAAATGTAAATGTATTTCAGTGGTATTTTATGTGATAGACCAACACAAAGTGGCACATAATTGTGAAGTGGATGGAAAACGATAAATGGTTTTCAAATATTTTTACAAATAAATATGTGAAAAGTGTAGCGTGCATTTGTATTATTTGTAATACTTTGTAAAACCACCTTTCACTGCAATTACAGCTGCAAGTCTTTTTTGGGGATGTCTCTAACAGCTTTGCACATCTAGAGGGTGACATTTTTGCCCATTCTTTCTTTGACAAAGCTTGAGCTATTTTGCAGATTGGATGGAGAGTGTCTGTGAATAGCAATGTTCAAGATTCTCATTTGGATTCAGGTCTGGACTTTGACTAGGCCATTCTAACACATGAATATGCTGTGATCTAAACCATTCCTTTGTAGCTCTGGCTATATGTTTAGGGTTGTTGTCCTGATGGAATGTGAACCTCCGCCCCAGTCTCAAGTCTTTTGCAGGCTCTAACAGGTTTTCTTGTCCTGTATTTGGCTCCATCAATCTTTACATCAACTTCCCTGTCCCTGCTGAATAAAAGCATCCCCACAACATGATGCTGCCACCACCATGTTTCACGGTGGGGATGGTGTGTCAGGGTGATGTGCAGTGTTAGTTTTCTGCCACACATAGCGTTTTGCTTTTAGGCCAAAAAGTTCAATTTTGGTCTCATCTGACCAGAGCACCTTCTTCCACATGTTTGCTGTGTCCCCCACATGGCTTCTTGGAGACTGCAAATGGGACTTCTTATGGCTTTCTTTAAATAGTTGTCCTGTGGACAGATTCTCCCACCTGAGCTCGGCAGCTGCTCCAGAGTTACCATGGGCCTCTTGGCTGCTTCTCTGATGCCTGGCCTGTCAGCTTAGGTGGACGGCCATGTCTTCGTAGGTTTGTAGTTGTGCCAATCTCTTTCCATTTTTGGATGATGGATTAAACAGTGCTCCGTGAGATGCTCAAAGCTTGGGAGATTTTATTATAACCTAACCCTGCTTTAAACTTCTCCACATCTGTATGCCTGACCTGTCTGGTGTGTTCCTTGGCCTTCATGATGCTGTTTGTGCACTAAGGTTCTCTAACAAACCTCTGAGGGCTTCATAGAACACCTGTATTTATACTGAGATTAAATTACACACAGGTGGACTCTATTTACTAATTAGGTGACTTCTGAAGGCAATTGGTTCCACTAGATTTTAGTTAGGGGTATCAGAGCAAAGGGGGCTGAATACAAATCCACGCCACACTTTTCAGATATTTATTTGTAAAAAAATTTGGAAACCATTTATCATTTTCCTTCCACTTCACAATTATTTGCCACTATGTGTTGGTCTATCACATAAAATCCCATATATCCCAATAATATACATTTACATTTTTGGTTGTAACATAACAAAATGTGGAAAATGTCAAGGGGTATGAATACGTTTTCAAGGCACTGTATGTGTATGCTGGACTCACTTTTTATTACAGAACAGGCCTTGGCTTTGCAAAGTGTTTGGGTGAGACCTAAGACAATCTGAATAGTTAATACATGCATTTGCAGGGAATGGGGTACACGTTATCACCACGCTTTTTTTTTCAGAGTTCAAGTTACACTAGTTAGATTGCTAAATATAATTTAAGTTTAGGCTTTATTCATAAAAAAAAAATCATTTATATATTTAAAAAAAAAAATCAGCACAAGGGATGGTACTTATATTTAAAGATGCTGCTGACTGCTGTTTCTCTGCCACCTCCATACTCCCCGGTAATCTTCTGGTGCTGCGAGGGTTAATTTAACCATTTGACCTGTCATAGGCACTCATCAAGAGTGTCGACTGTATCTGCCCATTCCATTCTCCTCTTTTATTCATAGAAGCTGTACTATAGCTTACAGCAATAAAAAGCGAGTAAAATGGATACCAGAGGGCGCTTCTAAGTGTAGCAAGTTACTGTTTATTATAAAAAACAGTAAAAAATGCACTCACATTTAGTAAGATGGGAAGGGAAGTCTTGGTTTTAGGATATGCCTTCTTTCGTCTTACTAAAAGTGTTTGTTATAAAAAAAAAGTAAAAAAAATGCACTCACATTTAGTAAGATGGGAAGGGAAGTCTTGGTTTTAGGATATGCCTTCTTTCGTCTTACTGAAAGTGTTTGTTATAAAAAAAAATGTAAAAAAAATGCACTCACATTAAGTAAGATGGAAAGGGAAGTCTTGGTTTTAGGATATGCCTTCTTTCGTCTTACTGAAAGTGTTTGTTATAAAAAAATGTATAAAAAATGCACTCACATTTAGTAAGATGGAAAGGGAAGTCTTGGTTTTAGGATATGCCTTCTTTCGTCTTACTGAAAGTGTTTGTTATAAAAAAAATGTAAAAAAAATGCACTCACATTTAGTAAGATGGAAAGGGAAGTCTTGGTTTTAGGATATGCCTTCTTTCATCTTACTAATAGTGTTTGTTATAAAAAAAACTGTAAAAAAAATGCACTCACATTTAGTAAGATGGGAAGGGAAGTCTTGGTTTTAGGATATGCCTTCTTTCGTATTACTAAATGTGAGTGCATTTTTTTTGTACAGTTTTTTTTATAACAAGCGCCCTCTGGTGTCCATTTTATTCTATTCCAGATAACCTTCAATCTGCTGAGGAGCTGCTCTGGGGCCAAGCAAACTGCGATCAGATTGACCTATGAACTGTGTTTAACTCTTTTTTGAGGCTATTGGAGGTGTTTGCGCCATAATCTTATCTTATTTTAGCAATGAAAATGTGAACCTGTCCTCCAGTCATAGAGTACTTTTCATTGATCTTCCATCCTCTACACCCCCTTCTCCCCCAATACCCCCCCACAGCAATAAACTTCTGGTGCTGCTCTTGGGAAATGGGGAGTGCAGAGAAAAGTTCCAACTAAGATAGCAGCCAGCAGCACAAGGGACACTTCTCATTGAATGTAAGTACCACTCCTTGTGCTATTGCCAGGCTGCTGATTTTTACAGTTGGCGAAGGGCTTTCAGATAAAAGCACTAAAGCTGCCCAACCACTTTATGCGGCTAGTCAAGCAACATCTCTATAGAGGGCAGAGGAGACAGTGGGGGCCTAGAAGGGGGTAAAGATTTTAAATACAGAAAAAAATTAATTATATAGATCAAAATAATTTAAGCATGTTAAATTTGTACACTACCCAATTCAAACACATAACATAGGGTGATGTGTATGTCAGCATAAGTTGCAACATACTGTACATGTCAGGTATCGCTGTCAGCATCAGGTTAAGAGCAAACATGTAATTATATTGTGTTTGTTTTTACTAAAATTTATTTTTTATTATTAAGTAATTTTTTAAATATGTGTTGGAATTTTTTTATATCACACAATATTTGTGTAGCTATTTATCTGCCACCATTTCATTCTCTGTTTTCAGAAAATATATTTTGCTCTGGGGTTTAAAGTACTAGCAAAAAATGCAGATTTTAACATGTGCAAAAAATAAATTGCACTAGTAGACAAGTGGTTAATGTACTTTCCAGATTTCTATTTGTTCATGTATTAAACCAGAACTTGAACAGGTAACAAACCACTCAATTTTTCACCAGGACATATCATGCCAAAATAAAAAAGCTGTAAGCAAAAAAAATCTGAGAGAAATATGGACATGATCACATCTTGTCAATGACAGTACCCAAGATCCCAGGTATAGAGTTAAGAAAGCTGTGATTATTAACAAAAAAACATGCCCCGGAAGACGTCACATCTGCCGAAATGCGTAAGCTGGAGCTACATGCTGACATCATCATGTTACTGGAAGCGACCTGGAAGTGTGTCCATGTGCCAGCCAGAAGTGTGGACAGTGTGGACTTTTGCACGTTTAGTTGTAAGATAAGTCGTATAATTTTGTTTCTGTATATTAGCGCAGCAAAATGAATATACATAGTGTTAGGAAGGGTTACAACCTTACAATATATTTATTATGGTTTGTCCTTTCCTGTACCTGTGACAACTGTACCCCCATTTCTTGTACAGGCTTCATCTAGCCTGGAAATGATAGGACATCTCCCCGGTAGTTTAATGCATAGAGATAAAAACCCATGAGAAAATGTGATGGAAAAAACAAAAAATTAAAAGCTGCACTCAAGGTTAAGAAATAAAAAGTGTAGTGAAAACAAAGCAGCCTGCACCAAGATCTAGTCTCCAAATCTCATCATAGAAAATAATGCAAAAAAGATGCGTCGCTAAAACATGATTAAACAAGCTACTAAAATGAATTAATATGAAATAACCATAGAGGTATATGTAAAATAATAATAACAAATAAAAACCAATGTGAGATAGGTATAAACAAAATCATACACTAATATCCAAAAATTAATGTTGATTAATTGTAAAATAAAAATACATATACGTGGATAAGTGAATTAATAAAGTCCAAAAAAGCCAAAAAAGAAAATCCGTGATAAAAAAGGAAAAAGTGCCAGAAAGTGCCAAAAAGAAGATGAAGATGCAGATGGGGAAATCTTCTATGGTTCCTCACACCCAAGGTGGAATATCAGATGTGCTTACCAGATCCCGATGACTGCTATTACAGCAGTCATAAACGGCACAGGGAATTTGGGGCTCCCCACAACCTCAGCATAAGATACCCGTAAGCGACAGATGATATAGATAGCTCTCTGTCCCGTTTGCTGGATCTGATCTTTCCCGTATCCTCTTCATCCACCTGAGAATTAGCACTCCAGGAGGCAGTGGGCTCTGGGATATTGATTTCTGGAGAAGAAAGCTGTAATAGCAGTCATCGGGATCTGGTAAGCACATCTGATATTCCACCTTGGGTGTGAGGAACCATAGAAGATTTCCCCATCTGCATCTTCATCTTCTTTTTGGCACTTTCTGGCACTTTTTCCTTTTTTATCACGGATTTTCTTTTTTGGCTTTTTTGGACTTTATTAATTCACTTATCCACGTATATGTATTTTTATTTTACAATTAATCAACATTAACCACTTAAGGACCGCCTCACGCCGATGTACGTCGGCAAGGCGGCACGGGCAGGCAAAATCACGTACATGTACGTGATTTGCCTCCCGCGGGTGGGGGGTCCGATCGGACCCCCCCCGCCGCCCGAGGCGGTCCCGTTTTGTCCCCCGGCGATCGGAGACGAGGGGGAGGCCATCCGATCGTGGCCCCCCCCTCGCGATCGCCGCCGGCCAATAGGAACACTCCTTTGCTGCTGTATGCTAAACAGCAGCAAAGGAAGTGATGTCATCTCCCCTCGGGTCGGTATTTTCCGTTCCGGCCCGAGGAGAGACGACTTGGGAGTGAGTGCACCAACACACACACACACAGTAGAACATGCCAGGCACACTAAACACCCCGATCCCCCCCCCCGATCCCCCCCCGATCACCCCCCCCCCCCTGTCACAAACTGACACCAGCCGTTTTTTTTTTTTTTTTTTTTTTTTTTTTTCTGATTACTGCTAGGTGTCAGTTTGTGACAGTTACTGTGTTAGCACAGTTACTGTTACCCCCCTGTAGGTCTAGGGTACCCCCCTAACCCCCCCTAATAAAGTTTTAACCCCTTGATGACCCCCTGTCACCAGTGTTGCTAAGCGATCATTTTTCTGATCGCTGTATTAGTGTCGCTGGTGACGCTAGTTAGTGAGGTAAATATTTAGGTTCGCCGTCAGCGTTTTATAGCGTCAGGGACCCCCATATACTACCTAATAAATGTTTTAACCCCTTGATTGCCCCCTAGTTAACCCTTTCACCACTGATCACCGTATAACCGATACGGTTGACGCTGGTTAGTTTGTTTATTTTTTATAGTGTCAGGGCACCCGCCGTTTATTACCGAATAAAGGTTTAGCCCCCCGATCGCCCGGCGGTGATATGCGTCGCCCCAGGCAGCGTCAGATTAGCGCCAGTACCGCTAACACCCACGCACGCAGCATACACCTCCCTTAGTGGTATAGTATCTGATCGGATCAATATCTGATCCGATCAGATCTATACTAGCGTCCCCAGCAGTTTAGGGTTCCCAAAAACGCAGTGTTAGCGGGATCAGCCCAGATACCTGCTAGCACCTGCGTTTTGCGCCTCCGCCCAGCCCACCCAAGTGCAGTATCGATCGATCACTGTCACTTACAAAACACTAAACGCATAACTGCAGCGTTCGCAGCGTCAGGCCTGATCCCTGCGATCGCTAACAGTTTTTTTGGTAGCATTTTGGTGAACTGGCAAGCACCAGCCCCAGGCAGCGTCAGGTTAGCGCCAGTAGCGCTAACACCCACGCACGCACCGTACACCTCCCTTAGTGGTATAGTATCTGAACGGATCAATATCTGATCCGATCAGATCTATACTAGCGTCACCAGCAGTTTAGGGTTCCCAAAAACGCAGTGTTAGCGGGATCAGCCCAGATACCTGCTAGCACCTGCGTTTTGCCCCTCCGCCCGGCCCAGCCCACCCCACCCAAGTGCAGTATCGATCGATCACTGTCACTTACAGAACACTAAACGCATAACTGCAGCGTTCGCAGAGTCAGGCCTGATCCCTGCGATCGCTAACAGTTTTTTTGGTAGCGTTTTGGTGAACTGGCAAGCGCCAGCGGCCTAGTACACCCCGGTCATAGTCAAACCAGCACTGCAGTAACACTTGGTGACGTGGCGAGTCCCATAAGTGCAGTTCAAGCTGGTGAGGTGGCAAGCACAAGTAGTGTCCCGCTGCCACCAAGAAGACAAACACAGGCCCGTCGTGCCCATAATGCCCTTCCTGCTGCATTCGCCAATCCTAATTGGGAACCCATCACTTCTGCAGCGCCCGTACTTCCCCTATTCACATCCCCAACCAAATGCAGTCGGCTGCATGAGAGGCATTTATATGTCCTCCCGAGTACCCCTACCCAACGAACCCCCCAAAAAAAGATGTCGTGTCTGCAGCAAGCGTGGATATAGGCGTGACGCCCGCTATTATTGTCCCTCCTGTCCTGATAATCCTGGTCTTTGCATTGGTGAATGTTTTGAACGCTACTATACACTAGTTGAGTAATAGCGTAGGGTACAGCATTGCACATACTAGGCGCACTTTCACAGGGTCTCCCAAGATGCCATCGCATTTTGAGAGACCCGAACCTGGAACCGGTTACCGTTATAAAAGTTAGTTACAAAAAAAGTGTAAAAAAAAAAAATATATAAAATAAAAAAAAATAGTTGTCGTTTTATTGTTCTCTCTCTCTCTATTCTCTCTCTCTATTGTTCTGCTCTTTTTTTACTGTATTCTATTCTGCAATGTTTTATTGTTATTGTTATTATGTTTTATCATGTTTGTTTTTCAGGTATGTAATTATTTATACTTTACTGTTTACTGTTTATTGTTAACCATTGTTAACCATTTTTTTGTCTTCAGGTACGCCATTCACGACTTTGAGTGGTTATACCAGAATGATGCCTGCAGGTTTAGGTATCATCTTGGTATCATTCTTTTCAGCCAGCGGTCGGCTTTCATGTAAAAGCAATCCTAGCGGCTAATTAGCCTCTAGACTGCTTTTACAAGCCGTGGGAGGGAATGCCCCCCCCCCCCCCACCGTCTTTCGTGTTTTTCTCTGGCTCTCCTGTCTCAACAGGGAACCTGAGAATGCAGCCGGTGATTCAGCCAGCTGACCATAGAGCTGATCAGAGACCAGAGTGGCTCCAAACATCTCTATGGCCTAAGAAACCGGAAGCTTCCAGCATTTCATGACTTAGATTTCGCCGGATGTAAATAGCGCCATTGGGAAATTGGGGAAGCATTTTATCACACCGATCTTGGTGTGGTCAGATGCTTTGAGGGCAGAGGAGAGATCTAGGGTCTAATAGACCCCAATTTTTTCAAAAAAGAGTACCTGTCACTACCTATTGCTATCATAGGGGATATTTACATTCCCCGAGATAACAATAAAAATGATTAAAAAAAAAAATATGTAAGGAACAGTTTAAAAGTAAGATTAAAAAAGCAAAAAAATAATAAAGAAAAAAAAAAAAAAAAAAAGCACCCCTGTCGCCCCCTGCTCTCGCGCTAAGGCGAGCGCAAGCGGCGGTCTGTCGTCAAACGTAAACAGCAATTGCACCATGCATGTGAGGTATCACCGCGAAGGCCAGATCGAGTGCAGTAATTTTTCCAGTAGACCTCCTCTGTAAATCTAAAGTGGTAACCTGTAAAGGCTTTTAAAGGCTTTTAAACATGTATTTATTTTGTTGCCACTGCACGTTTGTGCGCAATTTTAAAGCATGTCATGTTTGGTATCCATGTACTCGGCCTAAGATCATCTTTTTTATTTCATCAAACATTTGGGCAATATAGTGTGTTTTAGTGCATTAAAATTTAAAAAAGTGTGTTTTTTCCCCAAAAAATGCGTTTGAAAAATCGCTGCGCAATTACTGTGTGAAAAAAAAAAATGAAACACCCACCATTTTAATCTGTAGGGCATTTGCTTTAAAAAAATATATAATGTTTGGGGGTTCAAAGTAATTTTTTTGCAAAAAAAAATAACTTTTTCATGTAAACAATAATTGTCAGAAAGGGCTTTGTCTTCAAGTGGTTAGAAGAGTGGGTGATGTGTGACATAAGCTTCTAAATGTTGTGCATAAAATGCCAGGACAGTTCAAAACCCCCCCAAATGACCCCATTTTGGAAAGTAGACACCCCAAGCTATTTGCTGAGAGGCATGTCGAGTCCATGGAATATTTTATATTGCGACACAAGTTGCGGGAAAGAGACAAATTTTTTTTTTTTTTTTTTTTTTGCACAAAGTTGTCACTAAATGATATATTGCTCAAACATGCCATGGGAATATGTAAAATTACACCCCAAAATACATTCTCCTGCTTCTCCTGAGTACGGGGATACCACATGTGTGAGACTTTTTGGGAGCCTAGCCGCGTACGGGACCCCGAAAACCAATCACCGCCTTCAGGCTTTCTAAGGGCGTGAATTTTTGATTTCACTCTTCACTGCCTATCACAGTTTCGGAGGCCATGGAATGCCCAGGTGGCACAAAACCCCCCCAAATGACCCCATTTTGGAAAGTAGACACCCCAAGCTATTTGCTGAGAGGTATAGTGAGTATTTTGCAGACCTCACTTTTTGTCACAAAGTTTTGAAAATTGAAAAAAGAAAAAAAAAAATGTTTTTTCTTGTCTTTCTTCATTTTCAAAAACAAATGAGAGCTGCAAAATACTCACCATGCCTCTCAGCAAATAGCTTGGGGTGTCTACTTTCCAAAATGGGGTCATTTGGGGGGGGGGTTGTGCCACCTGGGCATTCCATGGCCTCCGAAACTGTGATAGGCAGTAAAGAGTGAAATCAAAAATTTTCACCCTTAGAAATCCTGAAGGCAGTGATTGGTTTTCGGGGTCCCGTACGCGGCTAGGCTCCCAAAAAGTCCCACACATGTGGTATCCCCATACTCAGGAGAAGCAGCTAAATGTATTTTGGGGTGCAATTCCACATAGGCCCATGGCCTGTGTGAGCAATATATCATTTAGTGACAACTTTATGAAAAAAAAAAAAAAAAAAAAAAAAAAGTGTCACTTTCCCGCAACTTGTGTCAAAATATAAAATATTCCATGGACTCAATATGCCTCTCAGCAAATAGCTTGGGGTGTCTACTTTCCAAAATGGGGTCATTTTGGGGGGTTTTGTGCCACCTGGGCATTCCATGGCCTCCGAAACTGTGATAGGCAGTAAAGAGTGAAATCAAAAATTTACACCCTTAGAAATCCTGAAGGCGGTGATTGGTTTTCGGGGCCCCGTACGCGGCTAGGCTCCCAAAAAGTCCCACACATGTGGTATCCCCATACTCAGGAGAAGCAGCTGAATGTATTTTGGGGTGCAATTCCACATAGGCCTATGGCCTGTGTGAGCAATATATCATTTAGTGACAACTTTTTGTAAATATTTTTTTTTTTTTTTTTTTTTTGTCATTTTTCAATCACTTGGGACAAAAAAAATAAATATTCAATGGGTTCAACATGCCTCTCAGCAATTTCCTTGGGGTGTCTACTTTCCAAAATGGGGTCATTTGGGGGGGTTTTGTACTGCCCTGCCATTTTAGCACCTCAAGAAATGACATAGGCAGTCATAAACTAAAAGCTGTGTAAATTACAGAAAATGTACCCTAGTTTGTAGACGCTATAACTTTTGCGCAAACCAATAAATATACGCTTATTGACATTTTTTTTACCAAAGACATGTGGCTGAATACATTTTGGCCTAAATGTATGACTAAAATTTAGTTTATTGGATTTTTTTTATAACAAAAAGTAGAAAATATCATTTTTTTTCAAAATTTTCGGTCTTTTTCCGTTTATAGCGCAAAAAATAAAAATCGCAGAGGTGATCAAATACCATCAAAAGAAAGCTCTATTTGTGGGAAGAAAAGGACGCAAATTTCGTTTGGGTATAGCATTGCATGACTGCGCAATTAGCAGTGACGGCAGTGCCAAATTGGAAAAAGACCTCTGGTCCTTAGGCAGCATAATGGTCCGGGGCTCAAGTGGTTAATTTTTGGATATTAGTGTATGATTTTGTTTATACCTATCTCAGATTGGTTTTTATTTGTTATTATTATTTTACATATACCTCTATGGTTATTTCATGAGAAAATGTAACTCTTCCATTCTCTATTCTAAAAAGATAAAGTCTGGAATTTGGCTTTAATTTTAAGCCAAGACAGCAGGCCAGTAAGTGCTTTGTTGCTGCCTCCACTGAAGATCTGCCTATGAAAGGCAACTGTAGGACACGAAAATTGAAAGTGATTTGCATCTGACATCTGATGTATTCTACTAGCTTTCATGCCCTTTACTTCATATTAACTTTTTACAGTCACAACAGTATATGTATGTGATCTATTAAAAGGCTTTATAACTGGAAAAAGAGAGAAATAAATATTCTCCATTCAACTCATTATTATCTGCCCCATCTAACTGCTCTATAAAGTTTATTTTTTAACAAAAGCTTATAGTGGAATATTGGCTGTTTTGAATACCATGGTATCTCTTAAAACATTGTTAAAAAGCACATTGCCACTTGGCCGTGGTCGAGGTCTTGGAAAAGCCACTATTTGTGAGAATCCATACTCAAATTGCTTACCCATCATAATGCAAAAGAAACACAATATGGAGAAGCATCTAGCAAGGAGACAGATGACATGAAACAAATCCTGAAATTCATAACTAACAGGGAGCCCCCTAATGAGTTCTCCAAAGAAAACAACATATATACCTTTATTTACTTATTTTTTATTTAGTGCAGGTAAATTCAGGCTTGGCTGGCAGCCAAACCTGTGTGTTTTTCTGGGTCAGGGTTGAGTGACTCAGGCAAGGCTGGTATGACTCACAGGCAGCATCTCTGAGATCTCCCCTACTTCTGGAAACAATTCTGGAAGAATGGGAGTGGAGGGGAGGAGGAGCTGTCTGGAGTGTTCTGGGGCCCTGACCAATCGCAAACAGATCAGTTGGCAACGGGCAGGCCCCCTCAAATACTCAGGGTCTGCCCAGCTGGGGCAGTGTGAGTTCAGGTGGAAGATGGAGATGGGGTGTCAGGCTGTCGGAGGACTTGCAGAGTAGCCCCATAGTCTGGGGGTGAACTGGGCTTGGGTGTGGAAGGGACCCCTTCTCAGGGGATCCTGACCAGGAGGCACAGGAGCAAGGAGAGGACAGTGGGAGAACACTGCAAGGCAAATCTCAGAAGGCTGAGAGGAATGCCTGAAGGGACTGGGTGCAAGCAGTCTGGGATGTTTGCAGAGTCAGTCTGGTAAGACTGTAGAGAAGTAGCCAGGAGGGCTAGTGAAAGGGGCAGCTGCAGGCAGGCGGGCTGTCAGTGCCTGAAGAGGTGGTACTGGGAGCAGTAGCCACAGGAATAGGACAGCTAGCACCAAAGACCTCTATTTTTGCTACACTACTAAAGAGGTTCACGGTCCCTGCCTGCAAAGGGCATTTACAAGGATCTGATGGAGATTGTGTTTGATCAAACAGTCAGTGGTAGCTGGTCCTAGGAGTTGTAGTTCTACAAGCAAGTCTATGCTGGAGGTAGAAGAGGAGAAGTATGTATATACCGGATGTATATAGGTTGTGTCCCTTAAGATTCTGCTGCTGATCAAGTGGGCATCCCATAAGAACCCTTACCCCATCCAAGTTTAATCCCCTAAATAAAAAAAACAAAGCTGCAAGGAATGTTTCTTCTCTCCAGAGAGAGAGTGAAAAATGAATGTGCCTGGCTGTGCAGGGTGGGAGATAATCATATTCACCAGTGGTTACTGTGGAGGTAGCGCTGTATTTGGGGGCTCATCTGGGATATCTGCCCACGGTCAACCTGCCAGCCATTGCTCCTAGCAACAAGAGTTTTTCATCGAGCCAGGGAACTGTGCCTTGTTCCAAAGACCAACAGAGGGGTTGAACCAGAGAAGGACTTATGTGCGCTGCTTGTTTGTAACTGTTGCTCAAAAAACCAAGTGCCGTTGTCCATAGCAAACAGCGGGAGCTGGCTCTCAAGTCATTGCTTCCCTGCTTACCCAGTTGCCCCAACTGTGGCTGGGATGGACTCTTGCTTTATTATCCTGCTTTCAGCGACATTACCATGTGCTGTCACCCATGGCAACCATGGTGGGCGATAGGGTCCATGGATTACAAATATGTCCAGCGATCTTCCAAAGCTGGACTTTATGCTTCAAACTCAAGAAGTGTGCTGAAGATGTCTACTGTTGCCCGTGGTGATTGGGGTAAGCCAGCAGGTGCCTGTGGAAGGGACTGTACTCCTGCTTATTACAGTGACATATGTGACATGGGTTTTACACTGTTACCCCAGGCAACCACTGTACAAGTCAGCGGTATTCTGCTTCCAGTTGCTCGGGCAGTCGGTGCCGAGTGGCATGTCCGGACAAGTTATGCAAGCATCAGTGGGCCTGAAAACTTCAGTACAGCTAAAAATGGGTTACAGCCACTCGCGCAGGAAGAGGACTGCTTATCAGCTCTGCAGGCGCCAACCCATCTGGAAGCTCGGGGGTGGAGCTACATTCCATAGGAAATCCAGTGTACCCTGCTAGCAGAGAGGAGCAAGATGGCAGAGTGTGCTCGTGTGTATCCAGTGATGACCCCACCTAGAAGAAGCCAGTGCCGGAGGGAGATGTGCCCTCTGGTGAGCCAAAAAGGGGAAAGCGGAGACAGGGCCATAGATTGGGGTTCCCCCAGACTGCAAGCAGAATTCGGGTCCCTGGAAGATGAGATAGCAAATTGGTCCTTACATTGTAGCCCAGAGGAGGAATGGGAGATTGGAGGCTGTCTGGTACAGGAAGAGATCCAGTCTGAGGTGTTAGATGTACCAGATCCTGCTGTGGGAACCGGAGGAGCTGCAGGAACCCTGATCAGTGTGAAAAAGATCTTCTTTAGCAGACCCTCCATCACACAGACCAGAGCAGCTGAATTCCAGCAGTGGGCCAACGCATGTGTCCTGCCAGGAAAAGGGAAGCCCAGAGAACTGCCCAGGTTTTCCATGTTCCAGCGGGAGGTTCAGCGCAGAACAGCTCTGGAGTGGGGTCTGGACTACCCCTATGACCCTCCTGACATCATGGACATCACTGAGGACTCCTGGAGAGAGTGGGAGGATGACCTGGTGTGGGAGTATATGCATATCCCTAAGCCTCTGCGGGCATATACTGGCCCTCGGGACTACCAAGAGTTTCCCGGTGGGCCGATGGCTCAATGGGCCGGTTTCAGTGACATCCTGTTAAAGTAATGACTGCCTGCCCTCTCTCAACCCGGCTCAGCCTCAGCGCTGCTGCATTGCTGAAATTTGCAATTAAAGTGGGCCGGTCTGGATGAAGTCCAGGGCCAAATTTTTGTCACAGTCCAGCCCTGTCTGCGGGTACCAGATTGTGAGGAGACCTGGGCCCAATTTCAGGACATTAGGAAAGAATGAATGGAGGCTGGGGAGAGCAATCCACAAAGACAGACTGGTGGCCGTGAAAGCAGGACAGCCTGCTAGGAGCCACTATGTTTCTTTCAGAGAAGCTGATGGCAGTAGGAGAAGACTGTCTGATCCCAATCACTACGCCTGAAAGACTGCTGTAGTGTGCAGTTCACAAGTGGAGATTATTGCATGGACAGCTGGAAGATTGCTGCCTGTGATGCTTTTCTGTTTTCTTTGCAGACTAGGCTGCACTAGGTCTCATATCTGGCCTTTTATTTAGCCCCGAAAATAATATAACTTTGAGATTTTTGAAACAAGTTGGAATCTTTTCTTAAAGCCCATTTATGGAAAAGGAAAACTCTTCCTGGTAATGCTTGCTTAGGTTTATGGGGCCACAAAAAAACAGTTCTACTTTCTCAATTCTTTGCTACCCCAGCAGATGGTGCTCTCCTCTACTCTACTATGGGCAATGCATTGGACTCAACGACATCAGAGGATTTGCGACTGCCAGAGAATTGATAAGAGACTGCCTGAAGGAGGACCTGTCTTACACATTGAAGGGAGCCTAGGAAGAGGAGGATTGAATAAGTAAAGTGGATTTTTGCAGCCCCTGGACCTAAACGAGCATCTTACCCTTGCAATGCAGGACAGCCCCACTTCAAGGGAGCACTTTTCCTTAAGTTGAAGTTCAGTTATAAATATTTAAGCAATTCGAGGAACAAAAACTTTTAAAGACAGGATATTAATCTCTTATGTTTGGTGCTCCTACACTTCAAAGTAACCAAGTTACCAAAGCTCTCCATCAAGAGGCCAGTGCTTCTTTGTGAGCAGTGTTTTGTGAAGCCCTAAAACCTCTTATGCATCGTACCATGAGCAGACTTTTCTATCGGACTGGTCCGGGTGGACCGAGTCCGGTGGACAATCCGATTGTGTGTGGGCTTCATCGGACCTTCAGCTGACTTTTCCAGTCGAAAATCTGACGGACTTTAGATTTGGAACATGCTTCAAATCTTTACGTCGTAACTCCGCCGGACCCAGAAATCTGCTCGTCTTTATGCTAGTCTGACGGACAAAAGCCGACACTAGGGCAGCTATTGGCTATTGGCTATCAACTTCCTTATTTTAGTACGGTGTACGCCATCACGTACGAATCCGTCGGACTTTGGTGTGATTGTGTGTAGGCAAGTCCGTTCATTAAAAAGTCAGTTGGAAGTCCGTCAAAAGTCCATTGAAAGTCCGCCGGAAAGTCCGTCAGACCAGACCGGTCAAAAAGTCCGCCCGTGTGTACGTGGCTTTATAAATCAAATGAAATCATCACCTATCCTTACCTGGTCCAACACCACTACAATTAGCACTACTTAGTTAAGGGTTAATGGAAGCTCATTGCATCACTTACTTAGTAAATCAGGCTCACCGCTTTCCAGGTTGGGAGTGTTAACTATTTTACTTTTAATAAGTGTCATTGCCTTCAATGTGTGTGTTTTAAAAGTCTATAACTAGCACTAAACGCATATAAATGTTACATTTTACATTCTGTGTGCACAGTTCGCAACGGAGCTTTGCAAGATGCAATCAGGCCACCAGTAACAAGAGTCACCATCATGACTAGACAGAATTTCGGTAACATAATAACAAGCCTAGATCCACGCAAAACATATTTTTTTTTCTTTTACCGGTGGGGTAAAGGTAAATTCTTTTTGAGATTTGTCTTGCAGTCTGTTCCCAATTGTAGAGATTTACTTTCAAGGCCATGAAATAGGGTGACCAGATGTCCCCATTCTACGGACACTGTCCCCAGACCAAATCTGTCCCCGGGTTTGTCCCAAGACTGGATCCATCCAGTAAATCTGTCCTGACTTCTGGGGATGCAGCTAGTGCCGGACCAAGTTCCAGCACTGCGCTCCACTCAATGGGCTATCCTCAACCCAGTGAGGATTCCTTTCAGCTGCGCCTGTCTCTGCCTTCAGTTCCCACCCACCCGGCGCCTCTCGCACCCCCCTCTGCCACGATAATCTCCTTTGCCGTCATTGGTTGCTGTCCTAGCAACCAATGACACTCTTGCTGCTGTTCACACTGCATAGTGGGAGGTAAATAGCTTTAGAGCGGCTCCACCTCCCAGCTCTACCCCAGCTCGGCTCTCACACTTCCATCCATGCTTGCAGTGTCTCCTGGGTCCCACTGGTAATGCAATCTGAATAGATGTCTTAAAAAGCGCAGGGGGCTCTCATATAAGGGGGGGGTCTCTCTGATCTCTGGAAGAGATGGTGATCAACCATTAGATCAACCATTAGATCAGCAGCACCCCCCTTAAAGACCCCCATTAGCTCACAGTCCTCTTATATCAGCGCCCCCCTTCCTTATCAGTAAGGCTGTCAGTGCCCATTATTGCCACATAACAGTGCCAACTATTCGTGCCCATCATTGCCGCCTATCAGTGCCCATCATTGCCGCCTATCAGTGCCCATCATTGCCCATCATTGCCGCCTATCAATGCCCCTCATTGCCACATATCAGTGCCATGTGCAGTCAGAAGGACTGGAGAGTCATACCAGAGAGGACTGAGAGGAAACAGTCAGAGCTGGGTGCGGAGCCAGTAGGGGGGATTGCAATGTCATGGGCAGTGAAGTCGGGCAGCTGCAGCCAGGAGGGCTAGCAGGGCCTGAAGAGGACTGACCAGAAGCAGTGGTCTGCCTATAGGACAGCTAGCACAAAAAAACTTTCTATTTTCTGCTAAACCATAGGGGCCCGTGGTCCCTGCCTGCAAAAGGCAAGTTACTTAGGCCTGGCTGAGCCAGTGTCAGGCCTAAACATGTGCTAGCTGCTCCTGGAAGATCAAGAGTTGTGCAGGAGGAAGAGAGAGAAAGCAGTAGTCTGCAAGCAAGAGTTGTGCCGGAAGAGATTGGAGAAGTGTTGTGTACATACAGTCAGGTCCATAAATATTGGGACATTGACAAAATTCCAATCTTTTTGGCTTTATACACCACCACAATGGATTTGAAATGAAACGAACAAGATATGCTTTAACTGCAGACTTTCAGCTTTAATTTGATTGTATTTACATCCAAATCAAGTGAACGGTGTAGGAATTACAACAGTTTGTATATGTGCCTCCCACTTTTTAAGGGACCAAAAGTAATGGGACAATTGGCTGCTCAGCTGTTCCATTGTCAGGTGTGTGTTATTTCATGATCCCACTTACAAGGAGCAGATAAAAGGTCCAGAGTTCATTTCAAGTGTGCTATTTGCATTTGGAATCTGTTGCTGTCAACTCTCAATATGAGATCCAAAGAGCTGTCACTATCAGTGAAGCAAGCCATCATTAGGCTGAAAAAACAAAACAAAGCCATCAGAGAGATAGCAAAAACATTAGGTGTGGCCAAATCAACTGTTTGGAACATCCTTAAAAAGAAAGAACGCACTGGTGAGCTCAGCAACACCAAAAGACCCGGAAGACCACGGAAAACAATTGTGGTGAATGACCCAAGAATTATTTCCCTGGTGAAGAAAACACCCTTCACAACAGTTGGCCAGATTAAGAACACTCTCCAGGAGGTAGGTGTATGTGTGTCAAAGTCAACAATCAAGAGAAGACTTCACCAGAGTGAATACAGAGGGTTCACCACAAGATGTAAATTATTGGTGAGCCTCAAAAACAGGAAGGCCAGATTAGAGTTTGCCAAACAACATCTAAAAAAGCCTTCACAGTTCTGGAACAACATCCTATGGACAGATGAGACCAAGATCAACTTGTACCAGAGTGATGGGAAGAGAAGAGTATGGAGAAGGAAAGGAACTGCTCATGATCTAAAGCATACCACCTCATCATTAAAGCATGGTGGTGGTAGTGTCATGGCGTGGGCATGTATGGCTCCCAATGGAACTGGTTCTCTTGTATTTATTGATGATGTGACTGCTGACAAAAGCAGCAGGATGAATTATAAAGTGTTTCGGGCAATATTATCTGCTCATATTCAGCAAAATGCTTCAGAACTCATTGGACGGCGCTTCACAGTGCAGATGAACAATGACCCGAAGCATACTGCGAAAGCAACCAAAGAGTTTTTTTAAGGGAAAGAAGTGGAATGTTATGCAATGGCCAAGTCAATCACCTGACCTGAATCCGATTGAGCATGCATTTCACTTGCTGAAGACAAAACTGAAGCGAAAATGCCCCAAGAACAAGCAGGAACTGAAGACAGTTGCAGTAGAGGCCTGGCAAAGCATCACCAGGGATGAAACCCAGCGTCTGGTGATGTCTATGCGTTCCAGACTTCAGGCTGTAATTGACTGCAAAGGATTTGCAACCAAGTATTAAAAAGTGAAAGTTTGATGGATGATTGCTAATCTGTGCCATTACTTTTGGTCCCTTAAAAAGTGGGAGGCACATATACAAACTGTTGTAATTCCTACACCGTTCACCTGATTAATACCCTCAATACCTGTAAATACCCTCAAATTAAAGCTGAAAGTCTGCAGTTAAAGCACATCTTGTTCGTTTCATTTCAAATCCATTGTAGTGGTGTATAGAGCCAAAAAGATTAGAATTGTGTAGATGTCCCAATATTTATGGACCTGACTGTAGTTGTCCCGATGGATTGATATACAATCCGCAAATTGATTGATATACAATCCACCAATTGATTGATATACAATCCTCTAATTGATTGATATACAATTTTGCTGGGCATCTCATAATTCCCTTACCATCCAAGTTAAATCCCCCAATAAAAATAACAAAAGCAAGCACATGGACTGTTTTCTGCCTGAGAGTGACTGAGGAGTGAACGCTGGGCAGGGGGACCGGTGGGCCACATCACTTAGCAGCCCCTACGGGGATACCGCTACACATTTTTATTGTTTAATTCTAGGGATTATTAAATTCCTGTTCCCCACCAAGTAGAATTTTTAAGAATTTTTATTTGCTTTGGTACATGTTCTTCAGGGCAGTGCTCAGCCCCCCATGTCCCTTGTAAGCTGGAAAATCTCTGCGCAGGGTGAGGCTGAGAATGCAATCATTACAATATCTATTATTGTATAATAAAGGATTGCAGAGCTACCTGACCTATAAATGTAATAAGCATGTAGGTCAGGTAACTGATGAACAGGGTCCGTCGTTGAAATACCTGAGCCAAGATGCATGCTTGAGGAAGTGACTATGTGCTACCTAGCGGAATGAGCAGTGGAGGATTTCCCATATCCAGATGCTTAAACAGGTCTCAACCTGCATAGATTTTATGTGATATGCTATGTTGCCAAGAATCCTTGTGAATATAAGATTTTATTATACAATAAAGTTGTATTGAAGATATCACACCATGTTCATGTGCTTTCTATTCATTCTTTAGTGTTGCACAAGGAAAAAGACTCTCATCATCCAGAGGGAGATAAAATAAAAACCTCCGGAGAAACCTTGACCAGTTTTGCAATGCAGATCAAAAACAAATTTTCCCCCCACACAAGGGTTGTCTGGTTTATTGTTACGTTGTGCATTACAACTAAAGTCTGCACAACATGACAAGCAAAATTTATAAAATCAAAGCTATACTTACATTCAGATGTGTCTGCCCTGACACAGCAATGGCGTCTATAGCATTGTCTCCAAAACAGGCTTCTCCCTACACGTTTCGCCCTGCCGACACCTTCAGTGTATCTTTGATTGTATACATTTTGGGTAAAAAGGGTTTTATGCGATGTTGCGCCTCTCTGTGTTTGTACCTATGGTCTTGAGTATGATGGTGGTGATTTAAAGAGGAATGTATCCTCATAGTGGCTGGAGGAGCTTGTGTTTGCCATTTGGAATATGGAGAAAGCCTGCTGACTGTGAGCCCTGGTGGTGAGTAATTAGTGTGGAAGGTGAAGGAGACATGGCGTGAACACTGGGAATCAAGAAGAATATATTTCCTGAAGTGCTGCCACTTTTATGCATTTTTTTGCACAGAGTTTTGAATTTTATTAACTTCTCTATGGAATAATTATTGCACATGATTTTTTGCACTTAATGAAATTTTGTGGGCACTAGACACTTTATTCATTGTATGAATTTGTGGACACAGTACACATGGTTATATATGGACTTTTGTATATAATTTGGGCACTTTTTGGCACATTGAACTTTATGATTGAGGTTTGTATTCAGTCACTTTGATATGAATTTTGATGATTTTTTTGATGAATTGTTTAATTTTATGTAATATGTATTGAAAATAGGTATAGCGAAGTCTCATTTTTAATTTCATTTATTGCTATGTTGTACTTTAGCTATTATACCCGTGAATACAATTCCTTGTGAGAAAATGACCCATTCATTTTTGAGCCATTGCTACTGAAATGAGCTCCTTCTTCCTAAACGGATCTTCGCATCCCATTCCATTCAAAGCTGATGTATCCCTGTCCTTAGAACAATGCTTGGGATAAAATGTTAAAATAGATTTAAACCCAATCACTAAAATCTCAGTTACTGTATTCTTTAAAGAAGATGTAAACTCTAACTGAATAACATCTAATTTGCTGCCTACATGCACTCCAGTGATTGCTTTATTCTCAGGGCTAATTTTCTGATGGTTCAAATTGTATACCATGCCTGCATAGGGTGTGTTGGCACAGGGGCACTTGTAGTCTGCATAGGAAGCCTGTGTGAAAGGGTGACAACACAGGAGCACAACTGAGAGAAATGGACAGAGTGTTGTCACCTTGTAACTGGAAGTACCTGAACAAGGATCTTCATAGCAGGTTCACCAAGTGAAATTTAATAAAAATTGGGATTCCCAAATAAACTCTAAAATGTGTGTGTTACAAAGCATAAAACAATGCAAAATTGTGGAGAATCCCTGCACAGAGTCCCTCGATGTTTTCCCTGGCATAAAGATGGGGCTAAAAAATTAAAGCCTTTGTTACCCTAAAAAAAATATTGATCCTGTTCCCTTAAATGATGCATAACAGCACAGTGCTGTGTAATTTGGCCCCCTGTATAACCTAAAATACCTGGCTGATCCTGCCTGGTTCCGCCCTACCCCCCGTAAACTGACCACGGTTTATCATGGCTGCTGAGCCCTGACACCGTGGTCAGTTTACGTACCTTCGTCATCTGCAGCTCTCCTCTGTCCTCCTCCCCCTCCCTGCCTGTCAGCTCCATCTGCTCCCTGCCCCTTCCCTCCAGCTGCTACCTTAATTGTTACATAATCATACAATTACCTCTGTTTAATAAAGATATGTGCCCCCAGTGTCTGTGCTATATAAAAAATATGACGATTTCTACCTTATACCAGATGTCTCCCGGCGCTCACCTGATTTCTCGGATCTCTCCTCCTCTTCTCCTCTCCTCCCTGGCTGATGTCAGTGGGAGTTCTCTGCCCCTCCCACTGTAGTTGTCAGACTGGGAGAGGAGAGAGCTGAGCAGTCACGTGAGTGCTGGGGGACACTCTGATAAAAGGTAGAAATCTGCATATTTTTTATATAGCACAGACACTGAGGCACATATCATTATAAAACAGAGGGTACAACCACTTTGGATGCAGCCTGAGGAAACTAGGAAAACCAGCAGCAGCCCTGGAAGCTACATGTGGATCAACCTTTCTGGAAAAAATATTCTCAGAAGCAGTGAAAGCATAAAAAGTAGTGTCAGTTATTCCAAAAATGATGCCAAAAGTGCTATGCTAAACATTACACAAAGTTTGGGCCTGGCAGGTGGCAAGAGCATTAGGATGGAAAGGTAACCACATTAGTAGGCATAGGTGCACAAGCAGCAATAAGCACTTATGCCAAACTTGGGTAAGTAAAAAAAAAACTGATGGGAACAGTTAAAACTGGTAGTCAAACTAAAGGTGTTCAGGCAATAGCAGAAGTACAGGGTTTCTAGAATCCTTATTTGTAACCAAACCACCAAAATAACACAGAAATTTGGATTTAACCTAGGACATCTGAATTTATAAAACTTGGTTAAAATCTAACACCATCCACATTTTAAGGTTAGCTTTATCTTTCATTAATTTAGTTACTGCCTTTGAAACATTCCTATAACTGCTAGGTCCTTTCTAGGACATGTTACCCAAACCTGGACCCCATATTCTGGACTCCATATTACCATCGGTATAAATCCCCAAATGATTTATACTGATGATAACATTATATCTTTATCCACATTTGCATTTCCTTTTTTAAGCAAATCATTTATTTACTTTTGCAGATGCAGCTTGACAATAAGGCCCCTTTCACACTGAGGCCCTTTTCAGGTGCTTTCTTGCTAAAAAAAAGGGCCTGAAAAGCTCACGAAAACCTATTTCCATTAAAATCAATGAATGCTTTCATACTGGGGCATTGCGCTGGAAGGGTGGTGAAAAAAATGTCCCTCTCTATTGAAATTAATGGAAAGCTCTTCCAAAACGCTTGAATAGCTCTTCAAAAGTGCCTGAAAAGCTCTTCCAAAGCGCTTAGTGTTTTATTGGCAGTTTAGAAGCGCCTCAGTGTGAGTGGGGCCTTAGTGGTGGTCCTTGACTTACTGCGAACCAGCATGCCCTGCTCTGTTGTGCCTAGATGTATTATAAATAATTTAGGGGTTACTGCTATCACCAAGGCTGAGTTTTATAACCCTACTTATCTTATTAAACTTAATTTGTCATTTAAATGTAATGACAGCTAAACTTAGTGGCAGATTGTAGAAAATCTCTTTTCATGGCAGCTATGTTTATTTACTAGGCCATAAGTTGCCACTCCTTTACTGGCTGCAATCAGTTATATGATGTAAATGTCCTTGAATTCCCTTACTTAGCATGTATGATTCTGAAAGAAGACTATAGCAACTTTACGGGAAGACCTCAATAAAATAAAGGGGTGGGCAACTACATGGTTTAATACAGATAAATGTAAAGTAATGTACTTGGGGACTAAGAATATGAATGCAAGTTACACGAGTCCTCCCGTGGCGTCCCTCTCTGTCCTCCTCCTGTGGCATCCCTCTGTCCTCCTCCCATAGCGTCCCTCTCTGTCCTCCTCCCGTGGCATCCCTCTCTGTCCTCCTCCTGTGGCGTCCCTCTCTGTCCTCCTTCCGCTGCGTCCCTCTCTGTCCTCCTTCCGTGGCGTCCCTCTCTGTCCTCCTTCCGCGGTGTCCCTCTCTGTCCTCCTCCCGTGGCCTCCCTCTGTCCTCCTACCATGGCATCCCTCTCTGTCCTCCTTCTGCGGCGGCCCTCTCTGTCCTCCTCCTGTCGCCTCCCTCTGTCCTCCTCCCATGGCATCCCTCTCTGTCCTCCTTCCGTGGCGTCCCTCTCTGTCCTCCTCCCGTGGCCTCCCTCTGTCCTCCTCCCATGGCATCCCTCTCTGTCCTCCTTCCGTGGCATCCCTCTCTGTCCTCCTCCCGCGTTGTCCCTCTCTGTCCTCCTCCTACGTCGTCCCTCTCTGTCCTCCTCCTGCGGCGTCCCTCTTTGTCCTCCTCCCATGGCGTCCCTCTCTGTCCTCTTCCCACAGCGTCTCTCTGTCCTCTTCCCACAGCGTCTCTCTGTCCTCTTCCCACAGCGTCCCTCTGTCCTTCTCCCGCGGCGCCTCTCTGTCTTCCTCCCTTGAAAATGACAGGGCGGGTATTAAAAAGGAATGGGTGTGGCCTTGACAGGAAGGGGTGGGTCATATTTAAATTGGGGGTTGGCAAGTTTAGTCAGGCCTAGGGCAGCACAAAACCTAAATACACCACTGCATTAGGGGGAGAACCTCTGGGGGAATTGAGGATGTAAAAGGATCTGGGGGTTTAGTGGATGACAAACTGAGCAATAGCATGTAATGCTAAACTGAAGCAACAAGGCCAGCAGAATATTAGCATGCATTAAAAATGGTATTTACTGAAGAGGACAGAGAGGGATGCCACGGGAGGAGGACAGCGAGGAGAGACGACGTGGAAGGAGGATAGAGAGGGACGACGCGGAAGGAGGACAGCGAGGAGAGACGATGCGGGAGGAGGACAGAGAGGGACGACGCTGGAGGAGGACTGAGAGGGGTGACGTGGGAGGAGGACAGAGAGGGACAACGCAGGAGGACTCGTGCAACTTGCATTCATATTCTTAGTTCCTAAGTGCATTACTTTACATTTATCTGTATTAAACCATGTAGTTGCCCACCCCTTTATTTTATTGAATCTAATATTCTACCACTTTACAAAAATCTGGTTCAGCCGCATCTTGGGTATGCCGTCCAGTATTGGTCACCAGTACTCAGGAAAGATGTACAGGAACTGGAGAGAGTCCAGAGAAGGGCAACAAAACTCATAAGGGGGATGGAGAATCTCAGTTATGAAGAACAGCTGCACACATTGAACTTATTTTCCCTAGAGAATAGATGCTTAAAAAAAGCAACATGATAGTTACATAGTTAGTCTGGTTGAAAGAAGACACAAGTCCATCCAGTTCAACCAATAAAAGGGGAAAAAAATCATACAATCCTATAGACACAATCCTATACCCACAGTTGATCCAGAGGAAGGCAAAAAAACCCCCCAGCAAAGCATGATCCAATTTGCTACAGCAGGGGAAAAAATTCCTTCCTGACCCCCCAAGAAGCATCCAGATATTCCCTGGATCAATTTTACCTATATATGTTAGTATCCAGTTATATTATGTACATTTAGGAAATAATCCAGGCCTTTTTTTAATATACTTAGCTGGCCAGAATTTTCGCAACTCTTGCTGTGAAGAAACCTTTTCGTATTTGGAGATTAAATCAGTTTTCCTCCAGATATAAAGAGTGCCCCCTTGTCCTCTGTGATGACCTTAAAGTAAAGAACTCAAAACCAAGTTCACTATATGGACCACTTATGTATTTATACATGTTGATCATATCCCCCCTTAGGGCCAGTTCCCACCATAGAAACACAGTCCGGAAATGTTTCAGATGCTTTTCTGCACTGGACTGCATGTAGTGTGAACTGGTCCTCAATCTCCTTTTCTCAAGACAGAATAGATTCAGTTCCTCTAATCTTTTCTCATAGCTGAGCTACTCCATGCCTCTTATCAGCTTGGTTGCCCTTCTCTGCCCTTTCTCCAGTTCCCCGATATCCTTTTTGAGAACTGGTGCCCAAAATTGAACTGCATATTCTAGATGAGGACTTACTAATGATTCGTACAGGGGCAAAATGATATCTCTGCCTCTGAAGTCCATACCTCTCTTAATACAAGAAAGGACTTTGCTCCCTTTGGAAACCGCAGCTTGGCATTGCATGCTATTATTAAGCTTATGTTCTACCAAAACCCCCAGATCCTTCACCATTGATTCACGCAGCTGTACTCTCCATAGTATGTATGATGCATGCATATTCTTAGCCCCCCAAGTGCATAACTTTACATTTATCAACATTAATCCTCATTTGCCACATAGTTTCCCAATGAAACAGAGCATCGAGGTCGACTTGTAAGTTGGAGACATCCTGTAAGGACATTATTCCATTGCATAGTTTGGTGTCATCAGCAAACACTGAAATGATACTTTTAATCCCAGACCCTATATCAGGGCTTCTGAAAAAACAATCGTTTTTTCAGGAGCAGTGATTTTAATTATACTTAAAGTGCAAAAATGTTTTTTTTTTTCTCAGTATCCAATCGGATAGCTGCCTCCCTGTGACAGAGAAAATCATAAAGGAACCAAGTTAATCTTGACTTCCTGGCACACGGGTAAGTACAAAATGAACAATGGTTTTAGAGTGTCCCTGGCCTTTCCTTAAATTCAAAGGTAACCTCCAAAGCATACAGTGAGGGAAAAACTTATTTGTCAGTGGGCACTGGGCAAACGTACACTATCAGCAGGGGATCAAAGAAATAATCAGTCTATAATTTTAATGGTAGGTTTATTTTAACAGTGAGATACAGAATAACAACAAAAATATCCAAAAAAATGCATTTCAAAAAAGTTATAAATTTATTTGCATTTTAATGAGTGAAATAAGTATTTCACTTATCAATCAGCAAGATTTTCTGCCTCCCAGGTGTCTTCTATACAGGAAACGAGCTGAGATTAGGAGCATTCTTTAAAGGGAGTGCTCCTCTTCTCAGCTTGTTACCTGTATAAAAGACACCTGTCCACAGAAGCCATAAATCAATCAGATTCCAATCTCTCCACCATGGCCAAGACCAAAGAGCTGTTCAAGGATGTCAGGGACAAGATTGTAGACCTACACAAAGCTGGAATGGGCTACAAGATCATCGCCAAGCAGCTTGGTGAGAGGGTGACAATAGTTGGTGCGATTATTCGCAAATGGAAGAAACACAAAATAACTGTCAATCTCCCTCTGTCTGGGGCTCCATGCAGGATCTCACCTTGTGGAGTTTCAATGATCATGAGAACGGTGAGGAATCAGCCCAAAACTACAAAATCTTGTCAATGATCTCAAGGCAGCTTGAACCATAGCCACCAAGAAAACAATTGTTAACACTCTACGCCGTGAAGATCTGAAATCCTGCAGCGCCCATAGGGTCCCCCACTTCAAGAAAGCACATGTACAGGCCTGTCTGAAGTTTGCTAATGAACATCTGAATGATTCAGAGGAGAACTGGGTGAAAGTGTTGTGGCCAGATGAGAGCAAAATCAAGCTCTTTGGCATCAACTCAACTCGCTGTGTTTGGAGGAGGAGGAATGCTGCCTATGACCCCAAGAACATCATCTCCACCATCAAACATGGAGGTGGAAACATTATGCTTTGGTGGTGTTTTTCTGCTAAGGAGACAGGACAACTTTACCGCATCAAATGTACCATCAAATCTTGTGTGAGAGCCTCCTTCCCTCAGCCAGGGCACTGAAAATGGGTCGTGGATGGGTATTCCAGCATGACAATAACCCAAAACACACGGCAAAGGCAACAAAGGAGTTGCTCAAGAAGAAGCACATTAAGGTCGTAGAGTGGCCTAGCCAGTCTCAGGACCTTAATCCCATAGAAAATATGTGGGGGGAGCTGAAGGTTTGAGTTACCAAACCTCAGCCTTGAAACCTTATTGACTTGGGAGAGGATCTGCAAAGAGGAGTAGAACAAAAAAAGTCTGACCTCTGTGATTGCCAACAAGGGTTTTGCCACCAAGTACTAAGTCATGTTTTGCGAAGGGGTCAAATACTTATTTCACGCATTAAAATGCAAATCAATTTATACATTTTTTGAAATGCTTTTTTCTGGATTTTGTTGTTGTTATTCTGTCTCTCACTGTTAAAATAAACCTACCATTAAAATTATAGACTGATCATTTCTTTGTCAGTGGGAAAACATACAAAATCAGCAGAGGATCTAATACGTTTTTCCCTCACTGTATTCTGCAGTCAAAAAACATTTGTTATGACTCTTTCAGTGACCAGCCACCACTTGGTCTATGCTCTTCCTCATAAATGTGTTAACTTTGTTTCTTTGCATAACCTTTAAGCCTTCCAGTGGCTGAGCCAATGTTATCTCAGCACAGGACTTTAATAAAGTTAATAAAGATTCAGGCACAATTCTAAATGGAGTCAGTCTTTTTGGGCCAACAGTTGTGATTGCTGCATAACTCACCCTGCAAGGTGGATACCAGTCCTGTGCTGACCCCAGAGATGATATCACTCACGATCCATTCCTTCCATTGGTATTTGGGAAACCAATCCAGTATTGGGAAAATTGATTTGATGATCAGGAAGACTCTTCTAGCTGAACAACTGCCAGAAATATATGTGAACAAAAGAGTCATTTGATTTGAAAAAGTTAACAAATATCTATAGTTACAGTTACATTCGTTATATACATGTAAGAACCCCACTGGTTGACACAGAGCTTTTTAGGAGGGCACCCTCTTTAATAAAGCCCTTTAAGGGTATAGTCACACTCTCTTACAGATGTAAGAAGATTTTTGCTAACAGAAGAGGAATCAGCACAAGGAACACATTCTACTGGCTGTAAGTTATGGCCTTTGTGCTGATTTTTCTGTTTGAGATTTTGGATGCACTTAGGCTTTAAGAACCAACTGATCCCCCATCACAGCCATTATGCATTTGTTTGAAGGACAGCAGGAAGATTAACACGTGAAAATGCAGATATTTTTTTTTTTCATTGTGACTAACCAGGCTCGAAGTGTCCTTTTTGGAGTCAAAGATAAAGGCATTTTGACCTATAGAGAAGGGGAGCCTTAATTACTGGAAACAAAGCCTTGAGATGAGTGGCCATGCAATATAACAGGATTCTTGATCTACCAAATGATCAGACAAAAGGTGGCTTAAACTTGAACTTTACTAAATAGAGGCAGCATAGAAACTGACAAAGCCAACAGGGTCAGAGTAGCAAAAAGATAGGCATATAACACAATACAATATACAACAGAGAATAGAGAGATTGAGAAACGCCTCCCAGGCAGCCCTGCTTTTGCAAAGGATCACCAGGTTTCACCACAGTCTATGAGACTCTCAGTAGAGACAATATGCAATCAGCACTAATGAATATTTGCACTTCCCTTAGAGCAGGGGTCTCCAAACTTTCTAAACAAAGGGCCAGTTTACTGTCCTTTAGACTTTAGAAGGGCTGGACTTTGGTTCATGAGAAATGTAGAAAATGTCCTGGCATAAGTGGGAGCGAACAATGCCCCATCTTTGGTGTCAGTGGGAGGAATAGTGCCCCATCATTGGTGTCAGTGGATGAAATAGTGCTACATTGTTGGTGTCAGTGAGAAAAATAGAGCCCCATCCTTGGTGTCAGTGGATGGAATGGTACCACATCAATGGTGTCAGTGGGAGGAATAGTGCCCCACTGCTGGTGTCAGTGGACGGAATGGTGCCACATTGGTGTCATTGGGAATAATTGTGCCCCTTTTTTGTAGTCAGTGGGAGTAATTATGCCCCATTGTTGGTGTTAATGGATGGGACAGTGCCCCAAGGGCCAGATAAATGAAAGCAAAGGGGCGCATCTGGCCCCCAGGCCACAATTTGGAGATCACTGCCTCAGAGGAGGTTGGAAAGGAGAGAGGTGAAGACCCACCAGGGAATAGGGGAACCCCACATTCTGTGTCACATTCTAATAAAAAATTGGAGATTTTTACATAACTAAGGTGTACCCCAATTTATATTTCCCCTGTGTCCGCATTATCCTTGGGGCTATATCTCCTTCTCCAACTGCCTCAGAGGAGTACCTTTCTCACAGGGAGGTATGAAGAGGCTGGTAGGTCTGAAGGAATCTCAAACCTGCTCCTCAGGGTATGTCAGGAAAGGTTCTGCTCTGGATACACAGGATAACAGCTGCATACACAGGACCACCTTACTTCAGGCTTAACCCCCCCCCCCCCCCCCATACACAGCTGGCACAGTACTTTGTGTAGTTACTGAGACTTGGAAGGAAGCTGTGTTCTCATGTGCTCAAACCAGGTGGCCTGTATGCTTGAATTAATGTAGCATGACCAGTCACCTAGAAACAGCTCGCATGCCCAATCCCTGCTGTCCCACCGTCACGACCCCTCTGAATACCAGTGGGTGGGAAAGAGAGCAATTTTTACCCCTAAGAATATCCAGGGGTCGAGAGGATTGTTGGAAGCAGAGTTAAAGAAGATATTGTGGCAGGTTGAGCCCGTGCCAATGTTTAAAAATGGTAGTTTACACCAGATTTTGTAAAAAGCAAGCACACTAATGGCACAGGTGTGTGCTGGCTTTATATAAGAGCCAGAGTTAGAGCTCAAAGCCCCACATTCTGGAGGAGGTCAGTGTGTGAAGTGGGCCATGAGAGGTGCTGGTGTGCACCATACTGTGCAGGTCAGGACAGACCAAGGCCCGAGCCTGACAGAAAGTCCAGGAGGGACAGAGCAGCTGGGGAGCTGTGGGAGGAAAGACGCAACGCTGAGGCACAACATATGTGCACGAACACTGGGACATGTTTGATGGTCAGGAGGACTATAAAGGTACTAACAGTCAGGAGGATCAAGCAGTACTACTTGGAGCAGTAAAGCTGCCACAAGAGAGCCAGGAGGCTGAATATTATGTTTGTTGCATTGATGGTGAGAACCTCCTGTGTGGGAAGTAATACCTGTGTGAATTTTTGATGTTCTTTTAAATGTGGGCAGGAAAGCCCTGAACATATTTCTGGCTTGGAGTAAACTCACTGTTTTGGCACTAACATTGAGCTAAGAAACGTGTCACAATATGTACTTTAAAAAAAAACACTTAATAAATTAAAGCTTATGATGTAAAACAAAGTGCACTATACTTACCTTCTCACTGTCCTTGCCTTCAAAAAAATCTGACACTTTTTTAATCTTCTACTGCTTTGATGACATACAAGCCTGCAGGACGAGCCACAGCATATAGCAGGTGTAACAACATATTCGGCGACCCATCGCAGTTTGCTACGGAAGTGACGTTCCGTCGCCACCATCTTGCTACACCCCACACTCGTCCACAGTAAGTAGACACTAAGAAGGGGGAAAGCGGACATGTTGTTACACCCACTCGAGTTTTGCATTTTACACGTATTTATAACAGTAAAGTGAGTTTCTATAGTGAAATACAGTACTTAGAACTCCGTCTGACTGCTTAGATATTGAATTTTAAAAGCAGCGAACTTCTGTCAGATTAGCAAACCTGTGAGATGAGCAGGGTTGCTGCTGCTTTTAAAATCCAAGATCTAAGTAGTCAGACGGAGTTGTAAGTACTGTATTTCACTATATAAACTGACTTTAGTGTTATAAATACGTGTAAAATGCAAAACTCCAGTGGGTGTGACAACATGTCCGCTTTCCCCCTTCTTAGTGTATCCTTACCGTGGACGAGTGTGGGGTGTAGCAAGATGGCGGCGACGAAACGTCACTTCCGTAGCAAACTGCGATGAGTCGCTGAATATGTTGTTACACAGGCATAACAGGTATTCTACACATCCAGGTGTGTTGGATACCTGTAGCAGATCACTTAAAGTCAAACTACACTGCATCTGAGCACCAAAAACACTATTTAATTCATTTTTAATATTGAAAGCAAACTTCCCCATCCATCCATGTCTCCATGCTTTATTTTACTGGGAAATCACTTTGAAAAACACCAACTAGCATTTCTGGCCGTGGCTACCTTGAGTATGGGCAGATGATTCATATAGCATTTACTTCCTGGATTCCATCTGCCCTTAGATCAAGAATGCAGATAGAAGGGTGTGCTTAGCTGAGAAAACCCATCCTCCCCTCCTGAAGACTCCTGGGATGGATGACATCATTTGCACAGACATGAAAACCAGAAAGTAAATATAACATACCTTCCTATCTATTTACTAATGCTAGCAGCATAAGGATAAAAAATAGTCAATGTTGATTGAGAGAGGGAAGTTCCACTTTAAAGTGATAAGGTCACTTTAATAAATGAGGACAATTGCTCTGCTAATGACTGTCTGTTGATAGAAGATTCATGGAGGACATCAACTAAACAATAGTGATTTATAATTTATTTCAAACATAACACCCTTAGCAGTAAACAGCAAGGCTGATAACATGAAGGGTCAGGCCGCTCAAAATTAATATTTCATTGATTAGTTAATGTTGAAGAGTTAGACCACCTATATATCTTGGGGTCCTTGTTGGTGAGATCTATTTTGTGCTTAGTTCCTGAGCCTGCGCATCTGCTATGGCTATCATGATGGACCTGCAGAAAAGTGGCCATTTACTTACCATGCTCAGATCCAGGAGTAGGCCCCCTGTAAAGTGCAAATCCATTGCAACAGAGATAAGTAGGACATGTCTGCAGTTAATCTGCAGCCAGACAATAGGCCCTCAACTGTTAGAACCCGCATGCGAGCATCTGGGAAAGAGCCTAAAACCTTCTCTGGAAGACCCAGCTGCTGTGGGAAGCACTTCACCAATTGCTATCAGAGTACTCTAGTTCCCTCTCCCCCTCTAAGTTCCTGCATTGGGCGGTTCAATAGAAACCGGCCGACATTCGGCCCGTGTGTACTGGAGGCAGTCTGACAGAAGCCAGCCATTCAGTTGGCTTCCATCAAAGGGGCCGACCGGCTCCCAATCAGCGCTTTCAGCCAATGTCCGAGAGCGCCAACCACAGTGTTCTGGCCGGGGGCTCTCCCTGTCAGAACACAATAGAACAGCAGGGGAGATCGCAGTACTAACGTCAGATAGTTAGTACAGAGGCGCCTCCTAAACTGTCAGGTTTTATTTTGTTTAGCCCAGTAGGGTAGAATGAAAAAAAAAATACTAAAGTGTACAGGGCTTTAATCTCTGTTTGATCATTTGGACAATTACCCAACCTATTAAAGGCCTACAAAGGCATATCCAAATATCCATCATCTTTAAACAAGCTTGCACCTAAATTTTGACTTATTTATTTTTTAAGATGATAGATTATAGAAAAAAACGCTCAAAGCATATTTAAAAGACCTTGAGAGAATTAGAAGCCTTAACGGGCCGTACACACAAAAAAACTGATAGTGTGTAACAGGCTAATTAGAATGACTAATTCCACCAGTTTCTACCTTGATTGATCCATCACTTTTGAGTGGACTCGTCTCTTGAGGAATGTTCTAGTGTGGTGCTAATAGTAACCAACCAGGTTACAGTTGTTTTTGAAGTGTAATGGTAGATCTGATTTTTGGATGAAAAATTAGGGATATTCCTACCTTCCAGTGCCTCTAAGATACTTACTGCAAGTGGTTACACTTTGGTTGTCATATGGTCAAATGGCTGGTTTAGGCTGATGGAAAGAGAAGATTCTACAAACTTTATTATTCACGCAGGAAGAGGGGAGGCCACTGAATCCTTATCATACATGAAGGTGGCAGGGAGAGGTGCCCCAAGTACATATACTTGTGTGTGTATATATATATATTTATAGTTGTACATTACTAAAAATATTGGCACCCCTGCATTTCTGTCAGATAATGCACCACTTCGCCCTGAAAATTGCTGCAATTACAAATGTTTAGGCATTCTCATGTTTATTTCTTTTGCTAGTATTGGTAGGACACAAAAAAGTGGAGAAACAAAAAGCCAAAGCTGAGCATTCTGTGCAAAAATCAAAAAATGAACTGGACAACATTATTGGTACCCTCAATTTATTTTTTGGTAGCACACCCCTTAGAAAAAATAACTGAAATCAATCGCTTACTGTAACCATCAATGAGTTTCTTACATCTTTCTACCGGAATTTCAGACCATTCTTCTTTCGCCAGCTACTCCAGGTCTCTCAGATTGGAAGGGTTCCTTTTCCCAACTGCTGTTCTGAGATCTTTCCACAGGTGTTCTATGAGATTTAGATTTGGATTTATTGCTGGCCAGTTCAGTCATCTCCAGCGCTTTTCTTAAATCATTTCTGGGTGCTTTTTGACGTGTGCTTTGGGTCATTGTCCTGCTGTAAGACCCATGACCTCTGACGGAGACCCAACTTTCTGATACTGGGCCCTACATTGCACTCCAGAATTCTTTGTTAATCTTCAGATTTCATAATGCCATACACACAGTCACGACATCCAGTGCCTGAACTAGCAAAGCAACCCAAAAACATCAGTGAACCTCCACAATTTTTGACTGTTGGGACTGTAGTCTTTTCTCTAAAGGCCTCATTTATTATTCTGAAAACAGTAGAATTATGGGCTTTACCAAAAAGCTGTAATTTTACTTCATCTGTCCATGGCACATTCTCCCAAAAGGATTTTGACTTCCTCAGGTAAAATTTGGCAAACTCTTTGATCAATTTTTCTCTTTCGGCCATGTCCAGGGAGATTAGCTACAGTGCCATGGGCTGTAAACGTCTTGACTATGTTGTGCACAGTGGACACAGGAACATTAAGATCTCTGGAGATAGACTTGTAACCTTGAGATTGTCCATGCTTTTTCACAATTTTTGTTCTCAAACCTTCAGAAAATTATATGCTCCTTTTTCTCTACTCCGTGCTCCATGTGGCACACAGAGACATACAACAGAAAGGTTGAGTCAAATTTTCACCATTTGAACTGGTTGCTGGTGTGATTTCTATATTGTCAGCACCTGTTAATTGATACAGGTGAGTTTAATTGCAAATTACAGGAGTATCACAAACTTGGAATGCAATTATTTTTTACAATTTTTGAGGGTGCCAATAATTTTGATCAGCCCATTTTGGAATGTCAGATTTGTTTCTTTGTTTTTTTTGTAAGGGAACCAAGTACAATGCAAAACCCCTGGATTGTTGTAACAATATTCATATCTAGCAAACTTGGAGTATTACTGAACTGCAAGTGTGGACCATGTGGGATTTTTAACATAGTACACAGACACACATAATTATTGCAGCTGTTTGTGGTGTATACTGACTGCTGGTTAATCCTGTCTTGCTGTACCAGGTAATATGGGACTGCGATGTTGGACGTAATTTGCAATGAAGTACAAGTTCTCCAGTGGGTGTTGAGCTAATTGTTACTTGTTACATCTCAGTTACAATGCCACCAATAAAATCATAAGAAAAAAAGAGAAAAATACATCAACAGTATTTAAAGATAATGTTCTTTTATTATTTAAGGCTGGAATTAGGAATATGACACCTTAAAACCTGCCCATAAACCTATACAATGCTCTAAATTCACACCTTTGTTTTGTTGACAAAAAACATCTTTTATGGGGATAAGATATGCAACATATCACATTGTTATATACTGTACAACATCCCCGATCATATATGTATTTACACCTTGATGACAACGTCTGGTTCTGTGATAGCTTGGTTGACTCAGGCATCGTAGACGTGCTTCTCTAGCTCTGCTCTCCCTTTCCACTGCTGCATGTTTTATCTACTGCTGTGGCTTTTCTCTATTTGTCCTCTCTCCACTGCTCTGTCCACTTCTTAATTCTTTGTCCCCTCTCCACAGCTCTGTCCACTTCTTAATTCTTTGTCCTATCTCCACTGTTCTGTCCACTTCTTAATTCTTTGTCCTATCTCCACTGCTCTGTCCACTTCTTAATTCTTTGTCCTCTCTCCACTGCTCTGTCCACTTCTTAATTCTTTGTCCTCTCTCCAATGCTCTGTCCACTTCTTAATTCTTTGTCCTCTCTCCACTGCTCTGTCCACTTCTTAATTCTTTGTCTCCTCTCCGCTGCTCTGTCCACTTCTTAATTCTTTGTCTCCTCTCCACTGCTCTGTCCACTTCTTAATTCTTTGTCCCTTCTCCACTGCTCTGTCCACTTCTTAATTCTTTGTCCTCTCTCCACTGCTCTGTCCACTTCTTAATTCTTTGTCTCCTCTCCACTGCTCTGTCCACTTCTTAATTCTTTGTCCTCTCTCCACTGCTCTGTCCACTTCTTAATTCTTTGTCCTCTCTCCACAGCTCTGTCCACTTCTTAATTATTTGTCCCTTCTCTACTGCCCTATCCACTCCTTAATTCTTTGTCCCTTCTCCACTGCTCTGTCCACTTCTTAATTCTTTGTCCCTTCTCCACTGCTCTGTCCACTTCTTAATTCTTTGTCCTCTCTCCACTGCTCTGTCCACTTCTTAATTCTTTGTCCTCTCTCCACTGCTCTGTCCACTTCTTAATTCTTTGTCCTCTCTCCACTGCTCTGTCCACTTCTTAATTCTTTGTCCTCTCTCCACTGCTCTGTCCACTTCTTAATTCTTTGTCCTCTCTCCACTGCTCTGTCCACTTCTTAATTCTTTGTCCTCTCTCCACAGCTCTGTCCACTTCTTAATTCTTTGTCCTCTCTCCAATGCTCTGTCCACTTCTTAATTCTTTGTCCCCTCTCCACTGCTCTGTCCACTTCTTAATTATTTGTCCCTTCTCCACAGCTCTATCCACTTGTTAATTCTTTGTCCTCTCTCCACTGCTCTGTCCACTTCCTAATTCTTTGTCCCTTCTCCACTGCCCTGTCCACTCCCTATTAATGCCTAGTACATACGGGCCGAATATCGGGAGACCTTGGCCAGTTCAACCCACGTTTGACCTGTGTGTATGGCAGCTTGTCCGACAGAAGCCGACCAAACTGTCAGACGAGCATGCTGGAAAACCAGCAGTTAACTAGGTCCCGATCATCTCTCTCAGCCAATAGGTGAGAGCGCTGGCTGGAGAGTTCTGGCAGGGGGGCCGCCCCCCCTGTCAGAACACAACAGCTCAGTCCGACGTTAGTACAGCGGCTCCGGGTGGAAAAAAACTATTAGTGTGTAGGAGGTCTTAAGTGTCTGTCCCCTTTCTACTATTTTCCACTACTCTCTACTCTGTTCCCTCTCCACTGCTATGCCCGCTTTCTTTTTTTTTTTTTTTCTTTTTTTTTTTTTTTTTTTGCCACATCAGACAACCTTTTCAGGGGTCTTAAATCAACTTTACAGTTCATTTTCGTTTAAAATCAACCCCATCAGAGTCACATCATCGTGGCCTTTGCTATATCAAAGAAAAAGAACATAAGGGGGGCACAAGGATATTATAAACATAGTATAACAATATTATTTCGTATCACGCCCGTTAATATACTTAACCCCGTCTCTATTCCTAGATTAACTCCCATTTCCTTTTACTTCTATTTCCCCCCCCCCATCCCCTCCTACCCCCTCCCCGGGTCCCCCCCACCCCACCTCTCCAAGGTCTATTTTTCTTCTACTCTCCTCCTTTAGTCTAGGGCTTTGAATTCTTTGGCATAGCTCCATGTTTTTTTAAATTTTTTCCATCGGTCCCACCTACCCATGTTTCCACTTCCTGTTTCTTCGAGCAAACTCCCCAAGGTCTCCATATTGCAAGTCTCATCTACAGCATCGAACCACTCCCAAATCTCTGGGGATTCTCTCCTCTGCCAATTCCTTGGTATCGTTCTTTTTGCAGCATTCAGTAACTGCGGTACCAGTGACTGTTTGTATGTTTTTGAGTCTCTTGTCCCCCCATGGAACAGGACCTCCCAAGGGTCTTCTACCACCTCTATTCCCGTGATTTTTTTAATTAATTCTAGTATTTTACTCCAGAAGTTTTTAATTTTGGGGCAGTTCCACCACAGGTGACCCATTGTACCTACTTCTTGGCAGCCTCTCCAACAATTGGCTGACCCTTTCTGGTATTTACTAGTTATCTCTGGAGTGAGGTAACTTCTGCTAATGCATTTGTAGTTCATTTCTACCGTTCGGGTGTCCATTGCTGAATGAGCGATCATTTTCAAGATTCTTTTAATTGTGACTAAATCCTTCTTAGTGCCAAAATCTCTTTCCCATTTGGCTATAAATGACGGTATTTCCAATTTTTCTGAGGTCATCAAAATTTTATATATTTGAGATATTGTATTTTTTGGGACCTCTTTATCACACAACCTCTCAAGGTCTGTCAATTGATCCCCCGACCTAATCGGGTGCGGTAGCGTATTGATAAAATGACTTAATTGGAGATAACGCCATCTCTCTAATCCCCGTGGTTCCCTTCCGTGTATAAGTTGTTGGAGTGGTATAATTTTCCCTTCGTTCATTATTTCTCTTAGTCGTGATTTCCCCCAAAGTGCTTCTTTTCCTCTAATATTCTCCATCCCTGGTGCAAAAAAGTTGTTATCTATTAGTGTGATCAATGGTGAATTGTAGTTCCCATTAACTTTCTTATATACCCCATCCCATATTCTAAGGACATTTCGTGTTATGACATTTGTACTGTTATCTAACAATCTAAAGTGTGGGGGATTCCATATAATAGTGCCTAGTTGTGCATTACTAATATTTTCCTCTATTTTCACCCATTTTTTTAACTTTTCCTTCCTCGTCCATTCTACCACCCTTGATAGTACTACAGCTTTATAATACATCTGCACATCGGGTACTGCCAGGCCGCCATCTGTTTTTCTTTGTTTCAATATCTGAAAGGAGACTCTGGGGTTTTTGTTTCCCCAAATAAAGGTCATAATTATTTTTTTTAATTTTCTCAGGTAATATTGGGGTAGTGGAACTGGTAGCATCTGGAAGTAGTATATAATTTTGGGTAAAAGAACCATTTTGATGACATTAATACGTCCGATCCATGACAGGGCCTTGCCGGAGAGTCTCTTACAGTCTAATCTGACGGCATCGAGTAGTGGAATATAATTACTTGTGAATATCTTTTGGAATGTGTTAGTTAGCTTGATACCCAGATATTTTAATTCCCTAGTCCATTTAAAACTAAATTCTTTTTTCAAAGTCGCTTCCTCTGTCTTACTTATATTTATATTTAAAACTTCCGATTTGTTCATGTTTATACGGCCACATCACCCTGAAAGCGCCCGATCTCGTCTATGCCCGCTTTCTAATTGTCTGTCCCCTCTCCATTGCTGTGACCACTTTCTTTCTTCCTGTGTTCTCTCTACTGGTTTTCTATCTCTCTACCTCCCTACCTCTTCTTTATGGTTGTAGATTCTCTTTTTTTTGTTCCCTCTCCACTGCTCTGTTCACTCTTTCACTCTCTGTCAATGATCTAGTCCTCTGACTATTCTCTGTCTCTATGTTCACTCTCCACTGCTTTGCCCACTTTCTAACTCTCTGCCCCCTCTCTAGTGCTGGGCCCTCTCTCTACCTTTCTGTTCTCCCTTCTCTGTTGTAACTTTTCTCTGCCTCCTCTCCATTGGGCATTGACTGGGCACATTGGGCACATGTGGATGGCCATGGGGTACATACCTGGCCATCCACATGTTGCCCCTCTCCCTGGTGGTCCTAGTGGCGATCCTTGGTGGTCCAGGGTGGTGATCTGAGGGAGGGCTGCACTGATAAACAATCCATGCAGACCCCCCCTGTCAGGAGAGTCGCTGATCGGCTCTCCTCTACTCGCGTCTGTCAGACGCGATTGAGGAAAAGCCGATCAACGGCTCTTTCTATTGACATCGTGATCAGCCATGATTGGACACGACTGATCACATGGTAAAGAGCCTCCGCCGGATTGGTGTAGCGGTGTGTCAGACTGACACACCGATCCACCAATCGTCGCGATGCAGCGGTATGTTATCCTGCTGGACGTCATATGACATCCAGTCAGGATAACGGAACCACCGCCCGGCCCTCATCTGCTATGGGCCGGGCGGGAAGTGGTTAATAAGATGAATGCTGAAAGAATCAAAGAACAAACCTGAATTCAATCCCAAAAAAGGTTGTCTTACAAAGAATAATATTGGTAGAAAAATAACTATCACCTTTGTGATTCAAATATTCAACAATGCACACTATATTTCCTATACAAAAAATAAGTGCATATAATGTCTATGTGAGTGGGCTACAGGAGAGCAGAAGAATGACTCTTATGAGTATCAGACCCCTCTCTACTGCTCCTTCACATAAGAATAGGAAAACGACAGATAAACAAATACAACTTCAGCAAACAGTAACTGTAGCACAATTCAACCTGCTCTTACAAAGAGTTATTGGTGAAATGCAGCTTTAACAGCTTCAGCAAACAATTCCCTGAAGTGGGAAGGGAAGTGAAAGTAGTCAAGTGTTGCTGTGTGGCAATCCGGTTAATCTTCAGCTAGCTCTCATGTGTTTAATTGTATGCAAAGAATACTGATTATTAAAGCAGAATAGCTGTTCAAATAGATGGTGTATAATCAGGAGACAATATTTATGTGCAAATCAGAACTGTAATTGAATTCACAGTGATCACTGTCATAAAGATGTTAAACTCTGTGGAACTACAAGCAACAGCAGAACAATGGATGGCATAGATGTCTGTGTATAGTGTCTATGATATGCTGGAACAGATATTTAGACTAAAGATGGTAATGGGTGCAGGAAACAATGATGTCTATACACAGTGTCTATCAGACTGGGCTATTGCCCGTTCACCACACTGGAACAGAAGATGATGAGGATGATCCTCATCTCTCAGGAATGTGGCTCAAGGGATGGCCTCCGACCTCCGCCACACCTCGGCTCACGCAGGTTTGATATCCCTGCAGGGCTGATAGAACAGGAGCGGCCTCCAGGCTCCCGCCAGACAGGGAAGGGGGACTGTCCACAGGTATTCTTCCAGATATCCGCTGGGTAAATCCACCAGAGCAGGCCACAAAACAGCTGCAACTCACCCTGTAACAGATTCCCTGCATGCAGATCCACACTGGTCCCAAGAGAGCACGCCAGGCCTCAAGCCTGTTCTCTTATAGTCCCTCCCAGCAGTCTGCTCTTCTCCATCAGCCAGCTGGTAGTTGTAGTTTCACATAATTCAGCCAGAGGGTGAACCCTATCTGTATGGACTACATGTCCCAAGATGCTTTTCTCTGTCTTGTCTCCGATTTAGAAAGTATCAGGACATCCCACACTGGAACACTAGAGGAAAACAGCTTCCTCTGAAACAACGCCACACAGCGTCTTCTGACTGCAGGAATAAACAGATATCCAGCTCCTGGCTACACCATGTTCTCTGCTGTGCCATCTATTTATTACTCTCTCCACTCTTCTTTGATTTGTCCTCTATCTATCTCTCTGCACCCTCTCCCATATTGTGGCCACTACTCACCTCTCTTTCCCTTGTGCACTGCAGTGCCCACTAATCTCTCTGTTCGCTCTCCACTGCTGAGCACTTTCTCTACCTTTTTGACCCACTCCCCCTCTGTGACCATTCTCTAACTTTTATTCTATCTTCACTGTTGTGCCCTTTCTTTACCTCTTTTTCCCCTTTCTCCACTGTTCTACCCATTCTCTGCTTCCCTGTCCCCTCTCCTATGCTCTGCTCACTCTCTACAGTTCTGTCCCATCTCCAATTCCTTGAGGTGAATGTTGAGGATTGCCTTGCACAAAGGTTTCAAGACACTTCAGAAGTTTTAGTCCAAATTTTTGTTGACAAATCGTATCAAGGGAAGCCAAAGCGTTTTGGGGGAAATGCCTCCCCCTTCATCAGGGCTAGTGTACAGAAAGTTGAAACAAGACCCTTTGAAGGACCAAATCTGGTTTCATTTCCAAAAGTACAAAGATCCCACTCTTATTTGACCCAGAGCTATCACACACACATACCAACTATCTCCAAGGCTTAGTCCACTTTCTTCCTTACTATCCCACTTGCACTGCTGTGCTTTCTCTGTATCTCTCTGTCCCAACCCCACGGTGTGGGGTCCCCCAAAAATCCATACCAGACCCTTATCCGAGCACGCAACCTGGCAGGCCGAAGGAAAAGAAGGGGACGAGAGAGCGCCCCCCCCCTCCTGAACCGTACCAGGCCACATGCCCTCAACATTGGAAGGGTGCTTTGGGGTAGCCCCCAAAACACCTTGTCCCCATGTTGATGAGGACAAGGGCCTCATCCCGACAACCTTGGCCGGTGGTTGTGGGGGTCTGCGGGCAGGGGCCTTATCAGAATCTGGAAGCCCCCTTTCACAAGGGGACCCCCAGATCCCGGCCCTTCCCCCTGTGTGAAATGGTAAAGAGGTACAGGAGGACCCCTACCATTTCACTAAAAAAGTGTCAAAAATTTTAAAAATGACAAGCCTCACATCATGCCATCATGGGTGCGGATCGGCCCGGAGAAGAAGATGAAGAAGAGAAGATGATGAAGAAGAGAAGAAGATGAAGAACAGAAGAAGATGAAGAACAGAAGAAGATGAAGAACAGAAGAAGATGAAGAAGAGAAGATGAAGAGAAGAGCAGGAGCCTCCCTCCATGCCATGGATGCGGAGCAGCCCGAGGAGAAGAAGGGAAGAAGACGCCGCGGAGGAGATGCTGAACGAGAACACCAGAGGAAGAACCAGAAGAGCCAGAAGAACCAGAAGAAGAAGAAGAAGATGAAGGAAGATAGAAGAAATAAGAAAGAAGAAGCAGTTAAATAAAGGAATTGTCAAAAACTGTCTCTTGTCATTTTTAACATTTTTGACACTTTTTTAGTGAAATGGTAGGGGTACTCTTGTACCCCCTTACCATTTCACACAGGGGGAAGGGCCGGGATCTGGGGGTCCCCTTGTGAAAGGGGGCTTCCAGATTCTGATAAGCCCCCCGCCTGCAGATCCCCACAACCACCGGCCAGGGTTGTGGGGATGAGGCCCTTGTCCTCAACAACATGAGGACAATGTGTTTTGGGGGGCTACCCCAAAGCACCCTCCCAATGTTGAGGGCATGCGGCCTGGTACGGTTCAGGAGGGGGGGTGCTCTCTTGTCCCCCCCTCTTTTCCTGCAGCCTGCCAGGTTTGCGTGCTCGGATAAGGGTCTGGTATGGATTTTTGGGGGTACCCCACGCCGTTTTTTTAAAAAATTTTGGCACGGGGTTCCACTTAATATCCATACCAGACCTGAAGGGCCTGGTATGGAATTTAGGGGGACCCCCACGTCATTTATTTTTTAAATTTTGGCCGGGGTTCCCCTTAATATCCATACCAGACCTGAAGAGCCTGGTATGGAATTTAGGGGGACCCCCACGTCATTTTTTTTTTAAATTTTGGTTCGGGGTTCCCCTGTGGGGAATTCCAATGCCGTTTTTATCAATGAACTTCTATGTGTATTGTCGGACCGGCAATGCATTAATAGCCGCGAGTAGTTTTAAATGACTTTTTTCCTTTGAAATGTCATTTTGCTGTCAGACTGTTCTAAACATGGGAAACATGCGCCCCTTTACAGGCATACTATAGACACTCCCCAGCTACGAAATTTAAAGGAATATTACACTTTTATTGTTTCACTTTAAGCATTATTAAAATCACTACTCCCGAAAAAACAGACGTTTTTAAAACATTTTTTTTTGCATTGATCCATGTCCCCTGGGGCAGAACCCAGGTCCCCAAATACTTTTTATGACAATACCATGCATATAAGCCTTTAAAATTAGCACTTTTGATTTCTCCCATAGACTTTTAAAGGGTGTTTGGCGGCATTCAAATTTGCCGCGAACACCCCAAATTGTTCGCTGTTCGGCGAACTTGCGAACAGCCGATGTTCAAGTCGAACATGAGTTCGACTCGAACTCGAAGCTCATCCCTATACAGGACATATCTTGACAAACGTAATGGTAAACATGTTAGTGCAAATAAAGTATAAACATTATACCTGAGTTTAAGCAATTCCCTAACGGTACATCGTCAGAGAAATAAGACTAACTGGATACAGTGCTTAGAATTGCCTCAAACTACTCGCTGTTGTGGAAACTTTTGTGTCTTTTTATGTAATGACCTAACCTCTATGCATAGACAAAGACAGTTATATGGTCAGGTGATTTAAAACAAACTATCTTTTTCTATACTTGTTTGTTACTCTATAATGGCTATATGATAGCCAATAAGCAGCTTTATAAGCACTTCAGTTATCCATTAACGCAGTTATTTCCTTCCTTACCAACATTCTTTTCATTCAATGAGTTTGCTATATTATTTTTATTGCAAAAAAACCAAACAAACGCATGGAAACTAACTTGAGAAACACTAAAATGTTTTATCCTCATTCCTTTTATACTCTTCTTTTCAATGGAAAATTACAGTGCCATTACAGTGGCAAAATAACTACCACTGACCCCAAATTGCCATAAGGAGGTCGGGAAACTTTTTGCTTACTGATATAAATGTAATTGAACCAAACTGAAGACAGGTGTGCAAACTGATGTAAACTGAAGTTAAAGTGGAACTAAACCCCTTTGATTTAAAGCGGAACTAAACCCTCCTATCCTTTTCAGCCAAGGAAGCTGCCATTTGCTGCAGTGCAACCCACCTGGTGTTTTAAATCTGCATTTATGGATCTTTAGTACCTGAACGCACAGAGCCCCAAACTTCGGTACCACTCGGCACAGTGTTCAGCCTCATCAAGCCGCAGCTTGCCATAGACTTTCACAACCTGTTTGCATCAGGTGTGGATGGTGCACCTGTCCTCCTTGAGGACACTAAAACACCAACTGCTTGCAGGCTTATGCAACGGGGCTAAACTCCCAGTATGCATGAAGCCTAAGGGCTCGTTTACACTAGGGGATGGGGATGGTAAAAACACATAGTTGTTTTGCATTTTTACTGCCTTCCAACCTCTCCCAATCAAGCTGCACAGCCAGTTTACAAAGGTGTACACATGCCATGGCACAAGTTATCCCCCCTCGCATTTGGAGGGCAGTGCTGCCTGCTGAATGGGAATCATTCAACTGAAATGTATATGGTTGCCGTGGTTTGGCTTTTAAAGGGTTAAAACAAGCAGTGAAAGGGCGGCATTATGGCTCCTTACCACCTGTTAAACACTTTCTAAAAAGCAATCCACCATTGATTGCTCTACAGAGGGATCAAAAAAGTATAAACGTGCCCTAAGTGAATTTATACATGCTTGGGGCAAGCATAGATCTATACTTAGACAGACCCCAAGGTTCAGTGCTGGGACCCTTACTTTTTAATAGCTTTATAAATGTAGGGTCTGGGATAAAAAGTAACATTTCAGTCTTTGCAGATGACACTAAGCTATGCAGTGGAATAACGTCCTTAAAGGATGTCCGTAATTTACAAGCCGACCCCAATGCACTGTCTAATTGGGCGACTATGTGGAAGATAAGGTTTAATGTTGAGAAACGTAAAGTTATGCACTTGGGGGATAAGAATATGCATGCATCATACATACTAGGGGGAGTACAACTGGGGGAATCAATGGTGGAGAAGGATCTGGGGGTTTTGGTAGATCATAAGCTCAATAATAACAAGCAATGCCAAGCTGCGGTTTCCAAAGCGAGCAAAGTCCTTTCTTGTATTAGGAAAGGTATGGACTCCAGAGAGAGAGATATCATTTTGCCCCCCTGTACAAATCATTAGTAAGACCTCATCTGGAATATGCAGTTCCATTTTGGGCACCAGTTCTCAAAAAGTATATCGGAGAACTGGAGAAAGTGCAGAGAAGGGCAACTAAACTGATAAGAGGCATGGAGGAGCTCAGCTATGAGGAAAGATTAGAGGGACTGAATGTATTCACTCTTGAAAAGAGGAGATTAAGGGGGGATTCGATCACCATGTATAAATATATAAGGGGTCCATATAGTGAACTTGGTGTTGAGTTATTCACTTTACGGTTAACACAGAGGACAAGGGGGCACTCTTTACGCCTAGACGAAAAGAGATTTCATCTCCAAATACGGAAAGGTTTCTTCACAGTAAGAGCTGTGAAAATGTGGAATAGACTCCCTCCAGAGATGGTTCTGGCCAGCTCAGTAGATGATTTAAGAAAGGCCTGGATTCTTTCCTAAATGTACATAATATAACTGGGTACTAACATTTATAGGCAAAGTTCAGATCCAGGGAAAATCAGATTGCCTCTCTGGGATCAGGAAGGAATTTTTTCCCCTGCTGTAGGAAATTGGATCATATTTTTCTGGGTTTTTTTCCGCCTTCCTCTGGATCAACTGTGGGTATAGGATTGGGTATATGGGATTGTATGATATTTTTATTTTTATTTTTTTATTTTTTTTTATGGTTGAACTAGATGGACTTGTGTCTTTTATGTAAGACTGATGTATCCAGGTGCTTGACTAGAGAGAGAGCTATTTAGGACACCATGCTGCAGTTACTCTATGTGCTCCCACCCAAATATCATGCCAAATGAAGTAACCCTGTAAAAACTCCATCCAGCAGGGGAGGACTACCAGCAGAGGGAGCTCAAGAGACTTTAGTGTAGGCCACACGGAACTGTGGGAGATGTAGCTCAGAAGAGGAATCCTGCTATAAAAGTCCATGGACCAGTGAACTACAATTGCAAGGAAGGGACTACCAGCAGAAGGAGCTCAAGAGACTTTAGTGTAGGTCAAACCAAACTGTGGGAGATGTAGCTCAGAAGAGGAATCTTGCTATAAAAGTCCATGGGCCAGTGGACTACAATTGCAAGGAAGGGATTGTTAGGTGAAGGAGAAAGGAGCTATAGACTGGAAAATTTCCTCTTGCTGCGAGGAGACCAGAAAATGTACAGCACTGTTCTTGCGCACACACCTGCCTGCTATAAATTTGTGGCCTCAGACTGTGAACCAGAGTGCCAACAACCTGGGTGCTGTGACCAAAATCGCCCAGGTGCAGAGCTGCCAAGGTTGCCGACAGCTGGGGATCTGGATTGAGGTTTGCTTTATCCCTGGGACTGGTGAGAGGCCACTTCTGCAATTGATTTACTACTGCTAGCAGAGAAAGAGACTATGGAGAGACTGTCTATCTGCTTAGTGGTTTCTATCACTGCATGCAAAGTTTAAAGGGACTGCACTCACATGCACCACTTTAAGAACTGGTCCCCACCATTAGTCGGCTGAAGGTTTAGCGCTAAGAACTGCCTACCAACTGGCTGCTTCACAGGGACTTTGCCTTAAAGTGGTTGTAAAGGTAGAAGGTTTTTTTATCTTAATGCATTCTATGGAATATGCAGTTCAGTTTTGGGCACCAGTTCTCAAAAAGGATATCGGGGAACTGGAGAAAGTGCAGAGAAGGGCAACCAAACTGATAAGAGGCATGGAGGAGCTCAGCTATGAGGAAAGATTAGAGGAACTGAATTTATTCTCACTTGAGAAGAGGAGATTAGGGGGTGATATGAACAACATGTACAATTATATAAGGGGTCCAAATAGTGAACTTGTTGTTGAGTTATTCACTTTAAGGTCATCGCAGAGGGCAAGGGGGCACTCTTTATATCTAGAGGAGAAGAGATTTAAAAAGGTTGTAAACTTCCATGGGTAAATTGTACCTATAGGTAAACCTATAATAAGGCTTACCAAAGGGTACAGTAAATATCTTCTAACTGTGCGCCGTTTAGGGAATATTCACCTTGATGTCTTTGGCGCATGCGCTGTGAAGAAACTGTGCAGTTTCTTCACTAGCGAGTGTCGTGACTGGGGGCTTGCATGCGCATGTCATGACATCATGCGACTCTGGACAATCACAGAGCCGGAGTCCACGGCCCCGGAAGGAAGAGGGGCGAACATGGATGCGGCCTCCAGTGCGGGCTTCATTTGCAGGTAAATTGCACATAATGTGCTAATATGTGATGCATACTAGCACATTATGTTTTTACTTTGCAGGGAATTAAAAAGGAAGTAATACAGAAAGGTTTCTTCACAGTAAGAGCTGTGAAAATGTGGAATAGACTCCCTCCAGAGGTGGTTCTGGCCAGCTCAATAGATTGCTTTAAAAAAGGTCTGCATTATTTCCCAAATGTACATAATATAACTGGGTACTGACATTTATAGGTAAAGTTGATCCAGAGAATAAAGGTCCATAAAGACATGGATGAGCAAGTTTGGGGTGGAAGAACTTGACTTGGCTGCACAGAGTCCTGACCTCAACCTGATAGAACACCTTTGAGATGAATTAGAGAGGAGAATGTGAGTCAGGCCTTCTCGTTCACATCAGTGCCTGACCTTACAAATGCGCTTCTGGAAGAATAGTCAAACATTCCCATAGACATACTCCTAAACCTTGCGGACAGCCTTCCCAGAAGAGTTGAAGCTGTTATAGCAGCAAAGGGTGGGCCAACTCAATATTGAACCCTACGGACTAAGACTGGGATGCCATTAAAGTTCATGTGTGTGTAAAGATAGGCGTCCCAATACTTTTGGCAATATAGTGTGTATTTTTATATATTATATTTGTTTTTTGTTTTTTTTCCTTCAACCAATGTACAGTAAGGACATGAGGACTTGGTATCAGTCAGCTTCTTTCAATATCCTGTACAGCAAAGATATTACTAGCAGGGGGAGTAGCACTGGGAGCTAATCAGTTGCAAATGCAAATTTGTTGACTTAGAACATGCTGATAGGAAGAGAAAGCAGAGTGAGCAGTGACATGACCTAATCAGCTTGCTGCTTCTCCTTCACTGTCCAGTCAGCAGGCTGGAGGTGGACAAATGACACCACTGTACTCTTTAAACATTCTGTAACTGTAAGAAAGTGGCATCATCAGCTTGGCTGTGTGGCAGTGTGGCAGAAATGTGTACAAATCCTTTGGCAGGTAAAACAGCTCACATACACCAATCAGCCAAAACTTTATTACCACTTGCAGGCAGGTGTGGTCTTTTTTCTCCACTGCAGGTGGTGCTCAATCATAGCGGCATCACAGAAGGAGAGGAAGCCAAGAGGAACATGGTTACTCTGTGGTTCCTGGGTCACTTGGAGAGCAATCCAGTTGGTTGCTGGCCACCCATGTGAGTCTGCGGCCATCTTGGGTCTGGCAGAGTCTATTTAAGACCCTGGCTCCTGGGTTTGGCACACATTTTTGCAAGTGGACAGGTTAGGGACAGATCTCCTGTCTGTCAGGGAAAGTGACTAACAGTAGGGAGAGGTTCCTGATGAGTATGCCTTCCTTCTTGGAATCCTTCCGCTTGAATGCAGACAGGCCAGGCTGCATGCCACCCCCTGTGACATATGCTCAATTCTACTTTGACCAGACATACTGTGAGTGTTCACAGTTGGGCGCCTTCCCACTGGGCTGTTTCTATCATTAAACGTTCTTCTCAATACAAGTTCTGCTTATTGCAACTGGACCCTGTGTCTTCACTGGCACCGCACCACTTTGCACACATTCACAAACTGACAAGTTAATTGAATAATAACAATTATCACAATGGCATCTGAAAGTTGGTGAGATATATTAGACAGCAAGTAAACGTGTTGTCCACAAAGTTGATGTGTTGAAAGCAGAAAAAATGGGCATCGCAGTATGTTGTGTATGGGGCTGCGTAGTCGAAGACTGGTCAGGGTGCTCATGCTGACCCGTGTCCTTAGCCTAAAGTGCCTACAATGGGCACATGAACATCAGAACTGGACCACAGAGCAATGGAAGAAGTGGCCTGGTACAATGAATTACATTTTGTTTTACATCATGTGGATGGTTGGGTGCGAGTGCGTGGCTTACCTGGGGAAGACATGACATCAGGATACACTATGGGAAAAAAGCAAGCTGGCAGAGGCAGTGTCATGTTTTGGGCAATGTTCTGCTGGCAATCCTTGAGTCCTGACATTCATGTGGATGCTACTTGACTCGTATCACCCACCTTAAAGTGGTTGTAAAGCCTAAACATTTTTTACCTTAATACATTGCATTAAAGTAAAAATGTTTAGGCATCAGCACCCCCCCCCCCTCTTTACTTACCTGAGCTCTCATTCGATCCAGCACTGTGCACGTCTGCAGCTCTCCTCTCCCCTCACTTTAAGGTCTCGCTGGCTTTGCTGGGAAACCGGGAGCCATTGGCTCCCAGTGCTATCAATCAAAGCCAGTGATGATGAGGGAGCAGGTGGCGGGGCCAAGTCCGGCTCTCTGTGTCAATGGACGCAGCAGCAGGGCTCAAGAGCGAGCACGCATGATTGCCTCCATGGGAAGCGGCCCCCCATGGGGGCACTGGACAGAGAGGAGCCAGGAGCACCGGCAGGGGACCCAAGAAGAGGCAAGAAGAGGAGGTCTGCAGCCGCTCTGTGCAATATAATTGCAAAGAGCAGGTAAGGATATACATGTTTGTTATTTTTCTTTTTCTTTTTACCTTTAGAGTCGCTTTAACTTTGTTGGTGACCAAGTATACCCCATACCCCTTAATTGGAACAGTATTCTCTGATGGCAGTGGCCTCTTTCAGCAGGATTATACACCTTGCCACACTGCAAAAATGGTTCAAGAATGGTTTGAGGGACACAACACATTTGAGGTGTTGACTATGGCCTCTAAGTTCTCCAGATCTGAAGTCATTCGAGCATCTGTGGGATGTGCTGGAAAAACAAGTCTGATCCATGGAGTCCTCACCTCACAACCTACAGGACCTAAAGCAGGGATCTTCAAACTACGGCCCTCCAGCTGTTGTGGAACTACACGTCCCATGAGGCATTGTAAAACTCTGCCATTCACAGACATGACTAGGCATGATGGGAATTGTAGTTCCTAAACAACTGGAGGGCCGTAGTTTGAAGACCGCTGACCTAAAGGATCTGCTACTGACGGCTTGGTCCTAGATACCACAACATACTTTCAGAGGCCTAGTGGCATCCATTCCTAGATCGATCAAGGCTGATTTGGCAATAAAAGGGGCAATTTTGGTGGATAAAGGGGGACCCACTCAATATTAGGTGTATATGTACTTTATCTGTGCACATAGCTTTTTGTCTGGATTTCATCTATAATATACACCTCAAGTGTCAATAAACTGCCAGGTGTGAATATGGTGTGTATATAAAAAGGCATGACATAAATATAAAAGTGAGCAAAAGCATTTTGTAATTTACACTTTGGGAAAATAAGACCTAGAACATGGGTGTCCAACCTATTGACCTTCCTGGGCCACATTGGAAGAAGAGGAATTGTCTTGGACCACACATAAAATACACTAACAATAAGGATAGTGGATGAACAGAAAAAGTCAGATCACAAATTAACTGTCACTGATATAGAGAGAAAGTATCCTATCATCTAAAAAATAATGCATCACATCCCTTGAAAAATAATTAGAAATTTTAAAAAGTATTTGGGATTTTTAAGGTGCGTAAATTAGAACAAGATCATTTGTAAAAAGTTGAAATTTATTCAGGCTATAAAAACAGACATACAAAAAATACATATTGATATTACAGTACTAATACAAGTGCGGACTGATTTTATCTCTACATGTTTCGCCTTGGTAATTGGCTTCTTCAGGAGATTTAATTGATATCAGGCACAGTGAGCACTGGAAGTAAACAGAATTTTTGTCACTGATATAGATAATGTAGAGCAATAAGAGCGAGAAATGTGACCAGCATACCATGGGTCTCCAAAATTGGGTCCACATTGTTATAGCCAACAGCAATGTTTCCAAGCCATGCAGGACCCCTTCATCGTCACATGCTTGATGAAGGGGTTCTGTGTGTCTCCAAAATGTTGCTGTTTGCTGTAATAATGTGATCACTAAATAAAGCTTTGGACCCAATGTTGGAGACCCATGGTGTGCTGATGACATTTCATGCTCTGATTGTTCACGGTTCCAGCCGGTGGTCACTTCAACACCCACTTCAACACGACACTGTTTTTGATTAACTAACCCATCATCATTATCTGATTCGATGGATAACATAGCAATTCTATTAATTCTCAAGGTGCTCATCAGATATATTGGTTCTAACTTTGCCTTTCGTGTGCTTAATGCTTGAAAATAGTCGCTCACAAAGATAGGCACTGCCGAAAACTGATGACGTGAATAAGGCATGGTTGTGAGTAGTGGGAGATTTTTTCTTTGGGAAGATAAAACGTATAAATGTTCAGTAAGGGAACACTGTCAAATTTTCTAGAGCTTTGACTGGAACTCCATTTTAACTCTCCAGATTCCATAAAAATACATTTCAGTTTTAAGTGGACTTTAATTTACATTGTAAATCATTGAAATAAAAGCATACCTGCAGCTGTTTTTCAATCTTTCACTAATTTTTTTGGGGATAATTTCTTTCTTTTCATGTTCCTCCTGAAAGTTTGTTTCAGCATAGACTGCCCTTTTCACCAAATACTGGTTGTACCCAGTTTTAGATATATCCATATTAGCCGACACCATCTGGCAAAGAGTGAATAATTGCAATTAAAAACAAATGTGATTTGTTCTTATATAGTGTACATTTATATACAATGTTAGTTTTGACTATCCAGGAAAAATATATGATAAGACATGGGGTTTGCCTACTTCAGTCATTTGCCAATATTGACAGTGAAATGTTCATCTGTTTCCCACTGGTCTATATATATATATATATATATATATATATATATATATATATATATATATACACACACTATATTTTCAGAAGTATTGGGACGCCTGCCTGCACATGAACTTTAATGGAATCCCAGTCTTAGTCCGTAGGGTTCAATATTGAGTTGGCCCACCCTTTGCAGCTATAACAGATTTAACTCTTCTGGGAAGGTTGTCCACAAGGTTTAGTAGTGTCTCTATGGGAATGTTTGACCATTCTTCCAGAAGCACATTTGTGAGGTCAGGCACTGATTTTGGACGAGAAGGCCTGGCTCGCAGTCTCCGCTCTATCTCATCCCTGACTCTGTGCAGGCCAGTCAAGTTCCTCCACCCCAAACTCTCTCATTCATGTCTTTATGGACCTTGCTTTGTGCACTGATGCGTAGTCATGTTGGAACAGGAAGGGGCCATTCCCAAACTGTTACCACAAAAATGGGTGCATGAAATTATCCAAAATGTCTTGGTATGCTAATGCCTTAAGAGTTCCCTGAGTGCCAAACCCCTGACTCTGTGCAGGCCAGTCAAGTTCCTCCACCCCAAACTCTCTCATCCATGTCTTTATGGACTTTGCTTTGTGCACTGGTGCACAGTCATGTTGGAACAGGAAGGGGCCATCCCCAAACTGTTCCCCCAAAAATGGGCATGAAATTGTCCAAAATGTCTTGGTATGCTAATGCCTTAAGAGTTCCCTGAGTGCCCAACCCCTGAAAAGCAACCCCACACCATAATCCCCCCTCCACCAAATGATTTGGACCACTGCACAAAGCAAGGTCAATAAAGGCATGGATGAGAGAGTTTGGGGTGGAGGAACTTGACTGGCCTGACCTCAACCCGATAGAAAACCTTTGGGATGAATTTGAACGGAGACTGCAAGCCAGGCCCTCTCATCCACATCAGCGCCTGACCTCACAAATGTGCTTCTGGAAGGATGATCAAACATCATCTAACAATCTATTGGTGAGATCTCTGTGCTAAGAACCTACTGTGCCCATGAGTGGCTCCCACCATCATTTCTGGAATTTCTTTGATTTTAAAATATGGAAAGTGTAACAAGAGGAACTATGAGATACAAAGGTGGGCCACCCGAACCTCCCAAGTTGACAGGACCAGAATTGGGAATTGTGTCGGGGAGCTCTCAATGCTGGAGTATCCATGACATATAAGCAGCCAGGGGCTGATCATATCCACTATACTCTACTTATAGCTAAAATATTACTTGGGTAGGCTGACCCGTTGATATTTTCCTAAGGTTCATTCATAAATCTATGTGTGTAAAATGTATTGATATTTCTTCAAATATCTAAGTTTGAGCCAATGTGTTCTTCTATCCCTTGCTAATCTGAATTTGATAGATGAATATTTATATGGTGGTCATATGGTGGTAGATAGTTCCCTAGGTCACAACAGGTAGCAACCTGCTTACACAAGCATTATGTGAGTATTCTAGTATTGCTTTAGCAAAACTTACAGCTGTACATATTTTTTCTGTATACATTTATATCCATAAAAATATAAGTTTGTACAAACAACTGAGCCAAAGCATGAAATGCTGATTAGATATTTCTTGATGGCATTGTAGTTCCTCTAAGACCAAGCAAGTAACCTTTAGTAGAGGAAACATTGCAGCTAAGGCAACTAAATCTTTCATTTTCAGTTGAAGGAAAATCTTCCAATGGGTAAACATGTTTCATGAATATTGCTCTTCTTTGCATTTTATTTTATACTGTGTCTTTGGGGCAGGAGGTGAAAAAAGTGAAAAAGGCTTTAACCCGTTGGCTTTATGGACCTTGCTTTGTGCACTGGTGTGCAGTCATGTTGGACCAGGAAGGGGCCATCCCCAAGCTGTTCCCACAAGGTTGGGAGCATGAAATTGTCCAAAATCTCTTTGTATGTTGACGCCTTTGAGAGTTATTTTCACTGAAATTAAGGGGCCAAGCCCAACCCCTGGAAAACCCCACACCATAATCCTCTCTCCACCAAATTGGACCAGTGCACAAAGCAAGGTTCATAAAGACATGGATGAGCAAGTTTTGAGTGGAGGAACTTGATAGAGTTCTGTCCTTAACCCGATAATGGTCAAACATTGCCATAGACGCACTCCTAAACCTTGTGGACAGCCCTTCCAGAAGAGTTGAAGCTGTTATAGCTGAAATGGGTGGGCCAACTCAATATTAAACCCTACGGATTAAGACTGGGATGCCTTAAAATTCATGTGCGTGTAAAAGCAGGCGTCCCAATACTTTTAGTAATATAGTGTATGTGCGTAACTGTGTTTGTGCTGGGAGCATGCTGCATAGCATGATCAGGGTGGCTCCTAATCATATGATCCTCATGATATGCTATGATTGGTTATCATAGTGATCACTAACTGTTTAACCTGTCATTGTACTCTTTCTCCTATTAAAAGGAGAAGAAGATACATTGTATCCTTTTCTCCTTGCTAGAGGAGAAGAATGTGAACAAAAAAAAAAGTCTATATAAAAAAAAAATAATAATAAACTATTCATAAAATAGCTAGATCAGGGTTTGATCTAGGTAAGAGTCAGGGTCAGCACTAAAAATGGACTATTGTTTCTGGGTTGTTCTTTGGTGGTAAGTCATGGTAATGGAAAGAAAAATACTCCTTTTGATATAAAAAAAAAAAAAAAGGATATCCTTTACCACTTGCCAGCAAATGGAGGACCCGATTTGTCATGAAAAATAAAACAAGGTATAATTCACCTAGATGCATTAAGTAGTTGCAAAGATGTGTAAAGTTTTACTAATACATGTCTGAGTTAAAAACTGGGTTCAGGCATTGAGATTTGTCAATAAGAGGTTAAAACAGCAAATATAACAGAAATTGTTCATGGGAGAAGACAGTCTTCTAAAGCAGCTACAAAAACGAATACCAAAAAAAAAAAATCCATCATCTATAACCATATCATTAATATGGAAGACAAGTAACTGAAGATTAGTATGCAATGTGTCTAAAAATACACAATATGATATTAAAAAAATGTTGGAAAGAGGTAAAATGATGTAAGTGATGTATTAAAAGTCCCTTTAAGTATGCATATATATTAATTTAATATACAGTAGAAATTAAACACTGCATACAATCTCTTATCAATCTCTTATCCTTACCCTCAAGCTTCTTCAGCCCAAGACAACCTTGGAAGATGCTGAGATGTTTACTTGGCACGTTATATAGTGCCACTAAGTCAAGGAAAGATTTTTTACAAGGTTTGAAATTTTAACAAGAGAAAAATATTGCAATCAGTTGCATATAAAATTGGAGAAGAGTAAGTTATAAAGATTTGCTGTTACCCACTGTAAGTGACTGCATAATACTGTAGCTGTAGTTATACATTTATACATAAGTCATGACAAGGAAATGAGTGATCGGTATATTATTCAACATTCCAGGCATGATGGGCAAAGTTAGATCTTTTGGGCATGCTGGCTGGGCATATACTGTATGTTTGCCATACAACATACTTTGTGGTACTCCGTCAGTGTTTGAAGAGAGTGTATTCACGGGTTCTCCAACAGATTTTTGAGGTGGGTGTATTTGCTGGGACTCCAATAGAGTTTTGGGTGGGTGTATTCATTGGTTTTTAAATGGGTAAGAACCTATACCATCCCTTCTTGAACCCCAGCAATTTTAATGACCCTATTGGAAAGTCCCCAAAAAAATGTGGGGGTTAATATTGATGACTTAGGGGAACCCTTTTCTATAGTATATATCAGGTTAAATTCATTTTAATTATCCTATTAGATAGTCCTATAAACCCCCGGGAGTCAATATTGATGACTTAGGGGAACCCTTTTCTATAGTATATATCAGGTTAAAGTAATTTTAATTATCCTAATAGATAGTCCTATAAACCCCCGGGAGTCAATATTGATGACTTAGGGGAACCTTAGGGGAAACTAACCTGTCCTAAAGCATATATCAAGTTAAAGAGGCTGGACATGAATGACTCATAAATGATTGCATTTGTTTTGGATTACTCATGAATAATTCATATTTTCTCACTTATTAAGCCTTGATTTGTCTAAACTTTATGTTGGAGCCAGTGGCGGTGTGTCCATAAGGGCGCGCGCCCCTCTCTCCTGTCACCCCCGCTATCACCAATAGATAGATTCATGCATTGCATGAATCTATCTATGGCCGCCATTGCCACCCCCTATTCAGGTGCCCGGCCCCCTTTTGGGCACCTGAATTACAGCGGCACAGGGGTGTTTTTGAAGCACCTGATTAGAAGACATTGAGGAGCATCGAGGAGCTGTCCCACCAAGACAGGGTAAGTGCAGACGGCGGGCCGGCGGGGGGCACACTGGCAGCATTTGATATGGCACAGTGGCTGCGTTTGGTGGGAGCAATTGATGGGCACAGTGGCAGCAATTGATGGGCACAGTGGGAGCAATTGATGGGCACAGTGGGAGCAATTGATGGGCACAGTGGCGGCAATTGATGGACACAGTGGCGGCAACTGATGGGCACAGTGGGAGCAATTGATGGGCACAGTGGCGGCAATTGATGGGCACAGTGGCTGCATTTTATTGGGCACAATGGCTGCATTTGATGGCACAGTGGTGGCAATTGATGGGCACAGTGGCACAAAAAAGTGGTCGTGGTTTACGTGAAATAGTGGGCGTGGCTAAAATGGGGTGTGGTTAGAGTCTGAGATGAATGAGGGATGCAGAGGGAAAGGGGGAACGGGGGGTAGAGGGAGAGGGATGGAGGGACAGCAGACCCAGATCCTACACCACAATAGCAATGTGTATTCCAGAGTTTAACCATCAGCAGATAAAGATACTCCAAACACCCGGTGTTGGTGCTTCAATCATCCCGGCACCATGGTTGTTATGGTGTCAGGATGATTGAAGCACATTATTTCTATTATTACATTGTAATATAAAATTAAATCATTCAACTCACCATAATGTAGAATCAGTGGGACCACTGAGCGTGTGACCTGCTATGTCGCCTGCCACCAGATGCCATCAGGTTCCCCCAGCAGAGTCTGTCCTTATATCCGGTGCCCCCAGCAGAGTTCATCCTTACATCAGGTACCCCAGCAGAGTGCCTCCTTCCATCAGGCATTCCCAGCGGAGTGCCTCCTTACATCATGTGTCCCTAGTGGAGTGCCTCTTACATCAGGTGTCCCCAGTACAGTACCTCTTACATCAGGTGTCCCCAGCGGAGTGCCTCAAATCAGTGCCCCCAGCAGAGTGTTGGCTGCAGATGGAGTGTTGGCTACAGTCTAGCTACATCTCCTCAAGAGTGGTGACAAGGGGAGAGAGGTGTGTGGGTGGAGGCATGGTGACTTAGGGTGTTACAGGCTGACTTGGGGAAGGGTGGAGACAGGGTGGTGATTTGGGGGTGCAGGCATGATGGTGACCTTGGGGGTGCAGGCATGGTGGTGACTAGGCCAGAGAGGGTGCAGGCATAGTGGTGACTAGGCCGGAGGGGGTGCAGGCATGGTGGGAGGGGGATGCAGGCATGGTGTTGTCATGGGGGGGAGGCGGGAGCAGGCATGGTGTTGACATGGGGGAGGGGGTGCAGGTATGGTGGTGACATGAGGGGGAACAGGTATGGTGATGACATGGGGGAGGGAGGCAGGTATAGTGGTGACATGGGGGGAGGGGGCTGCAGGTATGGTGGTGATATGGGGGAGGGGGTGCAGGTATAGTGGCGACATGGGGGGAACAGGTATGGTGATGGCATGGGGGAGGGGGGCAGGTGTGGTGGTGATATGGGGGGAGGGAGTGCAGGTATAGTGGCGACATGGGGGGAACAGGTATGGTGATGACATGGGGGAGGGGGGGCAGGTATGGTGGTGATATGGGGGGAGGGAGTGCAGGTATAGTGGCGACATGGGGGGAACAGGTATGGTGATGACATGGGGGAGGGGGGGCAGGTATGGTGGTGATATGGGGGGAGGGGGTTGCAGGTATGGTGGTGACACGGAGGGAGGGGGGAAGCAGGTATGGTGGTGACATGGGGGGAGAGGGGGGTGCAGGTATGGTGGTGACACGGGGGGAGGGGGAAGCAGGTATGGTGGTGACATGGGGGGAGGGGGGAATCGGGTATGGTGGTAACATGGGGGGAGGGGGGTGCAGGTATGGTGGTGACAAAGGGAGAGGGGGTGCAGGTATGGTGGTGACATGGGGTGCAAGAGGGGAGCCAGGACCATCAATGTCCCCAGCCAGCGGAGCCCCGGTCCTTCCATGCTGAGCCTTAGCCTATGAGAAGAGTGTTGCAGGGAAAGCTCCAAGCCTCCCATGTAAGGAGAACAATATCAGTGCCCCTGCCCATACACTGAGTACACCCCCTCCCCTTATTACTCCTCTCCCCCATTACACTGACAGGCCACAACTACTACTACTCACGGGTCAGTCAGAAAACTCCTGAACAGCCAGGTGAAGCCTCCCTTCTTCCCACCTGTCACTCCCACCATTCCCTGAGCCCCGCCGCTCCCACGGTGTCCCCGCTTGTCGGGGGCGGAGGGTGACGGCGGTGGTGGGTGGAGGCTGATCACATCTTCCTTGTGTTCAGTGTAGAACGGGGAGGGGTTGCCAATCCCTGCAGCCAAAAGGCTTCAGTGTACAATAGAATTTTCTATTTGTACACTGAAGAGAGAAGTCGATTGGCTGCCCCTCTTCCCTGCACTGAACACAAGGGAAAGCAACTCTGTGACTGACTCGTGGAGGCGACGGCGGCCATTTTTGTGGAGCCGTTGCCATTTTTTGACAATAACACTCACGATTTTTTCGGGAAAAACCCAACAATTCAGGAAAACACTCGGGACAAGATTAAATCAGGATGAGGGTCCCAAAATGGGGATTGTCCCGGGAAAATCAGGACTGTTGGCAACTATGCATTACATTGGTGTCAGTGTAGAAATCCTCCTTTATATTGGTGGGTGGTGTAAAATCTCTCATAACATTGTGGTCAGTGCAAATTCCCCCTCACATTGGTGGTCAGTGCAAGTTCCCCCTCACATTGATGGTCATTGTAAATTCCAATATATAGTGGGGGATTCTACACTGACCACCAAAGATTCCCAGCTTTGCTCTACATGATTGAGAATTTGCCATAATGTACTGCCTCCTAACTAATCCCATTCCCCCCCACCACTGCCACTGATCCCATTAACCCCCCAGCATTGCCACTGATTACACCCCCTCCCCCAGCATTGCCACTGATCCCAGGAGTCCTAGGATCCCTGGGAGTTTTCTGACTATTGACGGGCCCCTTCACCTCCTCAGTCTATGGTGTGCAGGCAGTGAAGAGATGAAGTGCTATAACCTTTAGGAACCAATCAGTGAGCGGTAATGATGTGATGTGCACTAACCTCAAGTTGCAACCAATGATTGAGCAATAAGGATATGCAGTAACCTCTAGCAACCAATAAGTGAGCAGCAATAATGTGCAGTAACCTCTAGCAACCAATTAGTGAGTTGTAAGGATATCCAGTAACCTCTAGAAACCAATCAGTGAGCTGTATTGATGTACAGTAATCTAGCACCAATCAACAAGCAGAAGCCATGTGCTGTAACCGCTATCAAATTATCAGTGAGCTATAATATGTGCTGTGGTTGGGGGCCCAAGAAAATGTGTGCCCAGGGTCCAATCAATATTAAAGACATCCCTGCTCATGCTTGTGGGTGGGTGCAGCATGGTGTGGTGGCAATAACGCACACTAGTCTAGGTAAAGATAGAACCTGTATTGAAGTCCATGAAAAGCAGTTCACAACAAGTCCGGCAGAAGGAAGCCCAGCCAGGAACACTCACGGATGACATACAGCCTGGCCGGACCGAGCCCGAGCAGGAAGGTTTCCAAGGAGAGTGGCAGATCCCTAAGCTTTCCCTACTCATCTGGAACCTTTCCCTACCGCTAATACTGTCCCTGACAGATGGGTGACCTGTCCCTGCACTACCCACATGCTGAATGTGTGCCAAACCCAGCATCCAGGGTCTTAAAGATAAGTTCACTTTTTGGAAAAAAATAATAAATGCACATTATTTTTCAGGTAAAAAAATTGCATTTATTTTTTTTTTGGAGGCTGTAAAGCATTGCACCAGTGATCAGAAGATCTGCCATGTGGAGGGAGAGACCTGTACACATTGCATTGTTACCCGCTTCTTAGAACCGCAAGGATATGTTCAGCCTCTACTATGGTTCAAATAACAAGATGTCAGGGATAAATTTAATCTCATATAATGTAAGGGGTCTCAATTCTCCCATAAAATGTGCGAACATATTGGGTGAACCGAAACTCCTTAAAGCAGAGGTGGTCTTCTTTCAGGAGACGCACCTTTATCTGGGCAAGAGCCAGAGAATAGTCTCTAGAGATTACCAGAAGTGGGTGTGTGGGGACTCCCTGATTAGGGGTGCAAAAGATGTCGCTATCGTTTTCGCTAGAGACATTAGGTTCACTTTGGAAGAGAGAATGACTGACCCAGAGGGACGCTTCTTATTTCTAAAGGGTAAACTTAATGGGGTTGACTGCACATTAGCAAATGTTTATAGTCCGAACATCAACCCAGGCAGGTTCTTATTGGGTATTCTCTCAAAGTTAGAGGGCTTCAAGAGGGGGAGGGCCATTATGGCAGGGGATTTCAATAAATGCCTGGAGCCAGGTAAAGATAGTACGTCATGTGCCCGGGGGACCGGAGGGACATGGCTGAATAAACTTAAAAAAAAGCTTTGCCACTGCCAGTTGGTAGACAGTTGGAGGATGCAAAATCCGAATGTAAAAGACTGTTCCTTCTACTCCCCCGTACATGCGACGTACTCCAGACTGGACTTTTTTCTAGTAGAGCACCGGCACATCGAGGAAGTGGAGAGTACAAAAATAGGGTCAATAACATTCTCTGATCACGCACCCGTGAGCCTACAGTGGAAATTAGGTAAACGAAAATTTTTTTGTAACAGCTGGAAACTAAACGAGGACCTACTACACGACAGAGATATTGATAAGCGCATCAAAGAAGAATTAGAATTCTATTTCAAAATTAATATCCCTGGCGAGACATCAGAAGCTGTAGTATGGGAGGCCTATAAAGTGTAGATTAGAGGTATCATATAGAAGGCGGGATCAGAAAGAAAAAGAAGATAGGTCAGAGATAAGCTAGCCCTGCAGGAGAAAATTCAGGATCTGGAACAACAGCATAAGCTAACGGGGGACAGCGAGATACTGGCGGGCTTATATAGGAGTAGAGAGGCTATTCGCGAGATAATTGAACTAGAAAATCGTAAAGTATACAACCGCTTAAAAAAAGAAAGATATATAGGAGGTAATAGACCAGGTAAATTCCTGGCAAAGGCTCTAAGCAAAAAGAAAAGTAATAACTATATCGACAAAATAAAAACTAAAACAGGCGAGATAGCTCATAAAGATGTAGATATTGCGAAGACCTTCCAGGAATTTTACGGGGGGCTGTAAGCGATAAATAAAAATGATACCATCAAGGAGAGGGTATTAAAGCGAGGGAAAATCAAAAATTATTTAAAAGATTGCGGCTTGGCCAAAATTTTAGGAAGTGAACAAATCTCCTTAGAAGCTCCTTTTACCGAGGTGGAAGTGAGAAAGGCGCTTAAAGAGACGCAAGTTGGTAAAAGCCCAGGCCCGGATGGGCTGACAGTGTTGTATTATAAAAAATATCAGGACTACCTGATACCAAAAATTTGCTCCTTTATGAACGACATCGGGGACAAAGGGGAAATGAGAAAAGAGGCATTAGCAGCTAATATAGCTATTATTCCCAAAGAAGGCAAAGACAGTACATTATGCTCCAGCTATAGGCCTATCTCTCTTTTAAATGTGGATATGAAACTATTTGCAAAAGTGATTGCGGAAAGACTGAAACCCATAATAAGTAGGATTATACACCCAGACCAGGTCGGGTTTGTACCGGGCCGACAGGGACAAGATAATAGCATTAAAACTCCCCTAGCGGTCCAGCAAATTAAGCAGAGTGGAGTCCCAGGTCTACTCTTGTCAATAGACGCTGAAAAAGCGTTCGACAGAGTAGACTGGGACTTCATGATGGGCACACTAGAGGAGATTGGCCTCGGGAATAGGATTCGTAAATGGATAGGGGCATTATATTCTAGACCAACAACGAGAGTTGGGATTAATGGCATCCTGTCGGAACCGTTCGATATGTACAATGGTACACAAGACAGGGGTGCCCACTCTCCCCGATACTGTTCGTACTATCCCTGGAACCTCTCCTTTTCAAGATTAGGCAGAATCCGGATATCAGTGGGGTAACGATAGGAAAAGACGAATACAAACTAGCTGCGTTTGCGGACGATATTTTGCTTTATATAACTCGTCCGAGGATCTCCCTCCCGAATATCATGGCCACCCTACTAGAATATGGGAAACTATCTAACTTCAAAGTCAATCCAAGTAAATCAGAAACATTAGGTATCAACACTTGTAAAACCAGGGACCAATCATACCAAAAGCATTTCCCCTTTTTGTGGGGGAAAAAAAGCATTAAATTACCTAGGGGTTAAAATTACCACCTCACTAGAGACGCTCTTTCAAGTAAACTTCCTACCGCTCCTCAATGAGGTTAAGCAGGAACTTAATAGAATTTCACATGGACAGTTATCCTGGGCGGGGAGAATAAATATCTATAAAATGGTCTTATTGCCAAAAATTACATATAAAATGCAAATGCTCCCAATAACGCTCCCGCAAACCTACCTCAGAAAATTACACTCGATGTTTCTAAGATTTATTTGGAGAGGAAGAGTACCTCGCTTAAAATACACAACTGACAAAAGCTAAAGGCAAAGGGGGATGGGGAGCACCAGATGTCTGTAAATACTATGAAGCTATTGCTCTCGCTAGAGTAATAGACTGGGTCAAAGACAAAGCAGATAAACATTGGGTAAAAATGGAGAAGAAAATTAGTGACACTAAGTTGAATAAAATAATTTGGATTCCACCTCACTTAAGGAAATTTAGCACTGAAATGTACGAGATCACTAAACACGCACTGAACATATGGGACACTCTACACAAAAGGGATCACTGGGGGTTTAACTCTCCTCTAATTTCACTTAAAGACTCAGATTACTTTGCACCAGGGAAAGGGGAGTGGTTTGGGGGGTGGTTACTGGATGAGAACATACAGCTATAAGATGTAATGTGCCAGGACAAAATATGTACGTTCCAAGAGCTTAAAGATAGGAAAAATCTACTGGTTATTAATACATGGCGATACAATCAATTGAGGCATTTTATTGACTCTTTACCGCAACCAATTAGATCAGTGGAGAACTTACTCCCATTAGAGAAAATGTGCATGGATAGAGATAGGAAGGGTGGGTTCTCCCAGATCTACAAAATGTTAATAGGGCTGGGGAGCATAGAAGCCCCGGCTTTTGTGGAGAAATGGGAGAAGGAACTAGGACGGAAGCTTACAAGCCCAGAAGTGTCATTGATATTGAGGAGAGTCTCCGCCACTTCGGTGAACTGCAGAATGTTAGAGCTAAACTTTTAAGTGTTTGGCTAGGATGTATTTGACCCTGAACCGCATAAACAAATTTCAAAATGTAACCCCACAATATTGTTGGAGGGGGTGTAACGAACCAGGGTCAATGGCCCACATCTGGTGGTTCTGCCCAGAAATTAAGATATTCTGGAGAGAAGTGAGGGGATTTATTAAAGATATTACTAGAATAGACCTACCTGATGATCCTTGGGTTTGCCTATTCCATATGAGTGAAATGCCTACTAAATCTGAGAATGCTTCTGCCACACCTCACCGATGCGGCCAAAAGCCCGATACCAAAGTATTGGCAAAGGAAAGAAAGACCCGGGATGAGGGACTGGTTCATCAAAATTAATGAGATCCACAGCCTAGAATACTTAAGGTTTAGTGAAGGGATGAAAATGGGGGCATTTGAAACAAAATGGAGAGTCTGGGTAGAATTTAAGGAATCCCCAAGAGCCATTGAGATGTGGACTACCTAGGTTAGAGCAGATAGCGAGCTGCCGTTTAGTTGAAAGGAGTTCTGGGAGGCCGAAATAGAGGTAGAAGAGAGGTTCCTGGAGGAAAAGGGAGTGGGGAAACAGGCTGAGTATGGTCTCGGGGAAGAGGGGAGGGTGGAAGGGTAAGGGGGAGGGGGGAATTGGAAGTGGGAGTTAAATGGAAATATGAGTAATAAATACTGCTTAGAAAATTTCTGATGTGCTTATCTATGGATTTATTTTTGCCACGATGATGTGATGAAAGAATGGGACAAATTTGAATTTTTAATAATTGAAAAATTACTCCCAGAGAAAATACCTCGCTGATGTGGCAAGAAAAAAAGAAAAAAGAAAAAAAAAAAAAAAGAAGATCTGCCATGCAGGTCTCCAGCAGATCTGCCAGTATATCTATGTGCTCATAAATCCCCTAAGGGTAAGCAGATACAATCTGACAGAAAGCATGAATGAACTACCACAGCGCTCCACAGTGCCGTGGTAGTTCATTGAAAACTACAAGGCCTTCAGACCTAGTTTTCAATGCACAGAGCCCTGTCAATCAGTGACGTGGTCGCGCGGGCAGAGCTATGCTCGGCCATGTTTTTTTTTAAAAAGGGACAGCTAGCAGGGAGGGAGAAGAACCCCACTAGTTGTCACAGCAGGGATCAGGGTGGTGCAGGGGCCAGTCCATTTGCAACATATAGCGCAAAAAATTGATCACCTTTGCAGTTTTTTAACACCACCAAAAGAAGGCTCTATTTTGGGGGAAAAAAAGGACATCAATTTTGTTTGGGTACAGCGTCGGACGACTGCGCAATTATCAGTTTTGTTTTTTCTTCCCCATGAGGATGGGATGGCTTGTTGCCCCCTACTCCCTACTTTGTACCCTTCCATGTGATGTCTTTTTTTGTCACCCTCTTCCCCTTCCCTTGCCTCCTCCCTTGCCCTTGTCTATGGGTCCTTACTTTTAGCTTGAGTAGATAGTTCAATGGTGCTCTTTGTACCTTTTTTCGCCTTTTTATTTTTCTTATGTTAAGTGTTTCATTTTGGTTGTTTTCTGCAAAACATGTGGGAATGTCTGTACTTACATTATTTTCTTACTGCTCTTTAAAATAAAGATAAAAAAAATAAAATAACCAAAAGCTTAGCCACTAAGACTTAAGCTTAAAGAGGAAGTAAACGTCCTCTGCAAACTTTTTCCTATAGGTAAGCCTATAATAAGGCATACCTATTGGTATTGAAAATATCTCCTAGATCTGTACAGTTTAGGAGATATTTCCAGTGCATGCAGCCAGTGACATCACTGGCACATGTGTTCTGAAGGAATGCCCCACAGGTGCCGTTCCTTCCAAACCTGTGCCGTGAACGGCGGCTCCCGTGCACATACACGGGAGTGACGTCATCGCGGCTCCGGCCAATCACAGCGCTGGAGCTCACAAACCTGGAAGAAGCTCCGGGAAAGATGTTGGCGGTGTGTGTGTGGACTGCTGCAACAGCTTTGTTTTAAGGTAAGTATTTCATAATGAGCTAGTATGCAAAGCTTACTAGCTCATTATGCCTTTGTCTTGCACGTTTGTTTTTTTGGGGGAATTTTTCTTTAGAGGTTTACAACCTCTTTAACTGAAATAATCTGGTATCTGTATTTAGCCACAATGTCCATCCATCAATGTGAGCAACGATACCCCAATAAAAGATAGATAGGACCAAAATAGAGGGTGGGTGCTCTACTTGATTGACAATACAGCTGCTGACAAGAGCCCAGTGAGAAAAAATATTTCAAGTGGAAGTTCAAGATAGATTTAACTAAGTTTAAACCTGCTCTCTCCCCCTTTCTAAATCGTATTCTGACTACCCTGTAAAAGGAAGCTGCTCATACTTACCTATTCTAAGGGTGCTCTGGTCCGGTCACATGATCGGATCCCAGCAGCCGGCTTCAGGGGAATGAAGGGACAGTCTACAATGGATGCCCAATAGTAAGCCTATGGGTGACTTCACCACACAGACATTGCAGCTGCTATCAGCAATCTCTCCTCTCCCCTGAAGCTGACCACTGGAGAGTTCATATTTCCCGACTAGAGCACCCTCAGCATAGGCATCTTCCTTTTACAGGGTAGTTTACCTTTAGAAAGTGGGTGGGAGAAGTTTTAGGCTTAGTTAGATCGATCGTGGACTTCCACATTAAAGGCAAGCTTGAACCTTAATTGGCTGAAAGGTTCCCCTCTAGGAACTTCAGGACCAATCTTCTTTGACAAGTAGTTGATGGTTCTTCCACAAATGTTGGTGACAATACCCCCAATAAAGAATAGCTGTGTCAAAACAGTGGGAGGGTGCGCAGCTCTACTTGACTGATAATTTGAAGATCTTACTGCTGACAGGAGTCCCATGAGAGAAAATATTTAAAGGTAAGCTTGAGCCATGGTCATCCGAGAGGACCAATCCCCTTTGATATGTAGATGACAGTTCTTCCCAGCAACAGCTGCAGGACTTGTTTTTGCCTAGTGACAGCTAAAGGGGGAACCTGAAACAGAAAAGGGGAGAGACAGAAACTTTTAAAGCACAAAGCACCTAGCAACGGCCAAGTGATTTTAATTAAAGAACAAGAAAATATGGGACCACTTCATAAATTTGGTGTACCTGACATGGGATTGCAGACCCCACAGCACCTAACTAAATCCCTATAAAGAAAATAAATATTTAAAAAAATGGAAATCTTCATCCAAGACACATTCAGACTGCCAAAAAGAATGACCATTAAAATCAGAAAGAAAACCATGCCTTAGTAATAAGTCCTCTTTGTCCTCATTAGTGAGAAGAACGTGCAAATCCCATAATTTTAGACCCGAAAAACAAAAGCCAACAAAAGCCAACATGTAAGAATAAAAACTTTGCTAAGGACATGACACGAGAAGAAGCAAACATCTCTAGCGGGGTGCCTGTGAAACAGGTTAAAATTACAGAAAAAGTGATTGATGGGATTCAGTGGGACAAAAAAGTATTTAGTCAGCCTAGCCAGTCTCCAGATCTCAACCCCATAGAAAACCTTTGGAGGGAGATGAAAGTCCGTGTTGCCCAGCGACAGCCCCAAAACATCACTGCTCTAGAGGAGATCTGCATGAAGGAATGGGCCAACATACCAGCAACAGTGTGTGACAACCTTGTGAAGACTTACAGAAAACGTTTGACCTCTGTCATTGCCAACAAAGGATATATAACAAAGTATTGAGATATTGACTTTTGATATTGGCCAAATAGTTTTTTTCCACCATAATTTGCAAATAAATTCTTTCAAAAATTAGACAATGTGATTGTCTGGATTTGTTTCCACATTTTGTCTCTCATAGATGAGGTATACCTATGATGACAATTACAGGCCTCTCTCATTTTTTTAAGTGGGAGAACTTGCACAATTGGTGGCTGACTAAATACTTTTTTGCCCCACTGTATATGTTCCTCCACTGATTCTTAGATTTGCAATCTAAGATAATACCAGCAAAGACTTCAGGGTAAAGAAGGATAGTTCTTTACCCTGTATTGGTAAAGTCCGTTCCCGGGGCTGGTTTTATTGGGAGTCTGATAGAGATCTGGGTAGGACAGACTCCCAAGTCCATGGAACGCAGTTTAATGTTTTCTTTTCAGGTCTTGATTAAGGCAGCTGGTCCTAGCTCTCAGAGAGAGAGTGTGTGTCTCCATGTGAGGAGGCAACTAGGAGCATGGATGCTTATTCCCTGACTTTGGATACAAAGTATTTGCGTTTGTAAGGACACTTACTACACATCCAATAACCCAAGCAAAGGCTGATTCTCTTTAATTGTCACCTTTTTTTCCTCACTAAAAGGGACAAGGAAGACTTAAGTTTTTAAATATGTAAAGAAGTAAGTCTAAATCCCATGGCAACAGCGTCAATCTGAATGTCCAAAAAAATCCAGAGAAGTGGTAGGCAAAACAATCTTTTCAGCAGCCAAAGGCACACCAATATGCGCAATCAATCGCTAAAAATTGCACAAAAGGTTATTGCAGACCAAAGAATCTTTAGGACCGAATAACAAAAATTGTCAAGATAATCAACAATGCCTACCTCAGAGCACTCATACTTTACAATCCATTCTTAAAAAACAAAACACAAGATTCAAAATATGGGCATGATGAGCACCTCATAGGGAGAAATCAATCAAAATAAAATCCGCCCTCAAATTGGAAACCAAGAGAATTGAAAGTACCGAGCCAAACTGGTAAGAATCAGAAAGGTGGATTTTACGTCCACCTTAGCAAGCAAAGCACCAGGACCAAATGATCTAACAACCAACAACACCTGTTCAAAGGAAGTATAGGATACAGCATTATTTCTTAACCTTTTTTCAGTCATGGCACCCTTTAAAATTATACAAAATCTCAAGGCACTCTTAAAATTATGGACAGTCTCGAGACACCCCATTCTAAAATGAAAAAAACGATTCTAATAGTTTTACATAATGTAGCAACAGCCAGGACACCCAATGTTAGATGTGATTTTTTCTTCCAAAGAAAATACACTTTTGCACACTGGTACTGACTAGTATTTCAATATTTCTCTTCTCCCTCAATTTCTCTCCATCAGTCAGCTAATGTGACCCCAGTGCTGAGGGAGAGAGACAGAGGAGGGTCAAACAAGGATGCCGTGAAGGTGACAGACGTCCTCCTTATCAACTGATGACATCATTGGTTGTTAGGATGCCAGTGTCTAGAAAGTCCTAATGGTGCATAATGAAAACCTGTGGCTTTGTGTAACTAAATGGCAGGCTTAATCCACTTGCTGACTTGTATATGTAGGGCTACCCCCGGAGGAGCCGCTTAAGTATATTTGGTTCCACACTCTGCCTCAACCCCAAGAAGAGTCCCAACCACTCTGGCATACCTAATATGCAGTATTAAGCCACGTACACACAGGCGGACTTTTCGACCGGACTGGTCTGACGCACTTTCCAACGGACTTTCAATGGACTTTTGATGGACTTCCGAACGGACTTGAATACACACGATCACACCAAAGTCCGATGAATTCGTACGTGATGACGTACACCGGACTAAAATAAGGAAGTTGATAGCCAGTAGCCAATAGCTGCCCTAGCGTCGGTTTTTGTCTGTCGGACTAGCATACAGACGAGCGGATTTCTGGGTCCGGCAGAGTTACGACGTAAAGATTTGAAGCATGTTCCAAATCTAAAGTCCGTCAGATTTTCGACTGGAAAAGTCCGCTGAAGGTCCGATGAAGCCCACACACGATCGGATTGTCCGCCGGACTCAGTCTGTAGGACCAGTCCGGTCGAAAAGTCTGCCCGTGTGTACGCGGCTTAAGTGCAAAACACAGCAGTAAAAAACAAATACAGCTGCGGTAAACCAGAAGGTATGTTTACTGATAAGATAAAGGCATTTAAACGTGAACAACATAAACTTACAGAAATACTTCAGGTGAAACTTCACTGGTGATAAAGTAGCAACAGCAGTGAAGTTTGCCAGATAATCAATATAAGGAACAATTAGATTTCAGCAGCCCTTATGTAAACAGGAAGAAGAAGGGCAGGGGAATGACCCTTAGCTATGTCAGACCGCTCCTTTCTGCTCCTCAACTCACAGGCGCAAACAATAGCAAAGTCATAAACATTCAACAACAGCTAACTGTAAGGAAATTTAACCTGCTCTATTCAGAGTTCTATGCAAATTTAAGCTCTGAGCACAGTGAAGGCAATCCCTGTAATAGGTAGGGAGGTTTTAAGGTTATCCTGTTTTTCAAAGATACAATTCTTTGGTCTTCAGCTAGCCTTTATGAAAATTGTATGTGAAGAGTTCCTGAATAGCAAAGCAACTTGACTGACTTGGCTGTAATAATCAGAGAAACAGAATCTTCCTGTATTGGCAAGATGCAAATGAGATCACAGCAGCGACTGCTGGTTTAAAGGTATGGTATCCTGTGGAACTACAAATAACAGCAAGGTGAATGAAAACAGTGGTGTCTGTATAGATTGTCTATATGAATGGATCGCCTTATCCTTTAGCCCTATACCCAATAGCAAGTGGATGGGGACAATGGTGTCTGTATACAGTGTCTATATGAATGGATGGGCAGATGCCCGCTCACCAAATACTGCAACAGATGAAGCTGGTGGTGATGAAAATTGTGATGGCTTCTGTCAGGAGACTAGTAGACCAGACTGTGTGGACTGCACAGAGATAACCCAAAACACATGTAAGTGAATAGTGATATTTATTAAAATAGGTGATAATTAGAAAATACAAACAGTGAACAACCAACCCAACAAACCCACTACAAACAACAATGTCTACAGCAAGGGGCAATACCGGAATCACAGATGTCAGCCAGGCCAGGGTCATACACAGCAGGTCAACAAGAACAAGGGATATACCAGAGACATAAACGTTTAGCCAAGCCAAGGTCATACGCAGGAAGATCAGTAAATGAGGGACAGGGAACCAACAGGACAGAGAGGGGATGGCTCGGGCTGAAGGGTACAGGAACACAGAAGGGATCGGGTCAGGATAAGCTCGGGCACAAGGTCAGATGCAGGCTCAGGATCGGGTAACAGGCGAACAAGGTCAGGGCTCAAGGAGAGAGATACCAAGGCAAGCATATGAGGGCTTGCCGGGTATTTATAGGACTGATTGTGATTGACTTCAAGTCACACCTGAGCGCAGGGAGTGTTGTCTGCTCCATACTGCCAGGATCCATCCGCTGGTGGACGTCAGTACTGCGGCCAAAAGATGAAATGACACCAGCAGGGAAATATTCTCCTGACAGTTCAACACTGCCAGGAGACACCTGCTGGTGGACCCCAGTACTGCATGCCAAACGATATATCTTACCAGCGGATGAATCCTTTCCTGACAGCTTCTCAGGATGTCCCTCCAGGTCCTCTCTCAGGGAATGGCGTCCGACCTCCGTCACACCGCGCCCTGGCCCACACAGATCTGAAGTGCAGGTAGCATGGAAGGAGCAGAAACAGCCTCCAGACTGCTGCAGGATAGGGAGGTGATGCTGCCCGCAGATGTCCCTCTGGACGCCGCTTGATGACTCTTTGTGCTGTGGCCTGCACAAGAAACAGGCACAGAGTTCCTGCTGGCAGATCTAGGTTAGGGTCCCAAGAGAGATATCTAGACCTAGACCAGCCTTTTTACATCCCAGTAGTCTGTTCTTCTCTCCTCAGCAGTCTGGACGTTGTAGTCCTAAAACAGTGCAATCTCTTTGTGAAATTTAAGTCCTGGAGCTACAGGTTTGCTTCCTGGTGTTAATCACCCTGCTGGAAGGATGTGATGACACAGTCTTTGCTGCCACTAGAGGGAAACATTTTCCCTGCAGCAATGTTGCAAAGTGTACTCTGATACTGCGGGTAAGATAGCTAGCTTCTGGCTACATATACAATTTTGATCAATTTTTAGGCATTATGCCAAGGCACCCCTGAAGAAGCCTTAAGGCACCCAGGTTGAAAACGGCCATGATACAGTAGAGAGACTACTATCAATCTAAACATTCAAAGAAGAACGCAATCCACATGTATATCAAATAAACATCCTAAGACAGCCAACATATATTTATGGGATGTTCAGTGTAAAAATAAATACAACAAAATAGTAGCTGCCATCACTCAAAAGTGTTTTCACTACACTCAAAAAAATTGTAAATCAGTCACAAACACTGCTGCGCTACTAAATAATAATTACATGTATATATAATGTGCTCATCAATCAATCAATAAGAGTAATCAAAATAAATATAAGCAATTAAAGTCCATAAATTGGTGACATGTGAAACATAGGTAAAACGCTCCACCACTCTGTGCAGACAAATCCAAAAGTGCTTGTGCTCTCCACCACCTGTATCTTAGGCTGCTCACCTCACACTTTGACCCCTGTTTCACCAGCGGGTCAAAGACAGCAAATCCCCTCTGGGGATATCAAATGAAACTGGCGTGGTGCTGGCACTTGTAGTCCTCTGTCTCCTACACTTCCTCTATCCGGCTCAATAAGCCCCGATGTCTTTCACCAGTCAAAAGATATATGGAAAAAAATGGCAGAATCTAGTGCTCTTCATATAACAAATGTTTATTCCCATAAAAATTTGAGTATTATACTCACAAAACTGGCACTATGAGCTGTGCTAGCTGTACAAGCGTAAAATTGTAAGCTACGAGATGGGCGCCATGTGACGTCAGCACGTAGGCTCCACCCCTATACGCGTTACGTCAAGACGTAGACGTCTTCAGTAGGGGATCCTTTCAGCTTTAATTTGAGGGTATTTACATCCAAATCAGGGGAACGATGTAGGAATTACAACAGTTTGTATATGTGCCTCACACTTTTTAAGGGACCAAAAGTAATGGGACAGATTAACAATCATCCATCAAACTTTCACTTTTTAATACTTGGTTGCAAATCCTTTGCAGTCAATTACAGCCTGAAGTCTGGAACGCATAGACATCACCAGATGCTGGGTTTCATCCCTGGTGATGCTCTGCCAGGCCTCTACTGCAACTGTCTTCAGTTCCTGCTTGTTCTTGGGGCATTTTCCCTTCAGTTTTGTCTTCAGCAAGAGAAATGCATGCTCAATCAGATTCAGGTCAGGTGATTGACTTGGCCATTGCATAACATTCCACTTCTTTCCCTTAAAAAACTCTTTGGTTGCTTTCGCAGTATGCTTCGGGTCATTGTCCATATGCACTGTGAAGCGCCGTCCAATGAGTTCTGAAGCAGTTTGCTGAATATGAGCAGATAATATTGCCCAAAACGCTTCAGAATTCATCCTGCTGCTTTTGTCAGCTTGAGTCACATCATCAATAAATACAAGAGAACCAGTTCCATTGGCAGCCATACATGTCCACGCCATGACACTACCACCACCATGCTTCGCTGATGAGGTGGTATGCTTTGGATCATGAGCAGTTCCTTTCCTTCTCAATACTCTTCTCTTCCTATCACTCTGGTACAAGTTGATCTTGGTCTTATCTGTCCATAGGATGTTGTTCCAGAACTGTGAAGGCTTTTTTAGATGTTGTTTGGCAAACTCTAATCTGGTCTTCCTGTTTTTGAGGCTCACCAATGGTTTACATCTTGTGGGGAACCTTCTGTATTCACTCTGGTGAAGTCTTCTCTTGATTGTTGACTTTGACACACATACACCTACCTCCTGGAGAGTGTTCTTGATCTGGCCAACTGTTGTGAAGGGTGTTTTCCTCACCAGGGAAAGAATTCTTCGGTCATCCACCACAGTTGTTTTCCGTGGTCTTCCGGGTCTTTTGGTGTTGCTGAGCTCACCGGTGCGTTCTTTATTTTTAAGGATGTTTCAAACAGTTGATTTGGCCACACTTAATGTTTTTGCTATCTCTCTGATGGGTTTGTTTTGTTTTTTCAGCCTAATGATGGCTTGCTTCACCGATAGTACAGTATGCAAAATTTAATAAAGTGCACAAAGGGTTAAAAGCACTTACAAGATTGTTGAGTGTTAAAAGACATGATAAAAGCAAGAGTCCTCATCTGTGGCATGTGTCCATCCTCAGCATGGTGGTAGAGAGCAGCGTAGAGCCGTCCAGCAGCTGTAAAGCGTTCTCATGCGTGTTAGAAAGAGGAGGCAGCAGGGAAGCCTGTATTCACTGCGGGACACACAAGACACCATCAGCCTTGTGTGTCCCGCAGTGAGGATGGACACATGCCACAGATGAGGACTCTTGATTTTATCATGTCTTTTAACACTCAACAATCTTGTAAGTGCTTTTAACCCTTTGTGCACTTTATTAAATTTTGCATACTGCACTTAGAGGCGCCTTTCTTTTCCTTCAGAGTTGCTTCTCCTCTAACCAAAGTGCTGCCAGAAGTGCCAACTCATCACTATCATCCCTCTGATCAGCTACCCACCTCCACCAGAGCGCCCTTATCTCCTCTCTGCTTCACCGATACTGACAGCTCTTTGGATCTCATATTGAGAGTTGACAGCAACAGATTCCAAATGCAAATAGCACACTTGAAATGAACTCTGGACCTTTTATCTGCTCCTTGTAAATGGCATAATGAGGGAATAACACACACCTGGCCAGGCCATGGAACAGCTGAGCAGCCAATTGTCCCATTACTTTTGGTCCCTTAAAAAGTATATACAAACTGTTGTAATTCCTACACCACTCACCTGATTTGGATGTAAATACTCTCAAATTAAAGCTGAAAGGATCCCCTACTGAAGACGTCTACGTCTTGACGTAACGCGTATAGGGGTGGAGCCTACGTGCTGACGTCACATGGCGCCCATCTCGTAGCTTACAATTTTACGCTTGTACAGCTAGCACAGCTCATAGTGCCAGTTTTGTGAGTATAATACTCAAATTTTTATGGGAATAAACATTTGTTATATGAAGAGCACTAGATTCTGCCATTTTTTTCCATATATCTTTTGACTGGTGAAAGACATCGGGGCTTATTGAGCCGGATAGAGGAAGTGTAGGAGACAGAGGACTACAAGTGCCAGCACCACGCCAGTTTCATTTGATATCCCCAGATACTCTCAAATTAAAGCTGAAAGTCTGCAGTCTGCAGTTAAAGCACATCTTGTTTGTTTCATTTCAAATCCATTGTGGTGATGTATAGAGCCAAAAAGATTAGAATTGTGTCGATGCCCCAATATTTATGGACCTGACTGTATCCATCCCTGAGGGATTGGCTGGAGTTGTAACAAAGATAAGCCTGTGATTATTAGGAATGAGGTGAGAGCACAATTCACCCGGAGTTGAAAACATTTGCTTGTTGAGGAGCACAGCAGTAAATGAATACACATTACAAATACTTTGATTATATGTTAATGTTATTGTAATTTTAATTTTTTGGTTTATCAAATCAGAGATTCTTTTAGTGTGATACATTGTATGCACAGTGGAGCGGATTGTATGAGAATAGCACTACACCATTTAAATATGCAATTTTCTATTTGTTTGGTGTAGTGAATTATTGATAGGTGTACAGCAGCTATTTCATATTTCCAAATGTCATATTTAATTATTGTAATAATAATTATTATTATTTATTACATTACATTAATATTATTGAGATATACGTATGTTTTAGTATACAGGTCACTAATTTAGTTTCAGAAACCAAAATAAGTGTAGCGCTTTTAAAGAAAAATCAGATGTAAAGTCTATGGACTGACAGTTCAAAATGCATGTATCCAAAGGCAAGATATCCTTGGGAAAAAATTATTTTCTCAAAATCCCCTGGAATAGATCTCTTCAAGGGTGTAAACCATCTGGAGAGAAAGCCCACACACCACCACTCAAAGTGAAAAGGCTTACCGGACTAGAAGGACTCAACAAGGCGTACGCCAGGTAGAGTCAGACAAGCTTGGGTGGTGCTGGACTGTAGGTGGCCCAGGAGGGCAACGTTGATGAAGTGGCTTCCACGAAGCTGTGTTCCTTGGATGATAACGAACCCGAAAATATGAGGCAAAACAAACGTGGATCGTATCCCTCGGACCAGCGTTGGAACCAATGATGACAGCAGCAAGTAAAGGGAAAGAAAGAATGGGCAAATAGTGTAAATCCGTATAAATGGGAATTTATTAAAAATAATATACACTCACATGAAAAGATGTCTAAAAACAGCGCTGTAAAGAAGTGGCAACAGTGGGGTCCTACTTCTTTACAGCGCTGTCATCATGGGTTCCAACGCTGGTCCGAGGGATACGATCCACGTTTGTTTTGCCTCATATTTTCGGGTTCATTATCATCCAAGGAACACAGCTTCGTGGAAGCCACTTAATCAACATTGCCCTCCTGGGCAACCTACAGTCCTGCACCACCCAAGCTTGTCTGACTCTACCTGGCGTACGCCTTGTTGAGTCCATCTAGTCCGGTAAGCCTTTTCACTTTCAGTGGTGGTGTGTGGGCTTTCTCTCCAGATGGTTTACACCCTTGAAGAGATCAATTCCAGGGGGTTTTGAGAAAATAATTTTTTCCCAAGGATATCTTGCCTTTGGATACATGCATTTTGAACTGTCAGTCCATAGACTTTACATCTGATTTTTCTTTAAAAGCGCTACACTTATTTTGGTTTCTGATATCGATTACACTTGCTGGTTGTGTTAGCTGCTCATTTGTCCTTTCTGGTAGCGCAGAATCATTGTGTATATTTACACTAATTTAGTTTGTTTGTGTTTTCGGATACCAGGTAGCTCTGATTATTTCACTTTATTTATACTCACCTAGATGGCTACAGCACTGATCCCATCTGCAGCTGTCCCCCGCTGCCTCTACAGTTGAGAACTGAGCAATCAAAGACTGCTGATCGCTCAGTTCTTGGTCTTCAGCCTGCAGAGGGCTGGTGACTGTCAGTCACCTCTCTCTGCTCTGCCCCTCCAGCGCTCACTGGAGATCTGAGCTGTGGAGGGGGCAGGAGAGGCTGGCTCAGTCACCCAGCAGCTTGCTGAGGGGCTGAGCCAGCTGCTGGTCCAGGCACCTGGGTGGATCTTGACTGTAAAGTTGGGATCTTTTCCGAGCCTGGACCAGCTGAAAATGGGTCACAGGAGTGCTGAACAAACTGCACTCCTTAGACCTATAGGGAAAGCATAGCCAAAATAGCTTTAACTATACTTCTCCTTTAAATGTTCTGGCCACAGGCCACCTCCTATCTTCCCTCAGAATCTTTCTTATCCTTGGTTACAAAATCCTTCTGACTAGTCAGCAAAGATAATGCATAAATCTTCTCCCCTCCTCAATTCACACATTAACGCTTCTTTAAAAGAGAAATTTGCAATCCCTTGCCTGACAGACAGAGTAACAGGGGGAGCAGTAGAGAAGCCTGATGCAGGAAATACAGAGAGAGAAGTACGGGATAAAGCAGACATACAAACAGGATTAGTAACAGGTGGCACTCTGGACTAAACCGTTTTAAAACTCAATAAACAGATTTGCAAAAAAAAAAACATCAACGGGAGAGGGACATGAAGGAGCAGGGTTAATAGAAGCACTTTTATCACGTAGAGACATTGCAAACACCATCCTAAACAGATCTTCTTCACACCTGATGGAATAGGGTTCACTAGGAACTTAGGGAACAGGCTGTGCAGCTGAACCATCCCTAATAGCTCAATACTGAGATAGGCTGGTCAAATCCACAGACAGGGAGGCAGCAGCAGTACCTGAGCTGCCTGCTGACGCAGAAGGTCCTGAAACCAGCGTTGTCCCATCCCCTGGCAGTGAATAGGGCCTCCTCGGCTTTGGTGAGAGGCCTGCCTCCTGCTAATGGCGAACGTGGCAGCAAGTCAAAGGCCAGTCACAGTGGTAATGAACTTCCAGTCCTGGGCCTTCTCAATGACACTCTTCTAGGTAAAGAAACACTTTCACCATAGTGGGGTCACCCTGCATGCGTAGAAGATCCAGGTCCTGCAGAGGAAAAAAAAAGCTTAAGCGTGAAGATCGCAGCAGGCATGGTCCAGTTTCAAAAGAGGCAGCGCCCGAGGTCCAGAAGCCACAATGTGGTCCTCCAACACACAACCCAAAGGAGAATTTAGGGAAAACTGGCCTGTGCTACTGAGAATATGTGTGCAGCTCGCCAATCTGCTCCTGCCCTCACCCTCATTCACAGAACTTCTACTATTATTGTCCCACGATGCATTGCATTCTGTGAATGGCGGAAGGGCAGTTGAAGGACAATATCCACCCCCTAGGGAAGAAGGGGGTGGAAGAGCAGCTACAAGCACAGGCACTACCAATGGCACAGCATAATAAACCAACAACCAAGGGTAATGCTTATTTCTACAATAAGAATCAGAACTGTTGAAATAATAAATTGTGAACGGTAAACTGATTCTCAGATATATTCAAAGAAAACTTGTGTTGTGTGGATTATAACAATCGCTACTTTTTATCAATTTTTCTCTCTCTCAGCATTGACAATAAAGGTAAACATCACACTATTACTCCACTAACCCCCCCCCAAAGGACCCCGACGTAAGGTTGCTCTATACAATGCACTGGACAGGCATTGTATAGGGCAGCCTTATGCTGAGGTGTGTGGTGTCCTGTCAATGCACCACAGAACACCAGACACCTCAGCAAATAGGCAGAGAAGGCACCTGCACAGCGCCCCTCTATGGAGGGCGCTTAGGCACGTGCCTACTCTGCCATAATTATAAATCTGGACCTATAGGTTTAGGAAGTGCTGTCAGTAGCAATAAATACTGTTCAGCATTCATAGCAACAATAATATGCAACTAATTGACCGTTACTGATCTATTTTTCTTTTTCATTATTGTGATATTTACCTCTATTGTCAAATTTGTCAATGTTAAGAGAGAGAGAGGAGACCCTGGTATCTGTTTGCACTGATTTGTGGGCAAAAAAAAAGACTCAGTTTCATTCCTTTCTATTAGTGCATTCTACCATTGTGTTGAACAAAACAAACCTGAACAAATTGTTGGCCCTTGAACACGTAGAACATCCACATACTGCACAGCCATTTAACCGGTTCCCGACTGGCTCACGTACTTTTACTGTGGCAGAATGGCACCGCTGCGCAAAACCCTGTACCCGTACGGGGCGCACTCTCGCCGGCGGGGGGATCAATCTTCAGGTCCAGGTCAATGATTTCTGGCCTGGACCTGCTGATCGGTTCTGGTGAATGAAATGCTTCCTCTACCTGTAAGTGTAAACACAGGCAAGGGAAGTGATGTCATCTCCTCTCCTGGAATTCTTTTCGGTTCCAGAGAGAGGACATCTAACTGTAAGTTGCACCAACACTACACTAACACCAGTACCATCACCCCCCGATCGTCCCCCCAGTTAACCCCTTCACCCCCTGTCACAGTGTCACCAAGTGCAGTTTTCAGATTTTTCACTGATCACTGTACTGGTGTAATTTGTGACACTAATCAGCGTTAGGGCAGTTAGTAATAGGCCCTGAAAGAAAAAAGCAAAAGAGAAGTGCCTCTGGGTCAGAATCAGTTAAAAGACTTTATTATACAAAGCAAATATGTCCACTTACATGGATAAAAGGCAAGTAGAGCACAGATTTCCTCGAGTGGTTATGTCGCAGTGTGAGTGCCTGTATATCAGATCATGTCCATGGGAGAGAGCATGCTTGAAGAAGGCGCGCGCCAGTAAAACACAGTGCGCATGCGCCAAAACGTCGTCGCACTGTTCGTGACGTCACCGCGTTGGAGGCCTGCGTTCCACTACTCACTCGAGCCATGCCTCGTTTTCACCCCTGGGACAGAGCTCACACCACCTGCTGGCTCACGCGCAATGTTGAGCGCAAGCTTCGGTCTCGTAAACAGCAATTGCACCATGCATGTGGGGTGTCACCGCGAACGTCAGATTGAGGGCAGTAATTTTAGCAGTAGACCTCCTCAGTAAATCTAAAGTGGTAACCTGTAAAGGCTTTTAAAATGTATGTAGTTTGTCGCCGCTGTACGGTTGTGCACAATTTAAAGCATGTCGTGTTTGGTATCTATGTACTCGGCATAAGATTATCTTTTATATTTTACCAAACATTTGGGCAATCAAGTGTGTTTTAGTGCATTGAAATAAAAAAAAGTGTTTTTTGCCAAAAAAATTGCGTTTGAAAAATGGCTGCGCAAATACTATGTGAAAAAAAAAATTGCAACACCCATCATTTTAATCTGTAGGGCACTTGCTTTAAAAAAATATATATAATGTTTGGGGGTTCAAAGTAATTTTCTAGCAAAAGAAAAATATTTTTTTCATGTAAACAAAAAGCGTCAGAAAGGGCTTTGTCTTCAAGTGGTTAGAAGAGTGGGTGATGTGTGACATAAGCTTCTAAATTTTGTGCATAAAATACCAGGAAAGGTCAACCCCCCCCCCCCCCCCAAATGACCCCTTTTTGGAAAGTAGACACCCCAAGCTATTTGCTGATAGGCATTATGAGTCCATGGAATATTTTATATTTTGCCACAAGTTTCGGGAAAATGACAATACATTTTTCACAAAATTGTCACTAAATGACATATTGCTCAAACATGCCATAGGCATATGTGAAATTACACCCCAAAATACATTTTGCTGCTTCACCTGAGTACGGGGATACCACATGTGTGGGACTTTTTGGCAGTCTAGCCGCGTACAGGACCCCGAAAACCAATCACTGCCTTCAGGCTTTCTAAGGGCGTAAAATGGTGATTTCACTCCTCACTACCTATCACAGTTTTGGAGGCCCTGAAAAGCCAAGATAGCACAAAACTCCCCCAAATGACCCCATTTTGAAAAGTAGACACCACAAGGTATTTGCTAAGATGCATGGTGAGTATTTTGCAGCTCTCATTTGTTTTTGAAAATGAAGAAAGAAAAGGAAAATGTATTTTTTTTCTTTTTTCAATTTTCAAAACTTTGTGTCAAAAAGCGAGATCTGCAAAATACTCAACATGCCTCTCAGTCCATGGCATGTTTGAGCAATATATCATTAAGTGACAACTTTGTGAAAAAAAAAGGATTGTCATTTTCCCAAAACTTGTGGCTACATATAAAATATTCCATGGACTCAACATGCCTCTCAGCAAATAGCTTGGGGTGTCTACTTTCCAAAATGGGGTCATTTGGGGGGGGGGGGGGTTATGCTATCTTGGCATTTCATGGCCTACGAAACTGTGATAGGTAGTAAGGAGTGAAATCAAGAATTTACGCCCTTAGAAAGCCTGAAGGTGGTGATTGGGTTTGGGACTTTATAAGCGAACAAAGGAAATTTTATAAAAACATATTATTAAATTTGAAGAAATGTTTAAAAAAGCACATAAAAAAGAAGAAAGAAATCTATACAGAGTAATTATCTATACAAAGTATTATGCAAAGTACGAAAATTTACATTGTACATTTTTTACAAATCCAAGAATGAACACATATTTCTCCATAAGCCTAACATGTTTCAGGACGATGTCCCTTCTTCAGAGACGTTTTAGGAGAGAAACATGGATGTATTCAATATTGAATTGTATAAAGAAAATTGTGGAAATATGTACGAAAAATGATTTTCTTAGAAGGTTAAATAAACTTCTGCCGCCAGTTATCCACCAAAAAGATCATGAACTCCGTCCGGGTTCAGAGAAGCCCACACAAAGGCCCCAAGAGAGAGAACAACCCCCACCACATCCACAGCAGAGCCTTTTTAATATGAATGCAGTCCACAAGTGGCTGGAGCGTTGTTACTTGTTGGCAGGTATAGTTTGGCAAACTATAATAATATGTTTTTATAAAATTTCCTTTGTTCGCTTATAAAGTCCCGCTGTACCGGGGGGTACAAGTGTCCCTTTTTTTAGGGTCCCTTTTTTGCAATATATGCTTGGATGTTGACAACGCTCTATTGAGAATTCAAAATTCTCCTCGTGGTTCACCACTATATACATGGATGCGGCTAGACTGCCAAAAAGTCTCACACATGTGGTATCCCCGTACACAGGAGAAGCAGCATTATGTATTTTGGGGTGTAATTTCACATATGCCCATGGCCTGTTTGAGCAATATATAATTTCAGTGACTACTTTGTGTAAATTGTTTTGGGTTTTTTTGTCATTATTCAATCACTTATGACAAAAAAATAAAATATTCAATGTGCTCAACAAGCCCCTAAGCAAATTCCTTGGGGTGTGTCTACTTTCCAAAATGAGGTCATTTGGGGGGTTTGTACCTCTCCTGCCGTTTTAGCACCTCAAGAAATGAGATAGGCAGTCATAAACTAAAAGCTGCGTAAATTCCAGAAAATGTACCCTAGTTTGTAGACGCTATAACTTTTGCGCAAAACCAATAAATATACGCTTATTGAATTTTTGTTTACCTGAGACATGTGGGTGAATGCGTTTTGGCCTAAATGTATGACTAACATTGAGTTTATTGTATTTTTATAACAAAAAGTAGAAAATATTATTTTTTTCAAAATTTTCAGTGTTTTTTCTTTATCGCAAAAAATAAAAACCGCAGAGATGATAAAATACCACCAAAAGAAAGCTCTATTTATGGGAAAAAAAGGACATACATTTTGTTTGGGTACAGCATTGCATGACTGTGCAATTACCATTTAAATCAGCGCAGTGCCAAATTGTAAAAAGTGCTCTGGTCAGGACGGGGGTAAAACCTTCCGTGGCTGAAGTGGTTAAATCATGTGTAAAAAAAATGCTTTCAAGAGTGGGACATACCAAAGAGGAAGATCCTAACAGTGATAACAGACAATAGGAGTAATATGGTGACAGCATTTAAACAAACTACAGCAACAACAGAAGAACCTAACGGCTCTAGTGAGGAAGAATCCCCCATGATGGAAAGTGACTCTGAGACTGAAATTGATGATCTGCGGTGAGTCATTTTATTTGTTATTATTAGGGATGGGCGAATGATTTGGCCCCAGCATAAGTTCGGGCCGAACTTTAGCTGTTCAGACGTTCGACGAACAAACGGGTAGTTTGACCGTTTGTTCAGCCCCCCAAACCGACCACAATGCATTGCGGGGCTGAACAGTGCATTGCAAGCCCTGATTGGCTGAAGCAGTGAAAGCTTCAGCCAATCAGGGCACAGAGCACTGTCAGAGTCATGATTGGACACTGTCATCATGACTTTATCCAATCATGGCTCATTCCCGCCCAACAGTACTATTTTCAGTGTGATTTAGGCGTGGAGAGAGATAGAACAGGGCTCTGTTCAGTGCTATCAGTTAGTTAGTGTGCTATACTGTGCTATTTTGCTTCAATTCTCAGTGTAGAATATTAGTTTAGTATCAGTCTAGGGATAGTGTGAGTGTAGTGAGGAGGACCATCATTCAGCTTTGCATAGTGTGCAGCTAGAGTAGGGACAGCTCAGATAGTTTCACTGTAGTGTAGTGAGACCATCTCAGTAATCTTGACATTAGTAGGGACAGTTCAGATAACGTCAGTGTAGTTGAACACGTCTATTTGATTGCGTTACTGCCAGTTTAGCGCTATTTGCTACTGTGTGTTAATGCCAGTTTAACGCCATTTACTTCTGTGTGCGTTACTGCCAGTTTAAGGCCATATCGTTTTGTGTGCGTTACCGCCAGTTTAACGCCAAATAGTTTTGTGCGTTACTGCCAGTTTAATGCCATTTACTTCTGTGTGCATTACTGCTAGTTTAACGCCATATAATTTTGCGTGCGTTACTGCCAGTTTAACGTCATATCGTTTTGTGTGCGTTACTGCCAGTTTAACGCCATATCGTTTTGCGTGTGTTACTGCCAGTTTAAGACCATATCGTTTTGTGCGTTAATGCCAGTTTAACGCCATATAGCTTTGTGTGCGTTACTGCCAGTTTAACCCCATATAGTTTTGTGTGCGTTACCGCCAGTTTAACGCCATATAGTTTTGTGCGTTACTGCCAGTTTAACACCATTTACTTCTGTGTGCATTACTGTCTGTTTAACGCCATATAGTTTTGCATGCGTTACTGCCAGTTTAAGACCATATCGTTTTGTGTGAGTTACTGCCAGTTTAACGCCATATAGTTTTGCGTGCATTACTGCCAGTTTAACGCCATATAGTACTGTGCTTCACTGTATGTTTGGCGCATTATATTGCAGTATATTATAATGTATCCGTGGAGTGTGTCTGTGTAGCTTGAGTACTCAAATTAAAGTGCACCAAACACCTCTTTACATTGATTAAAGTGCATCTACGTACAGATTTCAACTTCTTCTTTACATTTGCTTATAAGCACCGCCCCCTCCATCCCAATAATGTCTGGGAGGACAACAAGGAGAGGCAGACGTTCCCTTGGCATTGTAAGGGGGCCAGCAACAAATGTGTCCACAGGCAAGGGTGGACGTGGTGGTCACTCCTCGGGCAGGGCATCATTTGTTCTGTTTAGTGAGTTTGCCCGTGCTATCCAGCCACTGCATGCATAGGAGGCGGTGGACTGGCTTACTAAACCTTCCTCATCCTCCTCATCCTCTGTCACGCAAGCAGAGACAAGTGTGTAGTCCCATGCAGTTGCCAGAGTGGATAAACCTGCCTCCCTGTCCACATCTATTCCTGCCATAGCCCCAATATCAGCCATTGAGGCGTCAGCTGAGTTATTTGACCACAGCGTCAGCCACTTGCTCCTTGATGATGCCAAGCCATTATTGGATTCAGATATTGGTTCTGAGGTTGAGGATGACAGGAACATGAGCCTAGAGAGAGAGAGGAACACTGGTAGACAAATTGGCATTCATGTTCCCCAAGCCACAGCGTATTGCCAAGTTGTCTCCAGTGGTAACGATGAAGATGGAGGAGATAGAGATGATGATGATGAGGTCACTAATGCGACTTGGGTGCCAGATAGAGCAGAGAAGGAAACTGAAGGTGAGACAGCACAACACCAAGGAGGCCGACATCAAGAAAGAGTAGAGAGCAGCCACCCTATTCCATCACATTCTGCATCTGTTATCTCCCGGCCCACTCCCCAAAGCTCAGCTGTCTGGGCCTTTTTCAGCACATCAGCAGCAGATCACACTGTTGCTATCTGCAAACTGTGTCTCAGGCAGGTCAAACATCGAAAAAACACCAACCATTTGGGTACTACATGCCTAACAAGGCATTTCATGTACAACCACTCAGCCCATTGGCAAGAGCACCTAAAAGCCACACAAAAGGGGCACAAATCTGTCTCTCCTCCTCCTCCTTACCCACTTCAGTCTGCCCCTGCTATACCGAGTCATTACCTCTCAGAAGCCTCCACTGACATTGATGATGGTATAGCACAGGGTGTCCCAGGTCCTAGCAGCACATCTGCCAGCAGCTCACCACCAGCTGTAGACTGTAGCCGGCAAATTTCTCTGCCCCATCTGCTGCAGTGGAAAAAAAAATACAGTCCCTGCCACCCACATGCCCAGCGTCTAAATGCAAGCTTGTCAAAGTTGTTGGCTCTCCAACTTCAGCCTTTCAGCCTGGTGGATTCTGTCCCCTTTCATGAATTCGCACAATGTGCTGTAACACAATGGCAGGTTCCTAGTCGCTACTACTTTTCACGTAAGGCCGTTCCATCTCTCTACCATAATGTGGAAGGGAATGTTCTGGCATCGTTGGGCAAGGCATTCAGCCGTAAAATCCACCTTACTGCTGACATGTGGTCCAGCAAGCATGGGCAGGGACAATATATTTTTTACAGCACACTGGGTAATGCTGCTTGCAACTCGAAAGAATGCAGGACAGGGCACGGTGCTGCAGCTTGTTGTGCCCTCACGTCTCCATACAGCTGGTGGTGATGATGCCGGACCTGTGAGCTCTACCCCCTCCTCCTCCTCCGCAAACTCCATGCCCTCCTCTGCAGAATTGTCCTATAAACATCAGGTACCCCCTAAGCATTCAAAGGGCTATTCCATGAGTCAGGCTAAAAGGTGCCATGCAGTGCTTCAGCTGGTGTGTTTAGGGGACAGGAACCACACCAGAGCAGAGATTCTTGCAGCTTTGCAGGGGCAGGCCCAGAGGTGGTTCACACCACGCCAGCTGGAGCCAAAAATGGTGGTGTTCGATAATGGCTCAAACCTTCTGTCAGCCCTTAGACAGGGAAAGTTGACACATGTGCCATGCCTGGCACATGTCCTCAATTTGGTGGTGCAGCGTTTTCTAAGTACGTACACAGGGTTGCAAGATGTACTAAAAAAGGCCAGAAGAGTCTGTAGCCATTTCAGGCGGTCATACACAGTCAGTGCTCGGTTGGCCAAAATTCAGCGGGAATTCCACCTGCCCGTAAACTGCCTGATTTGTGACATGCCCACCAGGTGGAACTTGACTTTGGCAATGCTGCAGCGGCTATACACGCAGCAGAGGGCCATCATTAAGTACCTGTGCCAGTACGCCATGACAACGGGCTCAGGCCACCTCAGCTTTTTTTCCCTACGCCAATGGCTGATCATTAAGGATGCATGCACTGTATTGTCACCATTTGAGGAGGCCACAAGGATGGTGAGAAGTGACAGTGCATGCATCAGTGACACAATCCCTGTTGTATTCCTGCTGGAGCCGGCTCTGCGTGGCAATATGGACAGGGCACTGGAGGCAGAGCAGCAGGAGGAAGAGGAGGACTTCCTTTCCTCTCAAGGCCCACTTTATCCAGACACCATCATTCCTATGTCACAGAACACACAAGAGGAGAGAGGGAAGGAGGATGAGGAGGAGGATTCTGGCACTTTCATAGGCTTCGAAGAAGAGGAAGACATGCGTCAATCTAAAAGCGATGGCTTTCCAACCCCAGGACCCTTGGGAGTAGTATGTGGCTGGGGGAGGAAGTTCCAGATGCTGTCATCCTGAGTGACCCCGAGGAGTCTGCTTCTCAAGCCTCAGCAAATTTGAGGTGCATGGGCAACCTCATGCTTCAAAACCTGCGAAATGACCCAAGAATACGTGACATAAAGGAGAAGGCTGTTTACTGGTTGGAAACCCTCCTTGACCACCGTTATAAGGGGAAGGTCTCAGAACTCATCCCATCCCTACAGAGAATACAGAATATAAAATCTCTTTTAGGACATGTTAAAGAGGATTTTATTGAATGTTTTTCCTGACTCCAGTAGGTTACAGTGTGGTGGAAAACGTTGTTTTGAGTCTTCTGTTGGTCAAGAGAGGAGCGTTGGAGAAGGCGTTCACCTAAGTGAGGCATTTTGGAATTTTTTTAGTCCTCGCCGCCCAGGGCTGTCAGCTTCCACATCCCATCGGCAGCGTCTGCATCACATGGTGGATGATTGCCTCGGGGCCAAAACAGAGATGGAGAGCTTTCCAGCTGACGATCCACTAACTTACTGGGTCATGAGAAAAGACCACTGGCCAGAACTTGCCCAGTATGCTATTGAGTTGTTGGACTGCCCTGCATCCAGTATGCTTTCAGAACGGGCATTCAGTGCTGCAGGAGGTTTCGTTACTGATCATAGAACGCGTGCGTCCACAGACTCCGTGGGCCGTTTGACTTTTATAAAAATGAATTAGTCCTGGATTATCAGCTATGAAGCCTCTGATGCCGATGTCACTGATTAAGTCTTTTTGGGATGTGGAATCTCTGCAGGACTTCGAGGCTGCCTATCTTTAAGGCTGTTCAATCATTTAACCTGGAAGAATGTTTATGGTATAGGTTTCATGGGCACAATTAACACCCACAGACCAATTTTTCAGCACCTGTTGGACAGATGCATATCATTGCAATTTTTTTACAGCAAGGCCAATTCTTGCTTATATCAAAATTGCCTCTATAGGGTTATGGTGGGAGGGGGCCACCGACACCCAAAGACAAATTTTTACACACCCGTTACTTATATCCAAAGTCAAAGTGACACCAGAATGTATCCAAAAAATCTCTAATCTTGTTCCCAGTGCACTACATTGTGGTCTCATCATTCACACTGGCTCCCCATGCAGCTTGCAGGGAAAATGTCATTTTTTTTGGGCTTTATAAATGCAATTATTGCTGCAGCAGATTCTAGACATGGTACACATCTGCCACTTTACAGGTAGACTAAGGGGACCCCCCAGTCACTATATTGGAAGGATTTTTTTATTTTTATGCTTTCACTTTAAAAATCAAAAAATCACTCCTCATTTAAAAATGACATTTTTTACAAACTTTTTTTTTTATTGATACATGTCCCCCCGGGGCAAGACCCGGACCCCTATAACCTTTGTATGCCCAATTACTTGCATATAAGCCTTCAAAATGGGCACTTTTGATTTTTGACATTTGGGTCCCATTGACTTTAATGGGGTTCCTTATTCAGGTCTGAACTTTCGCAGTGTTCGGAAGTTCTGGTGCAAACCAAACAGAGGTCTGTTCGGCCCATCCTTAGTTATTATTCTTTTACATGATGACAGTCAATTATCACATGGATATGAGATGATTGATATCGGGGCTATCTGCTCTACTCTACTGTTTATGTATGTAAGGGAGAGAATTTGGTGGGATTTTAAGGGTGCCTGGTATATAGAATAAACTGGTAATACACCATCAGTATAAAAATTATCAAAATTTATTACATAGAGAACAAACAAATATTTAAAAACTGTAGAAATGTTGGCTTAAACAGACATTACACAGATATGGATATACATCTAGTGGACACATGAACAGAGGTCTTTCAGGAATAGTATCCCGACATGTTTCGTCCACTAGTAAAGTTAACACATGTAAATATCAGTGCCCAGGGCTAATGGTTAATATTTATAAAAATCAATAGTGATTACTGCAATTAGTATCAAAACAGTCTCTAAAAGGTCCGTAATGGTGGGTTGATGAGCTGGCAGGCAAATTCTTTATCTTTGATAATCACAAGCGCTGAGGGCAGCTTTCATGGAGAGCGAAGCTGACTCTTTAGACAACCATATGAAACAAGAAAGAGAAAGCGCCTCTGAGTGCAAGCATTTAATTTAGGATAATAAGCACATAAACACACTTACAGTGAAATAAATAGAGTAGAGTTCCAATGGAAGGGTTATCACGGATCGATCATGCGTCCATATGCCGAAATTCTGTGATCTGGCTCCGGAGGGATGGCCGCGGACCTCCACTCGGAGTGACAGACCGTAAGGCAGCCAAGCTGGATGGAAGCTTCCGTGTTCCGGCAGATTACTATGGGCGTGTGACATCACCGGGAAGACTGTAGTGAACGGGAACACACGACGCGTTTCAGAGCATGCGCGAAGCTCACAGTGGGCATGCGCCCTCCTTTTTCAAGTGCAAAAAGGACGGGAAGGATCAAGACTTAAATAGTCCTATGTTAATGACCAAAAGCATTCCAGCTGGATAAGAACGAAACATGGGTGTGTTTAACAGAGGGCTAGTATACTAACACAAACATATGAAACATTTCAAAGATATCTAGAAATTCTAAAAAGACAAACTTATTATGTATCCACCAGAACATTAACTGGATATATTAAGTATAAAACAATAGATAAATTAAAACCTCAAATGGTTAAAAATTTAAAATAAAACGCAATAATCATAGGAACGGGATAAAAACAGCACAAATGTGTGCTCCACATTAAATTATAATTATTATGTCTTGCTAAAATTAGGAGAATATAAAAATATGTAGAAATGTATTCTTTTAAGGTTACCCCATGTGTCAGCGGCTAGCATTTATACGCTCAATGACACACTAGATATCATGTTCTAAGAAAGGGGTTGCTGATAATATACATATGCCATATGTGACATGTTAGAAGTGCCTATCTAATGTTCAGGATAAGGAATAAAGAAAAAGAAAAAGAAGAAGAAGAAAAAAAGAAAAAGGAAAAAGAAAAAAAGGGAGGAAAAAGGGGGGGAAAGAAAAGGGGGGGGGTAATAAAAGGAGAAGAAAAAGGGGAGAGGGGGAGAAAAAGGGAAGGGGGGGAGGGGGGAGGGAAAAACGGGGGGCAGAGGAAGGGAAGGGAAATAAGCAAAAAAATAGAAAAATGAAGAAAGAAGACCAGGATAGTAAAGAAAAGGAAGCTAGGATATAGAGCAATATTTAATTACCAGATGCTATATAATCGTATTGACCTCTAATTCTTCATTCAACCCATTGGGTGCCAGAGTGTCTAGGGTGTATATCCAGAACGTTTCACGTTTGCACAACTTGGAGAAACGTTCGGCTTCGGATAATTTACGTGGTATAGATTCTATCACCCACACTTGTAGACCTGCAGTAGATTGGTTATGGTGCTCTAGGAAGTGGCGAGGAACGCTGTGTTCAAAGATCAAAAAGGCTGCGATGAACACAGCGTTCCTCACCACATCCTAGAGCACCATAACCAATCTACTGTAGGTCTACAAGTGTGGGTGATAGAATCTATACCACATAAATTATCCGAAGCCGAACGTTTCTCCAAGTTGTGCGAACGTGAAACGTTCTGGATATACACCCTAGACACTCTGGCACCCAATGGGTTGAATGAAGAATTAGAGGTCAATACGATTATATAGCATCTGGTAATTAAATATTGCTCTATATCCTAGCTTCCTTTTTTTTACTATCCTGGTCTTCTTTCTTCATTTTCCTATTTCCTACCCCACTGCCGCCACATTTTTACAGCGCTGTTTTAAAAAGGATTTACATGTGAGTGTATTTCTTAACTTTTAATAAATTCTACATTTGTTTATGGATTTACACTATGTGGCCTTTCCTCATTTTTTCCTACTTGTCATCACCACTACTTGGTTCCTAATATCATTCTGAGGGACACATCAGCTTATGGTTCATCCCAAGAACATCACCCTTCTGGATCATCTACAGCCACTGACCACCCAAGCTTTGTCTGACCCAACTCGGCGTATGCCCCTTTGGGTCCATTAGGCCCTGAGGAAGTCACGTGATATGACGTAACGCGTATGACGTAACCGGAAACACATAGCGCGGACCGGAAGTGACGTAGCGAGGACCGCAATCACGCTGTTTTTCACTGTTGTTTGGCGCATTGCTGTTTGCTTTCATGTAAGCAGATATATTTTTTAATAAAACCCTTGGCTTAACAATATTACCCTATTGGAGTCCCTTGCTTTTAATTATCCGTATGTGGAGTCCATCTATTGGAGGAAGTGCCTTCTCCCCTGAGACGGAACAGGACGCCAGCACGAGACCGGACCAGAAAAAGCACAGACCCAAAGAGTATACACAGGCACTTTTATTGTGTCATTGAGGTGAGAGTTCTGGGAGCCCCCAGTGGGCATCCATTGCCACGAAAAGTCACCTGATCACCTATCAACGCATGTTCACTTAATGAGTCACAGTTTATATATGTTATTTTGTCATGCGATTTATGTGATTGAGCAGCACTGAAGTCACTTTGATTCACGTTTTCTACGTTTTTTATGTTATTGAAGGACACTCACTTATATTCACACTTTTATCTACTGTGGTTTTATACTTGGAGGAATTTTATTAGTTGTGCAGTTTTATTTACTAGCAATATTTACTTACAAGTTGTTGCACGGAATCACATACACAATTTATCACCATTGTGCATCTTTTTAGGTGTGTCTGTCTTCACTCCAGATGTTATATACCTATTGACGTGCTCTTTGTCTGAAGTCACATAACCTCTGAGGACTTCCTATCACTAGGATCAATATATATATGGATGATTTCCTCCCACATTCTATACTCAGAACTGTTGGTTTATTTTTTCATCTTGATATTGGACATTTTTAAACTTTTTAGCGCTACACTTATTTTGTTTTCTTTTTACTTGGCATATAACCTGTTGGCTGTGTTAGCTGCTGGTTTTTGTTTTCAGGGCAGCGCAGAATTATATTGTATACTTTTTCTGCAGTGAGTGCTCTGGATGATCTAAGGAGGCCTGTAATGCACACAGTGCTCTGGACAGTGGTCTGCTGAGGCCTGTAATGCTGCATAGTGCTCTGGACAATGGTCTGAGGAGGCCTGTAATGCAGCACAATGCTCTGGGCGGTGGTCCAAGGAGGCCTGTAATTATGCACAGTGTTTTGGACAGTGGTTTGAGGAGGCCTGTAATGCACGGTGCTCTGGACAGTTTTAGGAGGCCTGTAATGCTGCACAGCACTCTGGACGGTGGTCTGAGGAGGCCTGTAATGCACACAGTGCTCTGGACGGTCTAAGGAGGAGGCCTGTACTACATTGCACACAGTGCTCTGGATGGTCTGAGGAGGCTTGTAATGCACATAATGCTCTGGATGGTGGTCTGAGGAGGCCTGTAATGCTGCACACTGTGCACAGTGCTCTGAACAGTGGTCTGAGGAGGCCTGTAATGCACAGTGCTCTGTGACTGTGGTCTGAGAGGCCTGTGATGCTGCACAGTGCTCTGGACAGTGGTCTCTGGAGACATGTAATGCACGGTGCTCTGGACAGTCTGAGGAGGCCTGTAATGCTGCACAGTACTCTGGACAGTGGACTGAGGAGGCCTATTATGCACACAGTATTCTGGACGGTCTGAGGAGGAGACCTGTAATGCACTGCACACAGTGCTCTGGATGGTCTGAGGAGGCTTATAATGCTGCACAGTGCTTTGGACGGTGGTCTGAGGAGGCCTGTAATGCACAGTGGTCTGAGATGGTGGTCTGAGAGGCCTGTAATGCTTCACAGTGGTCTGAGAAGGCCTGTAATGCACAGTGCTCTGGGACTGTGGTCTGCGAGGCCTGTAATGCTACACAGTGCTCTGAACAGTGGTCTGTGGAGGCCTGTAATGCAGGGAAGAGAAGCATTCACAGGCTTTACAGACAGAGCTCCAAGGAAACTGGCATTTCACTTGGGTATACATCCCTCTCTCACATTTTCATTCGTTGACGAAAATTTAATAGATTTTCATCATAGTGTTCATCAATTGACGAAAATGTGAGATAATTTTCATTTAGTTTTCCTCACTGGAAATTTGCCGCTGTCGAAAATTATGATGAAAATGTTTTTGTCTACGAAATTAACACTGCTTGTCACGGTGCCTGTGACCTCTGTCTCCCTCTCTCTCCATGCGGCCAGTCCTCTCTTCAATGGCGACCAGGGAAAGGAAACGAACCTGTAGCGCTGGCAGCAGTGACATCGACAGTGACAGCCAGTCTGTGCAGCTGCTGTCCTGATGGCACTGCGGACCAGGGTTACACCTAAATAGATTTTTTTTAAATCTTTAAATTTAGTTTAACTTGTCAATCAATTTCACCAAATTTACTCTCTTCATCCCTAGTGCTGGTTATAGGTATACTTCAATTGATTTGTAAATATACCCTGCAGGGTATGTTAGATGACAGGCTAAAGCAGAAAACCACCAAAACATGTAAGCATGCTATTGCAGACTTTTAAAGAATTTACATGGGCCTTTGTAACCTGATTACTCAGCATTTAAAGGTAATAACTTTATACCTGGCCTTGTCTGCTCCTATCTCTGCCAGATCTATTCTATTCTTGGCATTTTACAGAGGTTTCACACCTCGTGCAATTAGTGGTAAACCACAGATTGTAAAGTCATGGTCCCTAGACCATGTTGCCAAATTAAATAGCTGGTTTTGACTTTTGCTACCAAATTTCTTGGCTGATGTTTCATGAGCTGTGAAAGCTGTACTATGTTAAAGTGCACCTGTCATTTAGCTTAAAAACTGCAAGAAAAGTAGGCAGGGGAGGTAGACATTTCACTTCCTGCTTTCCTCAATGTTATAATGGTCAGGCCTTCCAAATGTGATATTTTAGTTATTTATGGATAATTCTGGGCTAGTCAGCCCCTTGCGCTTATATATCCTGGATACTCCAACAGTGAGATCTCCCTGCCATGATTTCCATATCTGTTCCTGTCCACCTGGGAGTTTTAGGTGCTCCCATCCACCTTTGTTTGTTCTAGCTCATCCAGGTTGCTACATAATATAAAAATAAATATACAGTTTATTCGGCAGGAGATGCTTGGAACCCATCATTATGGGCACACCAGGTTTGCATACCTGGGAACGCATACTAGTGATCTCTTCAATAGAGTCCCCAAGTGATAAAGAGACTGTCAGGGAGTTTAAAGCTTCAGCATCTGAAATATCCATTTTGGGTGGACTGAAACTTTAAAGAAGCATTACAGTTAGAATAAACCATTATTTAAAAAAATATTAATACAACGTGGTCAAGCAACAGCACCATGAGGACAAACCTCAAGGAAGCTCTGCTCCCCAGGCAACTTTCACCCTGATATAAGACAGCAAATCTTCCTTATACACCCTATGCTGAAAGGGAAAAGGACCCAGGCACTACCACAGACCATCTGCAGTTTGGTCGTTACTAATTACTTCACTCCCTGCTCCTTTACCCACTGAAACCGCAGTGAGACAGAAATGGCGCCTACCCTAAGCAAGGCATATACACTTTGCTGCAAAGACACCACTACTATGGTGACACCACTATCCTCACCCTTACCTGCAGTTGCTGGTCAGTAAGACCAAATCTTGACTGAGTCGAACAGTGGCTCCTGCAGGTCAGAATGACCATGGACCCTTGACCTGGTTACCACACACTGGGATCAAGAGTAGGACATGGTCTGTGTACCCACTTTTCCCCAACTGACTCAGTTCTGAGATACCTGCTGGCTTCTTTCCCCACAAAGCAGGACCTCTGTTCCCTGACTATGAAGATCAAACAGATTTTTGATCTGAGATACGGAAAGTGAAAGACACTATACAGTCACCACCAACATGGGTAGAGGTTCTAGAAACAGAGAGCACCATGTTGTATAACCAATTTACCTGCCTGGAAGAGGCCCAAATGCAAAGCGATACAAACATCTTTGTCTACAGTTGCACCAGAATGATCTGGAAAACAGAGGCAGGATAATTAACCCAAAACTACGTATTATTTCTCATACTATTCCCATTAAAATGTCAGTGGGAGTACAGTGGGCTGCTTTAAGATGGTCAGCTGTGAGGCCGGCTAGTTGGCTCATCCTTTCACGCAGTTCTAGGACGTAGGGCACCACAGGGACCCCAGTATCAGGCTGTCGACCCTCCCAGTATTCTTACAGCAGGGTCAGTGGGCCTCAGAACTTCCTTCCATGAAGGGAGAAAACCCCGTGTATTCCTGGGGTAGGCGAAGAGGAGGTGGGATAGGTATCATTCCCAGTCCAGGTCCTGGCTCACAAAGGCACGTAGAATGGCCTTCAGGGTCCCATTGAAATGTTCACACAGTCCATTTGTTTGGGGGTGATACAGGGTAGTCTGTATTGCCCGCACTCCACAGATCTGCCAGAGAGACTGAACAAGGCCCGACATGAACTGAGCCTCTTGATGCAACAGGATTTCAGTGGGGAAGCCCACTCTAGTGAAAATAGTAACCATTGCTTTCGCAACTTTGCGAGCTGTGATGCTGGACAGGGCTACGGCTTCGGGATAACGAGTAGCATAGTCTACAATATTTAAGATGTACCGCTTTCCAGTTTTTCTGGGGAGAGCTAAGGGTCCCAGGGTGTCAATAGGTACCCTGTTGGAACAGCTCCTCGATAATGGGCTAGGGCTGCAGTGGGATCCGAAGGCCACCGGTCCTCTCGTGTCGCTGACAAGTATCACAGGTTCAACAGTAGTGAGCTACTGATTGGGACATCCCAGGCCAATAGAAGGCCTGGGCCAACCTCTTTTATATCCATAGCATTCCTTGATGCTCGGCCATGGAAATGACGTGGGCAAGGTGCAACAGTTGGGTCTGGAATTGTTGGGGCACTATCAGCCTTCACTAGAACGGGTCAGCCCTACCCTAGCCCAGAAGCTTGTCAGAGTAGAGTTTGGCACAACAGTGGGTTAAAGTCCTTGCCACACAGGCAGAGCAGGGTTTGGCCCAGGAGGGGTTAAAGTCCTTGGGACACGGGCTGGGCAGAGTTTGGCACAACAGGGGTTAAAGTCCTTGGCACACAGGCAGAGCAGGGTTTGGCACAGGAATAGTTAAGGAGTCACCAGTCAACAGCAGCATCCCTACATAGGGGTCCATGACCGTTGGGAGGCAGGTCGGGCAGGGCTCTCCAGGATTCACTGGATCCAAGACAGCGGGGACTCTGGGGATCTGGCTGCAGCTTAAGACCACCCACAGCACAACTGCATAGCAAGGGGGAAAGAAAGCAGATGGAGTTGCTTGAGTTACCCGGGCAAAGAGCTCCACCCCCTCTGCCCCCGGTCCTGCCTAGGGAGCACGGCCTTTGTCTGCAGCGGGCAAGGAGCGCGGGAACAGTGGGGTCGCGCTGTGCCCACTGAGACAGGAGGAAGGGGAGCGTGCGGTGAGAGGCTTGTAGCCTGCATGTGGGGAATCCACATGCAGCCACAGAGGGGAGCAGACTGCCCATCTCTCGGCCGTTAGAACAAAGGGGAATCCTGTGCAGGGAGCAGTTCCCTGGTGCCCAGCACAGACACTAGTTGGTCTGCGTGCAGAGTGCTGGGCACAGGTAGGGCAGTAGGGACAATATGGTGGGCCCGGTGCTGGGGAAAGCAGGGGAGCAATCAGGGGAGCAGGGTCCCTGTGGCAGATCCTACGGTAGCGAAGGGGTCAATGTTCTTGCTCCCTCCCCAGCAGTCAGTTTTCAGTAGCAACTGGAACCTAGCCCGCGTTACGGGGATCCATGGCCTGGTCACATGGTACAGGAAGGAGTTAACAAGTGCACGCATGAGATCCACGCTATGTGCATGGCGGGACCCCATTCTGTTACTGAGTGAGTGAGGTAACAGAGGCACACTGGTCTTGTGAAGAGGGCACAGCAAAAGGTACCGCCATGCACAGGGAGTTGATCCCCCTCCCCCCCAACAAGTAGAATTATAGTTTTATCTTTTGTGTTGAAACCCTTTTTACAGTATATGGGGATACAGGGAACCAGAAGAACTTTTGATGCAGTCCCAAAGTGTAATGCCCTGTACACACGGTCGGACATTGATCGGACATGATCGTGTGTGGGCTCCATCGGACATGGAAAAAGTCCGATGGAGCCCACACATGGTCGGAATTTCCGACAACAAGCTCCGATCACACATATTCCGTCGGAAAGTCCGACCGTGTGTACAGGGCATAAGAGAGTGTCGAGTAATGGGATTAATAATAATTTTAGGATCTGCTCGTATTAACCAGAGGATATTATCAATTGACAAAATGTAACAGTCTATTGTCTCTAAGCTTACCCACAGAGGAGTGTCCTGCATAACATGGTACTTCGTTAACTGTGCCATCTGAGAGTCACTTGGAAAGTGTCATAGTCCTAAGCCCCCACTAAGTGTAGGCAAGAACAGGGTTGATCTTGGCAGTCTGGGTGACGTGGGACCCCAGATGAAGTGCAGGACCCTTCTTTTGGTTTCTCTGATATTTCAACACATAACTCATTATGGATCAACGCCTAGCTGTGAAGTCACTCTAGAAACAACTCTTGCTGCTCCGATGAGCAAAAAATAACTGACATAGGTTCTTCACTCTCTCCGAGACATTTTTTTTATTTTTTTTATTGGAACTGAGGTTTAGAAATTACTTTTTGAACTTTTTTGAAACCGTTTGAAACCAAGTGTTGACAAAGGTGAAGAAGGCTTTGTTTTATCTTTAATACATTTTTTTTATCACCAGTTTTTATGTTCATTTCAGCTACAGGGCCATAACCTCAATTGTCCTCGTGTTTTAAAATCTTCTCCACGTGTTTCTCTTCAACTTTACCTGTGTACACGTATTGCCTAATTGATCAATCATATTTATTTCTTCTCAAACAGTGCTACATCTTCATAAAAACCCAATGTTGTCCTTAAAGTGGAACTTTACTCTCTCAATCAACATTGACTATGTTTAACTATGCATTAGAAAATAGATAGAAAAGTATATTATATTTACTTGTTTTAACTTTTTTTTTACATTTCTTCAGTTATATCTTGGTTTTCAAGCCTAGGTAAATTATGTCATACATCCCAGAAGTCTTCAGGAGGGAAGGAGGGTTTTTTTCCCAGCTAAGCACACCTTTATGGCTGCATGCCTGAGCTAAGGGCAGATAAATTCCAAGGAGTAATTGCTGCATGAATAATCTGTCCTCACTCAAGTTGGCCATGGCCAGAAATGATAGGGGATGTTTTTCAAAGTGATTTGTTTTGCAAAATAAAGGATGGCCACTTGGATGGGTGAGTTTGCTTTCAATATTAAAAAAGGGCAAAAAATACACTGTATCTGAGCACCATAAACCAAAAACACCATATCCTTTAATATTTTTTCTGAGGATATAACTATATTTATAGTCTGGGTTGACACACCACCTCTGCTGGAGGTGTCCTCCAAGAATCCACTAAAATACTTTCTAACATTTCCCTTAAAGTGGTTGTAAACCTCCAGACATGAAATATGAACAAAGCATATCCCTCTATAGTTTGTACTTGTTTTAATCCAGACCACTAAAGCCGCATACACACGAGTAGGAATGTCCGACAGAAAAAGTCAGACGGAAGCTTTTCATCGTATATTCCGATCGTGTGTATGCCTCATCGGACTTTTTTATTCAAAAATTCTGACGGACCTAGAAATGGAACATGTCCTAAATATTTCCGACGGAACCAATTCCTATCGTGAAAGCCGCTCATCTGTATGCTGTTCCGACGGACCAAAAAGGACGCATGCTCTGAAGCAAGTACGAGACAGAAGCGCTCGGTGTGGTAAAACTAGCGTTCATAATGGAGATAGCACATTCCTGACGCTGCAAATTCTGTGATCTTTTAATGCAGCGCATTCTTTTCTTCTTTATAATGCTAGAAGAATGAAGTTGTTTTGCTGCTCATATTCACACAGAGTTCTCACAAACTTATTCCTTCATTATTTTTCCTCATCTCATGAATAATATGTTATTTTTTAAAAGCCCGATCTCCATAATAATGTTTACAATTATTTTTTATACTCATCTTTTATAATTTTTTATTTCATCAAGATTTATTTTACGAGTAGTTAAAAATTATTTTCTAGTGATCTCCATATAATTCGTTTTTTTTGTGTGTCAAGTTACCACAATAACATCCATTTATTCTGGGTAACAAAAAAAAAAGGAAGTCAACGCTGGAGAAACTTTTGGACTATGCAAAGCCTTTTGGCCCTCAGGGCACACATCAAGTCTGTGGAAAAGAAAATTGGAAGCTTGAGGAGTCCATATAATAGGGAACACAATCTGGTCCAGGAATCCCAGAGATCAGGACCAGCAGCAGATGACATATATGTCCCCAGGCTGTGGTACTACAACAGTCAGCATCTTCTGTCAGACCAGACTGAACCCAGGCCATCACTTTCTTTTCTTCCCTCCACGCTTCCCTGCAGCCTTCCTTGGAGGCTGTGGCTCTGATGGTGGACTTGTGGCAGGAGGAGGAGGATGAGCTTGCTCATATATGTTGCTGTTCTCAGTCAGCTGGCCCCTCAACCCCTTCTGAAGGGCATCAAAAATAATTCTCTCACGGAGGAGGCATTGGCCCTTCTCCAATTCCAGCAACCTGGTGGCTAGATAGCAGCCATAGGTCTTTTCAGCGTTGGGGGGGCTCCTGAGGAAATCGCTGGCCTCCCTAATGAGGCCCAGTGCTGCCTCCTCCGTCATTGTCCCCTTCCTGGGCCTTTTGGTGGTAAGGCAGAGGGGAGGCACCTGGGATAGGGTGAGGCTCTTACTGGGCCCAGCCACCTCCTGGCTGCCACTGGGCACGGCCCCCTCCTGGCTGCCACTGGGCACGGCCTCCTTCTGGCTGACGCTTTCCAGACCCTCCTCCTGGCTGAGCTCATTTTGCTTCATCAATCACACACAATTTTCAGCTCATGACTTGCAAATTGAAAGTTAATAAATAGAAAAGATTATCATTCTGACCCCAGCATTTTTCAAGCTGGTCACCAACATTTTTGGCCACTACTGTCTAGTGATATGTATACATCATTTTTTGTACAAAATCATTGATTTGTAAGCAATTCTAACATCTAGTTAACATCATTAATATTAGGACAATAAATATGTCTAAAAAAGAATATACCTGACTCCAGCCGGGCGCATCCACTTCTTCCAGGATGGAAGGCCCAGGTTGTTCCTTGTCAGCCTCTGCTGGGGTTGAGGGAACGGTGGAGGGAAGGCTACAGGGAAGGGTAGAAAGTGATTCCCTGGCTTCAGTCTGTTCGTCCAGAAACCACAGATTGTTGAAGTACCACAGTCTGGGTACATACACTTACGCTGCTGATGCTCCTGATTTGAGGGATTTCTTGATTTTAATATGCTCCTTCCTATACATGTTCCTCAAGATCACAATTTTTGGTTCCACAAACTTGATGTTTGCAATGGGGACCCGAGTCTTCACAAATTCCAGAAGTCTCTCCAACGATGAACTCCTAGCTGGTTTATTATAATATAAACTGTGTTTCACCTCCCACAAATTCCTCATCTCCCTGTATTAGTCTATGAAACTGCCCATGAATTCTGGGTCCTTAAAGGGATTCATCTTTGCTGTAAGACAATACACAAGACAAAAACACTGTTAGCCTAAAATCTCATTATCTTATCCCAATATAGGCCTCATTCTTGAAGCAGTATAGGCCACTGTGATGGGCCAAGTTCAAATTTTACCTTCGTTTAGCACACTCGCTACTTCCGTTCTTTCGTCCCACACACACACACACACAGATTGTACGTACAACACATGCGTGTTAGCTTTATATACACTGCGCATGCGTGAAACTTCGCCCATGTCGCCCGCCCCTGACATTCTTTTTTCAAGAATATTCCCCGCCCCTTCTCTCTTCAGTGCGCAGTAGGAGCAACATGGGTTGTGTATATTATGTTTTAAAACATGCCTGTTTGTAAAAAAAAAAAAAAAAAAATATTGAGAAAAAAACAAAAATATAAAAAATTTTAATAAACGCACATGTGAATGTGCACAGAGTAAAAATTTTGAGAAATAACAATGTGTGGCTTCTTCTTTCAATGCTCAATACCAGTTTTATAAGTAATTTTGTGTTTACAGTGACAATGGGGCTTATTTACTAAAGGAAAATCCACTTGGCAGTACAAGTGCACTAGAAGAACCTAGGAGACAGCCAAAAAGAAAAGCAAGCAATAAAGAAATTTCAAGATTTTATCTGATCATTTTTTTTTTATTAATAAAAATTAGACATTGTCTGGCATTGCAATGGCCCCCTACCCGTAAAATAATTAACATATTTCTCCCTAACTTCATGGGCACTTTGGGGGGCCAAGCCAGTACGGCCAGTATCCAGGCCCGTCAGGGAATTCTGTGTAATATGTCCGCCCTCGGGCCCAACTGAGGCTATATAATTCTGTGAATTTTTGTGTAAATAATTGTGAAGTATGCAGCAGCATAGGAAGATATGGTTGATTTTGTAGTCCGCCATATGGATTGCTGTCAGAAACAGGCGGAAGCGGCTGGCCATCACCCCGAAGGCATTCTCAATGACTCTTCTCGCTCTGGCCAGCAGGTAGTTAAAAACCCTCCTCTCCAGGGTGAGGGTTCTTTGGGGGAATGGCCTCATCAGGTGCTCGCCCAGACCAAAGGCTTCATCTGCAATAAAGACGAAGGTAGTCCTTCCACGTTATCTGCATCAGGTGGCAAGGCCACCAGTCTGGAGACGCTGGTAAAACTCTGTCTGAGCGAAGACTCCTCCATCGGACATCCAGCCATTCTTCCCCATGTCCACATAGAGGAACTCATAGTGTGCCGACACCACCGCCATTAACACTACACTATTAAACCCCTTATAGTTATAATAGTAAGACCCCGAATGGGGTGGTGGCAGCATGTGGACATGCTTCTCATCTATAGCCCCTCCACAGTTGGGAAAGTCCCAACGGTCAGCAAAATGGGAGGCCACAGTCTGCCATTCCTGTGGCATTGAAGGAAACTGTGGAATCAAACAAGAAAAAAAATATAAGTACTTTTGCACATAACATTGCAAGCAGATTACACAAAAAACATTATTGCACAACATCAGTATAATGTTTATTTTAAGCAGTATTTAAAGACTAAAATATAAGGCCTACTTATCAGATTCCTCACCCCCTCTTATGGCCCATTGATAAAATTGTATGGGGGGGAGTGTTTGAGGTGACTTTGGGAGCCAAAAAAAATGCCTCCAGCACTCTGCCTGAATTTAAGGACACACATAACATTTGGACACATTTTAGGGGGGGGGGTTATAAATGAATTTAAGAACACACATAACATTTGGACAAATTTTAGGGAGTGTTTCGGGGAAAGCAGTACAATGGAGCTGACAATTTACATTGTTAAGGGACTAGGCTATAGGCGTATATGGGCCCAGGATAGCATGTTGGGGAGGTTAGTGAAGGCAAATATGCATGTAGGCCAAAAAAGAAGCATTAAAAGCTTCCAGCATGCATGAGGATAAAGGGGACATTCACAGCATATTCCAATCATGGTAATTAGGGAATGGTGAAATAAATACAATACATTAGCAAACATTAAATACATAGAATGTGATGTTAAAGGAGAAAACTTACCTTAATATAGACCTTCTGCAGGACCTGAATGATGGCAGAACAGGTCTCTGGAATAATGATCCCCAGAGCCTGGGGGAGATGCCTGTTGAGAACTTGAGGTCCTGCAGACTTCTCCTAGTCGCCAAGTACCATAAGGTGGCAACTAGCCTCTGCTCCGGAGTGATGGCTTGCCTCATGCAGGTATCCTGCCTGCTGATATAAGGGGTCAGCAAAGCCAAAGGACGGTGAAAAACGGGGTCCGTCATCCTGAGATAATTCATGAAATCATCAGGGTTATTCTCACGGATCCCAGGAAGCAAAGGCATGTGCGAGAATTGGTCAAGCTGGAGTAACCAATTCTTGGTCCATGAACTCCTCTCCACCCTGTTCATGGACTGGGCTTGGGTCAAAGAATGAACCCCAACACCAAGCCCCCACACAGCATGAACTCTACGACGAGTACGTACATGCAACATGGCTTCAAAACGGTCGGCTGGTCAGAACGAACTTAACAGAATGCACTGAAGAACAGCAAGGCCTGTGAAGAGTGAGCTGAAAATCAGCAACGAGCAGACAAGAACGCACTGAAAAAACAGATGCAAACTGACTACACGCACTGAAAACCAGATACAAACCCACAAGCACAAACTGAACAGCAGTAAAATGATCTGAAAAAGCTGGAGTCTGAAAAGCGCGAATCGTCTCTCACCAAACTTCTACTAACTCGAGATAAACACGAGATTAGCAGAAGGAGCCCAAAGGGTGGCGCACTGGGTACTGAACTTCCTTTTTCTAGTCCCATCGTATGTGTTGTACGTCACCTCGTTCTGGATGGTCGGACTTTGGTCAGACTTTGGTTTGACCGTGTGTAGGCAAGACCACTTGAATGGTCTTATTCTGACGGCAAAACCGGTCATGTGTATGCAGCATTAGGGGGAGATTTACTAAAACAGGAGAGTGCAAAATCTGATGCAGCTCTGTGTAGCAAAGTCCCAGGCCTCTTTTGGCCTAATAGTTACCTCCAGAGTTAGGGAGAGCTGACATCCTTCAGTGTAGAGTGGGTTACAAGGCATGGTGGGTGTAATGCAAGATGAACAGGTGGGCGCCAGACACTTTTTTGAATGCAAAGAGATTTATTGTCTCTTAAACAGAACTGTGGGAGAGAGGGTTAGGGCCAGGACACCCTTAGGTAAATGCAAAGATAATTAGCAGACTCCGAGACTTCTATAGGTAGACAGCTATACAGGTGAAGGCCTCCAAATGGACACCACTTCTGTATATGTAGGACCGCTGTCTCCTATGGCAACATTCTTGTAGCTATTACTAACAGTAAAGGTATTCAACCATCTGCAACACGAACAGTTCTCTTTACCCCACACTCACTCACTGTGGGTCTTCACTCAACGAGCTCCCAGTCTCTCTCACTAGACTTCAGATCCAATAGCTACTGGATCCCCCTGAGCTCTTTCACTGTAGCACTCAGTATCTTCCTCAAGCGTCACCCCCGCTTCCTTGCTGGGTCTCTGGCTTGGCACTCACAGATACTCTTCAAGCTTTACCCCTGCTGACATGTTAGGTCCCTGGCTTGGCACTCCACAAGCATCACCTCTGCTGTCCCGCTGGGTCCCTGACTTGGCACTTGCTGAAGTTTTCCCACTTCTTCACCGTCCCTGGCTGGTGAGAAGTCTGCTCTGGTACTGGCCTCAGCTTACTCACAATGGTCTCCGGTAGCAAGGTGGATGGTCCCTTTTTAGTCCCTTTTTTCGCACAATTTGAAATGTTGTAATGATGTTTTGTATACTGTCAAATGTCTCAAATCAAATTCTATTTTTTTATATATTTCTCTAGAATCTAAATCCCCCTGAAGAAGACCAGAATGGTTCGAAATGCATTGGGGGTATTCGTGTGAATATTAATGTTGATAATGCAATTGGCAAACTATGTTCTCCTGAGGGCCTCTTTGCCATGAGTGATGTTCTATGTTGTTATTTGTAACATGAACCAGAGTTTCTATTTTATAATAAATCTACCATATATTTGAACCTATCTTTAATTCATGATTTATCAAATATTTCTATACAAATGTCTAAATGTTTTGCTGCTTAAAAAACCCATGTGGAAACTTTCCATTTTATAAATTTAATAACAGCCCTGTCTAAGCATCAGGGTGCTACATCTGCATAGAAACCAATCAACTTTCAGTTTTTTTTATTAGCCAAAGCTTAATTGAACAAGCTGAAGTTAGAAGCTGATTGGCTACCATGCACAACTGCACCAGATTTTACAATCTCCAGTTTTAGTAAATCAACCCCTAAGTGTAATTTCTGTCTGCTGCTTCATTCCTCTGCTATCAGCATGAGTCACGTCTAACAAGTTTTCCAAGAGAAAAAGGTCACAGAAAAGGGACCTCCAGCACACAGCCTGTGATTTACAGCCTCGGCTCTGTTCTTGTGTGCTGTATGAAGGGGTGTGTTCCACTTTTCTCCAATCAGCTCTCAGAGCTCTCCTCGCTAAGCTCTGCAGACAAAAATTCTGTACGTTGAATGGCTGTAGAGATGAAAAGACTGCAGATAAACAGGTACAACTTCTAGAGGAGGATTTGTTTCATCTCTGTGTATCACCTGAGGCCAGTCACTTCACTGGGTATATGTAAAGGTTTACAACCACTTACAAGATACACAATCCTTCAGCCACAACAGCACACAACAGACACGTTCTACTGCAGATTCTACAGAAACATCTTTGCAAACCTGCAAGGTGACATATTTTACATGGAACATATTATGTTGGACTTTGATCTCATTTTCCATAAACATTTCATATACATATATCTATACAATGTTTTATTGTAGTGATCTCCTTTGGTTTTTCTCACTTGGGTTTTAAGGCAATGTAAAAGCTTTTAAAGCGTTCAATACCTTGTGCAATGTTATTAAGGTTCAGTTCTGCAAAGTAAATGCCAACTCCAGCTGGATTTTTAGTGATTAACACACTGTGTATAAAAAAAATTGTGTTTCTACTTATTGTTATCCTTTTTTCCCCTCTAGGCTTTTTACAGACACTTCCTGCCTACAGTTACTCACTGTGCATGTTGTAATAGGAAAAGGAGAAGCACTCAGGTCACCATATCCGTAAACATGAGAAAAAAGGGGATACCAGATAGTAACCAAAAATTTGTGTCCTGAAGAAGCCTCACGGCGAAACGCGTAGAAGCATGACGCATAAGGGCTCAATGTACAAATTGTATCATTTGATTCATGTTTTTATCCTTCTTTTTTTAATACTCTTTAGGAATTATTGTATGAATTTTTTCAATAAATATTTTTTGATTCAATAATAATTGTCTTACCTTCTCCATTGTTTCCATGCCTATAAAGTCCGAATTTTTGGTTACTATCTAGTATCCCCTTTTTCCTCACTATGCATGTTATTGCTCAGGGCCGGCTTCTTGATGGGGGCAACTGCAGATTTAGCTTTAACATAGCCAATAGGAAACTGTACTAGATAGAGAGACAAAGCAGGAGAATAGTTAGGAAACAGGGAGAGAGTGTTGTCACCACATCACAGGAAGTACCAGAACTAGGACCTCTATGGCTCACTAGGATTTTTTTTAATGAAAAAAACAAAAAAACAAATAGATATAGAATATGACTTTTGAAAATACTTAACATAAAAAACATTATATGACATTTTAGTCATGTTTTTAGTCACTGATTTTAGTCACTGATTGTATATATATATATATATATATATATATATATATATATATATATATATATATATATTAGGGCTGTTACTGAATAAAATTTTTGTGTTCGATTAATCTTTTTTTTTAAATCGATTAATCGACTAATTTCGATTAATCATATAACGCACATACAGATCCAACTACTGTTAGTTGATGTCATGCGTAGCTCCTCCCCCATACGCATTACGTTCAAACAGAACTTCCTCAGAACTTCCTCAGCGGCGCAGGGCTATGGCATCACCCTACAGTCTATTTAAATAGCACCGTTGTGCATCAGGGGGACCGATGAAGAGCCAGAGACATCCATCACCTGCTAAGACAGCAAAGCTCTTTGGAAAAAAAAAAGTGCCCTCATCATAAATGTTTCTTGATTGCTGGATAACCAATCAATGTCAGTTCATCGTCAAACTGACTTACAGCCAGGAAAGCCCTCAGATATGTTGATTTTCATAGCCAAGTCCAGGACTTACATAGATGTTTATCTGAATACTTTGACCAGTGAGATCAATCAAATCGTTAGGATCTGTCTTCCTCAATTTATAATTTCTCGGACATCGACGTCACCGGACTCCTCCCCCCATCCCTTCGTTAGCAGACGGAGGCACTTGGGGAAGGGGGGAGGAGTCCGGTGACGTCGATGTCCGTGACATCACCGGATCTCAGACGGAACTCCCTGAAGACCCGGAAGCCAACGGAGAGGTGAGTACCGATCAAAAGAATTTTGATCGATAAAAAAAATTAAGGAATCGAGGAATTAATCTTTTATTTTCCCAGCCCTAATATATATATATATATATATATATATATATATATATATATATATATATATATATATAAATTTTTTTTACGTATTTATTTGGATATTTCAAGATATTTCAATATATAAGAAAAAGTCCAGAGGATCGCTGCACTTAAAATTTCTTTATTGAACCAAAATTCAAACAAACATTACATGATCTGTAAGTTCATTAAGTTTCGGGCTCACAAGCTTACGCCCTTCTTCAGATCAGACACACATCTAAAGTCAAAGTTACTGACATGGCTTAAATACCATCATTTTAAACATTTGGAATCAATGATGTGATTAGTAATCGATCGAATACAAACTAAATCCTTTTCCTATACGTCCTTATATCACAGGTGGGGAAATGCTTAGCAAAGCGTAGAACCCTCCCATATTTCAACAGAAGCCTTCAACTCGTTTAATATGTCAAAATGAAACATGTACACAATGTATCACTATCTGGCCATCACATCGAATGAATTTGCACATAAATAAACAAATATAAATCCAGAGCTGTATTCAAGCCCTTAGGGGCAATAGTATCAAGAAAATTAATCCAATGTACCACTCGCTTTTTTCAAATGGATTCTCGGTTACCACACCTCCTATTCTTATTAATTCCCTCCAGTACCATGAATTTTAATTGGGAAATCGAATGTCCTTTCTCCAAACAAATGTCTTGCTAAAGGCAACTGTACCAATTTGTCTCTGATTGAATATTTGTGCCTTGCTATCCTATCTTTAACTTTCTGAATGTTCTCTCCTATGTAAACTAACCCACATGGACATTTTATTGCATATATTACATATGACAATTGGCAAGTGTAATAACCTTTGATTTTAATATCATCCCCTTATGTGGATGGGATATACTCTTAACTTTTATCATGGAGCTACATTGTATACACGATAGACATGGGTATGACACTGTATTACGGGATCCTAAAAAAGTTACTAATGGGCTAGGACGGGTATATTGGTGAGATCTGACCAATCGATTCCTTAGTGTTCAACCTTTTCTATATGAGGATAAGGGGGGAGCTTGGAATTCACTAATATTTGGATAATTCTCTCTTAATAAACCCTAATTTTTCTTAACCACATCAATACTGGACACTTTCACCCCCTTCCTTCCCAGACCAATTTTCAGCTTTCAGCACTCTCGTACTTTCATTGACAATTGCACGGTCATGCTACGCTGTACCCAAATGAAATTTTTATAATTTTGTTCGCACAAATAGAGCTTTCTTTTGGTGGAATTTATTCACAACTCCGTTTTTTATGTTTTGCGATATAAGCGAAAAAAGAGCGGAAATTTGGCAAAAAAACTATTTTATTCTATTCTATTTTAAAAGAAATCCAATGAAATCGAATTTTGTCATAAATTTAAGCCGTATTCTGTTACATGTTTTTGGTAAAAAAATTTCCGTTAAGTGTATAATAATTGAATCGTGTGATCACGGACAGATGTACGCAAATGATCATGTACAGATGTGCGCAGGTGATCACGGACATATATGTGCAGATAATCATTGGGACATGTGATTTTAGTGGGACATATGTGGGGAACAGGTGTTTTTATTATTTGGGGACATGTGTTTTGGGGACATTGTGGGGGGACATGTGTGTTTTACATTGTGTGGTGACACCAAGTTGGCGATCAGTGAGTAAAAAGCTGTAAAAAACAGCTCATACTCACTGATCAGCAGCCGGCTGCAGCAATCCCCTCTCCTCTCTTCACCGACAACTTCTGTGTGAGGAGAGCCGATTGCCTAGCAACCCGGCTCTGTGTTTACATCACATGACGGCTGTGATTGGACACGGCCATCATGTGATCAGGAGGGCCAATCACAGGGCCCTCCTGCCGATTGGAAATGCGCCGTGTCCTGGTGATACGAGCGCATCGGGATCGCGACGCTGCCCGCGCACGCGCGATCCCCCTACCTCTGAGGGATGTTCCTGACCATCCACTCAGATGGAGAGAGCGCCCACCCGGCCGTTTATGTACATTGGCTGGGTGGGAAGTAGTTAAGGATATTATGGATACGAAGTGAATATGGATGATACTGTGACACAAATGGAATTCTCCTATCATTTCTATAGTGACGCCTATTATCTGCTAAATGTATACGTTTCCTTTTAACTAATGAAACTGGATAACCTCGCTTGACAAGCCTGGTTTTCATTTCATTTAGTCTTACTTCACATTGTTGTGGATCACTAACAATTCCTTTAACCCTATACAGCTGGCTCCTAGGTATCAAATTAAACACCCCATGGGGGTGAAAACTCTTATGCCCTATACACACGGTCGGACATTGATCGGACATACCGACAACAAAATCCATGGATTTTTTCCAACGGATGTTGGCTCAAACTTGTCTTGCATACACACAGTCACACAAAGTTGTCGGAAAATCCAATCGTTCTGAACGCGGTGACGTAATACACGTACGTCGGGACTATAAACGGGGCAGTAGCCAATAGCTTTTGTCTCTTAATTTATTCTGAGCATGCGTGGCACTTTGTCCGTCGGATTTGTGTACACACGGATTTTGTTGTCGGAAAATTTTATAGCAAGCTCTCAAACTTTGTGTGTCGTAAATTCCGATGGAAAATGTGTGATGAAGCCCACACATGGACAGAATTTCCGACAACAAGGTCCTATCACACCTTTTCCGTCGGAAAATCTGACCGTGTGTACAGGGCATTATAGTGTAATAATTGATTACGATCAGTACTTTTTATAAACAGATCGATCTCTATATTTGTACCATTTATTTTCAGCAATGTGTCCAAAAATGAAATCTCCTTATTGCTATACAAGATATAAAATTTCAGACCTGGGACTAAATAATTGATATACTGACCAAACAATAAAAGGTTTCCAATGTCGCCATCCCACACTGCAAACATATTATCAATAAATCTGAACCACCCCTTACAGTGTTCACTAAACATTTTATTATTATAAATAAATGAGGTCTCAATCATATTGAGAAATATATTTGCGTACGGGGGTGCGACATTGGAACCCATCGCTGCCCCTTTAAGCTGCAAATAATGGGTCTCTTTAAAGAACAATTTTAAGCAATGCAAGCAGAAAATCAATTTGTTTATCATTATAGCACTGTGACTGTACCAGCAGCCGCCGGCAGGCTTCCGTACCCAGATCATGTGGAATGACAGTGTAAAGACCAGAGATGTCCCAAGTGACTAGAAAAGAGTCAGGTCCTACTTGTATATTCCTAATTTTCTCTAAAAAGTCACCAGTATCACGTATATGATCTGGTATTGATTACAAGTGGAGCGAAACATCTATCCAAATATTGCGCTAATGGAGCGGTAACCGACTGTTCCAGACACTATAGGATGGCCGGGGGATTCAAAAGGTCCTTATGAATCTTTGGTAATATATACATTACCGGTGTGACAGGATAATCGCATATTAAAAATTTCTGGGTGTCATTTTCAATAATACCATCTTTAAGAGCTCTCAATACCATTTTTTTATTTTAGACTGAACCTGAAAGACAGGACAAGAGTCCAACTGTTTATATATGCATATCTGATAGCTGTCTTAATACCTCAGCTTCATATCGCGGGGTGTCCATAACTACAATCGCTCCCCCTTGTCAGCCAGTATGATAACAATATCTAGCTGAGCCGACAAGGAGGACAGAGCTTCACTTTCTTTGCGACTATTAAGACAGCTATCAGATATGCATATATAAACAGTTGGACTCTTGTCCTGTTTCAGGTTCAGTCTAAAATAAAAAATGTGGTATTGAGAGCTCTTAAAGTGGTTGTAAACCCTTACAGACCACTTTTACCTACATGTAAGCCTAGATTAAGGCTTACCTGTAGGTGCAAGAAATATCTCCTAAACCTACACGGTTTAGGAGATGTCCATGGCGCATGCATACGGCGTAGACAGCGGCACGCAGGCGCACTGAGCATGCCATTTCTAACGGCGATCGTGCCGTTAGTGGCGGCTCCCACGCACATGCGCGGGAGTGACCTCATCGCAGCTCCTGCCAATCACAGCGCGGGAGCCGCGACACCCGGAAGGAAGATGGACGCTTCGTGGAAGAGGGGACAGCGGTGACATCGCAGGCTCCTGTGTCAGGTAAGTGACACATAATGGGCTACTATGTGATGCATAGTAGCCCATTATGCTTTACCTTTGCAGGGAAACAAAGAGGAAGTAAACCCATTAGGGTTTACTTCCTCTTTAAAGATGGTATTATTGATAATGACACCCAGAAATTCTTAATATGCGATTATCCTGTCACACCAGTAATGTATATATTACCAAAGATTCATAAGGACCTTTTGAATCCCCCCGGCCATCCTATAGTGTCTGGAACAGTCAGTCACCACTCCATTAGCGCAATATTTGGATAGATGTTTCACTCCACTGGTAATCAATACCAGATCATATCTACGTGATATTGGTGACTTTTTAGAGAAAATTAGGAATATACAAGTAGGACCTGACTCTTTTCTAGTCACTTGGGACGTCTCTAGTCTTTACATTGTCATTCCACATGATCTGGGTATGGAAGCCTGCCGGCGGCTGCTGGTACAGCCACAGTGCTATAATGATAAACAAATAGATTTTCTGCTTGCATTGCTTAAAATTGTTCTTGAAGAGAACTATTTTTTGTTTAAAGAGACCCATTATTTGCAGCTTAAAGGGGCAGCGATGGGTTCCAATGTCGTACCCCCGTACGCAAATATATTTCTAAATATGATTGAGACCTCATTTACCGTATTTATCAGTGTATAACACGCGCCGGCGTATAACACGCACCCCAAGTTTAGGAGGGAATTTTAAGGAAAAAAACTTTTATGAGGGAAATTTAAGGAAAAAAACTTACATTTAAATGCCCATAAATGCTGCCTTATCAGTGTCCATCTGTAGCCTTGTCAGTGTCCATCTGTAGCCTTGTCAGTGTCCATCTGTAGCCTTGTCCCTGTGAAATTTGCAAACTTGTAGGTACACTGCCATTTAAAAATGGTGCCTCCGTTCTCGGCGGCTCTCGGTGGCTTTCAGACGCACTTGGCGGCTCACGGATGCAGCGGGACTGCGAGAGCCGCTGAGAATGTCCGAGAGCCACCGAGAATGGCCGAAAGTGGCCGAGAGCCGCAGAGAACAGACAAAGGGCTCCCAATTGGCGAGGGATCGGCGTATAACACGCACCCACGATTTTCCCCTGATTTTAAGGGGAAAAAAGTGCGTGTTATACGCCGATAAATACGGTATTTATAATAATAAAATGTTTACTGAACACTGTAAGGGGTGGTTCAGATTTATTGATGATATTTTTGCAGTGTGGGATGGCGACATTGGAACCCTTCTATTGTTTGGTCAGTATATCAATTATTTAGTCCCAGGTCTGAAATGTAATGTCTTGTTTAGCAATAGGGAGATTTCATTTTTGGATACATTGCTGAAAATAAATGGTACGAATATAGAGAGCAAACTGTTTATAAAAAGTACTGATCGTAATCAATTATTACACTATAAGAGTTTTCACCCCCCATGGGGTGTTTAATTCGATACCTAGGAGCCAGCTGTATAGGGGTAAAGGAATTGTTAGTGATCCACAACGATGTGAATTAAGACTAAATGAAATGGAAACCAGGCTTGTTAAGCGAAGTTATCCAGATTCATTAGTTAAAATGGAACGTGTACATTTAGCAGATAATAGGCATCACTATAGAAATGATAGGATAATTCAATTTGTGTCACAGTATTATCCATATTCACTTCGTATCCATAATATCCTTAAGAAATATTGGGGTTTATTAAGAGAGAATTATCCGAATATTAGTGAATTTCAAGCTCCCCCCTCATCCTCATATAGAAAAGGTAGAACACTAAGGGATCGATTGGTCAGATCTGACCAATATACCCCTCCTAGCCCATTAGTAACTTTTTTAGGATCCCGTAATACCCCTGTACCCCACATCATACCCATGTCTATCATGTATACAATGTAACTCCATGATAAAAGGCAAGAGTATATCCCATTCACATAAGAGGTATGATATTAAAATCAAAGGTTATTACACTTGCCAATCGTCATATGTAACATATGCAATAAAATGTCCATGTGGGTTAGTTTACATAGGAGAGACCATTCAGAAAGTTAAAGATAGGATAGCAAGGCACAAATATTCAATCAGAGACAAACTGGTACACTTGCCTTCAGCGAGACATTTTTTGGAGAAAGGACATTCGATTTCCCAATTAAAATTCATGGTACTGGAGGAAATTAATAAGAATAGGAGGGGTGGTAACCGATAATCCATTTAAAAAAAAGCGAGAGGTACATTGGATTAATTTTCTAGATACTATTGCCCCTAAGAGGTTGAATACAGATCTGGATTTATATTTGTTTATTTATGTGCAAATTCATTCGATGTGATGGCCAGATAGTGATACATTGTGTACATGTTTCTGTCAGAAACCATGAAATTAGACCGAGACAGAAGTACAGTTAAATCACACTTGTTTAATAAAAAAAGTAAAAAGAACAAACAGTCAAAACATAGCCAAAGTTCAGTAACCGGGACTGATTGTCAGCAAAGCCAGAAGTCAGGGATCAATGTAGTGGAACAGCAAGCAGGATCCGGAGCCAGAAGGGATGTCAGCAAAGCCAGTCTTTAACCGCTTCCCGACCAACTGCCACAGTTATACTGCGGCAGGTTGGCTCCCCTGCGCGAGCCGTCGTAGCTATACGTCGGCTTGTGGGGACGGGATTGTGCGTGCGCGCACCCGCTGTACCGTCGGCCACGAGCGATCATGAGCAGGAGAGACAGAAGGACGAGTGTGTGTGTAAACACACACTTCCCTTTTCTGTTCTGATAGTAGTGACAGATCATGTGTTCCTATTAGCTAGGAACCACGATCCGTCACTTCCTCCAGTCAGTCCCCTCCCCCTTTAGTTAAAATCACCTCCCAGGGAACACAGTTAACCTCTTGATTGCCCCCTAGTGTTAACCCCTTCACTGCCAGTGACATTTTTACAGTAATCAATGCAATTTTATAGCACTGATCGCTGTATTAATGACAATAGTCCCAAAAATGTGTCAAAATTGCCCGATGTGTCTGCCATAATGTCGCAGTCACGATAAAAATCGCAGATCGCCGCCATTACTAGTAAAAAAAAAAATAATAAAAATGCTATAAATCTATTCTCTATTTTCTAGACGCTATAACTTTTGTGCAAACCAATATACGCTTATTACGATTTTTTTACCAAAAATATGTAGAAGAATACATATCGGCCTAAACTGAGGAAAAAAAAAATTTTATATTATAGCAAAAAGTAAAAAATAATGCGTTTTTTTCAAAAGTGTCACTCTGTTTTTGTTTATAGCACAAAAAATAAAAAAACGCAGAGGCGATCAAATACCACCAAAAGAAAGCTCTATTTGTGGGAAAAAAAGGACGGCAATTTTGTTTGGGTACAACATCGCGCCACCGCGCAATTGTCAGTTAAAGCGACACAGTGCCGATTAGCAAAAAGTGCTCTGGTCAGGAAGGGGGTAAATTCTTTCAGGGCTAAAATGGTTAAACAGGAACGCAGGCGATGTTTTCTTGTGATGTGACCAAGACGAAGGCAGAGCTCCTCTGGACTGGACGGTTTAAGTAGGCAGGACTGACGAGCAGGATCATCAACAGCTGAGTAACTCTGGAGAGAGATGAGAGCTGGCAATTAGCCGACAGCTGAGGGGCCAGCTCAGAGAAGTAAGGGCTGAGCCCAGCCTTAAGTTTCTTTTTGACAGATTAAACTAGTTGAAGGCTTCTGTTGAAATATGGGAGGGTTCTACGCTTTGCTAACCATTTCCCCACCTGTGATATAAGGACGTATAAGAAAAGGATTTAATTTGTATTCGATCGATTACTAATAACATAATTGATTCCAAATGTGGAAAATGATGGTATTTAAGCCATGTGTGTAGCTCTGACTTGAGATGTGTTTTGATCGGAAGAGGGGCGTAAGCTTGGGAGCCCAAAACGTAATGAACTTACACATCATGTAATGTTTGTTTGAACTTTGGTTCAATAAATTTAAACAAAAGAAATTCCCCTAGTGGACTTTAGAGGCACATATGAAAAAACGTATAGAAAAAAGTATAATATGTAGACAATAATTTATTCATTGCAAAAACATCATAAAAACATCAATAACATTATAACAAATAATGGAAGGAATGCGGTTCATGCATTTGTACATTTATAAATATTGATACCAATGTGCTGCACCCGACGCGTTTCGGAGTTGTTTTAGCCTCCTTCTTCAGGGGTGGTTGTAAGTTTTAGCAAAGGTTTCTAAATTAGGAATAGTGTATTTAATAGAGAAATAGTGAATATATGTACATATCAGACCATAAGGACATAAGTACAAGTTATATTTTTGTTTCATTTACACTTACATTGGCATTATGTAGACTAGCTTCACATTCCAAAGCAATTTAAAAACAAAGGCGCTGACACTGTCTGCCCATCCAGCATGTTTCCCAATTGTGATAGATAAGGGTTAACTGGCATACCGAGAATGTTAATACTTCATGCATAGCAGATAAAAATGGCTGAGTATGGGTATATATAGATAGTTTGATTCCTCACAATTGGAGGAGAGGCCCATATATATAGGGCGTAAAGAGATTTTGGATCTGAAGTTCCACTGAGGCCGAATGCGGATCCTGTAAAATGTGAAAGTATAGAAGTATGTAGTAATCAGCCAGATGGGTCTACTTGATAGTGAAAAGAGAGTTTTTTAGTAGTGAAGGTATAACATACCTGAGGAGACTACTGTAGAAGATTCAAAGGGAAATAAGGAAGATGGTTGATGTGGACTGAGTATATCTCGGATAGCTGGAAAATATCAACACAAGGGGGGAAGGGGGATATGGGAATCTCATTTAAGTGAGTGTGTAGGTTATCCAGATGAAAATCATGACAGTTTGAAATATAAGTATATACATATACTTCAAGATTTTATATATAATCCAGGTGTAACTAGATTGTCCTTAGTTATGTGGTAGAAGTTGATAGATATTTATATTTATTTATTTATTTTTATTTTTTAACCACTTCTTGACGTCCGGTAGATTTTATCCCCTCCATGACCAGACAATATTTTTCACTTCAGCACTGCGCTACTTCAACTGCCGATTGTGCTGTCATGCAACACTGTACCCAAATGAAATTTAAATATTTTTTTACACAAATAGAGCTTTCTTTTGAGGGTATTTGATCACCATTAGGTTGATTTTTCATTTATATAATAAAAAATAAAGACAGAAGATATATATATTTTTTTTTACATTTTCAATTTTCCGTTATAAAACAGATCCAACAAAATCAAATTTCCTCAAAAATTTACACCAATATGTATTCCGCTACATGTCTTTGGTAAAAACCAAACTGCATTTTTGAGGACACTATACTATTGGGGACACTAGTATAGTTCTGTTCGTGATCAAGATACTGATCGATACAGACACTATACTATTAATGGTGATGATCTACGACTTATAGTGTGGCGGACAATCTGGTGCTAACACTGGCTGGGAGGGACACTGACTGGCTAACTGACATTGATGTTGCTAGTGACACTAATACAGCAGTCAGTGATAATACTGTACTAATGACACTGGCTGGGTGACAGGAGTGATCAGGTGGGCAATTAAGGGGCTAACTGTGTGCCTAACAATAGTATATCTTTGATGTGGGTAAGTGACACAGCTCTATAAGGCACCACATCCCTGAAATAATATTCAAAATAGAGAAAACATTTTGTGGGGATTTTTACAGTGCTACATCAATTATAGGTAAAGCATTCATAGTATAAGACTTCATAATTTATTGATACATAGTTAAAATCAATCAGGTTAGAAATCAATACACATATGTTACATAGTCTCTGGTGTATTCACGTAGACAGTAATATTGTGGCACATGTTTCCTACATGTTTCGACCCCTAGGGCTTCTTCAGGAAATTTGAAGACCACTATTGATATGGAGGCTATACCGAAAACAAATAAAAATATATATATAAATATTTATCAATGATACAGTAGCCATACATTATTTTAAACAAGATGACATATGGAACTGTATGCATGTATATGTGTGCTGTTTTTCCTCACAGATCATCTGGCTGGGTCTCCCCTTGCTTTCAGTTCTGATTGGTAACTGATAGTAGGGAGAAATGCAGCCAGAATCTGTGAGGTGTGTTTACAAACACACCGATGTTTGTGCTGTGATTGGCCAAAGACAATCAGCAGGTATACAGCCAAAATCATTGGCTGTAACCTGCTGACAAACTTGTGCTGTTTCCAATCTGTGCATGCGCCTCTACATCCAAGGAGTTCGCCGTGACGTATGGGTACATTGGGGTGCCTGCGGGAGCCACCCACCAGCTGGTAATATACTGCTGATAGTCTACAAGAGGTTAAAATACATCTATCATTCTCATAAATGTACCCAACAAGCCAAGGCAGCACAGTTTTTGATTTCTGCTCCTTGCATGACTCAAATCTTGAGCCTCTCTAACTTGCCTGTATAAACAGCTCCTGATAACTAGGGATGAGCCAAACGTACCTGAGTTCAGTTTACAGGATGTTTGCCGAACTGCACTGAAGTTCACAACGTCATCCAAACCGCATTGAAGTCAATGGGAGACGTATTTTGAGGCCTCATGCATACTGGATGTTTTTACTACCTCTGTTAGACACCTTTCCTCCTGGCCATGGTGTTTTGGAAGAAAAAAGTTCTTGCTGCTTGTAAAGGCATGTAACGCATTTAGGAGTGTTTAGGTGAGTCAAGAGCTTGGACGTAATTCATTTCATTGGCTATAATAATAATTTATTCTGGCCATTGAAATGAATTAACACGCAAGCGCTAAACGTTGCTCTAAACCTGCCTATGAAATGGTGAAGGAGTCGCTTTCTCAGGTCCCCTGTTCATGTGCCCACGACTCTGCAAACCGCTCAACATGCTCTGACACACCTGGCTGGGTGGGGGGAATATTTATTGTATATGTGATACCCCAATGGCAAAAGAAATATGGGACAGAAGAAACAATATGACAAACAGGTAAACCATAGCAAAGAATATATTGCAACTAGGTAAACAGTAGAAAGAGATATACTGTAAAGCAAACAATTAATTGATGTAGAAAGCAACTCCTCAACCCCTATACTGGCGGGTAATCCTAACTAGGGAGAACGATGCCACCCTAACAGTGCAGCAGCCTTTATTATATTCTACACTGCTGGCCAGCTCATTGGGGCCCAATTGTATAGTGTGGATAGCGGCCTCTCACCAATGTCCTGTGTTAAATATATATATAAATAGAGGCATATGTATATACAGTATCTCACAAAAGTGAGTACACCCCTCACATTTTTGTAAATATTTTATTCTATCTTTTCATGTGACAACACTGAAGAAATGACACTTTGCTACAATGTAAAGTAGTGAATGTACATAGTAGGTGAGGTCAAAAAAAGACACAAGTCCATCAAGTCCAACCTATGTGTGTGATTATATGTCAGTATTACATTGTATATCCCTGTATGTTGTGGTCATTCAGGTGCTTATCTAATAGTTTCTTGAAACTATCGATGCTCCCCGCTGAGACCACAGCTTGTGGAAGGGAATTCCACATCCTTGCTGCTCTTACAGTAAAGAACCCTCTACGTAGTTTAAGGTTAAACCTCTTTTCTTCTAATTTTAATGAGTGGCCACGAGTCTTGTTAAACTCCCTTCCGTGAAAAAGTTTTATCCCTATTGTGGGGTCACCAGTCCGGTATTTATAAATTAAAATCATATCCCCTCTCAAGCGTCTCTTCTCCAAAGAGAATAAGTTCAGTGCTCGCAACCTTTCCTCATAACTAATATCCTCCAGACCCTTTATTAGCTTTGTTGCCCTTCTTTGTACTCTTTCCATTTCCAGTACATCCTTCCTGAGGACTGGTGCCCAGAACTGGACAGCATACTCCAGGTGCGGCCGGACCAGAGTCTTGTAGAGCGGGAGAATTATCATTTTATCTCTGGAATTAATCCCCTTTTTATTGCATGCCAATATTCTGTTTGCTTTGTTAGCAGCAGCTTGGCAATGCACGCCATTGCTGAGCCTATCATCTACTAGGACCCCCAGGTCCTTTTCCATCCTAGATTCCCCCAGAGGTTCTTCCCCAGTGTATAGATTGCATTCATATTTTTGCCACTCAAATGCATTATTTGCCATGTAGTTGCCCACCCCATTAATTTTTGGGGTGGCACAGTGGTGTAGTGGATAGCACTTTCGCCTAGCAGTAAGAAGGGTCGCTGGTTCGAATCCCGACCATGACACTACCTGCCTGGAGTTTGCATGTTCTCCCTGTGCCTGCGTGGGTTTCCTCCGGGTACTCCGATTTCCTCCACACTCCAAAGACATGCTGGTAGGTTAATTGGGTCCTGTCTAAATTGTCCCTAGAATGTATGAATGCGCGTTAGGGACCTTAGATTGTAAGCTCCTTGAGGGTAGGGACTGATGTGAATGTACAATGTATATGTAAAGTGCTGCGTAAATTGGTGGCGCTATATAAGTACCTGAAATAAATAAATAATAAAAAAATAAAAATTCGTTCAGATCTTTTTGCAAGGTTTCCACATCCTGCAGAGAAGTTAGTGCCCTGCTTAGCTTAGTATTGTCCACAAATACAGAGATTGAACTGTTTACCCCATCCTCCAGGTCATTTATGAATAAATTAAACAGGATTGGTCCCAGCACAGAACTCTGGGGGATCCCACTACCCCCCCCCCCCCCCCCGACCATTCCAAGTACTTGTATAACAGTGTAAATTTTATGTCCTCTCAAAATAACTCAACACACAGCCATTAATGTCTAAACCGCTGGCAATAAAAAATAATTACACCCCTAAGTGAAAATGTCCAAATTGGGCCCAATTAGCCATTTTCCCTGCCCGGTGTCATGTGACTCGTTAGTGTTACAAGGTCTCAGGTGTGAATGGTGAGTAGGTGTGTAAAATTTGGTGTTATCGCTCTCACTCTCTCATACTGGTCACTGGAAGTTCAACATGGCACCTCATGGCAAAGAACTCTCTGAGGATCTGAAAAAAAGAACTGTTGCTCTACATAAAGATGGCCTAGGCTATAAGAAGATTGCCAAGACCCTGAAACTGAGCTGCAGCACGATGGCCAAAACCATACAGCGGTTTAACAGGACAGGTTCCACTCAGAACAGGCCTCGCCATGGTAGACCAAAGAAGTTGAGTGCAGGTGCTCAGCGTCATATCCAGAGATTGTCTTTGTGAAATAGACGTTGGAGTGCTGCCAGCATTGCTGCAGAGGTTAAAGGGGTGGGGGTCAGCCTGTCAATGATCAGACCATACGCCGCACGCTTCATCAAATTGGTCTGCATGGCTGTCGTCCCAAAAGGAAGCCTCTTCTAAAGATGCACAAGAAAGCCCGCAAACAGTTTGCTGAAGACAAGCAGACTAAGGACATGGATTACTGGAACCATGTCCTGTGGTCTGATGAAACCAAGATAAACTTATTTGGTTCAGATGGTGTCAAGCGCATGTGGTGAGGAGTACAAAGATAAGTGTGTCTTGCCTACAGTCGAGCATGGTGGTGGGAGTGCCATGATCTGGGGCTGCATAAGTGCTGCCGGCACTGGAGAGCTACAGTTCATTGAGGGAACCATGAATGCCAACATGTACTGTGACATACTGAAGCAGAGCATGATCTCCTCCCATCGGAGACTGGGCCACAGGGCAGTATTCCAACATAAAAACCCCAAACACACCTCCTAGATGACCACTGCCTTGCTAAAGAAGCTGAGGGTAAAGGTGATGGACTGGCCAAGCATGTCTCTAGACCTAAACTCTATTGAGCATCTGTAGGGCATCCTCAAATGGAAGGTGGAGGAGCGCAAGATCTCTAACATCCACCAGCTCTGTGATTTCATCATGGAGGAGTGGAAGAGGACTCCAGTGGCAACCTGTGAAGTCTGGGGAACTCAATGCCCGAGAGGGTTAAGACAGTGCTGGAAAATAATGGTGGCCACACAAAATATTGACACTTTGGGCCCAATTTGGATATTTTCACTTAGGGGTGTGCTCACTTTTGTTTCCAGCGGTTTAGACATTATTGGCTGTGTGTTTAGTTATTTTGAAGGGACAGCAAATTTACACTGTTATACAAGCTGTACACTCACTACTTTACATTGTAGCAAAGTGTCATTTCTTCAGTGTTGTCACATGAAAAGATAGAATAAAATGTTAACAAAAATGTGAAGGGTGTTCTCACTTTTGTGAGATACTGTATGTAACCCTGGATACTTTTACATAGTTACGTATTTGTCATATATTTCTATTATTTTGTTGTTTTTTGAAAAATCAGATAGCAACAATTAATGTATAAAGAAAAACTGTGTAGTACATTGCATTTGTGTCCGTATAGTTGGGACAATGCATGTATGCTTTGCTAGCTCCTGAAGAAGCCGTCCAGGCGAAACATGTCCAGTGAAGAGCATTTGTCATCAAACTAAGAATCTGTATAATGCATGTGATATTCCGTCATTTGATTTCATATGTATTTACATTTTAATATCGATTTATAATAAAACTAAAGGTGTCAACACATAAATATCATAAAACATCAAAGTCCCATTTTTCTGCTGTTTCCAAAAAAACGTCCACACTAACTGTGTTGATGGGGGAATCAAGCTATTTTCTTTTTTGCAACCTATGGTTGAAGGGAAAAAAAAGCATAATGTATTGCCAGCCTTAGACTGTACATTGTAACTTTGCTATGTTTACACATTATCAGCCACCCTGTGACAAAGTGCAACAAAGTTACTTCATAGGCACCAGGACTACAGGATTGCATTATGTAAAGGACAGATTTTATAACTTTATGTCAATTACTGTATGTAATGTGAATTTTTAGAGTAACCCAAGATGTAAAATTCAGATCTTCGACTTGAAGAAAGCAGAGGTCCACTTAAATGAGTGGCTGTGTATATTGTTTTGCACATGATCATTTATGGTATATCATTTTTTTTATAACCTTTTTTCTCATTGGGTGGGTCTGGGGATGTTTACGCATTTGAAGGTTTTGTTATCTTGCAGTAAAACCTGCATACCTAAGCTTCCATTCACATTTGACATATCTAGAATGCACAACGAAACGCACAAAAAACACAGAGTTTGCCACATGTTTCGGAATCACGCAACAAACACGCGTTGCGTTTGCAGTGGCATTAATTATTATTAGCACCCCAAGAGTGGGTAGCAGTTGCGTGTTTAATGCAGGTTTCGTCATATCGCAAACGCACTACAAACGTGTGGTGAAAAAACACACAATGCTCCACCCAAAAAAAGGTTTTAGAGCTTCTTGGGGGCGTTTGTTGCATGCAGGGCAGCGCTTTCAAGTGAATGGGCTGCCCCCTATTCACGACAAGCGGAAATGCTAAACAAAATTTTTTTAAAGATGCAAGCAGAAATTTGAGTTCCCTCAGATGTGAACCTAGCATTAATAGTTATTGTGGTAGTGTTTTCACATACTGTAGTTACATAATTATATTTTCCAAGTAGTTACATAATTACAGTTTTTCTTAATCACGTTGAGCACATTTGCACCATCTTGTGGTTGAAATGCAAATTGCAACATAGGCACATTCAGCAGTGTTTGACCTCTCTGTGTATTCACTTATAAATATAAATCCTAAATACACTATATTACCAAAAGTATTGGACGCCTGCCTTTACACACACATGAACTTTAATGGCATCCCAGTCTTAGTCCGTAGGGTTCAATGCTGAGTTGGTCCACCCTTTGCAGCTATTACAGCTTCAACTCTTCTGGGAAGGCTGTCCACAAGGTTTAGGAATGTCTCTATGGGAATGTATGACCATTCTTCCAGAAGAACATTTGTGAGGTCAGGCACTGATTTGGACGAGAAGGTCTGGCTCACAGTCTCCACTCTAATTCATCCCAAAGGTGTTCTATTGGGTTGAGGTCAGGACTCTGTGGAGGTCAGTCAAGTTCCTCCACCCCAAACTTGCTCATCCATGTCTTTATGGACCTTGCTTTGTGCACTGGTCCAAATCATTTGGTGGAGGGGGGATTATGGTGTGGGGTTGTTTTTCAGGGTTTTTGAATGGCCACTTAGTTCCAGTGAAGGGAATTCTTAAGGCGTCAGCATACCAAGACATTTTGGACAATTTTATGCTGCCAACTTTGTGGGAACAGTTTGGGGATAGCCCCTTCCTGTTCCTACATGACTGCGCACCAGTGCACAAAGCAAGGTCCATAAAGACAAGAATGAGTGAGTTTGTGTAGGCCAGTCATGTTCCTTCATCCCAATAGTTTTGGTAATATAGTGTAGGTTGAAACAAATCTGTCAGTTCCTCTTACCTTCTCAGCTGTCACTCTTTTTAACCACTTGCCGACCTCTGCATGATGAAGTACGCCAGTAGAATGGCACAGGTTGGCAAATGGGCGTACCTGTACGTCCCTCCGTCATCGCAGGCTAGCGGGCGCGCACCACAGGAGCGTGCCCGCGGGTCCCGCGGACTCAATGTCTGCTGGTGGCCCACGATCGCGGTCCCCTATATTGTAGACGCTATAACTTTTGCGCAAACCAATCAATATACGCTTATTGCGATTTTTTTTTTACAAAAAATATGTAGAAGAATACATATCGGTCTAAACTGAGGAAGAAATTCGTTTTTTTATATTTTTGGGGGGATATTTATTATAGCAAAAAGTAAAAAATATTGCTTTTTTTTCAAAATTTTCCGTCTTTTTTTAGCGCAAAAAATAAAAACCACAGAGGTGATCAAATACCACCAAAAGGAATCTCTATTTGTGGGAAAAAAGTTTCTTTGGCTGCAACGTCGCACGACACATGTCAGTTAAAGTGACGCAGTGTCGTATCACAAAAAATGCTCTGGTCATTAAGGGGGCAAATCTTTCCGGGGCTGAAGTGGTTAATATGCTGTATAGACTTAAATATACATTTTTTATAAAACTACCTATAAAATTTTTTTTTTAAAAAAGTAGTGTTGAAAAAAGCATTTGTGGGTTTATAGCTGATCTATGGGGAAAAAAGTCTGCTACCTTTCCCACCCCACCACTCTTGGACTAAGCACTGGATTTTATTTAAAAAACATGGAATAAAAAAAAAAAAAAGCCCCATTCCGTGGTACCATGGACACTTTCCATTGCTTATCAGAAGAATACATTACAGAGGCCCTCAAAGGGCCTTCAAGATTTTAAGTGACAGCATCATGACATCACATCTCATGGCAACAAGACTGGTGAGTCGGCCTGGACTTCAGCTTCTACTCACTGGTCTCTATTACTAGAAGATGCTGAAGGTCACAATGGATATAGATAAATAAAACTGGACATATATATTTAATAGCTGGGAAGCTGGGTAGGAAGTATTTTTTTCCCATTATGGAGATGGACTTTAAGTAATCATTTCTTTATAAAAAATATTAAAAATATGCCCCCAATCAGTGTACACAATAAAAAAAGCAGCTCAGGCTAAAATATTCAACTTCAACCTGGACTTTGCCATCCTAGTAATTTTTTGCTTTGAGGTGTCCTCAGTCTACCTAGATAAATGTCATTCAACTTGGAAGACTTAGGACATGTTATGAATGCAAGATGTCAAGATGTCACCATGACATCATTCATTCTGGAGCACCCTCTTAGAGTAGTATAGGCTGTTAGGTAAATTTAGTTAGCTCTTCTGTAATCAATCGAGCAGGGGTGGATTGTTCAGGACTGCTCAGTGTCTCACAAGCTGCTGCTCTGATAAACTTCTTTCTGTATTCTAGAGAATTCTATAATTATAGCAGGAGAAAGAACAGAGTGGGCAGACTAAATATTTTTGGAACTCTAGCCAATCCCTGGGGAGGCATGTCTAAGTGGTCGTGAGGGAGCTCATAAATAGTCTGAGACCAGCAATCCTGCTGGAGGAGACCCCTGTGCAGGATCTGGAAGAGTTCTGGAAGAAGCCATTAGGAAGTCACTGAGGTCCCAGTTAAGCTTAGCTGGGGGCCTATTCGCAAGTTTGAGTCCAGGGATCAAGTTGGGTCTGGAGAAGCTCACTGGAGAGAGCCAGGAGGAAGTTGGTGGGAAAGAGTCAACTTCTCCTAGTGAGGGAGACGTAGACTCACACCACCACAGGACGAGGATATTGTCTGTGGCTGTGTGAGTAAGCAACCCCAGAGCTGAAGAGTAGTGACTGTGTGTAGCTTTTAAACTCTGGAAGGAGTACAGGTCACCATCAGCATAGGGATCCAGAGGGACATTCCTTTTTTGTACAAGTGCAGCCAGAAAGTTGAGAAGTCCTCAAGTTATTCAGATCTACATTTTATTGGGATATCCCATGCTCCCTCTCTGTATACAAGTTCATCGTTAGTTACCAATGAAAAAAAGAAACCCCTAGACTGTTCTTTTGCAGCCAGTGGATGAGTGAGGAAAATGCTGGGTGCCTGGCTGTGTGTGCTCTAAGTGGGGAAATAGGACAAAATTCACCAGCTACTCCTACATGGGTGCACTACAATTCATAGTGTATTGATAAAGAGAGTGGTGTGGATGTTACCATTGTTCTTTGCATCCTCAGAGGGCCAGTAAAGAAGTGATCCGGATCATCACATGACCAACCAGACATCTGAAAAGGTAGACATTGAAAAGAAACCATTAAAAAAAACTTGAGTAAAGGGGAGCTTAGTGCAAAGTTGGGTCTCCATAAATGAGTGTAGCATGGGTGTGTCCTTTGCCTACATATTCAAAAAGAAGGGAGGTATGGTCTTGTGTGGTGCACTGGAAAAGTGTCTTATTAGTTGGGTTCTTCCTTAATCTTTCATTTACCTGTCTCCGAGTTCGGACAGAGTTGTCATGTAGACTACCTGCTTATCTTAACTTTTATGAAATTACATTTTTTGTCTGTTAAATGGATCTGGGCTTTGGTTATCTGAACGCAGGTCAACAGTCACCAGTCAGGCAAAATTGAGATTTATAATCTGAGAATACAAGGAGGGTTCATAATAACCCATGGCATAGATATTTCACAGTCAATTGATCAGGCATCAGATAAGAATAGAGGTAGGATATGACATTTGTTTAATCATTTTATATTACTTTTACATCTTTATTTATCTTGAGTTCTCAGTGTAGAGTCTAATTCATGTTGTAAACCTTTGCTGATCTTATTTTACAAGAATGCATTCTGCTCAGTTAAGGTTCTAGGGTCACAATAGCAAGCTGTGAAACCGATCTAAGATAAGATATCTTCAGATTGTTCAACAGTAGATAATATGCAAAACACAGTGATGCCTAGCAACCAGTTTTCATTTTACTGTAGTACAATACAGGGAAGGGCCTATTTGCAATGATATAGTAGCCTGGCAAGGCTTCCATATACACCAAGTGATTGGAGGTTTGATGACAGAAATTTGGGGCTGTTTCTCCCATTGAACCTCTACCTCTACCCTTATCTGATAAACATGCTTACTTGTAGGCAGGTTGCCTATTTCAGCCCAGTTAGATGCTGCCCCAGATGTGAGGGATAGAGTTAATTATGTTTCCCAGGGACAGGGGTCCAGAACCCAGAGAGTCCTTGACTGCTCATATGGTTGCCAAAGTCCCTCCTGCTAGCATGCTGATATTCTGAGACAGGAGCTCCAACTAATGTACATCCGTTTTCAAGATCCTCTGACAGCCTAGGGGGATTGCTGGGACCTGTTGTCCATTCTGAAGATGCCAATCCTGGATACTACCATTGTGGACTCAGCTAGAAATTGAGTCTATCCTGTGCAGGTATGCTGGGGCAGCCACAGGCCTGAGTTAGGGATTAGTTTAGGGAAAGACTGTTGCCTTTGCTTGAGTTCCATGCCATGTTTTTTAGGTAAAGCTTTTAAAACTTTGCCTTTGAATGGTCTGAAGTTACTCAAGGGGTGTAATGCAAGTAATCGGCACACAGTCTACAACTCGGGTCAACTAAGCATATTGGGGTATGAAGACATTAGTGTAAAAGTTAATACAGTGTGATGACACAAGTGGCTACCAAGGATAACCAAGGGTTTCTCTAGCAGCCTGTTGTGAGCGTGTAGATGTGGCAGGTGGGATAGCCTCTTTTAGGTGGAGTTGTTGTCGGCACTTTCTCCATGAGTAGGTCCCTCTCCCACAGCAATGGGAGCAGATCAGCACCGCAAAGTCTGTGCACAGGTACGGAAGAGGAGGAGTTAAGTGAAGTGCACATATAGAGTCCGCGCTGGCTGCATGGAGAGACTACATACCATTACTGGGAGTGAGGTAGTGGTGATATGCTGGAGAGGGCATTGGCTTTGCGTGTCCCTCCTTAATGCAATAGAGACCGTGGTGGTGTATAATTACATTGAGAGAGTTTACTAGAGTTCAATCATCTGTTCAAGTTAAGGTATCCCATGTGTAAGGCAGTGACCCCAACTAAAGTGGCTAGCATAGACCAGAAGAACCCACCCCAGGCCTCTCATGTGACCCTCTCTTAGCGCCCAACAAGGAGGGAAGCATTGAGGACATGACTTCCATCCCATGACCCCTGCAACTCTACATACTGTTCATCAGATAAGAGTACCAGCAGAATATAACATTTGTTGTGATCCATTGATATTACTTTTACAGCTTTCTTTATCGTGAGATCTCAACGTTTGGTCTACTGCATTTTGTAAGCCTCTTTAGATCTTATTTTACAAGAATGTATTCTGCTCAGTTAATGTTCAATTGCAGGGACCCCCGACATGCCTTCCCTGCTGGCACATAAAGGCATTGGCTGTAACTGACAGCACTTGGGGGGTATGGGGAAAGCAGTCAAAAAAAGATCTACGTTTTCAGGACGCTATCATCCCTGATATAGCAAGCATGCAGGGGGAAATATGGGGGCTGTAAATATATCACCCAAGACTGCTTTTATACAGCAAAATACTATTTTTAAAAAGATATATAAATTATATTATTACAAAATAATAAAATCCAAAATATACCCCTACTTATAGCGGCAGGTTGGCTCTATTACGCAAAATCACGTACCTGTATGTGATTTTGTGCAATAGCCGTGGATTGGACAAAGGGGATGCCAAACGGCGGGTCCGGCGGACCCGATGTCCGCCGGCCACCCACGATCATTCCCCAGAGTGTCAGAACAGCGATCTGCCCATGTAAACAAGGCAGATCCCCATTCTGACAGGGAAGAAGATGCAGGAACACGGATCTCTGTCTTTACCCAGTCAGACCATCCCTCACACAGATAGAAAGCACCCCCTAGGAGCACACTTAACCCTTTGCTCGCCCCTGATGTTAACCCCTTCCCTGCCAGTGTCATTAGTACAGTGAATATTTTTAGCACTGATCACTGTATTAAGCTAGGTTCACACCTAAGACATATCGGTCTCACAGCAGGGGTCTGGTGCGTGCTGGTTCATTGTTTCAGGTACGATTTCAGCCTGAATTTTGGACTGAATTCGCACCTGAAAAATGGACCAAAACACGCACCAGACCTGCTGCGGAGATGTGAACTGGCTCCATAGAGAGACGGTCAAAATCTCCTGCTATTGTGATTCGTAATCCCCGCATCCAATTTGCATTGGTGTGAACCCAGCCTTAGTGTCACTGGTCCCCCCAAAAAAAAGTCAAAAGTGTCAGTTAGGTGTCCGATTTGACTGTCGCAATGTCGCAGTCACGCCAAAAAATAAAAAAGCTGATCGCCGCCATTACTAGTAAAAAAAAATAATAAAATATTCCATAAAAATATCCCATCATTTGTAGACACTATAACTTTTGCGCAAACCAATCACTATACGCTTATTGGGATTTTTTAACAAAAATATGTAGCTGAATACATATTGGCCTAACTTGATGTAGAAATTAGACTTTTTACATTTTTTTTAATAGCAGAAAGCAAAAAAATAGTTTCTTTTTCTTTTAAAAATTGTCGCTTTTTTTGGTATATAGCGCAAAAAAAAAAAAAAAACACACAGGTGATCAAATACCATCAAAAGAAAGCTCTATTTATAGGGGGGGGGGGTTTGGCAATTTTATTTGGGTACAACCTTGCACGACCACACAATTGTCAGTTAAAATAACGCAGGGCCATAATTGCAAAAAAAATGGCCTGTCATTAAGGGGGTAAAACCTTCCGGGGCTGAAGTGGTTAATGAAAAAGTGTCACTGTTATAACTTCCTAAGAAAAACAAGAGACAATTATAATAAAAGACATAATAAAAAGGAGATATTTTCCAATACACAGTAGAGTTTCTATGCTTTAACCCAACAAAATAATAAATCCTTTATCCCCGGTCCCTTTCATCTCCTAACATGACAGTTAACTTAGTACTATGCGGTACAAGAAAGTTTTATCATAGTCACATATCTCAGTTGGTTTACAGATGGAGGAGCTTTCGATCACACAGTTGTGAATAACATCACAAAATTCATTCCTCTATTGTCAATTCATTTTTTAGGCTCTAGCCTTTCAAAAGTACGGACAGCAATCTGTATTTACATACAACAGTTCATGAAAATACTTTACTACATTACAACCATTTATACAAAAGAGGATTAAATGCATATTCAAAATTGTTGTTTTATATCCAAATATGACCTCCAAGTTGGCTGAAAAACTGTACACAGATGGGGAAATATAAAAAAATAATAGTTTCCCATAATAGAGAGAACATTATAATTTTTGGTATCCAAAAGGATGTTTGAATGCAAATACTCCATGTGCCTTTGTGCATAAAGATTAGTAACTCCAGCCTATAGTAATTTTTCCTTTTTTAATGTAACAGAGGGTGCTAGAAAAAACAATGATGGGTTGACACCAGATTTAAAAATATAGAAAACATTTTTTAGACAATTTTGCACTTTCAACCTTGTGGCAACAATGTGGTGAAGGCCCCTTTTCTGCCCCAGCATGACTGTGTGCCCATGTATAAATCCATAAAAACATGGTTTGGTTAATTTGGCATGGATGAATTTGACTGGCCTGCAGAAAGATTCTTTGGCCTTAACCCTACTCAATATCTTTGGGCAGAATTGGAATACTGAAAATGTACTCGCACTTGGAAGAACTTGGCTGGCCTACAAAAAGATTCTGTGGCCTTTACCCTACTCAATATCTTTCGGCAGATTTTGCACACTGAAAATATACTCGCACTTGGAAGAACTTGGCTGGCCTACAAAAAGATTCCTTGGCCTTAACCCTACTCAATATCTTTGGGCAGATTTGGCACACTGAAAATATACTCACACTTGGAAGAACTTGACTGGCCTACACAAAGATCTTCTCATCCGACATTACCCTGTTTCCCCGAAAATAAGACCTAGCGTGATTGTCGGTGATGGCTGCAATATAAGCCCTACCAAATAAGCCCTACCTTGTTTCCCCGAAAATAAGCCCTACCCTGAAAATAAGACCTACAAGGACTTTAACTAGGGCTTATTTGGGGGTTAGGGCTTATATTGCAGCCATCACCGACAATCACGCTAGGTCTTATTTTCGGGGAAACAGGGTAGTACCTGACCTCACAAATGTACTTTGTGGATTTAACAGCTTTCATTAGGTTTTCCAAAAGAATTGGGCTGTTTAGACCAAAGGAAGAGGAGGCCGGGGACACGGGCATAACTCAATATTAATGCATAGAGCTTTAGAATGGGATGTCAACCATCGCACTTATATTGTTGAAGTGTCCACATGCTTTTCCTTGTATAGTGTAAGGCCCCTTTCACACGGGCGAGCCGATCCAATGTCATTTTTTCAGGTGGACCTGATCGGACCCTCCAGTCTCTGCTATGGAGCGGCAGATGTTCGCTGACACCGGTCGCCATCAGTTTTTGTCCATCAAAAACAGACAAATGGGGGACCCATTCCCCATCCATCTCATGGATCGGATGGAAATTGATAGGTGGTCAGTTTCCATCCAATTGCCCCATAGACGAGAGCGGGCTGCGTCGGCACTGCATGGCGGAGTGGACATCTGCCTGCTCAGAGGAGAGAGAACCCCTGCTGAACAAGCAGATCCCGCTTCATGGAGGCACCCATGTGAAAGGGGCCCAACTTCAATCTCTTAATAAGAACACATACAAAAGGCTCCAACTGAGGCATGCCAGAGCTCTGACAGATGGTTCTCTCCCTGTAATGCCCCGTACACACGCTCAGATTTTCCTACGGAAAATGTTCGATGGTAGCTCCTTGTTGGAAATTCGGACCGTGTGTAGGCTCCATCGGACATTTTCCATCGAAATTTCCGTCACACAAAATTTGAGAGCTGGTTCTCAAATTTTCCGACAACAAAATCCGTTGTCGCAAATTCCGATCGTGTGTACACAATTCCGACACACAAAGTTCCACGCATGCTCTGAATCAAGCAGAGGAGCTGCACTGGCTATTGAACATCATTTTTCTCGGCTCGTCGTACGTGTTGTACGTCACTGCGTTCTTGACGTTCGGAATTTCCGACAAGATCTGTGTAACTGTGTATGCAAGACAAGTTTGAGCCAACATCCGTCGGAAAAAAATCCATGGATTTTGTTGTAGGAATGTCCGATCGTGTGTACGGGGCATAAGAGTTCAAATCAGAAATTCTTCACTGTGGAGTCCTGTGTGGCACCGCACACTTTGCAGAAAAAAGTTCTGGTTGGGACCTATGCTCACTACGGATGAGCATTGCGGCCTCATTCATTTCCAGGAATGGTCTGTACACGACAGGCTCCAGCCTTGCAGCAGACTACAGTTCAGCCATTGGAGTACACAGGGCTGCAGTAGGCACGGGACCCACCTGGGACTTTGTTTCCTGCCGAGTCTGTGTGGCGCAGGACTGGGCTGCTCAATGAGGATCTGCATGGTGGGCTCAAGGTAATTATTTAGGTGTGGGTGACACTGAGGCGGGAAAACTTTCATGGATAACTTTATTAAAAGTTACGTTCTTCTTTAAAGTAAACCTCGGCTTTGCTAATGCAGAACAAAGAAATAAACAAACACTTTAAGTGAACCTATGATCCCAACCCTTCATATATTCCTGATATGTGGGTGCTGTACCATGTTCTTGTATTAGAAAAGTATACTGTTCTCTTTGTATTGTTTCCTTCATGTGAAATCACTGGCGATTCTGCCAGTCCTTCTGCTTTCCTATTAAAAACAGACCGCACTAAGCAGGGAAACACAGCATGGTCAGTTCTTTAGCTGTCCTGGGAACTCAGCCTGCTCTCCTGCAATGATCAGACTTGTCCTGACACGCCCCCACTGCACAGCCATTCACTGGGAAGCTCAGTGTACTGTCACTTCTCCTCCCCCCAGTTTTTATGCAGCTGAGAACAGAGGGAATGTGATCATTTATAAAAATAAAAGAGCATTATAAATACCTTATTTATTATTATTTTTTTTTATCTATACAAAAATGTTTTGCCTTTCATTTCTATTTTAACCACTTGCTACCCAGGCCAATTCTGACACTTCACTCCTACGTGTAAAAATCATCATTTGTTTGCTAGAAAATTACTCAGGACCCCCAAATATTATATATGTTTTTTTTAGCAGAAACCCTAGGGAATAGAATGGTGGTCGTTGTAACTTTTTATCTCACACGGTATTTGCGCAGTAATTTTTCAAACGCTTTTTTTGGGGGAAAAAAAACCTTTCCTGCATTAAAAAAAAAACAAAAAAACAAAAAAACAGTAACGTTAGCCCAATTTCTTTGCATAATGTGAATGATTTTTTTACGCTGAGTAAATAGATATCCAATGCAATTTCAAACTTTGGTACGTAAAAATCCCCGGGGACACGTTAAACAGGTAACTTGTAAAAAATGTTTTGAGTTACAGAGGAGGTCTAGTGCTAGAATTATTGCTCTAACTTTCACGGCGATACCCCTCACATGTGGCTTTAATACCGTTTACATATGTGGGCGAGACCTACGTATGCGTTCACTTGTGTGCGCAAGCACGGGGGGGGGGGGGGCGCTTTTTTTTTTTTATTGTTTATTTTACTTTTAAATTCTTCTATTTTGACACTCCCACTGCCTGTAAGAACGATCAAGCTGCTGAACAGCCGCTATGATTGTTCTTACGATGCAGGGAATCGCCGGCAATGAATGATGCCTGTAGCTGCACTCCACTCAAAGTCGAAAAAGTCATATGATGTCGTTGGGCGTGAAGTGGTTAAACTGAATGGGTTGTTTAACAAGGCGATCGTTTACAATCACTTCAAAAAGTAGGATATATATACAACCCTTATCAACTATATCCCAAGCAAAAAAATTTTTTTAAAAAGTCCTGACTTGAGTGCTACTTTAATTATTTCAAGTAGAAAAATAAAAAAAATCCTATTAAAATAGTCATGTTATATAGGCCCATGGGAAGTTTAGAAAAATACATATATATTTCTAGTTATGGTGTTTCTATGCCTCATGCTCACCCTTTTCATAATAGATTAGGTCTGAATCTGGAAAAAAAAATAAATGAACATTCATTATGATTTGCCTGGCTGCAGCTGCTGGAACATGTTCCAAAAGGTGAACTTATCCTTTAATCATTATGCCTGGGTTATTTGCAGCTACCTTCAGGTGATTAGGCACGTTCAAAAAAGAAGGCTGCAGGGACATCCCTCTATACAACCCTTCCCACTCCCTGCTAGCCTAAGGTTGGCCATACATTGTAACTTTCCTTTAGGATTTACCAAAACCATATAACAGGGGGTCAAACCTAAACACTTTCCATAAACCGGCCCTTGCACTACATAGTTGAAGGTAAATCTAAAGTAAATTGAATAAGAAAGTTGGTGTATGGCCAGCTTAAGTCTAGGGAGATTATAAGAATGAGAAGAGGGACCTGCGTCCCATACCATACTCCAAGAAATGGATTTTATTGGCAAGACAAAAATCCTAATTTTCTTAGTCATACTGTATGGGACACAGGCTCTGTAAAAGTGATTCTAAAAAGGAAAGAATAATAATAATAAAAAAAAAAAAACCTAAAGCATGTCATACTTACCTGCTCTGTGCAGTGGTTATGCACAGAGCAGCCCCAATCTTCTTTGTGGGTCCCCTGCTTGCACTCCTGGCTCCTCCCACCCACCGAGTGCCCCCAATAGAAATTCAACAAAACTGTTTCATAGGGGGAAGTAGAAGGGGTCAAAGCTGTGCTCCTTTTATCTTTGGGCTGGAAAAAGCCTGACATTCTGCCCATGAAATCTGACATTGGGTCAGAAAATTCCTCTCTGGAAGCAAGAGGAAGTTAGTGTGGCAGACGGGTTAGCAGAAGAGACACTGCGGGGGGGGGGGCACACAGGTGCACTAGCACCATTTCAGGTGCAAAATAGCAGCTAGAAACGGCGCCAAATTTAAAGGCAACCCGATGCAACCACTGACAGTATGGTTGGTGGCTCCCACACACCCCAGATGGGATCCAGAGCTAGAAATTGGGCACTGAGATTTAACAGGTGTCCGCCCTGTACTCACCACTGATGCATCTGTAGGCAAGATTAACAGGGGAAATCCCCCATCATGGCTTTGACCTCCAGGATGGGCATACCCTGGATTTCAGGGATAGGGTTCTGCCTCTGGCAGATCATGTCCCTGGAAAGTAGCCTGAACTCCAAGCATTGCCTTACGTTCCAAGGCAAGAACCTGCAGCAGAATCCAGTGTATGGCAGCAACATTATAGGTTGGCCCTGCTTCTTCCATGCAGCAGGGTCTGGGTCTGGTCCCTCTGAGGCTCTGGCAAGGAGTCCACAAATCTAGAAGCTACATTATGGAGGCACAATAGCTATGGTGTAGGACAGGGGTAAAGTCAAGGGCCAGTTTACTGTCCTTCAGACTTTAGGGGGGCCAGTGGAAGTAAACAATACCCCAATAATTAATTTTAGTGGAGGGAATAGTGCCCTATTGTTGATATCAGTGGGAGTAATAGCACCCCACCCTTGGTGCCAGTGGGAGGAATAGTACCCTCATCATTAGTGTCAGTTGTGGATGGAAGTGCCTCATCTGCCCCCAGGGCTGCAGTTTGGAGATCACTGGTGTAGGAGGAATCTTGATAGAAGAATCAGCTCGGTGGGATATCTTTGTCTTATTGTGTTTTCCTTCTATATCTTTCTGAGGGATAAAGGTAAGCTTCTATCAGAGAGAAGAGGTCCATCACTTAAGGACACTAGCAAAAACTGCTGATAGCTGGGCGTAAGTGGTGGATGTTCCTGCAGACTTTTTTTTTTTTTTTTTTTTTGCCAGTGTGTCCAATCACCTGAGAGTAGCTGCACATGACCCAGTCCTAATGATCACAGAGCCTGTGTTCCATACTGTATTATCCCAGAAGAAATGCAACTCATCCCTCTTCCTACCATGCAACACCACATATACTTTGCAATTAGCTGGGCTGCTCAGGCACCCAGTGTCAAAACATGGAGCAGTCGGAGTGTTCTCAGCCCTTTGTTTGGAACCTGGAGTGAAGAGAAGAACCCTGTTTAAGAGCTCGGCCACACTTTATAGCCTACAAAGTGGTGGGGGAACACAGGGAAGGCAGCCATTAGTTGCAGGGGCTGGAATTAAAGCTGAACACCAGGCAGATACTATATACACAACTTAATGCTCCTATGTAATCATTAATACATATTTAAATGCATTTTTTTTAATGCAAGCAGTATTTGTACCCGAATTGACTTGGTGTCAGCCTTTTGCCTTCCCTGTACAATAAAGCTCACACTGGGGGAGGGAGAAGCAGTACAAGGAGTCAATTAATTGTGCTGCAGTGCAAGAAGCATGCTGATGGGAGGAGAGAGCAGAATAGCAAAGAGATGAGCTTGTGAGTCTGCAGATTCTCGCTTTGCTATCCAGTCCCATGATTAAGGTGGGTGGGGGGGGAGTAAAGCTGTATGAAGGACAGGAGTCCCTAGCACAGTGATGCCGAACCTTGGCACCCCAGATGTTTTGGAACTACATTTCCCATGATGCTCATGCACACTGAAGTATTTGAGCATCATGGGAAATGTAGTTTCAAAACATCTGGGGTGCCAAGGTTCGCCATCACTGCTCTAGCAGGTAAGTCATGCACGGTACATGCATTTAAAGGCTTAATTTTGACCATTGTACAGTTAACCACCCAAATTAGTTTGTTACTTCCCTAAAAGAAAAACTTCCAGCAGAGTCAGAGCTTATTTACACTTGCTTCACCTTTAACACACATTAAAGCGCCTACCACTTCAACATGCTAGTTTGATGCTTCAGTGATGCTTTTTTTGAAGCTTGGCAAATGCCCAGTGTGTTGATTTTCTATTTGTTATAAAGGGGCCCAGTGGAACCCCAGCTCAGTAGTACCCTCGTTCAGCAGATCCCCTGCTCAGTAGTAACCCCCAGCTCTCCCGATCCTCAACCCTCTCTCTGTTTCCTGCTCACCTCCCACTATATTGCTTCCATGCTGCGCGCTACATGTGACATTGACAGTTTCTCGTGCTCTGCTGATCCTCTGCCGCTCGGTCCTCTCTTCAGTCTCCACTCACCTTCCTCTATAGCGTTCCCATGTTGCACACCAGGAGCCATCTGCCAGTTGCTCTGCACCCTGCTCACCAGATGTGACGTCTGCACCAGACACTACCAGGATATATACACATGAACTGGAAGGAACTGCTGCCATCTTTCCGGTTCGCGTGTTGGTTTCCCAGTGCATGCTGAGATATCTCATACCTGCAATACCGCCAAACCGAAGGCTCAATAAAAGCCCCTAAAAAACTTCAGGTGCGATGAGCGAGCATTTATAGACTTCTAGGGAGGCTTTATACCCCATGCTTTCTCGGTGCTTCATTTTTTTTTTTTAAGCGAAGCAAACAAAATGATTACCTTAGAGTCCTGTTCACACGTTGTATTTAGTGACAGGGGCTTTGATTGCTATTCAGAGTGCTTTAGAAAAACGCGTCCAATGCCGCATTTTGAAGCAAGTATAAAGAATCCCTTAGTGAGTCAAGTCAATAAACAATGAATTTAAAGAATATCTAAATCCATTTTTTTTTTTTTACCTTTGAATAGAGTAGGAAATGACTAAAACCTCTGAGGTACAGAAAAAGCGCCCCCATCGAAGATTTCCCCCTCTATTCCAGTTTCAGTGACAGCTCAAAATGTTGGATCCCTCCCTAATGTTTTATAGGTCAATAAGAGAATGCACCCAGCAGACAGCAATAAAAACTCGAAAGTTTAGCCATTTCGACACACCTAAAAAAAAGGTATACATTAGTGTTTTCCTTTGCACCCAAGTAAATTCTATAGCAATATGTCCAATAGTGGAAAAAGAGAACTGTCTTTATGGTTATAATGATCTTCTACTCGATCCTGAACTCTTTGGGATCGAAGTGCTTACACAGCAGCACTGGCCTCCCATTAGCAATTCAAGGTCCTTTAAACTTTATTGGAAAGAGCTCCATTTGCTCTAGTGATGCATATAGAAGAAAAGAGAGTCTTATTTCCAATACTTAGTGGGTCTTCCAATGCCTCTTCAGCTGGCTCTTCAGCCCAAACCCCTTCCCACAATCAGAACACTGGAACTTCTTTTCACGCATGTGCGTCTTTTCGTGGTTGCTGCAGTGTGAGCGCCGGGCAAAGCACCTCCCGCAGTGTTTACAAGGGTATGGCTTCTCGCCCGTGTGACAACGCATGTGCTTAAGTAAGTGAGAGCGATCTGCAAAACTCCGGCCACAGTCAGTGCACGGGAACGGCTTCTCGCCTGTATGCATGCGCTGGTGGATGATCATGTGCGATTTAAACGAGAACTTTTTATCGCACTCGCCGCACGAGAAAGGCTTCTCCCCCGTGTGATAGCGACGATGGGTCACCAAATTTTCTTTGTTCGTAAACCGCTTGCCGCAATGCTCACAGGTATATGGCTTCTCGCCCGTGTGAATGCGTTTGTGCCGTGACAGATGTGAGCTCTTGACGAAGGATTTGCCGCACTCAGTGCATGTAAATGGTTTCTCTCCGGTATGAATGCGGCTGTGTTTAATCAGGTTCGCCAGGCAGGAGAAACCTTTGCTGCATTCGGTGCAGGAGAAGGGACGCTCACCGCTGTGTAATCGCTGGTGTACTTCAAGGTTAACAAGGCGGGGAAAATGCTTTCCGCAGGTGGGACAAGCAAACGGCTTTGATTCAGCATGCTGCTTCTTGTGCTGGATAAGGAGCTGCTTGTTTGACAGAAAAATGTCGCAAAGGTTGCATTTAAACACCCGGGTGTGAGCTCTTTGATGAGATAAGTAGGCGGCCTTGTTCTGGAATTTTCGGTCACACTCTTTGCACTTCACCATCAATCGGGGGTCGAAGGTTTCATCGCTCTCATCAGTTTTGTACCCCGTACCATTTTCTGAGGTATGGTTATCCTGTGAGGCAGGCTTCCTGTCCTTTTTCCGGATGTACCTTCTTTTTCGCGGCCCTTTCACTATTTTAGTTCTTCTGCGTTTTGGTTGCGGATTGGCTGCTTCTTTGAGAACTGTTCGACCTAAAAAAAAAAACCAAAAAAACAAGGGGTTGAAGTGAAAAAAAAAAAACGGTAAAAACACAAACAAAACAAACCTTAGCACAAGGAGGCGTTTCGACTTGCCTATTAATTCCATATTTGGAGTACAATGCAGGACACAGGCTACACATCCATAGACCTTGGGTTATAGGCTGCTACCTTCAGGTGATCAGACACCGGCAAAGCTTTGCTGGGCTTACACCCCGGGCATTATTCTAAGATCCTACCCCTCCTAAAGTTCTCAATTTTTAGAAAGGAATGCAGAGTCACAGAGAGGATGGTGGCCTGAGCCCTGTATTAGAGTACGCCAAGCTACAGAATATACAGGCAAGTCAAAGGACACAGTAATGGCAAAGTAGCCATCATAAACGGCATTAAAATGGTTGTAAACCCTCACATTAGTCGTCCATCAATTCTGCTTGTTTTTATGTTTCTTAGACAAAAAAAGTTAATGAAAAATAGAAAAGTGACGGCAGAAAAGGGACCGAGTATAGACCAAGGTTTGTCCCAAGCATGTTTGAAGCAATTTACTGTTGACTGTCTCACTACCTCTGCTGGATGTTTATTCCAAGCATCAACTACCCTTTCAGTAAAATAATACTTTCTAGAATTCATTTTGAAATATCCCCAGACTGGCCTCAGGTGATAAACAGATGATACAAAGCCTCCTACACAAGTTCTACTTGTTTATCTGCAGTCTTCTCTACATCCTAAGTCCAGAATTTATAAAGCTTGTCTGAAGGTTTGGGAAAAAAAAAGGGGGGGGGGGCAGAGAGCTGAAATCACACACTGCAGAGCTCAGCGAGGAGAGCAGATTGGAGGAAAGGAACACCCCCCTTCACACAGGAACAGAGCTGAGGCTTTCAACCAGCTGGAGGTCCCTCCCCTGTCACCATTTTTCTCTTGGCGTCAAGAAAATTTGTCAGAAGCAATTCATGCGGATAGCAGAGGAATGAAGCAGCAGACAGAAATGACACTTAGGCTACTTTCACACTGAGGTGGGCTATTTTTAGCTCCACTTTACCAACGTTTTATCGGTGCTAAGCGGCAGCTGAAAGCAGCGGCGGTTTGGCGGCGCTGCCCCATTGTTTTCAATGGGCAGAGGCGCTTTAGGAGCGGTGCAAAGATGCGGCTTGCAGGACGTTTTTGCAAGCGCACCGCTCCAGCGTGGAAGCCCTCGGGCTTTCACACTGGAGAGATAGGTGAGGCGCTTTACAGGCGCTATTTTAAGCGCTGTAGCGCCTGTAAAGCGCCACAGTGTGAAAGTAGCCTTAGTGCTCTGGATTGAGACAAGTACACATTATAGGGGGACATGCTTTGTTCAGATTTCATGTCTGAGGTTTTACAAGAACTTTCAGCCCAGACTCAATTGAAGTAGAATTCCAGCCTAAACCAATCTGCTAAATAGTTAAAGTTCTGTCAAAGAAGAATGGACTAAAAAATGTCACTCTAGATGTGCAAAGCTGGTAGAGATGTCCCCAAAAGGACTTGCAGCGAAAGGTGGTTCTACAAAAGTATTGAGTCAGGCAGGCTGAATACAAATGCACCCCACGCTTTTCATATATTTGTAAAAAAAAAAATTGAAAACCATTTATCATTTTCCTTCCACTTCACAATTATGTCCCATTTTTTGGGGGATTTTATGTGATAGAACACCACAAATATATTTATGTTTTTTGGTTGCAACATGACAAAATGTGGAAAATTTCAAGGGATATGAATACTTTTTCAAGGCACTGTACATTATAATTTACTGAAGACAGTAGTAAAGCACATCTACATCTTAAGAGAAATGTCTTCTCTCCTGTTTTGCAGGAATAACCTTACCAGCTTCTGATTGCATCCCTTAACCCTTGAAGACTTACGTTGTAATCGCTCAGATCGCGGAGTTTCTGTCGCTGCTATAAGGGTGTCACTGTAGAGGTTCTTGTGCTCGTTATAATACTCCCATTCACCCGTGGTGAAGAAAACTGCAACATTTTCATGTTTGAGAGGGACCTGGAGCACAAAATAACATGATCAGTGTATGCAAAGGCACTCTATTGGATAAAGTGTGTAGTGGTTAGACCCGTTCGTACATAGACCCAGATTGACCCTTCTATCTGTCCTGCTGAGCCCTGTCTCCAGGAAATCTAACATTTTAACCACTTCCTGACCAGGTCATTTTTTTGTGATACGGCCACTGCGTCGCTTTAACTGACAATTGCACGGTCGTGCAACGCTGTACCCGCAAAAAATCGATGTCCTTTTTTTTCCCACAAACAGAGCTTTTTGATCACCTCTGCGGTTTTTATTTTTTGCGCTATAAAAAAAAAAAAAAAGATGGGCAATTTTGAAAAAAAAAAAAAAAAAAAAACCTGCAATATTTTTTACTTTTTGCTATAATAAATATCCCCCAATTTTTTAAAAAAAAACAAAATTTCTTCATCAGTTTAGGCCAATATGTATTCTTCTACATATATTTTTGGTAAAAAAAAAATAAATAAATCGCAATAAGCGTATATTGATTGGTTTGCACAAAAGTTATAGCATCTATAAAATAGGGGATAGATTTATGGCATTTTTATTATTTATTTTACTAGTAATGGTGCTGATCTGCGATTTTTAGCGGGACTGTAACATTGTGGCAGACAGAGTGGACACTTTTTTGGGACCACTGACATTTACACAGTAATCAGTGGCTATTTATAGCTCTGATTGCTGTATAAAGGTCACTGGCAGGGAAGGGGTTAACACTAGGGGGCGATCAAGGGGTTAAGTATGTCCTAGGGAGGTGTTTCTAACTGTATGGGGGCTGGGCTGCCTGGAAGAAGACAGAATGATGTTCCTAAACACTAGCAGATCTCCCTCTCCAACCCTGACAGGACGGGGATCTGTCTGTTTACACTGATAGTTCAGGCTCTTTGTGGCGCAATCGCGGGTGGCCATCGTGCCCGCCGGCCACGCGCATCAGCTCCAGGGACACGTGGCAGGCGCACGCCTGCTATAGCGATTTAAAGAGCCGACGTACAATGACGGTTATTCGCGCAGCCGTGCCAACTTGCCGCATTACAACTGTGGCGGCTGGTCAGCAAGTAGTTAAAGATGTCATGAGATAAACAGTTGAGGCAAAATCTTCCTGAATTCAGCACATCACTCCACCTCAGCTCTTGAGAGGAAAGTACTATCAGCCACGATATGCAAATATCAAATGCTTTGATGGGTGGGTGTCACTCTGGAGGAGTGGGCATTCTTAGGAAGGCTGCATCTGCATATAGGCCACCCTAGGTTTTGCCCGCAATTGATGCCAAAGCTCCATAATTAAAAGAAATGAAATCCAACGAATAAAAAAGTGGGTGGGCCAGGGATAGTCAGCCTGGGGCAGAAAAGGCTAGATGATGCTGATGTCATCCAGCCAGACTAAGGCTGGCCATAGATGGTTTGAATCATAATTGGCTGAGATTTGAACTATGTAGGGGCAGGCTGAATGCACCAAGTTGATAGATTTGGGTACAACCAGCCTGCCAGATTTTGCTTGCAGTTATCACTAGCGGATGCTGGCAATTATCACTGTCTATTCACAGCAGGGGGGGGGAGGGGACAGAAGAGAACACAATGTTTCAGCGGGAGGGAGTCCCCTGTCAGAGCTTCTGCATTGATGGGGAAATCATGTAAATTTCTTTCCTGCAACCAATTCACACCGTCTATGGCCTAACTTTCTGCAGCTTCTTAAGCACACAGGGTGCAGCGGAATCAGAACAAGCTATTTCAGTCTACGAGAGGAGCCTGTACAACTGTGGAAGACTGAAGGGAACGCTGGAGCTCAGCTGTAAATAATTGTAATGAACTTTTAAAAGCCATGAATGGGAATTTAGGATACATTTACTAAAACTGGAGAGTGCAAAACCTCGTGCAGCTGTGCATGGTAGCCAATCAGCTAAGGAAAAAAAAGAAAGAAAAAAAAAAGAAAAACACACACACACCAGATATTGCACTCTACAGTTTTAGTAGATCAACCCCTTAGTGTTTAAGAGACCCTGTCATCAGATTAAAGTTTCTCAAATGATACCCTCCATATCTCAAGGCTGCTTTCTAAGCCACTGTCAGTGCCGGGTGCAGGATCTCAGCCTCATCAGCAGCTCACTGTAAAGTAAAGCAGTCTTGACATCTGTCAGTGCAAGGAGAAAGAACATAGCAGGAGCAACTAGAGCTTACTGCTCAATACGGTAGAATACATTTGAGGGACGGCAGCATAAGAACAGTGTAGTGACCGCACTGTGTACAGGGTGATAATGATGTACTACATAAGATGGTGGTGCCCCACGATGATCTGGGACTTTTTTTTTTTTTTCTATAATTTGCCCTTTTCTCAGCAAAAAGTTATTCCAAACACATTTATTTCCTATTAAATTTATTATATTTTTACCTTATATTTAATTTATTTTATATTTGATCTTTCAAGTCCTTGTTTAACCGAAATTAAACGTTTTTCGGAGTGTGGAATACATACAAAGTGAGCATGCCAACTACTTAGCCATCACGATGCCTGGAACCTTCGGTGGTGCTCACCTCTCCAGTCAACAGCTGAATCATGTGGTTAGTGAGTTCTAGAATCTTGGCGTTGTTGATGGTCTCACTTGTTGGAGGTAGATGATCCAGGCTGAACCCTTCAGGGACACTGAGGTCCCCCGGCTTCTTCACCATGATGTATTCCTGTGAATTGACACACATGTGTATATATGTAGTCAAAGGCCTTCAATGTGAAAGAGCAATGTATCATTACACCTGACTAGGCAAAAGGGACAGTCTCTTTAATGGGACCCTGTCACCAGTTTTCAGTTTAAAACCTTTGTTAAATATGGACAATACAAGACAGTTGGATGGGAGAGGTTATTCAAGATGGACAATACAAGACAGTTGAATGGGAGAGGTTGTCAAGGTGGACAATACAAGACACTTCGATGGGAGAGATTGTCAAGGTGGACAACACAAGACAGTTGGATGGAGAGAGGTTGTCAAGGTGGACAATACAAAACACTACGATGGGAGAGGTTGTCAAGGTGGACAATACAAGTCAGTTGGATGGGAGAGGTGGTCAAGGTGGACAATACAAGACACTATGATGGGAGAGGTTGTCAAGGTGGACAATACAAGACAGTTGGATGGGAGAGGTGGTCAAGGTGGAAACGGTTAACAGAATAAGCAGGTTCCTGTTTAATGCCAAGTACCATCACAGAAGGTCTATCCGGCATGCATATTGGGGGGAATCTTAGTGGTCTTTCTATATCAGCTACTAAGGATCACAGAAACATAACTTTTTTTACTGCAATTCCTTCTGTACAAAGCTTACTGAAAAAAGAAATAAGGTATCACCTAAAAAAACATTGTGATAGGATCACGTTTCGGAGGTGTTTCACAAGTGGTGAGGTGGCACTGTGTGTTGCTTTCTCACCGTCTGCTTTATCCTCTTGGACCCTGCATGTGGTTGCAGGGTACTTGCAGAATGGCCCCATTCACTTGAATGAAGGTATAATTCCTGCTGCATTTGTACACCTCAGGCCCCTGCTTCTACAGCTTAAAGCGGAACTTCACTCTCTGAATCAACATTGACTATTTTTTATCCTTATGCTGCTGGCATTAGTAAACAGATATGAAAGTACACTATTCTGCCAAAAGTATTGGGACGTCTGCCTTTACACGCACATGAACTTTAATGGCATCCCATTTTTAGGGTTCAATATTGCGTTGGCCCACCCTTTGCAGCTATAGCAGCTTCAACTCTTCTGGGAAGGCTGTCCACAAGGTTTAGGAGTGTGTCTATGGGAATGTTTGATCATTCTTCTAGAAGCTCATTTGTGAGGTCAAGTTCCTCCACCCCAAACTCACTCATCCATGTCTTTATGGACCATTGCGTTTGAAAGATCACTGCCTGAATACAGCACTACATGAAATATTGCAACAACTGCCATTTTATTCTCTAGGGTCTCTGCTAAAAAAAATATATATATATATATATATATATATATATATATATATATATATATATATATATATATATATATATATATATATATATATATAATTTTTTAGTAAAAAATGCTGATTTTTATTTGTAAACAAATGTCAGAAAAAGGCCTGGTCTGGACATAATCATACATGGTAACCATTTTTTTTATTAAAAAAAACCTTTATTTGTATAATAAAACTCTTGGATATTTTATTGATTTACTGATTGTAACACATTTTAAGTCCCAAAGTTACCTCTTCCATCTCAAGTACTTGTGGGGTTGGAGGAAGGATTCTGTAGGATTTCTAGATAAAAGAGATGGTGTCCTAGGAAAGATTATACGAAGGTCCCACCTAATAACATATTTGGTTCCATTAATGAATTTCCCAGAATTTCTTACCTGGCCAGTCAGGAGGAAGGCGATTTCCATAGTGATCTTTAGGATCCTTTCAGGGAATGGATTCAATCCCTTGTCTTTTTCCTCCAGGTCAGAGAATTGGTCTGTATACTGGAGATAATCCATGCTGTGATCACTGGAGGAACGATAGAAGAATACACCACAGGAAGAGCAAGTCAAAAAAGGAAATGAATAATAATAATAATAATAATAATAATAATAATACACCCAATCTAATTAAAAAATAGGGTGTTTGATGGTTCTGACTGATGAAAACATTATTATTTTATTACAGGTATTTATATAGTGCTGACAATTTACACAGCCCTATACATATTATACATTTACATCAGCCCCTGTCCAAGGAGCTTACAATCCAAGGTCCCCAACTCACATGCATACCAGCACAAGTACACATACAAAGGGCCAGTTTTGGGAAGGAGCCAATAACCCTTCCAATAATCAGTTGTATACATCTATTCCTTTCCCTATAGCCAAAAGTTTTTAGAGCTTGTCTGAGCTGTCAGACAAAAAGGGGGCGGAGAGCAGAAGTTACACACTGCACAGCTCAGTCAGGAGAGCTCTGAGAGCTGATTTGGGGGATGGGGGGCACCCCCCTTTACACAGCACACAGGTACAGAGGTGAGGCTGTCAATCAGCTGGAAGTCTCCTCCCTGTCACCATTTTTCTCTTGGTGTCAGGAAAACTTGTCAGAAGTGACTCACGCTGACAGCAGAGGAATGAAGCAGCAGACAGAAATGACACTTCGTTCCTTCATTCCTCTGCTTATGTGGAGGGAGGGGGAGGGGGGCGTCCCTTTCCTCCAATCAGCTCTCACACAGTGTAAGCTAGAGCTGCACGATTAATCACTAAGAATCAAAATTGCGATCTTTTTCCCTTCCTGCTCTTCAAAACAGCATGTCACGATTCTTTCTAGCAAGTGCAGAGAGTTCTCGCAGCTGGAAAAAAAAAAATCCAGGCAGCCTGCCAAGTTTTATTACAACGAATACGTAGAAACAAAGTATCTTTTCGTTCTTTTATCAAAGGAAAGAACTCCGGGTAGATGAGGGAAGTTTAACCATTTAAAGAACAAACCTTTGCTGACATTTGTCGCTTACAAGTAAAAATCATTATTTTCTGCTAGAAAATTACTTGGAGCACCCAAACAGGAGATATATATATATATTTTTTTAGCAGAGACCCTAGAGAATAAAATAGTGGTTGTTGCAATTTTATGTCACACCGTATTTGAGCAGGGGTTTTTCAAACGCAATTTTTTTTTTTTTTTAAATACACTTTGATTAATAAAAAAAAACAAAAAAAACAATACAAACTAAACAGTAAAGTTAGCCCAATTTTTTTTTGTATAATGTGAAAGATGTTACAATGCGAGAATCGTGATCTTGATTCTAAGCAAAAAAAATTGTGATTCTCATTTTAGCCAGAATCGTGCAGCTCTAGCGTAAGCCCAGACTCGCCACTCACTGCTGAATGATAAAGAAAAATTTCAAAACACTTTTTTTTTTTTTAAAGGGTGTAGAACGGGGAAGACAGCAGATAAACAAGTATAACTCATGTAGGAGGATTTGTTTCATTTCTGTGCATTATCTGAGGTTATTCCCTTCACTGGGTATAGGAGAGGGTTTACATCCACTTCAAGGCTACATTCACAGCAGCCATTAAGACCGGTGCGCTTTAAAGTGGCAGGAATCTGATTCCTGCTGCGGCTCGGTCTGACCACCGTCCCCATTCACTAGAATTACAGTTCGCTGCAGCGATTCATGACTCTTCACAGCCGCTGATTCCCAGCAGTGATCCTTACTAGATGCACACAAAGTGCGCCCGGCGGTAATTACTGGCTGTGCAGAGAGCTGTGATTGGCTGCGACCACCGGTGACCTGGTAGTAGAGCGAACGGGGGCGGTGGTCAGACCTAGCCGAGCAGGAATTAGAAGATTCCTGCCACTGCAATTCGCACCGGTGTGAACGTAGCCTCACCTGGGGTTCTTGCCAGGGGTTGTGTGTGTTATTGGATGCACACAGCCAGGAGCGCGCATGCCCAGATGTCTTATCTGTAAATGGGGGGGGGGGGGGGAGGGGGAGCAGTTTAGAGACCATCTGTGTATAGGAGAAAAGGGGGAGTGTGAAGGAAGAAGACCAACATTATATGAAGGCTGAACGTCCTCAAATATCACAACAATAATAACAACAATAACAAAGACAACAATAATAACAACAACAATAACAAAGACAACAATAACAATAACAACAAAGACAACAATAACAACAAAGACAACAATAACAATAACAACAAAGACAACAATAACAATAAAGACAACAATAACAATAAAGACAACAATAATAACAAAAAGACAACAACAATAATAACAACAACAACAATAATGAAAACATACAACACAAAAATAAATCAAACAAAACACACAACTTTGGATCTCCTCTGACATGGGAGATGTGGACAGAGGGACATTAGGAGGTATTTGGGGGGACAAATCTTTCTCAGTGCAACATGATTGGTTCACCAAAATCTGTGACAGAACTACCAATCTGGGGTGCAATGACCTTTGAACCCTACAGGATTCACACTCCTCTCCATCCATCACCCCACCCATTCATACTATACAGTACACATTGTATAAGGATATGACCCCCCTCTATGCCCCCAGCCTGCACTGATCACCCCTCCTCACCCCCCTGTACACGGAGAGGACGGAGCCCGCCACCGACCTGCACACACGACCCTGCCTTTGTTGTGCTCCAAATCTGGACCACAGGCTCCAGAGATCAGCATCACACGACGTACGGACGTGCGCGCCCACGCCGCCGGGAACACACTGCGGGCGCGCCCAGCTACACGGTCCGCGGCCCCGAGAGGCACGTTCGTGCACGCGGGAGGCTTTCTATGGCTTTGTATCTGGAATGTGCGGACTCTGCGAAGAGATAGAGAGGAGAGAGAGGAGGAGGAGGAGGGGGTTAGATAAAAGACACAGAAAAGATACAATAGAAGATAGATCACATAAAATAGATACATTACATAGAATAGATAGATTACATAGAATAGATAAATTACATAGAATAGATAGATAGAAAAATAAATACAAAAATAGAATAGATAGATAATAATAGTACAGATAGAGCTTACAATCTAGGATCTATCTATTCTATTCTAACAAGCAGGGCTCTCTGATTCCTCATGTATAGAATTGTAATGTAATTGTACTGTCTGCCCTCATGTTGTAAAACACTGCACAAACTGTATATAAATCCTGTATAATAATAGATAGAATATGATATACATATTCAGTATTATTATATTATTATTTTATATTCTATGTATCTATTATATTCTATCTAGTCATATTCTTCTCTATCTATTCTAATCTATCTATCTAATTCTTATCTATATATCATATCTATATATTCTCTATCTATCTATCTATCTATCTATCTATCTATCTATCTATCTATCTATCTATCTATCTATCTATCTATCTATCTATCTATCTATCTATCTATCTATCTATCTATCTATTCTATTCTTATAATAGATAGATCAATAGATAGATAGAAAGATAATAGATATATAGATAGAATGAATAGATAGAATATAATATCATAGAATAGATATCTATTCTATCCTATTTCTATCTATCTATCTCTCTCTCTCTCTCTCTCTCTCTCTCTCTCTATCTACCTCTCCCTCTCCCTCTCTCTTTCTCTCTCTCTCTCTCTCTCTCTCTCTCTCTCTCTCTCTCTCTCTCTCTCTATCTATCTCTCTCTTTCTATCTCTCTCTCTCTCTCCCCCTCTCTCTCTTTATCTCTGTCTCTCTCTCTTTCTCTCTCTCTACCTCTACCTAGTAGCAAGTGGAAGAAGCTGCTAGAGGTCCCCAAATGAGTGATTGGTGTGTACCACTGATAGTAAGAAAATGCCAGCCCTGCCCCTTCCAGTGTGGGGCATCTTAGGAAAGAGGACTCTATAAATAGGCTGGTGGGAAACTGCCTGGGGAGTTGGTTGTGGGAAGCAGTGCAAGTAGCAAGGCATGCAAAGATCTGCTTTTTGAGGCTCTAGCTTCTGGGAGCTTCCCCTTTGGGTGGATGGGAAGCAGTGAAGGAGAGGTGCAGGTGTAATGGGATGTTGAACTCTGGCAAACCTCTAAAGGTATGGGCTGCTCATTGACTAGGTCAGTGGTCTCCAAACTGTGGCCCAAGGGCCAGATTTTGTCCTTTGCTTGCCTTTATCTGGCCCATGGGGCACTATTCCTCCCACTGGAAAAAGACACTATTCTGCCAACTAACATTAACGATGGGGGTACCATTTCTCCCACTGACACCAACAATGGAGCACTATTCCTCCCAATGATGGGGTACTATTCCTCCCAATATTACCAACAATGGGGCATTATTCCTCCCAATGATGGGGTACTATTCCTCCCAATGATACCAACAGTAAAGCACTATTCCTCCCAATGATACCAAAGAAGGGGTACCATTTCCCCCAAGGATACCAACAATGGGGCACCATTCCTCCCAATGATGGGGTGCTATTCCTCCCATTAATACCAACAATGGGGCATTATTCTTCCCAATGATACCACCAATGGGGTACTATTCCTCCCAATAATAATATCATTGGGAGGAATAGTACCCCATCATTAGGAGGAATAGTGCCTCATTGGTGGTATCATTGGGAGAAATAGTGCCTCACTGTTGGGGTACTATTTCCCCCCAATGATACCAACAGTGAGGCACTATTTCTAAACCCTAATACCAAATGTGGTGATGTTTACTCCCATCAAAGCCAGGATAAATTTCCACTCCTGCTGGCCACAGTCCAGTCCCCCTGAAGGACAATAAACTGGCCCTTTGTTTAGAAAGTTTGGAGACCCCTAAACTAGGCTATCACCTCTACTGTTCTCTGCTATGAAGGGATGAGCTTTCACTGCTGAGATAATGGAATGTAAATAAGTAAATCAATTGTGTTTCTGTAAAGTGTTAAAAGGCCGCTGTTGTGTGGACTCTGCCATCTTGAGGTTAGGAGAAGCAAATGTCTTCTGGGAAAAAAAAAAACTTGTTCTGGGTGAGGCTGCTATTGGGATCCAATGTTGTAATTCTTGAGGAAGGTTTTGAATGGGTTACTGGTAGCGCTGGTTAGGCAAGGTCTGGGGCCTTCCTTGTATTGGGCATACTGGCTTGAGTGGGATAAAGAGTACAGGTGCTCCCCCACCACGTGGAAAACATACTCCCCAGCAAATGTCTATGCCTCAACACAACACATCTACTCTGCCGAAGAAAGGAAAACCAGTTATTATACCTAGTATGTTCAAAATCATTTTTTTTTTAACAGTAGTTTACTGTATGCCAAAGCAGTGTGCAGACACATTCCATTTTGTTGTAGTCTTTGATGGATTTGATGAGCTAGTATTCAACCCAACCAGCACCTGCAAACATTGTGGCCAGTCAGCTGGGATAATAGATTGGGGCAGTCAAGCTATCTTAATTTTATTTGGTTGAGGCCAGGTTCACACTGGTACGACACAACAGTCATACCACTTTGAATCCGACTTTGCCCTGCAACTTGAAGTCCGACATGCATCCGACTTCAATGAACAGGGATCAGACTTTGATCCCCAACAATACCAGGCACTGTGTTTGGTATGAAGCTTTAGGGGAAACTCCACGGCAAATTAAAAAAAAAAAAAAAACGGCATGGGTTCCCCCTCCAAGAGCATACCAGGCCCTTCGGTCTGGTATGGATTTTAAGGGGAACCCCAACGCCGAATAAATGGCATGGGGGTCCTCCCAAAATCCATACCAGACCCTTATCCGAGCACACAGCCGGCAGGTCAGGAAAGGGGGTGGGGACGAGCGAGCGCCTCCCTCATCTGTACCAGGCCGCATGACCTCAACATGGGGGGGTGGGTGCTTTGGGGCAGGGGGGCCCTGTGCCCCCCCCCCCCACCCCACAGCACCTTGTTCTCATGTTGATGAGACAAGGGCCTCTTCCCGACAACCCTGGCCGTTGGTTGCCAGGGTCTGCGGGCAGGGAGCTTATCAAAATCTGGAAGCCCCCTTTAATAAGGGGGCCCCCAGGTCCCGTCCCCCAAACTATGTGAATGAGTATGGGGTACATTGTACCCCTACCCATTCACCTAAAAAAAAAGTGTCAAAAAGAAAACACATTACACAGGTTTTTAAAGTAATTTTTTAAGGCAGCTCCGTCGTCTCTTCCGATCTATTCTCCCCTCTCCGGCACTGCTGTGTCCTCTGCTGACGTCTTCTGCCTCTGTCAGTTCTTCTCCGCTCTCTCGCTCCGGTTTTTCTCCCTCCGTCCACTGTCTTCTCTCTCTGTTCTTCTTCCAATGTTGACTCTCGCTCTAATGCCGGGTGCGCGGTGTGCCACTACTTATTGGTTTAAGGCGGGGTCACCGGAGGCACGCCTCTGACGTCACCGCCCATCATGCCCCAGACGGTGACGTCATAAGGGGAGTGGCGTCTGGGTGACATCACACAGTGACCCCGACCCATGCCAATATAAGTAGTGGCACACCGCGCACCCGGCATTAGATCGGGAGAGAGCGTTGAGTCAGAGGGAGAAGAACCGGAGAGTGAGCGGAGAAGAGCCGATAGAGGCAGAAGACATCAGCGGAGGATACAGAAGAGCCGGAGAGGGGAGAAGAGACTGGAAGAGACGATGGAGCTGCCTTAATAAATTACGTTAGAAATCTGTGTAATGTGAGGTTTTTTTTGACACATTTTTTTTAGGTGAATGGGCAGGGGTACAATGTACCTCATACTCATTCACATGGAGTGGGGGGCCGGGGTGCACCTTATTAAAGGGGGTTTCCAGATTCTGATAAGCTCCCCGCCCGCAGACCCCAGCAACCAATGGCCAAGGTTGTCAGAAAGAGGCCCTTGTCCTCATCAACATGGGAACAAGGTGCTTTGGGGCAGGGGGCCAAAGCACCCACCCCCCCCCCCCCCATGTTGAGGGCATGGGGCCTGGTACGGTTCAGGAGGAGGGAGGGGTGCTTGTTGGTCCACACCCCTGAAACATGATTATAAAACAGGTGGTGTCATAATAATGAGATTCCCAATAACAGACTGCATCACTAACTTTAGCTCCCCACCTCTTCGCTTTCATCAGTTCAGGCACTGATTATGACACTTTGGTGTACAGGGAATACAAGTATGAAGGATTATTGGTCGTTTCACAGCAAAGTTAAAAAAATATATATATTTTTTTTTTTTTCTTCCGTGAACATGTAGAAGAAATATATTTGTACGTTATTATATTTTAAAAAGTCAATTTCAATTATGGAAATATGGAATAAATTACAATATATGAATTATTTTATTGTACAAATAAAAAGGTAGACATCTTTTATTTTTTTTATTATGAACAAACTTCATTTAAAATAAATACATTTTCTTAAATGGAATAAAAAAAAAACAAAAAAACAAAAAACAAAAAAAACAGTTATGGCTACAATACTTACCGCCTCTCTGGCGTCATCTCACGCAGACTCACTATTTTGTGATCCAACGCTGGTCCTGTTGCAGATTGTATGATATCCAGGATCAACCCACTTCCTGTGAGCACAGGACATCAGGGGCCCACCCTATAGGGGTGTCATCAGGTCACCCTGGACTCACAGGAGAATATCGCAGAGATTAACCACTTCAATACAGGGCACTTTCACACCTTCCTGCCCAGGCCAATTTTCAGCTTTCAGCACTGTCACTTTTTAAATGGCAGTTGCGGTCATACAACATTTTACCCAAACTACATTTTTATCATTTTGTTTCCTCAAATAGAGCTCTCTTTTGGTGGCATTTGATCACCTCTGTGGTTTTTATTTTTTGATAAACAAATAAAAAAAAAGACCGAAAATTTTGAAACAAAAAAGTTTTTCTTTGTTTTTGTTATAAAATTTTGTAAATAAGTACGTTTTAGCCTTCACTGATGGGCCCTGTTAAGCTGAACTGATAAGGCGGCACCGATGAGGTGACACTGATAGGTGGCACTGGAATGCGGCACTGATGGGCATCGATAGGCGGCACTGATGGGCACTCATAGGTGGCACTGGTGGGCACTCATAGGCGGCACTGATGGGTACTTATGGATGGCACTTATAGACGGCACTGCTAAGCGGAACTGATAGATTTAACTGATAGGTATCACTAGTGGCACTGGCAGGCATTTTTCTTTGGCACTGATTGGCAGCTGCCTGGGCACTGATTGGCATTTCCCTGGTGGGTCTAGGGTGGAATACCTGGTGGTCCAGTGTGGCGGACATCCCTGGTGGTCCTGGACAGGCATCCGAGGGGGGCTGAGCTGATAAACAATCAGCACAGCCCCCCCTGTCAGGAGAGCAGTTGATCGGCTCTCCTCTACTCGCTTCTGTCAGATCATCGGCTCTTCCTGTTTATATCGTGATCAGCCGTGATTGGACACAGCTGATCACATGGTAACGAGTCTCCGTCAGAGACTCTTTACCTAGATCGGAGTTGCGGTGTGTCAGATTGACACTCAACAACAACGATCGCTGCGATGCACGCTCCTGGGGGCGCGCAGCGGCTTGAAATCCTGAAAGACGCCATATGAGGATATCGCAACCACTTTGCCGATCATTTTGTTATATTGCGGGCGGCAAGTGGTTAATTATGGCAATATTCAGCACCCAGAAGAAGGGGAGGAGGACCCATGTGGACACGCAAATGATCCGAAGACCACAGGAAAAAAGCACGTATAAACATTAGGAAAAAAAAAAAAAAGGAGGGGGTGCTGGGGGAAGTTCACGAACAGGGAAGAGGGGTGTCCAGTCTGGAGTTACACTTTCAATCTGATTATCTTGCAAATACTTTAATATTCAATAAAAAAGTGATTTATTTTTATATAAGCGATTGTAAATGATCACCTTGTAAAACAACCCATTCAGTTTATACAAAAATGTTTTGCCTTTCATTTCTATTTTAGATGTATAATAAAATGGGAAAAAATGTATTTATAAAAGTCATATGCAGCTGAGAACAGAGGGACTTAAAGTGGAGTTCCACCCACATTTACAACTCTTCAGCATCCCTCACTAAACTGTGCACTGTAAACAAATTGGATATTTTTTTATTTTTTTTCTCAGCGCTTACTGTATATCTACTGTATTCATTTTTCACTTCCTCCTCCCTGGCCGCGGCCCATCGCATCATTTCCTGTTTGCAATGCCTTCTGGGAAGGGGCGGCAACTTCCTCTGACACTGCCGTTGCTATGGAAACCTGACCTGAAACCTATTACACTGCTTGTGCTGCACTGAGCATGTGCGAGATCTGCAAGGCTGAGATCCAGGAAGAAATACAGTCTGGCTTCAGATGCCCAGACTTAAGATGGCCACGGCCTGCTGTAAGTTTATAAAATAACAAACTACTGCTATAAACTAACAAAACAGACCTTAGTTTACAGACTAACTTTACTAGAATACATTAAACTTGTGTATTATAGGGGTATTTTTATTTAAAAAGTATAATTTCGGCCGGAACACCACTTTAAGAGCTGGGGGGAGGAGAAGCAGCAGCACACTGAACTTTACAGTAAATGGCTATGCAGTGGAGGCGTGTCAGAACAAGTCTGATCATTGAAGGAGAGTACACTGAGTTCCCAGCTTAGCTAGAGAACTGACCAGTGTGTGCTCTCCTGCTTGGTGTGGTCAGTTTTTACTAGGAAAGCAAGGGGACTATCAGGATCACCAGTGATTTCACACAAAGGAAGCAATACAAAGAGAACAGGAGACTTTCTCATACAAGTACATGGTACAGCAGGCACATATCAGGAATATGAAATGTTGGGGTGACAAATGCTTTAAAAGAAAATAAGTCGCTGTTTGGCTTTATTTTGGATAAATTTTTTCATCTCGCTTCCTGTCCTTGTGACAGCATGAGACAAAATAGGAGGCGGGATTGTCAGCAGGACAGGAACACAGACAGTAATTACAATTCTAACCCTTCCCCATTTTACTAATCATGATGTGTTTGTTGCAGCCTATACCCAGACTAGAGAGAGATGTCCCATCATTAATGGATGCACACATCTGGCTCAGGTGTGTCACCATAGTAAGCAGCTTCCTATGGGAGCACACAGAGAAGAGGAGACAAGAGTGCCAGCGGGGGGACTGCAGAAGAGGAGGTTCCAGGCTGTTCTATGTAATACCATTGCACAGAGCAGGTAAGTATACTATGTTTATTATTTTATTTTTAAGAAATTACAGCCGCTTTAACCACTTCAGCCCCGGAAGGATTTACCCCCTCCCTGACCAGAGCAGTTTTGCGATTCGGCGCTGCGTCGCTTTAACTGACAATTGCGCGGGCGTGCGACGTTGAACCTGAACAAAATTGAAGTCCTTTTTTCCCCACAAATAGAGCTTTCTTTTGGTTTTATTTGATCACCTCTGCGATTTTTATTTTTTTGCACTATAAACAAAAAAACAGTGACAATTTGGAAAAAAAAAAAAAACACAAAAAAAAGAAAAAAACGCAATATTTTTCACTTTTTGCTATAATAAATATCCCCCAAAAATATACAAAAAAACCCCATTTTTTTTCCTCAGTTTAGGCCGATATGTATTCTTCTACATATTTTTGTTAAAAAAAAAAAATAAAATAATATCGCAATAAGCGATATTGTGCAAAAGTTATAGCGTCTACAAAATAGGGGATAGTTTTATGACATTTTTATTATTTATTTTTTATTGGTAATGGCAGGGATCTGCAATTTTGATCGGGACTGCGACATTATGGCGGACACATCGGACACTTTTGACACCATTGTCATTTATACAGTGATCGGTGCTATAAAAGCGCACTGATTACTGTGTAAATGACACTGCCAGGGAAGGGGTTAACCACTAGGGGGCGGTCAACAGGTTAAGTGTGTCCTAGGGAGTGATTCTAACTGTGGGGGGGGGGCTACTACTCACATGACAGCGATCACCGTTCCCAATGACAAGGAGCAGTGATCTCTGTCATATCACTAGGCAGAACGGGGAAGTGCCTTGTTTACAAAGGCATCTCCCCGTTCTTCCGCTCTGTGACACGATCGCGGGCACCCGGCGGACAACGGGGCTCACGGTCACGGAGCACATGGCAGCGCAAGCCCACAATGCCGCATCTAAAAGGAGAAGTACCTGTACGCCCTTTTGCCCACCCGTGCCATTCTGTCGACGTATAATGTCGCACGGCGGTCGGGAAGGGGTTAAGCAGTAAGAGAGCCCTGCTGGAGTAACAAACAGGAGAAGACCTGGAGGTTGATCAAACCTTGCACACTCCACTTAAACAGGATAAGAACATAATGGGTAGAGTTGCAATTTCATTTACAAAACTTCCATATCCTCTCCATGGGTTTTCTGATGTTTAAGAAGGGTGGCATTATTGTTGAAAGATTTGGCACACTTGGGACAAGAGTAAGGCTTCTCCCCCAAGTGAGCCCTCTGATGTATGACGAGATTTGTGGTACGAGTGAAACTTTTCCCGCACTCTTGGCACGAAAAAGGCTTCTCCCCCGTGTGAATCCTCTGATGTCTCACTAGAAGTGACTTCCGATTGAATAATTTCCCACAGTCATTACAGGAAAATGGTTTCTCCCCTGTATGAATCCTCTGGTGAACCACAAGTGCAGACTTCTGGGAAAAACATTTCCCACATTCTGAACAGACTGCTCTGTGGGACTCTCTGTGACTTTTTTGATGTTTGATAAGGAACATTTTTGAGCAGAATTCTTTCCTGCATACCGGACAAGACAATTTTATTCCTTTATGTCCCTTTTGATGCTTCACAAGGTCTGATTTTTGAATAAAGCTTTTGCTGCAATCCACGCAAGTAAATGGCTTTTTGCCACTATGGCTTAATTGGTGCCTGATGTAATGAGAGTGTTGATTGAAACGTTTCCCGCACATGGTACAAGCAAAGGGCTTTTCTCCAGTGTGAATCATCTGGTGCCTCAAGAGAGCCGATTTTAGACCGAAACGCTTCCCACATTCTGAACAGAGAAAAAGTTTTTCGCCGCTGTGAAACTTCCGGTGCCTTACAAGGTCCAATTTGTAAGAAAAATCTTTTCCACAGTCTTTCTTTTGGTTGACTATTTGGTGTCCATCAAGGCCAGAGCTAAAGACTACGTTCTGCCCGCAGTCCAAAAAACCTTTCACGTTGTCCACTTGATGTTCACCATTATGGTAGCTCCCAGCTTGATGATCCCGAATGTGGACTTCACATCCAGCAAGATTGGAAGTACCACCAAAAGTTTTTATGGAATCTGAAGACAGGCATACTCTCTCTTCATTGTCTGTTCTTTTAGGACTTGGATCTTGTGACTCAGAATCAGTGCAGTCAACCCAACAAGTGTTGTCTCGTTGTTCTGGTTGATGTCCATCAAGATTTGTGAAACTTTTTGAAGATATTTCTTTGTGCATTTGTTGATGCTTTGTAAGATGTGATTTACAAGCAAATATTTTCTCACATTCGGCACAAGTCCACTCCTCCTGACTGTCTATCTGCTGATTGCTAGAGCGACCAGTCAAAGATTTTGGGGTTGGTGAGGGATTCATGTGTGTTCCTTGTCCAAAAGAATTGGCCAACTTTTTGTCAAAAATCTTAACAGCTGTATTAATCTTAGTCACTGGTGTTTGAATATTTAAAGCATTTGTGTTGTACATCAAAATGTAAGTAGATGGCCACTCAGTCTGCGTTCCCTTTGTGGCTTCTGGTTGTCCACCTTGATGTGATTTGAGATCATGTCCACTTTGAGTGCCAACAGTGTCTGTCTGTTTATTTGTTAGGGTCAGAACTCTACAATCTCCGTTACTGGCTTCTTCTTCTGTTGAATTATTTTGTGACTTACATTCACTCAAAAGTCTTTCTTTATCAACAATTTTTGTATATTGTGTTACAAAAACATTGGAGGCTTCTGACATGGGTAACAGTGTCAAGCTTTCGGCTTCACAGCCACCTGTTAAGAAAACATGTGGAAGTTTAATATGATTGTGCGTGAATTCTTCACTACCCTAAACTAAGTTCAAACCATAAAAACTCAGACCATCCAAAACTAAAATACCTGCCTTAACCACTTGACCTCCGAAAGGTTTTACCCCCTTCATAACCAGAGCATTTTTTTGCTATTCAGCACTGCGCTACTTTAATTGGCAATTGCAACACTGTACCCAAATGAAAGCAGCTTCAGCCTGCCTCCGTCCAGGCGATGCCTTCAATGTGTCTTGCCCTGCTCCCGGGGCTTGGTCATGACTAAGCTTGGGGGCAGAGAAAATCGCATTGGGGGCATGGCCTGGATGGAGCTGGGCTGAAGCCACTTTCACTTAAATTACATTCAGGTTTTGTTGGTGTGCAGCGACTGGGGGGGCTGTTCTTTCTTGACTGCACGCATTAAGCAAAGACAGTCTCTTTCCATGCCAGTACCTTCCTTCCCCAGCCTGGGTCACTGGAATTGTAGATGGCACCTGAAGCTTCCCTAGTTTATGAGCACATAGTCAATGCCTCAAGCTGCATCCTGGTTGATGCACTTAAAGGGAAGACCCTCTTCCATATCCAGGTGGTCAGGCAGGTCTTGCCTAGGATGGATTATGTGATATGCTGTATTGTAAACAACCTTTGCGAGAAGAAGATATACAGTGACATAACACTGACTGGAAAGGAACTGAAAAACGTATCTTACCCAACGAGCTTGGGTCTCCATCACAGTGATCTTTATCATGATGGTGGACATTCTCTGAAACATCTTCCACCTACAGAACCAAGACATGTTAGCTTTATTCTTCCACAGCATTGCCGCCACACCCCCACCAATTCAGAATTTTAAACAGTACTGGATAACAACCCATAGTTCCCGATTTTGCTCACCTCTCCATTTAGCAGCTCAACGATCTTGTTGATGACCTCTAGTACTTTCTTGCTATTTCTCTCAGGTATCAGAGAGGGAGGATGTGGCTTTTCATTGGGGTGACGGGTGGATGTCGCAATGTCACCAGATATCTTCTTCACTACCATGTAGTCCTGTGTATAAAGCGATAGATTCAGGTCACTAACCAATCCAAAAATATCAACTCAAATTGGCATTAACCACCTCAGCTCCGAAAGGTTTTACCCCCTTCATGACCAGATCATTTTTTACTACTTAGCACTGTGCTACTTTAACTGGCAATTGCTCGGTCATGCAATGCTGTACCCAAACGAAATATATATCATTTTTTTGTTTCACACAAATCAAGCTTTCTTTTGGTGGTATTTGATGACCATTGGATTTTTTATTTTTTATTATATAAACAAAAAAATTTTGAACGAACAAAACAATATTTTAACTTTTTGCTATAAAACATATCAAATAAAATAAAAAATTAAATAAAATGTATTAATTTATTTAGGCCAAAACATATTCTTACACGTCTTTGGTAAAAGAAATCCCAAAAAGTGTATATTAATTGGTTTGCAAGTTATAGTGCTGTCAAACTATGGGATATATACACTGGTATTTTTATTTTATTTTTTATACTAGCAATGGCGGAGATCAGCAACGTAGATTGGGACCGTGATTGTGTTGCGGTCAATCTAACACTAGCTAATGCTGGCTGACACTGACATCAATAGAGACACTAATACAGTGATCATTGCTAATACTATACACTGTCACTGTACTAATGACACTGGCTGGGAAGGGGTTAACATCTAAGGGTGATCAAGGAGTGTGTCTAATAATGTTTACTGTGTGTGTTATGTGCTTCTTTTACTAAGCAATCTGTTGTTGTTAACACAGAGCTCTCTTCCCTGAATGAGAGAGCTAATCAACGGCTGCCGGCAATCAATAATTGGCCAGTACCCACTGATCGGCTGTAACAAATCACAACACGGCCAGGATATGTGTGTGCCCCCTACCTGGAAGCTCTGACCAAGTATCAGATATGTGATCCAGTGCAGAGTGGCCACCATGCAGCAGTATATCAGTGTGGGGCAGTCGGCAAATGGTTATTATGGAGTAGCCTCCTTCTCTCTCCTTGAGGGTATGTTCACATTCATTCCAAAAGGAGTTCAGTAGGGTTGAGCTCAGGGCCACTAAAGTTCCTCCACACTAAAACCTATTGAACTACGAATGCCGTAGTATTAACAATGCCCGTCACTGGAAACACCTGAACTCAGCATGAAGGGGTGCCCACATACTATTAACCCTATAGAGTATAGATCAGGTGAAATTTTAGCAATATCTAATTTTTCTGTAAAAGGCAAGCAAGTCCTCATCTCTTGTTCTCTCCCAAGCCTTCCTATTGCTTCATTATTGTAATTTTTTACTTCAATTAACATCAATAGGGAAGGCTGGTCTCAACTTTTTCTGTTCATGCCTTGATCTTATATGCGTAGTATGAATTGTTCAGGTTCATTTTAATATCATTTTGTTTTCTCTAATTTTACAATTGAACCACTTGCCCCCCAAAAAGGTTTTACCCCCTTCACGATCAGGCCATTTTTTACTGTGCTGTGATTGGCCGCAGCCATCAGCAGGTTTGCAGCCAAAATCATTGGCTGAAAGCCTGCTGACAAACTCAAACTGTGTCCAACCACAGCACGAGAAGCAGGGGGTGCGCGCTTGTAAATAATGAAGTTCCCCCGGGACGTATGGGTATGTCGTGGGGGAACAACAAAGCTGCTGGCCAGCAGGATGTTAAACTGCTGATCGGCAAATGATTAAAAACTGCCATCCTGATACTCTAACAAAGGGTACAACTTACCAAAGTAACCCTGTCAAGCCAGTAATTGTATTAGACACAACTCTGCTGATACCTTCTGGAGCTCCCTGGGGACAAAGAGACCTGGAAATGCTAATCTGGATTTGAATAATTTTCCCAAATCCTCAACTTTCCGGTCAGGTTTGCATTTTATTAATAGAGATAAGAGTGATGTCATGTGACCTCCCAGAATCCTCCACACCTCTCTGGTCAGGTCTGTTTTTTTTTTTTATATCAGAGCATTATCATTATCAGTGATGAGCTTGAGCGTGTTCATACTAAGATCCGAACCCACGTGTATTAATGCGGCTAATGCCCCGGCTGTAAAGGATTGGCCTGTACAGGTAACAACTTCCCAACGGGCTCACACACGTGGGTTCAGGTCCTTGTCCGAACAGGCCTGAGCTCATCACTATAAGAATAATGTTATGCGATACTCCTAGAATTTTTTTTTGTTATTATTAAAAAAGTATCTCTATATTGGATAGATAACGGTTAGACCCTCGTTTTTATTTTAATCTGTGTCTTTGTTGGAGAAATGTACTCCTCTATATGTACTGGTGACCTTTGCTCTGAGGTTTCCTCATAATAAGAGGTGGGGGAAAACTTCCACTGGGGACACCTGTTTTAGGGACATCTGTCTAACTACTTGGGACAGGAATTGAAGGGGAAAAAAACAGCAAAAATCTACATGGAGGTGTGTTATCCCCTCCCTACTCCTTCCAAAATGAAAAAAAAAATGTGGCTATACATAAATATTACTAGAGAAAAGGTTGATGTCAATTGGCAGAATCCTCCTTACCTCTCCAGTCAGCAGGTAGATGATCTGCAGAGTGAGCTGTAGAATTTGTTCAGTCATATGACTCCCGTCGCTCTTCATTTCCATTGGGATTTCTGGGTGCTCTTTGTATGTCCGACTATCTTCAGGTTGAATTGTTACTACATTTTCATTCAGATAAACCTAAACAGGAATGTAAAGATGAATTAAAAAAACAAAAAACAGAATTTTTGGTTTACCTGTTTTTTTTGGAGTACATCACAAGACCGTTCATATTCATAACTACTTGGAATGTTCTATAGCAGCGTTTCTCAACTCCAGTCCTCAAGGCGCACTAACAGGTCATGTTTTCAGGATTTCCCTCAGAAGGAATGGCTGTGGTAAATACTAAGGCAGTGAAACTGATTAAATCACCTGTGCAAAATAATGGCGAGCCTGAAAACATGACCTGTTGGGGCGCCTTGAGGACTGGAGTTGAGAAACACTGTTCTATAGCATTGAACATGAAGGAAGGATAACAGAGCAACAAGGCCAACATGCCCAAAACCCCAAAAAAACACAATAAAGGGAGAACCCCATCTACCAAATTAAAGCCCCACAGGGACAAAGGGGACTGGGTGGAAAAATCTGCGCCACGCCCAGTAAAAGAAATCCTCCACAAAATGCAGAAACTGTTGGTGAAGTCAACAGTACCTTCAGCAACTTAAGACCCCTGAGGTTCAGAATAGGCCAGACATCTCTGCTTTGCATAGGAACCATAAACGGGTCAGAACAGAAGCCATGAGAACTCTCCCCTTCTGGTACAGGTGCAATGCCCCCCTGGGGCAACAGCCCGTCCAAAGCTACAAGGAAAACCTCTCTTTTTTGTGACTCTAAAGATACAAGTGTAGAGGGGGAAAGCTGCTAAACTTCAGATTGTAACCTCTGAAGACCACACTTCAGACCCTGCAGACTGACTTCCTGAGTTCAGACGACCACGAAGACAGACCTTACCACACTTGCATGAGTGAGGATTCCCCTTTACTGAATGGAGGGCTTGCCTCCAGAATCATAGGGCCAGTTCTTCTTACAGAACTGAGACGTAGGCTTAATTCTTACGGAAGGAATTCTACTTAGGCCAGAAACCAGTGATGCCTTCACCCTTGCCGTGTTCTTTAGGGGTAAAAGCAAGGATGGCCCAAACAAGCATTCACCTCTCAAAGGGCAGCCTCTTAAATTTGTTTCTTGCAGAAAAGTTTCGCTGATCAACACTGAGTCATAGGATCTTTTTTTTAATATAAAAATTATTGATTTTTGGAGAGACAACAGTACAAGAATATCAAATAGACAAGTCAACATAGGGTAAAGGATCCTTCTTATTTGGACCGACATGGTACCCACTGGTGAAAGCTGCCTTTTGGAGTCTTCCAAAGCATTCATTGAGAAGCTTGATGTTCTTGGCAAAACTTCCAGGAACTGCTAGATGGCGGGGTCCCCTTGATCTGATTTTCTGGGAATGGAACATACGCTTTGCTCAAACATTAAGAGCTTGGCAATCTCCCACACAGCCACTGTAGGCTGAAAAGCTGCTCCGACAAGGGAGAAGGACACCCTAAAGAGCCTCTAACCTCTTAACCATGGTGTATTATAAAACAGGACCTCGTACACCAGGACCTTCCGGGTCTTATTTAAGTAGGAAATGGCTGGGTCAACAGCAAGTGAACTCCATTTCTTGTAGAATTCCTCCTTCATGGGGTACTGCTGAGCAAATAGATACAAAGGAGTGAATGCCTTCACCGGGTAGGTCGAAATGGCATACATACAGCATCTTGCTGCGAGTAAATGTGCACTGGAAAAGGATTTGGGGTGTTTTGAAGGCCATTGGGATCCAAACATAGTGACTTTCAGAGAGGAGGATTTTGGAAGTGGTTCAAGATACTGAGCACCACCTCCATCAGAATGCTCACTGTGGTTTGTAACAGCCCCGTACCCTGAGGCTCCTCTTGGGAGAGCTCATCTACAAAGGATTCCCAATTCTTGGCAACTTCCTCCTCATCTTGAGGATGTTTCTCTGATGCTTCATCCTCCTGCAAAGGAGGGAGGGAAAAGGACAGCACACCCACTTGCTTCCCCGCCAATTGAGAAGTCCTGAGTGTTGATCCCACAAACCAGAAATGGCAACAGATAAATCCTTGCTTGGGACAAAGAAACCCCACTGTGTCCCTAAGACAAAGGAAATGTTAATGCAAAAATTCAGAGCCATTCTGACCCTTAGGAGGTCCTTCCCCCACCTCTTTGCCTGCACAAGGACATGGCTTGCGGAGGGTTTGTAGGTCTATAGAACCCTATAAAAGAGCAGCCACCTAGCTGAGAGGAGATTGGCCAAAGCCAGAACACCTAAGTGGCAAATCACCTCTGATAGACAAGTGTCCCAATACTCACTGTGCACTGGCACCAATGTGCTGTCCAAGAGCCTGCGATCACACATTACTATATCCACAAAATGACAATATGGTGCATGTGCATAGAGGCACTGCTATGTATCACTCCACATGGCAGCAGCACAGTTCATCTCCTCGCTTGAACGTGGGGTGTGGGTACTGTCCCTGTCTGGCCTTCTGGTCGTAGGTGACTGAACCAGATGAAGCCCTTGAAAGGAGATCTTTAGAGAGATATAGCTGTGGGCAGATCCTTCAACCTAAGGACACTAGCTAGAAACTAAGGCTTAGCTGAGCTAGGAGGCGTTATGCCTGGGCAGGAACTCCTGCTGTTTCTGGCTACTCACCTGAAGGTGGCAGCATAATCCCAAGTAGTCATGATAATGAAGTGTCCTATGAGGAACAATTAAAAAAATTAATTTGTATAATACCCATCAAAAGGAAGGAATGAAAAGCAAAACTTTTCTTAAAGGGGAAGCTTTAGACAAACAGCCAAAAATACAACCTTTTTTTCCCCTATGCGTCCACCTACTTCCGTAGGTAAGATTTTCTAGAACCAACACCCATAACCCCCTACCCATTTTGTTGGCTCACCGCTCTTCCCAGCTTGAGCTCAAATTACAGAAAGCATATGTCTTTAATTAGGGTATCACTACGATTGTCTTCAGAGTTACCATTCTACAGAGCCCTGATGCCTAATCTGCATCCCCTTGGCACTTCCTGTGCGGCCCTTGGGGCCCCTGCAGGCACAAATCTGTCTTTCCTTGTCGCCCTGTTGGAGCAACAAAATCTTAAAATCTTGAGTAAGGTTTCTTCCGTCTATGTCTATCTACTGAAGTAAGTTCTCAGTCTCCAACAACTCCTATATCATGTTTACAATCTCTGGCAGTCTTCCATAGCAGTGGTTCTCAGCCTCAGTCCTAAAGTACCCCCAACAGGCCATGTTTGCAAGTTTTCCTTTGATTTAAAGCACCTGTGCAAGATAGATAAAATAGCTGTCCAAAATACTCTAAGAGAAATTCCCAAAACATGGCCTGTTGGGGGAACTTGAGGACTGAGGTTAGGAACCACTGTTCTACAGCATGTCCGCAGTCTCTGGACCAGTCTCCGGCGTCGCGTCCGCGGTCTCTGGACCAGTCTCCGGCGTCGCGTCCGCGGTCTCGGACCAGTCTCCGGCGTCGCGTCCGCGGTCTCGGACCAGTCTCCGGCGTCGCGTCCGCGGTCTCGGACCAGTCTCCGGCGTCGCGTCCGCGGTCTCGGACCAGTCTCCGGCGTCGCGTCCGCGGTCTCGGACCAGTCTCCGGCGTCGCGTCCGCGGTCTCGGACCAGTCTCCGGCGTCGCGTCCGCGGTCTCGGACCAGTCTCCGGCGTCGCGTCCGCGGTCTCGGACCAGTCTCCGGCGTCGCGTCCGCGGTCTCGGACCAGTCTCCGGCGTCGCGTCCGCGGTCTCGGACCAGTCTCCGGCGTCGCGTCCGCGGTCTCGGACCAGTCTCCGGCGTCGCGTCCGCGGTCTCGGACCAGTCTCCGGCGTCGCGTCCGCGGTCTCGGACCAGTCTCCGGCGTCGCGTCCGCGGTCTCGGACCAGTCTCCGGCGTCGCGTCCGCGGTCTCGGACCAGTCTCCGGCGTCGCGTCCGCGGTCTCGGACCAGTCTCCGGCGTCGCGTCCGCGGTCTCGGACCAGTCTCCGGCGTCGCGTCCGCGGTCTCGGACCAGTCTCTGGCGTCGCGTCCGCGGTCTCGGACCAGTCTCTGGCGTCAGGTCCGCGGTCTCGGACCAGTCTCAGGCGTCAGGTCCGCGGTCTCGGACCAGTCTCAGGCGTCAGGTCCGCGGTCTCGGACCAGTCTCTGGCGTCAGGTCCGCGGTCTCGGACCAGTCTCTGGCGTCAGGTCCGCGGTCTCGGACCAGTCTCTGGCGTCAGGTCCGCGGTCTCGGACCAGTCTCTGGCGTCAAGTCCGCGGTCTCGGACCAGTCTCTGGCGTCAAGTCCGCGGTCTCGGACCAGTCTCAGGCGTCAAGTCCGCGGTCTCGGACCAGTCTCAGGCGTCAGGTCCGCGGTCTCGGACCAGTCTCTGGCGTCAGGTCCGCGGTCTCGGACCAGTCTCTGGCGTCAGGTCCGCAGTCTCGGACCAGTCTCTGGCGTCAAGTCCGCGGTCTCGGACCAGTCTCTGGCATCAAGTCCGCGGTCTCAGACCAGTCTCTGGCGTCAAGTCCGCGGCTCAGCCCCGCCCCCCAGCTCCCTCATCAGTGGATTTGATTGACAGCTGCAGGAACCAATTGTTCAGTGGGGAGGAGAACACTGTACCTCCACAACAGAAGCAGGTTAGCATCTGCAATCTACAATCTTTTTTTTTAACAGAAAAAGTTTTTATTGAGCAATAAGACAATACAGATTTAGCCAAAGTCTTACATAAATCTTGTAACAATCAATCAGCGAGAATTCTACATCGGTATATACATATATAATATATTTACATGTCTGCTTCTATCAGAGTTCAGTGTATCCACAGTTCTCATTTTGTCTTTGTTTTTTCTCCCTTTAATAGATGGGTTATAATATTCTGTGTATTCATGTATCTAGTAGAGTTAAAGAAGGGTGCGGAAATTTAATCTGTTTGATTGTGGCTGGTCCCTGTCCCCCTAGCCAGAAGTAAAGGGGGGGGGGGTTGGGGGAGGGATAAAGTAGGGAGCAAGATGGGAGGGGGGGAACGAAAGGAGGAAAGATAGATAAGGAAAAGAAAGAATGAGGAGGAGGGGGGGGGGGAGGAGAAGGAGGGGCTGGGGGGGGGGGGGGGGAAAGGGGGGGGGGGGCCAGCATCAATCCCAACTCGGTCCACAGCTACCCAATGTAATAACTCTAGGCTCGGAGGTCTAGTATTAGTTCAGTCGTGCTTCACCCCACTAGATTAGGTATGGGCTTTAATTATCTCTCCGGTATAGCAGTCCAGAACCTTTGCTCATCCACACGCATCTACCCAGTTCGACCAAATTTTGTCATATTTTTGTGGGCAGTTTCTACTTTCATAAGTAAGTCTGTATAAGGGTAATACGTTGTTGATTGATTTCCGCCACATGTCTATGGATGGAGGTTCTGTTTGTTTCCACCTGAGAAGGATCTCCCTCCTAGCATAGAATAGTGAATAGGTTAGACACAATTTAACATATCGGTCCCCTTCTATATCGTCTAAATGGCTCAATAGCAGAGTTAGGGGGTCAAGCGGTATATGGGCTCCACATATTGCCCCTAGAGTGTCCGCAACCGAGGTCCAGTATGGGCGTAATTTAGAGCAGGACCAGACAACATGGAAAAAAGAGCCCACTTCCACGCCACATCTGCTGCAATTGGGACTAAGTCCAGGATAGATATTTGCTAGCTTCTGCGGCGTGTAGTAGGCTCTGTGTAAGAATTTCAGCTGAATAAACCTGTCTCTAGCCGCAATCATAGACGGAATGAAAGTGGCCAGACATTCTTCCCATTCCTCTTCCCCCAAGGAGGGGATATCGGCCTGCCACTTGGCCATTGCCTTATCCGCTTTTACATCATGTGCCACTGTCAAGTGGAGGTATAGGGATGAAAGAGGTTTCTCCAGTACACCTGAAATCAGGAGACGCTCGATTGGGTCTGGTTCAAGCGTCACCTGGGAGGGAAACTGGGCTTTAAGAGCATGGTGTAACTGTCGATACCTAAACAGGAAGGACCCTGGGACCGCATGGGACGACTGTAGTTCCCTAAATGGGACCACAGTCCCTCTTCTAATGACGTGTTTCAGTGTAACAATACCTTTCCTGGCCCAACTCGCAGGGTCGGGGGTAGTTAGTAGATGAGGGAGCATAGGGTTAGCCCAGAGTGGAGTATGCGGAGAGATACAGGCTTGCTTAAGGAGAGCAGCTCTAGAGGATTTCCACACCTGGATGGTAGCCCTCATAGGGCCCGTGATCGCATTACTAGCCCTCACCCCCCTATATGGCAGATTGGAGAGGGCTGCATATGATCCCAGGAGGGCTGCCTCCAGTGTAATTGCTGGGTTGAATCGGGATTGGGAAAACCACCACCTTACTGTCACTAAGACTGCAGCCCAATAATAAACCAGAAAATTGGGCAATGCCAAACCACCACTGGATAACGGGAGGTAAAGTATGCGTTTCGCTATTCTAGGGGATTTGCCTGCCCAAATAAACGAGACTACTATACTCTCTAACCGCTGAAAGAAAGATTTGGGAATTGGTATTGGGGTTTGTCTAAAATAATATAAAAACTTGGGTAAGAAGATCATTTTTAAGAGGTTTCCCCTTCCTACTGGAGTCAAGGGGAGGTTCTTCCAGGTGGAGCACTTCTGCTGAAGCTGGGAAAGTACCGGACTTATGTTTTTTTCCATGTAACCAGAAAGATCACTCCCCACCTTCACCCCCAAGTATGTGAATTCCTGCGTCCATTGTAAGGGAGTTCCAGTATCTATCAGGGGGATTGTTGGGTTAAGGGGAAAAAGGACCGATTTGTTCCAATTAATTTTTATGCCGGAGAAGTGACCAAATTTGTTAATAATTTCTAAGGCTGCCTTTAGAGAGGCAGAGGCGTCTGCCAAGTAGAGGAGGGAGTCATCGGCATATAGGGAGAGTTTTTCTACCAAAGGACCTACTTGGATCCCCTTGACAGAGTCATCGGCCCTCAAAAGGGTGGCCAGAGGCTCCAGCGCCAGGGCGAACAGCGCCGGGGACAGTGGACACCCCTGCCTCGTGCCCCTCCCCAGCGTAAACGCCTCGGAGAGGGACCCGTTGGTGCGGACCCTGGCTGTTGGCCGTGAGTACAGCAAACGGATCCAAGCCAAAAATCTGGGGCCAAACCCAAACCTATTAAGGACCTTCCATAGGTAGCCCCACTCCACCGAGTCGAATGCCTTCTCGGCGTCGAGTGAGGCCACCACGCCCCGCTCCCCCGAGGAGGCGATTGCTATGTGTGTGTGTAGGCGACGAATATTTATATCCGTACCCCTCCCGGGCATAAACCCCGTCTGGTCTGGGTGTACTAAGGCCGTGATTACTGTGTTCAGTCTATTTGCTAGGACCTTGGAGAGAACTTTTGTGTCTACATTAAGTAGAGATATGGGCCTATATGAGGAGCAGAGGGTCGGGTCTTTCCCCGGCTTGGGGATAACTACTATCACAGCCTCGTGCATGGAATTTGGAAGGTGGCCCTCCTCCATAGATTTAGAAAATAATTTTTGGAGTTTAGGGGCTAGTTGTTCTGCATAGAGTTTGTAATACTCCACCGGGAAACCGTCCGGACCCGGTGTCTTGCCTGTTTGCATCATTTTTAACGCTTTTTGAATTTCCTCAATTTTTATAGGAGCATCTAGTTTATCAGCATACGTTGGAGTGAGTACAGGGATGTCTATACTCCCTAGGTAGGCCTCAAGTTCATCGGGTACATAGGACACTCTAGATGTATATAGCATTTGATAAAAGGAAAGAAATTCACGGTTAATTTCGGCTGGGGTGGAAAGGAGTGAACCATCCGCCGCCCGAATCTGCCCTATGGACATTCCCATGGTTTGTTCCCTGGATAGCCAGGCCAGCAGGTGTCCCGTCCGCTCTCCCTGCTCAAATATCCTCTGGGTTTGATGTAGGATTTTCTTTTGCGTCAAGGCCGTCCTTAATAGGAGAGTCTCTCGCAAAAGGGACTGTAACCGGGCGTAGGATTGTGGGTCCGGCGATCTAATATATAATGCTTCCTGCCTTGTTGTTTCCGTTTCCAAGTTGGTAAGCTCCCTTCTACGCTCCCTACGGACCTTTGAGATTATATACTGGTATTGTCCCCTGGAAAATGCCTTAAAGGCATCCCATACAGAAGAGGCCGATGCTGTATCTGTGTTTATCGTCCAGTATGAGTCCATCTCCTCCTTGTATCTCGGCTCCACCTCCGCGTCTGAGACCCAGTATCTGGACAAACGCCAGATTTTATCTGACGGGTCTATTGAGAGATCTAAATCTAATAAGAGCGGAGCGTGATCCGAAATACCTCGTGGGAGGATTCTAATGTCACCCACCTTAGGGAGAACCGGTCCCCCCGCATAGACAAGGTCAATGCGGGAGAAGGTTCTGTGAGATGAAGAATGGCACGTGTATTCTCTAGCGTGAGGGAATTTCCAGCGCCATAGGTCAAAGAGACCGTAGGTGTCGGCCCAGTCAGCTAGTCCTCCTCGGGACGTACCCGAAGGGGTCATCCTGTCAATCCCTGCGTCTGGAACTAGATTAAAGTCTCCTAGGATAACTACATTCTCAGTGGAGAATTCAGCAATTTTTGCCGTTATTTGGTTTAGGACCTGGAGAGAAGCTGGAGGTGGGAGGTATAGACCGACCATAACCCAAGGGACATGATGTATTAATGCGTGTATCACCACAAACCTGCCATTAGGGTCCAGTGCCAGATCGAGGAGTCTAAAAGGGAGGGTCTTGAGGATCAAAATGCTCACTCCTCTAGAAAAGGTGGAATAGGTGGAATGGTAATGGTATCCCACCCACGGTTTTTTAAGGCTCAGGGTCTTCTTTCCCACTAGATGCGTCTCCTGAAACACACAGATATGAGGGTGATATGACTTGACAAATTGAAACACAAGGGATCTTTTAATAGGTGAATTGAGGCCCCTGGTGTTCCAGGAGATTATCCTAAGGGAGGACATTTATAGAATGTATCAATAATGGGGAATTGAGAAATATGGGGGCGACTTCCCCCGATCAGGCAGCTAGACCCACAGAAGCATTGATGAGGCAGTGAGAACCATAGGGTATCGCAGTAAATCAACACCATAGACATTGTCATATACCGTATAGAGAAAAATGCAAGTAAAAGAAAAAAACAATAAAAATAAGAACATAAGGTCCACAACGGTAGACCAAACCAGTTAACTGACCCCCCCCCCACCCCGCCCACCCACCATTTCGGCAGGAGGGCCTCCCTCCCCAAAAAAATTTGAGCTAACCAGCTCAACATGAGGGCAGTGTGCAAGAGGTACTCAACCTCTCTGCTGAGCGTTCATAGAACCATCCGGCAAGGATATTGTGTGTAAATCACCCGGTTCCCCGGGGGTACATGCTTAAAAAAAAAAAAAAAAAAAAAAAAAAAAAAGGGACAACCCCTCAGGGGGATTCAGCTAGAGATGAAGGCAAATCCGAGCCCCTGTTTCTCATAAGCGGTAAAGCATAGAAATAAGAAAAAGGGGAGCAATCTCCTGACACGCTATAACTATGTACGCCGAGCATACCGTCTCCACCACTCCTCCAGATGTACATGGAATAGACAATGACATTAAGAAGGGATATCCCATGTAAGTCTCCCCAGCTCCAGAGGTGGCCGGAGAGCATAAGCGGCAAATAGGTTTAAAACTAATGGGGGAGGGCGCACCCATAGCCCCCATCTCACTCCCACCAACCCTCACCGAGGCGGGGGCCCCCCCTGGAGATCTGTTCTTGCGGAGATGGTCCAGGACATTGTGAGTTCAGACATATGTAATCTGAGGGTGAGTTGTTCCGCATGTTCAAATAGGAGTACTCAGCAGTGCTTTCAGTTCAACCCCTGGTTTCCGAAGCAGTTCCCGCCAAGGTGAGAAGGAATAGGCCTCAGAAAAAAACTCAGTTCTCTAGATTCCTTGTTTGCGTCGTTTCCCATAGCAGCATATAGCCTCAGCAGTTGTCAATCAGAAGGGGGAATGTGTGGCAGATGCTCCCTGGGCGCGCCCCCCCTCCTTTCATAGTCACAACGGAACTACCGTAGGTAATGGAAGCTTTACCTTAATGCAGGAGTGGAGATAGGCGGTGTCAAAGAAACAGCAAGTCAGGACACAGAGTGTACAGCATGGCATTCAGGGGGGTCAATTAGTGAGCGATTCAACCCAGGCCGCGGCATCTCTTGGTGAAGTGAAGAACTGGGCCCGTTCCCCATCCTGGACCCGCAGCTTAGCTGGAAAAAGCATGCTATATTTTAGGCCCTTCTGACGTAGCATTCCTCTAACGTGGTCAAAAGCCTTCCTCTGGCGCTGGGTCTCCACGGTGTAGTCCGGGAATATGAGGATTTTTGTATTTTCAAATTTTAGTTCTCCCTGGAGTCGGGCCGCCCGCAGAACTGCATCCCGGTCCCGGTAATGCAGCAGCTTGAATATAAAGGTGCGTGGCGGAGCTCCCTGGGGGCCTCTAGTTGCTGGGATACGGTGAGCTCTCTCTATGGAGAAGTGTTGGGAGAATTTAGCCCTGGGGAGTAGTGTAGGTAGCAGGGCCTCCATGAATCCTACCGGGTCTTCCCCCTCCGCTCCCTCCGGGAGGCCGAGGACCCGCAGGTTGTTACGCCTGTTACGGTTCTCGGCGTCCTCGGCTCTGGACTCCAGGGTTTTTACTTTTACCTGTAGGGCCCGGATGTCTGTATGGTGATCCCTCAGGGTGTCTTCCGTGCTTGAGACTCTTCTTTCCACCTCCGTCACTCGCTCACGGAATTTGTCCATATCTCTGCGGATCAATGCCGTTTCGGTTTGTACATGCTCAATTTTTGTAGTCAGCGTGGCCTGGCATGTAGAGATCGCCGTCATAAGGGCTTCAAACGCTGCGGAGCCCGCTTCTATGGCTCCATTAGGGTCCGTCTGGGTCTCCATGTTTAGGGCCTCGTGGGGAGTAGGCCGCGGTTTTTGTCTGGTGGTCACCGGGGTCGCAGTGTTCGATTTAGTCCCACCTTTTCTGCCCACGGGCATCGCCCGATCGTCCCCGCACGTCCCCGCTGGAAGATGGCTCTGGATGGGGTCTTATACACCAGGATTTATGCAGGATAAAAAGCCGGTGAGAGGAGCGCAGTTAACAAGCGTCTGCACTCATCGCCATCTTGGACACGCCCCCTGCAATCTACAATCTTTAAAGCTTGCAATGACATGAAGCAGATTTGTTTTGCAGAATAAAACTGAAGTTCGAACAGTTGTATTTTTGCAATAGGAATGCAGCTACTGATACATTTCAATACACAGAATATTGTACATTTAGAGCTGCCCAATAAGATTATGCAGCACTTGCACAGTGCGGGCCAATGAATACAAAAACACAGACCTGAAGTGTCCCTGGAGTGTCCCTATTCCCCTCTTCCCTTACTGTCACAGCGGCTTCCATCTAATCATCACAACACACACATTACTCTGCTGCAGACATGCTAAACATCCGCGCCGGCGCACTGGAACCCGAGACCCGAGAACCCGGGACCCGAGAACTGCGCGTGCGCCTTGCCAGAACGTGATGCCGTTTTGCCAGAACTTAATGCCGTCTTGCGACCATGTTTGAAAAGGGCACCTGTAGCAATACGCCTACGCTGTAACGCTGAAACTCACTTCGATTTTGTGACTGGGGATGGGAAGACACTTGTATGTTTGGGAGACAATATATTACTGAATGTAGAATGGACAAAATGATTTTTGCAGCTACATGGACTGGGGGCTTGCCAGGAACACTGTGGTTGTGGGGCAGGTGCTTTTTAACTGCTTGCAGGGGCGATTTTTTAATCGCGTAATTAGCGTGATTTTTTTTAAAACCAGTGCGATTTTGACATTTTCACATACAAGTTATAAAATCAGCATTTGTAGAAAATTACATATCTACTGTATATAGTATGTATTTTCTGAAAGCAGAGGCTCTGAAGAATAAAAAAAAAATGGCTGTTTTCACATAAAAGTTATAAAATCAGAATTTCCTTTTTTTCTGGTAGAAAATTATACACACACACACACACACATATATATATAATGTATTTTCTGAAAGCAGAGCCCATGGAAAATAAAGTGGTGGCTCTTTTCACATTGAAGTTAAAATCAGCATTTTTTTGCTAAAAATAAAAAAAATCACATTTACAAGTATGTATATATATAAAATATATATATATATATATATATATATATATATATATATATATATATATATATCTCTAAAAGCAAAGGTCCTGGGGAATAAATCGGTGGCTGTCGCAATTTTTTTTTTTATGTCACACAATATTAGCGCTAGACATGTGCAATTCATTTCGGTCCGAATACAAATTCTGATAAATTTTTGATTATTCTGAGATTCTGATGTATCTGGATCTCCAAATTAAATAGTAAGGAATAGTAACGAATTTCACTGAAATCTATTTGAATTCATTAGAAAACTAATAAACAAAACAAATTTTAACAATTTCAGAACAATTGCCCCAAAGCACCCCCCCCCCATTTTGAGGGCTCTGCGTCCCTCACCCCAAAGCACCTTGTCCCCAGCCCGCACCTTGTTGATGGCGACAAGGGCCTCTTCCCAACAACCCTGGGCTGTGGTTGTCGAGGGCTGTGGGTGGGAGGCTTATCGGAACCTGGAAGCCCAAGATCCCGACCCCCCATGTGAATGGGTAACGGGTACATAGTACCCCTACCATTCACCAAAAATAGTGTCAAAAAGTAAGAAAGACAGGAAACTATTTTTATTTTTTAATAAAGGATTTGTCAAAAACTGTGTCCCTCGATGTCCATCATGACGCCCGCAGACCCGAAAAATAGAAAAACGTCAAAAAGTGCTCCGCCTCCTAAGAGCTTACCCGTCATATGCGCTCTCTTCGGTTTTGACAGTTCATATATAGGCAAAGGGCGGGGCCACCCAGCTACGTCACCCAGTGGCACCGCCCCTTCTGACGTCATGTGATGTCAGAAGGGGGTGGGTAACACAACCGAGTGGCACCGCCCTTGCCTATATAAGAACTGTCAAAACCGAAGAGAGCGCATATGACGGGTAAGCTCTTAGGAGGCGGAGCACTTTTTGCCATTTTTCTATTCCCAACCCCTTTCCTGGCCTGCCATGGCTGCCATGGCTCCTTGCTCGGATAAGGGTCTGGTATGGATTTTAGGGAGGACTCTACGCCGATTTTTTTTTAAATTCTGGCGTGAAGTTCCCCTTAAAATCCATACCAGACCCAAAGGGCCTTGCATGGACTGGTGGGGGGGGGGGCGACCCTACACCATTTTTTAAACATTTTTCTATTACCGGCATTCTTTATTTTTATATTCATCTGTCAGTGGTGAAGCTCGCTGACAGATGATGACTGGTTATTAAGGACACGGGTTGCCGCCTTCCCGACCCGCTGCTTAACAACCAGCTATTTCTTCATACAGAATTCAAATCCGTTGATCGTTTTTCGACCGATCCGAATTCTAATCGCTCCGAAGAGTTGGAATTCGTTAGAAAAGTAATCAATGAAATGAATTTTAACGAAAACGAAACAAAGTAGAAAAAAGAATTCCGAAACCAAACTAAACTAATTCCATAACGAAATTAAATTAGTAACATAACAAATCTATCCAAAACTAAAACAAAGCTTTTTTTCCCTTCTGCACATGTCTAATTTGCGCAGTTCTTTATCAAACACAAAATTTCAGGAAAAAAAAACATTTAAAAGATATTATATTGCTTTTGGGTGCACTAAAATTCATTCATTTTTAACCAATAAATTGGGTAAGGTTGCACCGATTAAAGAGATACCAAACATGTCAAGATTAAAAATTGTGCATACCTGTGAAATGGCGTCAAACTGCGGTACAAAAAATTGTCCATAGGTGACGCTTTAAAAGCTACACAGGTTATCATTGTAGAGTTAAATGTGAGCTCTGGTGCTAGAATTATTGCTCTTACTCTGACCTCACATGTGTGGTGCGCTCACCGTTTAGTTCTGTGTGCGGGACCTATGCGGGGGGGGGTGCTTTTAATTAATTTTTTTTGCACGTTTGTTTTTATTTAACTTTATTAAAGGAGTGAACAAGCCCCCTTGTGGTAGTTTTGGGCAGGTGACAGGTATTTTTTATGGAAACATCAGGGGTCTATTAGACTCCCAATGCTCTTTCTAAAGCAACAGAAGTGAGGGGATAAAAGAGAGGTTCAGGAGCACACGTTGTTATTACTGTGTTTTTCAGCTTCCCTGTAACATCCAGATTTAATGAAAAGTTTATTATAGCACTGTTAAATCAGAACTAAAGGGACAGATATACACCTAAGCTTCAAAAGGTTTGAAACCCATGAGCTCCCTCCAACACCGGCATTAGACGTGTGTGGCTCGTTTCGTTCTGAATTGAAATTCTGACACATTGTTCATTATTCCGTTATTCAGAAATTCGGATGTATTCGAGTTACAGTAGTAACAAATTTAAACAAATTTAAAATAAGGAATCAAAATTTCGTACGAAATTCAAATTCGCATTTCCGAAGAGAATAATATAGAATATAAAATAAAGGAATAGAATAGAAAATAATATAATAGAAAATAAAAGAATAGAAAAAAATAGAATAAAAACAAATAGAATAGAAGAAATAGGACATAATAGAAAATAAAAGAATAGAGTAAAACAGAACAAAATAGAATAGAAAATAAAAGAACAGAATAAAATAAAATAGAATAGAAAATAAAGGAATAGAATAGAATAGAATAGAATAGAATAAAAAATAGAATGGAATAAAATAAAAAGAATATAACCATCTTCTAAAATTCGAATTTCAAATAGAAAAAATTTGAATTTCAAATAGAATAAATTTGAATTTCAAATAGAATAAATTTTAATTTAAATAGAACATAAAATAATAGAACAGAATAGAAAATAATAGAATAGAAAATAAAAGCATAGAATAGAATAAACAATAGAAAATACTAGAATAAAATAGAAAGAATATAACAATATAAGTGTTTTCTGAAATTTGAAATTCTAATTTATTCTATTTGAAATTCGAATAGAATACATTTTTTAAAGGTGCGATTGACATGTGATGCTGTCATGCAACAATCGCAGCAGAATTACATTGTGTTTGGGGTGCCATTGAAGGATAATGGCACCCAAATGCACGTCGTTCATTTTGCTGTGATTGCCACGTGATTTGGAATCGCTCGCCGAATCACAGTGATTCCAAATCACTAAATGTGGATGGGAGATCTTCCTCTGAGATGCAGGCTGATGGGAATTTTAATAAAAGGGGAGAAGGCCTACGCCTACAGCAAGGGCATTATCCAACTTTAGTCAGAGCTGCACAGTTTGTTTTTAGTCTACAGACACCTCTTTTCTATATAGGCAGTTTTTTTAAATGTAAATAAGAGGTGTCTGTAGACTAAAAACAAACTGTGCAGCTCTGACTAAAGTTGGATAATGCCCTTGCTATAGGCGTAAGCCTTCTCCCCTTTTACTAAAATTCAAAAACTGTAGCTGCTGACTTTTAATCGCTTGCTGACCAAATACTGTTTATATACGGCCGCAAAGCGTCTCCTTTGTGCAGGATCACGTACCTATACCCTGCACTTCCAGGTCTGAGGCATGCACGTGCCCTGCCGGCGACCCACTCCCGCTGTGATTGGACTGCTGGAGCCAATCAGCGGGTCCAGCCGGCATAATGTCCACCGGGAGCCGCCGATCGTTTCCAAGGGAGACAGAATGTCGGTCTGCCTATGCAAACAAGGCAGATCGCCGTTGAGAAGGAAAGGTAGTGACCCTGTGTTTCTGCCTTCCTCTAGTACAAGCACCTCCCACAAAGTTAGCAAGCACATTTAACCCTTTGATCGCCCCTGATGTTAATCCCTTCCCTGACAGTGTCATTAGTACAGTGACAGTGCATATTTTTAGCACTGATCACTGTATTAGTGTCACTGGTCCCCAAAAAGTGTCACTTAGTGTCAGATTTGCCTGCCTCAATGTCGCAGTCCCGCTATAAGTCACTGATCACCGCCATTACTAGTAAAAATTAAAAAAATAAAAGTTCCATAAATCCATACCATAGTTTGTAGACGCTATAACTTTTGCACAAACCAATCAATATACGCTTATTGGGATTTTTTCTTTACCAAAAACATATAGCAGAATACATATTGGCTTAAACTGATGAAGATTTTTTTTTCCATTTTTTTACTGTTATTGTTTTAAAGCAGAAAGTGAGAAATATTGAAAAAGAAAGCTCTATTTGTTGGAAAAATGTACATCAATTTTATTTGGGTACAGCGTCGCACGACCGCACAATTGAATTAAATCAGGTTAATAAACCTTCCGGAGGGCAAGTGTTTAACCGCTTGCCGACCGCCCGCCGTCGATTGACGGCGGCAGAATGACACTCCTGCACGAATCGCCGTAGCTGTGCGGCAGGAGCTTTAAGGAGTATAGGGAGCGTGCGCCCGCCGCGTGACGTAGGAGCCCGTGCGCGTGGCCGGTGGCCGCGATGACCGACGGCTACCCGCGATTGCTCCTGAGAAGGAGAGAACGGAGATCTGTCAATGTAAACAGACCGCTCTTCTCACCCTTGACAGAACGGAGATCTATCTGTTGTTCCTACTGCTTAGGATCAACAATCGGTCTCCTCCCCCAGGCAGTCCCATCCCCCCACAGTTAGAATCACTCCCTAGGACACACATTTAACCCTTTCATCGCCCCCTAGTGTTAACCCCATTCCCTGCCAGTGACATTTATACAGTAATCAATGGCTAATTATAGCTCTGATCGCTGTATAAATGGTCCCAAAATAGTGTGAAAAGTGTCCGATCTGTCCGCCGCAATGTCGCAGTCCCAATTAAAATCACAGATCGCCGTCATTACAAGTAAAATAATAATAATAATAAAAATGCCATAAATCATTCCCCTACTTTGTAGACGCTATAACTTTTGCGCAAACCAATCAATATATGCTTATTGCAATTTTTTTACCAAAACTATGTAGAAGAATTCACGTTGGCCTAAACTGATGAAGAAATTAGTTTTTTTTTATATTTTTGGGGATATTTTTTATAGCAAAAATATAATTTTTTTTTCAAAATAGTCAGTCTTTTTTGTTTATAGCGCAAAAAATAAAAACCGCAGAGGTGATCACATATCACCAAAAAAAAGCTCTATTTGTGGGGAAAAAAAGGACGTCAATTTTGGTTGGGTACAGCATCGCACGACTACGCAATTGTCAATTAAAGCGGCGCAGTGCCGAATAGCAAAAAATGGCCCGGTTAGGAAGGGGGTAGATTCTTCCGGGGCTGAAGTGGTTAATAAATGGGATCAAAAACCATGCTCACTTGATCCTTCCCTCTGTCTTCTCTCCCCGGTGTGGGCATCTCAACTGAGAGGACCCGGCTGTGACAGCGGGCCGCACTGCGCATTGTGAATGGTCCCACAAGTGTTCTGGAACCTGTGATGTATCCCAGAAGACTGCGGGGAGGGGGAGAGGAGAACTAGACAATCGGAGCGGAAGTGGGTACCTGTCAAAACCGGGTACCTGCCCCCCCCCCCAAAAAAATAGTGCCATTTGTTGAAAGTGAGGGGGGAGGAGGCCTTAAAGTGGAACTTCCCCTTTTGAGTGGAGAGCCGCTTTACAAACTTTTGCATGGGGGGGGGTCACGGACAGCTGAGGCTCTCATGCAACATCGCTGGATGAAGATGGGGCTCAGGTAAGTATCAGGGGGGCTGCTGCACACAGAAGGTTTTCTATCTTATGCATAGAATGCATTAAGATAAAAACCCTTCTGCCTTTAGAACCAATTTAAGTCTATTCCAATATTGAATGAGATTACACCACGTCTGAGTTTCCCTTAAAATTAGGTTTCGTTGCTGACCGAACAGCGGTATAAAACTTTTCCACTTACAGCTCAGTCTGTACCCTTTGCAGCCCTTTGGACTTTAGCTGAATTCTTATTTGCAAATAAAGATTTTATGCAACGCATGGCTGTGGTGTGGAAATATTTTAGATCTTATGTGGCCATGTGTGTAATGTATCTCAGGAGTAGTGGACCAGTACTGTTCATTGTGCAACACTTGGCTGTGAAAAGTATGCAATAAATGATTATGTACTGCACCAACTTTACTAGTGTGGCAAAGAGAAAAACAAACAACCTTGCACCTGCTTGGAAGCTGATAAATTCCACTGATGTCAGAATTTGACTTGTCATCACTACTTCTTAGGAAGGAGCTATTAAAGAATCAATAGGCATTTTCCAGTAGTTATGCAAACCAAATACATAGGCAAGGCACACTGGTTTGTCACAAGTATGTAAGGGGCAGGTGGGTGGTTAGTCGTCACGGTGCCAAGAAAGGGTCATAAGAGAGGCCTACCCCGTGGTGGGTTCTTCTGCACCAGCTCTGTGATGTCGTCATGGAGGAGTGGAAGAGGACTCTAGTGGCAACCTGTGAAGCTCTGGTGAACTCCATGCCCAAGAGGGTTAAGGCAGTGCTGGAAAATAATGGTGGCCACACAAAATATTGACACTTTGGGCCCAATTTGGACATTTTCACTTGGGGGTGTACTCACTTTTGTTGCCAGCGGTTTCGACATTAATGGCTGTGTGTTGAGTTATTTTGAGGAACTGCCTGAAGAGCTCAGAGACAGAATTGTGGCAAGGCACAGATCTGGCCAAGGTTACAAAAACATTTCTGCTTGAAAATTTTTGAAATAAGTACCCCCAAATCTTTTTCTTCTGTAGTTCTGGCCGTCACTGTACCCCCAATGTTGTATTCTCTCAGGGGATTATTTTTCCCTAGGCGCATTATTTTACATGTAGAAATATTGAACTGCAGTCTCCACTGTTTTGACCAATCTTCCAGCAATGCCAAATCATGTTCCATGTTACAGACACCTCCAATGGTATCAACCCTGGTAACACTCTTTTGTATCATCACATTCCAACACTTCCTTGTTAATACCACTTAATTTGCCAGTTTTCTGTTGCCCTGTCCTAACTTTTTTGAGGCGCGTTGCTGCCATTCATTTCAAAATTGTCTTATTTTTTTCACTTTAAACATTTGATATGTTTTCTATTTTTTATTGTGAATAAAATATGGGTTTATGAGATTTGCAAACCATTGCATTCTGTTTTATGTAGATTTTACACAGCATCCCAACTTCTTTGGAATTGGGGTTGTAGAGCATCTAGTCTGCAACCATCTGAGCTGCTGCTTCTCTGCACTCCCTTAACCTCCAATATTCTGCTCTCTCCCTGTTCTTGTCCTACCTGTCTCAGCACACCTTCAGTTTCCACTACAATGCAATCTCCTCTTTTCTTTTTTCTGTAGGTGTCCCACAAGGCTCTGTCATCAGACCCTTTGTCTTCTCTATCTACACCTCCTCCTTTGATCAGTAGAAAACCTCAATTGGCTTCCAGTAGCACCTCTACACCATCAACACCTACATCTATTTTTCTAATCTACAGCTCACCCCATCAGTCTCAGATCACTAATAGTTATTGTATTATTACACATTCATACATCATCATGGATGTCACACCACTTTCTCAAACCCAATTTTCCAAAAACTGAGCTCTTAACAGTACAAGCTGCCTGCATGGGTGAGGTGAAGACCTTCATACGGATGTACAGATCAGTACGCCCATGTGAATGAAGCCTTTACACAAATTCATTCACAACTCTGTCCCGAGCTACATAATCAATTTTTTCTCAAAACACCCCCCCCCCAAACCTCCATCTCCGCTCCTCTGAAGACCTCATGTTCTCTAGCACACTTGTCACCCAAACTCAACTGAAGTCAGTAGAAGACAAATCTTTCAAATCAATTCTGACAATTTTCAAATGTATTACTGCACAACTGATGATTACAAAAAAAAAGAAAGAAAAAAAGGCCATTTAAATTGCTAGTAAATCACAATTTCCCTGCCAGCTTGGTTTTCCTTTTTTCCTTTCTTAACTGTCCCTTTTGCTGTAGTACATAATACAGCAAAAACAACAAAAAAACAAAAGAGAATTGTGGGGTCCTGTCCAAAATTCATACCAGAATCCTTATCCTTGTTGAGGGTCTGTTATGGATTTAAAGAGGGAACCCCACATAAAAAATAAAATAAAATAAAGACATGCCACCCCCAACAGGCCCCCTGAAAAAAAAATGATGTCGAACCCCTCCCAAAATTTATATTTGACTCTTAATTGAATATGCAGCCTGGCTGGCTTGGAAAGTTGGGGGAGGACTAGCGTGTGTGTGGATAGCTCCTGCGAAAGCACCTTGTCTCCTTGTTGATGAGGGCAAGAGCCTCATCCCCACAACCCTTGCTCAGTTGTTGTTGGGTTCTGTGGACAGGGGGCTTATTGCAATCTAGGAAGCCTTTTCTGGGATCTCCCAACTGGCGCTGTCCACTCCTCCTTTTCTGTGGTCGCCCCCGTAGCTGCTATGGGGGCACTCATGTATGCACGCTCCCGAGCCGGGCTGTTTGCGTCCATTGACACACAGTGCGGCTTGGCCCCGCCCCCGCTTCCTCAGAAATTGTAATGACAGAAGCTCCCCCCTCCTGTGTCTGTGTCCTATGAGAAGAGGAAGAGGAGAGAGCGCAGCTGCAGACAGACACAGTGCTGGATCAAGAGAGGACTCAGGTAAGTGTTTAGGAAGATGAGGTGGCAATACAACTGCTGGGACATATTTTTACTTTATAACAGGGAATGCAGTAAGGTAAAAAAAATGTCTTGACTTTAGACCCACTTTAAGGCAATGATGTAGAGCTCAAGTTCCCAGCCATGTAACATACAGAGGGGACGGAAAGTATTCAGACCCCCTTAAATTTTTTTCTCTTTGTTATATTGCAGCTATTTGCTAAAATCATTAAAGTTCATTTTTTTCCTCATTAATGTACACACAGCACCCCATATTGACAGAAAAACACAGAATTGTTGACATTTTTGCAGATTTATTAAAAAAGAAAAACTAAAATATCACATGGTCTTAAGATTTCAGACCCTTTGCTGTGACACTCATATATTTAACTCAGGTGCTGTCCATTTCTTCTGATCATCCTTGAGATGGTTCTACACCTTCATTTGAGTCCAGCTGTGTTTTATTATACTGATTGGACTTGATTAGGAAAGCCACACACCTGTCTATATAAGACCTTACAGCTCACAGTGCATGTCAGAGCAAATGAGAATCATGAGGTCAAGGAACTGCCTGAAGAGCTCAGAGACAGAATTGTGGCAAGGCACAGATCTGGCCAAGGTTACAAAAAAATTCTGCTGCACTTAAGGTTCCTAAGAGCACAGTGGCCTCCATAATCCTTAAATGGAAGACGTTTGGGACGACCAGAACCCTTCCTAGAGCTGGCCGTCCGGCCAAACTGAGCTATCGGAGGAGAAGAGCCTTGGTGAGAGAGGTAAAGAAGAACCCAAAGATCACTATGGCTGAGCTACAGAGATGCAGTCAGGAGATGGGAAAAAGTTGTAGAAAGTCAACCAACACTGCAGCCCTCCACCAGTCAGGGCTTTATGGCAGAGTGGCCCGACGGAAGCCTCTCCTCAGTGCAAGACACATGAAAGCCCGCATGGAGTTTGCTTAAAAAACACCTGAAGGACTCCAAGATGGTGATAAATAAGATTCTCTGGTCTGATGAGACCAAGATAGAATTTTTTGGCCTTAATTCTAAGCGGTATGTGTGGAGAAAACCAGGCACTGCTCATCACCAGTCCAATACAGTCCCAACAGTGAAGCATGGTGGTGGTAGCATCATGCTGTGGGGGTGTTTTTCAGCTGCAGGGACAGGACGACTGGTTGCAATCGAGGGAAAGATGAATGCAGCCAAGTACAGGGATATCCTGGACAAAAACCTTCTCCAGAGTGCTCAGGACCTCAGACTGGGCCGAAGGTTTACCTTCCAACAAGACAATGACCCTAAGCATACAGCTAAAATAATGAAGGAGTGGCTTCACAACAACTCTGTGACTGTTCTTGAATGGCCCAGCCAGAGCCCTGACTTAAACCCAATTGAGCATCTCTGGAGAGACCTAAAAATGTCTGTCCACCAACGTTTACCATCCAACCTGACAGAACTGGAGAGGATCTGCAAGGAGGAATGACAGAGGATCCCCAAATCCAGGTGTGAAAAACTTGTTGCATCTTTCCCAAAAAGACTCATGGCTGTATTAGATCAAAAGGGTGCTTCTACTAAATACTGAGCAAAGGGTCTGAATACTTAGGACCATGTGATATTTCAGTTTTTCTTTTTTAATAAATCAGCAAAAATGTCAACAATTCTGTGTTTTTCTGTCAATATGGGGAGCTGTGTGTACATTAATGAGGAAAAAAATGAACATAAATGATTTTAGCAAATGGCTGCAATATAACAAAGAGTGAAAAATTTAAGGGGGTCTGAATAATTTCCGTCCTCACTGTAAATGGATTGAGTGAGGTAAGTGGTTGGTAAGGACACAGGGGCTGCAAGCAGCCGCCACTTTCTTCACTGATAGCCGGAAGCTGTCACGTTCGTCCACACTGAACACCCTAACCATTTGGCATTCGGATGAACGTCCAAACACTAAACTCATCCCTAGTCACCGTAGAATGGTATGTTCACTGTATAGATATTGCTGGAACATCTGACACTGGAAACTGAATTCTCCAACATGAACATTACAGCTGTGGAAGAAGAGTGAGATAAAGGAAGGAATCAAAATATATAATGGAATAATGCAGCATCATAACCTAGAGGCTAGAGCTCCCTCTAAGGGTACACATTACAATGACTTCCTAGGGAGCTGCTGGAAAATGGGTTTTCCTACCGCTTCCAGTGGTGACTAGGAAGGAGCTCAGAATTTGGATAGTTTGGGCTAAATCCAAACTTTCGGGACATTGGGCAGAAATTGCCCAGCCGAATGTACCCTAAAGTGATAATAAAGGAAATAATGAAAAACAAAAAAAACAAACATGGCATACTTACTCTCTCTGTAAAATGGTTTTGCATAGAAAAGCCCCGATCCTCCTCTTCTCAGGTCCCCTGCTGGTGCTCCTGGCCTCCATGCAGCTTGCAATAGGAAGCAGGCACGCTCCCAAGCCGCTGATCTGCGTGTCCATTCAGACACAGAGCTGCGGCATGGGCCTTCCCCCTCTCTCTCCTCATTCGCTCACTGTCTTTGATTGACAGTAGCGGGAGCCAATGGGGTAGGGCTGGGGGCCTGCTGCACAGAGAAGGTTTTTTTACACATGAAGTTAAAAAACCTTGAGCCTTTAGAACCACTTTAATGCTTTGCAAAAAGCCATCCTGGAACAAAAAAGTCAGCTGCAAAACTTTGGCTAATGATGGTTTTTGGCCAAATTCCAGCCCACACACTATAAAAGGCTGCTTTCCCAGCCATTTGTCAGTGTGTTGAAGTGAAAGCTACGGATGGTATTGCAGAAAGGGAAAGGTATATAGTGCAGTGTGCAATCACAGAGCTATATAGTGTGGTATATACTTTGCTAAATGCATTGCTGATGTACTGTATATATACAGTATATATATCATATATATATATATATATATACAGTTCCCACCCAGTTTATAGTCAAATGACAGCCAGGCGGGACTTTCGTCGTCCCGGGTGGACGTCATTTGACGTTCCCCCGGAACACGCCCCTCTCGTGCAGCCACAGGCCCTCGATGTGTCGCCTCGCTGCGATCTGTCACCAGCTGTGTCTGCTGGACACAGCCAATGACTGATCACTGTTCCGCCCTGCTGCCGGTACCATGTGATTGCTGTGACCAATCACAGCAGATCACATGACAATTGGATGGTTTCCTTTCATGCCATCCCATTGTGTATAATTGTGTTGCTAGCTGTGATTGGTCACAGTGATCACATGGTACAGACCTGGCCAATCGCAGCCCATCTATACCATGTGATTAGCTGTGGCCAATCACAGCTAATCACAACAAAACACACTGAATCAATCAGTCTCATTCAGTAAAAATGGTTGCTTATATCAATGAAATTCACTCATATAAGCAATCATAAGGTGTAAAAAGCTTCCCCAGAGTAGTATAGTGATAACACTGTATTACTCTGGTCACAGTGTGTAAAAAATAAATAAATAAATAAATCTTTTTTTTTTTAACAAAAATGATTAATTTTGTATTTATTTATTTTTTTACATACTGTCACCAGTCAGTGTCCCTGATCACCACCACATCTGTTATATGGTTTATATTAGGTAAAAAAAAATTGTGAACTTTTTTTTATTTCTTCATTTTCCAAAAAATTGTGATGAAAAATTACAACTTCAATTCACCCTGAAGAAGGAAAAGTACGCTCCAATGCGATTTTCCGAAACATGTCGGGACAAATGCTTTTGAAATTCAAATTGAGTTCAGCTCATCATGAGTAGCACTTTGGATTACCAGCCTTGGGTGATATATATAGTATAACTCTTGATGTTTATTATTGGTGCACTGTTTGTACTGTGAACTATTTTTAGTTCTTTTAAAAATATTTTTCTATTTTTGTATATCAATAAAGTTGGCACCCTTGTGCCTTTTATACTTATCCACTCTCTATTTACTCCTTCCTGCCCTTTAAAGTCCAAGGGGGCGTCCATTCAGTGCATTTCTTTGCATTTTTCTCTTTACAGTATTGAGCTGCATAGTTAAAAAAAACACATAAACTATGCAATATAGCTGGCTATAACAGAGGGGCTTCTAGTAATTATGGGCATTGGCTTTACATGGTATAGCAACAGGAGGGGAGGGGAGGGGCGGGAGCAGATTGGGTCTCACATCAATTACTCAATAGCTGACAGGCAGGGAGGGAGGGGGAGAGGGAGAGACTGCAGGATGACAGAGGCATGTAAACTGAGCATGGTACCATGGATCAGCAGCCATGATTACCGTGGTCAGCACACTTAGGAGGACACAGGAACAGGCAGGATCAACCGTACAAGCACTATGCTGTTATTCATGCTTTAAAGGAACAACCACTTTAATAGTTTATATTTATCAATGAACAAAATGGAAAGTAAATGAACAGAAGAGAAGTCCAAAGTAAATCAATATTTGGTGTGACCACCCTTTGTCTGCATGCGTACGTAGAATTGATGCTGTCTAGAAGCAGTTTTTACATAGTTACATAGTTAGTCAGGTTGAAAAAAGACACAAGTTCATCTAGTTCAACCATAAAAATAAATAAATGAATAAAAAATAATATCATACAATCCCATATACCCAATCCTATACCCACATTTGATCCAGAGGAAGGCGAAAAACCCCAGCAAAGAATGATTTACTTTGCTACAGCAGGGAAAAAAAATTTCTTCCTGATCCCAGAGAGGCAATCGGATTTTCCCAGGATCAACTTTACCTATAAATGTTAGTACCCAGTTATATTATGTACATTTAGGAAAGAATCCAGGCCTTTCTTAAAGCAATCTACTGATCTGGCCAGAACCACCTCTGGAGGGAGTCTATTCCACATTTTCACAGCTCTTACTGTGAAGAAACCTTTCTGTATTTGGAGATGAAATCTCTTTTCCTCTAGGCGTAAAGAGTGCCGCCTTGTCCTCAGTGTTGACCGTAAAGTGAATAACTCAACACCAAGTTCACTATATGGACCCCTTATATATTTATACATAGTGATCATATCCCCCTTAATCTCCTCTTCTCAAGAGTGAATAAATTCAGTTCCTCTAATCTTTCCTCATAGCTGAGCTCCTCCATGCCTCTTATCAGTTTGGTTGCCCTTCTCTGCACTTTCTCCAGTTCTCCGATATCCTTTTTGAGAACTGGTGCCCACAACTGAACTGCATATTCTAGATGAGGTCTTACTAATGATTTGTACAGGGGCAAAATGATATCTCTCTCTGGAGTCCATACCTCTCTTAATACAAGAAAGGACTTTGCTCACTTTGGAAACCACAGCTTGGCATTTCATGTTATTATTGAGCTTATAATCTACCAAAACCCCCAGATCCTTCTCCACTATTGATTCCCCCAGTTGTATTCCTCCTAGTATATATAATGCATGCCTAAACCTCATCTGCCACATAGTCGCCACATAGTCGCCCAATGAAACAGTGCATTGAGGTCGGCTTGTAAATTGGAGACATCCTGTAAGGACGTTATTCCACTCCCCAGCATTTTCAGAAACATCACAAGCACCTCGGATGGTGGCGCAAGTGATAGAGCACCGGGCTCGTAAGCAAGAAGTCACTAGTTCAAATCCCTGGACCGGTGTGAGCTAAGAATGTGGGAGAGCGTAATTCGGATTCCCCAGAGTGCAGGCTCAAAAAAATGAGCAAGGGAGCTGGCTGGTACGTGTGGCGATCAAAGAAGACCCTGAGGGAGGAAAGTATCCACAGTATCCCTTAAGGAGTGGAGCCGGTTGTCGGGCCAAGAGGCACTGGGTGTGTATAGCTATTCACTGGAAGAAGCGCAATTAGTAGGGCAGGGCTTGTGTGGAGGGGGTTGAATAGGAATCACAGTTCAGCAAGCATGAAGGGTTTGGTGCAGGCAAGGTTTGGGGGTGCCTCATAGAAAAAGGGAGGAGGTTGGCAAGTGAAGCATAGTAACATGGAGCTGCTGAACAGGGGTGCATGCCTAAGGTTGGTTCCAGTGGTTGTGGCAAAGAAAGAAGGCAAAGCTGTCGAAGGAAAAATGAAAAGGGGTGCATAAGCCTACTAACCAGCCCCACCTCCTCTGAACCCCCTATACTCTTCTCCCCCCCTAAATCCTCGTTAGTATAGTGGTGAGTATCCCCGCCTGTCACGTGGGAGACCAGGGTTCGATTCCCCGACAGGGAGATGAGTTTTCATATTCGGCACACACTACACAAGTTATGCTTAACTTTTAGGAGGGGCTTAATTGGTCTGGAAATTAATCTTCTGGTGACCCCGCTCAAAACACCAAGTCTAAAGGGTTTCTGTCCAGTGTCAAATTTGACACTACAGAAGGAGGACAGATATGCTTTAAAGCATGTGCGCAATTTTACCCCGGCGTATTCATTTCTCCAATTTCCTCTCATCTTCAAATCTCTCAACCAGCTCCCTCTCTACCCCTGCACGGTCATTGGCACCATCCCAGGTTTGGCCCAGAGACCTCGGTATGGCAACGTCTAAGTTCCTGCCCCTTCGTTGGCCAAGTCTGGATGTAAAAGTGCTGCCAGATGGTCTAGGGAAAATTTAGTAGACTAGTTAGTCCTATAAGATGAAAAGGGACACATCCCTACTTCCCCCCCAACCCCTTTTTGGTGTTGCCGTACCCACCCAGGCTTCATCTCTCCCCCTTTCTGAACCCCTTATCTGTGTTCCCCCAACTACCTCCTCTTCTCCCCCCCACTCTTGCTGAACCCTATTTCAGTGTTCCCCCACCCACCGTACTGCTCTTCTCCCCAAACCCTTTCTGGGTGTTTTCCTACCCACCCAGGGCCTTCTTTAAGGCGGGGCAAAAGGGCCAGCTGCCCTGGGCCCTGTCATTGTTGTGGGGCCCAAAGCAGCTGCCTCATACTTGCCAACTTTCCCAGTTTAAATTCCCTCGCCCCTTGAGGTTTTAGTCATGCTGTGTCCTAATATCTCAGTGTGAAGTTCTGTTATTAATGCTGCACAGCTCTGCCATGTTGTCCTGTACAGATGACTCACCTGCAGGCCCTGTATTTAAATGTAAATACCGGCATTGATATGTAAATAGCAGAGGCATTCATATGTAAATAGTGGCAGACCGGCAGCATTCTATGTAAACAGAGGTGGTATTCATATGTATATCAAGCCCCCCTGAGGTCATATCCACCATCACCTATACTGAATGCTAACCACTGGGGAGACAAAGGGGCATGCTTGAAAGTCCTGCCTACAACTGTGGTCATTAAGCCTTCCATCAGCCTGTTCTGCAAAGGTAAGGAAGTTAGTGGGGGGAGGGTAGTGTGTGGTGTGCAGCGGTAGGGAGAGAAGGAATTACAGTTTGGGGTGCACAAGTGAGCAAAGTCCAGTCCATGGTGTGCAGCCAGTGAGGAGATGATGTGCTTTAACCTCTAGCAACCAATCAGTAAGCAGTAATGATGTGCAGTAACCAATCAGTGAGCAGTATTGATGTACAGTAATCTCTAGCAACCAATCGACAAGCAGAAATCATGTGCTGTAACCTCTAGCAACTAATCAATGAGTCAAAATGTTTGCTGTAACCTCTAGCAACCAGTCAGTGAGCGGTAATGATACACTGTAACGTTTGGCAACCAATCGCAATAACTGTCTGATCTGATTCAGTGTCAGGGCTGGCTCAGCCCTTCCTTCTCTGAGCTGGCTGCTCAGCTGTCGGCTAATTGCCAGCTCTCATCTCTCTCCACAGTTACCCAGCTGTTGTTGATTCTGCTCATCAGTCCTACCTACTTAAAGATCTCCAGCTCACTGTGGCTGCTCCGGTACAACCTGAGTTGCAGGACGCCCCTGCTGCTGCGCCAGTCTCTGTGCAGCAACCGCCTTGAGTATTACCTCTAGAAGAGGTATATCTGGTTCCGCCCTGATTCCCCTACGATTTAGGGGCGATCCAGTTCAATGCAGAGGGTTTCTCAACCAAGTTGAGATATACTTTGAGATGCTGCCCCAGGCGTTTCGCATGGGTAGAAGCAAAGTAGGGTTTGTGATATCTTTGCTTTCTGAGAAAGCCTTGCCCTGGGCAAACCCTCTATGGGAGATGCAAAAACCTATTGTCTTGAGTTACCCTGAGTTTGTGGTCTCCCTTAAAAGGGTATTTGACGTTCCTGCATGCTCAGCTTCTGCTGCCAAGTGCCTCATGTCCATCAAACAGAGTACAAGAACTGGCAACCATCGCAATCACTGTCTGATCTAATTCAGTGTCAGGGCTGGCTCAGCCCTTCCTTCTCTGAGCTGGCCGCTCAGCTGTCGGCTAATTGCCAGCTCTCATCTCTCTCCGCAGTTAACCAGCTGTTGTTGATTCTGCTCGTCAGTCCTGCCTACTTAAAGATCTCCAGCTCCCTTCATTCCTGCCTTCGCCTTGGTCACATCACAAAAAACCATCTCCTGCGTTCCTGTTTAAGGACTGGCTTTGCTGACATCCCTTCTGGCTCCTTATCCTGCTTGCTGTTCCTCTTCTTGGATCCCTGACTTCTGGCCAGGCTGATTAGCTGATCTGGTTACTGAACTCTGGTTACTGAACTCTGGCTTGGCTGACTACCTGATCCGGTTACTGGAATGGGCTATGCTTTGACTACGCTTACTCTATTTACCTTTTTATTTTTATTAATAAACAAGTGTGATTTTAATGTACTTCTGTCTCGGTCTGGTTCATGGTTTCTGATATTCAGTAAACTGATTTTGAGTCTAGCTGCTATTTATTGTATGTATCAGAGCAGGTGGAGAGCAAAACTGCATGGGGGGGCCCCAAGAAAATTTTTGCCCAGGGTCCAGTCAATATTAAAGATGGCCCTGGGTGGTGTTCTATCAGACTACCGCTACCCATCAGAAAATGTAATGGAAGTGAGGTTGCGAACAAAATTGCTTACTGCGCATGCGCTATGTGTTTCAATAGATTTCTTAATGTGACAGAACACAAAGGCAGCAGTGGACATCTTCTTACACCCAGGCAAGTTTTCAATTTCACACTTATTTTAGCAGATAGCTCACCATATATACCGATGTAGCAATATGGACTACAACCGCAAAATACAGTAATCCTCCGGTATTTCTATTGTCAGAAACCATGAATCAGACTGAGACAGAAGTACAGTTAAATCTCACTTGTTGTCCCTCTAGTGCTCAGTGTTATCAAATGAGAGGGGGGGAGGGGGGACTTTAACCACTTCCGGACCGCCACACGCCGATGTACGTCCAAACTTTGAAGTGGTATATTGTTGTTATGGCAGCAGCAAGCTGCCATAACCCCGGTACCCCCGTTTTCGTGCGGCGGTTTAATTTCTGATAAAAGTGGTCCCTGCGGCGGATTCGCCGCAAGATTACTTTTATCGGTGGCAGGAGAGGCCCCCCCCGTCGTGATTTGGTGCCCTCTGCCGCTTACCGGAGCCGTCGGTAGCGGCGGAGGCGATCGTATCCGTCTCCCTCCTGTGCCTGGAGACGAGTGAGGCTAAGATGGCGCCCACTCGTCTCCATGACACTGCTGGGCGGAAGCGACGTCAAAACGTCACTTCCGCCCACGCCTCCTAAAGTCATATTTTTTTCAATGTCATTTTTTTAATGACTTTTTTTTTTTTTATTGCATTTTAGTGTAAATATGAGGTCTGAGGTCTTTTTGACCCCAGATCTCATATTTAAGAGGACCTGTCATGCTTTTTTCTATTACAAGGGATGTTTACATTCCTTGTAATAGGAATAAAAGTGACACAATTTTTTTTTTTAAAACGGTGTAAAAATAAAAAAAGTAATGTAAAATAAATAATAAAAATACATTTAAAAAAAAAAAAAAAAACCCTGTCCCGACGAGCTAACGTACAGAAGTGAACGCATACGCGAGTAGCGCCCGCATATGAAAACGGTGGTCAAACCACACATGTGAGGTATCGCCGTGACCGGTAGAGTGAGAGCAATAATTCCAGCCCTAGACCTTCTCTGTAACGCAAAACATGCAACCTGTAGAATTTTTTAAATGTTGCCTATGGAGATTTTTGAGGGTAAAAGTTTGACGCCGTTCCACGAGCAGGCGCAATTTTGAAGCGTGACATGTTGGGTATCAATTTACTTGGCGTAACATTATATTTCACAATATAAAAAGAAAATTGGGCTAACTTTACTGTTGTCTTATTTTTTTATTCAAAAAAGTGAATTTTTTTCCAAAAAAAGTGTGCTTATAAGACCTCTGCGCAAATACGGTGCAAAAAAAAAGTATTGCAACGACTGCCATTTTATTCTCTAGGGTGTTAAAAAAAAACATATGTAATGTTTGGGGATTCTAAGTAATTTTCTAGCAAAAAAAACCTGTTTTAAACATGTAAACACCTAAAATCCAAAATGAGGCTGGTCTTTAAGTGGTTAAATTAGGTGCGTGGGGTAGAGCCAGATAAAACCATATACATATGTAAAAAATTGTATTCTTTATTAGACCAAAGATAGGGCATGGATCAACCCATAAAAAGCATAATAGCACATTGGCATATAAAAATACAAAGTATCAACAAAGTATTTTTATATGCCAATGTGCTATTATGCGTTTATATGGGTTGATCCATGCCCTATCTTTGGTCTAATAAAGAATACAATTTTTTATATATGTATATGGTTTTGTCTGGCTCTACCCCACGCACCTCATCTAAAGTACTACCCTCCCCCCCCTCTTTTTTGCAAAAGCAACCAGGGATGGAGGCGCAATATTCTCCGTTGCGTCTCATTTAAAGTCCCAAATATTCCCTTTTATCTTTGATACTGATTAGTGATGGAGGTGTGTGGTTCAAGAGCCTTCACTTCCTTGTATCTGCCCCCTAGTGGTCAAGTCACCACATTGAACACAGCTGATTTTGATGGACACACTGCTGCTGTAATTGTCTCTACTCCTTTGGGCTGAATTGGTTCAGTGTGTTCTGCAGCCGACAGGTTGGCCGGTGTTTTGTTTGCACGGGAGCTGCGATGCACGCTGCAAGCCTTCCCACACATTATGGGGATGGGGGATTGGACGGGCGATTTCACCGTGCATCGGCGCCACACCTTCCACTCCATGCGTGCGATGCCCAGTGTGCGTCCCTTCACGCAGGTGTGTGCTATTTCAGCTTGGCTGACACATGGTGAGTAGGTCTGGCTGCTGCTGTGCTATCTCTCCCTTGTCATGCCAGTGTGACGCTGGATGGGACCCTAGCCGGTGGGCTCACCCTGCAGTTCCCCCTTAGTGACCTTTTCTCAGCAGTCCCACACTGCACTCCATTTTTGGTCCTTATCCCATTGGGATCTACATGGGTAAATACATAGCAAGCTCTTGATTTATTCTTAAATTCCTCTACTACAAGCACCACTAATATTTCTTCACTCTAGTTTTCGTTAACCGCCTCAGCCCCGGAAGATTTTACCCCCTTCCTGACCAGAGCACTTTTTGCGATCCGGCACTGCGTCGCTTTAACTGATAATTGCGCGGTTGCGCGACGTGGCTCTCAAACAAAATTGACGTCCTTTTTTTTCCCCACTAATAGAGCTTTCTTTTGGTGGTATTTGATCACCTCTGCGATTTTTATTTTTTGCGCTATAAATAAAATAAGAGCGACAATTTTGGAAAAAACGCATAATTTTTTGCTTTAATAAATATCCTCCAAAAATATATAGAAAAAATTTTTTTTCCTCAGTTTAGGCCGATACGTATTCTTCTACATATTTTTGGTAAAAAAAAAAAAATCGCAATAAGCGTTTATTGATTGGTTTGTGCAAAAGTTATAGTGTTTACAAAATAGGGGATAGTTTTATGGCATTTTTATTAATAATTTTTTTTTTTACTAGTAATGGCGGCGATCAGCGATTTTTTTTATTGTGACTGCGACATTATGGCGGACACGTCGGACATTTTTGACACATTTTTGGGACCATTGTCATTTATACAGCGATCAGTGCTATAAAAAATGCACCGATTCCTGTGTAAATGACACTGGCAGTGAAGGGGTTAACCACTAGGGGGCAGGGAGGGGTTAAATCAGTACTAGGGAGGTGTTTCTAACTGAAGGGGGGTTGGGCTATGTGTGTCACTAGACTGATCTCTGCTCCGATGACAGGGAGCAGTGATCAGTGACAGTGTCACTAGGCAGAACGGGGAGATGCTGTTTACATCAGCATCTCCCCGTTCATGCTCCCCGTGAGACGATCGCGGGTATCCCCGCGGCGATCAAGTCCGCAGGACCCGCGACCCGACTCACGGAGCTCCCGGCCAGCGCACGTGCGCACGCAATGACACGGCGGGAAATTCAAATGGACGTACCTGTACGCCCATTTGCCCAGCCGTGCCATTCTGCCGACGTACATCGTCGTGCGCCGGTCAGGAAGCGGTTAATTTCTCCTGATTTCAGGAATCTCATCTCCTCTTCCCTATTCTTATTATATGGACACCCTATTTTTTTCATTCTGTTCACCTTGTTGATATGCTTCACAATATACTTCTATACTATGGGGATGGGTTTATTCTATATGACATTTCTTTTTATTCATACCAATATGGTAACAAACCACTTACTTTATTGTATACAATACAGAAATCCCATCCACAGTTAAGATTTTTCCATACAGACTTTTGTGTGTATATCTGTGTTGTATATCTTGTTCTTCCAGTTATCTAGGCCATGTTCAGTACTAGTGTTACATTTTATCTTTTAATAAATAGTTTTTTTATCATATATTTGTACTGTCTCTATTGCCTTCAAAGTCCCACCCATAGGGGTTTCCTCTCTCTTCTGTTTCCTCCGGGATGTGGCACACTCTGGATTTTGTATCATTAGAACCTTTTTTGTCGGTGTACCGAGCTTCACATCGGGAAATCGAGACAGCAGATCCGCCGCACAAGTGTCACTACACAAGATACTGTTCGGAAGACATCGGTCTGGTCGTTGGTAAGAGGGCAATCGCCCAACCTTTATCCACCCTTTGTCACGGTTTCACTGGTACACTTTACACAGACATCTTTACCTTAGGAATACTTTACTGAACCTGTTTTGAACACTGTGCTTGGACATCTTTACAAGGTACCTTGCTTCCCACTACACCTTATTGGATTACAGTTTAATGAGCTCCTACATGCTAGTGAAGACCATCAGATCTGCAACGGGGACACTACTGCTATTACTGATACAAGGGCCATTATACCATCACTTCTAAGCCTGATCTCTCCTTAGGGTAACAGGTATAGGCTCCATCTTCAGCAGTGTGTCAGTATAATCTGTTAGCTTTATTTATCCCTTCAGGTGCTAGCAGTATTCATTTGAGGAAGTGTATATAACATACTGTTTTATTTGCTAATATCTTGTCTTGTGTCATTCGGAGGAATTCCTTTGCTGAGATGGTGCTGTTGCCTAAAACTCAGCAGATCTATTACCTCCTCTTTGCGACAACGTTCCTTTTATTCTGTTCTAGTAAATATTATCAGAACATAAATACACAGAGTTGTCTGATTTATTAGTTTAAGGTGGTACAAGAATGTCTGAACCCAGAGTGTCAGGTGGGTTGGAATGTTCACCAGGTCATGGCAATGCACATGAGCAGATAATTCCAAGCAGTCCCTTAGGGGGTCGTACTACACTGACATAGACCATTTCACTTGGTCGTGGTGAAAACGTTTATTTCAGTATATAATCAGTTTGGCGCTGAGCGGTGTGGGGTGTACCAAGATGGCCGTCACCACCTTCTGCCTGGGTGTAAGAAAATGTCCACTGCTGGCTTCGTGTTCTGTCAGATTACGAAACCTATTGGAACGCATACTACCTATCACCACTACCTTTTTGTCCCTTGCTCCATCTGTCAACCACTTGTCATATGTAGGCGTCCGGAATCATTTCCTTATATTGGAACGCATAGCGGCCATGTTGGAATGCATGGCGCATGCACAGTAAACATTTTTGGCTCAGAACGTCACTTCCGTTACATTTTCTGATGGGTAGCGGCAGTGGCGTAGCTAGGGGGCGGCTTCTAGGGCTATAGCCCTGAGCTTCTAGGGTGACCAGGGCAGGTGCTGAGGCAGAGGGGTGGCAGTCCGCCCCGGGTGCCACACACTGGTGGGTGTCAGGCCAATGTCGCCCACTGTGTCAGCTTTAATTTGAATGGCCGGGCGCCCGCCGGCACAAAGTCTCGCCTTGCTCTTCTCTTCCTCTCCTCTCTGATCCCTGGCACAGGTGAGGGCAATGTGGGCACTGGTGAGGCTGCATTGCTGGGCACTGGTGAGGCTGCATTGCTGGGCACTGGTGAGGCTGCATTGCTGGGCACTGGTGAGGCTGAGATGTGGGAACAGGTGAGGATGCATTGCCGGGCACAGGTGAGGCTGCATTGCTGGGCACTGGTGAGGCTGAGATGTGGGAACAGGTGAGGCTGCATTGCTGGGCACTGGTGAGGCTGAGATGTGGGCACAGGTGAGGATGCATTGCCGGGCACAGGTGAGGCTCCATTGCTGGGCACAGGTGAGGCTGCATTGCTGGGCATTACACTGCTGATGTAAAGAAGGGGGCTCTGTGGACCCTGATGTAATGAAGGGGGCTCTGTGGACCCTGATGTAATGAAGGGGGCTCTGGGGACCCTGATGTAATGAAGGGGGCTCTGGGGACCCTGATGTATTGAACGGGGCTTTGTGGACCCTGATGTAATGAACGGGGGATCTGGGGACCCTGATGTAATGAAGGGGGCTCTGTGGATCCTGATGTATTGAAGGGGACTCTGGGGACCCTGATGTAATGAAGGGGGATTTGGGGACCCTGATGTATTGAAGGGGGATCTGGGGACCCCGTTGTAAGAAGGGAAGGCTCTCTAGGGGACTTTCTTTACTTCACTGCTATGGGCTCTAGCCCCAGATCTTTTGTAGATCTAGCAACGCCCCTGGGTAGCGGTATTCTGACAGGACAGGTGGCCATAAGGTTATGGCTGATCCTGTATAGTAGTTAGTGGCACTTGTGTGATTATTTCTTCTTAATTACATATTTATTCATTACATTTCATATACACAAACAATTTACATAGTATATATTAGTATTATTATTATATTATTATTATCAGAATTAATATTTGATTCTTCTACCCCCTGCAGCATCTCACTGTCCTCCCACCACTGTGTAATGAAGGGGGCTCTGTGGATCCTGATATTATGAAGGGGAATCTGGGGGACCCTGATGTATTGAAGGGGACTCTGAGGAAACTGATGTATTGAAAGGGGCTCTGGGGACCCTGATGTATTGAAAGGGCTCTGGGGACCCTGATGTAATGAAGAAGGATCTGGGGACCCTGATGTAATGAAGAAGGATCTGGGGACCCTCATCTATTGAAGGGGGGCTCTGGGGACCCTGATGTGATGAAAGGGGCTCTGGGGACCCTGATGTGATGAAAGGGGCTCTGGGGACCCTGATGTATTGAAAGGGCTCTGGGGACACTGATGTAATGAAGGGAGATCTGGGGACCCTGATGTAATGAAGAAGGATCTGGGGACCCTCATCTATTGAAGGGGGCTCTGGGGACCCTGATGTATTGAAAGGGGCTCTGGGGACCCTGATGTATTGAAAGGGGCTCTGGGGACCCTGATGTATTGAAAGGGGCTCTGTGGACCCTGATGTATTGAAAGGGCTCTGGGGACCCTGATGTAATGAAGAAGGATCTGGGGACCCTCATCTATTGATGGGGGCTCTGGGGACCCTGATGTATTGAAAGGGGCTCTGGGGACCCTGATGTATTGAAAGGGCTCTGGGGACACTGATGTAATGTAGGGGGATCTGGGGACCCTGATGTAATGAAGAAGGATCTGGGGACCCTGATGTAATGAAGAAGGATCTGGGGACCCTCATCTATTGATGGGGGCTCTGGGGACCCTGATGTACTGAAAGGGGCTCTGGGGACCCTGTTGTATTGAAAGGGCTCTGGGGACACTGATGTAATGAAGGGGGATCTGGGGACCCTGATGTAATGTAGGGGGACCTGGGGACCCTGATGTAATGAAGAAGGATCTGGGGACCCTCATCTATTGAAGGGGGCTCTGGGGACCCTGATGTATTGAAGGGGGCTCTGGGGACCCTGATGTATTAAAGAAGGATCTGGGGACCCTCATCTATTGAAGGGGGCTCTGGGGACCCTGATGTATTGAAAGGGGCTCTGGGGACCCTGATGTAATGAAGGGGGCTCTGGGGACCCTGATGTAATGAAGGGGGATTTGGGGGCACTGATGTAATGAAGGGGGCTCTAGGGACCCTGATGTAATGAAGGGGGCTCTAGGGACCCTGATGTATTGAAAGGGCTCTGGGGACACTGATGTAATGAAGGGGGATCTGGGGACACTGATGTAATGAAGGGGGCTCTGGGGACCCTGATGTATTGAAAGGGGATCTGGGGACCCTGATGTAATGAAGGGGGATTTGGGGGCCCTGATGTAATGAAGGGGAGTTTGGGGACCCTGATGTAATGAAGGGGGCTCTAGGGACCCTGATGTATTGAAGGGGGCTCTGGGGACCCTGATATAATGAAGGGGGCTCTGGGGACCCTGATGTAATGAAGGGGGCTCTGGGGACCCTGATGTAATGAAGGGGGCTCTGGGGACCCTGATGTAATGAAGGGGGCTCTGGGGACCCTGATGTAATGAAGGGGGCTCTGGAGACCCTGATGTAATGAAGGGGGCTCTGGAGACCCTGATGTAATGAAGGGGGCTCTGGGGACCCTGATGTAATGAAGGGGGCTCTGGGGACCCTGATGTAATGAAGGGGGCTCTGGGGACCCTGATGTAATGAAGGGGGCTCTGTGGACCCTGATGGAATGAAGGGGGATCTGGGGACCCTGATGTAATGAAGGGGGATTTGGGGGCCCTGATGTAATGAAGGGGGATTTGGGGGCCCTGATGTAATGAAGGGGGCTCTGGGGACCCTGATGTAATGAGGGGAAGGCTCTCTAGGGGACTTTCTTTACTTCACTGCTATGGGCTCTAGCCCCAGATCTTTTGTAGACCTAGCAATGCCCCTGGGTAGCGGTTTTCTGACAGGACAGGTGGCCATAAGGTTATGGCTGATCCTGTATAGTAGTCAGTGGCACTTATGTGATTATTTCTTCTTAATTACATATTTATTCATTACATTTCATATACACAAACAATTTACATAGTATATATTAGTATTATTATCAGAATTAATATTTGATTCTTCTACCCCCTGCAGCAGCTCAGTGACCTCCATGTCCTCCCACCACTGCCCCCCACAAGCTCCTCCCCGTGCAGAGCTGAGCGTCTCTTCGCCATAGCAACGAGGATGTGACGTCAGGGGGCTCCGGATTCCCCGGATAAAACTACGTCTCCCGGCATCCCCCGCGATCCCCGGAGGCAGCTGGGCTGCTGCTGCTGCTCCTCTGTGTGTCGGGGCCTTTGTGCGGAGGAGAACGGAGGAGGCCAGGTACACGGAGAGAGCTCACAGTGCTGGGGCCGGGGCTGGACAGCCGCTGGAGGGAGGAGGGGGGCACTGGGCACCTTCATTGTGTGTTCCCATAGGGGGGCCTGTCTGATATTATCACCTTTACTGGTAACAGGGTGGGCAGCTCCTCCCTTCACTCAGCCTGTCACCTTCCAAAGACCACCAATCCAATCACCTGGATTTATTATATTTCTGGCAATGAAAATATATATATAGAAATAGATCTCCCCAAAAAATGTATATATAACTTTCATATAAATCTACAATTAGCTGAGTTTGGGTCACCCATGGGGCATCCTTTGCTCCTTTATAATTGCTAGAATTGTTCAGGTGACCCCAGAATAGGTCATAGTCAGAAGGGAAGCCATAGATGAAGAACATGGGATCTCCAATGGTTGGGCAGATGTCATCCTATGGTGATGGATATGGGGGAAGGATCTCCAATGGTTGGGAAGATGTCATCTCATGGTTATGGTGATGATAATGAATATGGGGGAAGGATCACCACTGATCGGTTAGATGCCAACCTATGGTGATGGATCTGCACAAGTTGGAGAGATGCCATCTCAGGGTTATGGTGATGGATATGGGGAAAGCATCTCCACTGGTCAGATTTCATTCTATGGTAATTGATATGGGGAGGGATCGCCACTGGTTGGAGAGATTTCACCCTATGGTGATGGATATGGGGGATGGATCTCCACTGGTCTGTTAGACTACATCCTATGGTGATGGTTATCAATGTGGGGGAAGAATCTCCACTGGTTTGAGAGATTTCATCCTATGGTGATGGATATGAGGGATGGATCTCCACAAGTTGGAGAGATGTCATCTTATGGTTATGGTGATGGATATGGGGGAAGAATCTCCGCTGGTCGGAGAGACGTCATCCTATAATGATGTACATGGATATGGGGTCAGAATACTCACTGGTTGGAGAGATGTCATCCTATGGTGATGGATATGGGGGAAGTATCTCAACTGGTCAGATAGATCCTATCCTATTGTGATGGATATGGGGGATGGATCTCCACAAGTTGGAGAGATATCATGTCATGGTTATGGATATAGGGGATGGATCTCCACTGGTCGGATAGATTTCATCCTATGGTGATGGTAATGAATATGGGGGAAGAATCTCCACTGGTTGGTTAGATGCCTTCCTATGGTGATGGATATGGGGGATGCATCTTCACAAGTTGGAGAGATGTCATCTCATGGTTATGGGTTTGAAACAGGAAAATCTGGATGCCGCACACCGGATAAAGTTGAAAACATCTTCTTTATTGTAAAACTTGGATCATAAAAAACAGGACAATCAGGCGGGTGATACAGACACAGCTGACGCGTTTCGCGCTCTAGTTCGAGCGCTTACTCATAGCTTATAGCTTGTCTGCACCAAAGGATATATCTCATGGTTATGGTTATAGTGATGGATATGGGTGAAGGATCTCCCCTGGTCAGATTTCATACTATGGTAATAGATATGGGGGAAAGATCGCCACTGGTTGGAGAGATTCCATCCTATGGGGATGGTAATGAATATTGGGAAAGGATCTCCACTGGTTGGGGAGATTTAAGCGTATGGTGATTTATAATGAATATGGGGAAGGAATCGCCACTGGTCGGATAGATGCCACCCTATGGTGATGGAAATGGGGGATGGATCTCCACAAGTTGGAGAGATGTAATTCCATGGTTATGGTGATGAATATGGGGAAGGATCTCTGCTGGTCGGAGAGATGTTATCTTATATTGATGGGCATGGACATGGGGTAAGGTATTCGACTGGTCGGAGAGACATCATCCTATGGTGATGTACATGGATATGGGGTCAGAATACTCACTGGTTGGAGAGATGTCATCCTATGGTAATGGATATGGGGGATGGATCTCCACAAGTTGGAGAGATGTTATCCTATGGTGATGGTAATGAATATGGGAAAGAATCGCCACTGGTTGGGGAGATTTCCCCCATATCCATCACCATAGGATGAAATTTCCCCAACCAGTGGCGATCCTTCACCCATATTTATTACCATCACCATGGGATGAAATCTATTGGACCAGTGGAGATCCTTCCCCCATATCCATCATCATAGGCTGAAATCTCCCCAACCAGTGTCTATCTTTCCCCATATTCATTACCATCACCATAGGATAACATCTCTCCAACTTGTTTAGATCCATCACAATAGGATGGAATCTATCTGACCAGATGAGATACTTCCCCCGTATCTGATAGATGCCATCCTATGGTGGTGGATATGGAGGATGGATCTCCACAAGTTGGAGAGACGTCATCCTATGGTATGGTAATGGATATGGGGTAATGATCTCTTCTGGTCAGAGAGATGTCATCTTATGGTAATGGACATGGGGTAAGGTTTTCCACTGGTTGGAGAGACGTCATCCTATGGTGATGGACATGGAGGATATGGGGTCAAGATCTCCACTGGTTGGTGAGATGTCATCTTTTGCTGATGGTAATTGATATAGGGTAAGGATCTCCACTGGTCAGAGAGATGTGCTATTATGGCAATGGACATGGGGTCAGGATCTCCACCGGTCGGAGAGATTTTATCCAATGGTGATGGATATGGGGTCAGGATCTCCACTGGTCAGAGAGATGTCATCCTATGATAATGGATATGGGGTGAGGATCTTCACTGGTTGGAGAGATGTTATCATATGTTGATGGTAATAGATAAGGGGTAAGGATCTACACTGGTTGGAAAGAAGTCATCCTATGGTGATGATGATGGTAATGGATATGGGGTAAGGATTCTCACTGATCAGAGATGTCATCCTATGGTTATGGATATGGGGTAAGGATCTCCACTGCTCGGAGAGATGTCATCCTAGGGTTATGGTAATGGATATGGCGTAGGGATTTGCACTGCTCAGAGAGATGTCATCCTATGGTAATGGATATGAGGTGAGGATCTCTGCTGATCGGAGAGATGGCATCCTATGGTGATGATAATGGATATAAGGTAAGGATCTCCAATAGTCAGCCAAATGTTATCCTATATTGATGGTAATTGATATAGGGTAAAGATCCCCACTGGTCGGAGAGATGTCATCATGGGGTGAGGACCTCCACTGGTCTGAGAGACATCCTCTATGATAAAAGTAATGGATATGGGGTGAGGATCCTCGCTGGTTGGAGAGACGCCATCCTGTGGTGATGGAGATGGATATGGTGTAGGAATCTCTACTGGTCGCCCAGATGTCATCCTTTGGTGATAGATATGGGGGAAGGATCTCAACTGGTTAGAGAGATGTCATCCTATGGTGATAATGGATAAGGGTAATCAGAAAGATTTCATCCTGTGGTTATGTTCATGGAAATAGGGTGAGGACCTCCACTGGCTGGAGAAATGTCATCTATGGTAAAGGTAATGGACCTGGGGTGCCGATCTTCATTGGTTGGAGAGATATCATCCTGTGGTGATGGTAATGAACATGGGGTAACAAATTAATTGAAATAGTGTTGCACTGTTCATAAACTCCAATTAATAACGTTACTGAGCATGAATCATAAAGTGCTAAGTGATCATATATAATAACTTAACGCAAAACATTTACCAATTGATATACTGTATATGCACAAATATATGTGGACCATCTGCAAATAAATATAATGCTGATATAAAGTGCCAAGAAAAAAAGTGTCCGAAGTCCAAATGTAAGAAAATCCAGGAGACAATCCACACTTCCAAATACATGAAAAACCAGTGATATCCCAAATAACTTGCAGTCACCTTGTCACCTCTGGGTGCACGCTCACCTTAACGTTTTGACCATTAGGGTAAATAATCACTTTTTTTTATTTTTTTTTTAATCAGTAGAAGCTGATTCACTTCTTGGTCCCTGCAGTCCTCCTCCTCAAATATTTTATTTTAACCACAAAAAGGCAAATCTATATTCTCACCGGAGCCATATATACACAGTAACATAACAAATACATTGAAAGCGTAAAACAATAATCCACATAATAATCAAATTGTACATAACACCTTCTGTTTGTGCTATAATAATATAGCGCCGTTTTTATAGCGACCTGGGAAAAAAACAACAACAAAAAAAAAAAAACAACCCTCAGCAGCTGTGCCCGGAATCACCTTGTCCATTTTCCGTTTCCTAAATTACAGAAGAGCAAGAAAAAAATTATAAAAAATAAAGGGGGGGAGGTAGGGCGGCCCTAATGAGCAATGGATGACTAGTTATCGGCTGTCTAATTATATTGTCTATACCCGACACTCATGAGTTGAGCAAAGTCAAACCTTCTTCAGAGAGGATAAATGTATTGCACTGTCTCCATAACTCGGAATACTTTTCTTGTTTGTTTTGGGCTAAAAGTATAAGATCTTCCATCTTATTAATCTCTTCCACCCTATGGAGCCAGCATCCAATAGTAGAAGGTAACATATTTTTCCACCTAAGAGGGATACATGCTTTCGCAGCGTTTACTAAGTGTATTAGGATAGATTTCTCATATTTTTTAGATGGGATAGTCTAACATGCAATAGGAAAAAAGCTGAGTCCCCTGGTATCTTATAGTCAGAAAGTTTTTGTATAATGTTCCGTACTTCCCTCCAATATGGTACTATCTTTGGACAAGACCAAAAAATGTGTAACATCGTACCTCCCTCCTGCTGGCATCTCCAGCAGCAATCTGGCGTTTCGGGATAAAATTGATGTAGTTTTTGTGGAGTATGATACCACCGTGTCAATATTTTATAATTCGTCTCCTGGTTCTTGGTACAAATGGATGACTTAAACGCAAGTCTAATTTATATTTTGTCTTTGACTGGTTGTGAGCTTACAGTTCATATGCTCTTCCCACCTCTCCATCCAAGATAGATATGGTTGTTGCGGGGGGGGTAAATCAGTAGACCATACATCTTCGAGAGTGTTTGCGTTAAGGTCCCCTCCTCCGAAAAGTACTTTTCAAATGTGGATAATTGTCGACTGAGCCTCCCCGGGGAGAAAATGATGGAGCTGCAAAGCATTCCAGAACGGTAGACCAAAGGGTCATGAGGGTTCCATAAGTACAGCTATGGACAACCATCCGTCTGGTAGTAAAAAATGCGATGCTTGAAAGCAATTAGTCTGTCGTAGGGTGGAAAAGTGATCGTCCCTCAAACCTGGGGGGAATCTTGGATTCCCAAGTATAGGCATCAGTGGGGAGTCTGGTGACGAGAGTGAAGTTTTGGCAATCACCTGTGAACAGGTACATACTGTAGGGCCTATCAAAGGGTGTACCTTTTAGATAGGATGGGAGATTATTGTAAAACCATGGTGCCCCTTTCACTAGGACATCGGTTTGCGCCTGTTCAATCCGAATCCATAGTTTGCTTATTAAATGTCGATTCCAGTCTATAAGTCGCCCCATCACCCCACCAGTGTATAGCCTGGTAGTATTTGAATACGTCTGGTAGTGCAATACCTCCACTGTGTTTAGGTAAGGATATCTCCTTCTCGTAGGATTGCCCTTATATAGGGGATCATTCCTTTCCACAGTTTTTCAGCTCAAAATAAAGAGAATCCGCTCATTGTGCAGTATATCGATTAAAAACCTATTTATTAAAATTTCTATCATACACACTCACGTTATGCAATTGTGGATAACATGATCATAACCCATATCAGCAGGGAATCCTCTCCCAAAACCCTCACCGAATTGTGGGTCTCGGAGACACTGGAAATGACGTCACAGGCTGCTCCCAAAAGACCTACCGATTAACCAAACTGCAATTTTTGACCTTCTGGTGAAAACATTATGGTGAGTGTGCATTGCACCCAGAGGTGACAAGGTGGCTGCAAGTTATTTGGGATATCGCTGTGGTTTTTTTTACGTATTTGGAAGTGCGGCTTGTCTCCTGGATTTTCTTACATTTGGACTTTGGACACTTTTTTTCGTCAGTTCAAACTCAAATACACCTAATAAACTATATGTGATCTAAACTACATCATATAAAACTGAAAATTGTATATCAAACAAAATAATATATAAATGTGTTCCTCAATTCATATATAGTACAGCAGCCTCAAATCAAAATGCGTCAACCAGATATTTTTATATATTTCAATAAACGCATAATAATTAAAGTAAGTAATTATGTTAAAAGCAATGAGTGCAGATGTGGAAGATATCAACCTTTACTTGTATCGAGCACCATTAGACCTCCTGTAGTTTGATATAAGGTATTGCCTCAATCTAGATTAGTGTTTCTCAACTTCAGTTCTCAAGGCGCCCCAACAGGTCATGTTTTCAGGCTTTCCATTATTTTGCACAGGTGATTTGTTCAGTTTCACTGCCTTAGAGATTACCACAGCTGTTTCATCTGAGGGAAATCCTGAAAACACGACCTGTTGGGGCACCTTGAGGACTGGAGTTGAGAAACACTGATCCAGATAATAGGAAATAAGGTAGGGGCGTGCACCATCATCCTTGAACTTGGAATAGTGAAAAGTGGGTGTGTCAGGGGCTACTCCAAAAAATGCCCCATGACAACAAAAATTGTTGTGGACTATCTAGGTACCCAGGGATTTAGACAAGGTAAATATATAAAAATATACATTTATTGAAAAAGAGAACATGAATAAAAGACATTGAATATAACAATACATAAAGTGGTTATTGCATACAGTTACAGGCGATTCAAAGAGATAACAGGTAAACCCCACTGGTATATGGGGAGTAAAGATGTAGGTCCAAATGTAGTCCTCTACATGTTTCGCGACAAAAGTTGCTTCTTCAGGAGGAGTCGACCATAAACATCTATAGAAAAGTACAGTCTTATAATTATGCAGTCACAGATAATACGAACAGTAAAGAACACAAGGAATACAATTTACATAGATACAATAAATCAGATAATATTGGAGTGTTATGGCATAGCTTACCAGTGGAAGCCCAAGGAATTGCACCGGACATCACAGTTTGAGGCACCCTTAACGGGTAATCCCCCCGCGGGGAATACGGGAAGCACTAAAAGGTGCAATAGCTGAAATAAAAAAATATATATAAAAAATATGCTAGTGTGGGTCTACATAATCTATGAAAGGGACGAACAGGGAGGGGGGGGGGGAGGGAGGATGTTGGGTATAGTTTATATATATATATATATATATATATATAGTATGTATTTATACATATATGTGTGTATGTATGTGTGTGTGTGTATATATATATATACTTTTTTTTCCGGTTATTGCACCTTTTTTTTATGCTTCCTGTGTTTGCCGCGGGGGGGTTACCTGTTTAGGGTGCCTCAAACTGTGCCGTCTGGTGCCCTTCCTTGGGCTTCGACTGGTAAGCCATGCCTGACTATAATACTCCAATATTATCTGATTTCCTGGAGTGGTTTAATTCCTTAGCAAGTTCAGCCTCGCATCACAGGTGAATAAATTACATGGAAAATGTAAGTATTTTACATACTTGATCTTTCTGTGTCTTTACCTGCAATTTTGTTGCTGTTGACACTGCCTCTTTGAATTATTACTATTCTTATTATACAGGATTTATATAGCGCCAGTAGTTTACGTAGCGCTTTGAATGTGCCTATATGTTAGAGGAAGCAAGTTGGCTCTTTGCTCTATAAAATAATCATGTACAGTAAAACCTTGGTTTGAGAGTAATTTGGTTTAGGAGCATTTTGCAAGGCAAGCAAAATTTTTATATAAATTTTGACTTGATATACAAGCGATGTCTTGATATACAAGTAATGTCATGTCACTACTGAGTATAAAAGAGAAGATAGGCGCCTTTTAAGTGTAGCAATATGGTTACATTTAATGAAGGTACAACATTTAGCAACTCACATAGTTGATGATTAAAACAGGCACATCTAAGTATGCAGGCATCCGGAGTAAAGCTGATCACATAGACCAGGCATGTCCGAAGTCTGGCCTGCGGGCCAATTGCAACCCGTGTTCTGGTTTCAAATGGCCCCACTGGTAATTTGGATATATATATATATATATATATATATATATATATACAGTATCTCACAAAAATTAGTATACCCCTCACATTTTTGTAAATATTTTATTCTATCTTTTCATGTGACAACACTGAAGAAATGACACTTTGCTACAATGTAAAGTAGTGAGTGTACAGCTTGTATAACAGTGTAAATTTGCTGTCCCCTCAAAATAACTCAACACACAGCCATTAATGTCTAAACCGCTGGCAACAAAAGTGAGTACACCCCTAAAAGAAAATATCCAAATTGGGCCCAAAGTGTCAATATTTTGTGTGGCCACCATTATTTTCCAGCACTGCCTTAACCCTCTTGGGCATGGAGATCACCAGAGCTTCACAGGTTGCCACTGGAGTCCTCTTCCACTCCTCCATGATGACATCACGGAGCTGATGGATGTTAGAGACCTTGTGCTCCTCCACCTTCTGTTTGAGGATGCCCCACAGATGGTCAATAGGGCTTAGGTCTGGAGACATGCTTGACCAGTCCATCACCTTTACCCTCAGCTTCTTTAGCAAGGCTGTGGTGGTCTTGGAGGTGTGTTGGGGGTCATTATCATGTTGGAATACTGCCCTGCAGCCCAGTCTCTGAAGGGAGGGGATCATGCTCTGCTTCAGTATGTGACAGTACATGTTAGCATTCATGGTTCCCTCAATGAACTGTAGCTCCCCAGTGCCGGCAGCACTCATGCAGCCCCAGACCATGACACTCCCACCACCATGCTTGACTGTAGGCAAGACACACTTGTCTTTGTACTCCTCACATGGTTGCCACCACACACGCTTGACACCATCTGAACCAAATACGTTTATCTTGGTCTCATCAGACCACAGGACATGGTTCCAGTAATCCATGTCCTTAGTCTGCTTGTCTTCAGCAAACTGTTTGCGGGCTTCCTTGTGCATCATCTTTAGAAGGGCTTTCTTCTGGTACAGCAGCCTTGCAGACCAATTTGATGCGGTGTGCAGCATATGGTCTGAGCACTGACAGGCTGACTCTCCACCCCTTCAACCTCTGCAGCAATGCTGGCAGCACTCATATGTCTATTTCCCAAAGACAACCTCTGGATATGACGCTGAGCACTTGCACTCAACTTCCTTGGTCGACCATGGCGAGGCCTGTTCTGAGTGGAACCTGTCCTGGTAAACTGCTGTATGGTCTTGACCACCGTGTTGCAGCTCAGTTTCAGGGTCTTGACAATCTTCTTATAGCATAGGCCATCTTTATGTAGAGCAACAATTTTTTTTTCAGATCCTCAGAGAGTTCTTTTGCTGTAAGGTGCCATGTTGAACTTCCAGTGACCAGTATGAGAGAGTGAGAGTGATAACACCAAATTTAACACACCTGCTCCCCATTCACACCTGAGAAATTGTAAAAACAGAGTCACATGAAACTGGGGAGGGAAAATGGCTAATTTGGACATTTTCACTTAGGGGTGTACTCACTTTTGTTGCCAGCGGTTTGAGTTATTTTGAGGGGACAGCAAATTTACACTGTTATACAAGCTGTACACTCACTACTTTACATTGTAGCAAAGTGTCATTTCTTCAGTGTAGTCACATGAAAATATATAATAAAATATCTACAAAAATGTGAGGGGTGTACTCACTTTTGTGAGATACTGTATGTATATGTGTGTGTGTCTGTGCAGGCTGCATTAATTTGCAATGGTGAGGCTGCTGATGGGCACTGTGCAGGCTGCATTCCTGAAACTTCCCTCTTAAAATAAAGGTGCATATTATACTCCTGTGCATGTTATACGGCCATAAATATGGTAGATCCAAATAACACACCCAAGCTCATCTCTTCACCACACACAACCACAAAGGCAAGGTGGAATTCTTGTTGGGCAGTGTATTAGTGCTCGGACGAACACACTTAGACCGAATTTTAATGGTTTAAAGAATGTCAGGCAAAATGGTTGGCCCTCACACATGTTCACTTCATCAAATCTGGCCCTCTTTGAGAAAAGTTTGGACACCCCTGACATAGACCATCTTCCGCACCGCCATCGACCCCTTCCCTTTCACACTGGTGCTCAACGAGGGCTTCAAGCCCCACTTTCAGATAACTCTACTGCAGGGTAGTCTTCCCGGTCATGATTGCAGACTGACAGAGGTGAGAACCAGCGGTACGGGGAATGGTCTATGTGGTCAGCTTTACTCCGGATGCCTGTATACTTAGATGTGCCTCTTTTAATCATTAACCATGTGAGTAAATGTTGTACCTTCATTAAATGTAACCATATTGCTACAATTCTCTTTTATACTCTGTAGCTCCTGATGGATTTTGCTTCTAATCTCCTTGTAGACGCTTCCATTTGTTGATGAACATTTTATGGTTACACAACCTATCACATTGCTATAATCTTTTTATATGGACTATAAACTGAAGGACTTATGAATAAATGGTTGTGGAACGAATCATTTGAGTTTCCGTTATTTCTTATGGGGAAATTTTGCTTCGATTTACAAATTCTTTGGATTACAAGCATGTTTCTGGAACGAATAATGCTCGCAATCCAAGGTTTTACTGTATTGGTAACTTTTTTTTTTTTAATTTTTAAATTTTTTTATATATATATTTTTTTATCTGTGTATTTTTAGCTAAAAGATATTGACGGCCATCCACACAGCCCCGCAACTACATGGACACAAGTCCACATTTGGAAATTCCTCAAGACTTCCAGATGATGAATGAGGAGAAGAGTAACATGACTGAAAGGATCTTGAGTCTGGTTTTAGAGATACTGTATCTGCTTATAGAAGAGGTGAGAGGCTAAAGCTGACCAAACACTTTACATTCTGATTGTAGATCTACAGTGGGGAAAATAATTATTTGATCCCCTGCAGATTTTGTAAGTTTGCCCACTTACAAAGAAATGAAGGGTCTAATTGTTATCATAGGTGTATGTTAAATGATAGAGACAGAATGTCAACCAAAAATCCAGAAAAAACACATGATACAAATGTTATAAATTGAGTTGCAGTTCAGTGAGTAAAATAAGTATTTGATCCCCAAGCAAAACATGACTTAGTACTTCATGGAGAAACCCTTGTTGACAAGCACAGAGGTAAGACGTTTCTTGTAGTTGGTGACCAGGTTTGCACACATCTCTGGAGGGATTTTGGTCCACTCTTTTTACAGATTTTCTCTAAATCCTTAAGGGTTCTTGACTGTCTCTTGGCAACTCAAAGTTTCAGCTCCCTCCATAAATTCTTGAAAAGATTAAGGTCTGGAGACTGGCTAGGCCACTCCATGACCTTGATGTGCTTCTTCTTGAGCCACTCGTTTGTTGCCTTGGCGTTATGTTTTGGGTTACTGTCATGTTGAACGACCCATCCATGACCCATCTTCAGTGTTCTGGCTGAGGGAAGAAGGTTCTCATCCAAGATTTTACAATACATGGCCCCTCAATGCGGCAAAGTTGGCCTGTACCTTTAGCAGAGAAACGGCCCCAAAGCATAATGTTTCCACCTTTGTGCTTGACCGTAGGGATGGTGTTCTTAGGGTCATGGTCAGCATTTTTCTTCCTCCAAACATGGCGAGTCTCCTCCTCAAGAAAGCTCGTGTACATTCATGCCAATAAACATCTAAATGATTCAGAGAAGGATTGAGAGAAAGTGCTGTGGTCAGATGAGACCAAAATGTAACTCTTTGACATGAACTTGACTTGCCTTGACGTTTGATCCTGACCTTGACCCAAACCCACACTACTTTTTAATTTTTTTTTTTTTGCTTAATCAATTCATTTTTTTACACGCTTTTTTTTCTGTGCAAGGATAGAGAGTGATACAATGTATCTCTCTCCTCCATTCACAGAAAAAGAAAACATGGGGATGGGTTTAGAGTGACTGATCAATCAGAGGCTATCACAGCAATCAGGTGACCTGGAATCAGGAGTTCCGGTTCCTGATCGTTAGTACGTGGCCTGGGGCTTACGTTGAGACCCCAGTCTCTGTGCTGGGAGAACGACATGCGTTGCGCTTCCAGCACAAAGGGAGATACGCAAGTATCCGGCCCCAGGGCACAAAGCCCAGTGCAGTGGCACCACATATTTGTGTGACAACGGTGTGAAGGGGTTAATGCTTACCTTTTTTGAGAGCAATACATTTGATCCTGGTTCTCTTTAACCACTTGCCACAGTACTGGCCCCCTCCCGATGACCGATGTGTCCACTGGACACAACAGATTGCAGATCCCAGTATTTGGGGCCCGGTGATCCTGTGATCGCTGTTGCTTATGCTGTAGCTGGCCCACAGCTATCACACGGTACCTGGGTCAATCACAGCACCCTGTACCATGTGATTAGCTGTAGCCAATCAGGTTAACCCATTCATAACAGTTGAACCCCCCCCCAGAGTAGTACAGTGTTACTGTGGTGACACCATACTACTCTCATGACAGAATGAAAAAAAAAATCGTAAAAAATGAAACAAAATGTTAAAGAAAAAAAAAAAAATAGTACAAATATATATTTTTTAACATACTGTTACCAGTCAGTGTTCCTGATCACCGCCACACCAGTCATATGACAATGCTGTACTGCATTGGTGTGGGGGAAAAAAATGTTTTCTATTTAAATATCTTCATTGTCAAAAAAATTGTGATTAAAAAATTACAACTTGCCATGCCTCTTACTAAATGTTTCAGACTGCAAAAAGAGGTTATTTGCAGGGTATTTGTTATGTCCTAGAATTTTGGGGCCTCAAGAAAAAGGTAAATCAGAATTGATCAGTTTTCAAATATATATATTATAGTTTGTAGATTTAAAAAAAAAAAAATCCCAATATGTGTATATTCAAAGACATGTAGCGGAATACATTTTGGCCTAAATTTATGGTTTATGACAGTAGAAAATAGTTTTTTTTTAAATTTCGGTCTTTTTTTTATTTACATCGCAAAAAATTAAAAACCCAGTCGTATTCAAATACCACCAAAAGAAATCTATTTGGGTGAAAAAAAAATGATAAAAATGGTATTTTTATAAAAATGTACAGTATTGCATGACCGCCCGACTTGCAAGAAAATCTTGTGCATTCAACACAACCTAGTGTCAGATGTCTGTGGCCCTGGCTATGCAGTGCGCACAGTAAGGGGACCAATGATTCGGCTTGCCTGGAAGTGTTACAGCCTACAGAAGAATCTTTACATGTAACTCTTGAAGGCTACTTTCACACTGGGGCCGCCGAGCATTAGCGATAAAGCGCTGCTCGTTTTAGCAGCGCTTTTTCAGCCGCTAGCGGGATGCTTTTATCCCCGCTAGCGGCCGAAGAAGGGGTTAAAAGCGCCCGTGTCGAAGCGCTTCCGAAGTGCTTTTCAGGAGCTTTGGAAGCTCTGCCCATTCATTTCTATGGGCAGGACGTTTTGGGAGCTCTAAATAAAGTGCTCCCAAACCTCCCCAAAGGTGCTGCTTGCAGGACTTTTCCTAACGTCCTGCAACACACCGCCCCAGTGTGAAAAGTCACACTGAAATGAATGGGAGGCGGTCTTCAGGCGTTAGAGGCTATTTCTAGCGCTAAAACGCCTGAAAACCGTCTCAGTGTGAAAGTAGCTGAAGAGAGAGAAGCTCAGACTAAGATGTTTGCCAGAGAGTAAATTTGCTTTTTTTAGGCTGATTGATTTAAAAAAATTCCTTCAAGCAATAGAGTTTTGAAAAAAAAAAAAGCATACTACTTCCCTAGTTGGATGCAACATCGATCCAATGCTGCATTTGTTCCTGGCTGTCTCTACACTGAGAACTGAGCAATCAAAGACAGCTGATCGCTCAGTTCTTGGGTCTTCAGTAAGAGGAGAGCCAATGACTGTCAGTGAGTGGCTCTTTGCCACTCACTGTGCTGGGCTGGGAAGGGTGTGGGAGCGGCTGGCTCAGGCTCTCAGCGGCATGATGAGAGGCTAAGTGAGCTGCCGCTCAGGCATCTGGGGGGATCTTGATAAAGGATCGGCTGAATGATATCAGCCAACAGTGGGCTTTAGCCCACTATACATGGAGCACAGAACAGTAGGATGACTTCTTATAAATAATGTTTCCTTCTATGTAGTCCTGTTTAGTTTTACAATTGACATCTATTTCAATATATAGGATTATGTCATTGTGAAGGAGTCCGGAGGCCACGTGAAATACAGTAGTACCACACAGAGACCATTGGTGGAACCTTGCTCTCAGTCACAGGGGAACAACATCAAAAAGATCCTCGAAGTTACCAATAAGATCACTGAGCTGCTTGCAGGAGAGGTAAGTGGTGCGGTGAATTCTGAGACTATCCAGTAACGAAAGGGATGTGTCTAGATGGTGACTATATCATTGTGTGGCTCAGCTTCCAAAAAAGGTGTCACAGTCTGCTTTTTATATACAGGAATGGGAATATTTAGAGCATGATGGCCTTGAGAAGCAGCTGGACATTGTGGAAAGCCGTAGGAAGAAACAACAGCCTAGTTTGGAAGGTAAGAGGGGCCTTTGAGAAGAAGACAACCGAAAATTAAAACTAATCTAAAATGAAGTTCCTAGATCTGTTTATCCACTTGCAGACTGCCCCATACACATATATGGCAACAGGGCGGCCGCTCTGTGCCAGATCATGTACATGATCTGACATTTTCAGGTAGGGGGCATGCGTGCCACCCTCTCTGTACTGTGATTCAGTGCAGCACAAGTACCAAAATTTATGAAGAAAATATTTGATTTTTTTTTTTTTTAATAATTATTTTTTTCCAAATTTTTCGGTCTTTTTTTCGTTTAGACAATACAGATTAAAAAAACCCAGTGGTGATGAAATGCTTCCAAAAGAAAGCTCTATTTGTGTGAAAAAAATCATGTAAATTTGATTTGTGTACAGTGTTGCATGACTGCGCAATTACCAGTTAAAGTAGCGCAGTGTCAAATTGCAAAAAATACCCTAGTCATGAGAGGGGTAAAATCTTCCGTAGGTTTTTATTTATTTTATTTTTTCCTTTTTTTTGTCAATCGGGAAAGGGTTAAATGTGTGAATGGTTGGTTGTGGATCTGAAGTTGCTGCTAATTTTACTGTAAAAGAGTGAACTCTTTTTTGATAAAGAAGTTCATTGGCTCTGGTTAAGCTGTTCTCACGCCTGAGACGGCATTCTTGGACTTCCAAAGGTTAAGCCAACAAGTTTGGCCAAAAACTAGAACCTCTTTATGAAGGCTTTGAATTCTGTGTAAGAGGGTGAAAAAGGAACCCACTGAAATTGTGAAATAAATAATGCCCCAAACTTTCTAAACTAAGGGCCAGTTTACTGTTCTTCAGACTTTGGGGGGAGAGGGGCCGGACTGTGGCCAGTGGGTGTAGAAAATGCCTTAGACTGGGTGGTCAGTGGAACTAAAACAATTACATAGCGCCTGTGGCCAGTAGGATGAAGAATAGTGACTCCTCATGGGTATTGGTGGGTGATATAGTGCCCCATCATTGGTGTCATCGGTAGAGTGCAAGGAATGGTGCCTCATCATTGATGTCATTGAGAGGAATAGTGCCTGGCTGTTGGTGTCAGTGGGAGAAATGGTGCCCCATGGTTGGAGTCAGTAAAGGAATAAGTGCCCCATGGTTGGTGTCAATGGAAGGAATGATGTCTCAATGGTTTCAGTGGAAGGAATAGTGCCCCATTGTTGGTATTAGTGGAAATAATTGTGCCCCATTGTTGGTATCAGTGGAAGGAATAGTGCCCAAATGTTGGTGTCAGTGGAAAAGAATAATGCTCAAATATTGGTGTCAGTGGGAGCCATTGTTCCCCATTGTCAGTGGCAAGAAGTATGCCCCACGTTAATGTCAGGGGAAGGAATGGTGCCTCATTGTTGGTATTATTGGAAAGAATTGTGCCCCATTGTTGGTGTCAGTGTAAGGAATAGTACCCACATTTTGGTGCCAGTGGAAAGAATAGTGCCCAAATGGTGTCAGTGGAAGGAATTATGCCTTATATCAGTGGGAGGAATAATTTTTCAAAATTCATATCTTCAGCTTTGGAGTCCTTTTTTCAATGTGTTTTGTAAATTTTTCTTATGTTGGTCAGGAACTTAAAAATCTGCTACTGTTGTGCTATCCTTTTTAAGTAAGCCTTAGAACTGCAGTGGAGAAAACAATAATTGAATCCCCTGCAGATTTTGTAAATTTGCCCGCTTACAAAGACATTAAGGGTCTATAATTTTTATCATAGGTGTATTTTAAATGATGATAGAGAGAATATCAACCCAAAATCCAGAAAAAACACATGATGCAAATGTTATAAATTGAGTTGCAGTTCTGTGTTAAATAAGTATTTGATCCCCATGACTTAGTACTTGGTGGAGAATCCCTTGATGGCAAGCACGGAGGTAAGGCGTTTCTTGTTGGTTACCAGGTTTGCACACATCTCGGGGGGATTTTGATCCACTCTTCTTTACAGATCTCTAAATCCTTAAGGTTTCTTGGCTGTCGCTTGAACAACTCGAAGTTTTAGCTCCCTCCATAACCTTTCTATAGGATTAAGGTCTGGAGACTGGCTAGGCCACACCATGACCTTAATGTGCCTCTTCTTGAGCCACTCTTTTGTTGCCTTGGCGGTATGCTTTGGGTCATTGTCGTGCTGGAAGACCCATCCCACGACTTATCTTCGGTGTTCTGGCTGAGGGAAGAAGGTTCTCGTCCACGATTTTACAATACATGACCCTGTTCATTGGCCCCTCAATGCGGCAAAGTCGGCCTGTACCATTGGTAGACAAACAGTCCAAAAGCATAATGTTTCCACCTCTGTGCTTGACTGTAGGGATGGTGTTCTTAGGGTCATAGTCAGCATTTTTCTTCCAAACACGGCGAGTTGAGTTAATGCCAAAGAGCTCAATTTTGGTCTCATCTGACCACAGCACTTTCTCCCAATCCTTCTCTGAATCATTTAGATATTCATTGGCAAACTTCAGACTGGTCTGTACATGTGCCTTCTTGAGGATGGGGACTTGTCATGTTTGGATGAAGAAAAATGCTGACTTTGACTCTTGGAACACCATCCCTACAGTCCCACACGGAGGTGGAAACATTATGCTTTGGGGCTGTTCCTCTGCTAAAGGTACAGGCCGACTTTGCCGCATTAAGGAGCCAATAGACGGGGCCATGTATTGTAAAACCTTGGATGAGAACCTTCTTCCCTCAGCCAGAACACTGAAGATGGGTCGTGGATGGGTCTTCCAGCATGACAATGGCGCAAAACATAGCACCAAGGCAACAAAGGAGTGGCTTAAGAAAAAGCACTTTAAAGTGGTTGTAAACACTTTGCAACCACTTTTCACTACAGGTAAGCCTATAATAAGGCTTACCTGTAGCTACTGTGGATATCACCTAAACCTGCACGGTTTAGGAGATATCCCCTGTATCAGCATGTGCCGATGTTATTGGCACATGCGCACTGAAGCAATAGCTCAGTCGTGCCGTTGCTTCAGCCGATGTGCCGTTACCGGCGGCTCCTGTGTGTATGCTATGCATACTAGCTCATTATACCTTTTTGTCTTGCAGGTTTTTTTTTTTTATTTAGTGGGTTTACAACCACTTTAAGTTCATGTAGTGGTCTAGCCAGTCTCCAGACCTTAATCCTATAGAAAAATTATAGAGGGAGCTGAAAACGTTGAGTTGCCAAGAGACAGGATTAAGAAACCTTAAGGATTTAGAAAAGATCTGTAAAGAAGAGTAGTGGACCAAAATCCCTCCTGAGATGTGTGCAAACCTGGTAACCAACTACAAGAAATGTCTTACCTCTGTACTTGCCAACAAGGGTTTCTCCACCAAGTACTATGTCATGTTTTGCTTGGGGATCAAATACTTATTTTACTCACTGAACTGCAACTCCATTTATAACATTTGTATCATGTGGTTTTTTTTTTTCTCGATTTTTGGTTGACATTCTGTCTCTATCATTTAAAATACACCTATGATAACAATTTATAAACCCTTCATTTCGTTGTAAGTGGGCAAACTTACAAAATCTGCAGGGGATCAAATAATTATTTCCCCCACTGTATTGGAACTCAGTTTTTCAAACTTTTTTTTTAAATAACAAAGACTGTATACATATAGGGAAAAAATAGTGCTGATCATTTCTCTTTATTTCTTTAACATTTTGCTAGCTTTTTATCTTGATCTATGATTGTTTAACCTCTAACTCTTTTTTTCTATTTTAATTTCTCTGAAGCAGATTCCTCAACGAGCAGTAGTGAGTCTACAGCGTTCCACCCAGCTTCTGTTCCTGTGTATATCAGCAAAGACCGAGGCATCATCACAGTCAGTCCTCACAACACCTCCTTCAAAGTGGTCCAAAGCGGCTCAAAACCCACCATTGTCACAGCCACTGCCTCACCCACGGAAGGCTTTAAGCTCCCTGAAATTTACATTCACATTCCAACGGATCAGATTGACTATGAGCCCATTCCTAACAACTTCACATCTTACGTTCCAGAGAATTTTTCCAGTTTGGACATCTGTAAGCCTGTGGTCCATAGCGATGAAATGTCTACATCTGGTGTCAGAGAAAAGCTCGCACAGGTGGATTTTATGGCTGTTAAGATCAAAGAAGAACCAGCAGATTGGGATGAGGAACACCTTGGAGTGCAGAGGGAGGAGGAACAGATGGAGCACTTGCCTCACAGGTCAGAAAGCGATCCAGCATTGTATACAGAAAGTATTACTCAGTCCAATCATGGTTCATTTACTTCTACATACATAAAGCAGGAGGCAGCTTCATATGAAGAAAGGCAACTGACAAACTCTGATATTGCTTCATTGGCACACTACTCACAGGTACAAAAGCTGTCAAACCCCTCCACCAGTGAGAACGTTTCAAACACAAATGGCATGCTGACTAGTGGAAACTCACATGTACAGTATGTGTCTGCTCACATCAAGGAAGAACCTGAAGATGGCATAACATGCGAAAATGATGTTATAATGGATGCAGCTAACAAAGGCCTATCTCCTGCTTCTTCTTTCCTGGGAGCACACATTGAGGAAGTCTCCTACAAATATTATTTGGCACATTCCAGCAATGCCCAACCAGAAACGGACAATCCAGAAAAGCCCTTTTGTTGTTCAGAATGTGGCAAGTGCTTCAAGTACAGTAATCTTTTGATGCACCATGCCAAGTCCCATCAGAAAAAGCCTCTAATCTGCTGCGAATGTGGGAAACAGTATTCATGCAAGACAGAGTTTGAGATCCATCGGAGGATTCACACGGGCGAAAAACCGTTTGTGTGTTCGGAGTGTGGAAAGGGATTCAGGAGGAAGTCGCATATGTTGCGTCATCGGCGAATTCACGGAGACAAGCAGCTCTTTCCGTGTCCGGAATGCACCAAGTGTTTCCACCGTCTAGACGTCCTCAATCAACACCGTAAAATACACAGAGCTAACCCACCATGTGATGTGGAAAGCCTGCACGTAAGTAACATTGAAAACTCAGTATCCAACCACGATGAAGATATACCATCTCAAAACGCATCTACAGATTATGAGGAAAATGTTGGCTTTGCCTGTCCGGAATGTGGTAAGTGTTTTCACTCTTTGCATGTGCTCGAACAACATCGTAAAGTGCACCAAGCCAACACTACTAATTCTGATGTGGAAGACACTGATAACATGAACCACGTGCACACAAATGGTCAAGAGGAGTCTCAAAATACAACCTATGAAGAAAAAGTTGGCTTTGCTTGTTCAGAATGTGGGAAATGTTATAATGAGATGTCGCAATTAGAGAAACACCAACGAGTACACATGGGAGAAAAGCCATTCTCCTGCACTGAATGTGGCAAATCATTCCGATTTGAGGCCCTTTTGGAGTTGCATTGGGGAAGCCACATTGCCACAATCTCTTGTCCTGAGTGTGGCAAGAACTTTGCCAGCCAGAGCCTTCTAAAATACCATCTGAAGGTCCATGCAGGGGCCAATGAGTGCATCTGCTCAGAGTGCGGAAAAGAATTCCCTAGCCGCTCGCAACTCGTTGACCACTACCGGACTCATACTGGAGAGAAACCTTACATGTGCCCGGAATGCGGAAAGTACTTTAGGCGGAAGGCGCATGTGGTTAGGCACCGCAAGATTCACGCGGGAAATAAACCATACTCTTGCCTGGAATGTGGAAAGTGCTTTGAGAGCCAGGAATTTCTGAGCCGTCACACCAAAATGCATCGGCGGAAAAGGCCACACTCGTGTTCACAGTGTGGCAAAAGTTACACTAAAAAGTCCCACCTTTCCCGCCACCAGCGTACCCATGCTAAAGAATCTCCATATACTTGTGGTGAGTGTGGCGAGTCCTTCCAATACCCCGCCCTCCTGAATCACCACTTAAAAGTCCACACTGGTCAAACTAACTACAACTGTCCTGTGTGTGACAAAAGCTTTGGCTCCCAGTTGGCACTGGCCAGACACCAGAAGACCCACTCCAAGGAGAAGTCTTTTATTTGCATGGAATGCGGAAAGAGTTTTACCTTCTATTCCCACTTCATGAGACATCAAGCCACTCACACAGGAGAAAAACCTTATGAGTGCCAGGAGTGTGGAAAGCGGTTTACTCGTGATGCACACCTTGTCCGACATAAGCGAACCCACAATAGTGGAAGAGCTTCACAAGTTTGAGTTGACAGAAAAAAAACTGGTTTAGATTACAAATTATTTATTACCTTTCTTAGTTTTATGTTCTTCAGTTATATGTTTTATGTAGCATGAGATGCAATGATTTTGGTCATTTTTGTGTATATTTGAAATCTCAAATAGGGACTTTGCTTTAAAGGGGACCTGTCACATATGAACAGTGGAGGACAAAACCAAAAATGGATAAATCCATCCACTGGCAGCCAGCGACACATAATGGCATCTTCGGACAGACCAATAGAAATGATGAGAAAATTACCAATTAAAATGGCCAGCATCCTTTTGTTTATATAGTCAGGACTTGGAACTATCAGTGTTCCTGTTCTATTTAGAATCTTTAGCTTATGTCAAAATACGGTTGTGTATGTTACTACGGGAACAGTGATCAACGATTGGAAGCCATACATAGTTTGTAGGTAGCCAAAAAGGATTATACTACATTGTCATTTTTTAGTTGTCTAAATGTTTTACTCTGATAGAATGTGAAGGTTTATTCTCATCACACAGTTAATTGTAACTTCCTCATCTCCTTCCTGCGCCGGAAAGCATCTACCCACACTTTCCTCGTGCTTCAGAAGCTGTGATAACTTTGAGATCTTTAGGGAAACCTGTCGGGACAGTTACCCTCCAAGATGAATCTTCCATTGCATAATTTCTAGAAGCAGCATTAAAACGAGGGAAGGCTCAGCATGCTGTTCTCTGGAAATGGTTCTGATTTCCTCCAATATTTGGTGTATATTTTTATCTGTTCTTGTATTCGCAATTAATTTATTTTTGCTTTGGAGATTTCAGCATGGTATGTGGCTTAGGAGGCACCAATGTTTTGGATGTGAGTTGTTACTGCAATGGTACTTATGATGTGGCGACATGGTATTCGTTGAGGTAGTGGTAGTCATTTGCCTGTGGTTTACTCTTGGGGGGCTAGGTTCAAATTGAAAGGGTCATTTTGGGGGCTAAGTTAAAGTGGTTGTCAAGGTTAAAGGTTTTTAACCTTAATTCATTCTCTGCATTAAGTTACAAAAACCCTCCAAGATTAGTTTCCCCCCGGCCAAATGCTTACCTGAGCCTAAACTAAATCAAGTGCTGTGCCTGAGAGCAGCAATGCTGCTCCCTCTCTCCTCATTGGATATGGAGCCAATAGGTCCTGCTGCTGTCAATCAAATCCAGTGAGGGTGGGCGGGGCTGAGCCAGGCTCTGTGTATCTGTAGACACACACAGCCCGGCTCGTAAACAGGCCTGCACATCTGCCCCCATAGCAAGTGCTTGCTGTGGGACAGACACTGAAGAGGAGGAGTGGACAGCGCCAGCAGGGAACCCGGGAAGAGGATGTTCGGGGCCACTCTGTGCCATACCATTGTTTTTAGTAACACTTGTAAGTGTACGTAAACCCTTATTTAAAGTGGTTGCAAACCTAGAAAGTGAAATACAAACAGAACACTAAATCTAATAAAGAACGAGGGCACAAATCATTTGTGCATAGTATGGCAGGTAGAAGAACAGCATGTCATCTGTAATCCTCCCTGCTCTCCTGATTTAAAAAAAGAAACAAAAAAAAACTCAACACCATGAAAAAAATGTTGGTGCCACACCCCTTCTCCTTTGATAGACAGCCTGTGTAATGAGACACATGCCTGAGCCTATGTGAAGGGGGCATGTCTGCTGCTGCTGCTCTGTACCTCGCTGTGACTGAGATCGGAGCTGAGTTTACTTTCACTTTTCACTTTCACAAAGCTCACTGGGTCAGCAGAGCAGAGCGAGAGAGAATACAGAGAGAAATACATCAAAGAATACAGAGAGTGAGACCTCGGAGAATACAGAGGGAGAGACCTCGGAGAATGCAGAGAGAGAGAGACCTCGGAGAATGCAGAGAGAGAGAGACCTCGGAGAATGCAGAGAGAGAGAGAACTCGGAGAATGCAGAGAGAGAGAGAACTCGGAGAATGCAGAGAGAGAGACCTCGGAGAATGCAGAGAGAAACCTCGGAGAATGCAATGAGAGGGAGACCTGGGAGAATGCAATGAGAGGGAGACCTGGGAGAATGCAGAGAGAGGGAGACCTCGGGGGATGCAGAGAGAGGGAGACCTCGGGGGATGCAGAGAGAGGGAGACCTCGGGGGATGCAGAGAGAGGGAGACCTCGGGGGATGCAGAGAGAGGGAGACCTCGGGGGATGCAGAGAGAGGGAGACCTCTGGGAGAAGGCAGAGAGAGGGAGACCTGGGAGAAGGCAGAGAGAGGGAGACCTGGGAGAAGGCAGAGAGAGGGAGACCTGGGAGAAGGCAGAGAGAGGGAGACCTGGGAGAAGGCAGAGAGAGGGAGACCTGGGAGAAGGCAGAGAGAGGGAGACCTGGGAGAAGGCAGAGAGAGGGAGACCTGGGAGAAGGCAGAGAGAGGGAGACCTGGGAGAAGGCAGAGGGAGAGACCTGGGAGAATACACAGAGAGGCTCTGTGATTAGGTGGAAGGGGGATTGTGTGATGTTAGGTGTCCGTCCTGCAAGCTTCAGTGCTATTCCATACCCATAGAGTGGCAGATTTCTGTGGGCTACAACCAAATAAGGATGACTGAGAGGTACACAGTGTGAATTGGGTTAGAACAACATTATCTACTAAACATTGCAAATAAATGATTTTGTGGGGTTTTGGGTTTACAACCACTTTAAAAGAAAATACATGGCATAATGCATCAATGACTACATTTTCCATAAGAAAATAATATTTTAAAATTTAAATATTTTCCATATTATTGTGTTGCAATGTTTTCAGGAAACCCACTGTTGAGTTTGCTTCATGTTGCAGGCTGACTATAGCAAGCCAGTGTTTTGCAACTAATAGAAGCATTGTTAGCCTGCCTACACGCTCCTTCACTGGGATTGTGAATGTCATGCCAACGTCCTGTCGATTTTACATTACCACTGGATGTCTGCATGTCCCTAACCTCTTGTCTTGTCTCCCACACCGTCCTGTGAGAAACAGGCTCACATCTGCGCTTTCATACAGTCCTGGACAAAAATATTGGCACCCCTGCATTTCTGTCAGATAATGCACCACTTCGCCCAGAAAATCGTTGCAATTACAAATGTTTAGGCGTTCTCGCGTTTATTTCTTTCGTTTGTATTGGTATGAGACAAAAAAGTGAAGAAACAAAAAGCCTAATCTGACACATTCCACTCAAAATCCCAAAAATGGATTAGACAAAATTATTGCCACCTTCTCAAAAATGTAAGAAATAATTGCAATTCCAAGTTTGTGATGCTCCTATAATTTTGTAATTAAACTCGCCTGTATCAATTAACAGGTGCCGACAATCTAGAAATCACACCGGCAAAATTGATTCAACTTTTCTGTTGTGTGTCTCTGTGTGCCACACGGAGCATGACAAAGAGAAAGAATTGTCTGAGGATTTGAGAACAAAAATTGTGGAAAGCATGGACAATCTCAAGGTTACAAGTCTCCAGAGATCTTAATGTTCCTGTGTCCACTATGTGCAACATTGTCAGAAAGTGTACAGCCCATGTCACTTTAGCTAATCTCCTTGGACATGGACAAAAGGGAAGAAATTGCAACGAAGGATTGTTGATCAACTTCCAGGCAAATTCAAGCTGACCTTCAGGCACAGGGTACAACTGTGTGAGTTAGAACTATGTCGCCTTCTGAATGAAAAGGGATGCTATGGTAGGAGACCCAGAAGGCCCCACTGTTGACACAGCAATATAAAAAAGCCAGATTGAAGTTTGCCAAAACTTACCTGAGAAAAACCAAAATCCTTTTGAGAGAATGTGCTGTGGACCAGCGAAACAAAATTACAGCTTTTTGGTAAAGCCCATCATTCTACTGTTTTCAGAAAGAGAAATAAGGGCTTTAAGGAAAAGAATACAGGTGAAACATGGTGGAGGTTCACTAATGTTTTGGGGTTGCTTTGCTGTTTCAGGCACTGGATTCTTGACCGTGTGCATGGCATTATGAAATCTGAGGATTAACAAAATTCTGGGGTGCAATGTAGGGCCCAGTGTCAGAAAGTTTTAGGTCTCTGTCAGATGTCATGGGTCTAACAGCAGGACAATTACCCAAAGCACACGTCAAAAAGCACCCAGAAATGGTCATTGTATGTCGGTACTTTGACGCTAAATACCATTGTTATGGCAGCACCTAGCTGCCATAACCCCGGTATTTTCGGTAGCTGTGGAGGCTTTCGCGTCCTCTCCCCTAGCAGGCCTGGAGCCGAGTGAGGGAAAGATGGCCCCCACTGGGCTCCACTACATTGGATGGCAGAAGTGACGTAAAACGTCACTTTCGCCCAATGGTCTTAAAGGAGAATTTTTTTATTTATTTTTATTGCATTTAAGTGTAAATGAGATCTGAGGTCTTTTTTACCCCAGATCTCACATTTAGGAGGTCCTGTTATGCTTTTTTTAGTATTACAAGGGATGTTTACATTCCTTGTAATAGGAATAAAAGTGACCCCCAAAAATTTTTAGAATAAAAAAAAAAAAAAAAAAAAAATTTAAAGCGCCCCGTCCCGCCGAGCTCACGCTCAGAAGCGAAGCCCGCATATGAAAGCGGCGTTCAAACCACACATGTGAGGTATCGCCGCGATCATTAGAGCGAGAGCAATATTTCTAGCACTGGACTTCCTCTGTAACTCAAAACTGGTAACCTGTAGAAATTTTTAAACGTGGAGATTTTTAATGGTCAAAGTTTGTCGCCATTCCACGAGCAGGCGCAATTTTGAAGCATGACATGTTGGGTATCAATTTACTCAGCGTAACATTATCTTTCACAATATAAAGAAAAAAATGGGCTAACTTTACTGTTGTCTTATTTTTTTAAGTATTTTTTTCCCCAAAAAATGCGCTTGTAATACTGCTGCTCAAATTCGGTGCGACAAAGTATTGCAATGCCTGCCATTTTATTGTCTAGGGTGTCTGAAAAAGAAATATATAATGTTTGGGGTTCTAAGTAATTTTCTAGCAAAAAGATGATTTTAACTTGTAAACAAGTGTCAAAAAGTGACTTGGTCCTTAAGTGGTTAAGACAAAGCGCTGGAGAGTACTGAACTGGCCAGCAATGAGTCCAAATCTTAATCCCATAGAGCATCTGTGGAGAGATCTCAAAACGGAAGTTGGGAAAAGGAACCCTTCCAATCTGAGAGACCTGGAGCAGTTGGTGAAAGACGAGTGGTCCCAAATTCTAGTAGAGAGATGTAAGAAACTCATTGATGGTTACATGAAGCGATTGATTTCAGTTATTTTTTCCAAGGTGTGTGCTGCCAAATATTAAATTGAGGGTGCCAATAATTTTGTCCAGTCCATTTTTGGAGTTTTGCATGGAATGTGTCAGATTTGGCTTTTTTGTTTCTCCATTTTTTGTTTCTCCATTTTTTTTGTTTCGTACCAATACAAACAAAATAAATAAACATGAGACTGCCTAAACACTTGTAATTGCAAAAAAATTCTGGGTGAAGTGGTGCATTATCTGATAGAAATGCAGGGGTGCAAATATTTTTAGTCATGATTGTATATACAGTCGTGCTCATAAGTTTACATACCCTAGCAGAATTTGATTTCTTGGCCATTTTTCAGAGAATATGAATGATAACACACAAACATTTCTTTCACTCATGGTTAGTGTTTGGCTGAAGCCATTTATTATCAATCAACTGTGTTTACTCTTTTTTTTTTTTAAATCATAATGACAACAGAAACTACCCAAATTACCCTGATCAAAAGTTTACATACCCCAGTTCTTAATACCGTGTATTGCCCCTTTAACATCAATGACAGCTTGAAGTCTTTTGTGGTATTTGTGGATGAGGCTCTTTATCTTCTCAGATGGTAAAGCTGCCCATTCCTCTTGGCAAAAATCCTCCAGTTCCTGTAAATTCTTGGGCTGTCTTGCATGAAAATGTTTGAGATCTCCCCAGAGTGGCTCAATGATATTGAGGTCAGGAGACTGAGATGGCCACTCCAAAACCTTCACTTTATTCTGCTGTAGCCAATGACAGGTCGACTTGGCCTTGTGTTTTGGATCATTGTCATGTTGGAATGTCCAAGTACATCCCAGCTTCCTGGCTGATGAATGCAAATGTTCCTCCGGTATTTTTTGATAACATACTGCATTCATCTTGCCATCAATTTTGACCAAATTTCCTGTGCCTTTTGTAGCTCACACATCCCTAAAACATCCACCTCTGTGTTTCACAGTAGGAATGGTGTACCTTTCATCATAGGCCTTGTTGACTCCTCTCCAAATGTAGCGTTTATGGGTGTGGCCAAAAAGCTAAATTTTGGTCTCATCACTCCAAATGACTTTGTGCCGGAAGGTTTGAGGCTTGTCTCTGTGCTGTTTGGCTGTCTGTTCTGTTTGGCGTATTATAAGCAGGATACTTTGTGGCATTTGCGTAGTAATGGCTTTCTTCTGGACCATGCAGCCCATCTACTCGACCATGCAGCCCATCTTTCTTCAAGTGCCTCCTTATTGTGCATCTTGAAACAGCCATACCACATGTTTCAGAGAGCCCTGTATTTCGTCTGAAGTTATTTTTGGGTTTTTCTTTGCATCCCGAACAATTTTCTTGGCAGTTGTGGCTGAAATTTTAGTTGGTCTACCTGGCAGTGGTTTGGTTTCAACAGAACCCTTCATTTTCCACGTCTTGATTAGAGTTTGAACACTGCTGATTGGCATTATCATATCCTTGGATATCTTTTTATATCCCTTTGCTGTTTTATACAGTTTAACTACCTTTTCCCGAAAATGATTTGACAATTCTTTTGCTTTCCCCATGACTCAGAATCCAGAAACGTCAGTGCAGCACTGGATGAAAGATGCAAGGGTCTGTCAGGTGTCCAGAAACTCATTGACCTTTTATACACACACTAATTACAAGCAAACAGATCACAGGTGAGGATGGCTACCTTTTTAATAGCCATTCAAACCCCTTTGTGTCAACTTGTGTGCATTTTATCAGGCCAAAATCACCAGGGTATGTAAACTTTTTGATCAGGGTCATTTGGGTAGTTTCTGTTGGCATTATGATTTAAAAAGAGTAAACACAGTTGATTGATTAATACATGGCTTTAGCCAAACACTAACCATGAGCGAAAGAAAAGTTTGTGTGTTATTCATATTCTCAGAAAAGTAAATAAATTCTGCCAGGGTATGTAAACTTATGAGCACAACTGTACATGCACAAGGCCACCTGAAACGCGTAGTCCTGGACAGACCACCAGTATACGTCCTAGACGGGAGCAGTGCAATTGATTTTTTGGTGCATGTGCACTAACTGTAACGGGCAGCAGGGGTAATTTCATGTGCATATCATATGCGTTTAAAAGAAATAAAAAGTACGTTGGATTTTTAGTTGAAATCGAACTTCAGTATGCTTTACACTGCCACATTTATTGGTACAATTTCTTGGAGAGGGTTTTGTTCTACTTTAAGGGTCCATTAAGTAACATAATTGACACACACTAAATGTGTGTCAATTTGTACAGCAACTAAAAGTGGTTTTATAAAACTAGCTTATGAGAAACAATTTCCATCCTGACAGGTTCTCTTTAGCTATATTGTTAAGGAAGTGGCTGTAGACTCTTCATTGTAGCAGCCTTTGCAAAAAAAGCCACCAGTCTGATATGAGCGGAGGATTTTGCAGGTGCTTAGGGGTATGTCCGGTTGTAAATCTACCAAGATATCAGGAGCAGGGGCAAACCGTTACAAAAAAATATCCCACAAAGGACCCAAAGTGGGGTCATTATAAACCTTTCCATGAACAAGACCAGATATGTTGAGTCTTGTATTCTTAAAGGGTATGTAATCCTAACCTTCTCTGTTTTTAATCCATTTTGTTCCATTAAATATGCCATTGGAAGCATTTTGTTATATCTGATAAGTGCAAGAAGATGTGCTTTCTGACTGTAGTGACTGATATCGGCTACATTATTCTAAGGACTATGGGACCTTGCCCATTATTTCATGGGTAGGAGGACAGGAGGAGGTTCCAGTGGTTAAGTCTCATAGTTTCCATTGTCCTAATACAGTAGGGTGAGTGAGTATTGTTGTACCAAGACAAGAAGTGTGTTACTGGCAGGATCACCAGGAAAAAAAAATCCTAAAAATGAAAAATAATGATGCCACTATATGTAGGGAATGGTAAGCTGCAATATATTACAATATATTACATTTCTGTTTTGCTCTTTGATCTCTCTGAGACACCAGATGTTGCACTTAAAGCAGTATTAAACCCAAAAGCCAACATTTATTATAGTGCAGCTTTCCAATCATTAGATGTGATGGCTGCATTAGTTTTCTTTCTTTTAGGCTTTCGTTTTTTTTATTTCATTTGGTGATCTGGCCACTAAATCTGTTGTTTTTCGAAAGAACAAACTTTCCACCAGATCAGTGATAGTGTTAAGACAAACCATTTACCACTGGCGGGGGTACTGGCAATGATCAGCTTTTATTTATTCATGTAAAACCTTTAACGCAAAACAAACAAAACTGTTGCTATAACTGCTTAGAAAGTGTGAGCTGCAGTTTGGCTTCAATTTGTTAGTATATCTAAATCTGCTAGTACATCTTAACACTCCCCTCCCCCCAGACTGACAATGCTGCTGTACTCATCCCTCCAGCGTGGGGGCACTCTAATATAGGAGGTGTGTTAAGGCCCATACACATGATCAGACTTTTTGACAACAAACATGCAAATTACCTGTTTTAAGGCAACATCCAACCGTGTGTACGCTCCATCGGACAAACTTTTTCGGTTTTCATCGGACAAATGGCTGTGCAAACAAACTTTCCGGCAACAAAAGTCCTATGGTGCAAAATCCTATCGTGTGTACACAAGTCCATAGGACAAACACGCATGCTCAGAACCAATGCAAAAAAAAAAATCAGACAACACTACAGAAGTTGACCAAAGGGTGGTGGTAAAGAGCTGAAAAACCACCTGATTTGGTGAAAGTTGGCTGAAAAAGTCCTGCCGTGTGTATGCATACCAAGTTCCCGGCCAACGCCCTTTGGAAAGAAATCCACAGAAAAGTTTGTTTGAAGTCCGATCTTGTGTATGAGGCTTTACTGGCTAGATCACAGGTGAAAACAGGGGAAGAGCCTAAAGAAAATATCTTGGTTGGTAAGCTGCAATTTATTACATTTTTGGTTTTGGGGTTTAATACCACCTTAAGCTCCACACTCTACCCCTCTCTTGTAGCCACTCTCATTCATTAAATGCTCTCTATAAAAGACATTTGTTGGTTACATAAATGTTCACCCTCTTTACTCCTCGAGTCACCTTTGGTTGCAGATACAACTCTATGCCGTATCAGCTTTGCTGGATTCTTCAATGGTTTTCCATTCTTTTTGGCAAAGTAGGCCTTATTCTAGCACAGTGGTCTCCAAACTTTCCAAGCAAAGGGTTAGTTTAGTGTCCTTCACGATTTTGGGTGGGCAGACTGTGGCCAGTGGGGGTAGAAAATGCCCTGGCATCAGTGCCGCATGGTTGGTTTTAAGCAATAGTGCCCCATTGTTTTCAGTGAGATGAATAGTGCCCCATGGATGGTGTCAGTAGGGGGAATGGTGCCCCATCATCAGTGTCAGTTGGAATAGTGCCCCAAGGGCTAAATAAAGGCAAGCAAAGGACCACATCTGACTCCCCCAGGCTGCTGTTTGAAGACCAATGTTCTAGCCGGTTGGATTTGCAAATATGAGCACCTTGCAGTAAGACCAAAAAGTTCAAATTCAGTCTCATCAGACCCTATTCCACCTCGGCCTCTTAACCCTTAGGGCTAGTTTACACTTGCTTCAAAACATGGCTTCGGACAGGCTTTGTGAAAGCTCTCTGAACGCCAGTAAAAAAACCTCCTGTCACTAAATAAAATGGTTAGCTTACAGTCCTGTTTACACCTTGCTTTTGCTTGGGGCTTTGGTGGAGCTTTGATGAACCTTTGGTGGAGCTCTGATGAGCCTTTGGTGGAGCTTCGAGCGAGCTTTGCCATAGAGTTCTATGGAGGCTTTGAAGACGCTTTGAAGCCCCACTAAAGCAACATTGGGAATCATTTTTGCAGCAAAGCAAAAGCAAAGTGTAAACAGGACTGTATTCTAACCATTTTATTTAGTGATAGGAGCTTTGACTGACATTCAGAGATCTTTAACAAAGCCTGTCCGAAGCCATGTTTTGAAGCAATTGTAAACTAGCCGTTAATGTGTGTTGAAGCCAAAGCAAGTGTAAATGACCCCTTAGGGAGTATCTTGCCAAAAATTTTATTTTTCTTGCAGAGGATGCCTAAAACCCAACTTGTATCTTAGTGCAGAGTTCTTCACCAAGCAGGAAATTACATTTCTGGGGGGGGGGGGGGGGGTTCTGTACACCAGCTCTATATAGAAGGCCTCCAGGTTGGCATATTTCATTTAATTTTGCAGAAAATTACAACAGCTGCAGTTTGCGAAATGAAAGATAATTTTTAAATAACATTAAATTACAATATGGCTTCTGCTGAAATTGTATAAGTACATGACTTCTAAAAACAGCTGCCTGCTCCAGAGTTGGCTCTCAAACGGCTATAATGGTTGGACATTCAAGCTGAGCTCCATTAAGTTCTATACACCGTTCACATACATGAGAACAGTTTCACATGCAGCAAGATTTATATTGCTGTTCATCTGATCCTGAGATTTGCACAGCCAGCATGATGACTCAAACTTATGCAATACAGTCTGGTCACTGATTAGACAATAAAGGAGCAGTAGAAGACTTAGAAGGGTTATCTCTCTGCTCCCCCTTCTATGAACATTTGCAGATGTGAATTGCAAGTCCAGTCCTAGGGTGGCAATGCTGCTCCCCCCTACCCCTTTATAGTGCGGTCAGTGTTGTCACACAAGGACAAGGAGTGTGTTACTGGCAGGATCAGCAAATAAATATAAAGGGGAAGAAAAAAAGCTTGAAAAAAATAAAACTAGTGCAACCACCACATCTATGGACTGAGAAGCTGCTATAGATTACATGTACAGTGCCTTGCAAAAGTATTCACCCCCCTTGGCTTTTTACCTATTTTGTTACATTGCAGCCTTTAGTTCAATGTTTTATTTTAATCTGAATTATATGTGATGGATCAGAACACAATAGTCTAAGTTGGTGAAGTAAAATTAGAAAAATATATACATAAAACTATTTTTCAGAAAAAAAAAAAAAATTGGCATGAGCGTATGTAATCACCCCCTTTGTTGTGAAGCACATAAAAACCTCTGGTGCAACCAATTACCTTCAGAAGTCACATAATTAGTGAAATGATGTCCACCTGTGTGCAATCTAAGTGTTACATGATCTGTCATTACATATACACACTTTTTGGAAAGGCCCCAGAGGCTGCAACACCTAAGCAAGAGGCACCACTAACCAAACACTGCCATGAAGACCAAGTAAGGGACAATGTTGTTGAGAAGTACAATCCAGGGTTAGGTTATAAAAAAATATCCAAATCTTTGATGATCCCTAGGAGCACCATCAAATCTATCACAACCAAATGGAAAGAACATGGCACAACAGCAAACCTGCCAAGAGACGGCCGCACACCAAAACTCACGGACCGGGCAAGGAGGGCATTAATCAGAGAGGCAGCACAGAGACCTAAGGTAACCCTGGAGGAGCTGCAGAGTTCCACAGCAGAGACTGGAGTATCTGTACATGGGATGACAATAAGCCGTACGCTCCATAGAGTTGGGCTTTATGGCAGAGTGGCCAGAAGAAAGCCGTTACTTTCAGCAAAAAACAAAATGGCACTTGAGCAATCGAGTTTGCGAAAAGGCATGTGGGATACTCCCAAAATGTATGGAGGAAGGTGCTCTGGTCTGATGAGACTAAAATTGAACTTTTTGGCCATCAAAGAAAACGCTATGTCTGGCGCAAACCCAACACATCACATCACCCAAAGAACAGCGAAACGTGGTGGTGGCAGCATCATGCTGTGGGGATGTTTTTCAGCAGTCGGGACTGGGAAACTGGTCAGAGTTGAGGGAAAGATGGATGGTGCTAAATACAGGGATATTCTTGAGTAAAACCTGTGCTGTGTGATTTGAGGCTAGGACGGAGGTTCACCTTCCAGCAGGACAATGACCCCAAACACACTGCTAAAGCAACACTTGAGTGGTTTAAGGGGAAACATGTAAATGTGTTGGAATGGCCTAGTCAAAGCCCTGACCTCAATCCAATAGGAAATCTGTGGTCAGACTTAAAGATTGCTGTTCACAAGCGCAAACCATCCAAATTGAAGGAGCTGGAGCAGTTTTGCAAAAAGGAATGGGCAAAAATCCCAGGGGTAAGATGTGGCAAGCTCATAGAGACTTATCCAAAGCGACTTGGAGCTGTGATAGACGCAAAAGGTGGCTCTACAAAGTATTGACTTTAGGGGGGTGACTAGTTATGAACATTGACTTTTTCTGTTATTTTGTCCAATTTGTTGTTTGAAGATGTTTTTTTTTTTTTATTATTGTGAAGCAAAGTTGTGGGTATGTTCTGTAAATTAAATGATGCAAATCCTCAAACAATCCATGTTAATTTCAGGTTGTGAGGCAACAAAACACGAAAAATGCCAAGGGGGTGAATACTTTTGCAAGGCACTGTATGTTCTAGGAGTTTGATATGCCTGTAACTCCACTTTTGTTGAGAAAAAAACATTCCCCTCTGGGTGATCTATGTACATTGCTGGAATTGTTGGATTCCTACCTTCTGTTATTCTGAAGTAATAACTGTTTTTGTGTCCATGTGCAATCTAATGGGAGTAATTTTATAATTATCAGTCAGCTGCTCCACTTGCAGGGCTCTGAGGAAAGTGTAAGAGTCTGCATCCTTTTAGGTGTGATTTCCCTTTGGGAGTATCTCACCAAAAATTCAATTTTTGTTGCAGGGGATGCCAAAAATTTGTATCTTAATACAGACTTCTGGGAAAATCAGCCAATCACAAGCAGAACATTACATTTCTGGGGGGCGATCTGTACAGCCATCTGTGTACAGAACACTTCCATGTAGCCATATTGCATTTTACAGAAAATTACTGAGCTGTAGATTGAAAAGGAAAGGTAATTTTTAATAACATTCAATTACAATATGACTTGTATCGCAATTGTATATGCTATATTTTTTTTTCCACACAAAATTGAAGTTACCCTTTTAAGACCCATATCATATTGGCAGTTTGCCAGCTCCAGAATCAGAGGTATGTCTGGCATTCTGCCTAATGAAGGACGCTCCATCGGTGGTCAAAACACAGCAGAATATTAATCAGAAATAAGGGAGCTGGGTTGGCTAGTAAGGGAGAAACACAATAGGAAAAGGACTCTTTAGCTGACCGTACATTATTCAATTTCATTTAAATTTACCTTTAACTATGTAGTGTAAGGGCCTGCCTGATTTGCATACAAAAAGAATGTGTTTAGGTTTGACCTCATATTATATGGTTTTGGTTAGGGCTGGCGCTACCATAAGGCGGCTTAAGCAGCCAGAATGGGGGGGGGGGGTAAAATCTGAATCCCCAGCCTCTTCCTGGGGGTTTGGATTTTTACATTGCTGCAAACATGTATAGTGACCAGGAGTGTGTGTACTTTAGTAAAGCCGACTGTCTGCGTTCCTGTGGAAAAAGTGATACAAGTGGCTGTAAAGCCGCCAATCACTTTTACCACCGCCGCAATGTACCGCCCCCGCCATGTTTGCCGGGCTCCGCTGTCCCACCTGTGGGCCCCCGTGGTGTCTTGGGTGTCGCTGGGAAGGTGGCGGGAGATCAGTGGACCTTTGTCCGCTCAGCCTTCCTCCTGTACACAGGCCGGAACTGTCATTCTTCGAGATCAGTGCTGGGGGAAGCATCTGATGGAACATGGTCTGTGTTCCATCAGCTGCAGTAGAGCAGAGAGGATACATCCAGGGTCTAATAGACCCCAGGTGTGTCCATAAAGAGAACCTGTCATCTATATGCTATCACATAAGGGGCAGTTTGTCACAGACCAGGGAATGACATCACTTTCTGGACCGGAACTGTCATTCTTCGGGATCAGTGCTGGGGGAAGCATCTGATGGAACACGGTCTGTGTTCCATCAGCTGCAGTAGAGCAGAGAGGATACATCCAGGGTCTAATAGACCCCAGGTGTGTCCATAAAGAGAACCTGTCATCTATATGCTATCACATAGAGGGCAGTAGGTCACAGACCAGGGAATGACGTGTATAACGTCACTTTCGGGACCGAAACTGTCATTCTTCGGGATCAGTGCTGGGGGAAGCATCTGATGGAACATGGTCTGTATTTTATCAGCTGCAGTAGATCAGAGAGGATACATCCAGGGTTGAATAGGTTCTCTTTATGGAGACATCTGGGGTCTATTAGAGCCTGGATGTATCCTCTCTGATCTACTTCAGCTGATGGAACACAGACCATGTTCCATCAGATGCTTCCCCCAGCACTGATGCCGAAGAATGACCATTCCGGTCCAGAAAGTGATGTCATACACGTCTTTTCCTGGTCTGTGACCAAGTGCCCCCCATGTGATAGCATATAGATGACAGACCCTGGCTATCACAGAAGAGGCTGTTGGTCACAGACCAGGAAATGACGTGTATGACGTCACTTTCTGGACCGGAACTGTCACCCTTCAGGATCAGTGCTGGGGAAGGATCTGATGGACCACGGTCTGTATTCCATCAGCTGCAGTGGATCAGAGAGGATGCATCTAATAGACCCCCGGAGGTCTCCTTAAAAAGAACCTGTCATCTACATGCTATCACATAAGGGCCTATTGGTCCGCAAAATGAACCTTCACCTAAGTAGACAAAAAAATTCTTGCACCGACTCTGGTTTTGGTAAATCTAAAGGAAAAATGTATAATGTATGGCAAGCCTTAGGCTTCTTTCACACAGGCAGCCAGGGGGTGTTAAAAACAGGCGGTTGATCTGCTACCTACAAGCGTACACATTGCCGCAGCTACAATACTTTGCAGTGCAGCACTTTTAACGCTATGTGCTGAGCCTGTCGGACTCTCCCATGTAAGCAAATGTGGTGATGCCGCAACCATGAGTCAAACTCTTAGCTCTGAGTTGTGGCGTGGTCCAACAATGCAAAAAACACAGGCATTAGGAGGCAGCAGCATTGCCACCTTAATGGCTCCAAACCTTTCCCTGTCCTCTAAAAAGCAATCACACTAGTGTAAACACAGCCTAAATGATTCTGCCGCATGTGGGTGATTTGTCACCAGTGAAGGAGTTTGATGTAGACTTTTTTTTTGATTATCTCAAGGAAGAGTTGAAGGTTTTTTTTTGTGGTGTCCCTATGTGTCACTGTGTTAGTGACAGGGTGCCACCAAAGATCAGTTGAAGGTAAGGGGATCCTGTTGACTAATGTTGGATACTGCCCTTGCTATAGGTGTAGGCCTTTTAAGTACCTCTCAAAGCTTAAGTGGAAAACTCCCAGAGATGGTTATCATCCCAAACTGCCTCGTTGCTAAAATGTTGCTAAGACACTCCCAGCCGATTCAAACCCCTTTGCATGTGCTCTCTCCCCTGCTGCAGTAGCTCTGAGCTCAGTAATGCTCTGACAGAGGAGATTGAGGGCCACACACGCGTGGGGGTGAGCAGTAAAAGTTTGGAGTGCCTTAGCAACATCCTAGCAACAAGGCAGGACAAATTACGCCACCTCTGGGAGTTTTTTGGTTAGGCTTTGGGAGGTTTGTAAATGGCCTACACCTATAGCAAGGGCATTTTCAAACTTTAGCAACACAGTTTGTTTATATCAGCAGGTGCTGCTTACCTGCATAGGCAGTTTTTTGGTAAAGGTGAACCCTTTAAAGTGGTTGTAAACCCAAATAGAAAAAAACAAAGACCTGCAAGACAAAGGCATAATGAGCTAGTATGCATAGCATACTAGCTCATTATGTAATACTCGACTGAGATCGAAGCCCCTGCTGCGGTGCCCGTACACAGCACCAGCTGGCGGCATCGCTCTCGGAGTTACTTCCGGGTATCGCGGGCTCCGGCAAAGTGATTGGCTGGAGTTGCAATGATGTCACTCCCGCGCGGGAGCCGCCAGTAACGGCACACTCACTGAAGCAACGGCATGTACGTGCCGTTGCTTCAGTGCGCATGTGCCGATGACGTTGGCACATGCAGATATCATGCAGGTTTAGGAGGTGTCCGTGGTAGCTACAGGTAAGCTTTATTATAGGATTACCTGTAGGCAAAAAGTGGATTGTGAGGGTTTACAACCACTTTAAGTCTGTATTCATATCTGAGCACAGCACATTTCTGACTTTTTTTTTTTTTTTTTTACTTAAGCAAGGATGGGGGAGCAGTTTTTCAAGGACGAAAGGACGTGTATTTTAGCTGCTCCCATTAAAGTCTATAGGACCAAAATGTCTAATTATGCTAACAAAAATAGCTCATGTACTTTTTTGACAAGTGAGCATTGAAGTGAGAACAGGATTCTGCATGTTGAGCGTAGTCCGGCGCAGGGACACTTCAAAATGAACCGGTTTGATTGTGATTATTTTAGGCATTTTTATTTATTGTGTATCTTCTGAATATAGTTTTTATTGATATTTTGTCAAACCGTACATAGTAGATTAAACGTTGTATAGGTTGTAGCTAAACACCTACAGAGAAGCGGTGAGCAGCTTTGAAGCCGTTATCTTGGAGACTATAAACACTAATCTGAATTAGAGCATTGATGTGGATTACTAAAGATTCATGTTGAACAGGTTAAAACAAACAATGAGAAGATAAATCAGAGATGTTCATTAGTCCACAAGTCCCAAAGGAGAGAATTCCTGTGGGGCTGGTTACCTGAGGCAGGAACACGGTGCCTCCTCACTTACGCAGTATAATGGCAACAATTAATTGTCTAATGCCCCATACACACGGTCGGATTTTCCGACGGAAAATGTGTGATAGGACCTTTTTGCCGGAAATTCTGACCGTGTGTAGGCTCCATCACACATTTTCCATCGGAATTTCCGACACACAAAGTTTGAGAGCAGGATATAAAATTTTCCGACAACAAAATCCGTTGTCGGAAATTCCGATCGTGTGTACACAAATCCGACGGACAAAGTGCCACACATGCTCAGAATAAATTAAGAGATGAAAGCTATTGGCCACTGCCCCGTTTATAGTCCCGACGTACGTGTTTTACGTCACCGTGTTTAGAACGATCAGATTTTCCGACAACTTTGGGTGACCGTGTGTATGCAAGACAAGTTTGAGCCAACATCTGTCGGAAAAAATCCTAGGATTTTGTTGTCGGAATGTCCGAACAAAGTCCGACCGTGTGTACGGGGCATTAGTCAAAAAACATTTGTTCAGATATGGTGTCAGAGTTACAATCCACTGTTCCCAGGCTCTATGGAACTGTCTCAGATGAACCTCACAGTGAGCTACAAGCACTGTTTAGCACTCCAGTTTGGGAATCTGAGTCTTTACATCAGAGCTATTAGGATCTAAAAGACCTCTCCACTTTCTAAGAATCATCAATCTGGCGTAAACAGTAGATGGTCTACCATAGGCCTGAAAGTTATCCATTGCTATGCTGAGTAGGGCTAATGCAGTATTTGGGTTTTGTCAGCCTGTAACCTCGGAGATGAGTGTGAAAATTCTGTTCCAGAAACTTTTCAGGTGTGGGCATTCCCACAGTGTATGGATCAGAGTACCCACTCTGGGATCCGCTCCAGCATAAATGGTCATTGGTGTTTGTGAATTTCGCTAAACGTGCTGGGCTTAGATACCACCTGTGTAGTATTTTCTGGGATATTTCCCAATAGTTAATACATTTAGTAAATGTCGAGTTGTACTGTATAGCCTTCAGCCAGTGGGAGTCTGAGAATACAGAACCCAACTCTTGTTCCCATTTCATCATGGAGGTGGATTTCACAAACTAATTTTTAGCTTGTAGGAGATTATATAGAATGGAGATGCCCTTTGCTCTAGGGGAGGTGGAGGTACAGTATGACCAGGCTGTATGGGGTATCATAAGAGAAGGGGTTAGATTATGACGTAGGTATGCTGAAATTTGCAGAAATGTAAAGTGGTCCAAGGAGACAATGTAAGTCTCTTTAATAGTATCAAGGGAGGGCAATTGGTCATTAGTCACTAGATTCTGAAGAGGGCTCAGGTTTAGAGGAAGATCTTTTTTTGAGGGGCAGATTGGGTATTGGAAATTTGAAAATCTCCTGAACTGGTTTGATTTTACACTTACAGCGGAGCAAGCTGTCAACCACAATGAATACTTTCCTTTACACACACCGAAGCTTGGTGTAGGAAGACCTAGGGGACTCATCATGGGCCTTTTTTGCTAGAACTGTTTTATTTTGACATGTTTCATAACTTCACAACATAAACTGCATTAAAGCGGAGTTCTGCTTGAAAAAAAAATTAACAGTCAGCAGCTACAAATACTGCAGCTGCTGACTTTTAATATTCGGACACTTACCTGTCCCAGGGCGCAGCGATGCAGGGGAACGAAGCCCCGCTCATCTTCGGTATTGTAACTGTGGGCGTCAGCTGGGCACCCACTGCGCATGCGCGAGCCACGCGCCGTGACAGGTCTGGCAATCATCTGGGACCTGTGACGTGTCCTAGATGATTGCCGAGAGGGAGGGGGGAGAGGTGATCTCCCTTCCGGTGCCGCGGTGCACCGGGAGGAAGTGGAAGCTGGGATCCTCTAAAAAGAGGGTATCTGCTCCACCCAAAAAAATGACATGCCAAATGTGGCATGTCAGGGCGTCACCTACCTTAAAGCGGTAGTTCCATTTTTGGGTAGAAGTCCGCTTTAAGCAGTTTTTAAGAGACCCTTTTTTTACAATATGGACTATTTTATCCAAACATTTATATAAAACTCGACATAACATGAACCCGTGCTTTGCTAATGCAGGACTCCCAAGAACAGAGGGAAAGGTGAGTATTAGATGCTGTAGGCCCAGATTTATTGTGAGCTTGTTGTTTTGCCCTTCATGAGCATAAGAGCAGGTTCACTATAAATCTATACTACCATAATAATTGCAACATTACAGTATGTGGGACACTCTGGGGCTAAGGGACGGGGAGATAGATACTTCTGCAAAGCACCTGACCTTTTTTGGAAGCACCATCGATGGCCACTCGAGCCACATGATCACCTCCGTTACAGGGCAGTGTTAAGAAAGTAAGTGATGTCAGCATACCAGTCAGACATGTGCAATTTTATAATGAATTGAAATGCTGATGAAATTTGCGTGATTCAGAGATTCTAATGTATCCAAATCACAAAAGTAACAAATTTCAAATAAATAACAAAAACAATTCATTCGGATGACATAGTGCAATAGTTTGAGCTTTTTTGTTAATGTTTGAAGTATCGTAATTAACGAAATTACATAACGAATGATCCAAATTGATTTGGATCTATTTGTTTCCATTCTAGTGAGAGCATCATGAATATTCAAATAAGATTCTTTTTGTATTGGGGTTAAACTTGAAAGCAATTGTTTAATTTGTATGTGCGCGGCCTACCCAACAAAGTCAGTTGGGAATGAGGAAATTAATTCAACTTAATATTATAATGAATAAAAACAACTTCCAAAAATACAAACTGATTCGGAACAACAAATATGTACTCTCCTGAAATAACAAATCATTCTAACATAAGGATTATGACAAAACAAAATGATTTTACTTAATGAATAAAACTGAAACAAAGCATATTTTTTCATTGTGCACATCTCTAATACTATCACACAGGCATCAAAGAAGGACCTTAGGGGATGGAAGTTGTTTCAAGAACGCGGATCCCCTGTTGCTACAGCCAGAGGAAAACTTGGCATCCAATTATTTACCCATAAGAGAAATGGGGAAAAAAAATAAAGGAAGGTGTATGCTTTAAAAGGACATGGAAAACTTAAAAGTTTGCTCGCTCTGACTTATCTGTAACATTTGGGTTGAGGCTTCAGTGGGGCCTTAAATTGAATTGATTCACTTGCCTGAGTGAAGTGATATACTCCAGGCATGAATGGGGCATTTGACTTTCCCCCACTGTACAGTGCTGGGTGGTTGACCAACCAATAGCTAGGCTCCTCCACTGTCAGACAAGTCCTCAGACCCGTGTAGGCTCCAGCTAACTCCTATGCCCTCTCAAGCTATTGGGAGGTTGGGTGTATGCAGGCTACTAGATGAGCATATACTTTGCAAGGGTGTGGCAGGTGCCTTCCGTGGCCTAAGGAACTCAAATAGTAAAGATCCTCACAAAGAAGGGACGGTAATACAACTCAGGTGATCATGTGAATGGAGACAACAAGAGTGGTCCTACTTATCATGGGGGGAGGTATGTGGGTGGGAGGGGGTGCTGGGTCAGGAAACTTTAATTTCATGTATATGAGCAAGGAACAACAATTCAAGTATGTACTGTATGTATTGCATTATTCCAGGTAATACTTATTTGTAGCAGATATGCAAAATCTGGATAAGGTCGCTAAGGAAGAAATCCAAGGTTTTACAAAGGTACTTGCCTTTTAATTAATTTATTTATTTTTTCTTAATTTTCACACTTGGATGGCTCAGTGGTACGAGCACGATCTTCTTTTTTTTCCTGCTTTATACTATTAAATATGTAACAGTATGTTCTTTGTACAACACAATGAATACGTTTCTTTTATACATTTGATGATGATGTAAAGCTATGTATAAATCTAAATATATATATATATATATACACCTGTTGTTCAGTAGATCTGATCATGTGTATGACCCTTCATTAATAAAATGAGATTGATGTCCAAGAAGTATTTTGTGTCAGTCTTATGCATAAATGTGACTTGTCACACAGAGAAATCCAGTAGATGCCATTGCCAAGCTCCTGAAAGTGTTAGTTGACTGACTTTGTGTGGTCTGATATGAATAAATTTAACTGATAAAGACGTTTATGGATATTTGACCATATTATCTACACCAGTGTTTCTCAACTCCAGTCCTCAAGGCGCACCAACAGGTCATGTTTTCAGGATTTCCCTCAGATGAAACGGCTGTGATAATTACTAAGGCAGTGAAACTGATCAAATCACCTGGGGAAAATAGTGGAAATCCTGAAAACATGACCTGTTGGTGCGCCTTGAGGACTGGAGTTGAGAAACACTGATCTACACTATATGATCTAATGTGGACATCCCTTCAGATGATTGTGTCCAGGTGTTTCCAACTACAGCATACAAAAGACATTTTAGACATTTATGAACATTGAACCGTGTGTGAACAATTTTGAGGAAGGACTTTTCTGTTCCAGCATGACTGTGTCCAAAGCCAGCTTTAAAAGCCATGGTTTTGGTGTGGAGGAGCTCAAGTGACCTGCACAGAGCTCAGACCTTATCCCTACCAAACACCTTTGGAATGAATTTGAATGCCACTTCTAAGCCAGGTCTTCTCATCCAACATCAGTACCTCACAAATGGTCCTTTTGGCTGAATGGGCACAAATTCAGACACACCAAAATCTTACAGAAAGCATTCTCAGAAGAATGTAGACCAGGGGTCACCAAACTTTCTAAAGAAAGGGCCAGTTTACTGTCCTTCAGACTTTAGAAGGGCCAGACTGGACTGTGCCCAGTGGGACTTAACAATGCCCAATCTTTGGTATTAGGAAAAAATAGTATCATTGGGAGGAATAGAGCCCTATTTTTGTTGTCCGTTGTCCATTCTGCCCTGTTGTAGGTGGCAGGAATAATGCCTCAAGGGCCGGATAAAGGTAAGCAAAGGGTCGCAGTTTGAAGACCATTGATGTAGACTATTATGAAGTACATAATTTGCAGCCATAACAACGTCTATGGTTTTGGAATAGGACGTCCCAACAAATTCATACAGGTTTAAGAGGGAGCTTAGGTGCCTTGCATTTTTTAACATGCTTGGTATTCCATATTTTCATTATGTTATTATAGTACCTATGCTAGTGGCTTCCTCCACTGCAGTCATTAACAACTGCTAAGATATAGAAGATGGACAGTAGCTAGTTTTTGTGCATTGAAGTATTGGTTGAACTAGATAGACTTGTACTTACATTGTTACATAGTTAGTCTGGTTGAAAAAAGACATTTCGTTAAGTTAGGCAGCCCAGCTCATTGCCTGAAAATTTCGGCCCTGCTGTGTTTTTGTGCGTGGGAGTAGAAAAAAAAAAAACAGCACCCACACAACTGTCAAATTGGGAGCAGCAGCTGTCTGTACAGCCGCTGCATCCCAGTTGACATGAATAGGATCACCTGCACCGGGATGCATGGAACACCTGTGCATCCCAGTGTGGGCAAACACATATCAATGAGGCTTAATAGTGCTTCCCAGCTTTGATGCCTGTGGCTGCAATCAAAACCTCCTGCATCGGTGTCAGTGGCTACCTAGAGGGTCTTCCTATAAGGATCCAGTCAGTGTTAGTGTCAGTAGTGTACATGAGGAAAGAACCAGGCGTCTTGACCCAGTAAGCATAGAAATAATTCTATCTTGGACAGAACTTTACTCTACACTGATTACAGCTCACACCTGGGAATGCTTGATTTCGCACGCTTGTTTTCAAGATTTTCCTGGTTATTCAACCTAGACACAGCGGCTGTTACTGGGCTCATCCCCTCCGTATATATCTTCTTTTAAATGAGCTCTTTGATTTTCAATGGCCCTTTATCATTTTTTCTCTTTACTCAGAAAACTGCTGTGAAGGGAACCGCTCCCTCAGGACAGTTTAACCGTGCCTTCACCAGGGATTAGCCCATCAGATTTCGGTGTCCATCTCCATCTTTATAATCTGTACTGGCTGGGAGACTTTTATGGTCCCGATCAGGATTAACAATTGGTTCTATCTAAGGTAATACACTCTTAAATATACGGGTGTTTTGGTATCAAAGTGATATCCTATGCGATCCCTTCATTTAATTTATACTTTATCTCTTATTTCCTAAAGGGCCTGTTTAAATACTTTATATACCCCTGTGGTCACCTTTTTGACATTGAGGTTCCTCCTCTATGAGAATCCCCTACTTTTAAAGTTGGCATCAGTTCTATTCTATGCGGGCATTTATGCTACAGGGTTGCACTGCAGCTTGGTAAGATATGCAATTCAAATCTTCTTTACTTATAACTATTTGGTTTATTTGGTTTTCAGATTTATGTATATATACTCTAGTGTTCTGTACCATTGTATTAACCAAATCCAATATCTTGGGTTATACCCTGTATATATTTCGTATATATTTGAATTTTTGATGTATTGATCTTTGCTCATTTTCTCATCATTCAGAGTCCACCACAATCATTTGCCTTTAAATACTCCTGAAGAAGCTCACATTTGAGCGAAACATGTCGAGCAAGCGGCAGATTGTCATGGCACCTATAAGTAGCTGCTTTATGTAGCATTGTATAATGTTAATGAATTTATGTCAAATTATTTATGTTTAAGCATTTTTTTATGTCTCTTCCTTTCTATGTGAGACACAGATGTTTTTAATCTTTATCAAATAAAAATAATAATTTTATAACTGGTACGGAAATTTATTGTTTAATCGTTGAGTTAAGAAGCACCTTAAAAGTCCCAGGGGAAAAGGGAATTTATTTATTTTTTCCCCTATCCCCGTACAGGCTAATTTAGCCTTTGTCTTCACTTCTTTTAAATGGGGTTGAATTACCATCAACCCCAAACGCTAATCTAGTGTGCTGTCATTCCCAGGTGCTCTAAATAAAACAGGTACACCTCAGGCGTTACCAAATTTTTTGCCTCCCGTGTCCGCCCGGGGTGAGATACCAGTTTCTGGTGTCTCAATAGCCGTCTTTGCACCCCCTCTGGGTCTTCACTGATGCTTTGGGTAATCCTCCTGAAGAAGCGACAGTTGTCGCGAAACTAGTTGAGGCCCTGCTTCTACCAGCATCACTCTGCCCCCACCTACCTGATGGGTTTTAGAATATATAATTGTTAATGCGTTACTCCTTATAATAAGTTTGTCACACTCTATTGTGTCTATTTTAATTTTTATATTTTTCTAATAAATGTATACTTTTAAAAAAATGTCCTTATGTGTTTCCTACTCACTGGGTACCGAGATAGTCCATTTTCAACACTGGTGTTACTGGGCAATAACAATGGAGTAGCCTAGTTAACCCCCTTCTCCCTCATACTGATTACATCCCAGTCATGGAAAATTGGCAGGGAGACTTCCTCAGCTGGCAGCGTCTGGATCCAGGGGAGTGCTTCCTACATCAGGAGGTATTCCAGGACCAGTGTCAAAGGAGGACGCCGGATGTGGACCTCCTAGTTTTCAGGTTCAATACACTGGACAGGTTTATCATCAGGTACAGAGAAGCTCTAGTGGAAGCAGTACGTGCTATGGTGGCTCTATGGGATCAGTACTGCCTTTCATTCTCTGAAACTCCTTCCTTATCTACTCCACAAGTTTGAATTGGAGGGTATTTTGGTGACCCTCAAAGCTCCATATTGGCCCACGCAGATGTGGTATTCTAGCCTGATCCTGGCAGATACTCTATGGGCTTTTTCCAGATCATCTAGACCTTTTGTTTTAAGGACCAAAGTTTACCATCCTGCTTTATGGTCACTTGTTTTAATAGCATGGCTGTTGAAGCCCAAGCCTTGAGGGACAAGGATATCTTTAAATTAGGGATTCCAACAATGTTAAAAGTAGTAAGGAAGTATCGCACATGGAAGATGTACTTTGCTTGGTGCAAGGAAAAAGATTAATTCTAGAAAATACTCTGTGGGATGAATCCTCACCCTTTTGTAGTCAGGTCAGGATCAACAGTTGGTCCTTAGTATTATCATTAGCCAGAACTCTGCACTTATAAACGTGTTCCAAACAGTAATAAAAAAACAAACAAATGGCGCACAAGTAAATTAGATGCTAGGTATTGGAGAAGATGTGGATGAAATTGCACGAGTCCACTAGGAGTTAAGTTACTATACAGTGTCTTGAAAAAGTATTCATACCCCTTGAAATTTTCCGCATTTTGTCATGTTACAACCAAATATTGAAGCGTATTTTATTGGGATTTTATGTGATAGACCAACACTAAGTGGCACATAATTGTGAAGTAGAAATAAAATTATAAATGGTTTTCAGATTTATTTATTTTTTTTTACAAATAAATATGTGAAAAGTGTGGCGTGCATTTGTATTCAGCCCCCTTTATTCTGATACCCCTAACTAATATCTAGTGGAACCAATTTCCTTCAGAAGTCACCTAATTAGTAAATAGAGTCCACCTGTGTGTAATTTAATCTCATTATAAATACAGTTGTTTTTTGTTCACTAAGGTTCTCTAACAAACTTCTGAGGGCTTCAAACCACATCATGGCGGCCAAGGAACACACCAGACAGGTCAGCAATAAAGTTGTGGAGAAGTTTAAAGCAGGGTTAGGTTATAAAAAAATATTCCAAGCTTTGAACATCTCACGGAGCACTGTTCAATCCATCATTCGAAAATGGAAAGATTATGGCACAACTGCAAACCTACCAAGACATGGTTGTCCACCTAAACTGACAGGCCGGGCAAGGAGAGCATTCATCAGAGAAGCAGTCAAAAGGCCCATGGTAACTCTGGAGGAGCTGCAGAGATCCACAGCTCAAGTGGGAGAATCTGTCCACAGGACAACTATTAGTTGTGCACTCCACAAATCTGGCCTTTATGAAAAAGTGGCAAGAAGAAAGCCATTGTTGAAAGAAAGCCATAAGAAGTCCCATTTGCAGTTTGTCATGTGAGGGACACATCAAACATGTGGAAGATGTCAGATGAGACCTAAATTAGCGTTTTGCTTTTAGGCCAAAAAGTTCATGTGTGGCGGAAAACTAACACTGAAAGACAAAAACAGAACAATCCATAGTTCGCCAACCAGTCTGCCATCCAACAAAATTAACCTGTCCAACAGTTGGATGACTGCTTGGTGAGTTAAGCTATGGAATGTTCTGTTTTTGTCTTTCATGCGTTTTCCCTTCCATGTGCTCCTTGCTGTGCAGGCCAGTTATAGGTGGGGGCAGGGGCCATTTGTTGTTACTGAAAACTAACACTGCACATCACCCCAAACACACCATCCCCATCGTGAAACATGGTGGTGACAGCATTATGTTGTGGGGATGCCTTTCTTCAGCAGAGGCAGGAAAGCTGGTCAAAGTTGATGTGAAGATGGATGGAGCCAAATACAGGGAAATCTTAGAAGAAAACTAACTTGAGTCTGCAAAAGACTTGAGACTGGAGCGGAGGTTCAGCCCCCAGCAGGAAAACGACCCTAAACATACAACAAGAGCTACAATGGAATGCTTTATATCAAAGCGTATTCATGTATTAGAATGGCCCAGTGAAAGTCCTGACCTAAATCCAATTGGGAATCTGTGGTAAGACATGAAAATTGCTGTTCACAGACGCTCTCCATCCAATCTGACAGAGCTTGAGCTATTTTGCAAAAAAGAATGGGCACAAATTTCACTCTCTAGATGTGCAAAGCTGGCAGACATAAAAAGACTTGCAGCTGTAATTGTAGAACCACCTTTCGCTGCAAAGTATTGAGTCAGGGAGGCTGAATACAAATGCACGCCACACTGTTCACATATTTATTTGTAAAAAATTTTGAAAACCATTTCATTTCACCAATCATTTTCCTTCCACTTCACAATTATGTGCCACTTTATGTTAGTCTAACACATAAAATCCCAATAAAATACATTTACGTTTTTGGTTGTAACATGACAAAATGTGGAAAATTTCAAGGGGTGTGAATACTTTTTCAAGGCACTGTACATTCAACAAACCGGCACAACTATGTGAATCCACATCACTCCCAGCTATGCCAGTCTCACAATGGGAGTATGGTAGCTCCAATATATTTAGAACATTAATCTCTATGCTGCCAACATTGTTATGGCTGCTATATTGTATAGATGACATGGTCATTGTTTGTTTGGGATGATCCTTCTTCATCTGTAGTAGATTTTGTAGCCTGGTGCAATCAGAATAACTTTGGATTATCCTTCACCTTTTTGATGCCATGTGCCTTTTTTTGGCCTTGAATTTAGTCACTTGGAGGGTAGTATTATAGCCAATAATTATTTTAAGCCCACATCTGGGAATACTTACTGTATATACTCAAGTATAGGCCGACCTGAATCTAAGCCGAGGCACCTAATTTTACCACAAAAAACTGGGAAAACTTATTGACTCGAGTATAAGCCTAGGGTTGGAAAATGTAGCAGCTACTGGGTAAACAATGCCCATTTGCAGCCTAATTGTGCCCATTTGCAGCCCCACTGTGCCCATTTGCAGCCTCATTGTGCCCATTTGCAGCCGTACCTTTGATTACTAAAACAGCGGGTGTCTCCCGCTGTGTTATGCAGTCTGTTCAGCCGTCCATTGTAACAAAGCCCCGCCTCCTCCTTGTCTGTGATAGACGGAACACTGATACAGTTTCCCAGCACTGCATCAGTGTTCCTCTATCACGGACGAGGAGGAGGCGGGGCTTTGTTACAAGTTACAATGGATGGCCGCCGAACAGACTGCATAACACAGCGGGAGTCATCCGCTGTTTTAATAATCAAAGGTATGGCTGCTGTACGGCTCACTCGAGGGGGGGGGGGGTTCAGCCTAAAAAATGTTCTGGAAAACTCGGCTAATACTCGAGTATATACGGTACATTATACAAGATGCCATCATCCCAGACAAGTGCAAAACATCCTAAAAATTCAATTCTGTAGGCTGAAGCAAAATTGCACTAGGGATTAAGGCTATATACAATATAGTTTTATTCCAAAAAACGAATGAGCTGAAAGAATAGCCTGCAGAATTAGTTGAAAAAGCTTACTCTTTTTTTTTTTTAATCTCATCTCACCTGGTGGAGAAAGGGAAGCGAGGATTCCACAATTAGGTCTGTCACTCAATATCACAATCAGGATAGAGAAGGTTTTTGCCCAATACTGGCCCATCCTTTTGCAAGATTTTTCAGTACGAAAATTATAAGGGAAAAGTCCTAAGACAAGCTGTATGCAGATTTTCAGGTCGTTAGTACGGTCCAGTCGACAGACAATTTGACTTTTACATCAGACAAAAGCTGGATGTGCAGGCTATAAAATTTTTGTCTGATGTGAACTCAACGTCTGATTTTCAGGTGGTCAGTACAGAAATCTATCACACGAAAGTCGAAAGAACTTACAAACACGCATGCTCGGAATCAAGGAACGACTGGGAAGAGTTTGGTCTTGTAAACTACTGTTCGTAATCTAGAATTAATATTAGTAACATGGCAATTGATGAAATGTCAAAATTCTCATCTTCTTTAATGGGATAATAATGAAGCTGCTTTGCTGGTGATACTGATGTAGTTATGCCAAACGTATTTTAAAAGGCATTTGTTTTGTGCGATCTGAAAATCGTGAATCAACGCTCACCAAACTTCTACTAACACGAAATTAGCAGAAGGGGCCCAAAAGGGTGGCCCTTGAGAAATGAACTTCCTCTTTATACTCTCATAGTACGTCACTACGTTCGTGTTTGTCAAACGACAATTTGAGGATAGTTAGTATCCTAGACAAAATCCTGCACACGCGCTTTTGACAAAAATCAGACGCTCGGTCATCCAACAATCAAACCGTGTGTATGAGGCCTTAGTGTCATGCATATAGGCCATATGCAATAGAATTCCTAAAGTTTCATACAGAAAAGTCCCTAGCAAAGTTCCAACCTGTAAAAAAAAAAACTTGATTATACCTGGAAATACAGTATGTTAGGAAATCTCAACGGTACGTTCCAATGTAAAAAGAAAAAATGTCTAACTTGCAAACACGTTTCACTTGGTCAAAAATCCTTTGTGGGGAAGGGCAAGACCATCCAATCCTTTCAGAATCTGTTCTTCAAAGTATGTCATCTATTGTCTCACATCCCCATATGTAGTCTTCTGTATGTAGGGAGAACCAGTAGGATCCTACATGCATGCTTCAACGAACACTGAAGGTTTGTAGAAGATGGCAATACAAAACAATGTGGTTGATTTACTAAAATTGAAGAGTGCAAAATCTGGTGCAACTGGTAGCCAATCCGCTTCTAACTTCAGCTTGTTCAATTAAGCTTTGACAAAAAAAAAAAAACCTGGAAGCTGATTGGTTTCTATGTAGAGCTGCACCAGATTTTGCACTCTCCAGTTTTAGTAAATCAAGCCCAGTGGTCCTAGGCATTTTGCGGAATCACACCGGAATCATCTGATGGGCTTAAAGTGATGTTAAAGTCTTGGTTTTCCTTTCTTTACCACTTGCCTACCGGGCACCTAAACCCCCTTCCTGCCCAGGCCAATTTTCGTGGTCGTGCTACACTGTACCCAAATTAAATTTTTATCATTTTTTTCACACAAATAGAGCTTTCTTTTGGTGGTATTTAATCACTACTTGGATTTTTATTTTTTGCTAAACAAACAAAAAAAAGACCAAAAATGTTGAAAAAAAACCCAAAAAACTTTTTTTCATAGTTTGCAAACACGTGATTTTTCTCCTTCATTGATGTGCGCTGATGAGGATGCACTGATAGGTGGCACTGATAGGCAGCACTGATAAGGACTGATAGGTGGCACTGGTGGGCACTGATTTGCGCTGGTAGGTGGAACTGGTGGGGACAGATGAGGCGGCGGCGGCTCTCCATGTTTGGGACCGATGTCCCTCTGACAGAAGCCGGGGTTCAGGTTTTTTTTTCCTCCTCACGCTGTCGGTGTGAGGGAAAAAAATAGCCAATTACCAGCTCTGTTTACAATCACGTGATCAGCTGTCATTGGCTGACAGCTGATCACGTGGTAAGGGGTTGGGATCAGCTGCTTACTTTGATCTATGATCAGCCGAGTCTCACTGACTCACTGATCACAGATCGTGCCCCGCAGGGGGCGCACAGGCAGCTCATGCAAGGGAGGATGTACATGGACTCCCTCACGGAAATTAAAGCCCATGCTGTAGCATTCTTTCGGGGTTAAAATATAAAACATGTTATACTTACCTATTCTGGGCAGTGGTTTTGCATAGAGCAGCCCAGGATCCTCCTCTTCTCGGGTCCCCAGTCAGCGCTCCTTTTCTGATCAGGCTCAGGCTGAAAAACAAAGACTTTGCACACCTTTTGTTTTAATGCACCTGGAATGTATTTAGCAATTGTACAGTGAAGTGTCAATTGGGCTTTAATTAAAACTGATTAGCTAAGGGATTGATGAGGCTAATTGATGCGGTCAGGGAACAGTAAAACGGCATTGTTTCAGGACACGGGTGCCAGAGAAGTACAGTCAGTTCTTTAGAAAAGCATACCTTCTAAAATAAAACAAACTGCATGCTGACACGGTGACTTTAAGGCTCTATGTTCTGCACATGGCTAGTAAGGGCTTGTGCTGCTACATCTCTATATCACGATTATTTCCCTTTCATCAAATTCTGAATTGTGTAGAGCAGGTGTTAATGTTGCTGGTTATGTAAATCCTTCAATGAAGGATATTAGCATGTTTTACTGTAAATCATTCACAGCCCGTGGCTGAATCTAGCCTGCCAGGCCATTTCATGTGGCCCTCGCACCTCTCCTACGACTCCCCCCTTGTCTACACCCCCACCTTGTCTCAGCAGTCTGCAGCAGAGAGAACAGAACTCCTCTGCCAGATCCTGCACTTCTCCAAGCAGCAGTTGGCAGCAGAGAAGAGGACAGAACTACTACAGATCCTGCGCTTCTCTGTGGAGCAGCAGCATCCCCTCCTCTCAGCATTCAGCTGACTCCAGCCCTCCTCTGGTCCTCCTCCAGACCCCACACCTTCTGCTTCCCAGCTCCGCTCCCAGCTTCTTCCCAGCAGCAGCATAAGGTAAGGGGGGTGCACTGTGATGTATGGGAGTGTGGGTGGCGCTTGACATCTGATGTAAGGGAGGGTGGGTGGCGCTTGACATCTGATGTAAGGGAGGGTGAAGAGCGCTTGACATTTGATGTAAGGGGGGGTGGGGTGCCCTGGACATCTGCTCAAGCAGGTGCAAACCAGCACTGAGTCTTAAGTTATTAGTAAAGCCAGTAATAATCGAATGTCGAGGCAATCATTTAATATGATAAAGAAGAATAGTTACATTTATATAGTCTTACAGATACAATTGGCCCTTTGAAGGAAACCATAATGCTGATGAGGCTCACGATGGAAATGAGTTTGACACCCCTGCTGTAGAGTAGAGGAAATTCTTGTTTCAATAAAAAATATAATTCTGAAAAATCATAAAAATGGTTTGTTTATTGAAATTGCAAAATGTATGAATACATGGTTCAGACACAATAACTTTTTTCTTACTAAACCACCTACCTCTACATCTGTTTAGTATTCACTACCGCGTGATTTTAGAAATTCAAACGGAAAAGGAAAAAAAAAACTTGAATAAAACTAGAATTGAATCTATGACGTCTAAAAGGGTTTCTGCATACAGCTGCTACTTGTGTCTAATTTGTCTCTTTTAGCTGGAGCACATTGTCTCTTACAACCATATTCTGTGTGCAGATATTTGACATGATTGTTCTGCTTACTCATGATTAGATCTCAAAGATGACAGGCTGCTGAGAAAACCAATCACTAGGGGGGAGAAGAGCTTCATCAGAAGAACCACGGAAACTCATCAGCAAACATACTGCACCACTTAAAATGCAGAGTTCAGGTGCAAGTGAATGAATCTACAGGCAAAGTCCACCCAAAAGCAAAAATAAAAATTATATTTAAGCACTTGAGTCCCGCAAAATTGCACTGGACATCAGTGGTTGCCTCCTGTCCCAGCTGGGGTGCAGGCTAGAACTGCTGACTATTAGTGATAGCTGGCATCTAGCACTAGGTTCAGGGGTTAAAACAATTTCGGGGATAGCTGGCATCCAGCACTAGGTTCAGGAGCTGAAACAATTTCGGGATAGCTGGCATCCAGCACTAGGTTCAGGAGCTGAAACAATCAGGGATTTTTAGCAATCACAAACCCATGAAAAATTTGCAGTCGTGCAAAACTGTGCCCTTGTCAACTTGACTTGATCTTATCTAAAGCCCCATACACACTGCAGATTTTTGTCTTCAGATTTACCCAAACCATATAATATGAGGTCAAACCTTAAGAGTTTCAATTTGTATGCAATCAGGCAGCCCTTGCACTATATGGTTTTGGTAAAGCTGAAGACAAAAATATAATAGTGTGTATGGGGTCTTAAAGTAACACTAAATGCTATTTTTATTCTCCAAAAATAATCTATACACATCCACTACAAATTTTTTTTATAAAACCGTTCCTCAAAATGGTTTTCTGACACCTTGTAACATCCTCCACATGCTCCAGAACCTTTCATTTTTACCCCTCACTTCCGTTTGCTTGGAACAAGCAGTGAAGAAAAAGAATTTGGAGGATGCTGACAGCAACAGAAGGTACTTTTTGATTTGAGAACATACACTTGAATAGATTTTTTTAAATTAGTGTCATGATATGCTAACAAATTACACAAATCAGTATTGTTTTTCCAGGTAAATATCTTGGGGGTGATCAAAATATTTTCCTGTAATTATTCCCAATTCAGTTTTGACTTGCCTGTAAATTCCTGTTCTATAAGTACAGTACAGGACACAGGGCTTATATATATAGACCAGTGTTTCTCAACTCCAGTCCTCAAGGCACCCCAACAGGTCATGTTTTAAGGATTTCCCTCAGATGAAACGGCTGTGGGAATTACTAAGGCAGTGAAACTGATCAAATCACCTGTGCAAAATAATGGAAATCCTGAAATCATGACCTGTTGGGGCGCCTTGAGGACTGGAGTTGAGAAACACTGATATAGACCATGGGTTATATGCAAGCTACCTTCAGGTGATTGGACGCTGGAAAAAAGAAACTGTTAGGACTGCCCCTAGCCCATTCTCGTTTAACCCCATCCATTCTGTGAGACTCCAATTTTCACACAAGCAATATGGAGTGACCACAGAAGGTGGGGGGCCTGTGTTCTGTACTGCACTCCAAGATAAGGAATTTACATAAGCCACATATCCCATTATGTTAATACAGTACAGGACACAGAGCTTGTATTTATAGACTATGAGATGTTCCAAAGTAATAAGCTGAGGGGTGGGCAACAACATAGCAAACAGAGCTGCTAAAAGGCTCATAGAAAAAACAAGGGTGAAGAAACCCGAAAACACTTAGATAACAGTTTGCAGCAACTTGCAGCCAAAACTACGGTGTGAACATCAATCTTGTAAAACCTGAAGAATTTGGAGACAAAGGACCAAATGGTGGCCTTGCAAATCTAGGGTATAGAATAGATGCTCAATGCTGGGAAGCCAGAGAGACACCAACTGACTTGGTAGAATAAGCTCTAATAGGGAATGGAGGAACCTTTTTTTTAAGGGCGTAGGCTCTGGAACAAAGCCATATAATGCACCTGGCAATGGTGGAGCGGGATTCAGGTTGTTCCTTATCAGAGTACAATAGTAGGACACTCAGACTCAGTTTTGCAAACAGAAGCCGTGGCTTCCAGGTGGACCCTAAAACCACCCAGGCAGTTTAGGAAAATTTCCTCGGCATTGTAGAGTAGGACAGAAGTTAGGGGAGATGCTATCCTCATTGAAGTGGCCTTGAGCCCACCTTGGGAGACCTCACATGTAGGGTTGCCTTTCTTGTGACCATTATATCTGTTAGAAAGTCTTGGTACCAAGACCACCAAGCCTTTTTTTACCCAAAGGGATATCCTATACGGCTCATGGGGGGGGGGGGGTTATTCAGGGCCAGTTGCTTGAAAAAGTCTGATAGAATAAAGTCCAAAATAAGAACAGAGTATTCCCTTGGACTCAGTTGTCTGTCCTCACAGTGGGCAGGAGGTAGATTGTCTCACTCTGAGTAAGCTGGACACAACTTAGTCAGAGTTAACCCTATCCTTCAGAACCTGGGTATCAATAGCCATGCTGGTAAAGCTAGCAACTGAGAAGCAGGGTGGAGTAGGGGGCCTTGCACCACTAAATCTGTTTTGAGTATGTTTCTGTACAACGTCTGTCTGGCCCGATTCAGTGTAATGAGGATCACCAGAACTCTTTCTATCTCATACTTTGACTGCTATGCAAGGCAAGATAAATATCTTGAAGGAAACAAGGAAAGGCATATATCAGCCTTTTAAAATTGTCTGTTGAACCTGGAGGCCAGGATGTCCACATCTGTTTCCCCCACCTTTGACATAGATTCTGGAGGACCTAGGGGTGAAGAGACCACTCCCTTGGGTCTAGTCGTTAGCAGCTGACATCACAGGATACAGGGCATTTTCATATTCATTACAATAGAGTCATGCTGCCACCCTCAGGTGAGTAGACACTGGCCAAAAAAAAGCAGTAATCCCCTCTCAGCGCAGTTTTGTAGCAAGCCACGGGCATAGGAAGAGGGGTGGGATCATACATCACAGGACACAGTGTATCTTCATATCCATTACAATAGAGATGTCCCAAAGCACTGAATATGTGAGAAGGGCAACGCGGCAACAGGCCCCAACTCCAAAATGGGTTTGAACCTCAAACAGCAATTTGCAAGGGCCTCTGCCTGAAGGTTGTATCTGCAGAGGCCTGAACAAAGGGTATGAACTGAAGAGCAGGTGGCAGCTTGCAAACTTGAGCTACAGAAGGCTGATGTTGATCAGTCCAGGAAGCACCAACACTCCTGGTAGATTAGGCTGTTACAGGGAATGGCAGGACTCTTCCTTTACGGCAGTGGTTCTCAACTCCTGTTCTCAGGACCCACTAACAGGCCAGGTTTGCAAGATAACTGAAATACATCACAGGTGATATCATTTGCTGCTCAGTGATGGCAGTATTCTAGTCTGCATCTCCCCAAGGTAATACTTAAAATCTGACCTGTTCGTGGGTCCTGAGGAGAGCAGTTGGGAACCACTGCAAGGCCACAAGCCCATGAAATAAGCTCACAAATCCATCTAAAAACAGTAGATTTTGATTACGCTTGCCCCTTTGATGTTTTTTTAGGTCGCATTGTCCGACCGCACACAATGAAGGGAGTTCTGGTGTCTCAATTGTTAATTTGATTGCCTTCTAGAACTGAGAGCCGAGTCTTGCTTCCTCTGAGAATCAGTTTCCCTGGACAGTTAGGGAGTTGTAACCCCCCCCCCCAAGCCGTTAAGGCTTGCATCCCTTGTCACCACTTTCCAGGGCATGGGATGGAATGACTTTTCCAACTCCAGGGCAGAGTTAGAGATCCACCAGGCCAGGGAAAGATTTGCCTAGCTAGATAAATGCATTAGATAGGTGCAATGTATCTGTTTGTTCTATGATGTGAGGATGTTGAGTTGAAGTGACTTGGAGTGAAACTGGGCAAAAGGAACTGCGTCAAAGAATGCTACTTTTAGGCCTAAAAACCTCATGCAGAGGCAAACTGGAGGTGGCTTTTGGATCTGAGGATCAACGTGTGGGACCTTAAAAAGGCAATATTTTCAGGAGGAAGGAAAATTTTGGCTAGGACTACATCCAAGATTAGACCCAGGTTTTCCAATTGGTATGAGGGCTGAAAGGCAGATTTTGGAAAGTTGATTAACAAGCAGGTTTGAAAGAACTAAATTGTCTTTTGGATGTTGGCAGACAAAGTTGTGGCTGAGGAGTCCTGCAGCAGAAGGTAGTTTAAGTAGCCTGTGACATGAATTCCCTGGGTCCACAAAAAAGCAAGAAGTGGGGACTTTAGCAAGCACTCAGGATGAAGAGGGGCGCATAAATAGTAGTGCTACAAATTCAAAGTGTTGGTCTCCCTCAGCAAAACTTAGATATTGTTGATGTGAGGGACAGACAGGGATGTATAGACTGGAACAAAAAAACATACAGGAATCTGGTGCTAAGGTCTACAGTTGTCGATAAATCATATGATATCTTTGGCCATGTAGTAGTCCACAGCTGCTATGAAAAACCACCCGGAGAAGTGGAAGATAGAATAATTGCAAACAAAAACAGTGCTTGGGGCTTAATACCATCTGTAATTGTAAGTGCCAAATAGTCATTCCAGGGCAGAATGATGCATTGTGGGATAGCAAGACAAAGTCAATTAAAAGTTCAATAAAGAGTTTCTATTAAAAAAGCCATAAAACAATATTTGGTATTCCATAAAATCCATATGCTGATATGAAGTATAAAAGTGTGGTCAATACAGTTGTATATAAGCCATGCAAGCAAGCACAGTGTCATGGTTACCCCTCCGCTTGCTGTCCAGGCTTTGCATTTCCGTCCATTAGCGGCACCTTACCAGCGTCTTCCGGCCATCTATCGACGTCACTTTCAGTGCATCACCTCTGGTGTATGCGGCCCGGCTCGAAATAATACGCCCTTTTCAGCCTCACCAATGATACAGCTTTCACATACCACACGTGGGGGTTTTTCCTGGATTGCCGCCACATGGGTAAAGGGTTTGCTTGCCTGGTTTTATACAACTGTATTGACCACATTTTTATACTTCATATCAGCACATGGATTTTATGGAATACCAAATATTGATTTATGGATGTGTAATAGGTATTACCCTTGTTCCAAAGAAACAATGATGGATTTTGCTGATTCGATATGGAATTTTTTGTTCACAAAGAAATCTGTTTAGAGATTTTAGGCAATATGGGGCAGATCCCCCCATTTGGTTTGGGGATTTGAATAAAAACTTCAGAATCTTTCTTCTAAGGGAACTGGTACAGCACCCTTGTGATTGAAGTTTGTGTAACGCTGCCAGTAAATCTGCCTGTTTTTGAGTCAAAGCTGCCAGATTGGAGTGTAGAGGTAGAAATTCTATTTTGTACCCCTTTGAAATTAAAGATTGGGCCCAGTGGTCTCAGATTCACACTGGCACAAATGCCAACTGACTTCTCCCACTCCTCCTTTTTGATTTTGCCAGCCTATAAGTGCCCAGAGTGTCCATGCTTGTTTTGGCAGTGGAGAATTAGTTGCTTCTAGACAAAGACTAGTTTGCACCACATCGATCAGTGTGTTCACAGTATAGCGAAAATTGTGGAGAAGCCATAGCTTTCAGGCTCATAGAATGCAGGGGTTTGAAAATCCTCAGCAGCTTCTTATGCAATATCTGCATCACCATTACTTTCCTCTATTGCTTCCATGATGGGAGTAGTGTCATAACAGGACATTGCTTCAGGACAAGGGAACGGCTATCACCCTGAACAGTTCCAAATTTCCTGTAGGCAATCATCGGAATGCCCTTTGTTTCAGTTCCCTTGCACCTGTGATCCACCTTTGTTAAAGTGAGGTGATTCCCCACGGGGTACTCACTGAATGTGATAAGAAAGAATGGGTTTTGTGTGTCCGGAATGCAGGATCAGCAATAACCCATGCAATGACAGGGATCCTGTGACTGCATCTCTGTTGCAGAAGGCATCAGGAAAATTCACTATGCATGTTTTCCAACAGATATGGCGGGTGGAAGTGTGTCAGCTGTGAGGAATGCCACATCTACATCATCATCCTAAGACTAAGTCTGGATGGTGAAAAAAAAAGTTTAACATTTTCGGCACCATAGGCAATTTTAGAGGAATCAGGAGATATTCACGTTATTATGTTACTTCATGTTCTTCTTGTCTCTATCTATGTATTCTGCATTAACCACTGTGAAGTGTCTATTAGCCAGGAGCCAGTCCAAAATACAGGGAAACCCTTTCTTACCTCATCCACATCAGTGGGCCTGTTAGGGGTCCAAGCTTCGAGTACCATGGTGGGCAAACACCCGAAGGGGTTTTCAGGGTCTGGAAACCATGGTGATGAAACTGGACCTATATAGCTTCCTGCAGCCAACCACACACATTGCACTTTTCGCCAGGGTGCGCGCGTAACGCACGATCTAGTGGCCGCAGCACACATTGAGGTCTGGGTACAGTCCTCAAGGTATAACACTGAGGGTTACCAAACAGGAAACTGCTGGATAGCCTAGGACAGATCTTGGTAAAAGTGTCAGAAGAAAAAAGTAATGATTGAAAGAACTTTTAGGAGAAGAGGTCCATCACCTAGGGACACTAGCAAAAAAACAGTCTCATGGAATGGGTGGGGTTATATAAGCATGCAATAGGAGCGGCTCTAGCAAGTTTTTTGCCAGTGTCCAATCGCCCAAAGCCTACTGTCCTGTACCATACAGTTAAGAATGCATTTTTTCTTATTTCTCACAATTTCTTCCCTATAAAACCGGGTAAACAAAAATATCAGTATCCAAATCTGCTACAAAATTAAAGCCCTATCTGTCCCAAAAGAAAATACATGATATGTTGGGCTAGACTACAAATGATAGAAGGTATAAGGTGCGGAGCGGAGACATCTCTGGATCAGAAACAACACAGACTCATTGGGATTAGGGAGCAAAAGGCCCCAGAACTTAAGTGGTTATGTGAACTGAACGCTTAGTTCTGGCCAATATATTTTACTGGCTTCTGTGGCCAAATCAGCCAGAGTCTAAACCTCTGGAACTCTTCTCTTCAGCAAAGTAATTTCATTCTTATACCTGCATGTTGCAGGAGTGGGACCCCTTTGTAAATAAAACATGACTTTGATGAGCAGAGCTGGGAACTCAACTACAGAGATCTCCATTATAAAGTTCCCAAGGGGCAGACACTGCTGGGTGATCCAACCTTTTCTATCAGGGAGGCACAAGACATGAGCCTTTAGCACCAAAACCCCCCAAAAAAACAATAAATAAAAATAAAAAAAGCAGGGTGCTATTTTTTCTTTTTATGTCAAACTGGATATCTGGCTCCCAGGATCTGCCCAGAACTGACTCAGTTGTTTAAAAGGGTACTTTGCCTGATATGCCTCAGTGTTCATGCTGATGCTTGGGATGCCGCAAAAGCCATACTTGCTCGAAACCTGGCTTGTGCTTCTTCTCTAATATGGAGCCTTTCGTGTTTCAGAAGGCCGAGCTTTCGTGTAAAAGTCTTGCCGCAATCAGCGCAGGAGAAGGGCTTCACCCCTGAATGCGTACGTTGATGCCTAAGCAAGTTGGCTCGTCTTGTAAACCCCTCCCCGCACTCTGTACACTGAAACGGCTTGTCGCCCAGATGAACCAGCTCATGTGTCCGAAGGTCAGCTTTAGTTTTGAAGCAACGGCCACAGTCAAAGCATGTAAACACTTTACCATCTGCATGGATCTTCTGGTGGGTGCTAAAGGCTGAGCGTTGAGAAAAACATTTGCCGCAGTCAGGGCAAGTGAAAGGTTTCTCGCCAGTATGAAGCCTCATGTGCTCGATGAGGCCAAGGCTCCGTTTAAAATACTTATCGCATATGGAACACTGGAACTGCTTATCCTCTGTGTGGACAGTTTGGTGAGATACAAGGTTTCCTTTGCTTCTAAAGCCTTTACCACACTTCAAGCAAACAAAAGGTTTTTCCCCAGTATGGATTCTACGATGGATATCCAAGGCAGCCTGCTGGGAGAAGTATCGGCCACACTCGTCGCACATCAGCACTTTATCCCCTGGAGGAACTCTAGGAGGTCTCTCAGCTGATTCATCCCCGCTAGCGATTTTCTTGATGACGACTTTGCTGTTAATGGTGAAGGCTTCTGTTGCGTCCCGGTTGGAATTTTTAGGCAGGTACAAAAAGCCTTCCCGCAGGGCCTCCTTTGTCCACTTCTTTGGTTTCTGAGGACCGGTTGCAAGTATAGAACATTTGATGCATTTAACTTTCTTTGATCCCTTTGAACTCTCAGGTTTGGCTGCAAAAGATTCGCCGCAAACGCTGCAGGTCACCACTGCCAGTTTGTCGCCAATGACCGTGGTGCCATCTTCAGAGATGAAAACTGTTTGAAAGTTATCTTCGTCAATATCATGCTGATCATCGTTGCTGTCAACCGATTTGGATTTCGTTTCTGCAGGCCAGCTTTCAGATGTAACAGAATCCTCTTGTGCATCAAAGTCAGAAGCTTGGTCATCTTCATCTTCCTCTTCCTCATCTTCATCTTCGTCCTCTTCCTCTTCTTCTTCTTCTTCTTCCTCCTCCTCCTCATCCTTTATAGAAATGGATACACATTCAAGTGGCTCGGTAGACGCATCGATAAGTTGAACTACGTGTAGTTTATCTTCAGATTTCACATGAGAGCTTCCTTTAATGACACTTTGTTTTGTGGTTTCGTCAGAAGCTTCATTTCCCAAGCTGTCTCTTTCTTGACTTTCAACCTCATCTGTTCAAAATATAGCAAATTACATTGAGTTAAAATGGACCTGCCATTTTTACAAATCCTAACTTAACCATTGTTTACGCTGGCTTTGTATTTAACAGTTGTACAGTTTCCTTCTATATTCACCTTTTTTCCAGAGTCTGCACGACGTTTCCATCATCTAGGCAGATAGAAACAGTCAGTAACCATAACGAGGAAGGAGTTTTTTTTTTTTCTCACCATGGGCCTCTAATTAACTGTGAATGTCCATATTTTCCTTCGGTTATACACATATTGGGGTTGATTTACCAAAAATGGAGAGTGCAAAATCTGGTGCAGCTAAGCATGGTAACCAATCAGCTTCTAACTTCATCTTGTTCAAATAAGCTTTGCCGAAAAAAACAGAAGCTGATTGGTTTCTATGCAGAGCTGCACCAGATTTTGCACTCTCCAGTTTTAGTAAATCAACCCCCATTGCCATCTTGTAGAGCCGCGTGTACAGCAAACTATTACAAAGCATTTGCAAAGCTTCAGAGAGCTCCAAGCAGATTTTCTGAAAGCTTTAAGGCACCCTTCAGCTCCACTTTGGGTAATTCAAAAAATATATTCATTATATCTCTCCAATACATGCACATTTGAATGAATAACTTGTATAGCGCTACATATGCAAACTAAATGGCCTCATTTGCCCATGTTGTGTCTCTTTAAAACACTGTACATACATAAAAATAGAAGTGTGGATGTGTTCTGTACTTCTAACATACTTCCTGTTCTAGGGTGACAATGCTGCTATAAATACTGTGCAGATACAGTACAGCAAGTAACCATTTGTTACCTTCGGACAGTGTTGTGTGCAAATAAAGGGAAAAAAAAGGATGAAAAAAAATAATAATAATGTAGTCACTACATCTAAGGCCTGGTAAGCTGCAATATATACATTTTTTCTTTGGTTGCTGGGTAAGCTGCAATATCCACTTGACCTCTGAAAGGTTTACCCCCCTTCACGACCAGGCCTTTTTTTTTGCTATTTGGCACTGCGTACTTAAACTGACAATTGCGCAGTCATGCAACACTGTACAGAAATGAAATTTATATAATTTATTTTTTTTTCCCCACAAATAGAGATTTCTTTTGGTGCTATTTAATCACCACTGGGTTTTTTTTATTGCGCTATAAAAGAAAAAGGCCGAAAATTTTGAAAAAAAAAAACAATATTTTTTACTTTCTGCTATAAAACATATCCAACAAAAAAAATTTAAAAAATGTCTTCAAGAGTTTAGGCCAATATGTATTCTGCCACATATTTCTGGTAAAAAAAAAAATCCCAATAAGCGTGTATTGATTGGTTTACACAAACGTTATAGCATCTACAAACTATGGGAAATATACTGGATTTTTTTTTAATACTAGTAATGGCGGAGATCAGCAACTTATAGTGGGACTGTGATAGTATGGCGGGCAGTCTGACACTAATGGGGCGTACACATGGTCGGACTTTTCGACCGGACTTGTCTAAAGGACGCCGACGGACCAAATCCGGCGGACAATCCGATCGTGTGTGGGCTTCACCGGACCTTCAGCGGACTTTTCCAGTCGCAAATCTGATGGACTTTAGATTTGGAACATGCTTCAAATCTTTACGTCGTAACTACGCCGGACCCAGAAATCCGCTCGTCTGTATGCTAGTCCGACGGACAAAAACCGACGCTAGGGCAGCTATTGGCTACTGGCTATCAACTTGCTTATTTTAGTCCGGTGTACGTCATCACGTACGAATCCGTCGGACTTTGGTGTGATTGTGTGTAGGCAAGTCCGTTCGTTAGAAAGTCCATCGGAAGTCCGTAAAAAAGTCAGTCGAAAGTACACTGGAAAGTCTGTCGGACCAGTCCGGTCGAAAAGTCAGCCCGTGTGTATGTGGCATTACTGACCCTTTGTGGGAACCAGTGACACGAATACAGTGATCAGTGCTAAAAATATGCACTGTCACTGTACTAATGACACTGGCTGGAAAGGGGTTACCATATAGGGCGATCAAAGGGTTAAATATGTGCCTAACTATGTGTACTGTGTGCTGCTTTTACTAAGGGATGTAATGGTTTCTCTGCAGGGAAACAAAAACCGCCACATCCCCACTGACAGTACAGAGCTCTGCATTGTTTACACACTTTTTACACATTTTGTTATGTTACAACCTTATTGCAAAACGGATTAAATTCATTATTTTCCTCAAAATTCTACAAACAATATCCCACTATGACAACGTGAAAGAAGTTTGTTTGAAATCTTAGGAAGAATTGTATTAAAAATAACAAAGGAAAAAAAAATCCCATGTACATAAGTATTCACAGCCTTTGCTCAATACTTTGTTGATGCACCTCTGGCACCAATTACAGCCTCAAGTCTTTTTGAGTATGATGCTGCAAGCTTGACACACCTATTTTTGGGCAGTTTCTCTCATTCTTCTTTGCAGGACCTCTCAAGCTTCCTCAGGTTGGATGGGGAGCATCGGTGCACAGCCATTTTCAGATCTCTCCAGAGATGTTCTATTGGGTTCAAGTCTGGGCTCTGACTGGGCCACTCAAGGACATTCACAGAGTTGTCCTGTAGCCACTCCTTTGTTATCTTGGCTGTGTGTTTAGGGTCATTGTCCTGTTGGAAGATGAACATTTGCCCAAGTCTGAGGTCCAGAGCACTCTAAAGCAAGTTTTCATCAAGGAAGTCTCTGTACATTGCTGCATCCATTTTTCCCTTTGATCCTGACTAGTCACCCAGTTCCTACCTCTGAAAAACATCCCTACAGCATAATGCTGCCACCACCATACTTCACTATATATATCACTGGTATTGGCCAGGTGATCTCTGTTTTATCAGACCAGAGAATTTTGTTTCTCGTGGTCTAAGAATCCTTCAGGTGCTTTTTGGCAAACTCCAGGTGGGCTGTCAAGTGCCTTTTACTGAGGAGTGGCTTCCGTCTGGCCAATCTACCATACAGGCCTGATTGGTGGAGTGCTGCAGAGATGGTTGTTCTTCTGGAAGGTTCTCTTCTCTCCACAGAGAAAGCTGGAGCTCTGTCAGAGTGACCATCGGGTTCTTGGTCACCTCCCTGACTAAGGCCCTTCTCCCCTGACCACTCAGTTTGGCTGGTCGGCCCACTCTAGGAAGAGTCCTGGTGGTTCCAAACTTCTTCCATTCCAGGATGATGGGGGCCACTGTGCTCATTGGGACCTTCAATGCTGCAGAAATGTTTCTGTACCCTTCCCCAGATCTGTGCCTCCATACAATCCTGTCTCTGAAGTCTACATACAATTCCTTGGACTTCATAGCTTGGTTTGTGCTCTGACATGCACTATTAACTGTGGGACTTTATATAGACAGGTGTGCGCCTTTCCAAATAATGACCAATCAACTGAATTTACCACAGGTGGACTCCAATCAAGTTGTAGAAACATCTCAAGGATGATCAGTGGAAACAGGACGCACCTGGGCTCAATTTTGAGTGTCATGGCAAAGGCTGTGAATACTTATGTACATGGGATTTTTTTTGTTTTTTATTTTTAATAAATTTGCAAAGATTTCAAACAACCTTCTTTCGCGTTGTCATTATGGGGTATTGCTTGTAGAATTTTGAGGAAAATAATGACTTTAATCCATTTTGGAATAAGGCTGCACTGTGGATAGGAAGGTATTGTGATAGTGAGAGTCCCTGCCTCAGGAATAAAAGGTTTAAAAAATACACAGTTTGCATGTCTGATGACTGCAGGCCTACAGAGCAGTTATTTTGAGAGAAGAAATCTGCTCTGGCAGCTTTCTCCAGATTTTGCTATTTCCGGATGGGGCTCTGTAGTTTGGGGATTCCTAAGAGTCTTGGGTGGGACGGAATCTCCAACCCTGTGCCCGGGTATTGTGGACAGCCTGCAGAGTGTGTGCCCAGGTGCACACAGCCCGTATAATGATGGGCTGGTGAGAGCAGTAGATGGTGGAAGGTGGAGTGTGAGCAGCTTGCTGCTGTTGGTTAAAGACAGACCCCTGTCAGGAAATCTGTCTGCCCCCTGTGGAAGACTGCAGCCCGTGTAAGGGGGATTCTATGTCCAGGGACTGGGAAAGGCTGACCAGCTTTGAGAGTCTAGGAGACTAAGGAAGCCAGTGACACCAGCGGGCTGGAAGGAATCGAGGAGTCTGTTCGGAGCAAGCAGAGTAACTGCAGACAAGAGAGAGCCAGGTGGCTCGGTATGTTTTTCGTTTATATGTGCTGAATGAAGTTGAAACCCCTGCATGGGAATCTTGAATGGACTTTTGTTTTTTTCCTTTTAATAAACAAGGGCTATTGGGCCCTTAAAGATAACACCTGTGAAACGTGGACTCACTGCACAAAAACAGAATCTACCACTGAGCTAAACACGTGGTTGCCAGATGAGGGCATACAGACTGAAATCTGGGTCTCGGCTCCAGTGGTGAGTCGTGTCAGGAACTGCTGCTAGCGGTGTGTGGCAGCCAGGCGAACAGCATTGCAAAGAAGTTCTTTGATGGACTGTGTTAAATGCAGGCGGTGTACCTGTGGAAGTGAGCTCAGAAGATGTCTCCACCTGGGAGACAGTGAATGAATGGTTCACGTAGAACCAAAATAAAGAGTAAGGCGCAGTGCAAGGGGCTGAGATCTTGGCCTCTGACTATATGTAATCTATGCTACCTACAGAGGAGGTTGGGGACTTCCTTGTAAAACTTGAAAAAGTTGCTGTAAAGAGAAAATGGCCTAGGGACCGGTGGCCAGAATTGCTGCAACCCTTATTACTGATGGGAGTTCCGGTCAATTTACCATTTGATGGATTGGGACCAGGATGACTACCACCAATTTAAAAAAGAAATCCTTCTTAGAGGAGCAATCCAGCGTATCATTGTCCGCCAGCAATGCTTCCCGGGTGGGAGAGGTGTCACCGAAAGGCCAAGGTACAGAACTATCAGTAAAACGCAAAGTTTTGTGTCATGGCCGCTTGGGGAAAATGGTCAGCCCAGAAAGGAGGGCATAACAGTCTGCATCCTGCATGAGGTATAGGCAACCAGCTTTGGAGTGCACGTCGGCTGTTACCCCTAGCAACAGTGCTCTGGTGTTACCTGCAGGGGGTGTCAGTGGGTCCAGAAAGGTTGCAGTGTTGCTCCATGACCACATGGGGGAGTCAGCCTGTGAGACACATCACACTCAAGTGAAGGTTATGACAACAGTTACATGAACTGGTAAGACTGTTTGAGTTTGTGGGACTCACCCCAATGAATTGGGAATGCGTCCAGCATGGATATCCGCAGTACAGGTGAACATAGACTTGCTACAGTGTGCTACTTGGAGTAGTGGGGAGGCACGGGGTAAAGTCCAACTGGCAGCAGGGCTAAAGACTGAAAGGGACATGGGGACTCTGCACATGCCTGCTATAATTCAGCAGATGGCTGGGGAAGTTAAACTAGGGGTGACCAAAACAGTCCTGATGTCATGTTCCCTAGTGATAGGTGCTGGAGATGCCCAAGAAAACCTCCCAGGAGCCCGCAGTGATGAAGCAGAGTGTTTCTCAGGTCAGTTATGGAGCTGCCCAGGTAGGAAAGAGTACCCCTTTAAAGAGAGAGGGCGCTATGAAGAGCGGTTCACAGGCTGTGGTGGGTAATAGACAACCCACAAAAGCAGCAGTTATGTATACAGGTAATGAGTCAGAAGGACCGGTTAAGGGCGCATGCATGGCAGCTGTGTTGTCCACAGCCCAACAGCTGGAAAATATTAAGGGCAAAAATGGAAGTGTGGCATGTTATGATCTGCAGCGGCTCACTGATGCTGTGGCAGAAGGGATAAGTCACATACATCTGACAGCGAACCAGGATGTGATGACAGTTGCCTCCAGTGAGGTGGAGGTCGCTTTGACTGTCTCAATCTCCCCTGTGTCAGCAGATGAGCCCCTCCATGTCCTTGATAGGGGAAAAGTCCCTAGAAAGGTCTTGTATTTAGATGTGGAGCGCATTAAGATGACTAATGTACTGTTGGAAAATGCTTGAAGTCATAAAAACACGTTTGACTGCGGTGGAGACGCCCAAGTGTATAGCAAAGTGGTACTGCGTTGTACCAATGGGTGGAGCCAGGTGGGTAACCTTGATCAAAAAGGGAATTGGTGGGACCAATGCTTATTAACCACTTCAATACTGGGCACTTCCACCTCCTTCCTGCCCAGGCCATTTTTCAGCTTTCAGCGCTGTTGCACTTTGAATGACAATTGCGCGGTCATACAACACTGTACCAAAATTAATTTTTAATAATTTTCTTCACAAAAATAGAGCTTTCTTTTAGTGGTATTTCATCACTGCTGTTTTTTTAATGTTTCACTAAAGAAAAAAGACCGAAACGTAAAAAAAAAAAAAAAGTTGTCTTAGTTTCTGTCGGTAAATTTTGTAGGCGGCACTTATTGGCACTGATAGACGGCATGGATAAGCAGCACTGATGGGCACTAAAAGGCAGCACTGACTGGCATCAGTAATGGGCATCGATTGGTGTCACTGATGGGCACTGCTGGGGCTTTACTGTAATCAGGGCACGGATTTCCTGCCCTGGTCTCCCCTGCGAGGAGATGCCGCTGATCATCTCTTCTCACCACACACTCTGTCAGTGTGAGGCAAGGAGGGCTGGTTACCGGCACTTTCACATTTTACATGTGGCCGGCTGTAATTGGACACAGCCGATCACATGGTTAAAGAGCCGCGTCATCGGCTCTTTAGAGAGATCGGGGTCACGCTGTCCTACGAAGTGGCATTCTGGGGCGCCGTCATATGAGGTTCTCCCAGAATGAGAACCGCACCGCTCCTCCGTCATTTGATGCTGGGTGGGTGGCAAGTGGTTAACGGTTTGGCACAGGATCTCCCGAGGAGAGTGCTTCCATTTACTGATTGGTATAGAAGGCGCTCAGAACTGCGACATCAGAAGTCTCTCCTCCTGGTGTGGTGACTAGGAACATGATGCTGTCCGAGGTGCAGCGGAGCAGACTCCTCCTGTCTTCATAGCCTTGTTTTGGCCAGCAGCTTCTCCTGAGAGAGGGAGAGGGCAGGCTTTGGAAGTACGTTATGTTTGTTAGAAACTGTAAGGGCTCATTTACACTTCAGCTTCAACACAAATGAAAGCGCCTACCGCTTCAAAATGCTTTTATGATGTGTTTTTGATGCTTCGATGAAGCTTTCGTGATGCTTCAATGATGCTTGCGTGATGTTCTTTTGAAGCTTGGCAGGTGCACTGTGTGTATGGATATCTCATACCTGCAATTTATCCAAAGCGAAGCTAAAGCTGAATTAAAGCCTCTCAAAAGCTTTAGGTGCTTTTAAGCGAGCTTTGTTATAGACTTCTATGGGGGTCTTTGAAGCACCACTAAAGCTACACGGGGTATAATTTTTGAAGCGAAGCCGAAGCAAATCAAACCCAAGGTGTAAACTGGACTGTAATCTAACCATTTTGATTTGTGACGGTGGCTTAGACTAGTGTTCAGAGAGCTTTAACGAAGCCTGTCCAAAGCCACGTTTTTAAGTAAGCGTAAACTAGTCCTAAGGACTAGTATTTTTTTTCATTTATAAGGGCTGAATAAATCATTTGATATGGGTCGACCGATATCCTTTTTTTTTTTTTTTTTTTTGATTTATCAGCTGCCTTTCAGACTGATAGCCGATATCAGGTGCCGATGTTCTGTAGATTTAAGGTTTTTATTTTTACACTGTCCCTTCTTTTTACACTTTTTTTTTTTTTATCACTTTTATTGCTGTGACAAGGAATATAAACATCCCTTGTGACTGTAATAGGCAGTAACAGGTACTCTTTATGGAGGGATTTACACTTAAAGGTATTCAAAATGCCAAGATCTGCGTTTTTCAATACGTTCTATTTTTTAAAACTGGCGCCTTTTAGGACGCCAGTAATCTGGAAGTGGTCATGTCACGCTTTCGGGTTACTAGAGCCGAGACACGAACAAAGCAATCGTCTTTATTCGGGTACCCAGCTGCGGGACCTGCTGGTTGGTCGCTCGGGCCTCCCGGTGGAATGGGAGACCCGGGCAGAGCGGCGGGGGGGGGAGATGTCCCCTCCCACTGCTTGTGATAAGGGCCGAGCGGCTGCTTAACCGCATTGGTGGTTGTTACAAGAAAGCAGACTGTCCGCTGACTGCAGCTGCAAGCATCACCCCGGTACAACCACTTGAAGCAATATCGCTATGTTTCTGACCAATACCGATTCTTCAAAAAAAAAAAAAGGTGAATATTGGCCACACAGATAATCGGTTGACCCCTAGTTGAAACCCCTGCATGGGAATCCTGGGTGGACTTTTTTTTTTTTTCCTTTTAATAAACGTGGACTACCAGGCCCTTAACGATAACATCTGTGTGACATGGACTCTCTGCGGAAACACCCCCCAATATCGCAGTATATTATATTTACTTGTTTAAAAACTTTTTTTATTTCTTCAGCTGGTTTCTGGCCTAAGCCAAAATCATGTCATACATCCCAAGAGTCTTCATGTGCAATTCTTTTGTTTCTTTCATCCGGATGAGGTGCTTTCTCAGCTAAGAACACCTTCCTGCCTGCATGTTTGAGCTAAGGGCAGGTGGATTCCAAGAAGTAAATGCTACATGAATCATCTGCCCTTACTCAAGATGGACATGGCTAGTAATTGGTAGGGGGGCATTTTTCTAGGTCATTTCTCAACAAACAAAAAAGCATGGAGACATGGATGGATAAGTGAGTTTGCTTTGAACATTAAAAGTAAATGAAAGTGTTTTTAGTGCCTAGATAGTTACGTCCAGCTTTAAGTGCTGCGCCACTTTTATTAATGGGAGGCCATAATTCTACTAGAACTACTATTAAAAACTTGTTAAAAAACTGCTTGAGCTGAGGGGTTCTTTAAAGGCTGTACACACAACCTGAAGCCCATTTGCACAAGGCCTAACAGCTACTGTCATGACACTATATACACAGGAGAAGTTGTGTGCTATGTTATCTAGTTAGCTTCTTTCATTAATAGTAGGCTGCATATAGTTCCTATACAGAATATACGCTCCCCTAAAAGTTTTATATTTTTTTAATGGTATTATAAATCATATTGGTTTTATATATTTTACATGGATCAACAATAATTTACTCATTCATAATAAAGTGCAAACAGCACAGTTCTGCTTCTCCTTCTATCTCCTGTCCTGTGTGGTGAGGTTAAAACCAATCCAGGCTGTAAAAGAAGCAGCTTAAAGGAGAAGTATAGCCAAAGCTCGTTTTGGCTGTACTTCTCCTGTGGTCCAGGGTCCGCGTCATCACGACAATGGACAATGGAAGCCCGGATCTGGACCAACACCCAGCTCAGCCTCTCAGCTAGCCGCTGAGAGCCTGAGCCGGCGGCTCCGCCCCCTCCACAGCCCAGCGCTCAAGGAGGGAGAAGAGCTGAGAGCTAGGACTGACAGCCTGCAGCTCTCTGCTCATGGAGCTGTCAGAACCGAGCAATTGGCAGTATTCGATCGCTCGGTTCTCAGTGCAGAGGCACCGGGGTACAGTTGCAGCATCGGACCGATGCTGCTTCCACCTAGGTAAGTATGATTAGGGAAAAAACACCAATCTCATACTTCTCTTTTAAGGCCTCATGTACACTGATGTTATTGGTGGCTTTTGGCATATTTTTTGCCTAAGCCCCGGAACGCACCTCAATAAAAGACTATGAGGGTGATTTACTAAAACAGGAGATTTCAAAATCTGGTGCAGCTCTGTACAGAAACCAATCGGCTTCCAGATTTTAGGCTGGGTTCACACTGGTACGACACGACAGTCATACAACTGTGGATCCGACTTTGCCCTGCAAGAACGGTCCTACTTCCATCCAACTTAAATGAACAAGACCCGACTTTGATCCATTCATACCAGACCCTTTTAAGTTTGGTATGAATCTTGAGGGGGGACGGGATAGCCACGTGACCACCATGATTGGCTGTCACATGATTGGAAAAGTCCCGATCGCAAACGGCGATCGGGAGCCGCCGATAACTGCGCAGGGAGCGCGCACATTCTCAGCACAGCACTGTCGGCGCTATTGCATGCAAATATGCAGCCGCTCTGCTTTAAGGCCCAGCCGCCGAGAGGCCGCATATTTGCGTGCACTTGGGGACAAGAGGTTAAGTGAGTTTTAGTGCTGATTTTCTTCTGTCAGGAGAAACAGCGTTTTCAATAAACCAGTGTGCATGAGGCCTTATGCTTCTTTTTCAGTCTTATAAAGCTTTAGATCAAGGGTCTCAAACTGGCAGCCCTCTAGCTGTTGCAAAACTACAAGTCCCATGAGGCTTTGCTAGGCTGACAGTTACAAAATTGACTCCCACAGGTAGAGGCATGATGGGATTTGTAGTTTCGCAACAGCTAGAGGGCCGCCAGTTTCAGACCACTGCTTTAGATGCTTCTGCCAACTGACCCTTCCAGGTGGGTCTGGTCTTGCATCCCTTGCTAGTAGCAGTGGTCCCTGCTGTTAACCCCTACTCCTCTACTGAGTCTCTTACTAAAGGACAGATCTGCAAAAGAAATTATGTGCCTAGCAGGATGAAATGCTACCCAACACCTTTGGAGGTATCAGTCACCAGGAGCTGTTCATGTCAGCCCCCAGCATACAGCCCCCTACCCAGCAACAGGGTTACTTTAAACAAGTACATAAGTAGATTTGGATGTTCTTTGATGCACTTTGTACTAAATACTTTGTATATAATAGTTTAATATGCCACTCAATTTGCTAAACCTACATGATGTTCCCTGTGCTTCTGGAGCTGCCATTTGTAAACTCAATGCAAAGTTTAAAGTGCATCTTTCCTAAAAGAAATGCAGGGGCTGCCATCGCTAATCTCTTTCTGAAAACACACACTGCCTAGCTGTTATAAAGAGAACGCACCGCTCCAGGCTGACCATGGGTGCAATCAGGTACTAGGTGCACACCTCGGCTCACCACCGTCCACAGCAAATAGGATATCAAACGAAATGGTAGCACACTGGAATCTTGGATTGCTTGATGGATACTTTATTATCAAAGCCAGACAAATGACAGGGAATGCAGTTAACGCATTTCACAAGATTGTATCTTGCTTGATCACAACGACCTAGCAAGATACAATCTTGTGAAACGCGTTAACTGCATTTCCTGTCATTTGTCTGGCTTTGACAATAAAGTATCCATCAAGCAATTCAAGATTCCAGTGTGCTACCATTTCGTTTGATATCCTATTTGCCTAGCTGTTATGCTGACCCAATGGCTTTAATACCTTCTACATTTTTTAGAAGAGGTCACCAGTGGCAGCCCCTATGTTTCTCTTATGATAGGTTCACTTTGTGCAGGGAAGCTCCACTTTAACCCCATCCTTGAACAGTTATCCTCCTGTATGGCTAAAATCGTGTGACCGATAACTTGGCATCTGACTACAAGCCCATCAACGCATAGATGCCAGAGACGCAGCTTCCTTAGGGCTCGTTTACACTTGCTTCAAAATGTGGCGTTGAACATGTTTTTTTTTTTTTAAAACACTCTGAATGCCAATCAAAGCCCTTGTCACGAAATAAAATGGTAAGCTGACAGTTCTGTTCACACGTTGTTTGCTTTGCTTCACAAATTATACCCCATGTCACTTTCTTTGTGCTTCAAAATGTCTCCAAAGCCTCCCTAGAAGTCTATGAAAATGCTCGTTAACAGCACCTGCAGTTTTTGAGGGGCTTTTATTCAGCATTTGCTTTGCTTTGAAGATATTGCAGGTATGAGATATCCCAGGATGCACTGGGAAACCTACAAGCAAACCAGAAAGATGTCGTCAGCAGTCACTTCCGGTCATGTGTCTATAATCTGTGAGTGTCTGGTGTAGACGTCACATCTGGTGTGGAGCAGCAGGAAGGTGAGCGGGGTCCAGAGTGGAGCAACTAGGAGACGGCACATGTAGTGTACGATATATAGAGAAAGGTGACTGGAGAGTGAGGACTGAGGATCAGCAGAGCTGGGGGACCGCAGCAGGAGAAAATAGCAGTTGTCACACAAGATACTCAGCGTGGAAGCAATATAGAAGGAGGTGAGCGGAGACCAGGGGGAGGATCAGAAAACCACAGGATCAGCAGAGATGAGTTACTACTGAGCGGGGGATCTGCCGAATGAGGGTACTTATTAGCTGGGGATCTGCTGAACAGGGGTTTTAATGAGCTGAAGTTCTACTGGGCCCCTTTAAAACAAATAGAAAATCAACAGTCAACACACACAGGGCATTTGCAAAGGTGAAAAGCAAATGGAAACGAGCCCTTGGAAAAGGTAAGCATTTAGGCTGCTTTTCACTGTTAACATCACCGGGAAAACTGTGCTGAATCTGGCAGGTAGTATAAAAACAAATGCAAGTAGACTTTAGCACACTCCTATCACTGATATCGGTCAACATGACATTTAATGAACTGGTGCAGATTGTATAAAACAGCTTGTCAGGCTACAATGTGCTACAGAAAATCGGCGACCAATTAAACACAGGATGCCGACTCACTGTGACCAAAACTAAAGGCCTTAGTGATTACGCCCGCTATGTGGCAAAACACATTTGAGGGTCCTCTCCTGTTGGTGGAGAGCAGAGCTGAAACCATCAAACACTACCTGGTTTTGTTTTGATCACAGTGAGTCGGGGTCCTGTGTGCAATCGGTTGACATTTTTCTGAAGACTTTTGCACAGTTGAAATACTTTCTAGGCTGCGTTAGCAGTTGAGTGATTATGTTTTCTGTAGGAAACACGCACAGTGCTTAAGCCCATACCCGAGGATTCCTCAGACTCTTGATCCTCTAGTTCCTTGGAGGGTTGGTCTTCATCCATTATGACATCACTGTAGAGGTCTTTGTGTTCTTCTAAATACTCCCACTGCTCAATGTAGAAAAAAAAAAAGATGTATTGATGCCTTTCAGGAAGCCGACACACACAATGACACAGGTACATCACCTGCTGGATATTATCCCACAATTCCCAGCGGGGCTCACCTCTTCTGTCAAAAGCTCAATGATCTTGTTAGTAACTTCCAGGATCTTCTTGCCATTGCTTCTTTTTGATATGAGGGATCGAGGTGGACACTCTGTGATACTCAATCCTACAGACACAGAGGGATTCTTGCTGTCTGCGCCTTCTTCCCTAAATTTCTTGACAACTGTATAGTCCTATATAATGGAGGAAATCCATCATCATAAAGCATATCTGTTCAGTTTAGTGCCATTAATAAGGTCATCCTCAAAAATCCTTCTCACCTCTTTGGTCAGGTCTGTGTTTTGTTTAGGTCTAGTATACACCAGTGTTGCTGTATGAAGGGCGATCCACATTCAGTCTGCTCTTGAAAGAGCATTTGACAAGCAGTAAGGAAGCATTGTGTCGCTCACTCACTGCCTGCTTTAACCCCTTGAACCCTGCACTAACATGCATCGCATGTGGTTGCACAGTGTTCAATAAGTTGCGTTTCAGCTAGGGGTGCAACGGATCGTCATCGATCCGTGATCCGTACGGATCAACCTCCGCGGATCGGGACACGCACGATCCGCGGAGCGCTCTGTGGCCTCGGCCTAGCTCCGGAGCGGCGGCCATCTTGGTACACCCGGCGGCCGTTTACCACGTGATCGCTCCGTCAAATGACGGAGCGATCACTTGTAACAAACCGGCGTCATGTCGCGGTTCCTCTCTCCCTCTGTGTACTGATCTGTACAGTGGAGGGGAGAGTTCGGATGGCAGCATAGCCAATACTCTGCAATGCCCTGACAATATACTCTGCAATGCCCTGCCAATACTCTGTAATGCCCTGCCAATACTCTGCAACGCCCTGACAATACTCTGCAATGCCCTGACATTACTCTGCAATGCCCTGTCAATACTCTGCAATGTCCTGACAATACTCTGCAATGCCCTGCCAATACTCTGCAATGCCCTGCCAATACTCTGCAATGTTCTGACAATACTCTGCAATGCCCTGACAATACTCTGCAATGTCCTGACAATACTCTGCAATGCCCTGACAATACTCTGCAATGCCCTGACAATACTCTGCAATGCCCTGACAATACTCTGCAATGTCCTGACAATACTCTGCAATGCCCTGACAATACTCTGCAATGCCCTGACAATACTCTGCAATGTCCTGACAATACTCTGCAATGCCCTGACATTACTCTGCAATGCCCTGCCAATACTCTTCCATACCCTGCCAATACTCTTCCATACCCTGCCAATACTCTTCCATACCCTGCCAATACTCTTCCATACCCTGCCAATACTCTTCCATACCCTGCCAATACTCTTCCATACCCTGCCAATACTCTTCCAATGCTCTGCCAATATACCCGCCAATACCCTGCCAATACCCTGCAATACTCTGCCATACCCTGCTAATATATTATTACAGTGGGGAGAGATTGTGGATATTACAGTGGGGGAGATTTTTTTTTTGTTGATCCGAAAATGATCCGAACCGTGACTCCTGATCCGAGGAACGATCCGAACCGTGAGTTTTTTGATCCGTTGCACCCCTAGTTTCAGTCCTTAACTACCTGATAAAGTGACAGCAGGGATCATTTTTGCCACACAACAATGCAAAGCACTGTGCCCGGAGCATAGGTTTTCCCCCCTTTGCTGCTTCTGCAGCATATTGGGGCTGATAAAAGCGTGGCTTGTTTGCAAGGGTAAATGAGGCCCAAAAGAGATGAGTGACATCATGTGACCTCCCAGAATAGTCCGCACCTCCCCAAGTCAGGTCTGGTCTGTGTTTTGATATCCTGTGAAACTTCCAGAATCCTCACCTCTCTGGTCAGAATCTGTTTTATAATTAGCGATAAGTGTGATGTCACGTGACCTCCCAGAATCCTCCTCTCCTCTGTCAGGTCTGTTTTAATAAAGATAAAAGCAATGTCATATGACCTGCCCCCTAGAATCCTTTTCACATCTCCGCTAAGGTCTGTGTTTTATTATTAAAGATAACAGTGATGTCATGCAATCCTCCCAGAATCCTTCTCACCTTTCTGGTCAGGTCGGTGTTCTATTATTAGAGATAGCAGTGATGTCATGTGACCTCCTAGAATCCTCCTCACCTCTCCGGTCAGGTCTGTGTTTTATTAATAGAGATAAGAGTGATGTCATGTGACCTCCCAGAATCCTCCTCACCTCTCCGGTCAGCAGGTAGATGATCTCCAGGGTGAGCTTCAATATCCTCTCAGTCACATGACTCTGGTCCTTGTCCATCCTCAGTGCTGAGCCGTTAGTCATGATCTCCTGCAAGATAACATATATAAACATGATGAACTACACCAAGGATAAGCAATTAGCGGACCTCCAGCTGTTGCAGAACTACAAGTCCCATGAGGCATAGCAAGACTCTGACAGCCAGAGGCAGAGGCATGATGGGACTTGTAGTTTTGTAACAGCTGGAGGTCCGATAACTGCATATCCCTGAACTACACCAAGCTACAGTTGTAGGGGAAAAAGTGTCACATATGGTCACTGTAAACCTACTTCCCAAAACTGGCATCTGATAATAGCCAGGAGTACTGCTGCTTTTCTAAAGGATTTTGAGTAAATTCTGGCATCATATATTCATCTCATGTACAGTGTAACAGTAGTGTCAATGTCATGACCTGCCCAGGGCTGAGCAATGTGTATTGCATGTGCTTCTCCAAGGTAAAACACTTGCATTGTCCCTCTCCATAGTGTATACTGGACGGCCTTTGGAGACATACTGAGGCTGAAATGTCAAATAACGTGAGATGTTCCACCAGAGCCTGCTTTAATACTGAGCTGACACTTGCCAACTGGTAGCTGAAATGAGGCTTGCAGCAAAAGTATCTTCTGCTGGGTAGGAAGAGGAGTCCCACTTTTTTTTTTTTGTTTAATATCTGTTCATTTAATGAAATAACGATCAGAATAAACAAGAGATAATACAAGCACATCGTGTAGATACATGTACGGGTACAAGTTCAAGCAAATATTCCCCGTGGACCATCAGGGACGGAAGATTCAAAAAAGTGAGGTGCAACCATAAATAGTAACCTGGGTCCGGGTAGGTATTTGAAAAATGATTTACAATCAAATATTAAAGTAAGTAGAATGAGAGTTTAAAAGAAGAGGAAAAGGGTGGGGGAGAGACGAGATGGGGGAGAGGGGAAGGGAAAAGGTGGGGCGCTGGTAACCGATGGAGTGATCTAATCTTCACAAGCAAAAAATCTCAACAGCAGTAGAGTAATTATCATACAGAAGAGTTAGGAGACAACATTTGGCTGTATAACTTCAAGGGTTACAAACATGATATCGTTGTAGTAAGAGGTAGTTTTGAATTCGAAGCAGTGGGCCCATATTTTGGTGTGACGCCTATCCTTACCTCTAGTAATATGGGTGAGTTCCTCCAAGAGACTGATCTCATCTACCTTTTGTAGCCAGCTTTTCATAGAGGGAACTGTAGGTTGGCCCCATAAAGCCGGTATGAGGGCCTTGGCTGTATTTAAGAGATAGAGGGGTGAGGGAACGTTTATATGGGCCAACTGGTTCGAGGGTACCAGGGAGGAGTATTGTCCATAGGTCAAAGGAGAGAGAGACCCACTATCTGATTTATGAGGTTAAGTATATCTGCCCAATAAGGTGGATTAGAAGGCAGTCCCAAGAGTCTCACATTTGAGATGATTATGTCCAGCCTGATGTTTCCATCTATATTCTATTATTAACTAGGTGCCTAAACAGCTGACAAATGACGAATTTGAGGGGGAAGATGTTCAAATACAAAAAGATCCCCAGTGCAGGATGGTAAGCGGTCCTAATATCACTACTGACATTCACCTTTTTGTGCTTGACTGCTCAACTAGATGACGTCTTGCGGCTGTCAACATTCCTTTTTTTTTTTTTCTGTATGGCCTTGATGGTGTTGCCAGTTTTCAACCTCTCTTCTCCCTTAAGCCGCCCATAGATGGTTGGAATTTCGGCCGATTCAGCAAAGACCGTTTGAGATTCCATCCATGTATAGGTAGGCTGATTGTACCCAAGTTGATCCATCAATCGACTTGGGTACACAATCCTTCTCTCTTCTCTCCTACCTCTACAGCATGTCCGATTTATAAAATGCGATTGTCAGCCGCTATAGCAGCTCGCAATAATCGCTGTGTTCTCCCAGCAGGGATGGCAGAAACACAATAGCTCTGCGGGAGGTATTCCTCCATCAACACTGACTAGAACATCCCAGCTGGGTTTTAATTCTACAGATGATAAAATCTAAGCCATTGAACACTGTGGCTGCATTTCTGGTTTGAACCAGAGCTAGAGGGTCGTATACCGATGCTATGCCTTAAGAAACCAGAAGAGCTCCTCAAACTCTGACACACAAGGGGGTGTACTTATGTCACTAGGACGGATCATCTGCTCTTATACCTTTACTGCACTTATTGCCTCGTTCTCTCCTGTGCATACTGCCGGCTAAATGTCAGGAATTATAGCATATGGAGTATATACAACATATAAGCTAGAAGATAATCAGCTCACCAACCCCCCCCCCCACCCCCGTTACTTAAATGTTACTTTTAGCTGGACTAGTCAGTTACCGTTACAAAAGAGTCCAGAAGAAAGGTATGGCTGCCACAGTTTCTCCTCCTTCTTCCTTTTTTATTTTTTGGAGTATGGAGTGAGCCCTACAGGAGATAATCCAGCAAAATATCTACTAGAAAATCTTTCTCGTGTCTGAACAGTGTTTATAAACACTGTCCAATACTTGGTTTTGTTGACAGCAGAATCTACAGCTTGGTGTATTTATACAGAAACTTCCAACTAACATTTTGGCATCCGGTAATTGCCAACAAGTGCAAGAAAAAAAAAGTGGGAAGGGGCAGCAGGGCAAAAGGACAGATCTGACTTCACATGCCTTGTGCCTGTTGAAGTTTTTCTGGACACATGTAGCATGCCCAGTGTCCACCTGGCTAAAACAGAATCTCAGCTGTCCTGTACCTTTTTAAATGTATGGGTAAGCTTGGTCTCACCTGTAGAAGTAAACCAATCGTAACCTGGGTAAAAAAAAATGTATAAACGTAACTATTTTCAGCCTGCTGCAGACTGGTCACGTGATCTCCAGTGTCAACCAGCGGAAGCTGCAGGGGAGATGAGAGAGCTCAATCTCTGGGAATTCCTGAGAGTAGTGATGCCACCCATAGACTCCCATGTCCCAGCCATTGCCAGCTCTCCTTCGTCTCCCCCTCCCACACGGGATCACATGACTGGACCAGAGCAGCCTGAATACAGGTAAGTGTATACGTCTTCTTTAAACAGGTTAGCCAGAATAGGTGTTAGGAGGGGGAGGGAGCATTGTTATGATTGGTAGAAGGACTTCTATCCAACCAATCGACTAAAGTGCCCAAATTTGGATTGAAATTCAGCTGGTCCTCGCTGAACTGGACCAATTTCGATCCATGTATGGTTGGCTTTAGTGTAAATGTCAATTAGTGTCAGAGTTAAAGTGGTAGTAAAATCGACACAGAAAAGAAAAACACTTTAACCCTTGCAAATTAGAGCAGAACTTCACCCAAAAGGGTAAGTACTGCTTGTTTTCATCCAATTCCCCCTCCCCCCACTTCTCCATTGCCACATTTGGAACTTTTTTTTTGGGGGGGGGGTACCTGGTTTTGACAGGTACCCGCTCCCCACAATCTCTGCAGAAGTTCACCTTCCCCGCAGCAGCACATCGCAGGTCCAGAAGACTGTGGGACCATTCACAACGTGGAGCGCGGCTGGCGCATGCAAAGTAGGAAACCGGCTGTGAAGCCGGAAATCTCCACTGCTGGTTCCCCTTCCCTTAGATGCCGACGCCTACACCCCAACCTGATTGAAGATTCAGCTCGGGTGAAGACATCGCTGGATCCCTGGACAGGTAAGTGTCCTTATATTAAAAGTCAGCTGCTGCTGACTTTTCGTTTTTTTGAGTGGAGACTGGAGCTCCGCTTTATGCATCGCATACTAGCACATTATGAAAAACCTACTTTACAACAAAGCCCTCCCGCTGTCAGGGCTTCCATCTTCACCTTGTCTTCTTCTTTCCATGTTCGTGGGCTCCAGCCGTTTGAATGGCCGAACCGCAATGACGTCACTAGCGCACATGAGCCATGCACCCTGAAGAGCGCATGCGCCGGTGACGTCACCGGCTGCAGAAATAGTGAATATTCCTAAAACCTACAGGTAAACTTTATTATAAGCTTACTTGTAGGCACAAGTCACCAAGCGGTGTTTACTACCACTTTAATATCAGTTAGTGGCAGTGTTAGAAGCAGAGCTAGGAAATAGACAACTTTTATTTTTTTATATTTTTTTTGTGTTAGTGTGAGTGTTAGGCAAGCCATAGTTTTTGATGATGGCATAGATGATGAGCCAGGGGTTGCTGGAAAGAAAATCACTGAAATTGGAGCTCGACCCAAAAGGGGAAGGGGAAGCTCGCCTTGTTTTCTTCCTGTCAAAACCAAGTATCCGCTCCCACTTCCGGGTAAGATTGCCGCAATTGTTGTGCGGCAATCTAAGTAATTTCCGGCCCCTCCTCCTCCAGCCCCCCCTACTGCCTTCTGGGAGACACACAGGTCCCAGAAGACAGAGGGACCAATCAGAAAGCGCTGCGCATGAGAAGTAGGAAACGGGCCGTGAAGCCGCAATGCCTTACTTCCTGTTTCCCTTAGTAAAGATGCTTTCACCCGGAGCCGAGGGACGGATCGCCTGGGGTGCTGACATTGCGGGCTCCCTGGACAGGTAAGTGTCCCTATAAAAGTCAGCAGTTACACTGTTTGTAGTTGCTGATTTTTATTTATTTTTTTCCCTCAGGCTGGAACGTCTCTTTAACTCTCCCATCAACACAGTCAGTGTTGAAGGGGAACCCCCCCCCCCCCCCCCGCAGCTCTATTGTGTTCTGCCGGCAGAATACAATCATTACTGCTAAAGCTGCCGGGAGTAATCGCACGTAGAAAATCTAACAGGCCGGTTGTACTAAAGCCAATCGATCGATGGACTGACTTCAGAATAACCAGCCTGCCCATCGATGGATTGAATCTCAGCAGGTTTCTGCTGAACCGGCCAAGACTGGATCAATCTATGGCCGACTTTAACCATTTGTCCTCCGGAAGATTTTACCACTCATGACCAGGGCTTTTTTTTTGTTTGCTATTCGGCATCGTGTTTCTTTAATCACTTTCAGCCCCCTCCTGCCCAGGCCAATGTTCAGCTTTCAGTGCTGTCACACTTTGAATGACAATTACACGGTCATGCTGTACTCAAATAAAATTTTTATCATTTTTTTTTTTTTTTGCTAAAATGAAAAAAGACCAAAAAAATAAATAAAAATATTTCTTAGTTTGTCAGTAAATTTGGTAAAATAGTGATTTTTTTTTTCTCCTTTACTGATGTGTGCTGAAAGGCAGCACTGACTGGCATCACTAATGGGCGCTGACTGGTGTCACTGATGGGCACTGCTGGGGCTGTACTGTAATCTGGGCACTGGTGATCAGGTCTCCCCTGTGAGGAGATTCCGCCTATCGGCACTCAGTGAGCTGATAAACGGCTCTTCCTTGTTTACATGTGACTGGTTGTGATTGGACACAGCCAATCACATGGGTAATGAGCTGCGTCATCTGCTCTTTACTGAGATCGGGGTCACGCCATGTCCTGGGAACACAGCATAGCCGCGATCACTGCGCTGTGTACCGCTTCTGGGGCGCCATCATATGACGTCGTCCCAGAAGGAGAGTGCCGCTCCGCCGCCGTCATTTTACTATACAGCGGGGGCCAAGTTATTGGTAATTGTGCCACCATGCAACACTGTACTTAAACAAAGTTTTATATAACTTTTTCACACAAATAGAGCTTTCTTTTGGTAATATTTGATCAGCACCGGGTTTTGTATTTTTTACAATATAAACGAAATACGGCAGAAAATTTTGAAATTTTTTACTTTCTGCTCTAAATCGTATTCACCAAAAAAAAAATTAATTTCTTCATAAATTTTGGCCAATATATATTCTGCTGCATGTTTTTGATAAAAATCCCAATAAGTGTTTATTGATCGGTTTGTGTGAAAGGTATTCGCGTCCACAAACTATGGTATATATCAGCGTTCTCTAAAGTGCAGCCCTTTTTTTGTCTTTGTCCGTCCGGCCCTTGGGGCACTATTCCATCCACTGACACCAACAATGGGGCATAATTCCATCCACTGACACCAACAATGGGGCATAATTCCATCCACTGACACCAACAATGGGGCATTATTCCATCCACTGACACCAACAATGGGGCATAATTCCTGTCGCTGACACCATCAAAAGGGCACAATTCTTTTCATTGACGCCAACAACGGGGCACAATTCTTTTCATTGACGCCAACAATGGGGCACAATTCTTTTCATTGACACCAACAATGGGGCACAGTTCTTTCCATGGACACCAACAATCGGGCACAATTCCATCCACTGACACCAACAATGGGGCACAATTCTTTCCATGGACACCAACAATGGGGCACAATTCTTTCCATGGACACCAACAATGGGGCACTGTTCTTTCCATGGACACCAACAATGGGGCACTGTTCTTTCCATGGACACCAACAATGGGGCACTGTTCTTTCCATGGACACCAACAATGGGGCACTGTTCTTTCCATGGACACCAACAATGGGGCACAGTTCTTTTCAAGGACACCAACAATGGGGCACTAGTCCTCCCACTTAAACCAAAATGGGGCATTGTTTACTACCACTCAACACCAGGACATTTTCTACTCCCTCTGGCCCTAGTCTGGCTCCCCCTAAAGTCTGAAGGGCAGTAAATTGGCCCTTTTATTTAAAAAGTTTGGAGACTTCTTAGATATATAGAGAGAGATATATAATGTATGTATGTGTGTATATGTATATATATATATATGTATATATGTGTGTGTGTGTGTATATATATATATATATATATATATATATATGTATATGTGTGTGTATATATATATATATATATATATATATATATATATATATATGAATTCTCATTTTTTACTACTAATGGCGGCGATCAGTGACTTATAACAGGACTACGATACTGCGGCGGTCAATCTGACACTAACTGCCAGTGATATCACCAGTGACACTAATACATTGATTAGTGATAATACTTCACTGTACTAATAACACTGACTGGGAAGGGGTTAACATCTAGGGCTATCAAGAGGTTAAAAGTGTGCCTAACTATGTGTAATGTGTGTAAACTGTGCTGCTTGTACTAACTGATCTCTAAGTTTCTCATCAACAGAGATTGTTCCCTGTGTACACAGCTCTGTGTTGAATATCAACACAGAGCCCTGGGCTGTGATAGTACACAGCTGATAAGCAGGTCCCGACCGTAAATCATTGGCCAGGCCTTGGTGATAGGCTCCCGCCGTGTCCAATCACAGTGGGGGGCTCTCGTCCTAAACCCGGAAGTATCAGTAGACGTTTGCTTACAGTCGCACAGCGGGAAAGCCAATGCGTCGGGTCTGGTGGCCGCGATGTCCACCAGCCACCCGCGATCGCTCCTCGGAGAGGCAGAACGGGGGATCTGAGCTTGTAAACAAAGCAGATCCCTGTTCTGACAGGGGAGTACCGTGTTATCGTCTGTTCCTAGTGATCAGGAATAAGGATGAGCTCCGGCTTGTTTGCACAGCCCACGTGCAGAGCCCGCCAGGAAGTCGGCGCTGCGCCGCGCTAATCACAGGCAGTGAGACATTTTCTGATGTACGACCTCAGAGATCGGGAAATGTCTCACTGCCTGTGATTAGCGCGGCGCAGCGCCGACTTCCTGGTGGGCTCGGCACGTGGAGTGTGCGAACACGCCAGAGCTCATCCTTAATCAGGAACAGCGATCTCTCTATACTCCCAGTCAGTCCCCTCCCCCCACAGTTAGAAACACCTCCCCAGGGAACACTTAACCCCTTGATCGCCCCCTAGTGTTAACCCCTTCCCTGACAGTGACATTTATACAGTAATCAGTGGATATTTTTAGCTCTGTCACTGGTGTCAAAAGTGTCAAAAGTGTCCAAACTGTCTGCCGCAATGTCACAGCCCCACTAAAAATCACTGATCACCGCCATTACTAGTAAAAATAAAAAAATAAAAACGTAAATGCCATAAAACCCATAGTTTGTAGACGCTATAACTTTTGCGCAAACCAATCAATATAAGCTTATTGCAATCTTCTTTTTTTTTTTTTTTTTTTTGTATTGGATGTGTTTTATAGCAAAAAGTAATAGTTTTTTTTATAACTTGTCGCTCTTTTTTTTGTTTATAGCGCAAAAAATAAAAACCGCAGAGGTGATCAAATACCACCGAAAGAACGCTCTATTTGTGGGAGAAAATTTGGGTACAGCGTCTCACGCAATTGTCAGTTAAATTGACGCAGTGCCGTATCGCAAAAAATATGTCCCAGTCATTAAGGGGGTAAATCCTTCCGGGGCTGAAGTGGTTAAAAAACCTATAATAAACTATTACATTGGAGGTATTGGAATTTCCTTTTCAAATGTTCCTTTTTGTAAACGTAACGAATACGAATGCATCCGAATTTACGAATTATTTGACGCAACGAATATCGCATCTAAACATAGGGAACGAATACGAACGCATCCCTGAAGATACAAATGATCTGAAGTAACGAATGCCAATCGTGACCAATGATCGGATAAACAAGAAAAAAAACAAAACAAATGAAACAAAAAAAAAGGAAAATAATTTTCAGTGGTGCGCATCGAGATGATATGTACAGTTATGCTAACACGGGTCAAAGTTGCACGGTAGGGTTTGTTATGACCCTGGTTATGAAGGGGTTAAGGGTATCCTCCCCTAAGGAGGGAATAATTGGGCAAATCAGTGCCAGGAGGAACCAATAAAAGGCAGAGCCATTGTGTGGGGGGAATCCTTTTCCCAGCACACCTTCACTATGGTGGTCTTGGAGGGGTTAACAAACAGGCACACTGCAGTCCTTGGGGGGGGGGAAAGAAATGATAGAGGAACCCAATGAAGGTTGCCCTACTACCTGGAGGAGCAGCTAAGAAACCATATTCTCCACCCTCAACCAGCAGCAGCCGCCATGTAGGAACCTTATTAAGGGTGGAACAACACCAGGAGGAACCAATATGCAAGGGCTCCCTCCACCCGCCGCACAATGTCTCACTCGGGGAGCTATATTCAGGGCGCACAGCACCCCAGCGCCGTCCCAGAGCTGGGCACCCCCCCTCCCCATCCTCCCGCGGGAGATGCACATTACTCACATGAAGCTCGGGATGCCCGTAGAACGTCTAGTCCTCCCGACGTCACAATGCCCGCTGTGTGACGTCACCGGCCGGAAATGGCGGCCCTGCTGCATCCTGGGACCTGTAGTCTAGAGCCGAATCCCTTCTCAGCTCAGGGTGGAGGGGGCACAGAGTGCTGTGAGGAGAGCCCAGAGGGTGGAGGGGGCACAGAGTGCTGTAAGGAGGTCATTATCACCTAACCTGGGTTACATATGTGGAGCACTAGGCAATTTTTTGCTTCCACAGGCAGCTTATATAAGCTCACTATTCAGAGGACTCGCACCCCTTTCACAGCCACGTTCGTGCTAAAGCCCCGCTCCTTTTAAAGGCGTTTTAGCGCCGTTTAAGTGACGCTTTTTGGCTGCTAACGGTGCGCTTTTAACTCCAAAGAATCGGTTAAAAGCGCCCGTGTTGCAGCGCTTTGGAAGCGCTGCCCATTATTATCAAGGGGCAGCACATTTTGGGAGCACTAAATACAGCGCGCCCCAAAGATGCTGCTTTTTTTTTTGGGGGGGGGGGGTGGCCATGCTCCCACATCTACCCTCACCTCCCGGTCAGTCGGCCCCAAACTTACCCCATCAAGCGGGCAGCGTTTCCCTCCGGGCGACGGCTTCTCATGCGTCTCCTCGCGGCAGCCATACATCTCCTCCCTCCTAGGTGGCTGATAGTATCGCCTGTCCTTTTTCTTTGTGTCCTTGGTGGCCGTGTCAGAGTAATGGCGCATACACACAAGTGGACTTTCCAACCGAACTGGTCTGACGGACTTTCTAACGAACGGACTTGCCTACACGCGATCACACCAAAGTCTGACGGATTCGTACGTGATGACGTACACCGGACTAAAATAAGAAAGTTGATAGCCAGTAGCCAATAGCTGCCCTAGCGTCGGTTTTTGTCCCTTGGACTAGCATACAGACAAGCGGATTTTTCGACCGGACTCGAGTCCGGCGGAAAAATTTGAAACATGTTCTAAATCTAAAGTCCATCTGATTTTTGACCGAAAAAGTCAGCTGCAGGTCCGATGGAGCGGATCAGATTGTCCGTCGGACCAGTCCGGTCGAAAAGTCTGCCCGTGTGTACACGGCCTAAGCCCCATTTTGGTGGTGTTCCTTAGGCTCTATTCACACAATGCGTTTTATTTTTTTTTTATTTTTTTCATGCTTTTTGCAGAAACGCAGGACATTGTGTTTTTAACATGGGTTCCTATGGTACACGTTCACATCAATGCATTTTTGTGCCTCTGCGTATTTGGAAAGGGTCAGGGACTTTTTTAAACGCAATACGGTGCTTCTTTTTGCATTTTTTTTTTGTTCAATAGCCTTCAATGGAGAAGCTGCAGAAAAGCATGTAGTACGTTTTTTACCATGTTTTTACGTTTTTTTAAAACTGCTTCCCAACCACCTCACGCAGATATACTGCAGCAGAAGGGCATGTACAGGCAGATTAACGTACCTGTATGTTGCCCTTTAAGAGGCGGCTTGCAGGCGCGCGCCCGCCGGGAGCTCCATGAGTGTGATCGCGGGTCCCGCGGACTGGATGTCCGTGGGGATACCAGCGATCGTCTCACGGAGAGGAGGAACTGGGAAATGCTGATATAAACAAGCATCTCCCCATTCTGCCTAGTGACAGGACACTGATCACAGCTCCCTGTAATCGGGAGCGGTGATCAGTGATGTGTCACACACAGCCCCTCCCCCCCACAGTTAGAATCACTCCCTAGGACACACTTAACCCCTACAGCGCCACCTAGTGGTTAACCCCTTCACTGCCAGTCACAATTACACAGTAATCAATGCATTTTTATTTGCACTGATCACTGTATAAATGTGAACGGTCCCAAAATCACATCAAAAATGTCCGATCTGTCCGCCATAATGTCGCAGTCACGATAAAAATCACAGATTGCCGCCTTTACTAGTAAAAAAGAAAAAAAAATTATTAATAAAAATGCCATAAAACTATCCCCTATTTTGTAGACGCTATAACTTTAGCGCAAACCAATCAATAACCGCTTATTGCGATATTTTATTTTTTTTTTAAATGTAGAAGGATACGTATCGGCCTAAACTGAGGAAAAAAAATGTTTTTTTATATATTTTTTGGGGATATTTATTATAGCAAAAAGTAAAAAATAATGTGTTTTTTTTTTTTTTTTTTTTTCAAAATTGTCGCTATTTTTTTGTTTATAGCGCAAAAAATAAAAACCGCAGAGGTTATCAAATGCCACCGAAAGAAAGTTCTATTTGTGGAGAAAAAAGGACGTCAATTTTGTTTGGGAGCCACGTCGCATGACCGCGCAATTGTTAGTTAAAGCGACGCAGTGCCGAATTGCAAAAAGTGCTCTGGTCTTTGGCCAGCCAAATGGTCCAGGGCTTAAGTGGTTAAATCTGCCCAACGACAAATTTAAAAAAAAAAAAAAGCAAAATGCAAATCGCGGCAAAATCTCAGTAAAAAAAACTGCAGAAAGCACAGCAAAAAGCACTGCAGAAACGCTCAAAAGCAACATGCATAGATGTGAATTGAGCCTGAAAGTGGAAAGGACCTATATCATTGTTGTCAGTGGGAATAAAAAAAGCCCCATCGTTGGTGTCAGTGGGAGAAAAAAAATTTGTTGCTGTTGCCTGCAAAAAAAGCCACATATCATTAATATCAGTGGAAGAAAAATAAGCCGTATATTGTTGATGTCAGTGAGAGTAAAATGGGCCTCATATCACTGGTGTCTCTGTGAGTAAAATAAGGCTCATATCAGTGTCAGTAGGAGGAAATAAGCACAATATTGGTGTTCATAGATGTGAATGATCCCCAAAGGACTTGGAAGTAAAATAAGCCACATCATAGTGGGATAAAAATGATCTTTTTATACCAATATAATGCTGTGCTGTCCAAAAAAATATGGTAATCGTACTAGATCCTAATATTACTGACTGCAGTTAAATAGTGGTGGTGAGATATTCTATTCCTATATAAAAAATCTAGTGACCATGATAAAGCAATCTTATGCGATTACAAGTTGCGATCATTAAAAATTGCAATCCTATGCGATCCTCCCAATGACAACCTGTGTTATTTACATAAATCTATATAAAAGTGCATCAATATACAATAATCAATTTGGAAATAAAGTGAACCGTGTTTAAAGTAATCTTGTGACAAACTAAAAGGGAGAGAGGAGAGCCGCCGCCGCCTGGTTTATCAGAGCGCCGGGGAACATAGCTTTCATTTCAATAGCTGTGTGTTCCCCGCCGTGCGCCGTCGTATACAGCCCCTCCCCCTTGTCCGGGGAACTTTGATAGACAGATCACCCATCCCAGGATTGGACGGGTGATCTGCCTATCTGTTAGGGTTGGCTCAGCCCTTCCTTCTCTGAGCTGGCCGCCCAGCTGTCGGCTAATTGCCAGCTCCCATCTCTCTCCACAGTTAACCAGCTGTTGTGGATCTGCTCGTCAGTCCTGCCTACTTAAAGATCTCCAGCTCACTTCATTCCTGCCTTCGCCTTGGTCACATCACAAGAAACCATCTCCTGCGTTCCTGTTTAAAGACTGGCTTTGCTGACATCCCTTCTGGCTCCTTATCCTGCTTGCTGTTCCTCTACTTGGATCCCTGACTTCTGGCCTGGTTGATTAACCGATCTGGTTACTGAACTCTGGCTTGGCTAAATACCCGATCCGGACTCTGGCTATGCTTTGACTAGGCTTACTCTATTTACCTTTTTATTAATAAACAAGTGTGATTTTACTGTACTTCTGTCTTGGTCTGGTTCATGGTTTCTGACACTATCAAAGTGCCTAGACAAAGAGGAGGGGCTGTATATGACGGCTCACAGCGAGGAACACACAGCTATTGAAATGAAAGCTGTTATGTCCCCCGGTGCTCTGATAAACCAGGCGGCGGCTCTCCTCGCCACACTCACCAGCCCTCAAAATTCACTCACAAAATGCGAGCAGGCAAGTGGAATTTTTAAGGGGTGTATATGATATGTTGGACAATTTCTAGAGACAGTCTAACATATCCACATCTCTAGTCAGTATAAAAGAATTTGGAGAGAGCGTACCACTCCCTCATAAGGTGGTGGGATTTTTAAGGATGTGTTAAAGACTGTCACCAAGGTAAGCACAATACAGAAATAGTTTTCATAAAATGTTGAATTTATTACAAAGTTTAACCAGGATAAAATTTACAATAATGACATTAGGCCACAAAAAGTAGACCAACATTCAATATAACAGTAACATTTGGTCACAACCATTTAACCATAGTTGATATTCAATACACAAGATGAGGCAGATGCTTGTATATGCAGATAGCCGATGCGTTTCGCAGACTTCTTATCTGCTTCCTCAACTTGGTATGCATCTATAACATTGTGTAAATTATAAGAGATGCCATTAATATTGATAACAATTTATTATATTCACATTAGTAAAGAACTGTACAATAGATATAAGTGCTCACCCAACTTGTGGTATTTATACTTCAACAATAACAGCACCAAAAGAGACCGAAGACGGTACACCCCACAATAATAGGGCGGTGAAGCCAGATTCACCAGCCTGGTCTGATGGACGTTGGACCATATAAGAAGCTCAAAATAAAAGGGCCAACGGTCGTCTAGAAATACCAAACAAAATTTGTTCAAGAGAGTGTATATGTGTGTGTGTGGATGTGTATATGTGTATGTATGTATGTATATATATAATATATATTCTCTCCTCTCTATATAACCATGACAAATTATGTATAAATAACATGCCTACATATATAGGTAATAAAGCCTAAGCAGACATAGATGTCCCATATATATAATACTATGATAGGAATAACCATCCTTGGTTGAGTAGCCATAGATAGTATACTTTAAGTGTACCTAAAACCTAGGGGAAACTGCCATTGCCATAAAAGTATATTTACTGGATATATGTTTAAGCCCTATCATTGGTGTGAGTGGGGACAGAATAAGCTCCATCACTGGTATGAGTTGGGAGCGAATAAGCTCCATCATTGATGTGAGTAGGGAGAGAATAAGCTACATCATTGCTGTGAGTGGGGAAAGAATAATACTCATCATTGGAGTGAGTGGGGAGAGAATAAGCTCCATTATTGATGTGAACTGGGACTGGGGTTTTGTCCTTCACAACAAATCAATGTATCTGAAACTATTAAGGATTTGTACTTGTTTGCATGTAGATTGACTTACAAAATTTATTTTTGACTCCGATCGTAATCAGAAAAGATTGGAAAAAGATCTTACAGAACAAATTAAACATTTCACCATGGATGAGTTCAGAGCACTTAAGGACCTTATGCTACTCTATGAAGAATCTTCTGGTGATTCCTCCGCTTCCTCTGCTGAGACCATCACTCAGAACACGACAAGCGTTACCAAAACGGACACGCGGTTCAAATTGAAGTCCCATCATTTTCCTGATTTACCAACCTGTCCCAATGTATGGGCCTTCCTACAGCTCACCATTCGAGATCTTAAATCCCCATCATGGTCCAAACCCGATTCAAACCTAACCTTACAGCAAACTGAGGCTCTGAAGTCACTACGTTCTTGCAAAGATATTGTAATCAAGCCTTCTGATAAGGGTGGGAACATTGTCATCATCTCCCACCCTCAATATCAGAAGATGTGTTTGAACATTTTGAGGAATAATGATTGGTACTGTCGTATAAGTAGTGATTCAGTTTCTCTCTGTTGAGGAATTACGATCCCTCTGCATTGAGACCTATTCCAAGGGCTTGATAGATCTAAAAACCTTTGATTATCTTAACCCAAAACACACACGTCTGGCTACATTTTATGCACTTCCTAAAGTGCACAAGAATCTCTCCAGTCCTCCAGGACGACCCAATACCTCTGCCATTGAATCCCTTACCGAAAAAGCTAGTAGATGCGTTAATTCTGTGTTGATTCATTTGACCTTTTATGGGTCAGATGTATCTACAAAAACAGGGAGTCATGATGGGCACTTGTTGTGCCCCATCATATGCAAACTTATATTTGGGTGGTTGGGAAAGATGGATATTTTCAGATGAGCAATTTGACAGGTGGTTGAACAAAGTAATTTATTGATTTCATTACATTGATGACCTGCTCATTATTTGGACAGGATCCAGGGATGAATTACGATCCTTCTTGGATATTTTGAATACCAATGACTTTAATTTGAGATTTACCCATACCTTTAGTTGTAATAGGATTGCTTTTCTTGACCTTACCATCATGATCAATGATAAGGGTGACTTGACTAATGATCTGTATCGAAATCCGAGTTCTGGTAATACAATTTTACATGTGGCTTGCGCCCATCCGGCGCCTCTTATTCGCAGTATACTGTATGCTCAATATCTGCGTCTACGCAGAAATTGCTCGACAAATGATGACTTCACTAATCAGGCTGATCTCTTGAGGAACAGACTGTTGGCTAGAGGTTGTTCTAGATCACTTCTAAGGAAGGCTTTTAATAAAGCTGCAGGTCAAGATCAGACCTTTTTATACAAGTCCTCCTCCAAGATCTCTGCTCATACGGTCAAATTCATCACACGTTTTTCCGCCCATTAATTATGTCTGTGAGCCTCGATGTCTCGCCATTGGCATCTTCTAGCGGAGAATCAGACCCTGTCCAAATATGTGCGCTCAACCCCCGAACTCGTGTTCAGACGAGCGACTTCTCTGCGAGATACTCTTACATCGAGACATTACTTGATGACCCCAGACCATTCTTCTAGATGTGGGGAATGCAGCCGTTGCCCTTGGGTTACTGAGGGTGGTGGTATCTGTTTACCCAGTGGACAATGGCATCAATCCCGTTGTCACGCTGATTGTTCTACCCGAGGTGTCATTTATTTAATAACTTGCAGATGCCACGCTTTTTATATTGGAAAGGCTATTCGTGAATTTGGCCAGAGAATTTGAGATCATATCTACTGTTTAGGATCTGGACAGATTGTTACCTTGGTCACCAGACATATTGGCCTGAATCACAGGTTTGATAATGGTGTAGTGTCTTTTTTTGTACTCAAGGTTGTTGCTCCCAATCCTCAAGGAGGTGACTGGGACAACATGATTCTAAGAGCCGAAACTTTGTGGATAGAGACACTATCAGCCACCCACTATCCTGGCATCAACAAGATGAATTTGTATAAACTCTTTTTGTAGGTATGAGTTCACCTCATTGGGTTGTACTATTTGGGTTTTGGTGTCTCTTTACTGAGTAGTCCAAGTCCACTTTGTGGGGTTTTTGTGGTCATTCTGTTTAGATGTTCCGTCTGCTCTTTTTTTCCATTTAAGCTTTTTCAATCATTTCTGTTAATCTCCCCCTGGTTGTTGATCGGATGTTTTACATTCTATTGCTTGATTATAAATTTGCCATATATGTCTTTTTCCACATGTATTGAAGTTCTATGGGCATTAGCTTACCACCATGTATTTGTATACTATCCTAAGTGTTGATATATTTATCTATTTTTTTGGTTTACTTTGTTCCCCCTGTAATGCATTCCCAGGTTGAGCTGGCCGGCTGTTGCAATACCGTCTATTTCCTGTTGGGGGTCTTTGAATTTTTTCTGGGCGAGTGTGTGATCTTTCTGTCCCTTGCCGTGCTTTGTCCATCCACCGGGTGGTGGTTTTGGATGTTGGCTGCCTTTAGGACAGATGACCGGTGTCTTGCCGAGAAAGTTCCCCCGGCGGATAAGGACCCCCCTGTACTGCGCAGGCACAGCGCCTGCGCAGTACGAACTACTATGAGCCGCCAAAGATAGCCGAAGCTGAAAATCTTCAATCAGCTGTACACGGCGCCTGCGCCCTGGGTCCAGGTTCAAGCCCCACCATCCAAGTGGACCTAGAGGGAGAATAAAAAAGAGCCGAGCGAAGCGAGGCCGTGCCGTAAGTGTGGCGAGCGGCCCTCTTACAGGCGCTGTGTACAGCTGATTTCCAACTATTCGGCTTCGGCTATTTCCGCCGGCTCCTACTGCACAGGCGCAGCGCCTGCGCAGTAGAGGGGGGTCCTTATCCGCCGAGGGAAACTTTCTCGGCAGAACACCGGCAGTCCCGGGAGAGATCTTCTCTCCCTGGGTCTATTTTCTGTTTTTGCGGTACTGTGCACGCGCTTCGTATCAGGTGATGTCATTGACCGCGCCTCGGCGCTGAGCTGTGGCGTCTTTCGGATAGGCGCCAGGACTATTTAATGGGATTGTTTTCCCATTATGGGGTTGGATGTCAGCAGGGACAGTGGAGGTTTGCTCCCTCCTGGAGCTCTTCTGAGATAGGCATGTTTGGTGCACCTGACCATCTCCATCTTTTTATATTGGCCATTTGGCTCCTTTGTATCCATCTCTCTATTTTTTGTGCTTCATTACCCTCTATCTATTGCCAATTATAGATAATCTCCTAGTTATGGTGGATTTCACCACACCTTAAACCATCTGTATGGGCTGGCTTTTGATTGTGTCCCTTCCTGCAATGATGAAACATTCCATGCATTGCACCTATTCCACCAGGGTAAGCAACCTTATATCAGCCCTGTTTCTTGATTGAACCCTTGGACATTGCTTAGGTAGTGTCTATTGGCTAATGCACTGTATATAGAGATATATATTCTTCTTCCTACAGCTTTTCCTCCTTTTGTATGAGGCTCTTTGTTCCATGTCTGAGAGGTCTGCCTTCCCTAACCTCGCCCTCTCCCCATATCGCCTCTGTTTTCCTCTGTTTTTCAGGCCTTCTATTTTTCCGCATCCTCTGTTTTTCCGCGTCCCTCTGTTTTTCCACGTCCCTCTGTTTTTCCGCGTCCCTCTGTTTTTCCACGTCCTCTGTTTTTCCGCGCCCTCTGTTTTTCCGCGTCCCTCTGTTTTTCAGCGTCCTCTGTTTTTCCCTCCTGTTTATCCCTCTGTTTTTCCGCGCCCTCTGCTCTTCCCTCTGTTTTTCCACGCCATCTGTTTTTTCCACGCCCTCTGTGTTTCCCTCTGTTGCCCTCTGCTTTACCACGCCCTCTGCTTTACCGCGCCCTCTGTTTTTCCGCGCCCTCTGCTGCCCTCTGTTTTTTCCGCGCCTCCTGTTTTTCCCTCTGTTTTTTCCGTGCCCTCCGTCTCTTCCGTGCCCTCTGTTTTTTCCTCTGTTGCCCTCTTCTGTACCGCGCCCTCTGTTTTTCCACGCCCTCCGTTTTTTTCCGCTCCCTCTGTTTTTCCCTCTGTTTTTTTCCGCGCCCTCTGTTTTTCCACGCCCTCTGTTTTTTTCCGCGCCCTTTGTTTTTCCCTCTGTTTTTTTCCGCGCCCTCTGTTTTTTCCGCGCCCTCTGTTTTTCCCTCTGTTGCTCTCTGCTTTACCGCGCTCTCTGTTTTTCCCTCTGCTTTTCCGCAACCTCTGCTTTTCCACGCCCTCTGTTTTACCGCGCCCTCTGTTTTTCCCTCTGCTTTTCCACGCCTTCTGTTGCCCTCTGCTTTTCCGCACCCTCTGTTTTTCCCTCCTGTTTTTCTGCGCCCTCTGCTCTTCCCTCTGGTTTTTCCGCGCCCTCTGCTCTTCCCTCTGGTTTTTCCGCGCCCTCTGCTCTTCCCTCTGGTTTTTCCGCACCCTCTGCTTTTTTAGCGCCCTCTGTTTTCATCTGTTTTTCGCGCGTTCTGTTTTCCGCGCCCTTTGTTTTCCATGCCTTCTGTTTTTCCGCAATTTCTCCCTCTCTGTTTTGTTAGCCCTTTCCCTCCCTCTCTTGTTTTGTTTGCCCTCTCCCTCTCTGCGCGGTGTGCCACTACTTATATTGGCATGGAGTCACCGGAGACCCGCCCCTTATGACATCACCGCCAATCATGCCCCGAGCAGTGATGTCATAAGAGGCGGGCCTCCGGTGACCCCGCCCCATGCCACCATAAGTAGTCACACACAGTGAACCCACCATTAAGGCGGGAGGGAGCGTCGAGTCAACATAGGAAGAACAGTGGAGAAGGCAGCGGAGAAGACCTCGCAAAAAAGCAAGAAGACAATGGAGAAGACCTCACAAAAGAGCGAGAAGATAGCGGAGAAGTCCTCGCAAAAGAGCGAGAAGATAGCCGAGAAGTCCTCGCAAAAGAGCGAGAAGGTAGCGGAGAAGACCTCGCAAAAGAGCGAGAAGGTAGCGGAGAAGACCTCGCAAAAGAGCGAGAAGGTAGCGGAGAAGACCTCGCAAAAGAGCGAGAAGATAGCGGAGAAGACCTCGCAAAAGAGCGAGAAGATAGCGGAGAAGACCTCGCAAAAGAGTGAGAAGATAGCGGAGAAGACCTCGCAAAAGAGCGAGAAGATAGCGGAGAAGACCTCGCAAAAGAGCGAGAAGATAGCGGAGAAGACCTCGCAAAAGAGCGAGAAGATAGCGAAGAAGACAGTGGACAGAGGGAGAAGAACTGGTGAGGGCCAGAAGACATCAGCAGAGGAGGCAGAAGAGCCCTGGAGAGGGGAGATGAAGTCGGATGAGACCCCGGAGCTGTCTAATAAATTACTTTAAAAACTTGTATTGTGTTTTTTATTTTTAACACTTTTTTTAAGAGAATGGGTAGGGATATAATGTACCCCATACTTATTCACATAGGGTGGGGGGGCAGGGATCTGGGGGCCCCCTTGCTAAAGGGGGCTTTCAGATTCCGATAAGCTCCCCGTCCGCAGGCCCCGACAACCAACGGCCAGGGTTGTCGGGAAGAGGCCTTTGTCCTCATCAACATGGGGACAAGATGCTTTGGAGGTGGGGTGGCGCAGGGCCTCTCTGCCCCAAAGCACCCACCACCCATGTTGAGGGCATGCGGCCTGGTATGGTTCAGGAGGGGGGGCACTTGCTGGTTCCCACCCCCTTTCCTAACCTGCCAGGCTGTGTGCTCGGATAAGGGTCTGATATGGATTTTAGGGGGACCCCCACGTTGTTTTTTCAGTGTGGAGGTTCCTCCTTAAAACCCCTACCAGACCAAAGGGCCTGGTATGCTCTTGGAGGGGGAACCTATGCCATTTTTAAAAAATTTGGCATGGAGTTTCCTCTAAAGATTCATAGCAGACACAGTGCCTGGTACTGTCGGGGATCAAAGTCGGATCCCTGTTCATTGAAGTCGGACTTCATGTCAGAGGGCAAAGTCGCTTCCAAAGTGGTAAGACTATCGTGTCGTACCAGTGTGAACCCGGCCTCTCTTTCTAAAAATAAAATCATCTTTATTTTTTTTATACTTTTTTTTTGTAAAATTCTTTTTATTGCGTTTAATATAACATATAGTAGAAAAGTAACTCAGCACAACACCGAGCCACACATATAGCCAAGGTGGCCAACAGTTACAAAAACATACAGACTGACTAACAGAAGTACTATCTTGACATTTGAGACTATCTTTTACCCCCTTTCCCTCCCCCCAACAACTTAAGACTCAGTTCTCCACACTCCTCTCAGAGACCTTGCATCCGGAACTTAGTGCACCTGGTATTCAATATACATGTTTTTTCAATAAAGCATAACCATTCGATTTCCGACTTCTTATGAATAATACTGATGCGGCCAGCAATGAAATTGAGTTTGACATGCTTGCCATAGAGGATTAAAAAATGTTTTAAGGCTCCAACCTCTTGTAGGCACGCAACATATCCTGGAGGTCCCCCAGTATATACAACACCAAAGGAATTAGAAAATTGATGGCAATGCAAACAAACTCCTACAGTAAGTACCTCAAGGAACACTTTGTTACTGAATAGTAAGGCTACAAACCAATGAATTTCCATTTTTTTACAGGAACATCATTTTTATTAAGTTTCTGAAACCTCTGGGTGGAAGCTGTTTTTCTTTTAAAATGTCAGGAAGAAGATGGAGAGATTTACTCAATTAAAGACATAGACTCCATGACTGAATAGATAAGTCTTTTATTTATAGAAAAACATCAGATGTTTGGAAAAACTATTCATTTAACCTACTGGTCAGGTTGTATAAAGATTTTACAGCCATTATACCCACCACCACCTTCAAAAAGTTCCCCATCCACCACAGATCCAGTATAACATTTGATCACCTCTATATAATTTGTGTGCCTTTCCAATAATAAAAAAATGATAACAAATAATAATACTACATTTTCCTGGTTTCTTTTATGCCAAATACCAATATTAGAAGTTCTAAGCAATTTTTAAACAAGGCCTCATCTGACCTTTGAAGACATCTAGAATGCTTTCGATTTTGTACATCAAATCAGGGAAAGCAAAAAATGAAAAGCAAAAAAAAATTTGTTACTGCACACACTTCGCCTACCTTGAAAACGTAACGTGGAAAGGTGGTGTGAACGAGCTCTTATGATGGACCCCCTTTTGAAGCCTTGTACATAAAATAATTCTTCATAGAAGACACCGCTTCTTCAGAATTCTACACTAGCCACTCATGTGACCACATGCCTAGGCTTTTGGTAAAGGTTTCGCTGCTGAAGGGTAGGATCAGCTAGTCTTATAGGGACAGTAGCTTGCTTTAAAAGAGAAGTATGGTTTTTTTTTTATTTTAGATTAATACTTACCTATGTAGATGGAGCATCAGACCGATGCTGGATCTGTCCCCCACTGTCTCTGCACTGAGAACCGAGCCACCAAACATCGCTGATGGCTCAGTTTTCACAGATCCCCGAGAGGAGTGCTGCTGTCAGTCAGCGTCGCTCCTCTATGCTCATTGGAGCGCTGAGCTGTGGGTGGGTGGGGAGCAGCCGTCTCAGCAGCTCGCTGAGACTGCCATCAATCAAGGCAGCTGGCGGATCCAGACTTGGAAGTCGGGATGACGCGCTGCCTCGACTGATAGCAGTAACGTTGGCACTCTTGTGAATCTTAGGAGAAGCCCAGCCTAAAAAGCTCAGGTTGGACTTCTCCCTTAAGTGAACCTTTTCATAAAATTTGAATGTGAGTCTTCATCGTGCAGCCTAAACTATTTTTTGTAATACCCATTTTTGCTACTACACTGGAGATACAGTATGTCCTGCGTGCCCCATGTTTTTTTTTTTACGTTTAGGTTATTTTGATAACTAAGTAATGATTATTCAAAATTATAGAACAAGGTGCAAACGTATTCCGTGCTTTGGCCAGTGTGAATGGTAAATACTGAAGTTTCTCAAGAGTAATTAGCTTGAAGACATTTGAGAAATATTGATTAACCTCTGCCCACCAGCTCTTTTTCAGGACCCCAACCTTTTACAGGAGACTGTAGAGAAAAACCATCAACCATTTCCAGCTGTAACAAAATTTCATAAAGGTGATGCCTTTTACTCTGTCCCTGCAATACCCTTTAACACCCACCAATGGCTGAGTTAAATTAATAATAAAAAATTGAAACCCCCTTTTACTTATGTTCACCATGATCCGAGTCTTCTTTCTTCTCAATTGCAGAGTGGGGCGGACCTCCCCTGGGTGCCCATGTTGCTGTCTAAATGATATGGACATTTCCCATTGGCGGTCCAGCAGTGGGGTCCTCTCAGGCTCCTGAATACTTCAGTGACCTAATGATATTGCAATGAGGAAGTGCCCAGACTGCAGCGCTGGATAACCTAACTCCACTGGCAGAAGTGACCATGCCGCATGTCACTTCACATTTAGGCATGTAAAAATGGATTTCAAAGGGTTTTTTTTTTCTAATTTGTGGCAGGGTAGGAACAGGAATTTAAATATGCCTGGAGATGGGTTTTAAATTAGGCACAATTTGGTGTGCAGCTTTGCTGATCATTCACTTGGAATTATTTATTCCATCACAAAAAAATAAAATGCATAGAAAATATGTGTACTGTGTTGTAATCAGTCTTTAATACCCCCCCCCCCCCCCCCGTTAATTCTATTTTCCTACCTTATTTCTCATCGTTGTATATAAATAATGACCCACTCTTCGAATATCTACAACACATTAAGTGAGGTCAAAATTGCAGCATTTTACAGATTTAAGGCTTTATCCACATAATTTCCAATAAAAAGCATTCCACAGTTCCTGGTCAATAAAAATTATAATGAGCTGTATGGATCTCCAGACGACTTTTCACTTAAAAAAACAGCGTCAGCCCAACGTGCTTGGTAGAGGGATAAACTCTCTGGTAGTTCCTTCTATCGGTCAGATCTCTGCAAGAGTTCCCTTGTCTGTGCACTTGCTGTGCCCATTATGAGGAGCTCCCACCATCACTGTGCCGATTTCCCTAGGCTGCACCCTGGCTGTTCTTTTTTTGAGAGGCTCCCACCATCCCTACTGGCTTCATATCATATTATGGAGAATGTAACTGTAAGAGCTGAAACACACTAAGGTGGTGGGAACATCCAAAATTTCACGTGGAGTCGGGAACTATGGCAGGAAGATCTTACTGTTGGTGTTCGGTTGATTTGGCTCACCAGATTCCACCTACAGCTAAAATGTGACTTATGGGTGGATTGGTCCTTTATAGACAGAAGTGCCAGCCAACAATTAGTTCACAGCACAGATACCAACTCAAATCAATTTACTGTTATATTTTACTCAGGTAAGGAAAGGCTGGTTATAAATGGTACTTGTACCATGAAGAAAGCTTCTCACCCACACAAGACATTGGTGCTTAGTGAAGTGGGGACAGTTCCTTCTGCCAAGCAAGGACAAGGCCTGCACACTGGACGATATAGTGGGCCTTGAAACCTTGCATGCTGACATAGGACATGTCGAGTAGCTGCTATGTTGTTAATGGTCAACCAACCAGCCTCATATGCTACTTACTCAGCTTCAGATGCCTACTAAAGCCTTTGGTTTGCAGGTAGTCACACTGGATGGTCCGCAGGCAGCTGGGTCATTGTCACAAAACCCAACTTCACAATAAAATGGTCTTTAAAGAGCTGAGAAGTCTCCTGCAGATAATGTTATGGACGAACTCTCAGGGGAAAAAAAATGTACAATATACAGCCTTCCCCTCAATAAGACATCTTCATGAAGATTGATAATTCAGTTTTGCATCTACCCCCATAGATTCTTTGTTAACATAATGGGGTATTCTAGCTGTAACCTCAACTTTATTAGCCTTAGGGCTGATAAATCAATGGAGAAACCAAAGCCATCCACAGAAAACCAAAATAGTTAAATAGTTTTTACTGAACCTTTTCTTTACTCCCTCTAAATCTCAGATGGTCCCTAAGAGCAGAAGCTGCCCTGAGTCAAACCTCATAAAAAGCTATAATAAGTCTACTCCCATGTGATAGCATCTGTGTTTTGTGAGTGGCCCAGCACTGTCACATGCTCCTCTATATCCTGAAATAATGGGTATTTTCGTTACTCTGGCAACTGAAAAGAGAAGAGGGGGAGCAAAGAAAAGGTAAAGTGGTTGTAAACCACAGACATGAAATATGAATAAAGCATATCCTTCTATAGTGTGTACTTGTCTCAATCCAGAGCACCAAGTGTAATTTCTGTCTACTGCTTTGTTCCTCCGATATCAGCACTAATCCCTTCTGAGAAAGTTTCTGACACCAAAAAAAAAAAAAAAAAGTGACAGGGGAGGGATCTCCAGCACACAGCCTGTGATTGACAGCCTCAACTTTGTTGCTGTGTGCAGGGGGGTGTGTCCCCTTCCCTCCAAACAGCTCTCAGAGCTCTCCTCACTGAGCTCTGCAGGGTGTAACTTCAGCTCTCCACCCCTTTTTTCCTGACAGCTCAGACAAGCTTTATAAATTCTGGACTGAACTGATGTAGAGAAGAGAGGCAGCAGATAAAGAGGTACAACTATGTAGGAGGATTTGTTTATTCTCTGTGTATCACCTGAGGCCAGTCACTTCACTGGGTATATGGAAAGGTTTACAACCACTTTAAGTATGTGCTGCCAGTGGGGTGGGGGGTTGAAATTAACTAGTTGCTTTGCCTTGAACATCATCAGATTGCAAGACTAATAACCCCATTATGCTGGCACTTTAAGTATCTGCCAGGGCTTCCTGATCATGCGAGCAGATGTCACAGTGACCACATGACCGTCCTATCAGGTTCCATGCTGGATTTTGGACAATGAAAAGAGGGCAGGAAACACCACGAGGTGTGATAAATGCCCACAACTCCTAATTGGATGTAAATGGACCAGGAACTATGGCAGGGAGATCTTATTGCTGGTGCGCTAGGAATACGATAATCTTCTGGACTAACTCAACTTGTAAACAAAGGCACAACCTCAGAATCACAATGGGATGTCACATGTGTAAGCTGATGGGAGATAAGAGCTTGTCTACTTGAGAAACCCTTCCCGCAATCTGAACAGGAATACGAATTCACCTCTTCGTGGTCCTTCTCATGTCTGCTGAGATGCGATTGATGCTTAAAGCATTTCCCGCACATCGAGCAGATATACGGCTTTACTCCTGAATGAATTTTTTGATGTCTGACAAAAACCGACTTGTGCAAGAAACATTTTCCACACTCGGGGCAAGAATATGGTTTTTCTCCCGAGTGGCTCATTTGGTGGATATCAAGTCGTGACTTGCTTAGAAAACATTTCCCGCACTCAGGACAACTATGTGGATAATTGCCCGTGTGGCTTATGTCATGCTGTATAAGATTTGCCTTTTCACGAAAGTGTTTCCCGCACACAGGGCAGATGTATGGCTTTTCTCCCGTGTGGATCTTCTGGTGTCGTAAAAGATGGGCTTTTTCCTTGAAGGACCTTCCGCACTCGGAACACAAAAACGGTTTTCTTTCCGAGTGAACTTTTACATGTCTGAACAGGTGTGATGTTTGAGCAAAACATTTTCCGCAATCGGAGCACAAATATGGCTTCTCCCCTGTGTGGGACCTCTGGTGCACAATGAGCCTCGCTCTCTTTTCAAAAGATCTTCCACACTCGTTACATGTGAAAGCTTCCTCCCCTGTATGAGGTGTAGGATGGGTGACGGGATGGGAGAGATCAGTAGAGGGAACAGATGACAGGTTTGCCCTCTGAAGCACTGGATGGAGATTTGGGGTAATGAGGTCCTCTCCGGGGGAGTCAAACGTGATTTCAACTTCTATTTCACAATCTGGGGAAATAAGAGGGTCCTCATCCATGGTCCCCTTGTTGGGATGTCCACCTAGATAAAATAAAACAGAGGAATAATAAGAACGGTTAAAGTGATGATATTTAGGAATTTCCAAAAATTACAGAAAAAGCAAACGAGAGGTTCTCTGTATCCTATTGTCTGTTGTTTCAGTTTCACACCAAGAACAGCTTTAGCCCTTTCGCTGCCAGAGCCATGTTTGTATTTTTTGCACCCATGCTTAACAAATCATTTTAGGCCTGAAGATTACATAAAATAGTGGCGGTTCCAAGTTTTTATGTCATGCAATAATACCACAAAGGTCTAAGAAATGCAAAATTTCAGTAAAAAAAAAAATACACAGTAAATTTTAGGGCTTACAAATGCAAAGAATAACAAACGTTTAAATGTTTAAGTAAAATATGCAGGATGAAGTTGCACCAAGTAAATAGATACTCAACATGTCATACCTTAACCACCTCCAGCCCACCGTTGAGGCAAATGACGGTGGCGGAGTGGCTCTCTTGGACGACATTATAGGATGTCATCCCACTCTCGGCGCGCAGCACGGCGATCGGTGGCGTGCTGTGTCCCTGGGATACGGCGCATCCCTGATCTCAGTAAAGAGCTGATGATGAGGCTCCTTACCCATGTGATGAAATGTCTATAATTTATATGTTTACTACTAATTCTTCTCAAATTTTTGTAATTAACAAGCAATAACAACAAAAAAAACAACTATTTGAGTAGCCTCCCTGGCGGTTTTCCCGAGTGTGGCTCGGGGTTACATTTCAGCACCATTAGCGGTAACCCCGAGCCACACTCGGGATTGCATTGCAGGATCCTGGTGTGGCTTTACTTACCTTGTCCCCGGGATCCTGTGATGTCCCCCGCAGTGTCCGCGGGCTCCATCCTCCTCCGAAGCCTCTCTGTGCCAGGCTCCGTTCCCTGCAAGCGTCGCGACGCACGGGGGCGGAGCCTGGCGGCAAATTAAAAAAAAAATGTAAAAATCATAACACATACAGTACTGTAATCTTACAGATTACAGTACTGTATGAAATTATTTCACATCCCTTTTGTCCCCAGTGCTTTGGCCCATGCCCTGCATGCAGTTTTATATTATATATAGTGTTCTTTCTGTCTGGAAACTGGAGATTGTCCATAGCAACCAAAAAGTGTCCCTTTACGTCAAAAATGGCTTTAGACCAGCTAGAAAACAGCGATAGTAAATTAGAACACTTGCAGAATTGAGCGATAGTGAATCGTGTGGAAATTTATTTTATTACTATTTATTTATTTTTTTTTAATTAATTTTTATTTTTTATTATTATTATTTATGTTTTTGTGTTTCAAACTTTATCATACCCGGGATATCTACTAGACTCTTGTTTGGACAGATTTAAGTGTGTTATTGTTAAGAATTACAGGCCTACAATATAAAACGCCAGATTTCCATGCAAAATAATTGTACCGCTTTCAGCACCTAAAATCCGAAATAATCATACCGCCAGGGAGGTTAAAAAAAAAAAAAAGAAGCTGTGTCCAATCACAGCTGATCACATTTAATCAAGGAAATGCCGGTTATCGGCATTCCTCTCCTCACACTGACAGAGCATCATTTCATAACAGGAGAGACCTGCACAGATAATCAGGGAACTGATCAGTGCAGCCCCAACAGTGCCCAGCAGTGCTACCTATCAGTGCCACCTATTGGTGCCTCCTCATCAGTGCAGTCTCATCAGCGCACATGAGCAATGGAGAAAAATTACTTATTTACAACATTTTCTAACAGAAACTAAGAAAAACTAAAGAAAAACTTTTTTTTCTTCAAACATTGTCAGTCTTTTTTTTTTAGCAAAAAAAAAATTAAAACCCAGTGGTGATTAAATACCACCAAAAGAAAGCTCTATCTGTCTCAAAAAAATGACAAAAAATCTCATATGTACAGTGTAGCATGACCACGCAATTGCCATTTAAAGTGTGACAGCGCTGAAAGCAGAAAGTTGACCTGGGCAGGAAGGGGGTGAAAGTGCCCGGTATTGAAGTTGTTAAATTTGGGTGTGCCCGTGAAATGGCGATAAACTTCAGTACCCTATAGTTTCCATAGACAACACTTTAAAAGCCCCTATTAGGTGATCAGTTTAGTGTTATGGAGGAGACCTGATGCTAGAAATATTGCTCTCAATCTGGCAAGCAAGGTGACATGTAACAATCGCAACTGCCATTTCCATGTGTAGGCGCCCTCAACGCATTTGTTTACATTTTGTGCGTATGTGTGGGCCTCAAAAAAATGTTTTTTTTTTTTGGGGGGGGGGGATTTTATGTCCTTAGATTTTTTACAATGCTTAACTTTTTACATCAAATAGGGAACAAAAGTCCCCTATGTGATTATTTTTTGGTGACAGATCTCCTATAATGAGACATCCAGGGTCTTATAGACTCTATAAGACCCTGGATGTCTTCCCTGTGCTCCGCTGAATGGAATGCAATGCAGATCGCATTAAAAGTATTAGGGTACTCAAGCACTAAAGTGAATATATAAACTGTAAATAGTGTACAAAGTAGTGTAAAAAATAAATAATAAACTGATATATAAAAAAGAGTTCAAATATCCAGATACTGCAGCTGCAATCATTCAGTGACACCCCACTTATAAATAGTTAAATAGATAAAGTGATGCGCTCTTAATATCTATAGGATATCCTACTATTCAATGTGCTGACAGGTCACATCCTACTTGTGGGATACTTTGTTACAATTATACAAAAACTTGAACAGTGATTAGCATAATATAAATAAATATAAATACAATGTGTTGAAAAGTCTACTGTGAAAGTCTAATTGGAGACCTCCCGGAATACAAATCCAAAAGTTATTTCACCATTTGTTCTTGTGAAATAATAAACAAACAAAAATATGTGGAAAAAGGTTGTGAGAAAATAGAGTGAAAAATATATTAAAAAAGATATATTAAATAAATATGTAGTTGGTAACAATTATAAAAGGATTACAATTGTGTGAATTCCCATACACCTTACTTGAAAAGGTGATTCCTTTGCAGGTTAGAGTAAAAATGATGATGATACTTCCTATATGTGTTAAACAAGGCTTACTGAGTCTGGTTAATCAGCAGAGGATAGGCTTACATCCGCCGGCTTGGATCATCTAATCTCCACTTCTCCCATTCATATGCTTTCCCTCATATGAAATACAAAAGTGGGACAAAAACAAGGGACCTTTGAAAAAGTCACGTGTCTAGTGACGGTGACGGAGTGAGGGAGAAGGAGCCTGTCAGCTTTTGTCAGTGTGCAGCCTGCAGTGATCCTGAATAGCAGCAGCACGGAGGAACACGGAGGCGAGTGATTTCTACTGACCATATATCAGAGAAATGCGATCTAGATCTTTTACATCATGTGAGTGGATCTATTGGGCTCTTTGTTAACTCTATTTAGTAGAAGTTATGTGCGCAATGGTCTTGTCCACTTTTGTATTTCATATGAGGGAAAAGCAAAACAAAAATCGACCAGCGCAAACCTACAACCTAACTAGAAGCAGCTAATGCACTGAGGGAAAAAATATATCAAATCCCAAAAAACTTATATGAAAAAAGCAGTACAGCGCATAAATAATCCTAAATAAAACAGTCAATAAATGTCCATTTAAAGTAGAGCCAGTTCAATTCCAGCAATTCCTTCAGTGATATTCGTGACATGCAATAGTTGATTATGTGACTGTAGTGACATGGACCTCCACCTTCGGTAGCACAAGCCGCTCACCTCTACAGATGGACCCCTGAGTAAAATCAGTCAGGTCAAATCAGCAGTTCCCTCACAGGGATAAGAGCAGGGGGCGATAAAAGCAGATCCCGGTCAAGCCTCAGCAATAAGACAATCTTGCAGTCATGACATGTAAAATATAAAGGAAATCTAGTGCTCTCTGTTGATGGCTAAAAGGTGGTTTATTTATAAACAGATTAAAACACTCACAAGCATCGCACTGTACCCCAGTGCAAAGGAAAGCAGCATAAGTGAAAAGATGATCCACATCGGATGGACGAGCGGAGCGCGGGTGACGTCACCAACCAGACAACGAGGGCGGTGCCGTACGCGTTACGTCCCTAAAGGGGGGCGGGACTTCCTCAGCGGCGGCGGCTGGCCATGACTCACCCGCTTTTATGCATATCAAATAAATGACACAGCCAATCACCATACAGGCGTACCTATCACCATGGTGACATGGTGGGAAAGCATATGAACGGGAGAAGCGGAGATTAGATGATCCAAGCCGGCGGATGTAAGCCTATCCTCTGCTGATTAACCCAGACTCAGTAAGCCTTGTTTAACAGATATAAGAGGTATCATCATCATTTTTACTCTAACCTGCAAAGGAATCACCTTTTCAAGTAAGGTGTATGGGAATTCACACAATTGTAATCCTTTTATAATTGTGACCATCTACATATTTATTTAATATATCTTTTTTAATATATTTTTCACTCTATTTTCTCACCACCTTTTTCCACATATGTTTGTTTGTTTATTATTTCACAAGAACAAATGGTGAACTAACTTTTGGATTTGTATTCCGGGAGGTCTCCAATTAGACTTTCACAGTAGACATTTCAACACATTGTATTTATATTTATTTATATTATGCTAATCACTGTTCAAGTTTTTGTATAGTTTGTAACAAAGTATCCACAACTAGGATGTGACCTGTCAGCAAATTGAATAGTAGGATATCCTATAGAGATTACGAGCGCATCACTTTATCTATTTAATGCAAATCGCATTGCAGTACAATCTTTCCTGGGATTGTTGGCTGAGGACAATGAGAGTCAGACCCGGAAGTAACGCCAATCATGTGTGTAGTTTCCCTTCCCTCTACCTGGCAACACCCACTATGTCAGTCTCAGGCCCACAGTTACCGGGGTGTGTGGAAGAAATCAGGCAGCAGTGCATCTGCCCCCATGCTTCCATCTGACAGGCAGGAGTCTGTCAGATTTACACATAATCCCGGTGTGTAAACCCCCCCTGCGGTCAGGTCCATATGATGTATGGACCCGGCAGCGAAAGGGTTAAAAAGCAAATATCACAGAACCCTGGTCCCAGGTCACATGAACTGACCCCGTCATATGAAAAGGAGCAGCATCGGTGCTGATGATAACATTTTCAATTACCAGGACTTTACAGTTCAGGTCTGCTTTAACCACTTGCCGTCCCGTGCACAGTAGATCTACTGCGAGCAGGCGGCACAGCCAGGCACCGTGACATGCTCGTGCATCACGGTGTACTTCCTGGTTGGACGGCGGGCCCCCCTGCTGTGATTGGACACAAAACAAGTTTGGCAGCTGATTTTAGCCAATGATTTTGGCTGAAGTCAGCCGATTGGCTCCAATCAAAGCACAGAGTTCTGTGTCTACAAACATCCAGAACTCCCCAACCCCTTCTCAGCCAGTGTCATTAGTACAGTGTACATGTATGATTGTATGATTAATCAACCTGTGGCCCTCAAACTGTTGTGGAACTACAAGTCCCATCATGCCTCTGCCTTTTTGAGTCATGCTTGTAACAGTCAGCCTGGCAATGCCTCATGGGACTTGTAGTTCTGTAACAATCCTTATTAGGCAAATTTATCTGGCAAGGCAAAAGACCCAGAGTCGCCCCGGTTTGGCTAAGTAAACACAGATCAGCAGGAGGATCAGGCCTAGTAGACATCTCAGACTACTATTATTCTACCATCCTCGCCCAACTCAAAGGATGGTTCCTCCCAGCAACCCAATCCCTTTGGTGCAAACTAGAATGCCAATTCATCCCTAACAGGAATCTAAAACTTTGGCTTTACAGCCTCCCTCTGAAAGCTCCGCTCTCCAAACACTTCCCTCCTACAGTCATAGCTTCAGTCAAGATCTGGAGAAAATTCATCTCCATGTCTTGGCAAAATACATCTAGAAACCCTATGCAACTCCCCATCGCTATCATTCCACTTATGATCACCAACTTAACTCTCACCTCCTGGACGAAGGACACTCCAGGCTTACTCAACGACATCATGATACACAACTGTATTAAACCATTCATGCAGCTACAGACCTAAATCTACCCAATTCATCTCACTACCAGTACCTCCAAATAGCTCACTGTATTCGCCATAACCCTCACCTTCTAACCCCAAACCCCAATATAGCTTTAACATACTACTCTCCAGGTACTAAATTTTACAAAAGGAATCTCCCTATTCTACAGCTTGCTACAGGAAAAAAATGCTCTTTCAACTCTCTAATCCATTTAGCCTATGAGAAAGAGATTTAGCACAAAGCTACAATATACCCACCAATGGGAACTAGCACTACACTCTATATAAAAGCCACTAACTGCAATGCCCTTTGGAAGTTAACTAAAAACATAACCCAAACACAAAATTAACTCCCCTCAAAAGTGCCAACTTCGATCACAACACATCCCCAAAATGTTGAAGAACCTGTGGAGCAACTGGTTCACTTCTCCATATTTTGTGGGAATGCCCAATACTAGGAGCCTACTGGTCTGCAATTTACACTCTAATATCCCAGGTCACAGAGATAACCTTGTCTCCTTCACCTGACCTAGCACTTCTGAACCTAACCATTGACAACACCCCCTACAACTTCCACAAAATAGTAACTCACATCCTACTAGCAGCCAGACAAAATATCACAAAAATGTGGTAAGTAAATAGAAGGGGTTATACCGCGCTAAAGTGTGCAATAAACATATACAGCAGCAACAAAAACTATTAGATATCTCCACAGTGCAAAAAATGTATATAAATAAGTTGAGCTCATATACAGCATGAGTGATCACAAAAAATGAATAAAAAAATGAAATAAAGTGCAAGTGCAACACAAATATAAGTCTACGAGTAAAGACTGCTTTGTGATGTGAGGCAGAAGATTTTATGCTTAGAAAAAAAAATATAGCGAGCTTTCATACATTGACAGATTGCTTGGTCCACAATACTTACAGATACAATAAGTGCCACTTGGTGAAAACTACGTGATTTCCCATTTTCAAGTTGGATATTGAGGAGGACCTATAGACCCTGCAGAGGGCTAAGTCTGCTGGCGTATATGACCTTGCTCTTTAGAGGGTCCACCCGTTCCGGTAAGAGTCCCCACGTATCGAGTGGGTTTTTTCTATTCAAGATACCCCCCATCTCCTTGGTGAGGGTGGAGGTGACCTGGAGTTCACCACCTCATTGGAATCACCCCCTCTCACACTGTGGAATCAATATGTTTTTTTCATTTATTTTATAGACCTATATTTGTGTTGCACTTGCACTTTATTTCATTTATTTAATCATTTTTTGTGATCACTCACACTATATATGAACGCAACTTATTTATATACAACATCACAACCGGCTGCGGATCGTGCTCTCCATTTCAGGGACGAATCTGGGATGAATCTTTGCCTGAATTCGGCCCTCATATGGATCCAAAGACACACAGCATTTCTGTGCAGTGCACTCCACAGATATGTGAACCGGCTCCATAGAGAGTCGGTCACATTCTCCTGCTATGCGAATTGGCATAAGTGTGAACCCAGCCTCAGTGTTTAATACTCACCTGTGCTTATCTCTGGAGGGATCTCTTCCTTCTTACATGGATCATCCTCCATCATATACAGTTCTTCCTCCTCCCCTGCATTTTCCACTTTAATATTAATCAAAGTTTCACCCTAGAACAAACAAGGGGCATTAAAATACATTCTTTATTGATTGGATATTAAAAAAAACCCTGCAGGGAGAGTGGGGTCTGTGCCTAGGTGTCATGACAAGGTTCACAAAGCACAACTGTCCTGTACCAGCAAAACCACCCAGGTATGCCAAAGGGGATCAGTTACCTTGTAATAGATATTAAAGAAGAAGTTCAGGCAAAACTAACTCTAAATCTAGTCTATCTAGCCCTAAAAAGCAAAAAAATCGCTATACTGTACATATCTTTTCTGCAGCGGCTCGATTGCACATTGAGCTGTCAGCGGTGGCTTGTGTGTGTAGGAGTGTGCAGGAGAGGCAGCTGACAACGGAAGCCTCATAGTAAGTTTATGGGTGACGTCACTTCCCAGCCATTGTCAATTCTCTCCTGTGCACAGCATTCATCACTGGAGACCGCACTGGAGTGGCTGCAGAAAAGGTATGTATAGAGATTTTTCCTTTACAGGGTTAGATAGATTAGTCTAAGGATGTGGCTGCCAGTAGATTTAGAGTTAGTTAGTTTTTGCCTAAACTTCTACTTTAACGCAACCTTTTCTTTGTTCTTCCTGTCCAGCCAGCTTGATCTCCCCGAGGTTTTGTCCACCTTAATCCCCTATTCTATCTTTCCTTACTCTGACTGGCTGCCCTTCTTCTATCCAAATCTGGAATCTTTTTCATCTTGGTGTCTGACCTACCTGAGAGTTCAATGGAATCTTGTGGCTCTCCTGGTAGCTCGAAAGAGATGAACATTTCTCTGTTGTATCTGAAGGAATTTCCTCCTCACTCTGCTCATCATCCCTCATGTACGTCTCTTCTTCTCTGTCTTTAATCCTATATTCAGTCAGTTTTTCTTTCTACATAACACACAAAGCAATACAATTATTATCCAGCTGCAGGCACATGGTTGAACTCTGATCATCCTACCTGATCCTCCTGAGGGATCTCTTGATGTTCCTGTGTGGAGTCCCGGGAATACAGAGGACAGGGACATCTCTCTGGGGGATTTCTGTTACTGGATCCATCTGTAGGAAACACACACACTGACTGAATACATTGTTTCTATGTCTTTATATCAGAGGATGTGTGTATCTAGGGGGATCCTCAATACTCTTCTCTCCTTTACAAGAAATGAAAGTATCCTCTTACCCGGTGATGTGAGGGTTGGCCGGTTCTCCATCATGACATCCTTGTAGAGATACTGGTGTCCTTCTATATACTCCCACTCCTCCATGGAGAAATAGACAGTGACATCCTGATGCCTTATAGGAACCTGACACACACAATGATACAGTCATCATCCAGACACCTCCCTTGTCCGTTACTGGATAATGTCCCAGAATTCCACCGCTCACCTCTCCCGTCAGCAGCTCAATGATCTTCTGGGTGACTTCTAGAATCTTCTTATCGGTGTTCCTCTCAGGTGTCAGGAAGGAAAGTGAAGGCACTGAGGTGGGGCTGTGGCTGCTGATCTGCCCTCCAGACACACAGGAATGGTTGTTCAGAGCCATAAAGTCATTAGACTTCTTTATTGGTCCATAATCCTACATAGAGATAAAAGATTGCACATTGAACACTTGCTAACTGACCCATCATCTCAGGTGGCTTAATAAGCTCTGTTCTATTAAGTGATGTCATGTGACCTCCCAGAATCCTCCTCACCTCTCCAGTCAGCAGGTAGATGATATCTAGGGAGAGCTGTAATATCCTCTCAGTAATATGACTCAGTTCCTTCTCCATCCTCAAGGCTGAGACCAGGACTAACCTCTGCTTCTTCCAGAAGGCAATGACATTGATATCACTACAAAGATAAACACATGGCCCTATATAAATCCCCATAATATACAGAACAAATGAGATAAGTAATAAAGGTGCTGGATATGACAAAGAAAGGCCATCAATCAGTGAGCATGCCCACCTCTTTCATTCACTGGATTTTAGTTATTTTAAGACTGGAAGTTGAGCATCACATATGGGCATCACCTACAATGATGTGCATGCAAAAACAGCCTGCATAGGAATGCCCACTCCACCCACTAAGACATTACATTTGTATAACGCTTCCCAAGAGCCAGTCTACTACTTGCATCAAGACTGGTGGCTCTTGAGAAAAGCACTAAGGCAGGGTGCTGTAATGTTTTCAGGAAGCTATCTACAGTACCCCGCTGTCCCCTTCCACAGCCATGATCTTTCTGCATTGCATAGAGAAGCCCAGAGACTCAGTGATGACATCACAGGGTCTATCATTAGGTATGTCATGAAAATGGAAACATTTTATTGAATCATTTCATTACCATGTTGATGGAGTGAGGGAAGCGAGTAACCAGGGAATGCAAAATATAATTAGAATAAACTTCAAGATTAAATAAGTAAATGCACAGGATAACATTAATAAAAATATAAAATTCATTTGGTAGAGTGTTGTATGACAGAGCAATTGTCCATCAAACTATCACAGCACTGAGGAGTATATACAGGCTGGCAGTCCGCCCAGACACGAGACGACATGTGGCTGATGTCACATCTATCCGGATATGTAGACACCTGCCTGCTGCCAGGGAAAAATCTTGTTCTAGGTCCACAGTCTCTGGCCACCTCCCGTTCCCCGTCCACGGTCTCTGGCCACCTCCCGTTCCCCGTCCACGGTCTCTGGCCACCTCCCGTTCCCCGTCCACGGTCTCTGGCCACCTCCCGTTCCCCGTCCACGGTCTCTGGCCACCTCCCGTTCCCCGTCCACGGTCTCTGGCCACCTCCCGTTCCCCGTCCACGGTCTCTGGCCACCTCCCGTTCCCCGTCCACGGTCTCTGGCCACCTCCCGTTCCCCGTCCACGGTCTCTGGCCACCTCCCGTTCCCCGTCCACGGTCTCTGGCCACCTCCCGTTCCCCGTCCACGGTCTCTGACCACCTCCCGTTCCCCGTCCACGGTCTCTGGTCACCTCCCGTTCCCCGTCCACGGTCTCTGGTCACCTCCCGTTCCCCGTCCACGGTCTCTGGTCACCTCCCGTTCCCCGTCCACGGTCTCTGGTCACCTCCCGTTCCCCGTCCACGGTCTCTGGTCACCTCCCGTTCCCCGTCCACGGTCTCTGGTCACCTCCCGTTCCCCGTCCACGGTCTCTGGCCACCTCCCGTTCCCCGTCCACGGTCTCTGGTCACCTCCCGTTCCCCGTCCACGGTCTCTGGTCACCTCCCGTTCCCCGTCCACGGTCTCTGGTCACCTCCCGTTCCCCGTCCACGGTCTCTGGTCACCTCCCGTTCCCCGTCCACAGTCTCTGGTCACCTCCCGTTCCCCGTCCACAGTCTCTGGTCACCTCCCGTTCCCTGTCCACGGTCTCTGGTCACCTCCCGTTCCCTGTCCACAGTCTCTGGCCACCTCCTGTTCCATGTGCCCACTCTTTGGTCACCTCCCATTTTTCTTCCACAGTCTCTGGATGCCTACTATTCCACATCCAACGTCTCTGACCATCTCCTATTCCACATCCTCAGTCAATGTCCATCTTTTGTTCCACACCCCCACTCTTTGGCCATCTCCTGTTCCACGTCCCCAGTCCCAGACAGTTTTTTGTAACATCACAGTCACAGAATATTATAAGTAGACCTTTGGTGATTTCAGTGGCTGCATCTGAAGCCCACTACATCAAATACATTTACCACTATTAATTTAATTCCCACTTACCAATGATGTGACAGCCCAGAGGTGCTGTGTAAAAACTGTATATAACAACAAGAGTAATAATGTACCCACATACACAAGTATTGAATAAACAAATCTAATAAAATATAATAACGTAATAATTACAGCAGTCTTTCCCATGCCTGAATATCTTCCACTCCTCACACTGCAATGAATGCGAGCTTATTCAGCCCATGATATACAAAACCAGCTGCTTCTATCAGCACTTCGGCGACCACTTCCTACTTCCGCTCTGTGCGTTCCATGAGTTCCTGGTTGCCATAGTGACGCCCAGAGCGCCTGGAGAATCCTCCTGAGGTTAGACGGTGATAGATTACTTTCTTTTTAGAATCACCACTAGAGGGCGGTCGCGTGCCGCGTGAGAGAAGGAAATGTCTTCAGCTCAGGAGCGGCGGCCATTTTGTCGTGGAACTGTTTTTTTTTTTATTATTATTATTATTATTATTTTTAAACATACCTGAATAGTATGGGATTGAAACAACCTATAGTTGCCCAGAATGCTGTTATATAGCTCTGAATTTAACAATGTTTTCAGTGTGATAAAAAAAGTATTTTCACTAAACTGTTTTTTTGTAGCACAGATTTTTTTTTTTTTTTTTTACACACCAGTTTAGATATTGCACCTTTATGCCAGAGCAATTAATTTTTACCTATTGAATTGGTGATAATTGCAATTATTAAAGTTGGGAAGATTTGCACACGAACAAGCATTTTATTGCAGAAGAAACAAACTCTGGAGATTTCATAAAGGGTGTCTAATGCACCGTACACACGATCCGAAAATCGCACAACAGAAATAGTTGCCAACAGTCCCGATTTTTCTGGGACAATCCCAAATTTGGGACCCTCGTCCTGATTTAAGCCTAACCCGATAATTTTCCCGGGGTTTTGAGTTTGTCCCGAGAAAATCGGGAATGTTTTTGCTAAAAAACGGCAGCGGCTACACAAACATATCCGCCGCCGCCACCACGAGTGTTATTTCCCCTTGTGTTCAGTGCAGAGGAGAGGGGCAGCCAATCGGCTTCTCTCTTCAGTGTACAAATAGAAAATTCTATTGTACACTGAAGCCTATTGGCTGCAGGGATTGGCGGCCCCTCCCCGCTCTCCACTGAACACAAGGATGTAATCTTTTGGATGAGGTACAGGGAGAGATGGAGCTGGGTTCTGTTAGACCATGCTCGGCTGGGGACTCCTGGTGTGAGGGGGGGTCCGCTGGGGACTCCTGATGTGAGGGGGGTCCGCTGGGGACTCCTGGTGTGAGGGGGGGGTCCGCTGGGGACTCCTGATGTGAGGGCGGGTCCACTGGGGACTCCTGATGTGAGGGGGGGTCCGCTGGGGACTCCTGGTGTGAGGGGGGGTCCGCTGGGGACTCCTGATTAGAGGGGGGGGGGTCCGCTGGGGACTCCTGGTGTGGGGGGGGTCCGCTGGGGATTCCTGATGTAAGGGAGGGTCCACTGGGGACTCCTGGTGTGAGGGGGGGTCCGCTGGGGACTCCTGGTGTGAGGGGGGGTCCGCTGGGGACTCCTGGTGTGAGGGGGGCTCCGCTGGTGACTCCTGATGTGAGGAGGGCTCCGCTGAGGACTCCTGATGTGAGGGGGGCTCCGCTGGGGACTCCTGATGTGAGGGGGGGCTCCGCTGGGGACTCCTGATGTGAGGGGGTCCGCTAGGGACTCCTGATGTGAGGTGGGGGTCCGCTGGGGACTCCTGGTGTGAGGGGGGATCTGCTAGGGACTCCTGGTGTGAGGGGGGATCCGCTGGGGACTCCTGATGTGAGGGGGGTCCGCTGGGGACTCCTGATGTGAGGGGGGGCTCCGCTGGGGACTCCTAATGTAAGGGGGGCTCTGCTGGGGACACTTGATGTAAGGGGGGCACCGCTGGGGACACCTAATGTAAGGGGGCTCCACTCGGGACACCTGATGTAAGTGGGGGCTCCGCTGGGGACTCCTGATGTGAGGTGGGGGTCCGCTGGGGACTCCCGGTGTGAGGGGGGTCCGCTGGGGACTCCTGGTGTGAAGGGGTCCGTTGGGGACTCCTGATGTGAGAGGGGTCCGCTGGGGACACCTGGTGTGAGGGGGGTCCGCTGGGGACTCCTGGTGTGAGGGGGGTCCACTGGGGACACCTGATGTAAGTGGGGGCTCCGCTGGGGACTCCTGATGTGAGGTGGGGGTCCGCTGGGGACTCCTGGCGTGAGGGGGGTCCGCTGGGGACTCCTGGTGTGAAGGGGTCCGCTGGGGACTCCTGATGTGAGAGGGGTCCGCTGGGGACACCTGGTGTGAGGGGGGTCCGCTGGGGACTCCTGGTGTGAGGGGGGGGGTCAGCTGGGGACTCCTGATGTGAGGGGGGGATCCGCTGATGTAAGAGGGGGCTCCGCTGGGGACACCTGGTGCAAGGGCGGACTCTGCTGGGACACCTGATGCAAGGAAGGACTCTGCTGGGACACCTGATGCAAGGAAGGACTCTGCTGGTGGCAGGCGACGTGGCAGGTGACACGCTCATGGATCCCACTGATTCAGCATTATGGTGAGTTGAATGATTTCATTTTATATTACAATGTAATAATAGAAATAATGCACTTCAATCATCCTGACACCAAAACAACCATGGTGCCGGGATGATTGAAGTGCTAACGCCAGGTGTTTGGAGTATCTTTTTCTGCTGATTGTTAAACTTTCTAGAATACACATATTTGCATTGTTGTGTAGGATCTGGGCCTGCTGTGCCTCCATCCCTCTCCCTCCCTTTCCCTCTCCATCCCTCATTTATCTCAGACTCTAACCACACCCCCTTTGAGCCATGCCCATTTAAGACACGCCCACTATTCCGCGTAAACCACGCCCATTTTTCGCCGCGGCACGCTTCGCGAGCCACCTTTTTATTTTTCCCATATGCCACGCCCCCAAAAACGCATGCCCTGCCCCCTAATTATAATAAGACTCCGTCTACAGCCAAAAAAGTGTCCCTAAAAATTTTTTCGCAATGTTGGCAACTATGACGACAGATCGTTTGTTTCTTTTTGCATGCTAGTCGTATATCAAACCTGAAGAGTTTACTAAAGTTCTCGTACGACAGAATAAAAAATCGGAAGTGATGTCATGTGTTGTAGTGTATTTGTATTGTTTTTTCGGATGACAACTGTACTTACTGATTAAACGAAAATTGTACGATCTGGTATCATACAAGAAAAATTTCCGTGCTTGTCCGATAAAATAAGATCGGATGAACTGTCGTGATCGGCTCTCGAAAGCTGTGTACTAATGATTCGATTATCGTACGGTCGTGTAAAGCAGTATTTTTCGTCCGATTTTCAGGTCGTGTGTTCGGCCATTAGACACTGTTTAGATTTCCAACAAATGTCGGTGTGGGTAACAAATTCATATAGTTACATAATTACATATAGTTAGTCAGGTTGAAAAAAAGACCATCTAGTTCAACCCATTAAAAAAAAAAAAAATCATACAATCCCATATACACAATCCTATTCCCACAGTTGATCCAGAGGAAGGCAAAAAAAACCCCAGCAAAGCATGATCCAATTTGCTACAGCAGGGGAAAAAATTCTTTCCTGATCCCCCGAGAGGCAATCTGATATTCCCTGGATCAACTTTACCTATAAATGTTAGTACCCAGTTATATTATGTACATTTAGGAAAGTATCCAGGCCTTTTTTTAAGCAATCTACGGAGCTGGCCAGAACTACCTCTGGCAGGAGTCTATTCCACATTTTCACAGCTCTTACTGTGAAGAACCCTTTCCGTACTTGAAGATGAAATCTTTTTTCCTCTAGACGTAAAGAGTGCCCCCTTGTCCTCTGTGGTGACCTCAAAGTGAATAACTCAACAACAAGTTCACTATATGGACCCCTTATGTATTTGTACAGGTTGATCATTCCCCCCCTCATCTCCCCGATTATCCTTTTTGAGAACTGGTGCCCAAAACTGAACTGCATATTCCAGATGAGGCCTTACTAATGATTTGTACAGGGGCAAAATTATATCTCTCTCTCTGGAGTCCATACCTCTCTTAATACAAGAAAGGACTTTTCTCGCTTTGGAAACCGCAGCTTGGCATTGCATGTTATTAAGGGGTTAACTGTGTTCCCTAGGTGAGTAATAACTGTGGGGGGGATGGGACTGACTGGGGGAGGAGACTGATCGGTATTCCTATATACTAGGAACACATAAGTGTCTCCTCTCCCCTGGCGGGACTTGGATCTGTGTGTTTACACACACAGATCCACGGTCCTGCTCTGCCGTGAGCGATTGCGGGTGCCATAGCGGACATCGCGGCCGCCGGGCACACGCATGGGCTCCCCCTATACCAGCAGGAAACCAAGGACGTCATATGATGCCCGCTCTGGATAGGAGAGCCACGTCATATGACTATGGGCGGGATGGGAAGTGGTTAAAGTGGATGTAAACCCTCACATATACCCAGTGAAGTGAACACCCTCAGATGATACACAGAGATTAAACAAATCTCCTTACATAAGTTTTACATGTATATCTGCTGTCTTCAGCTCTATATACTTTTAGAAAGTGCACATACTATTAGAATTTTCTCTTCCGGATTCACCTGTGGGTGTGGATTCTTGCCATACACTGTGAGACAGCTGATTGGAGGAAAGGCACCCCCCCTCCACATAGGCAGAAAAAGGAAGGAACAATGCAGAGCTGTTCTGTGAATAGACCAGCTCTCTGCTAATCTTTTCATAGCACCTACCCAGACACAAAATTCAGCCTGGTTTTAATACAGTTGATAGAGAACTTGTCAGAATTTATCAGGCTGATAACAGAAGAACAGAGCAGTAGAAAGACACGAGACTTAGGGCTTTGAAGAAATATAAGAAAACACTGCAGATATATGTGGCCAGCTCAAATTTCATGAATGGGGTTTACATCCACTTTTAAGTTTACGATCTACTAAAACCCCCATATCCTTCACCGCCATTGATTCCCCCAGTTGTACTCCCCCTAGTGTGTATGATGTATGCATATTCTTAGCCCCCAAGTGCATAACTTTACATTTATCTACATTAAACCTCATCTGCCACATAGTCGCCCAATTAAACAGTGCATTGAGGTATGTATGTACATAATTAAAATAGTATTTAAAATTAGGACTGTGACTTTGTATAGCAGTGACTGTCGGAAAAGCCCCTCTCTGACTGTTATAGTACTACTGTGCTATTGTATGTGCAGGAATGGAGAAAAAAGGAAATGGTTTGGGGCTGAATAGACTTTGAGGGAAAACACAAAAGTAAATCTAATTAAATATCTGGACTGACTATATTGATGGTATAACATGATCAGGGTAATAGTGGCTGGTAGGTGGAATCGGGGCAGGGGCGGATCCACAGTTTAGGCTCGGGAGGGGCACTGCCAGAAAATATGTTTTTTTGTGGGCAATGTATCGGGGAAATGGCTGGTGTTACTTCTTCAATCATCCCGGCACCATGGTTGTTATGGTGTCAGGATGATTGAAGCGCATTATTTCTATTATTACATTGTTATATAAAATGAAATGGTTCAACTCACCATAATGCAGAATCAGTGGGAGCCCTGAGTGTGTCACTTGCCACCTTCGCCTGCCCAACAGATGCGGATTGTAACTTGGGATGCCATCTAACACACGTTGCGGATTGTCATTTGCCACACCACCTGCCACATGTTGCGAATTGTCACTTGCCACCCTCACCTGCCACCAGATGCGGATTGTCACTTGCCACATGTTGCGGATTGTCACTTGCCACATGTTGCGGATTGTCACTTGCCACCGTCACCTGCCACACGTTGCAGATTGTCACTTGCCACAAGTTGCGGTTTGTCACTGCCACGTCCCTGCCACAAATTGCGGATTGTCACTTACCTGCCACCAGATGCAGATTGTCACTTGCCACATCACCTGCCACAAGTTGCGGACTGTCACTTGCCACGTCACCTGCCACTCGCTGCGGACTGTCACTTGCCACACGTTGCGGATTATCCCCTTGCCATGTCACCTGTCACTCGTTGCCGATTGTCACTTGCTGTGTCACTTTCCTGCTAAAAATTGGGGTTTGGATGTTGGTGGTGGACAAGGAGGCAGAATAAGTTGCTCTGGCAGCTGGGGTGTACTGTGCACTAGTCTCTGCTTGGGTGATTGAGGAGGAGGAGGATGAGGATGGTTTAGTAAGCCAGTCCACCACCTCGTCTGCATGCTGTGGCTGGATACCATGGGCATCATCACGAAACAGAGGAAATGGTGCCCTGCCCGAGGATAGACCGCGTCCACCTTTGCCTGTAGACACATACGCTTCTGGCCCCCTCATAGTGCCATGGGACATCTGCCTCTCCTTGTTGGCCTCTCAGACATGATAGGGGGGGGGGTTATTACCGAAATGTAATAGTGACAAGGAAATGTGTACATGGATGCATTTTAATCAATGGAAAGTGGTGTTTGGTGCACTCTAACCTGAGTACTCACTACACAGACACACTGCACTGACGCACTTCAATATACTGCAGTAAAAGTGCAGGGGCGGGGCCAGGGGGTGGCAAAATGAGGTTTCGCCTAGGGTGTTGAAAATCCTTGCACCGGCCCTGGTGGGGTGGGTCTATGAGCAATGAGCCATGATTGGGTACAGTCATCATTACTTTCTCTGATTATGGCTCTGACAGTGTTCTGTGCCCTGATTGGGCAAATCCTTCATTGCTTCAGACATTCAGGGCTTTCAATGCACTGTGTGATGTGTAGTACATTGTGGGGCGCTCGGCGGGCCAAACAAACGGTCGAACGCCCAGACAATTCACGTGTTCGCCGAACAGGCAAACAGCAAATGTTCGGCCCAACACTATTCAGCATTGCGTTACTTTAACTGGCAATTGCGCAGTCATGCAACACTGTACACAAATTACATTTTTTTCACACAAATAGAGCTTTCTTTTATTGGCATCTGATCACCACTGTTTTTTTTTTTTTTTGCGATATAAATGGAAAAAGACCAAAAATTTTGAAAAAATAATATTTTCTTATTTCTGTTATAAAACATATCCAATCAATTGTCTTCATAAAATTAGGACCAAATTTATTCTGCTACATTTCTTTGGTAAAAAAATCCCAATAAGTGTATATTAATTGGCTTGGGTAAAAATTATGTTTTACATATTTGAAAATTGATCAATTCTGATTTACTGATGGGCTCTTATTTCTTGAGGCCCTTTTAAATGCAAGAACAGTACAAATACCCCACAGATGGTCCAGTTTTAGTATTTGGTAAAAGGCATGGCAAGTTATTTGAAGTTGTAAAAAAAACACATTTTATTAAATTTCTTAATTTTTAACAAAATTGTGACAAAAAAATTACATTTTTATTTTATATACTGTCACCAGTGCTGTATAGCATCATTATATGATTGGTGTGGCAAAGAAACAGTTAGTTGTGTGCATAACAAGTATAATGTGTGCTGCTTTTACTAGTAGATGTGGCAAATTTTTCTCCCTGCTTTGCATTGAGAAAAAAGCAGTCACATCTCTGCTCTCTGTACAGAGCTTTGTGTTGTTTGTAAACACAGGGCTCTGCACTGTGATTGGCTAAGCCGAACAGCAGGTCCTGGCCATAAATCATTGGCTGGGATCTGCTAACCGACTTGTTGTTGCTGGAAATGCCAGCTCACGTATATGTATGTGATCCGACGCAGAGGTCCTGATTTCTCTCTCTCTCTCTCTCTCTCTCTCTCTCTCTCTCTCTCTCTCTCTCTCTCTCTCTCTCTCTCTCTCTCTCTCTCGCTCTCTATATCTATATCTATATATATATATATATATATATATATATATATATAATTCCTCTATATAGATCTTTATATCACTAGAGGGATCACCAGCAGGAGAAAGGAGGTCCTGATTCCTCTATATAGACCTTTATATCACTAGAGGGATCACCAGCAGGAGGAAGGAGGTCCCAACTCTCCTATATAGATCTTTAGTTAGACCTCATTTAGAATGCTGTGTCCAGTTCTGGTGACCTCACTTACAAAATGATATTGATAAGACAGGATTCCAGAGACGGGTAACAAAAATGGTGAAAGGTCTGGAGGATAAAACATATGGACAGCGACTTCAGGAACTTAATATGTACAGTCTGGAGGAAAGAAGGGAAAGGGGAGACATGATTGAAACCTTCAAATACTTCAAAGAGGGTAAAAAAAGTTCAGGAGGGCAGTGTTTTCAATATGAAACAAAAATCAAGAGCATGGGGACATGACCTCAAACTAACTGGAGGAAAGTTCAAAACTAATCATAGAAAGTATTTTTTTACTGAAAGGGTAGTTGATGCTTGGAATAGACTTCCAGCAGAGGAAACGAGTTAGTGAACAGTAAATGACTCCAAACATGTGTAGCACCCTGGGGTTTAGTCAGCGAGCTCCCCACCAAATTCCTTGTCAGGTGTAGCTACCATAGTTAAATTGTTAGAGATCCATTGATTTCTTCCTAAGTTTGGCCTTGTTGTATTTTTCTCTTCTACCACTAGGTGGCCGGGCACTTGGTGGTACTAGATATGAGAAGGACAACTCAAGGTCAGGTTATGGGTATATGGGGTATCTCAGCCAATGGGCAGGGCATTATGCCCTGTCCACACGGTCGGATTTTCCGACGGAAAATGTGTGATAGGACCTTGATGTCGGAAATTCCGACCGTGTGTGGGCTCCATCGCACATTTTCCATCTGAATTTCCAACACAAAGTTTGAGAGCTTGCTATAAAATTTTCCAACAACAAAATCCGTTGTCGGAAATTCCGATCGTGTGTATACAAATCTGACGCACAAAGTGCCACGCATGCTCAGAATAAATTAAGAGACGAAAGCTATTGGCCCCGTTTATAGTCCTGACGTACGTGTTTTACGTCACCGCGTTCAGAACGATCAGATTTTCCGACAACACTGTGACCGTGTGTATGCAAGAGAAGTTTGAGCCAACATCCGTCGGAAAAAAATCCATGGATTTTGTTGTCGGAATGTCCGATCAATGTCCGACCGTGTGTACAGGGCATTATTGTTATGCAGTATAATATTAACATCGATGACCGTTACTTGGTATAGGGAGTGAATTTGGCTAGGAGAGCCTCGTCATTCATGTTAAGATTGTAAACATAAATTTTAGGAATTAATATTGAAACAAAGAGAAAAAACAAGGGAAAAATGAGGGGGAGGGGATCAAGTGCTGGGTGTGGATTGGGGAAGAAAGGGATGGAAAGGGGGGAAAAGGAGGGAAGAAGAGACAGAGGGAAAGTAAGTAAGAAGAAATCGGGGAAGAGTGTGAGAGCTGCTGAGGAGACATTCAGAGAAGAGTAACTAGGGAACAATGGGGGAGGGGGACCCTTAAGTACATGCCCTGCCCATCCCAATGTCATGTTACATGCTAGGATGATCATGTCGGGGGTCAACAACATGTTTGCGAGAGTATCGGAGGCGGACAAGCGGAGCCAGATGGACCACAGTATCTTATACTTATCAAAGGTGTCGTTGTCAAGGGCTAGCATCTCCTCCATGCTCATGGTGTCGTTCATAATCGAGACCCATTGTGATAAGGGAGGAGTGGTGGATGACTTCCAAAAGGATGGGATGAGCTGTCTAGCTGAAGACATAAAGAAATAGAGGAGGCTCCGTTTCTGTGATGTTATTGATCCCGGGGGTACAGAGAGAAGGGCAATCTTAGGGGAAGGTGTCAGCGTTTGATCATAGATTTTGTTATAGCATTCAAATACCTGAATCCAGAAGGGACGGATCCTCTCGCATTCCCACCAGACATGTAGGTAGGTCCCTGTAGATGTAGAACATCGCCAGCAGGATGCTGAGGTGAATGGGAAAATTTTGTGTAATGTGGAGGGGTCCCCTGTACCATCTTGACAAAATCTTGTTATTCTGTTCCTGCGAGTAGCAGGATATCGTGGATTTATGAGTAAAATGGAACAAGGTCTGCCAATCTGGTCGGGGGATGTCCTCTCCCAAGTATGCAGACCACATCCTGGGGCAAGATGGGAGATCATTATGTGTAAGAGCTTGTAAGAGACAATATATGGTCGAGAGGAGGTGTCTGGGTGTCTCAGAGAGGGAGCACAGCCATTCAAATTCTGTACAGGAGCGGTGGATTTGGGAGGAAGAATGTAAATGTTTTGCGAATGTAGATAAGTGGAGGGTGGTGAGCCAATCGTAGGATCGGTGTTGTTGTCGGTGTTACAGGTGTCCCTTGTATTGGGTGTAGAAAGGAGTGCGCTTGGGGCCAGTCAGTCCTTTTGAAGGGACCCATTGTTGTGGTTCCTATACCCTGAGGAAAATGCAGGGTTATCGAATAGGGAAGATAATGGAGAGGGATCGGAGGACAGAGTGGAACACAAAACCCCTATTATACCAGAGTCAAAGAGTGGCGAGCGTTAGCGGTGAAGAAGAGGGCATACGGGTGATATCAGTTTTATATCCCCATAGCAGTGCTCGGAGGTCTACGGGAGCTAAATCCTGTTCTATGGCAACAGAAGCCTTTAGGAAGGGACAGGGGAACCATTCCAGGATGCGTGCCACATGGGTGGCTTTGTAATAGGTCTCGTAGTCAGGCAGGCCCGCTCCACCCCGTAGCTTTGGACGGGTGAGCAAATTGTATTTCACCCTAGGTAACCCCCGGTTCCACATAAATCTAATAGCGGGTGAGCGTAGAGATGTAAAGAAGGATTTGGGAACTATAATGGGGATCGTTTGGAGGAGGTACAGTGGGGACGGAAAGTATTTAGACTCCCTTAAATTTTAAACTCTTTGTTATATTGCAGCCATTTGCTAAAATCATTTAAGTTCATTTTTTTTCATCATTAATGTACACACAGCACCCCATATTGACAGAAAAACACAGAATTGTTGACATTTTTGCAGATTTATTAAAAAAGAAAAACTGAAATATCACATGGTCCTAAGTATTCAGACCCTTTGCTGTGACACTCATATATTTAACTCAGGTGCTGTCCATTTCTTCTGATCATCATTAAGATGGTTCTACACCCTCATTTGAGTCCAGCTGTGTTTGATTATACTGATTAGACTTGATTAGGAAAGCCATACACCTGTCTATATAAGACCTTACAGCTCACAGTGCATGTCAGAGCAATTGAGAATCATGAGGTCAATGGAACTGCCTGAAGAGCTCAGAGGCAGAATTGTGGCAAGACACAGATCTGGCCAAGGTTACAAAAAAAATTCTGCTGCACTTAAGGTTCCTAAGAGCACAGTGGCCTCCATAATCCTTAAATGGAAGACATTTGGGATGACCAGAACCCTTCCTAGAGCTGGCCGTCTGGCCGGACTGAGCTATTGGGGGAGAAGAGCCTTGGTGAGAAAGGTAAAGAAGCCAAAGATCACTGTGGCTGAGCTCCAGAGATGCAGTCGGGAGATGGGAGAAAGTTGTGGAAAGTCTGCAGCCCTCCACCAGTCAGGGTTTTATGGCAGAGTGGCCCGATGGAAGCCTCTCCTCACCTCAAGACACATGAAAGCCCGCCTGGAGCTTGCTAAAAAACACCTGAAGGACTCCAAGATGGTGAAAAATAAGATTCTTTGGTCTGATGAGACCAAGATAGAACTTTTTGGCCTTAATTCTAAGCCGTATGTGTGGAGAAAACCAGGCACTGCTCATCACCTGTCCAATACAGTCCCAACAGTGAAGCATGGTGGTGGCAGCATCATGCTGTGGGGGTGTTTTTCAGCTGCAGGGACAGGAAGACTGCTTGCAATCGAGAGAAAGATGAATGCGGCCAAGTACAGGGATATCCTGGACGAAAACCTTCTCCAGAGTGCTCAGGACCTCAGACTGGGCTGAAGGTTTACCTTCCAACAAGACAATGACCCTAAGCACACAGCGAAAATAACGAAGGAGTGGCTTCACAACAACTCTGTGACTGTTCTTGAATGGCCCAGCCAGAGCCCTGATTTAAACCCAATTGAGCATCTCTGGAGAGACCAAAAAATGGCTGTCCACCAAGAGTTTAACATCCAACCTGACAGAACTGGAGAGGATCTGCAAGGAGGAATGGCAGAGGATCCCCAAATCCAGGTGTGAAAAACTTGTTGCATCTTTCCCAAAAAGACTCATGGCTGTATAAGATGATACTAAATACTGAGCTTCAGTCTTGGATATATTAAGTTTGAAATTGCTAAAGGAGCCAAATCGACGGAATTCTGAGAAAAGGGATGGTAAGGAGGTAGGGGGGTGTTGCATATAAACCAGGAGGTCATCGGCATATAGGGATAATTTATAATGGGAAGAGGGTGTTTGGATACCGTGGATGGAGGTGTTTTGTCTAATGGCACAGGCTGGGTGTTCTATAACAATGACAAACAGGAGGGGAGAAAGGGGACAGCCCTGCAAAGTGCCATTGGAGATATCGAATGGTTCAGAGGCAGTGCCATTTACTAAGACCGAGGCCAAAGGTTGGGAGTATAGGGACAGCATCTTAGAGATAAAGGTTGTTCCTAAGCCTAACTGTTCTAACGAGAGTCGGAGGAATCTCCAGTTGACTCTATCGAGTGCTTTTTCAGCGTCGAAGGAGAGAAGACAGGCTTTCAGGTCTTTGCGTTGAATAAGGGAGATGATGTGAATAGTTTTGGTGGTATTGTCCCTTGCCTCGTGACCTGGGACAAATCCCACTTGGTCGTTATGGATCAGAGGAGATAAGCGGTTGGCCAATACCTTTGCAAACAGTTTAAGGTCTATGTTGAGCAGAGGTATTGGCTGGTAGCTGCTACATTGGGATGGGTGTTTGCCTGGCTTGGGTAATATGGAGATATTAGCACACAATAAACCTTTAGGTGGCGGGTGGGAGTCGTCTATGGTATTGTACGCCTTAGTCATAAGTGGAGCTAGTTGATGGGCAAAAGTTTTGTAAAAACGGCGGGTGTACACATCCGGGCCAGGGCATTTGCCTATCTTCAGATCTTTGATGGCGCCTAGAGATTAGGGTGCGACCAGAGGTTTGTCTAGTTCTTCAGCATCTGGTGTGTTGATAGTGGGTACTGCCATTTCCATAATGTAGTCTTGCATTTCGTCGCTCGAGGAGGTGGTATGTGTGTTTGTGGACTGTAAGTTGTAGAGTTGGGAATGGTATGCCCAAAAGGCAGAGGATATGCCTTTCGTGTTGAACGTTTTATTTTGATTGGGATGTGTAATAAAGGGAATGGAGTATCGGGGTGGCCTAGGGTGGAGGACCTATGCCAGGTGTTTGCCGCATTTGTTTGCTAAAGAGTAGTGATAATTGCGTGCCCTATCTCGAGCTATTAAGAAATGTGAGTCTAAAAGTTGGAGTATGTCTCTGCGAGGATTCGACAATCGGACAAAAATGGCAGGGTCTAAATCTTGTTTGTGTAGAGGTTCGAGTTCTGCTATAGTAGAGAGGAGACGATGGATATCCGTTCATATCCGTTTGAGGCGGGAGCCGTGTTATATAAATACGCCCCGAACCACGCATTTCAGGGCCTCCCGTTGAATAAGGGGAGAGGTAGTATCTGAGGAGTGGTCGGGGACAAAGTTATGAATGGTTTTGGAAATATCCACTACACAGACCGAGTCCCGTAATAAATTGTCATTGAGCCCCCATTGAGTACCCCTACGCAATGTTGGGGGGCGTGCAAGGGTCAAATAGACCAGGGCGTGGTCAGACCAGAGTAGGTGACCCAGTGATGCCTGGATGGAGGTATCTAGTAGTGATTGGGATATTAGAAAGTGGTCGAGTCTGTTGTAGGAATTGTGTGCTGCTGAATAATGGCTGTAATCCCTCTCTGTGGGATGATGGACATGCCAAACATCCACCAGGTGGGAAGAATGTAGTAGGGCTTCGATGCGTGTCAGTGTAGAGGATGGAACAGAGGACTTACCCGAGGATGTGTCTGCAGACGGGGACATGGCGATGTTGAGATCTCCACCAATGATAAAGCAGGGACTCCCGAATGAGGATAGTCTGGTAAGAACGGACGAGAGGAACCGAGCCTGATCCACGTTAGGTACATATATGTTGGCCACTGTGAAGAGAAAATTGTTTAGTTTCAGTTTAAGAAAGATGAAGCGACAACATCAACAAGGGAGTCTAGGACCTCAGGCTTAAAAGATTTATGGAAGGTGATGGATACTCCCTTAGATTTGGCCTGGGGGTTAGTACTGTGGTACCATTGTAAATAGTACCTGTTGTGTAGGGCGGGTACGTATGGAAGTGAGTTTCCTGTAGTAAAAAATTTTTGAGCGCTTTTTATGAAAAGTGATAGAGAATCTGGCTCCGCTTTTCCGGTGTGTTAAAGCCCCTGCAGTTGAAAGATGCTAAATCGGGCAAACAGAAGCCATGATATAGTCAGGTGCGTGGGTTCGGGAGAAGTTTGACATGTCGGGTGTCTCATAGGTCAGCAGCTTTTGGAGGTGAAAACAAGGCCATAGGAGGCCTAGATAGGGAAAGAGAGGGCAGGGGGAAAAGAGAGAAAAGGGGAAAGTGGACAAAAAGAAAAAGAGGAAAAGGGGGTGATACAGGTCAGTAGGACCAGGTTAATATATAAGCACTTGGTTTGGTCGTGGTCGTCAGCCCCACATCTGATAATAGTAAACAGAAATGTCAAGGAAAATTCACAGTGGATCAGTGGGGAAGAAGATCAATATATCAAATTTACAAAAAGTTGAACATAAACAAAAAAGGCCACTAGATGGCTCCAAAAGACTGTAAGTAAAGGTTAAAAAGACCTTACAGTGTGACATACAGCTGTATACCAGTCAGTGTCCATAGTGACACTGAAAAAAGAAAAACCCCTTTAAGGGGGGGTGCAGGGGAAACTTGCTGGGCAGAGTAGCCCCTTGGTCCTCGGCTCCACGGGGAATCAAATAAGAAACAGAACCAATAGGCATAAATCACAACATTAACCACTTGCTTACTGGGCACTTAAACCCCCCTCCTATCCAGACCAATTTTCAGCTTTCAGTGCTAATGCACTTTGAATGACAATTGCGCAGTCAGACAACACTGTACCCAAATGAAATTTTTATCATTTTTTCCCCACAAATAGAGCTTTCTTTTGGTGGTATTTGATCACCTCTGCGGTTTTTATTTTTTGTAAAAAAAAATGTAAAAGACTGAATTAAAAAAAAAAAAAAAAAAAATTGATATTTTGTTATAAAAAAATTTAAACAGGTAATTTTTCTCCTTCATTGATGTACGCTGATGAGGCGGCACTGATGGGCACTGATAGGCAGCAGTGATGGGCACTGATGGGTGGCAGCGATGGGCACTGATGGGTGTCAGTGATGGGCACTGATGGGTGGCAGTAATGGCCACTGATGGGTGTCAGTGATGGGCACTGATGGGTGGCAGTAATGGCCACTGATCAGTTACACTGATAGGCAGCACTGCTAGGTGGCACTGATTGGCACTACTGGTGGGCATTGATAGCTGGCACCTGTGGGCATTGATAGGTGGCACTTGTGGGGACTCTTAGGTGGCACTGTGGGCACTGTTAGGTGGCACTGTTAGGAAGCACAGATGAGGCAGATGTGCCTCTTCCACTTCGGGACCTTTGTCCCTCGCATCTGAGCCGGTGATCAGCTTTTTTTTCCACTCACGCTAATAGCGTGAGTAGAAAAAAAAACGATTACCGATCTTTTGTTTACACCACGTGATCAGCTGTCATTGGCTCCTTACTCAGATCGATGATCAGCCGAGTCTCGGTGATTCGGTGATCACAGCGCAGCGCGTGCACAGGGGAGGCCGTCGTGTGACGGCCTCCCGGGAATTCAGGTCCGTGCTGTGGCCATTATTCGGCCATAGCGCGGATGTCAAGTGGTTAAGATGGAGATGCATAAAATTGGTTATGAACGGGTTATAGGAAACTCAGGATTCAGGAAGGCATATAATATGGCTTAGGGCTAGCATAGTATAAAAATCATAGGTGGGAGGTGGAAGCAAAATAGAAACATGCACATTAAAGCTGCAAAGAAATAATATATGTTAACATATATCAATAAGCTCATGGCATGAGCTAGATAACTTGAGCAACCTGGAAAAAATGTAATGGCGTTAACAAGAGTAAAATAATTACAGTAGTCCAGGGCTTAGGGTGAGTAAACCGTGAAGAAAAAACAGTAACAGTAATGGGATGAGGAGATCAAAATAGGCCTCAAAGACTGTAATAGTAACATGTATACGGGGGGGGGGCAGACTGTACTAGGATCGTGTCTGCATCAGCCCTGTGTTGTCACAGGGGAAGACCCTGTGAAGGCAGAGAAAATGAAGCATCAAATTTGATCAGTCCGGATTCAATCGTTGGGGTCCCGTTGAGGCAAAGGCTTAGAATTGCGTTTATGACCCTGCTTCTGCCATTGTGGGGCAAAGGGTAGGCCAGGGGTAGTCGATGTGAACGGCCAATCCGGAATAGACATCTGTGGAAGTTCCAGTATAATGAGAAAGGCCTGCAGGTCTCCTAGTGTGCGGAAGATGGCAGTTTTGCCCTCATGGTGTACTCATAAGTGGAAGGGAAACCACCATTGATATTTCAACTGTTTAGATTGTAAGAGCTGTGTAAGCGGTTTCAGCGCTTTACTCATCGCCAGTGTCTGACGGGACAGGTCTGGGAGAAGCATCACGGGGGTGTCGTTAAAGAGTATGGTGTCCTGCGAGCTAGCAGCTCTCATGATGTCCACTTTGATCTTATAAAAATGGACCCGTCACCGGGTGTCTCTCACAAAGCAGGGGCCCGGGATCCGCGGGCCTGAGGTTCTGTGAACATTGTTCAGCTCAATGGGGTCATCCTTAGGGCGCTGTAGCAATTGTTTGAAGATGGCGGTCACGGCCACAGGCAGGTGTTTGGCGTCTACAGACTCAGGAATCCTGCGAATGCAGATATTATTACGGTGATTACGATTCTCTATGTGGTCTTGTTGGTATGCGAGTTGCTGCAGCATGATGGTGTGGGTGTTAAGAATTTTGTCATGTGCATGCACTGCATTGCTGAGACTGTCTGTGGTAGTGTCCATGTCCTCAAAGCGAACACCCATATCCCTCTTGAGTTCAGAGATCTCTTTCATATAGGCTTTCTCTATCCTATGGGCACAGTGTTCAAAGTCTGCTTTAGTGGGCAGGGATCTGATGTAACTGTGCAGGGAACAGATCTGTGACTCCATATCCCAGCCTTCACCTGAGCCCAGGGAGGCATTAGAGCGGCTTCTGGTGAGCATAAAGTCAGAGTCCTCAGGGAGGGGGCAAAGGCTGTGAGAGCTCACCTGTGAGTGCAGTGATGATTCGGATCGGGCCGGGGACGGAGGTGCTGGCGCCATCTTGGATTCAGAACGGCGCTGTGTAGCAGCCCGAGATCGGACAAAATAATCCTCCAAATCGCCTCCTTTTTGGTTCCCACAGGTGCTCTTCTGTGCATGGTGCTTATCTTTCCCCATATGCCAAGTTTGGGTGAGTTTCCTGGTGTATTATGGTCTGTGGAGCCGAAGGACCCGGGAGCTGTGAGGAAACACGTTTCACTGCTCCATCCGGCAAGCCATGCCCCTCCTAGTTATTTTATTTAATTTTTTATTTTGACCAACGGGGTTAAAAAGGAATTGGAGATTTGTAATTTTTATTATGTTTTCTTTTTATTTTAATGTGATTTGTTTGATGATTTATGTTTTAAGATTTAGGAAAAGTCAGAAGTGATGCCAGAGTATTTAAAATTAGGACTGTGACTTTGTATAGCAGTGACGGTCAGAAAAGCCCCTCGCTGACTGTTATAGTACTACTGTGCTATTGTATGTGCAGGGATGGAGAAAAAGGGAAATGGTTTTAGGCTGAATAGACTTTGTGGGAAAACACAAAAGTAAAGCTAATGAATTATCTGGACAGACTATATTGATGGTAGGACATGATCAGGGTAATAGTGGCTGGTAGGGCCTTTTCTGGCACTCCTCTCCTACATGTAAAAATCACATTTTTTTTGCTAGAAAATTACTCAGAACCCCCAAACATTATATATGTTTTTTTAGCAGACACCCTAGGGAATAAAATGGCGGTCTTTGCATCTTTTTATGTTGCACAGTATTTGCGCAACAATTTTGCAAACGCGTTTTTTTGGGAAAAAAAAAAAGTTTCATGAATTAAAAAAATAACAAAACATTCAAGTTAGCCCAATTTTTTTGTATAATGTGAAAGATGAAGTTACACCAAGTAAATAGATACCCAACATCTCATGTTTTAATATTGTACACACTCATGGAATGGCACCAAATGTCAGTACTTAAAAATCTCCTAGGCAACATTATAAAATGTTTTACAGGTTACCAGTTTAGAGTTACAGAGGAGTTCTAGTGCTAGAATTATTGCTCTCACTCTAACGCATGCCGTGATACCTCACATGTGTGGTTTGAACTGCCTTTACATATGTGGTCGGGACTCATGTGTGTGTTCGCTTCTGTGCACGAGCTACTGGGGGCAGGGGTGCTTTAAATTTTTTTTTCTTTTTATTGCTTATTTTACTTTTTTTTTGGTGTGTGACAGGTCCTCTTTATGGAGAGATGTGGGGTCAAACAGACCCCACATCTCTCCTCCAGGCTGGAAAGCATGAGATAAAAAAAAAAACACGATCCCATGCTTTCCAGCCGCGATCGCGGCTTTGTTTACAAGCGCGCTCCGGACGTGACGTGACATCATAACGTCGTGCCGGGGCCTCCTACGGTCATAGAGATGGAAATCTCTATGAACGTCATCCGGCAGTGGCCGATTCTTTCTCCGATTGCACGAGAGAGCCCAGAGAAGCACTGCCTGTAGGAGCGATCTAGCGGCTGAACTGCCGCTATGATCATTCTTTTTTTTTTATAAATAGTCTTTATTCAAGTTTTGTCAGTTTACAAAGATATACACCATGCTGACATATAACAGTAGATATCGTACATCAAAATATAAACCATAGAGGCTAACAGTTACTTATGTCTTTACATTCTTAATACAATTCCCTGAAATGTGAGGAATAAAACGAGGTAGGAGGGGCTGTGTGCCCCCGCCAGCCACCCCATTTGGGAGCTAACTGTGGCTCGACTGAGGCACAGCCTCCGCATGCCTCTGTGCTAACAGCAGTATTAACCAGTTTATATCTGTTAGCGTTCTTGTAACAAAAGCGTATAGTTAGAAACTAATAAAAGGAGCTAAAGTGTATATAATACAGGATCATTTCAGAAGCCATTTGGAAAGGGATGGTCATGGGTTTTAAAAAAATAAAAAACATCAGATGTGGTGTCAATAATTTATGATAATTATCATACCACTTTATCCAACCTTGCCAGCGTAGAAAAAATGCGTCGTACTTTCCATTAATGGATGCTAGCATCTTTTCGTAAGTGTAATGCAAAGACAATGTAGTGATCGCCTCTTCTATGTCTGGAGGGTGCAGCGATCTCCATTTTCTTAGTATTACTAGTTTGGCTGCTAGGAATAAGTGAACAGTAAATTGTCTATGTAGTGGTGGGATGTCTTCTATACCTATGTTTAGGATAGCTAAGGATGAAGGGTTCCGTATAGTTAAATTCGTTATTTGATGTAGGATTGTGAGGATGTGGGACCAATATGACATCAGGTGTGTACATCCCCATAGGATGTGATAGATAGTGCCGGTTTGCCCACAATTCCTCCAACAGGCGGAGGGTGCGGAGCAGTTGAATTTAGCTAGACGATAGGGTGTTAAATACCAACGCTGTATGATTTTATGTGAGAGTTCCCAGAGATTGGTGCTATTGGTAGCCAAATGGATATATTGTATGGCTTTGTGCCATTGTTGTGGGGAAAAAGTGTCCTTAAGATCTGTTTCCCATGCTAGCATGGAATTTGTTTTGATGAATATGTTTTTGTCATGGAGGTAGGTGTAGAATAACGATATACCTCCTTTGCGAGGAACTTTGGCTGTGAGATATATGTGAATTTGCCAGAATAACTTATAATTGACGTTATGTTTTTTGAGGTAAGTAGCAATTCTAAAGTGTTGAAAACGTTCTGATGAAGGCAGATTATAAGTCATTTGTAGGGTGTCAAACGAACTGACTTTAGTGTCGGAATGTAAGTCCAAAACCCACTGTATTCCCTTCGCTGTCCACCTATTCAAGGGTATGTCTGGGATCAATAAAGCCAATGTTGACATAGGGATCGACAAAGATATAGTAGGAGATGATCTGGATTTAGTTGATATCAGTGTTTTCCATGAATTTAGTGTTGCTAGAGTCGGGAGAGACATGTCAGAGGGTTTAGACTTTAGATGCATAGAAGCAAACAAATAATCATAGATGCTTCCTCCTGGTATGTTAGTTTGTTCAATAGAACACCAAAGAGGCTGTTGGGGATGTGGGAACCACCCTCTTAGTGGTGCTAGGATTGCAGCTAGATGATAGCCAGCAAAAATTGGGAGACCAACCCCTCCTGCTGTTTTTGTTTTACGGAGTTTGGTTAGAGCGCTTCTGGCTTTTTTGCCATCCCATAAATATCTAGAAAATATGAATTGTAAGGTATGAAAGTGTTGTCGTGGGACAGGGATGGGAACTGTGCGAAATATATATAGTATTTGTGGCAGAATTTGCATTTTGAAGGCTGCCAGCCTGCCTGACCATGACAATGTGTGTTTGCTTAGGGATTGGAGAACTAATTGCAATGTACGTATTAACGGAAGGTAATTAGCGTGAAATAGTTGTGAGGAGTAGGAAGTTAGTTTAATCCCTAAGTAAGTTATTTCTTGTGAGTCCCATACGTATGGGTATTTGTTTTGCAAAATTGTTTTATCTGATGTTGCTACTCCAAGATCCAATATGTAAGATTTGGTTTCGTTTACCTTGTTATATGATATCTTACCATAGTCATGTAAAAGTTGAGATACATGTTGTAGGGAAGACACCGGATTAGTTAACATGAGGATCACGTCGTCAGCAAAGAGACTTATGACGTGTTTACGGTTATTGAAAATAAAACCTTGTATATTAGGGTTTTGTCTTATGCTGGCTGCAAGGGGCTCCATTAAGAGGTTGAAAATGAGAGGGGATAATGGACAGCCCTGGCGGGTGCCATTTGTGATCTTGAAAGGTTTAGATAGCATACCAGAGGTGTATACCCTGGCTGATGGTGAGGTATATAAAGATAGTATTGCAGACAATATGTGACCTGTAAAACCAAATTTTTTCAGAGTGGTTGAGAGATATGTCCAGTGCATTCTGTCGAACGCCTTCTCTGCATCCAAAGCAAGAAGCAGAGAAGGCGTCCCATGTTTCCTGGCTGTATGAATCACATCTATTAGTCTTCTGGTAGCATCAGATGTTTGCCTACCTTTGGTAAATCCAGATTGATCTGGGTTGATTATAGTGGGGAGGATGTCAATAAGCCTCAGTGCTATCATTTTGGCATAAAGCTTGAGATCAGTATTCAATAAAGATATCGGTCTAAAGTTTTGAGGTACATCCGGTGTCTTCCCTGGTTTAGGCAACGTGACTATTAATGCTTCTAACATCTCAGGTGGAAAAGAAGACGAAGCAGCAGCAGCCTCAAACACCTTTAGAAGGTGCGGTCCTAAATGGTGTTTAAAAGTCTTATAATATTCCCCTGTCAAACCATCTGGTCCTGGAGATTTATTGATAGGAAGAGTGTCAATTACTGTCAGTAGTTCAGATAGCGAGAAAGGGGAATTTAAGGCTTGAATTTGAGAAGTGGAGAGTTTGGGTAGATTAATATTTTCTAAAAATTAATTTATAGCTCTTTGTGATGGTTGGATAATATGATTGTCATGATTAAGGTTGTATAGGGACCCGTAGTATTCGCTAAATGCATTAGCAATGCCTTGGGGATCAAATACTTTTTGGTTGGAAGTAGGGCTAATGAGGAAAGGTATTTTAGTTTTGAAGCGTTGGCCTCGTAGTTTACAGGCCAGTGCTTTGCCAGCTTTGTTGCTGGTCGAATAGAAAAACATTTTTAGTCGTCGTTCCGTTTGTTCAAAGGAATGAAGTAATTCTAACCTGAGAGCGTGTCGCAGGTCTGTCAGTTTTTTGTTAACCTGGCTTGTAGGGTTTTTTTTGTCTATATCTTCTAGAGCTTTGATATCTGCGTATAGGGTATCAAGCCGCTGCTGCTTCTGTTTTTTAAGCTTTGTAGACAATTGAATAAATATGCCTCTAATGTATGCCTTGTGGGCATTCCAAAGCACATACAGATCATTTGTGGAAGAGGAATTGATCTGGAAGTAATCAGACAAATGGTTTTCTAGCGATTTCTTAGTGGTTGTTGATTATATTACTTGAGGGCTTGCGCGCCATATGTATGCTCCATTAGTAGGATAATTGTCTCCTAGCGTTAAGAGGATAGAAGCGTGATCTGACCAAGTAATATTATTTATTTTAATATCGATCACTTTTTGAAGCAACCATTTGTCCATTAGGACCAGATCGATCCTCGAATAATTGCAATGCCTGTGAGAGTAAAAAGTGAAGTCCCGTTCATTAGCATGTTTACAGCGCCAGCTATCGAACAGATCGTACGATCTGAGGAAAAAATTCAGAAAAGGAGGTTTTTTTGAGTAAGTCGAGGTAGAGTCCATGCTGGGATCAGGAGTAATGTTAAAGTCTCCACAAATTATAAGAGAACCTTGTTGTATTCTTTTCAGCTTCTTCATCAATCTGTTCAGGAAATTAATTTGTTTGGTATTGGGAACATATACATTCACCAGAGTATAGCGGGTGGAGTTGATATTACAGATAATAATAAGGTATCTGCCTGCTATATCTGATATTTCGGAATGAAGGTGAAATGATATAGAGTCTTTTATAGCTACCATGACCCCTCTTTTTTTCGCATTCATATTGGAGAAAAAGTAGTGTTGAAAATTTCTGTGAGAGCATTTTGGTGGTGTTGCGTGATGGAAGTGTGTTTCTTGAACGCACAGAATATCGCATTAGGAAGAGTCAGCATCTTTCCAAAGAGATGCTCTCTTGGCTGGGTGATTTAAACCATGGGCATTGATGGATAGTATTTTAACTGGCATTGTGTATATAGGAGGGTATGCTGTATGACGAGGTGGAGTAGTGCTCACGCTTGATAGATGATTTCTTTTCCAGGATGGCTTTGCGGCTGGAGTGTCCTTCAAGATGGATAGGCAGGTCGCAGGGTTGGTATGATCCTTTCCGTAAGAGCATATATGGGTACAGCTCTGTAGATGGTGGTTGATCCTTAAAAACTATGCAAAACAAGCAACAGAACAAATGAAAAGGAGAAAAAAGAAAAGTTACAGGGTGATAGGAGAATCCGCAGGGGGATTTGTGTTCCATAAGCACTGTTCAGTAGGTTTGAGGGGTATAGGAAATATTTCCAAGTATGCCTTCGCCGGGGGATTGCAGATATAAGAATTGAATGGGTCACTTAGGAGCAATCTGGTATTGGAGCCGGTTTTTTATCACTCTTCTTTTGTTTCACCACCTGCCAGTCTGCCTGTATGTGTGAAGGAGGGTCGACTGGTATGGGAGACGGATGTGTCTCTGACAGTATTCCCCATTGTCTGAGGATGTGCAGATCTCAATCTGATTTACCCTTTCACCTAGGGAGTGCACTTCTGCCTGACACTTTTGTACTGTATGCAGTATGTCCTGATGCAGAGATGATCTCAGTGACATTAGCATCTCCTTGAGGGCAGTGTCTGAGACTGGCTGCCCAGATGTAGGAAATCCCTCTATGGGATCAGGGGCTGCTGAGGCCTGTGACTGTGAGGTAGTGTGAGTGCTTACCTCCATGTCATGCAGCGGCCTAGTATCCTGAGGAGAGGACGTCCTCTGTCTGGATTTGGCAGGGCTTCTGGTAGTCGGTGTGGACGCCGCTGAGGACGATCCGCTGTGTGGGTGCCCTGGATCGGTGCTGCTCAGACCAGGAGAATAGGCCGTGGATGCGGCCTGTTTCGCTCCGTGCTTCGTTTGGGCGCCATTTTGGCTAGGCCGCGCTGAGGTGAAGTACCCCGGCAGCTTGCGGAGCTGTGGCGGCGGTTCTTTCCTTCTCCGTGGCATCCCTGGAGGTGGATTGTGCTCCGATGTGGCGGATGGAGGAGGATGAATCATCCAAATGCTCCGATGGAGACGGATTTCCCCGGCGAGGTGGCGGAGCTCAGTAGCTAAGCGGCCATCTTTGGGCTCGGACGCCACGCCCCACCGCTATGATCATTCTTACGGTGCACAGAATCGCCGGCTGAAAAAGAGGATATCTGAATGATGCTTGTAGCTGCAGGCATCATTCAGATATTCCCACTGTAAGTCAAGGACGTCATATGACGGCCTTGGGCTGGAAGTGGTTAATACCCATGTCCCCCAAATCTCCAAGTCTAAACAAAAGCTGATCCACTTTATCCTCCTTGGAGCAAAGCTGACTATAGCTAGGGCCTGGAAACATCCCAAGATTTCCTTAGCGGCAGCACAAAGCAAGATCTCTTGGATTATGTCCCAAGAAAATGTATCCTAACAGACACAAGCTAGAAATGTTTGAAATTGTCTGGGAACCTTGGGCCCTATTTGTAGGCATTTTGTTTACTCCTGGTGATCTCCCCAACCAAGCTGTATTCACAAACTAAGAACTGGCTCATATATTTTACCCTCTTCTTTCTCTATCACCTCCTTGTCTTCCTTTCTTATCTTTTTCTAATAGTTCGAATTAAGGAGATGATATATTTAGCACTAGGGATGAGCTTCGTGTTCGAGTCGAACCCATGTTCGACTCGAACATCGGCTGTTCGGTCATTCGCCGAATTGCGAACGATATGGGCCGTTCGCGCCAAATTCGTGTGGCGCGTCACGGCCCATAATTCACTGCGGCATCGCAGTGCATTGCTTGCTGATGATTGGCCAAGCATGCACTATGACCCGCATGCTTGGCCAATCACAGCGCCGCCTGAACAGAGAGCCGTAATTGGCCAAAGCCAAGGAGGCTTTGGCCAATTATGGCTCAGGGGATTTAGTACACGCCCCACACTATATAAGGCCACCTGCACGGCGGCCCTGTGTAGTGTGTGTTCCGGCGTTGAAAGAGATAGACAGAGAGACAGTGTCATTTGATTTGAGTTAGATAGATTAGGCAGAACAGTCAGTCAGTTAGCTGCACTTATAGTGTATTGTGTATATATATGCATCCCAGGTGTTGCATATATATATATATACACTGTATTCAGTTTAGCTAGATCCGTTCCTGTTATCTTCTAGACTATTTACATTTAGTGCAGTGCGTCCTGCTCACAGTGTTCAGCTAGATCCGTTCCTGTTATCTTCTAGACTATTTACATTTAGTGCAGTGCGTCCTGCTCACAGTGTTCAGCTAGATCCGTTCCTGTTAAATTCTAGACTATTTACATTTAGTGCAGTGCGTCCTGCTCACAGTGTTCAGCTAGATCCGTTCCTGTTATCTTCTAGACTATTTACATTTAGTGCAGTGCGTCCTGCTCACAGTGTTCAGCTAGATCCGTTCCTGTTATCTTCTAGACTATTTACATTTAGTGCAGTGCGTCCTGCTCACAGTGTTCAGCTAGATCCGTTCCTGTTATCTTCCTACTGACAGGCAGGCTTGTCTTGTTACAGTATTAACAGCTACCTAAAGAAAATTACTGGTGTTCTTTTGATCCTATTAGTACCACGGTCAGGCAGCTAGACTATTTACATTTAGTAAAGTGCGTCCTGCTCACAGTGTTCAGCTAGATCCGTTCCTGTTATCTTCCTACTGACAGGCAGGCTTGTCTTGTTACAGTATATAAAGCTACCTGAAGAAAATTACTGGTGTTCTTTTGATCCTATTAGTACCACGGTCAGGCAACTAGACTATTTACAGTTAGTGCAGTGCGTCCTGCTCACAGTGTTCAGCTAGATCCGTTCCTGTTATCTTCCTACTGACAGGCAGGCTTGTCTTGTTACAGTTTTAACAGCTACCTAAAGAAAATTACTGGTGTTCTTTTGATCCTATTAGTACCACTGTCAGGCAGCTAGACTATTTACATTTAGTAAAGTGCGTCCTGCTCACAGTGTTCAGCTACATCCGTTCCTGTTATCTTCCTACTGACAGGCAGGCTTGTCTTGTTACAGTATATAAAGCTACCTGAAGAAAATTACTGGTGTTCTTTTGATCCTATTAGTACCACGGTCAGGGAACTAGACTATTTACAGTTAGTGCAGTGCGTCCTGCTCACAGTGTTCAGCTAGATCCGTTCCTGTTATCTTCCTACTGACAGGCAGGCTTGTCTTGTTACAGTATTAACAGCTACCTAAAGAAAATTACTGGTGTTCTTTTGATCCTATTAGTACCACGGTCAGGCAGCTAGACTATTTACATTTAGTAAAGTGCGTCCTGCTCACAGTGTTCAGCTAGATCCGTTCCTGTTATCTTCCTACTGACAGGCAGGCTTGTCTTGTTACAGTATATAAAGCTACCTGAAGAAAATTACTGGTGTTCTTTTGATCCTATTAGTACCACGGTCAGGCAGCTAGACTATTTACATTTAGTGCAGTGCGTCCTGCTCACAGTGTTCAGCTAAACCTACAAATTAGTGGGGTGCGTCCACCTCACAGTGTTCAGCTAAAGCTACCTGTAGAAGGTTGGTGGTGTTCTCATACTACAGGCAGGCAGTTGATTTTGCTAGCTGCAGTATATATATATATATATATATATATATATATATATATATATCCCAGCTTAGTGCAGCTACAGGCCATTAGTATGTCTGGAAGGCCAAGAAGGAGAATCAGACAGTCACAAGCCAATAAGAGAGGGCAAGCAGGCTCTGTGTCTAGTGCTGGTCGTGGAGACGGTGCATCCTCATCAGCACGTGGCCATGGGACACGCTTGGCCTTTTTTTCGGCAGCTGGCCGTGTTGAGCCACAACATGCGGAAGACTTGGTCGAGTGGATGACCAAGCCGTCCTCATCCTCCTCATCCTCTCTCACCCATGCCCAGAGTGCTTTGTCTGGCAAAGCAGCTGCCTCTTCCCTCGGCTCAATGTCATCAGTGACTCCTTCCCTAGCTCCACCATGTCCTCCTGAGGAGTCCCTCGAACTGTTTGACCACAGTGTTGGGTACATGCTCCAGGAGGATGCCCAGCGTTTGGAAGGCTCTGATGATGATACTGAGCTCGATGAAGGCAGTAACATGAGCACGGACAGAGGGGGTGCCCAAGAAGGACAGCAATCTGGCAGTCATGCTCCCCCTGCTGCAGCATACTGCCAGGTTTGCTCCAGTGATGAGGAGGGAGGGGATGATGAGGTCACTGACTCAACGTGGGTGCCTGATAGGAGAGAAGAGGAGGAGGAGGAGGCGGCACATCACCAACGAGGCAGGATGCCCTCCAGGGGCCAGCCTAAGGGCAGCACATTGACTGCATCACATGTGCAGGGCGCTGCAGTCTCTGCGCGTTATTCAAAAAGTTCTTTGGTGTGGGCCTTTTTTGAGATGAGTGCATCAGATCGCACCGCTGCTATTTGCAACATATGTCTCAAGCGTATCTCACGTGGCCAAAACATCTCCCACTTGGGTACCACATGCTTGACCAGACATATGTTTACCTGCCATGCAGTTCGTTGGCAAGCACATCTAAAAGACCCACACCAAAGAACAAAGAGGACCTCTCCTTGCTCCTCATCAGCTGAGATTTCCAACCCCACTAGACCTTCAGTCCTCTCTGAGACCTGCACTGAGAGGAATGAAGGTGTAGAATTAGGTGTGTCACAGCCATGTACTTGTGGGCAATCTGCTTTTGGTACACCGACGTCAGATTGTACCAGGCAAATTTCCCTGCCCCAGCTGCTGCACCGCCGAAAGAAGTTTGCTCCCAGCCATCCACATGCCCAGCGGTTGAATGCTAGCTTGGCAAAATTGCTGGCACTTCAACTGCTGCCTTTTCAGTTGGTAGACTCTGCCCCCTTCCGTGAGTTTGTGGAATGTGCGGTTCCTCAGTGGCAGGTACCCAAATGCCACTTTTTCTCACGGAAGGCGATTCCGGCTCTCTACCGGCCTGTGGAAGGCAATGTCCATGCCTCGCTGGACAGGGCGGTCAGCGGTAAGGTGCATATTACCGCTGACTCATGGTCCAGCAGGCATGGATAGGGACGTTACCTTAGTTCTTACGGCGCATTGGGTGACTCTGCTGGCAGCTGGGAAGGATGCAGGACAAGGTGCAGTAGTGTTGGAGGTTGTTCCGCCACCACGCCTCCAAAATGCTAATGATTGTGACACACCTCTCTCCTCCACCCCCTCCTCTTCTTCTTCCTCCATGGCCTCTTCCTCGGAACCAGCGGTGCTCCGTAGTCGTTCAAGGGGCTACGCAAGTACGCAGGCCAAAAGATGCCATGCGGTGCTTGAGCTGGTGTGCTTGGGGGACAGGAGCCACACTGGGGCAGAGGTTCTGTCTGCTCTGCAGGGGCAGGTTCAGAGGTGGTTGACGCCACGCCAACTTAAGGCAGGAATGGTGGTTTGCGACAATGGCACCAACCTCCTCTCTGCCCTCCGACAGGGACAAATGACCCATGTGCCCTGTTTGGCTCACGTCCTTAACTTGGTGGTGCAGCGGTTTTTGGGCAGGTACCCGGCCTTACAGGATGTCCTGAGGCAGGCCAGAAAAGTCTGTGTGCATTTCCGCCGGTCATATAATGCCAGTGCTCGGCTGACGGACCTCCAAAAGGAGTTTAACCTGCCCAAGAACCGCCTAATCTGTGACATGCCCACCAGGTGGAACTCAACGTTGGCCATGCTGCAGCGGCTGCACACGCAGCAGAGGGCCATCAATGAGTACCTGTGCGACTATGGCACCAGGACAGGGTCAGGGGAGCTTGATTTTTTTTCCCCACGCCAGTGGGCCATGATCAGGGATGCATGCACTGTCCTGTCACCATTTGAGGAGGCCACGAGGATGGTGAGCAGTGACAGTGCATGCATCAGTGACACTGTCCCCCTTGTCCACCTGTTGGAGCACACGCTGCGTGGAATAATGGACAGGGCACTTGAGGCAGAACAGAGGCAGGAAGAGGAGGACTTCCTTAGCTCTCAAGGCCCCCTTTATCCAGACAGTGTTCCTGCGTGCCCGCCGATCACACAGGAAAAGGACGAGGAGGAGGAGGAGGAGGAGGAGGAGGAGGAGGAAGATTGTGTCAGTATGGAGGTGGAGCCTGGCACTCAGCATCAGCAGCAGTCTTTAAGGGATCAGTCCCAAGAAACACATGGACTTGTACGTGGCTGGGAGGAGGTGGCTGCGGACCATGTCGTCCTTAGTGACCCAGAGGACTCCGGACCGAATGCCTCAGCAAACCTACGCTGCATGGCCTCCCTGATCCTTCAAAGCCTGTGTAAGGATCCTCGTATTCGTGGTATCAAGGAGAAGGACCAATACTGGCTGGCAACCCTCCTTGATCCACGTTACAAGGGTAAGGTTGCGGACCTTATCTTGCCATCGCAGAGGGAGCAGAGGATGAAACATCTTCGGGAGGCCTTGCAGAAAGGTCTGTGCAACGCGTTCCCAGAGACTGGGAGGTTACAAACTCCTGTTTCTGGACAACGTGTTGCTGAGGCTTCGGTCAGTCAAAGAAGGAGCGGTGGAGAAGGTGGCCGTCTGACCGATGCGTTCAGACAATTTTTTGGTCCGCAGCCCCAAGGTATGATCGGTTCCAGCAACCATCGCCAGCGTCTGTTTTACATGGTGCAGGAATACCTAGGGGCAAGATCAGACTTGGACACCTTTCCCACCGAAAATCCTCTGGGTTACTGGGTCTTGAGGATGGATCACTGGCCAGAGCTTGCACAGTATGCAATTGAGCTACTGGCCTGTCCTGCATCCAGCGTTCTTTCGGAACGCACATTCAGTGCTGCTGGAGGTGTGGTAACCGATCACAGGGTGCGTCTGTCCACCGACTCGGTCGATCGACTGACCTTCATAAAAATGAATCAGTCTTGGATCACCACCAGCTACCAAGCACCTGATGCTGATGTAACCGAATAATTTTTTTTGAAATCTCAGATCCCTTCAAAGACTGCCTATGCTGATGCTGAGTGACTATCCCTGAGTAATTATCCTCTTCCTCCTCAATCATCACGCTGATAGCTTGTAAGAACATTTTTGGTTCTGGGCGCCACCACCAGTGCCTAAGGCACAATTTTTCAGCCCCTGTTTAACAGGGGCGTGTAATTACAATTTTTAATGTAATACTTTGCAGCAGGGCTCGTTCCTGCATTCCAACTAGAGTGTCTGTGAGGGGTTGCAGTGTTGTGGCACCAGCACCAGTGCCCAAGGCCCAATTTTTCTTCTCCTGTCTAACAGGGGCGTGTAATTACAATTTTTGATGCAATACTTTGCAGCAGGGCTCGTTCCTGCATTCCAACTAGAGTGTCTGTGAGGGGTTGCAGTGTTGTGGCATCAGCACCAGTGCCCAAGGCCCAATTTTTCTTCTCCTGTCTAACAGGGGTGTGTAATTACAATTTTTGATGCAATACTTTGCAGCAAGGCTCGTTCCTGCATTCCAACTAGAGTGTCTGTGAGGGGTTGCAGTGTTGTGGCACCAGCACCAGTGCCCAAGGCCCAATTTTTCTTCTCCTGTCTAACAGGGGCGTGTAATTACAATTTTTGATGCAATACTTTGCAGCAGGGCTCGTTCCTGCGTTCCAACTAGAGTGTCTGTGAGGGGTTGCAGTGTTGTGGCACCAGCACCAGTGCCCAAGGCCCAATTTTTCAGCTCCTGTTCAACAGGGGCATGTAATTACAATTCTTGATCTAATATTTCACAGCAGGGCCCTGTGAGGGCTTACAGTGTTGTGGCCACAGCAACACCTAAGGCCCAAATTTCTGCTGAGTATATAGGGCAGGACCCTACTTTCAAACATCTAACTTACAAACGACTCCTACATGCAAACGGAAGGAGACAACAGGAAGTGAGATGAAATCTACCATTAGGAAGGGAAATTCTCTCCTGTAAGAGTTAATATGGGAAAAAAAATTCTCCTTTCCACTGATGCTTTCCAATCCTTGTTCCACAAAAAAACCCAAATTTTCAAAAAACATTTTTCATTGGGACAAAAAGTGAGGTGAAATCTTCTGAAGAGGAGGAAAGACAGCAAAACAAATGTCACAGGGATGATAACCCTTCCCTATGTTTTCCAAAAAGCTTAAAAAGATTTTTTGGCTGGAGCTAAACACGTTAAAAATGTACTCGTTCAAAATTACAAAGAGATTCTACTTAACAACAAACCTACAGTCCCTGTCTTGTTTGCACCGCCTGTATACTGCTGTTCAGAGTATATAGGGCCTGGTGGCCCCACACCTTTCCTTATTTTAATTTGGGTGCGGGGTTCCCCTTAATATCCATACAAGACCCAAAGAGCCTGGTAATGGACTGGGGGGTACCCATGCCGTTTGTCTCACTGATTTTCATCCATATTGCCAGGACCCAACATTACATTAAACCCACAAGCAGTTTAAATGAGATTTTTTCCTTTAAAAATGACATTTGGTGCAGGGACTGTTCTAAACACGGGAAACACGCGTCACTTTACAGGCATACTATAGACACCCCCCAGGTATGATATTTAAAGGAATATTTCACTTTTTTTTTTTTACTTTAAGCATCATTAAAATCACTGCTCCCGAAAAAACGGCCGTTTTTAAAAGTTTTTTTTGCATTGATACATGTCCCCTGGGGTAGGACCCGGGTCCCCAAACCCTTTTTAGGACAATACCATGCAAATTAGCCTTTAAAATTAGCACTTTTGATTTCGAATGTTCGAGTCCCATAGACGTCAATGGGGTTCTAACGTTCGTGCGAACTTTCGGTCCGTTCGCAGGTTCTGGTGCGAACCGAACCGGGGGGTGTTCGGCTCATCCCTATTTAGCACTTGATAATTAATTTTGCGCAGCAATGCAAACCTCGTAGTATATCAAATTCCCCAGAAGTAGGCTCCCACGGTAATTGCTTTCCATTTGATGGTTACGGGGTGGGGTGGTGGCGGTAGAGGTGGGGTTTCCCCCTGGCACAGAATGAACCCATCAGGGGTGCTGGGGGCAGGGATTTCCCCTTTCTAAACCTGCTGCCGCTCCCCTCGGGACCCTAGCCCAGAACCAAGAAACCTGTGGAAGCCTCTATAAAGACCAGGCCATAGTTGTCAGGAAGCCCCTAGTAACTTAACTTGGTTGCATTGTGTGTGCTTATACCTCTACATCTCCAATAAACTGTCAATTTCCAGGATGTATGTTGATATAACCTATTGTGATGATTTTTTTGTTGGTTTGAAATATAAAAAACCTTTTGAAAGTAAAAAAAATAAATAGTGTCCCTCGATGTAAATCCATCCTCAATCACAATGCCCACCAACCTAAAAAATAGAAAAAATAAAACGCTTTTGCCTCTTGGGAGGCCACCGCCCCTTTGCCTCCTCTCTGCTTTCACAGATCTTATATAGGTAAGGGGCGGGAACCGCTCCCTTCTGACATCACATGACACATTACACTCAACAGGACATTGTTAGCCTGGGGATACAACTACTACATATTCCACAGTATACCTCATTTCTGTAGCACTGGGTGGCTACATACCAAACTTTCCAGAGATGGATCAAATGTTTTTATAGCTCATATGCTATGTATGTATGGTGTTTTTATTAAGTCGCTTTCTACAATTTTTGATATCAGTAAAATAGTTTTTTTTTCTCAATAACGGTTGTATGGTGAGTGGAGTCATAGACATGTTCTACCGTAAGGTTTGGTTGAGCTATTACAGGTTTTTATTTTTCAGTTTCTAGTTACAGTATATGCATAACATGAGCTCCCATCCCTTCTCTCCTCCCCCTCTACATTATCATTATTGTATTTTTTCTTTGAGGGCATACATTCCAAATATATATGTTTATCACTGTTGATTAATTAATCATAATTATTAGGGTAGGCAGCACCTTGAGGGTCCTAAACTTTCAGTGTATCTACTGTATATCTATACACACACATACATTTTGCTTCCTTTTAGGTTGAATATATTTTTATTTGCATTTCCTTAAACAATACATCTCTACATCACAAGAGTAAGAAAACAATCTTGTCCATTTAGGAAAATATGTAGAAACAACAGTATTCAAGTACATCTCTAGAATTAGAGTTGCCCTCGTGTCCCAAAATGGAAATATGCCATTAGAGAAAACAAAAGTATATCCAAATGAGGGCACATTTAATATAACAACAATTTATTTTGCTTCCTTTTATATGACACATACTGTAGAAACATATAAAAGTGACAGCTAAAAAAGAACCAAATGTTCATAAAATCTGCCCTTTTTTTTTGTTTTAACTTATATATACGGTGTATATAAATATATTTATATACTACACTGACTGTATTGTGTAAACCACCAGACGTGGAGTAAAAACTGCACTACAGCTGCACTGTATTGTGTACTGTGTACACCACCAGAAAAGTTGTAGCAAATGCACTACGGGTGCACTGTATTGTGTACACCACCAGAAGTGTAGTAGCAACTGCACTACGGGTGCACTGTGTTGTGTACTGTGCATACCACCAGAAAAGTAGTAGCAACTGCACTGTGGGTGCACTGCATTGTGTACACCTCCAGAAGTGTAGTAGCAAGTGCACTACGGCTGCACTGTATTGTGTACACCACTAGAAAAGTAGTAGCAACTGCATTACGGGTGCACTGTATTGTGTATTGTGTACACCACCAGAAGTGTAGTAGAAAAGGTACACCAGGAATGCACTGCAGTCAGATATAGGCTACACTGGATGCAGAGTGTGTATGTATATATATATATATATATATATATATATATATATATATATATATATATATATATATATATATATATACTAGACTGTATATATATTATTGCACCGCCTGAAGTATATTAGAAAAAGTATTCCTGGTGTACTTTTTCGAATATACTTCAGGCGGTGTATTAATATATATATCTATATATAGATATATATATTAATACACTGCCTGAAGTATATTAGAAAAAGTACACCAGGAATGATGCACTGCAGTCAGATATAGGCTACACTGGATGCAGAATATATATATATATATATATATATATATATATATATATTTTTTTTTATATATATATATTTTAGACTGGCTGTATATATATATATATATATATATATATATATATATATATATATATATATATATATATATATATATATATATATATATATATATATATATATATATATATATATATATATATATATATATATATTTATATATATATATATATATATGAAAAACACTGCAGCTAGCTGCTAAATCACTCTATCTCTCCGTCCACACCAACAACACTACACTAACACTGGGATTGGCCAAAACATGCAGGTCATGGTGCATGCTTTGGCCAATCATCATACAGCAATGCACTGCGATCTCGCAGTGCATTATGGGGCATTCCGCGGCGCTCAAATTTGCTGCAAACACCTCATAATGTTAGTTTTCGACGAACAGGCGAACACCCGATGTTCGAGTCAAACTTATGTTCAACCCGAACATCAAGCTCATCCCTACTTATGACATACTTCCGAGGATGCCAACCCTTGGATTCACACCAAGAAACATATGCCCTCTAGATTCTATTATAAATGACTCTAGAGGCCAGATTCCTAGCATTGATCAGGGTAGTCACCACTGAACCTGAAAGCCCCCAATCTTTTAGAATGTGGGTTTCAATAGCCAAACCGTTAAATTTTGAGTTTGTAAGGTAGGATGGAACACTGGTCCCTGCGAAAGCAGGTCTGGACGTGGTGGAAGGGTTCACGGGTCCCCTACTGCCATCTTTACGATTTCTGCATAACAGGATCTTCTGGGCCATGCCGGGGCTACAAGAACTGATGGGGGCAGTATGTACAGGAGAGGAGTGCGAAGGGTATTATGGGGGCAGTATGTACAGGAGAGGAGTGTGGAGGGTATGATGGGGGTAGTATGTACAGAAGAGGAGTGTGGCGGGTATGATGGGGGCAGTATATACAGGAGAGGAGTGCGGAGAGTATTATAGGGCGGTATGTACAGGGAGGAGTGCGAAGGGTATGATGAGGGTAGTATGTACAGGGGAGGAGTGTGGAGGGTATGATGGGGGTAGTATGTACAGGAGAGGAGTGTGGAGGGTATGATGGGGGTAGTATGTACAGGAGAGGAGTGTGGAGGGTATGATGGGGGTAGTATGTACAGGAGAGGAGTGTGGTGGGTATGATGGGGGCAGTATATACAGGAGAGGAGTGTGGATGGTATTATGGGGCAGTATGTACAGGAGAGGAGTGCAAAGGGTATGATGAGGGTAGTATGTACAGGAGAGGAGTGTTGAGGGCATGATGAGGGTAGTATGTACAGGAGATGAGGGTAGTATGTACAGGAGAGGAGTGTGGAGGGTATGATGGGGGTAGTATGTAGGAGAGGAGTGCGGAGGGTATTATGGGGCTGTATGTACAGGAGAGGAGTGTGGAGGGTATGATGGGGGCGGTATGTACAGGAGAGGAGTGTGGAGGGTATTATGGGGCGGTATGTATAAGAGAGGAGTGGGGAGAGTATGATGGGGATAGTATGTACAGGAGAGGAGTGTGGAGGGTATGATGGGGGTAGTATGTACAGGAGAGGAGTGCGGAGGGTATGATGGGGTGGTATGTACAGGAGAGGAGTGCGGCGGGTATGATAGGGGCGGTATGTACAAGAGAGGAGTACGGAGGGTATAATGGGGCTCCTGTTATAAAAGATGCCAGCCTCTAGCACTCTGTGTATGCCCAGATGATGTGATGGTAATTGATGACCATTCACGTAACCCTGTGTTATCCAGGGTCTGAGTCTGTACAATCAGAGGTGTAAACTCACCACATATACACAGGGTTAAGTGAATGGTCATAAATTAACTTCACATTATCTGGACAGAGGATTGGGGGATGTTTGTATAGATAGATTTGTGTACTGCTTGGGAGATACTGTGAGGCTGTGAAAGGAGCTTTTGAGATTCCCAACACACTTTGCCAAGACAGTATATTTCTTTAGAAGCAATGACACTGCTTCTGTCTCCACAGCAACTAGTATGCAAAAAGCCCTAGAGTTGCCACCTGTCCAGGATTCACCCGGACAGTCAGGGTTTTGAATCATGTGTCCGGGTTTCAGTCTGCCTGAAACCCAGACACATGATTCAAACTGGGCTGTGGCTCTCCTATGAACTGAGAGCCACACGGGGCTGTGGACAGCTGTCTGTGGGCAGATTCGGCATCACTGGGGGGGCACAGGGTGATGATGTCAGCAAGAACATCTTGGCCACACCCATTGTTCACCACAGCGTGCATAGTGTACCACATTCCTACTCTCCTTGGGGCACACAAAGTTGTAATCCTATAGTGTATACTACGGAGAAAAAGAAGTGCCCTGTGCCGCTATGGTGTTCGGGTTTGGCTTTAAGAAAAGGTGGCAAGCCTAAAAAAGCCCCCCCCCCACCTGAATGGTCTGCCCCTGGTCTGAGCTGAATAATGTACCCGGGTCTCCGGCAGTACAAAACTAAGCCCATTGCATACCTTTCTTAGGCCTTACAGCAAATCACCCCCATAGCAGCCCCACTCAGCACAAAGTTTGTTTTCAGAAGAAGTTTCCAACTTAAGCTTAGGAGAAAGAAGAGTCCACACAACGACAGACATTTTACTCTTTATTGGAACACAGTTGATTCATAGTTGATTTACACTAGATTATGTCAGTCATCCCAATGGTGACAGTACATTCCTTAAGTTGCAAGCAGATAGAGAACAGCATAGATGCGAGTCAAGGAGCAGCCCAAACCTTTAGGAGTTTTTTCCAGAGTCCTACATCCTAAGCCAAAGGGATATGAGTATCTCCATGAGTCTTGTACCTCCTTTCCTTGTTTCCCCCCTATTTGAAACCCCCGGGAAGTTAAGGCCTAATATACATAACTAAATATTAACAAATTATGAAGAAACATTTACCAACCCATTTTCTTTTCAAGACTAAGATCAGGTGTGTTCCTATTTAGTAAGTTCAGTAATTGGTTTGTATTTTATTGCCTTATCAAAAGATTATTTCTGATTGGTTGTTTTGGCTTAGTGCCACCATGCATTATTTCTCTTTGCAAAACAATTCTGAAAGCGGTACATATTTAGAAGAAGCATCAAAACTGGAGATTCGGTGATAAATCGTAAATAAGATGTAATTTTTCATATAGTCATATGTATTTAATGCTTTTCAGGAGAGTAACTGAACACAATCACCAAAATGTATTAAAGTGATTGTAAACCTCAGACATGAAATATGAACAAAGCATATCCCTCTATAGTCTGTACGTATCTCAATCCAGAGCACTAAGTGTCATTTCTGTCTGCTGCTTCATTCCTCTGCTATGTGTATGAGTCACTTCTGACAAGTTTTTCTGGCATCAAGTGCCTGTGATTGACAGCCTCAGCTCGGTGTGCTGTGTGAAGGGGGGAGTGTCTCTTCCCTCCAATCAGCTCTCAGCGATCCCCTCACTGAGCTCTGCAGTGTGTGGTGTGTGTGATGCCATCTCCCCCCCTGCTTTCTGAAAGCTCAGACAAGCTGCATAAATTCTGCACTTTGAAGGTCTGTAGAGAATAATGGACTGTAGATAAACAGGTACAACTTAAGTAGGAAGATTTGTTTCATCTCTGTGTGTCATCTCAGGCCAGTCACTTCGCTGGGTTAATGTAAGAATTTACAACCACTTTAATGCTTGATATATGGAGTCGCGCAAGAGAAAAAAGGAATGCAGCTTCTAAAAGTTTGGTTTTTGAAAAATTATAAAAGGGGAATTTGAAGGATAAAAGAGGCGTATGAATTCAAAGAATTGGCTTATTTGCACTGATTTAAAACTCACAAACGAAAAAACGTTTGCTTGCGCAATTCTCATCATTCCACCCTCCATCATCCCACATTTCCACGCAGTCCTCATTGTTACGAAGGTTGTTGGGTTCACCTGCGCGCCAGTTGAAGTATGTAATGACTTGTCCAGACAGATCTCTAAAGTCACCCTCACTCTGTATGTCGTTTATACCCATGAATGAGTGCGCTTGAACCTTTTTGCGGAGGGAGAAAATGGCTTGGTTTTCTTCTTGGGTCCGGGGTACGGCCAACTGACCTCCGCCACTGGCACAGATAGCTTTGGCCTCATCGTAAGTGACTTCTAAATTATTCATAATATAGATTTTGTTGCTGCTTCTAGCAATCCCTTTTCCAAATGAAAAAACTGTAATAGTGGGAAGAAAGGAAAAAGAAAACATTTTTATCATGAGACTTCATGGAACACATAGTAGAAAGTAACATCTGCCACTTTTTATTAGTTTAAGGGGATTCTGTAGGTCAGGGGTGTTCAAACTTTTTTCAAAGAGGGCCAGATTTGATGAATTTAACATGCGTGAGGGTCGACCATTTTGCCTGATATTCTTTGAACCATTAAAATTAAAAGCAAATTGACTAATACAATGGCAGCCATTGATGATCTCCATCTAATAATTGTCATTTAGAGCAGTGGTCATCAACCCTGTTCTCAGGGCCCACTAACAGGCCAGCTTTGCAAGATAACTGAAATACATCACAGGTGATATCTGCTGCTCAGTGATTGCAATATTCTAGTCTTCATCTCCCCAAGGTAATACATAAAACCTGGCCTGTTAGTGGGCCCTGAGGACAGGGTTGATGACCACTGATTTAGAGGGCTCAGCTGCTTAAAATCCAGATGTCTAAACTGTAGCCTCAGCAGTAGCTCTTGTTCATCTAAACATGTACTCCAGGACACCTAAAAATCATCCCTTGTAGTAGGGCTGCATCTGCAAGGCAGGGTTAAATGCTTGTTTATGACTAGAGAACTTGGTAAAACACTTTTACTAACCTGATCCTCCACTCCTGCAGGCTCCTCTGCACTGCTGGATCAGTCCCTGAAGCCTGAACTCTCCTATGCTTCTGTGGTCTAAGGTCTTCTGACTTCAACAAGACCAATGCACTGCTTTTTTGCTTACTACTGCAAGGGAATGTTTTTAGGTTTCCTGGAGTTGGGCTTTAAGCTTGCCACACAAATTTAGAGCATTTACATTATTGGCTCAGTAGACTGCTGATGTCGACTATGAGCTGTGGACTTCAATAGCATAGGTTGGACTTCCAATTCTTTCAGCTCTCCTCCCCCTACTGAAGTGTCCAAAGCAACTATCTCTTCTGCGTACCTAACTACTCATTGTTCCCAAATAAAAGACATACATTACCCAACTGAAAGTAGCCCCCATATAAAGCATCCAGCTAACCTTTTTCTTGCCTTTCAAGGTTTGATTGCAGATCTCTCATCCGTGAATCCATAGCAGTCATTTGCAATTTAAGATTTTCGATAGCTAAGAAAAGAGTTCACACAATCAATTTGAATGTATTATATGCTAAATAATTTTTATGTTCAGGACTTAACATTAGAATATTTTTCTACTTTTTTTTTGCTCAGGAGATATTGAGAAGTAAGAGGAAACATTTCATTCCAGTTTTCCAGTGTTTGTAGCGGGCACCATAAAATAATAACATGCCTCTAACTGACTAATGGCAAAAACAAAGGAGCATTTCCACCATATTACCCAATGCAGAAACCCTCTATAGACAACTTCAGACTACCAACCATATGACTCTTTACTAAATCCAACTATTCCATTTAACTTTTGTGGTTCCCAAGATCTGAGCATTTACCGTATGGACTGCATGTGTTCCTAGGGCTTTAACATCAGCAGTGAAAGCATATAACCACAAAATAGGAAGAAGGGTCCTTGTACCCAAAAGTGATGTCTGAGATGTTCTGAAAAGTTCCAGAAAGTTTCTGCTGAGGAAGGTCTCCAATGAAGAGCCACTGAGAGAGAGCTGGGCTGCTGAGGCTAGTGACCCTGATGAGTACCAGTACTTAATACTGTATTAAGGCTACACTGCTACACCTGGCTAGAGACCAACACTGCTGGAGGGACCACAGAGGACCATGCCCTGCAGTGGAGGAACCCACAAGGCCAGGGTTGCACACCACGATTGGTGAAAGACTGCTTCTCACATCCTTGCCCAGGTGGGACCTCGCTAAAGTTGCAGTATCCAGGTCTGTGTCACTATAGGACTTCAAGACCCCGTGAGTTGCAAGAGAGAACTTCTGAACCCAGAACATCTTCTCTTTTGCCCAAGATATCTGCTACAGTGTTCAGAGCTGTTGATGTCACCCTCAGTGACCGCAAGAGTTGGCCTGCTCATGTAGCCAGAGTTTCAGACACCTACAAGAGGAAGAAAATTGTTTGACAGACCTCAGAGAGGTGAGAGGCCTTGGCCACCATCTTTATTATACTCCTGCTTACTGACACAGCCTCCAGGGATTTATTCTGAGGATATGTCCCCCTTTCCTGTTGGAATTCCGAATTTCTGTTGACAGCATTTCAACATAGCCTTGGACCCCAACACTGGCCACCATCGGTCATTAGGAGGAACTGTGATTTATAGTCCTTGAGTGTTGACTTCCTGTATTTAGGGTACCCCATAGATCAGGTCTTAAGAGGTATAGACTTTGCCCCTTCAAATCAAGTTTTGGGTACCCTGTTTAAGAGGCTTTCATATTTTTTTTAACAAACTGTGTTTTGGTTCAACCCTGATTTGCTTCTGTTTACAATTGTTTGTTATTATTGTTGCTGTTATTTGCCCTGTTGAACATGCTGCCCCCAAAAAATCCTTTCCTTTAGCCTTAATGTCAGAGATTGTGGTACTGCACGAAGAGTCATTACCACCAAGAGCCAGGGAACCCAAACATCAATGGCTCTTTTGGGAGAAAGCACTACAAGTTCAGACTCTAGGCCCTAAAAATAACTTCCATCCATCTAGCAAGGGTGAAGCAAGAAGCATGAAGACCCCTGTGGTAATCCTCAGGAAACAAAAGAGGAAATCTGATTGTTTAAAAGAAGGTAAGCTTCCTTCTCTGGAAAAGTGCACTGAGCATACAGAACTGCTCCCCAGTCCAATAAAGTTTGGGACACCTATGCCCCACATTTAAAGAAAAACTTTCTTTAAATGTTTTGGAGCAGGACATAAGGAAGGAAGTACAATGCTCTGACTTGATTCTCATCTGGTGTCTTGGCAATAGAGGAGACAACCGCGTTGCTCTTAGATCTGGAAAGTTAATGGGAAGGAGAACTTCATTCTCTGACAAAGTGCGCTGAGCATCCAGAACTTCTCCCCAGTACAAAAAAGTTTGGGACATCTACAACGGTCCCAAAGCATAATGTTTCCACCTCCGTGCTTGACTGTAGGGATGGTGTTCTTAGGGTTATAGTCAGCATTTTTCTTCCTCCAAACACGGCAAGTCGAGTTTATGCCAAAGAGCTGAATTTTGGTGGAAACATTATGCTTTGGGGCTGTTTCTCTGCTAAAGTTACAGGCCGACTTTGCCACATTGAGGGGCCAATGGACAGGACCATGTATTGTAAAATCTTGGATGGGAAACTTCTCCCTTTAGACAGAACACTGTCGTGTTGGGTCGTGGATGGGTCTTCCAGCATGACAATGACCCAAAACATACTGCCAAGGCAACAAAGGAGTGGCTCAAGAAGAAGCACATTAAGGTCATGGAGTGTCTCCAGACCTCAGTCCTATAGAAAATGTATAGAGGGAACTGAAACTTCGAGTTGTCAAGCGACAGCCAAAAAACCTTAAGAATTTAGAGAAGATATGTAAAGAAGTGTGGACCAAAATCCCTCCAGAGCTGTGTGCAAACCTGGTAACCAACTACAAGAAATGTCTTACATCTTTTGCTTGGGGATCAAATACTTATTTTACTTACTGAACAGCAACTCAATTTATAACATTTGTATCATGTGTTTTTTGTGGATTAATGGTTGATATTCTGTCTCTATCATTTAACATACACCTATGATAAAAGTTATACATCCTTCATTACTTTGTAAGTGGGCAAACTTACAAAATCTGCAGGGGATTAAATAATTATTTTCCCCACTGTATGCACACTTTGGACAGAGCATCTGTTAGGATGGAGCTAGAATCTTGTTCCATGCCCTTAATCCAGACAGCGATAATCTTGGAAGACTGCCACAGAAGCAATGTCATGTTGCATGGGCCCTCCAAGGAAAAAAAGAACTTTGTACACAGGCTTATTCACCATGAAGACCACGAGGGTCTTGTTAAGACAAGAAAGAGCAAGATGTAATAGAGGAACTGGCCACTTTAGTAGGAAACATTCCTAGATGGGATAGCATTGAGCAATGCAAGTGAGATTTTGCTGATCCAAACTCCCACCCAGAAAGAGGAAGAGGTGGGGTTTGCAGCTTCAGTAACTCCATTGAAAACAAGGTGGCTCAGGAACAGTGTGCACTTAGGCCATGCAGTAAATACCTGGTTTGGGCAGGCACACTAGGCACCACAATAATGTGCCAACAGAGGCACACCAATGAAGCCTACGTTTACTCAAATCAATAAAAAATAAGCACAAGGGATATTACTTACCTTTAGTGTGATGTGTCCCTTTTGCTGCTGTGTCTTGGTTTATTAGAAATCTTCCTCCTCTGATGTCCCCACAACCCCACCGCCATAATCTTCCAATACAGTGGTGGTTAAAAGAACTGAGGGAGCTCTTACAGGCACTCATCTAGAATGCTTACCTATGCCAGCCCTTTCTGCTCCACTCCTCCATTCTTAAAGCCCATACACACGATCAAACTTTTCGACAACAACGGTCTGACGGACGTGTTTTAATCGGACAATCTGACTGTCTGTATGCTCCATCGGACAATTGTTGTCGGAATTTCCACGGACAAATGTTCGCTGTGCATGCTCTCAAACTGTCCGACAACAAATGTCCAATGGAGGATCATCTGATCATGTGTACACAAGTCCATCGGACTAAAATCCTAAGTACAAACACGCATGCTCAGAACCAATGCTAAACAGCAGACAACAATAGCAGAAGTTGCCCAAAGAGCTGAAAAACCACGCGATTTGGTGAATGTTGGCTAAAAATGTTCTGCCGTGTGTATGCAGAACAAGTTCACGGCCAACGCCCTTCGGACCAAAATCCACGGAAAAGTCTGATGGAAGTCCGATTGTGTGTATGAGGCTTTAGAAGCCATAGCTGAATGAAATGTGATCTATAAATGGAGGATGGATGGATGATTGAAAGGCCTGCCCCCTCTATTCAAAGACCCTGTTTCATTCATAGAAGCTGTAGTATAGCTTTATAAATGGGGTGGAATGAAAGAGTGGGTAAAGTTGGGCAGTCTCGATAAGTAATTGTCAAAAGTGCCTCAGTTCTATTAACCCCCACTAGACATAGGCCAAACATCCCCTTCTTCGTTTAGCAGCAGAACTCCCGAACAGGGGAAATGTTCAAACCTGAACAGCAAACCCTATTGAAGTCTATGTGAGCTGAACAGGAAAAACCAAAAGTGCCCACTTTGAAGGCTTATAGGCAAGTATTTGGCAATAATAGAGGTATGGGGGTCTGGGTACTGCTCTTGGGGACATGTATCAATGCTAAAAATGTTTCTAAAAGTGATATTTTTTTTTCAGGTATACCGTAGTGCTTTTAATTATGCTTAAAGTGCAACAATAAAAATGAAAAATTCCTTTAAATATAGTGCCTGGGGGTCCCCTTAGTCTGCCTGTAAAGTGGCGCATCTGTAGCATATAGAGTAAAATCCCATTTAAAATGACTTGCAGTTACAATTGCCGTAGCTCGGCTTTTAGAAAAAAGAAACAGCGTGGGGTCCCCCCCAAAATCTATACCAGACCCTTATCTATAAATCTATACCAGACCCACAGCCTGGCAGGTCAGGAAAGGGGTGGAATGAGCGAGTGCCCTGCCCCCGATCCATACCAGGCCACATGCCCTCAACATGGGGGGTGTGTGCTTTGCCTATGTTGATGAGGACAAGGGCCTCATCCCCACAACCATGGCCAGTGGTTGTGGGGGTTTGCGGATGGGGGACTTATCAGAACCTAGAAGCCCCTTTAACAAAGGGGTCCCCAGATCCCGCCCCCCCCATGTGAATGAGTAGGGGTCATTCACCCATTCAACAAAAAAGTGTACAAAAAGTAATAAAAACACACACAGTTTTGGACAAATCCCCCGATTTAAACCATTGTCAATCATGCTACCCGCCGCACCGGAAAAAGAAAAAAAAAAGGCACCCGCCCACTATGAAGGCTGGCTGCCTACTGCAGGATCCGACGTTTGACGGTTCTTATATAGGTAAGGGACGGGGCCACCTGGCTATGTCACCTGGTGGCACCTCCCCCTTGGGACGTCACAGACTGGTGCATGCTGGCTCAGCAACGTCACAAGGGGCGGTGCCACCAGATTACATTGCCAAGTGGCCCCACCCTTACCTGTATAAGAACTGTCAAAGCGCAGAGGAGGCATTCGGCGGGCAGCCACCCCAGAAGACAGAGCGTTTTTTATTTTTTGGGTCGGTGGTGTGGCAGGCGGCCTGATTGAGGATGGATTCACTTTGAGGGACACTGTTTTTTTATTTTTAATAAAGGATTTGTCAAAAACTTGTCTCCTGTTTTTATTTATTTTGTACACTTTTTTTTGTACTGGCTTGACAACTCCAGGTTTCTGGAAGGCATTATTCGGACCATTTCTTATACGTATGTAAATGCATTAAAAAAAGCAAACTAGATAAAAATGGTCAGGGCTAACAGTTTAAATTGAAGGCATCATACACACGGGCATTATAAAAAACGAGCTGTAAAGTTAGTACCAACGCCAGGAAAAGAGCATGTGAAAAATGCGATTCTATCAGCGTTTTGCATTGGCGTCAATCCTTGTTTAGCCGCGCTAGATTTCAGCAGCATTTCTCTGCCTCTATTCAAAATCAATGGTTCCCTATGGGAGCCCATTGATTTGGATAGAAGTCGCACCAGAAGTCGGATCATGATGATCCGACTTTCAGTGCGACTTGTGTGCTGAGGATCTTGAAGTAAAACCCCCCGCCAAAAAAAAAAAAATATTGACGTGGGGTTCCCCCCCAAGATCCATACAAAGACCCTTATGCGAGCATGCAATCTGGCAGGTCAGGAAAGGGGGGGGGGGCGAGTGAGGCCTCGTATCTTGTGACGTCACAATCCAGGGCATGATGGGGGCGGTGATGTCCCGGGGGCTGGGCCTCTGGATGACGTCAGCGGATGGCCCTGCCCCATGCCAATATGCCATGGCACACAGCGGACCGGCAGAGGGAGAAGACATTGCCGGAGGAGAGAGAACAGCCGGAGAGGGGAGAAGAAATAGGAAGAGACGCTGGATTTGCTTTAATAAAATACTTAAAAAAAAACTGTGTACTGTGTTTATTTTTGAGCTTTTTTTAGGAGAATGGGTAGTGGTACAATGTATCCCATACTCATTCACATAGGTTGGGGGGCCGGGATCTGGGTGCCCCCCCTTGTTAAAGGGGGCTTCCAGATTCTGATAAGCCCCCGCTGCAGACCCTGACAACCACTGGCCAGGGTTGTCTGGAAAAGGCCCTTGTCCTCATCAACATGTTGAGGGCATATGGCCTGGTATGGTCCAGGAGGGGGGGAGAGGCACTCGCTCTCCCCCCTTTCCTGACCTGCCGGGCTGCATGCTTGGATAAGGGTCTGGTGTAGATTTTGGGGGGACCTTTAAGACCCCCAATACTGTTCATGAAATTTGACTGACCACACCCGCTATTTGATGTGATTTGGAGGGTGTGTGTAGGGGAGCAGTTTTGGGGGGTCGTGGTTGAGTTCCAGCACCTATTGTGAAAAAAAGCCCTGATGAGGCCTAATACTGAATTAAAATAAAGCAACATGTAATTATGTGAGCAAGAAACTTTCCCTTTCAAGAAAAATGGTCTTTTACCTGGACCCATGCTGTCTCCTCTTTCCCCTTTCGGTCCTTGTGGTCCTGTCAGTTATGAAACATATTTAATGAGAGAGTTAGTGAAAAAACTGATAAAATTATATCTTTATATACTGAGTGCAGAACAAGGTCAAAATAAAGTACATCCTACAAATATCCTTTAGTCGAAGATATTTATTTTAACCAGAGGTGTCGATGACAGTGTAGCAGTGCCCCCGTGGGGTCGCTGAGTACAGTAATTCCACATGTCACCCTGGCCAGCCTTCACCTCCAGTCAGACATTTCTAGACAGGGAACAGTCCATCAGCTTGTTTTTGTGGTTTTTATTTGAGGGATTAAATTTGGAAGGGGAGCAGGGAACATGGGATGCCCAGGTAATTGATCTTCTCAGATGAACAAGGTATTTGGAATCTGAATTGGCAGTCTCTAAAGCTCCAATTCCTCCAGCACATCACTTCTGAGTAAACTCCACTTTCTCTACTGCGCAATGCTTGATTCCTGGTACAACTAGCACATGTCTAGGCCCCACTCTGAATAAGGCCTAGCAATTTAAGATCCACCATTTCCTGGCACAGGTACGCAGTCCCCTTTGATGTAGCAACCAATGACAATGAAAAAAAAAGAGTACTTGTTGTGCTAGCTGTAACTTGGTGAACTACTGGTCCCAGTCAGTCCTGTGCAAGTCCCGCCAACCCTCCTGGCTGCAGCAACCTGTCACAAATGCCAGTAACATCACAGTCTCTCCCTCTGGCTTTACATCCAATCCTGGCATGTCTCTCCTAGATCTTCTCACTGTGCATGTCACTCACTGAACCCGGATGGATCCCTCCTGATGGTTTACCTGGCAATGTTTCCCGCTGTCCTTCTCCTGCTTCTGTTCAGGACACCCCTGATGTGGGTTGTATGAGAGGTCCCTTCACAGCTCCCGAGCTCCTGCCCAAGGTCACCCCCCCCTAGATAGGGGGCTCCCTCAAAGGCCCCGACAGCCTAACACTGCATCACTCAGTTCTTCCACCCGACAACTCCTCCCACAGCAGGTTGACCCTGAGTATATATAGGAGGCCTGCCCCTGCCAATCCTAGCTAGGGATTGGTCAGGGCTTCCAGATACACTCCATGCCACTCCAATCCTTATCCCTGCCTCTTTTCCAGAACCTTCTAAAAACAGAGGGTGGTGCCAGAGAGATGAAGTACATGTCAGTCACCTGCTGCTCTGAAACCACTCCCAGCTCCCAGATCAAAAACAAACAAGCTTGCCTAAATTTACCTGCACTGGCTGTAAAAAAACACAACTACCTCTAGCAACCTACCTACCTAAGCTACATGTTGCTTTACTTTCCTCTGATGAGTGTGTGAAGGTATCTAGGCAATCCTGTACCTACAGCCCAATAACTGTATGTAATGAAATGTCCCACACTCCATTTTAGTGCTTTCATCATGTACCACTTCCCCCCAGTCTGAACACAGACATCATATATTCCAACCGCTCACAAGCACAAAACAAGATGATACTTGTTTAGTTGCTGAACATGGACTGTTTATTAGAACCAAAATACAAGTCTTATATACAGTTAAAGATGAGGTTCCTACTTCCTGCTCATATTACTCTAACAATATAACTGTAACCAGAAACCTAATTAACATGAGATAATTAACTAATCCCTTAAAGCAGCCGATGTGACTCCGTGCCCTCCTGAACATTGTTATGATTAATCAGGATTTCAGTACAGGTCAGACTTGTCACCAAGCTTCACACAGTAGATTATACATTTTCATAAGTCAAAAAAAAGAGGAAACGCATGTAGATAGAGTCCAAGAGTCGCACACCCCAATGTTTACAAAAAGAAAAAGAAAAAGTTCTCCCGGGGGGGGGGTTTAGGTGACAAGATGTATGAGTCAAGACAATGACAATGTTATACAATTGATTCTAGTTTTTAATTATACAATACATATACAATCGGATCAAATTCTAAAATCATCAGGTTTGTGGTCTCTGGTTGATAATCACATAAAACATATACTTCAATGATAGAATTGTAAAAGAATTTTTATATACATTCTGATTACAGACAGTAATGAGAGATACCATAAGACTGGTCCATGATAAAATACATTATATTACAAAAGGTAAGTTGTCATCCATATGAGTACCCCGACGCGTTTCAACCAATCATGGTCTTCTTCAGGGTGATTGTACTCTGGTGAGACATAGCAGAAAAATAATATAATTGTGACCTTCTACCAAGGTACCAACATCTATTATGTGTAAAAATGAAGATATATTTACCACTCATAAAGAGGGAAAATGACTCATAACCAGAGAATGTGAACATGAGTGCACAGATCCAGAATCCTCGTGTAGAACCGCCCCCCTCTTCGCCCGGGCGGGAACCAGCCAAAAAGAGGGGCTTGCAAGGAGTCACACATGGGAGCCCCCAGGGGTGGGAAGGAGAGTGGAGGACACCTATGATGATTAAATATATACTTCAATCATCTAAAATGGTAATGTATTTAAACAGCATTTGACTAATATCAGATAAATTTTCCTACACCCATGTGCTGAAAAGTATGCCATTTCGCAACTCCAACATGTGTTGGGACAATGTAAATTGGAGTATATTAATAGACTGCCAAGTAGTCATGTGGTGATTTTATATTTGGTTTGATGTGCCATATACATTAAACGCCATTGAAGAATGGTGGATAATAATTGAAATTACTGGGGTCCATAATATATTGATAACAAAAGTGTGGAGGAAATAAAAGTGTAAAAAATATGAAAATGTAAAGAGATATAAAAATTAAAAGTATAAATAGATAAAAAAATTGAAAATTGAGGATGTGGAAGTGTGTGTAGAAGAGTATAAAAAAAACTGTGATTATGTATATGTTATGTGTGTATGTGAATATGTATGTGAATATGTGTGTAACATATGTATGTGAATGTGTGTGTGGAATATGTGTGGGGTACATCCAGCATATTCTACATCTATTTCTATCTTTTTATTTTTCTATCAGTGTATAAATGCCTGATGTATAACTTCATAATGATTAAGGCCACTAGTATTGTTGCTTTATTCTACCATTTAACATAAATCTTCATTTTATGGGGCACACGTATATATGGGGCACACATTTTATCTCATTTTATTATACATATCTTCACTCATTATAGTCATTTTATTTGACACTTTGTTACACTTTATTGTTCCCTTTTATGCTTGTGTTGCACTTCACTGGTATAGTTCATTTTGATTCGTCCACCCCACACATATTCCACACACACATTCACATACATATGTTACACACATATTCACATACACACATAACATATACATAATCACAGTTTTTTTTATACTCTTCTTCGAACACTTCCACATCCACAATTTTCAATTTTTTTATCTATTTATACTTTTAATTTTTATATCTCTTTACATTTTCATATTTTTTTACACTTTTATTTCCTCCACACTTTTGTTATCAATATATTATGGACCCCAGTAATTTCAATTATTATCCACCATTCTTCAATGGCGTTTAATGTATATGGCACATCAAACCAAATATAAAATCACCACATGACTACTTGGCAGTCTATTAATATACTCCAATTTACATTGTCCCAACACATGTTGGAGTTGCGAAATGGCATACTTTTCAGCACATGGGTGTAGGAAAATTTATCTGATATTAGTCAAATGCTGTTTAAATACATTACCATTTTAGATGATTGAAGTATATATTTAATCATCATAGGTGTCCTCCACTCTCCTTCCCACCCCTGGGGGCTCCCATGTGTGACTCCTTGCAAGCCCCTCTTTTTGGCTGGTTCCCGCCCGGGCGAAAGGGGGGGGGGGTGGTTCTACACGAGGATTCCGGATCTGTGCACTCATGTTCACATTCTCTGGTTATGAGTCATTTTCCCTCTTTATGAGTGGTAAATATATCTTCATTTTTACACATAATAGATGTTGGTACCTTGGTAGAAAGTCAGAATTATATTATTTTTCTGCTATGTCTCACCAGAGTACAAATTTCCCTGAAGAAGACCACGATTGGTTGAAACGCATCGGGGTACTCATATGGATGACAACTTACCTTTTGTAATATAATGTATTTTATCATGGACCATTCTTATGGTATCTCTCATTACTGTCTGTAATCAGAATGTATATAAAAGTTCTTTTACAATTCTATCATTGAAGTATATGTTCTATGTGATTATCAACCAGAGACCACAAACCTGATGATTTTAGAATTTGATCTGATTGTATATGTATTGTATAATTAAAAACTAGAATCAATTGTATAACATTGTCATTGTCTTGACTCATACATCTTGTCGCCTAAACCCCCCCCCCCGGGAAAACTTTTTTTTTTCTTTACATTTTCATAAGTATAAACACAGGACACCTTCACATAATAGCAGGAGCTCTAGCAGGCGTCGGCCCGTCTCCTACATTGTACAGAGGCCAATGTGATCAGCTCTCTCAACTAACATGTTGAGTTCAGAATCAAACAAACCAAGAATAGTCTTTACATATATCCTGGGAGATATTGTGGATAAATATTACTGTCCCATTTTAAGTAATCTAAGATATATTTTCTAAGTGATTATTTCTAATATGGCATATACAGGGTTCCCAGAGTCTGTATGTCTTGGGGGACATGGACCTGAATCTAAAGTAACAACACCTCAAGGGTCCCCAGGCATACAGCTCACAAAGAGCAGCGTTTCCCCAAATGCCAGGGCCCATAATCGGTAGGCAAGAGGCCAGCATTCAGTCCCCTCCAAAAGCCTCTGTCCCAGGTGAGTCTGTCACACTGTATATCTGCAGTGGGCACTTTGGGTGGACTGGACTGAGGCACAGGAATGAGGGGCTGTGAGCTTTCCGTGAGTGTAGGGCCTGTTCTCCACACAAGGTCACCCCAGAACACATGGCCCCTCTATCCATCATCACCTCAGAACCCTTTAAAATAGTGTCTATGGACTTCCTAATGGTGTCAGCCTTCCCATCCACGTTCCGCTATGTCTTGTTGTTCATAGACCACTTCTCGAAATCTGCAATAGTGGTGCTCACAAAGGACCAGACTTCTGTAACCACCGCTAAGGTGTTGTGAAATCATGTGGTTTAGCCCTATAAGTAACCCAAGCGCATCCTGTCAGACCAGGGCCCCAATTTGAAGTCCCATGTATTTTCAGAGTTGTGTTGATTAAGCGGAATTCGTAAGTCCCACATGCCCCCCTACCATCCACATGGCAATGGAGTCTGGGAACACTTTAATCACAAACTGTTGGGTATACTGTGGACCCTGTAGCATGGGCATCGAGACCACTGGCACCAGCACATAGGGGAACATTGTCTGGGCCTATAAGAGTACACCTCCTTCTTCCTCATGTTTGGATGTAATGAAAGGCTCTCTGTGGACTTGCTGCTGAACACACCAAAGCAAGCTGCCCCCCAAAAGCCCAACAAATGGGTGCAAGAGCAGTGGGAAAGGCTGAGAAAGGCTCAACAGCAGGTTCTGGAGCATTATCAGGAAGTGGCCGAGGAAGCCACCCTGGACCTGTTGCCACTGTAGCTGGGGAACGGAGTGCTAGTGAAAAACCCAACGTTATAAAGGGGGAGTAGACTGGAAACATTGTGGGAGACCACCCCGTACCGGGTAGAGAAACAGCCATTCTCACTGCTCTAACTATTCAATGTGGTGTCTGAGGACCCTGAAGTCAACAGGATATGTCTCCACTAGAATCTGTGTATGGGGCGGAGACAGCTCCATTAAGCCCCCTACAGACTCACAGGATTTTAATCCTGTGAACATTCCCCCGTTAAAGAGGTTCCAGTTGAGTGGTATCAGCCACCCATCGACGTGATCCCCACTGATTATCCCAGGTCTGAAGATGAAACCTCTGCCTCTTCTTTAGAAGATCACTCAGCAGAGGACTGGGAAAGTTCTAGCAGTCCTGAGGAACTTGTGGACTCCTGTGAGGACACTAATGAGAGCCCAGGTGAGGGTACCCATGATAACCCCCAAGCATCTGAAACTCCTGTGCAAGCTCAAGTAAATGACAATCCTGATGAGCTGGAGGATTCCAGCTAAGGTCGCTGACCTATTTGGTCTAACCAGGGGGCAACTGCTGGCCAAATATTCTGTTGTATAACGTTCTGCTTGTTGTTATTGTGTTCTCTTTGGTTAACCATCTGTGTTGAATCTCACTGTTTTATTGTGTTTTGTAAGAGGCGATGCCGAGGACTGCATCTGTCAAAGCCGGGAGGTGTAGGCAGGTGCAGATTGACCTTCTTACACAGGTGGCACTGCAGGGAGAGTGGAGGACAGGAGGAATAGCCATTTATCATTTCTCTTAGGTTTCCATACGTGTCATTGGGTGGGCTGCTGTCAAATTAGAAACTGACACCCGGGCAACCTCTGTGGCCATCTTTAGTGAGGGCAAAACTTACAAAAAGCCCTACCTCACTGCTGTTGTGAGTGTGGCTAGGTTAGAGACAGTTAACCTGCTTCACAGGTAGAGTGTTCCTAGCGTAGGGAAAGGTTCCAGAGGAATGACAGCACAGGGATCGTCATCGGAGCTCCTTGGGGAACTTCCCAGCAACCTGTGCTTACTGCATCTGGCTGCTCCCTGCACTAGGTGCTGTCAACCTCTGTGCATCACTCTTTCTATGCAAGTCCCGCCTACTGCTATGAGTGTTGCCAATTATTTCATACTGCTGGATAGACTCTGTTACTGTATCTGGAATGGTCTGACAATATAACTTCGCATTTTCAACCACTGTGTGTGCCATGCCATCCCTCTGGGTGCCTACCACCTGGGCCTTTCCCCACCCCACAACCTACAAGGTTTAGAAACACATAATTAAAATATCCATGAGAAAACTAAGCCATGCTTTTAGATGTGTTTTCATTTAAAGTCATACAAATCATTCATGTTAGCAGAGAGGGTTCCCCTTAGTGGGACAAGTTCCCAGTTACCTTGCTCCCCATTGGCTCCTCTTTCCCCTTTTGGTCCAGGTGATCCGGCAATTCCTTGAAATCCAGGAGGACCTAATCAGTCAAAAAAGAATAAAAGCTAAAGTTTAATCTGCTTAGTTTTTGACCCCTGTGGTTCCTCCTTTGCCCCCTCAAAAATGTGCTAATAAAGTTTTTAAATGCAGTTGTAACATTAAATAGAATAAAATTTTATTTTTCTTAATTCAGTGGTCAACAGTTAGACAAATGTTTGCAATTAAATTGAATTTAAGGTTCTGAGTTCAGAATTTACCCAAAGCCCCTGTGTCTCCTCCTACTCCCTTTAGTCCTGTTGGCCCCTGCTCTAGGGTTGCCACCTTTTCTTCAAGTCAAACCCAAACACTTTAGTGGCGCACAGCAATTTTCTTTATAGTATAAACTATGCATATATTTTGCTATTAAATAACATTTCTAATCATATGAAGTTAATAACAAGAGTCCCCCTTTACATCAGAGTCCACAGAGTTCTCCTTTTATATCTGAATCCACAGAGTTCCCCTTTTACATCTGAACTTGCAGGGTTCCCTTTCACTGTAAGGGGGGACTCTGTAGACTCTGGTGTAAGGGAGAACTCTGGGGCCTCTAACATAAGGGATGCTCTGGGAGCCCTGATTTAAGGGGGAACACTGAGAACTCTGATGTACAGAGAAGACTCTGATGTAAGGGGAAACACTGTGGCCTCTGGTGTAAAGGCGAACTCTGATGTAAGAAGCGCTCTGAGAACCCTGAATTACCTTAGTGTACTTACTCAGAGGCAGGAGAGAGAAGGGGGAGACTTCAGTCACAGACAGGAATGGATGGTGAGCTTTCTCACCCCTTGGCAGTAGGGATGAGCTTTATGTTCGGGTCGAACATGAGTTCGCGGGTCGAACATGAGTTCGACTCGAACATTGGCTGTTCGCCCGTTCGCTGGACAGCAAACAATTTGGGGTGTTCGCGGCAAATTGTAAAGCCGTGGAACACCCTTCAAAAGTCTATGGGAGAAATCAAAAGTGCTAATTTTAAAGGCTTATATGCATGGTATTGTCATAAAAAGTGTTTAGGGACTTGGGTCCTGCCCTAGGGGACATGTATCAATGCAAAAAAAATTTTTTTTAAATGGCTGTTTTTTCGGGAGCAGTGATTTTAATAATGCTTAAAGTGAAACAATAAAAGTGTAATATTCCTTTAAATTTCATAGCTGGGGGGTGTCTATAGTATGCCTGTAAAGGGGCGCATGTTTCCCATGTTTAGAACAGTCGGACAGCAAAATGACATTTCTAAAGGAAAGAAAAGTCATGTAAAACTACTATCGCTAGCGCTGGCTATAATGAATTGTCAGTCCGGCAATACACATAAAAATTAATTGATAAAAACGGCATGGAATTTCCCCACAGGGGAACCCCGCACCAAAATTAAAAAAAAAAAATGGAGGTGGGGGTCCCTCTCAAAATCCATACCAGACCCTCCAGGTCTGGTATGGATTTTAAGGGGAACCCCGCGCCAGAATAAAAAAAAAATGAAGTGGGGTGCCCCCAAAAATCCATACCAGACCCTTATCTGAGCACGCAACCTGGCAGGCCGCAGGAAAAGAGGGGGGGGACGAGAGAGCGCCCCCCCTCCTGAACCATACCAGGACACATGCCCTCAACATTGGGAGGGTGCTTTGGGGTAGCCCCCCAAAGCACCTTGTCCCCATATTGATGGGGAGAAGGGCCTCATCCCCACAACCCTTGCCCGGTGGTTGTGGGGGTCTGCAGGCGGGGGGCTTAGCGAAATCTGGAAGCACCCTTTAACAAGGGGCCCCCCAGATCCCAGCCCCCCCTGTGTAAATTGGTAATGGGGTACAAATGTACCCCTACCATTTCACAAAAAAAAGTGTCAAAAAGGTTAAAAAACACAAGAGACTGTTTTTGACAAGTCCTTTATTAATTTCTTCTTCTTTCCGCTTCTTTGTCCATCTTCTTTCTTCTGGTCTTCCTTCAGTGTTCTTCTTCTTCCTCCATCTTCTTCTTCTCCATCTTCTTCTTCTCCATCTTCTTCTTCTCCATCTTCTTCTTCTCCATCTTCTTCTTCTCCCGCTCTTCTTGTCCCGCATCTTCCTCTGGCTTCTTTTCCGCTCCGTCTGCACGATCCGCCTCAGTGGGAGTCTTCCGCCGTGTGACACTTCGGTTCTTCTGACATTTCTTATATAATGGAGGGGGACCACTCGGTGACCCCGCCCTCCTCTGACGCACGGGGACTTCACGGGACTTCCTTATGGCTTTCCCCATGTTGTCAGAGGGGGGCGGGGTCACCCGGTTACGCCCAGAAAAAAACTTTTGTGCTTTTTCAAAGGAGTGCGTTACACTCAGAATGCAGGGATTAGGGATGCATTACGCTCAGAATACAGGGATCAGACATGTATTGTGCTCAGAAAACAGGGATCAGAGATGTATTGTGCTCAGAATACAGGGATCAGAGATGTATTGTGCTCAGAATACAGGGATCAGAGATGTATTGTGCTCAGAATACAGGGATCAGAGATGTATTGTGCTCAGAATACAGGGATCAGAGATGTATTGTGCTCAGAATACAGGGACCAGAGATGTATTGTGCTCAGAATACAGGGATCAGAGATGTATTGTGCTCAGAATACAGGGATCAGGGATGTATTTGGATCAGAATACAGGGATCAGAGATGCGTTGTGCTCAGAATACAGGGATCAGAGATGCATTGTGCTTAGAATACAGGGATCAGACGTGTATTATGCTCAGAATACAGGGATCAGACGTGTATTGTGCTCAGAATACAGGGATCAGAGATGCATTGTGCTCAGAATACAGGGATCAGACAAGTATTGTGCTCAGAATACAGGGACCAGACGTGTATTGTGCTCAGAATACAGGGATCAGAGATGTATTGTGCTCAGAATACAGGGATCAGAGATGCATTTTGCTCAGAATACAGGGATCAGAGATGTATTGTGCTCAGAATACAGGGACCAGAGATGTATTGTGCTCAGAATACAGGGATCAGAGATGTATTGTGCTCAGAATACAGGGATCAGAGATGTATTTGGATCAGAATACAGGGATCAGAGATGTATTTGGATCAGAATACAGGGATCAGAGATGCGTCGTGCTCAGAATACAGGGATCAGAGATGCATTGTGCTCAGATTACAGGGATCAAGAGATCAGAGATGTATAGGGATCAGAGATGTATTGTGCTCAGAATACAGGGATCAGAGATGCATTGTGCTAAGAATACAGGGATCAGAGATGCATTGTGCTAAGAATACAGGGATCAGAGATGTATTGTGCTCAGAATACAGGGATCAGAGATGTATTGTGCTCAGAATACAGGGATCAGAGATGTATTGTGCTCAGAATACAGGGATCAGAGATGCATTGTGCTAAGAATACAGGGATCAGAGATGTATTGTGCTCAGAATACAGGGATCAGAGATGTATTGTGCTAAGAATACAGGGATCAGAGATGTATTGTGCTCAGAATACAGGGATCAGAGATGCATTGTGCTAAGAATACAGGGATCAGAGATGTATTGTGCTCAGAATACAGGGATCAAAGATGTATTGTGCTCAGAATACAGGGATCAGAGATGTATTGGGATCAGAATACAGGGATCAGAGATGGATGCATTGTGCTCAGAATACTAGTATGGGGGGGTTGATGTGAAGGTCAGCAGAGGACACTGCTATGGGGGTGGCCCCTCCCAAAGCAGTATCCACCCCCCCTTCCTTTCCCCCCTACCACTGCCCTACCTGTGTATGTACAGCCAGAGTCCTCCACATTGGCATGCTTCAGCACCCGCCGCCCGAGCCCCTGCACAGGAAGCCGCTCTCCTATTGGCTCTCAAAGTCTAGGAAGGGAGGAGTCATTCTTCTCTTCCTCGGTATCGCGGCACTGCTTACAGAGGCAGACACTCAGTGTCCTTCTCACTGGGATGCCCTTAGTGCATGCAGGAAGGGTTTTGCTCACATCTGCCACCCCGCTGTCCGATCTCGACTCGCCAGTGCAAGTGACTGCCTGGCAAGGGGATTCCCTCCCCTATCCTGGCAGCGCGCTGTGTACCCACAGAGAGGGCTCAGCGTGCCAGCTGTGGCACGTGTGACATAGGTTCACCATCACTGTACTAGAGGGTACTACAATACCTTGACAGCTCATCAGTTTATAAGCCATAAACGAGGGACCTTGTGCACTCTATTCTCCTCAAAAACATAAAAGTGGTCGGGCAACGCTATAGCTGCCCAAATTACTTTTAAACAAAAGCCCAAAGGCAACTTAACAAAAATGAAACAGTTCAACCACTTCAGACTTTGGATGTACTAGACATGTCTGAAGATCCAATAAGGTTAAATTATGTTTTTTCGAAGAACTACAAACAGCAATACGTTTTTAACTGAGGAGATACTCTAGATCACTCTGGATTTTGTACAGCCTGAGGAAGACTACATTAGTCATACAGGGTAGATTTCAGTGCTGGCTGGGATGATCAGAAGCTCTGAGAACAATAAGCTTACAATATTAAAACAGGTAGGCAAATCTTCTTCTTACTGCATAGCTTGCAAAGGGGGATCTGTGACCAGTAACAAAAATTCGGAAGGCTCTTCCTGTACTTTTGACACCAACCCTTGATTAGAAATGTCGGAGGGGGGGGGGGGGGTTGGGGGTTGGTACAGGGCCACAGCAGCGACTTCTGCAATTAATAATGATTCAGTACTGAATCTGTGTTGTCTATGTTTAAATTACTCTAAAACCCCCTTAACAGTGCCACCTCCACCACCAGACCTCAGAGCAACTGTGAGGGCTGCTATGGCTAGTGTTAAGTGTAAGCCTGCTTAATAACGTGTTGGTGTAAGTTCCCAGTTCTCCAGAATCATAGCTCCCAACTGTCCCTTATTTGGAGGGACTGTCCCTGATTTAGAGCAATGTCCCTCTTTCCCTCTTTTCTCCTCATTTGTCCCTCATATAGTTGTATATAAAATGCACTATTTATCTTTCAAAAAGTGTTTCCCAGTGCTAAACCTTTCATCCAATTTCTAAATTGCTGCATTTGTAAATTTTAAAAGCCAATAAAAAAGGAATGGTAGTGGTAAAAAAAAGTTCTTGTGGATTTAACTAATCTTTTTTTTTTTTTTTTTTAGTTAAATCTCCTTTAAGGGGGCGTGGCAGGGGCATATCCTATACCAACATACTTTTGCTAGTAGGTGTCCCTCATTCTCATTTTTAAATGTTGGGAGGTATGCAGAATCCACCTGGTGAAGTATTAGGCTACAGATCCTTATTGGTATTAAAATTGTGTTCATTTTTACCTGGTTCACCCATTTCCCCCTTTGCTCCATTTGACCCATTCATGCCTGGTAGACCGTTCTTCCCGGGAGCTCCACATGTGATGATTGAGTAGGCATTCTCATCGGGGTTTTGGCATATCTGTGTTCCTGGAGTCACTAATGCCACATGGAGCAAAAGTAGACCGAGAACCTTCATAATTGACATATTCCAATTACAGCTGGTCTGTATGAAAGAAAGAAACACCTGTGGTTACTATTACAGCAAATAAGTTCATGTTCTGCTCTAGGACATCTACTCTAGGTCCTTTATGGCTATTCTAGGAAAACTAGAGCCATTCCAGGACATCTAGGCCACTCAAGGACATATAGGGCTACTCTAGGACATTTAAAGCTACTCTAGGACATCCAGGAAAAATCCAGGATATCTAGGGCTACTCTACAATATCTAGGCCCACTCAAGGACATCTAGGGCCATTCCAGGATATCTATAGCTACTCTAGGGCATCTAAAGCTACTCTAGGACATCTAGGGCCCCTCCAGGACATCTTGAACCGCTCCAGGACATCTGGTTCTACTCTATGACATCTAGGTCTTCTCCAGAACATGTATGGCCACACCAGAACATCTAGGGATACTCTAGGACAACTAAAGCTACTCCAGGTCATCTAGGAGTACCCTAGGACACATAGGGCAGGCAATTGCTCTCCCGTTGCTTATAGTCACATTCTGTTTGTTCTTCTGCCATACTGTTCGCTCACCCAGACAATGTGAAATATCTGGTACTTTTGTTGTTGTAGAGTATGGGATCCACTACCCTTCCTTTTTTTTTGCGGTGCAGCACCAGATTTTTTATAGTTGCATTGGTCCAACTAGGATCAATGTAAGTATGCATGTTACCCATTAGGTTCAAATACCTTTCTGTTGTTGGAAAATAATATAATCGGAGAGTGCCTTTTCATAACATGAATAGGGGAGAGGTGGGGGAGCAGAGCATGCAGAGTGCAGTTGAGATCACACATGATTGAGAGACTGTACTGAATATAAACATGGGGGTCTAGGTACAAAAACATTTACCATGTTGATTTCTTAAGCATTCGCACAGGTGCAAAAAAATTATTTCCGCATTGCTTATAATATCATTATCTCCTATGATTGTCAACTCCATCTAGTGGCCATAATGCAGCATTTTTCCTAAAATATCTCAATCAAAAAGATATTGCATTATGGCCACTAAATGGAGCTGATGATCTTAGGTGATAATCATTTTACAAACAATGCAGCTCTCATTTGTTGTGCCCTAATGCTTAAGACACAGCAATATCTTATATCTAGACCCCTAGGAAACACTGTTCTATTTAATGATAATTTATTTTGTGAAACAATCTACTAGATATAAACAGGAAAAGTCACTGCAAATTATTTATCTAGTTCACTTATTATGATTTATTACATTGCTTTATTAGGTAATTATGTAAGTTAGTGTTTAGAGCACTGCAGTGTTTTGATTTATATTTATATGCTAAAATTAAAGTTTTTGTGTCCGAAGTTCAGCATTAATGATATCAGTTCAGATCATGGAACTGCCGTGGGCCCAGGATCAGAGGGGAACCAGAGCTATCTGGCTAAGCAGTCATATATATAGGCAGGGGCCTTGTTAGGTGGCAAAAAGACCAAGGGCTTCAGCCCTAAGTCCAAGGTCGGCACGGGGAGGGGGGCTCTAGCTGTGCTGGGTTTTTTGGTTGGGCAGCGGGGTTGTGTGGTTATGTGGCGGGGGGTAAGCTCACTTGCTGGTTGCTGCTCTGCACTCCGTGCCGTCACTGGACCAGCGGCGGGACGCTCCAGTCCAGAAGTCGCAGGCCAGGCCCCACAAGCACTAGCGCGGGAGGAGGAAGTGCAATCCTCCTCCGCTTTGAATGGGCAGTGTGGGCACAGTGGGCAGTGATGTCACTGGTTGCTAGCCGCTAGGCGGCTATAGCAACCAGTGACCAAGAGTAGAGTCAGGTGGAGGTGGAGCCGGAGCCAGCTCTACCACAGCTCAGTCCGCTGTCCCCTGCATTCTGGACCGGGACAAGAGACTCAGGGCTATTGGCCCCAGACTCGGGGCTGTAGCCCCAATAGCCACCCCCTAACGACGCCTCTGTATATAGGCAACATTAAGCAAATACATTCGGATTGCATCAACAATTATCTAAACCCAAAATAAAAAATGTAACATATTGCAGCTCACTAGTCGTTATTCTGTATGAGGTGACTGCATTCGTTTTTTTTTTTTTACTCAGGCTTTTTTCTTTATTTTCACCTGGTGATCCTGCCAGTAACACACTTCCTGTCCTATGGAGAGGATCCTTATTCACTGTTCTGTAAGTGATGACAGCTTTGTCACCCTGGGGCAAGACTACAGAACACCCCCCCTCTACTTATCTCCGTAACATGGGGGGAAGTGCTCTCTAGTCCACAGAGGTAGCTGGGTACAAAGTTACTCATAAGAATTCAGCAAAAACCAATAGCTCAGGAAGTTATCAACTGACAAAATATGTGGCAGGATTGACAGGACTTTTTTTGCACATATTAAACAGATATAACAAAACACTTCTGCTGATATATTTCCTTGTCAAAAGAAGTTTATTGAGTATACAATGTTATAAAGATACATAAAGTAAGTTTACAAGGATCTATAAAGTAAGCTCATTGTTTTACAGTAGGGTTTATATAGGTAAATATCATGAAATTTCAAATATTAAACATTGGGTTCACGTAAACCTAAATTAAAGATATATATCATTTCCTTAGTTACTTTTGTAGGTATTTAAATGATTTATACCTACTATACATATTGTTTACAAGTAGAGTGTATATAGGTCAAATAAATTCTGATAATGAGCTTTAATCGTAAGGTGGAGAAAAGGAAAGAGAAAGAAGAAAAAGGGTGGAAAGGTAGAGGTATGGTCCACAAGGTTGTCCCGCTCGTCAGTTTATTATTCTTTTTAGTTCTCTTTGAAGCCTTATGCCCCGTACACACGGTCGGACATTGATCGGACATTCCGACAACAAAATCCTCGGATTTTTTCCTACGGATGTTGGCTCAAACTTGTTTTGCCTACACACGGTCGCACAAAGTTGTCGGAATTTCCGATCGCCAAGAACGCGGTGACGTCAAGCACGTACGACGAGACTAAAAAAGGCCGGTTCAGAACCAAGCGCGGCACCCTTTGGGCTCCTTTTGCTAATCTCGTGTTAGTAAAAGTTTGGTGAGAGACGATTCGCGCTTTTTCAGACTCGTGGCTTTCAGATCGTTTTCTGCCGTTCAGTTTGTGGGTTTGTATCTGCTCTTCAGTGCGTGCAGTCAGTTCGTATCGGAGTTTTCTGTGCGATCTTGTCCGCTCGTTGCTGTTTTTCAGGTCGCTCTTCACAGGCCTTGCTGTTCTTCAGTGCGTTCTGTTAGTTCGTTCTGAGCAGCCGACCGTTTTCTAGCCATGTTTCGTATGCGTACTCCTCGTACAGTTCGTGCTGTGCGGGGGCTTGGTGTTGGGGTCCTGACCTTGACACAAGTCCAGTCCATGAACAGGGTGGGGAGGAGTTCATGGACCAAGAATTGGTTGCTCCAGCGTGACCAGTTCTGTCATATGCCTTTGCTCCGTGAGATCCGTGAGAAGAATCCTGATGATTTCAGGAATTTTCTCAGGATGACGGACCCCGTATTTCACCGTCTGTTGGCTACGCTGACCCCTTATATTAGCAGGCAGGATACCTGCATGAGGCAAGCCATCACTCCGGAGCAGAGGTTGGTCGCTACCTTGCGGTATTTGGCCACAGGGAGAAGCCTGCAGGACCTCAAGTTCTCGACAGGCATCTCCCCTCAGGCTCTTCTTTGTGGACATTTACTGCTTGTGTTTGTTTGAGCTGACCCTGACAGAAATGTGTGGAGTCCAGAAAATGTCGTGATTGTGTAACCTTACAAAGCACTGTTGGCTGTTATTTACTAAATGCAAAGACACTTTTCACTACAAGTGCACTTGCAACTGCACTGAAACTGCACTTGTAGTGCAAAGTGGATTTGCCCTTAGGAAATTACCCCCATTTTCTCATCAAACAACAATTACATCACCCCAAAAGTGTTGTAGCGTTGAGACAATAATCCACACATTCTTGATGAACAATCTTTTTAATACCTGCACAATCACATGTGCATTTATCAAAGGTTTTTCTGACAAACTGACATGTTTATTGTATAACATATTTTGTGATGTCATTATCCAAAATCAAAATGTCCATTTTATAGAAAACAGGCCTGTGTAAAACCCACAAGAAAGACACAAATCTTGATCTTACAAAGTTCACATTTGGTAGAACTTGAAGGCAATATCAGACATGAGTATTTAGGAACTGTGTTTGATATTGCGTTCAGATGGGGGGAAATCACCCCTGTAAAAGCCAAATTTGGAAGATGCACACAAATTTCCCAATGTCAACATGTGCTATCTGCCATCAGGGGGGATCAAGGGACGTGTTTTGGGGGAGAAAGCCCTTCCTCACCGCTACTTTATTATTGAGGAAGGGGTTGCACCCCCAAAACGCGTCCATTGATCTCCCGTGATGGCAGATAGCACATGTTGGCACACTGTGTGCATCCTCCAAATTTTGCTTTTGGAAAAATCACAAAAACATTTCGCACATTGTAGCAGACAAAAGAAGAAAGTGATTTGGAGGGGTTTTAAACTCGCCCCAAAACATCAATGATGTTTTTATATTTTGGAATAACATCATTGATGTTTTGCTTGATGTTTTCCAATTGTAAATTACACCCCATGATCTCCCCGATCAGGATCTGGGCACTTTCGGATGTGAAAGGATCTTCATCCACAACCTCACGATCACCTAAAAAGAGAGGAAACCCAAAATAAATTAGGTTTGCAAAAAAATGCCGCCATCCATCTCTTATCTGAGCCTGTGGTCGCAGACACTCACCTGTTGTGGTGACTACTTCCACCACGTCTTCATCCTCCTGCTCAGCTTGTGTTGGTATTTCCCCTTCTTCCAGAGGGGGGGGGAGCTCTGGTCTCCTCGGATGAGGGGTGTCCTCCGAGTCTTTTCTCCCCTATGTAAAACAAAAATGGAATACTTAGCACACAGATGGCAGAACTATAAAGATGAAACATTGCTTGGAAGTGGGGTACAATGATCTATTTTAGCCGAGTTCCAAGATGTAGCTTTTTTAGTGCCCTTTGTCATGCTGCAATACTTTACTTGTTTAGTACAAGCTTCACAGATGGAGACCCCCCTATAGTATACACTGGAGCACCTGTGTGGGCCCCTTAATAAAAAGGGTGTTCTGGGGTCCCACACTAGTGCTCCAGTGTCCAGATGTGAAAACAGCTGCTCAGTGTCCTCTCCTTACACACAATCTAGTTTGCATTTCATTCTAGTAACAAAGCCATCTACACAACCCAATTCTTTGAAGACAAGTATAGGGCGTCAAAATGGTGGCCAAATGCATATGGGCTAAACAATGGTATTTTATAGTCCGAAAAAAAAATGTGTGATCCGAACGAATAATGTGCCCATGAACATGAAAGTTGCCATTTTAAACTGTACAACAGTTCCTAAAAGCACATGGAACAGCACGAACGTAATAAACACAAGAACAATAGGAACACAGCACAACTACTTACTTTTTTGCAGCACTCTCCGGATCTTTCTGTACTGCTCATGTTCTGGTAATTTCAGGTCCGACCACCGCTTCCTGAGCTCATCTTTCGATCGTCGTACCCCGAATTTCCGTTGCAGACTCCTGACCACTTTCGCCATGATCTTGGCCTTTCGGACATTGTGGTTGGGGTAAGGCCCATACTTTCCATCATAGTCGGCCTTCTTCAGGATGTCCACCATTTCCAACATCTCCCCAAAGGACATATTTGAGTCCTTTAATCTCCTTCTGGATCGGGACGTTTCAGGCTCCGGCCTTTCCTCCTCCTCATTGCTGTACTTAGCACTATCCTGCTGTCTCTCCGCCATGTGCTCTTCCTCCACTGCGCCGAACGAAAAGGGGCAGGGAATAGAATAGAAAGAACGTCAGGGGCGGGCGGAGTTATACGCATGCGCAGTGTGTATAAATGGTAACGCGCGCGTCTTACGTACGATCTGTGAGCGGAGGAAGGAGCATCGGAGACGCCGATCGTGCTAACGAAGGTAGGATCTAAACTTGGGCCTATACTGCTTCGAAATTGAAGCCTATATTGTAACAAGATTAGGGGAGTTTGGCCTGACATTAGGGTTTGTCTTGTGTTGTGTCTTGCAGAGAAAATGGATGGGTTCAACAACCACAATTTTCTGCCCCTGTTCATTGACAAGTACAGAGAGCTGCCCTGTCTGTGGCAGGTGAGACACCCCCACTATAATCACAAACAGAAGAGGCAGGCAGCGCTGGAGAAACTGCTGGAGTTGGTGAAGCCGGTGGTCCCCACAGTAACCATCCCCTATTTAAAAGCTAAAATTGGGGGCCTGAGGAGCACTTATCTGAGGGAGCGCAAGAAGGTCACAGATTCCCAGAGGTCCGGAGCTGCAGCAGATGACGTTTATGTCCCCAGGCTGTGGTACTATGAGAGACTGCGATTTCTGTCAGACCACACTGAAGTCAGGGAATCCCTCTCTACTCTTCCTTCCACCCTTCCTTCCATCCCAGCTGAGGCTTCTGATGTCCAACCTGGGCCTTCCAGCCAGGAAGAAGTGGAGGAGCCCAGCTGGAGTCAGGTATAGCATTCCTCTACAGATTTCTGGGCAATAAATAAATGATGTTTACTAGATGTTATTATTGATCACTATTTGCTGATTTCATAAAGTGTTTTACATATCAATAGACAGTAGTGGGCACCCAAAATTGGGACAAGAATGAAAAATGCTGGGCTCAGAAGGATAGTCTGTTATATTTGTTAACATTCAATTTGCAGCAGTCAGGAGGTGAAAATTGTGCGTGATTGATGAAAACAATACTAAAACTATGTCCCTTTTTCATACACAGGAAGACCTCAGCCAGGAGGAGGCTGTGGAATGTGGCAGTCAGGAGGAGGCGGGGATTAGTGGCAGCCAGGAGGAGGTGGGGATTAGTGGCAGCCAGGAGGAGGCGGGGCTAAGTGTCAGCCAAGAGAAGCCTGGGACAAGTCGCAGCCTGACTGAGTCTCAGGTCCCTCCCCTCCGCCTTCCATACAAAAGGGCCAGGAAGGCCACTCCCAGTCCTGTGCAGGATTCAGTGTACAGGCTGATCCAGGAGGCTTCGGCGTCCCTCAGAGCCTTCCCCAGTCCTGCAGAGGCCTTTGCCTGCATGGCTGCCACCAAATTGCTGGGCATGCAGGAGGGCCAACGCAAGATTTCTGAGGACCTGATTTATAAAGTCCTTCGGAAGGGGGAGAGTGGGGAACTGACACACAAGACGGATGTCATGGAGAGGGACGATCCTCCTCCTCCTCCTCCTCCTCCTGCTGCCACAACTCCACCACCACAGCCAAAGGCTGGAAGGAAGCGTGGAAAGAAGACCTGAGAGTGATGACCTGGGTTCAGTCTGGTCTGACAGAAGATGCAGTCTCTCGTATGACCACAGCCTGGGGACACAGATGTCATCTGCTGCTTTCCGGATCTCTGGGACTTCTGGACCAGACTGCACTCCCTTAGATATGGACTCCTCAGGCCACCAATTTTGCTTTTAAATAATTGATGTCTGCCCTGGGGGTCCAAGGCTTCGCCCACTTCTGCAGTTTCTCCAGCGTTGCCTCCCTCTTTGTTTATAGTTGTGACCCCTTAATAAAATATTTTTAGGTAAATTCTACTCTCCTGTGTGTGTTTTCATCCAAAAAGGACAGTTTGTTAGTGAGTATTCAGGTACATTTCTAAAGTACAATGTGAAATTAACAAGGGACAACAACAACAAACAATCTCCTCCTACAGATTAAATAGAACAACATATCAATGGTGTTGTGGGAACTTGTCACAAAAAACACACAAACATTTTCGGGAGTACAAATCAAAATCACCAAAAAAAAATAAAAAAATAAAAAGAGAAACACAAAAAAAGATTCTACATTAAAGTAAAAAAAAAAAAAAAAAAATATGTTGTCAGATGTGAGAAATCAAAATATATTGAGGGAATCCCGATAAATAGTAACGAAAAAAGTTTGTGAGAAGTGTGTGTGAATATGAGCATCAAAACGACTTAATTCTTGTCACATTATAAAGAAGAAGACAGTGCGCTGTATTAAACCATTTTTTACATTGCAGCGTGACGAAAGTGCTTTATCAATTACGAACGCTAAGTTTACCAGAACGAGCTGTCCCGTGTCGGAATTTCTTCTGAGTATGCATGGCACTTTGTGCGTCGAAACAGGCCACACACGGTCGGAATTGATGCGATCGGATTTTGTTGTCGGAAAATTTTATCTCCTGCTGTCCAACTTTGTGTGTCGGAAAATCCGATGGAAAATGTCCGATGGCGCCCACACACGGTCGGAATTTCCGACAACACGCTCCGATCGGACATTTTCCATCGGAAAATCCGACCGTGTGTACGGGGCATTAGAATGGGTGTCTCTGTAATGCCCCGTACACACGGTCGGACATTGATCGGACATTCCGACAACAAAATCCTCTGATTTTTTCCTACGGATGTTGGCTCAAACTTGTTTTGCCTACACACGGTCGCACAAAGTTGTCGGAATTTCCGATCGCCAAGAACGCGGTGACGTCAAGCACGTACGACGAGACTAGAAAAGGCCGGTTCAGAACCAAGCGCAGCACCCTTTGGGCTCCTTTTGCTAATCTCGTGTTAGTAAAAGTTTGGTGAGAGACGATTCGCGCTTTTTCAGACTCGTGGTTTTCAGATCGTTTTCTGCCGTTCAGTTTGTGCTTGTGGGTTTGTATCTGCTCTTCAGTGCATGCAAGCAAGTTCCGCGTGACTTTAGTCACTGTATTCTTGTTCGTTCGTTACTGGTTTTCAGGTCGCTCTTCACAGGCCTTGCTGTTCTTCAGTGCGTTCTGTTACTTCGTTCTGAGCAGCCGACCGTTTTCTAGCCATGTTTCGTATGCGTACTCCTCATAGAGTTCGTGATGTGCGGGGGCTTGGTGTTGGGGTCCTGACCTTGACACAAGTCCAGTCCATGAACAGGGTGGGGAGGAGTTCATGGACCAAGAATTGGTTGCTTCAGCGTGACCAGTTCTGTCATATGCCTTTGCTCCGTGAGATCCGTGAGAATAATCCTGATGATTTCAGGAACTTTCTCAGGATGACGGACCCCGTGTTTCACCGTTTGTTGGCTTCGCTGACCCCCTAAATCAGCAGGCAGGATACCTGCATGAGGCAAGCCATCACTGCGGAGCAGAGGTTGGTCACTACCTTGCGGTATTTGGCCACAGGAAGAAGCCTGCAGGACCTTAAGTTCTCGACAGGCATCTCCCCCCAGGCTCTGGGGATCATTATCCCAGAGACCTGTTCTGCCATCATCCAGGTCCTGCAGAAGGAGTATATGAAGGTAAGATTTTTATCCTTTTATATCACATTTTATTGTATTGAATGTTTGCTAATATATTGTATTTCTTTCCTCATTCCCTAATTACCATGATTGTAATATACTGTGAATGTCCCCTTTGTTCTCATGCATGCTGGATTTTTATGTAATTATTATTTTAGGTCCTTCATACATATTTGCCCTTCAATAACCTCCCCAGCATGGTGACCCCTGCCCTATATTCACCTCATGTAGTCACTTAACAATGTATTTTATCAGCTCCATAGTAGTGCTTTACCCCAAACACCCCCTAAAATGTTTGGAAATGTTATTTTGGATTTAAATTCAGGCAGAGGGCCAGAGGCTTTTTTTTGTGGTGTCCCCAAATTTTTGGTAACCCTCCCTCCCCCAGCTGCTAAGTCAGCTGATCCCAATTCTCTATCCTCAATCATCTATCTGCTGACTTTGCCAAACCCATACACACTATACCCATCTCTTTAGTGCTCAGATTTATGGATGAATTCCCCAAAGCATGTAGTGCAAGGGCCTGCCTGTATACTTTATTATGATCTTGATAGGTAATAGCAGAATGTCCAAATGTGCTCAAATGTGTACAGTGTGTATTTATATCTTTGTATTATGACACTTCTTACCTGTCCAGTGGGCTGCCAATAGTGTAACTAAGGAGGGGCTGTTCCAAATAATACCCTGTATTTAGGCATTCATCTCTCAATGAAGTGAAGAGGGTTACTTGTCCAAGAGTTCCCCCCCCCTATAATGTTAGAAATGGCCCATGAGAGGGAGGGGGGGGGAATATGATAGGTGTACCTTATACTTTGTTGTTGTTAAATTCCCCTTAATAACTGCTATCTGGAGGTTGACCCATAATGTTTGTGTCTAATCTGCTTGCCAGCTTTCTGTGAAAAAATAGTAATGTTTATTGTTTTTTCCTCAACAGTTTCCTTCAACGCCACAGGAATGGCAGACTGTGGCCTCCCACTTTGCCCAGCGGTGGGACTTTCCTAACTGCGAAGGGGCAATTGATGGGAAACACGTCCACATCGTCCCACCACCCAACTCGGGGTCGTACTATTATAATTACAAGGGGTTTAATAGTATAGTGATGTTGGCGGTGGTGTCGGCTAATTACGACTTCTTGTATGTGGACGTGGGGAAGAATGGCCGGATGTCCGATGGTGGAGTGATCGCCCAGACGGAGTTCTACAGGCGTCTCCAGAATGGCAGCTTGGACTTGCCACCTCCAGAGGACAATGTTGAAGGTCTCCCATTTGTGTTCGTTGCTGATGAAGCATTTGCGCTGGGGGGACCACCTGATGCGGCCATTCCCGATGAGGACCCTCACCCCGGAACAGAGGGTTTTTAATTACCGGCTGGCCAGAGCCCGAAAAGTGGTGGAGAACACAAATGGAATCCTGGCCAGCCGGTTCCGACTATTTCTGACACCCATCAATATGGCAGAGTATAAACTGAACCATATTATACTGGCGTGCTGTGTTCTCCATAATTTTTTAAGAAAACATTCAGCCAACTATGCTGGCTCAGTTGGGCCTGAGGCCGGAATCCCAAATACTTCAACAATGACGGCACTTGAAAGCGGCCGTCCTGGCTTGCCCTCCCTGAATGCCCGTGATGTCCGGTTACGATACCTAGAGTTTTTTGCGGGTAGGGGCGCTATCAATATGCCAGACAATCTGTGACACCTTTTTCAAATAAAAAACAACCAAAAGCTATTCTTGGTGGACATTTCCTGCTTGTGTTTGTTTTAGCTGACCCTGACAGAAATGTGTTGAGTGCAGAAAATGTCGTGATTGGGTAACCTTATAAAAAACAGTGTTGGCTGGTACTTCCTAAATGCAAAAACACATTTCACTACAAGTGCACTTGCAACTGCACTGAACCTGCACTTGTAGTGCAAAGAGGATTTGCCCTTAGGAAATAACCCCCATTTGTGCATAAAACAGCAATTACATCACCCCAAAAGTGTTGTAGTGTTGAGACAATAATCCACACATTCTTGAGTAAGGCACTTTTTTATACCTGCACAATCACATGTGCATTTACCAAAGGTTTTTAAAACAAACCAACATGTTTGTTGTATAAAATGTTTGCATTAGCATTATGAAAAATCAAAATATCCATTTCTGATAAAACAGGCCTGTGTAAAACCAACAAGAAAGCCAAAAAACTAGAACTTACAAAGTTCACATTAGGTAAAACCTGAAGGCTATATCAGACATCAGTATTTAGGAACTGGGTTTGATATAGCGTTCAGATGGGGGGAACTCACCCCCTGGAAAAGCCAAATTTGGAAGATGCACACCAATTTACGAATGTCAACATGTGCTATCTGCCATCAGGGGGGATCAAGGGACGTGTTTTGGGGGAGTAAGCCCTTCCTCAACGCTACTTTATAATTGAGGAAGGGGTTGCACCCCCAAAACGCGTCCATTGATCTCCCGTGATGGCAGATAGCACATGTTGGCACACTGTGTGCATCCTCCAAATTTGGCTTTTCTAAACAGTGTAAAAATTTAAATTACATAAAACAGGTGATTTTGTGGGGTTTAAATTCGCCCCAAAACATCAATGATGTTATTATTTTTTTTAATAACATCAGTGATTTGTTGCTGGATGTTTTGCAATTGGAGATTACATCCCATGATCTCCCCTATCAGTGTCTGGGCACTTTCTGATGTAAAGCGTTCTCTCTCCCTCACATCACGATCACCTAAAAAGAGATAAAGAACAAAAAAAACAGGTCTCAAAAATCTGACACCAGCCATCTCTTTTACCTGAGTCTGTGGTTGCAGACACTCACCTGTTGTGGTGCCAATCTCCACCACGTCTTCTTCTTCCTCCTGCTCTTCTTCTTGGTTTTGCGGTATTTCCCCTTCTTCCAGAGGGGGGGGTCTCTGGTCTCCTGGGATGAGGAGTGACCTCCGAGTCTTTTCTCCCCTATGTAAAACAAAAATGGTATACTTAGCACACAGATATTTGATGGCAGAACTATAGAAATAGGAAACATTGCTTGGAAGTGGGGTACAATTGTCTATTTTAGCCAAGTTCAAAGATGTATATTTTTTATTGCCCTTTGTCAAGCTGCAATACTTTACCTGTTTGGTACAAGCTTCACAGATGTAACCCCCCCTATAGTATACACTGGAGCACCTGTGTGCCCCCCCTAATAAAAATGGTGTTCTGGGGTCCCACACTAGTGCTCCAGTGTCCAGATGTGAAAACAGCTGCTCAGTGTCCTCTCCTTACACACAATCTAGTTTGCATTTCATTCTAGTAACAAACCCATCTACACAAACAAATATTTGGCATCCAAGTAGGCCCAAAAAAAAATGTGTGAAAATGCATATGGCCTAAACAATGGTGTTCTAGAGGCCGAAAGAAAAATGTTTGATACGAACGAATAATGGGCCCATGAACATTAAAGTTGCCCTTTTAAACGTTACAATTACTAAAAGCATATGGAGCAGAACGAACGGAATAAAGACAGAAAGAATAGGAACACAGCACAACTACTTACTTTTTTGCAGCACTCTCCGGATCTTTCGGTACTGCTCCGGCTCTCTCAACTTCAGGTCCGACCACCGCTTCCTGAGCTGATCTTTAGACCTTCGTACCCCGAAATTCCTCTCCAGACTCCGGACCACTTTACCAATGATTTTGGCCTTTCGGATGTTGGGGTGGGGGTAAGGCCCATATTTTCCATCATAGTCGGACTTCTTCATGATGTCTACCATCTCCAACATCTCCCCAAACGACATATTTGTGGCCTTAAAACGTCTCCTTCTGGATCGGGACGTGCCTGGATCCGGGCTTTCCTCCTCCTCCTCGTTGTTCGAATTATCACGCACCTGGTGTAACTCCGCCATCATGCTCTTCCCCCACTGCGCCGAACGAAAAGGGGCGGGGAATAGAATAGAAAGAACGTCAGGGGCGGGCGGAGTTACACACATGCGCAGTGTGTATAAAGCGTAACACGCGTGCGTATTACGTACGATCTGTGAGCGGAGGAAGGAGCATTGGACGCGCCGATCGTAAGAACGAAGGTAAGAGACAAACTTGGGCCTATACTGCTTCTATAGATTGAGGCCTATATTGTAACAAGATTAGGAGAGTTTGGTGTGACATTAGGCTTTGTCTTGTGTTGTGTCTTGCAGTGAACATGGATATCTTAATGAGAGATACTGACTTCATGTCACTATTCATTGATATGCTAAGGGAGCTGCCCTGTCTGTGGGAGCTTACCCACCCCCATTTCAAGAACCAAGCAAAGAGGAAGGCAGCACTGGAGCAATTGTGTGAAATTGTGAAGCAGGTGATCCCCACGGCAGACATCACTTATTTAAAGATATTAATTGGTTGCCTGAGGAGCACATATCTGAGGGAGCGCACTAAAGTCCTTGATTCACAGAGATCCGGAGCAGCAGATGACATCTATGTCCCCAGGATGTTGTACTACGACAGGCTGCACTTTCTGGCAGGCCAGACTGAACCCAGGCCATCCCTCTCCAGTCTTCCTTCCACGCTTCCTTCCCCCCCGGCTGAGGCTTCTGATGCCCAACCTGGGCCTTCCAGGCCATATGTGGAGGAGCCCAGATTGAGCCAGGTATAGCATTCCTCTAAATATATCTGCTTGTACAATCAATGATGTTACCTAGATGTTAGTTGGGAGTACTAATTTATGATTGTGATTGATGATGCAAAAACTAAAACCATGTCCCTTTTTCATACACAGGGAAGTCTCAGCCAGGAGGTGGCTGATCTGCAGGTCCCTCCACCCACCCTGAAAACAGAAAGTGGCAGCAGGAGGAGTAGCCTAGAGGAGGCGGCTATCAGATTTTTTTGGAGGGCTACAGAGGTCCTGGGAGCACCACACACCAGGCAGGAGAACCTTGCGGCATTTATTGCCTATAAAATGCAGAGGATGGAGGAGGGCCAACAAGCCATGTGTCAGGCCCTCATATCAGAGGCTCTGGAGAAAGGTGTGAGGGGCCAACTTACACCTCACACACAGCTTTGGGATGGTCCTCCTCCTCCCTCTCCTCCAGGTCCTCCCAGTCCTCCTCCAGGTCCTCCCAGTCCTCCTCCAGGTCCTCCCAGTCCTCCTCCAGGTCCCCCCAGTCCTCCTTCAGGTCCCCCCAGTCCTCCTCCTCCTCCAGGTCCTACTCCTCCTCCTGCCACATCTCCTACTGCACAGCCACAGCCCGGAAGGAAGTGTGAAAGGAAGACCAGACAGTGAGGACCCTGGATCCAGTCTGGTCGGCCAAAAGATGCAGCCTCTTGTGGTACCACAGCCTGGGGACACTGATGTCATCTGCTGCTATCCAAGTCTCTGTGAATCCCGGACCAGACTGCCCTCCCTTATATATGGACTCCTCAGGCCACCAATTTTGAGTTTTAAGAATTGATGTCTGCTGTGGGGGTCCCAGGCTTCACTAATTTCTCCTGTTGATCCAGTGTTGCCTTCCTCTTTGTTTGGTTCTGAGCCCTTAATAAAGGATTTTTGTTTTGAATTATACTCTCCTATGTGTTTTACTTCTTCAAAAATGATGGTTTGTTTGTGAGGATTCAGGTACATTTCTAATATACAATGTGAAATGAACAAGGGACACCAACAACAAAAAATCTCATGGAGATTAAATAATAAAAGATATCAATGGTGTTGGGGTAACTTGACACACAAAACACACACAAAAATATTCTGGAGTAAAAATAAAAATAACATTGAACAAAGATCAGCCTTGGAAAAAATCCAAACATTAAAGAAAAAAAAAGGCTTAAAAAGAAAAAAAAAAAAACCATAAAATATATAAAACTGTCAGATGTGACAACTAATAACAATATATTGAGGGAATCCCACTAAAAAAACACAAATCAAACTTTGTGAGAAGTGTGTGTGAATATGAGCAGCAAAACGACTTAATTCTTGTCACATTATAAAGAAGAAGAGAGTGCGCTGTATTAAACCATTTTTAACATTGCAGCGTGACGAAAGTGCTTTATCCATTACGAACGCTAAGTTTACCAGAACGAGCTGTCCCGTGTCGGAATTTCTTCTGAGCATGCGTGGCACTTTGTGCATCGGAACAGGCCACACACGGTCGGAATTGACGCGATCGGATTTTGTTGTCGGAAAATTTTATCTCCTGCTGTCCAACTTTGTGTGTCGGAAAATCCGATGGAAAATGTCCGATGGAGCCCACACACGGTCGGAATTTCCGACAACACGCTCCGATCGGACATTTTCCATCGGAAAATCCGACCGTGTGTACGGGGCGTAAGTCATTTAATCTGTTACCATGGCAACAGGACAGAGTCATTGAAGTTTGACAGGAACTGTTGTTTTATCCAAGGATGCCAAAGTTTTTCAAATTTTGGAATTTGATTTTGATCGATGGCTACCATCTTAGCATGGGACATTGTATTATTCATTCTGTGAATTGTTTCTGCTAGTACCAATGTAGGAGATTTCCATGCCTTGGCCACTGTTTGTTTTGCAGCCGTTATTAGTTGGATCATAAGTTTGAATTGAGAGAGTGTTAACCATTCCGGTTTTAGATTAAGTAAAGTTAAATATGGATCTGGTTGTATTATTTTTTTAAATATTTTAGATGCAATCACGAAGACTTCCTTCCAGAAGGTTTGGATTACTGGGCACGTCCACCATATGTGTAAATATGTGCCTATTTCTGGGCATCCTCGAAAACAAAGAGTTGAGGTATTAGGTGAATATTTTGCCACTCTAGCGGGTACAAGGTACCAGCGAGTTAGGACTTTATAATTTGTCTCCAGTGCTAAGATGTTGGGTGAAGATGACTTAGATGTGAGCCATATGTTAGACCAGTCCGTGTCTTCTAAAGTTCGTCCCAGGTTCTCCTCCCACCTCTGAACGTAAGAGGGTCTATTAAGATTTGCTACTCCATATAATTGATTATAAAGTGATGAAATTGTACCTTTAGCAAATGGATCTTTTGTACAGATTGATTCAAAAATGGATAATTGGGATAATGGTGTATCCCCCTTTAGGAATGGTGTATAGAAATTTTTGATTTGGAGATATCCAAATATCTCAGAGTTTGAAAATAACAATTCGGAAAGGAACCAATGCTTGGGCTAGCCCGGAGATCACTGCCACATCCCAAATACGGAAAGGAGACCAGGAAAAGAGATGTGCCCCAAGGGGGATACTATGGGCAGTGTATCAACGGGCAATAAATGAATGGTGCTTGTGTGAAATACACAGTTAAGGTTTAAAAGTTGTATAACAAAAGTTTATTAAGTAACAAGATACACACAAATCTAGGATATAAAATCGCATGAGCGGAAGAGGCAAAAAACAATGGTGATCAAACTGCTAACATGCTAGGTATAATATCCCAGTAAATACAAGTATGACCCGCTGGGCTAGAAATACGATAGCATATAATACTCTACATGTTTCGGAAAGTAAAGAGGTTGTATCCTCTCTATATGGTGTATTTCCTTCTTCAGGAGTTTCGGGGAAGCAGTTATGATATTTTTCTATAAAAGAGAAAAAAGGATATATTTGTATATATAGGTATAAGTGGGTCACTGTAATAAGCACCAACAATAGGTATGAAACCATTATGTCTAAAAGTATGAGAGACTGTTTGTATTACAGACAAGACATGAGGACAGAGCAAAATCTCAGACTGAACAAGCATTTTTGTACAGAGATACTCACAGGGCATGTGACTCTTCAGCATATATACTGTACACAGATGTATCACGAGAAGGACTCCCACTTCCTACAGCTCGAAAGGTTATATCGCTCGGTTAGAGATCCAGATACTGGATATAATTTTCAGGGGATAAAACCCAAAAGGGAAGATATGGAGGGATTTACAGACACTGGCCCTGACATAGATCCCCACATGGACGGCGAGCCAGGGCTCACAAGAGCCACCAATGCTGGGCAGACTGCACAAGCACCTGCAGAATCAGAGACAGGGAAAAAGGGAAGTGTTTTAGGAGATATGTATCCCATATTGGAGATATTAGGCTGGTAAAGCCTTAACATAAAATGTGATATCTCAGCACGGTGTGTAGAGCAATGAGACATCTTAGTGGCAATCGCAGTTGGAGTGGACATACCTGGTCTATGGTGTTACAGTGTAGGTAAATCCTGCAGGGAAGGAACACTCCTCACGGCTGTGTAGCAGAGAAGAGTGTGTGTGAGGCTGATCCTAAGTATACTGCCTGGTGTGGGGTGTGACACTGATGGGCCAATCATTCGCCTGCAGGGCGGAGTAAATTTATGTGGTAGCAATACAGCTGATTGTCAACCTGAGCGGAACGTAATGTCCGGAGGAGACATCAGCTGTGTGCAGGTGTGTGTGCAGAAACCGCCCACTGTGGCTCCTCGGCCTGAGCGGCGGCCGACGCAGCCGCGTCATCAGACGCGGCGACGTCACTCGTCGACAAAGGCCGCCGACACGGGAAGAGAGCAGTCTGCTGGAGTGTGAGTGGAAAGTTTCCAGTGCGCAGGCGCGAGACATCACGTCGGGCGCGTGCGCATTAGCACTGCTGACAGAATGCCGCTGTCCCCGGGGAGGGGATACAGAGGCCTTTCCGTGCCGGGGAGCACCGGCAAGCCATCCACAGGGGGCACACTCAATCAGGGCCACATCTAGAAATACAGCAATTGTATTGGTGTAGTTACTGTGGAGGAATTTAATTTAGAGCTAATCCGAGCTGTTGGGAGGTGGGAGTTCCATCTTTACAAAATATTCCTGGAAAGACACAAACATATATGAATTTTCCATATTGCAGTACAAATATATATATGAAAGACACAAATATATGAATTTTCCATATTTCAATACAAATATATATAGGCATATAGGCTGGGCAGTAAAATTTCGGTTAAGAAAAAAAAAAAAAAAAAAAACCTTAAGTGGAAAATAGGGCAAAATGGCTTGATATGACAAGCCACTGTCCTATAATTCCTTGTCGTAACCACCTGTGGAAAAGCCAGGAAGGAAAGGTTTAAGATTAAACGCCTCATTCAGGCCTGGTGGCATTGTCGCATTAAGGTTAGATATCCAGCGGAGTTCCTGCTGTAGGAGGATCTTGTTGAAATCGCCTCCTCGGGAGCTCGGATGTAACCGATCCAAAATTAGCACTGACAGTTTGGGACTCGTGCCACCATGTACCTGGGCTACGTGTCTCCCTAGAGGGAAGTCAGGATCGGCAGATTGCATCACCCTAAGATGTCGATAAATGCGTTGCCATAGTTTTTGTAAGGTTTTCCCCACATAGAAACAATTACAATGACAGGTCAGTAGATACACCACTCCTGTGGTTTGGCAGTTTGCATAGTGTTTCGGCACAAATATAAATATCTCAGAGTTTGGTAGATCATATTTTTCTCTAAGCGATGGGAATGAAAGGAATGATTTAGATGCTATGAAGTCATTTAGTGTCTGAATGCCTGATGTTGTCCAAGCTTTAAAAGAATTTGGGTAGATCCATGCCGGATAAAAGGCCGGATTTCTGATAAAAGAAAGGAGAGGATTGTGTGGAGATTGTAACTAATATTTGGTTTTTAGTTTATCCCAGAGAGATAAGAAGTGTTTAGTTATGGGATTATGAATTTTAAAGCGGTCTTTAGGATCAAGCCATAATAAATTTGATATTAATAGAGGGTCATTTTCTGAAGCCTCTATAAATACCCATAATGGGATTTCCTGTTTTGCATGGTATTTGGACAGACTGGCCAAATGTGCTGCTCTGTAGTAGTTAGTAAAATTAGGGTATTCCAGGCCTCCTTTATTTTTGGGAAGATGTAGTGTGTGTATAGGTATACGTGGTTTAGAAGAGCCCCATATAAACGAAGTTGCTCTTTTTTGTACTATTCTCAAAAAATAGGAAGGAATTGGAATAGGGAGGACTCTGAATAGATAAAGTAATTTGGGTAGAATAGTCATTTTGATTGCATTATTCTTCCCTATCCAGGATAAAGGAAGTTGCGACCATTGTTTTATTAGATTTGTGATCTGTCTTAATACAGGAGGATAATTGGTTGAGAATAAGTCAGAATGAGATGCTGTTAAATGAATTCCAAGATATGGGATTGATTTTTCTACCCATGTGAATGAGAGTGCAGCCCTAGCCGGGATCAATTCCATGTTTGTGAGTGAAATATTAAGCACTAGGCATTTCTTAGGATTAATCATAAGGCCGGATAGGGCTGCAAATCCATCAAGAGCTGGTATTAAGTTAGGACCAGAGACCTGTGGGGATGATAGAAAAAGTAATATATCGTCTGCAAATATACATAATTTGTGCGTAATACCTCCTACTTCAATGCCAGTTATAGTTTGGTTTGTTCTGATGTATTGGGCCATGGGTTCGAGTATAAGGGCAAATAATAAGGGAGATAATGGGCAACCCTGTCGGGTACCTCTTTCGATATTAAAGGCTTCAGATTTGTATCCAGCATATTTTATATAGGCTTTGGGTTTATTATATAATGCTTTGATCCATGTTAAAAAGTGGGGTCCAAAACCCCATTTTTGTAATGAATATTGCATATATTGCCAGGATACTGTGTCAAATGCCCTCTTAATATCGAGAGATAGAAAACATAAATGGATTTTTCGTTTTTTAGCAATATGTGCCAATAACACTGCCCTGCGTATATTATCGCCTGCCTGTCTATTTGGCATGAAGCCTACTTGATCTCTATGTATTAATTTTCCTATAATGCTATTGAGGCGTTTTGCTATTATTTTTGCTAATAATTTAATATCGAGGTTTAACAGAGAGATAGGCTGATAATTCACACAGGAAGTATCATCAGAAAGGGGTTTTGGGATCATACAAACAATTGCCATTAGTGTTTCTTGCCGAAAAGAATGTCCATCTAGAAGTTTGTTAAAAGTTTCAGTGAGAATGGGAGAGAGTATTTCTGAGAATGTTTTATAGTATAAAGCCGAGTAGCCGTCTGGGCCTGGTCTTTTGTTAAGTTTTAGGTCTTTTATGGCGTTAGCAACTTCATCTATAGTTATAGGCTCATCCAAACTGCTTTTTTGATTCTGAGATAACTCAGGTAAGGTTATTTTTGAGAAGGATTCAGCTTCTGTAGGATTAAATTTATTGTTTGTCTTGTATAAAGTTGCGAGATGTGAGTGAAATTTATGGACTATTTTAACTGGATTACAAGTGTAAACATTTTTTGATAATTTCAAACGTATTGGTTTGAAAGATTTGTTAGTTGAATTTAATGCCCGAGCCAAATATGTACCTGGTTTGTTTGTATTCATGTAGAAATTGTGTTTGGAGCGTTTGAGGGATTTATCAACTGACTCAGTGAGAAATAGATCGTATTCCAATCTAGATTTTTCCAGATGAGATTTTGTACTCTGAGATGGATTATCTTGAAATGATATGTAGGCTGCATTAAAATTGAGTTCTAGTTTTTTTGCTAGATTTTTGCGTTCCCGTTTAAATAGTGCCATTTGTCTTTGTATTGTACCACGCAAGACAGGCTTATGAGCTTCCCACAGTGTTATTGGGGAGATGTCTGTTGTATTATTAATTGATATGTATTCCTTTAAAGCTTGTTCAATGGCCATCTGATGTAGTAGGTGTTTGAGCATTATGTCCGGTAAGTACCACGTTGGGTCATGCGCTTTTGGTATCGCTGAGGCTATAGTAGTGTATACTGCATTATGGTCAGACCACGGAATCGGAATTATATCTGATGCAATAATTTCTGGTATCATTCCTATTGTTAGAAAAATATGATCTATTCTGGTGAAGGTTTGATGAGGGTGCGAGAAATAAGTGAATTTCTTTTTCATTGGGTTACTTTCTCTCCATGAATCTACCAGATTGTATTTGGAAAGAAGTTGAGAAAAAGGTAATCTAGAGGTTATTTTGGATGGTGTAAAAGGTGATTTATCTAGAAATGGGAGGAGGACCTGGTTCGAATCCCCACACATTATCACTGTTCCTATTTTGTGTGTATTAATCACTTGTAATATATGTGAGAGGAATGGTGTAGGTTGTTTGTTAGGAGCGTAGTAGGAAATCACAGTGATTGCTGTATCCATTATATAACCCATGAGTATCAGGTATCTACCTTCTGGGTCTTTAATTTCTGATGATAAGGTGAATGGTGTGGATCGGTGAAATGCAATTAGAGTTCCCCTTTGCTTGGTACAGGCAGAAGCCGTGTAAATTTGTTGATAAAAAGGAGAAATATATTTTGGAGTAGAATCTTTGGTGAAGTGTGTTTCTTGGAGGCATACTATGTGAGCCTTCTTGTTATGGAAAGTACAGAAGGCTTTGGTCCTTTTTTGAGGGACATTTATTCCCTGAACATTCAGGGAAAGTATATTCAGTGGTGCCATGGCAATAGATCAAATAGTTTTGACTTACTTTTTGTTATGCAGAGCTGACTGCGCAGATCAACCTGTGTGGACTGAAGAGATGAATAGATAGAAAAGAAACCAGTGAATTCTGGAGTAAAGAGTAAACAAAAAACATATGAGATTAGATGATACATTGTATAAATTATTTTTTGCAAGTAATCACAATTTACCCGTGAAAGAGAATAAATATCTCTCTCAGGGGAATAAGTGCCTTCATCACACTCCCACATAATATGGTTGGGAGAATGAGGAGGGCTAATGGGGGTACACGGATCTTCCGCTTACAGGAGAGAAGTGCTATGTCAAAAGACATCAAAATGATGTTTCATTAATTGGAGTGCAGAATATAGTTTTTGTTGAAATTATTTATTTCAGGGTGGTTGTATAGAATAAACAATTACATATTTTATTCATATGTAACTGTTTAGATATGTTAACTCAAAATTGAGGTTGTATTGCTTCAGATTAGAATAAACAAAAACATAATTCTAGGAACTAGTTAGGTAATAATATATTTGTTTTAAGAAAAGAAAGAAAGAAAAAGCTTCCATTACTTCTGGATTATTGAACATGTTTGTCCTAAAAAGTAATAAATCTATTGTTATTACCTGATAATATATAACTGAACAAGAATTTCCTTATTTCACTTATATATTCTAAGGCTATATGAATCAGAAGTAATAAGAAATATAACTGGAATGTAACATGATCCCACACAGTGTGTGACTATCAGAATGCAGTTACATTCAGTTATAAATATAGGTTTTTTTTATAGAGAACCATCTCTTAGTATAATAAATGAAGAGATATCAGGAATTAGGATGTCAGTCCATTGAATCTTCTTGGTCCATGGATGATGTGGCATAACGGCCTCTTTTGTGAGAATGATGATTCCCATTTTGTTCTGAAATTTTCTGGGTGCTGCCTGAAGGTGAAGATGACGCCATTCTTCTGCGTGTGGGAGTGTTGCTGCTTGTGGGTTCTGTCAGATTTAATTTTAAAAGGGTTTGTTGTAGTTCATCTGCTGATCTGCTTCTGTAAATTGTACCTTGGTAGTTAAATCTGACTGAAAAGGGGAAGCCCCATTGATACATAATGTTGTGGCGTTGCAGTTCCATTAGTTGGGGTTTCATGGATCGTCTTTTAGTAATAGTAAGTTGGGATAGGTCAGCAAAAATTTGATAATTGTGTCCTTGAAAATTAAGTTCCTTTTTTTCTCTTTCAGCAATTAGTATTTGTTCTTTCGTTCTGTAATAATGAAATTTTGTGATTATATCACGTGGGGGTCCATCTTTCTTTTTGGCTGTGAGGGCTCTGTGTACTCTGTCCAGTTCTAAACGTTCAATAGGGATATCTGGCTTTAGTTCTTGTAATAGAGCAGTAATAGTAGATTGCAGGTCTGTCACAGTTTCAGGTATTCCCCTTATGCGCAAGTTTGAAGGTCTGGCTCTATTTTCGTAATCTTCGAGCTTAGTTTGAAGTATTAAATTCTCTTTTTTTCTTTTCCAATATTTTTATTCAAAAAAGTTTTTCTTCACAAGACATAGTATTCAATTTTTACATGCATTGTTTAAGGTGTAAAAACCTAATAACAAGTTATTTATACTTAACAACCAAAAGGCAAAAAGAATGAGATAGGAAGGTTACATGATACCTAATCTCTTGTTGTTAGTGATTCCTTAATGTGTTTCATGGAAAATATGGGGAGTCGCCTTAGGAGAATTCTCTCTCCCTGACTCCTCTACCTGGTGTAACCTTTTAATTTAACTCTCATAGCAGCCCTAAGGTCTCCATTAACTTCCTAATCTGCAAGGATTATTTTGTATAATTAGGAAAAAGGAAAGAAAGAAATAGGAAAGTGAAAAGTAGAAGATAGAAGGAAGTGAGAGAGGTGCACCCCTGTCGCAGAGCAAGGGATTCCTAAGAATCCATCGCATTATTTATTCGAAATGTATTTTATCCAAGGGTCCCATATTCTTTCAAATAATGCCATTTTGTCATTTAGAATAGCAGAGAGACGTTCATTTACCATAATCCAAGACAGTTTGGATTTTATAAGATGAAAGGGAATCGTTGGAGACTTCCAAGAAATTCTCTTTTTTTAATTGTTCCAATTCTGTTATATTTTCTTGGGTTGTAATTTCAATTTCATCCATTTTTATTTCTAAGGCTGCGGTGCGGTTTCCCAGCTCTCTTATTTCTTTGGTTAGGCTTTTTGTTATTTGGTCTGAGGTTTGTTTTAAAGCCTTATGAAACATCTTTTCAAATTGTAATAATATTACTGGGGATACTGAGGAGGCTTGTGGAGAAGTTTGTGAGAGGATTTGTTCTGTATCTGACTCAAATGGAGAGTCTTGCTGTGACATTTTCTGTCTGTGAGAGCGCCCTGATCTTGTGAGGTGACTGGAGCTGCTTCAGCTGCAGTGAGTGCCTGTGAGCTCTTTGTGAGGTGATTTTTATTTCTGCCACGGTTTCCTCCCAGTACCATATTTCCTGCCCAAACTTTCACAGTTTGTTCCCTGGGGCAAAAAGGTTCAAATGGATACCTTTTGAGCCTGCAGGCTCCGCTTTGTCCTTCTCTTCTCTCCTCAGCGGTGTGGAGCTCTAACAATGCATGTCTGCTCTGCTAGGCTCCGCCTCCTGCCCCCTGCTCTGCTGATATATTTAATCAGATCTTCTACCTCAGTGTCAAAGTCCACTTATTCAAGTTGTATCATTGTTAGGGATTATATACCCTTTAATGTGTAAAAAGCTTAATAACCACTATACCAGCCTTTCTCAACTTTTATATCCCAAAGGAACCCTTCAAATTATTTTAAGGTTTCAGGGAAAATAATTTATTAAGGGACAAAGGGAAGAATGCTCCTTACATTGGTGATCATTGAGAAAAATTTTCCTTAATTGGTGATCAGTGGTAAGAATACCCCTTACATTGGTGGTCAGTGGGAAGAATGCTCCTTACATTGGTGGTCAGTGGGAAGAATGCTCCTTACATTGGTGGTCAGTGGGAAAAATGTTCCTTAATTGGTGATCAGTGGGAAGAATGCTCCTTATATTGGTGGTCAGTGGGAAGAATGCTCCTTACATTGGTGGTCAGTGGGAAAAATGTCCCTTACATTGGTGATCAATGGGAAAAATGCTCCTTACATTGGTGATCAGTGGGAAAAATGCCCCTTACACTGGTAGTCAGTGGGAAAAATGGCCCTTACATTGGTGATCAGTGAGAAGAATGCCCCTTACATTGGGCATCAGTGGGAAAAATGGCCCTTACATTGGTGGTCAGTGGGAAGAATGCTGCCTACATTGGTGGTCAGTGGGAAGATTGCTCCTTACATTGGTGGTCAGTGGGAAGAATGCCCAGTACATTGGTGATCAGTGGAAAAATGCCCCTTACATTAGCGATCAGTGGGAAGAATGCCCTTAGATTGGTGGTCAGTGGGAAGAATGCCCCTAGATTGGTGGTCAGTGGGAAGAATGCCCCTTAGATTGGTGGTCAGTGGGAAGAATGCCCCTTAGATTGGTGGTCAGTGAGAAGAATGCCCCTTAGATTGGTGGTCAGTGGGAAGAATGCCCCTTAGATTGGTGGTCAGTGGGAAGAATGCCCCTTACATTGGTGGTCAGTGGGAAGAATGCTCCTTACATTGGTGATCAGTAGGGTCAATGCCCAGTATATTGGTGATCAGGGGGGAACAATGCCCCTTACATTGGTGGTCAGTGGGAAGAATGGCCCTAACATTGGTGGTCAGTGGGAAGAATGCTCCTTACATTGGTGGTCAGTGGGAAGAATGCTCATTACATTGGTGGTCAGTGGGAAGAAGGAGGAGGACACACCCAAGGAGTTCTCTCTCAGAAACAGCCTTTTTTAAACCTGGATTTGCCTGCTAGCTTGGCCCAGGAATAATGCCTGATCCTGGGGGAGGCCCTGGGAGGAATCCCCCTGATGACACGGGGCCTAGTGAGGAGGAGGTAGAGGACCTGACTGTGGGTCCAGGCCCTGGTGTGGATGCAAATGTCTTCAGTCAGAAGATTATCAATCGTTTTAGGGCAATTGGAAGAGCTGAAGAAAAACTTAAAGTTTTGAAGGCTGAACGCAAATCCTTCAGAGCCAAATACTGCCAGGCTTGGAGTAAAAATCGTTTGGCCATGAAGCCTGAGTTGCAGGAATTGGAAGAAAAGGTAAAGAAACAATCTTTATTATTGAAAAAGCTGAAAAAGTTTGATAATGAGAGGAGATTTGCTAGCTATCACGGTAATACTTAGTGAGCCCACAGGCGAGCAGGTGACACGGGATCCCCCAGGGCGAGGAGTCTAAGGGCCAGCTGGTATTCTGCCAGGGACCCCCTCACAAGGCTTTGGGTTTAGCTGCGTGCTGACCCCAGGTCACGACCCCTGGGTTCACCCTGCTCGCTGGGGAAGTACCAGAAGACTCTGTCAGACAAGGATGGATGGATGTGGATGAAGCAAAGGAGAGCCGGATAGCGAGCCAAGGTCAGGGCAGGCTGCAGACAACGTAATCAGAACAAGCCAAGTCGGTACACAAGAGATCAGTTCACGAGAGGTCAGGTTAAAGCAGGTTACAAGCAGGGAGCTCAGAAACAAGCGTTGGTCAAGCAACCAGAATGTGGTCTGAGAGGGATTTAAATAGAGAAGCACATGAGGGGCTGGACAGGAAGTAGCAGGAAGGAATTATATTTTAAGCAACGGGTGATGCTGGCGACACCCATAGCTGCAGAGTGCAGCAGAGCTGAACACAAGCTAGTGGAACAAGTGCCAGACGACCTACAGCAGTAAAGGTAAGACACAGATCAGCTCCGCAGCTGATCTGTGACAGTAGCCAGACAGCAAGTTCCATGGATCAGCAGCCTCAGGTAATGGATGACCCGGGTCCATCTGCTTCTGCACCTCTCCCCCCATGTAAGGGCTTGGAATCGCCAGGGGGTTGAGAGTGAGCATGGCACCCTTACCTTCATCCAGCAGATGGAGTCACTCCTGAAAGCAGACAAGCTCGCCTTTACTGATGATCCATCAGAAGTCCCTGAAGATGAGCAGAGATACAAACCAGTACAGATGAAGAAATCCCAATACACCACGCTGCCTTCCACTTCCAACATGTCTGCCCCACCTGCTGTGGTGGATGGTGTCCTGGCTGAGGAGCAGAAAGAGAAGGCCTTGTGCAAAGAGCTGCCTGGAGTTTCTGCTATAAAAGATACCTCTACAGACATGGAAGGAAAACCCCTGACAGAGATGCCTTTGGACCATCAGAGGAATGCTGATGAACCTACAGCAAGCACCTCGGACATGGATGTTTCTGGTCATGTTTCTGCTGTGACCTGTAGTTCCTCTCCTAAGTTTCCCGCATGTGTTTCACACAGCATGCCTGCTGCTTGCAAGGAGATTGCCTCACCTGAGCCTCCCTGTGGTGGGGGAGGGGATCAGCATATTGCACCATGTGCAGTGGAAGTAATGGATGTTTCACATGTTGCAGTGTCAGACCAGCCTGCACTATCCCCTGTTGAAAGTCCTGTCCTGATGGAAGATAACGGGCCAGCTGAATCTTCTACAAGTGTAGCAGCGGGAACTGACACTGTTGTGAAGACTGCAGGAACTATGAATATACCAGCAAGTATTAAGAATGACAGTAATGATAAAACAATAAATGTGGTGTAAGGTGGTGAAGGGGTTAATACTCCTGGGAAAAACAAAATGACATTCCTCCCCCTGATCAGCAAAGGAAAGACTCATCGATTGTACAGATTTGCTCTGCACAATCGATATCTGCTAGAAATGTGTCAGATGGTTCAAAACACACAAATGTTTTTTCTGCTGGGAGGAATGTGGGGAGTTACGCGTCAGATTTGGGGAGTCGCAGCAAGGAGGGTGGAAGGAAATTTGTAAATGGTAATGGTCACAATTTGGAGAGGTTTTGGTGGGGGGATGGTTAGTGGGTACAGGAGGAGAAATATGGTTCAGTTGAAGTGGGAGGGGACCCTACCAGTAAGGGGGGAGGGTGGCCGAGTTGGTTTTGGAAATGGGGTTTAAAGCCTCGGATATATTTGCTTTAATTTGCCCAGTGGGGAGTTCTGAATTTGATTTGTCCTTTGTAAAGCCTGAGGGTTTGGATTTTTTTGAGGTGCAAGGGCCTTCCGTAATGGAGTGGTTTGGTGCCAAAGGTGATTTTGAGGCAGCCTCTGATAAAATCTGTGACGATCCTGGTGCGTAACAAATCCATACCAGAGGCTGATTTGATAGTATGGCTACGCCAATATGGTAAGGTCCTCGCTCCACTGTGGAAGGTGCTTGATCTGCATGGGATATGGACAGGGGCCTGGACAGTGTCATTAAAATTGGGGGTTCAGGGAAATGTAGTTCAACACCTGCCCTGTTCAGCCTTTCTGGGGAGGGATAGGCTGACTATTTTTTACCAGGGTCAGCCTAAAGTTTGTAATGAATGTGGTGAAAAAGGCCATTTTGCATCTACCTGCACCCATAAGAAATGCTCACTATGCCAGGATCTGGACCATTTGGCTAAGGATTGTACCGAAATTGTACCGAAATTCGGTCATCCTTATAGTCTGTGCCCGGAGGCATTACATGTCTTGCCAAGATTGGAGGCTGAGTTGCAGAGGCTAGATAGGGAGGCTGCTGAAACTGTTGTTCTCCCTCCTGTGTCTGTTGCATCTGTTGTTTTGGATTCTGTTTCCCCTAGTGATGTGGTCCCTGAGTCTGTCCCTCCTGTGTTAGTCCCTAATCCTTCTATACGTAGATCCTCCAGACTAGCAGAAGTTGCTGTGGTGGCAGGTTTAGCGCATCTTCCCACTCAGCCTCCAGTACCTGTCCCTCAGCAGCACAAACATAGTCAGGGGAATGTGGGGGTGCTGGATGGGCGTGGGGCTGATGGAAGGGTGTCCATATCCCATGTCTCACCCTCTGTTGAGGGGGATTTGGATGATGAGGAGTGCGAGAAGTTTAGGAGGAAGAAAAAGAAGAAGAGGAAGACAAGTAAAGTGGTCATTTCTTCCTCAGAGTCGGACCCAGGAGGGGTTCCTCTTGGCAACACTTTTTCAGTTTTGTCAGGTGATGAGATGTCCGATATATTTTTCTCTTTATCGTCCATGGAGGGGGAATCACATAGTCTGAAGAGGGCTGTTTCTGATGATGAGAGTGTGGTAAAGGTTAAGAAAAGAATACCCCAATCATCCTGATGGTAGTTCCCACTCTGATAAAGGTGGCGACCATTAATGTCGCCAGCATTAAATCTGCAAGAGCTCGTGATATTGCCTCAATTTTACTCAGCAAATTTGATGCCGAGATTTTATTTTTGCAAGAGACCTGGCTCAATACTTTGGCCGATGTCCATCTAGCAAAAAGGAGTGGAGATGCGGTCCCTCCTTTTGGTCTCTTGCAGCTGAGCCCTGCAGCAGAGTTGCGGTCCTTTTTTAAAACCGATATGGTAACTTGCCGGTGGGTAATTGAGGTAGAAATTGGGGGAAATGCATTGGACTTCTTGGACTTCTCTGTTAGGGGGCAGGACCTGCACCTGATTAATATCTATGGACCACAGTCAAAATGGGGCAGGATATGTCTCCTCACAGAGAACAAGCCCTTCCTTTTAATGCCCCAGCAGATTGTCTTTCGAGGTGACTTTAACACCATAATTAGGCCTGAAGACAGGAGAGGCTCCATAGACAGGCTGAGATTACGATAGATATAGATATAGATATGGTGAGACAAGCAGGCCTGGTAGATGTGCATATTAAGCACTGCCCTGGCGGCACGGGATTCACATTTCAGAAAGGGAATAGTCAGAGTAGGAAAGATAGTTTTTTTTTAAAGGATTACTCTGCTTTCTCGGCTCCTGAGTTGAGGGCGATGGCGTTCTCTGACCACTGTATGCTGTCCGTGACTCTGAATTCCTCAGACACTCCACCCAGGGGAAGGGGTACCTGGAAACTGAATTTGGCTCTCCTGGAAGATGTAGATGTAAGACAATCTTTGAGGATTTTTTTCAGGCACAGGTTTCTATTCTGGACTTTTGCAGCAGTAAGTCAGAGTGGTGGGAACTTGTGAAACAAAGGGCAATTGGATTTTTCAAGGCCATAAGTAAGAAGAAGCAGCTTGGTATGTACATTGCCTACCAGCATTTGCGGAGGAAGCTTGATCGTCTTGTCTCGTATAGAGGAGATCCAGGGGAGATCTCTGAGGTGAAGCTTCTTCTTAGGAAGTCTCAATATGGCCGGCATGCCTCCTTGGTTCTGGAGAGGGATTGTGGAAAGTATCACTCGCCTGATCCTTACCAGAACTGTAAGCAAGGCATAGCAGTTAAGACAGTCATAGGCCTGAGGGATAGTAGGGGTTCCCTGGTGAAGTCCAGATCAGGGATCCTGGAGATCTTCAGGTCATATTACGCAGACCTTCTGGGAAGAAAGGACCTTTGTCGGGACAGGATGGAAAGCTTTTTGGATTCTACTCAAGGATTGGGAAATGGTACGTTGCCTTTGATGGATTTGACAGAACTAATTTCAGTGGATAAGGTAGTTCACGCTATAGAGAAGCTGGCTACCAGAAAGTCGCCTGGGCCAGATGGGTTGACAGCTGAATTCTACAAGTGTTTTAAGTCCATTCTGGCTCCCTTTTTAGCAGAGGTTTATAACAGCTGTCTAGAAGAGGGTTTGCGCCCTCCCCCTATGAGGCAATCCACTGTGATTCTTCTGTCAAAAGGTAAAGACCCCTCAATGATTGAGAACTGGCACCCCATCAGTCTTCTCAATGTTGATAGAAAGATCTTGGAGAAGATTCTTTTTTGGCGCTTGTCGTCAGTGGCAGGCAATTTGTTGTCCAGTCATCAGCACTGCTCGGTCCAAGGTAGAAGTACCTTTTCAGTGGTTTTAGCTGTCCGGGAGGCCTTGGAACGATGCAGGGCTGCTGGATGGAGAAAGTACTTGCTGGCATTGGATCAGGCGAAGACTTTTGATAGAGTCAATCACGAGTACCTGTATTTGCTACTTGGTAGATAAGGCCTGCAGGGGAGGTTTATAGATTGGCTGAAAACATTATATAGAGGGTCTGAGAGCTTCCCACTGGTTAATGGTTGGGTTGGATGGCCTTTTTATGTTGGCTCTGGTGTGCGCCAGGGATGTCCTCTGAGCCCCCTGCTATATGTATTCGCAATCGACCCCTTCATAGGAAGGCTAGAGAGTGGATCTTTGTGCGGGGTGCCTTTGGGCATTGCTGGTGTGCCGCCTTTGAAGGTCGTGGCCTATGCTGATGATGTGTCTGTTATTGTCTCTGGGACAGAGGAGGCACAGGAGGTGGTCTCTATGATAGAGCAGTACACGGGGGCTTCTGGTTCTAAAGTCAACCATGAAAAGTGTGAAGTTTTCTGGATGGGTGAGGAGGGTGAAAGCTTCAAACTTCTGGATGCCTTCCCAGAGCCCCAGCAGGAAATTAAAGTGTTGGGCATCAAATTTGGTCCTGGTGACTATGGTCATCGAAATTGGGAAAGCAGGTTGGTGGGTGCCAATGCCAAAGTAGCAAGCTGGAAGAAATGGAAGCTTTCCTTGAGGGAGAGGGTTGACTTGATCAAAACGTACCTGGTCCCAATATTTTTATATGTCAGCTTTGTCTGTATCTTGCCAGCCTCTCTGTATGCAAGGGTGTACAGCTGTTTTTTCCAACTGTTATGGGGAAATAGGCTGAACCTGATCAAACACAATGTAACTTACCTGTCTAGGTGGGAGGGTGGCCTAGGAATGGTCAACCCAATAGTTTTTCTTTTGTCTGCTTTTTTAAAAAGTACAATCTTGGTAACATGCTAGCAGAGAACCCGCCGGGATGGGTTGGTATTTTTGAATCTGGTTTTGGGCCTTTTCTGCGATGCTGGGAAGATGGTGGGCCAGTAAAAAGTCTGAGAGTCCGACATGGCAAGCTCCTGGCTTATGTTGCCCCATGTCTGAAAATACTTCAGCAGTGGCAGGTGACAGTGGAGGATATCAAGTTCCTCCCCAGGAAGCTTCTGGAGAAGAGAATTTTGAGCTCTTCTTTCAGTGTGTCACTGGCCTTAAGGGATTGCCCAGGCTTTATAATGAGGGAGGGGTTGCGTTTATTCTAAGGATGCACCGAAGTTTCGGTTGCCGAAACATATCAGCCGAAAATGGCATTTTCGGCAATTTGCCAAAAGAGAATTCTTGCCGATAATGGCGCCGAAAATCGCACATGCGCAGTAGCGGTGGGAGAACCAGCAGGTGAGGTCACTTGATGTGTGGGTGGCGTGCACGTTCCTCGCAGTTAAGACGCCGCACTCGTAAGCATGTTCCCTGCTGAGATGCTGGCCCCTTCCCCGTGGACACTCCTCGTGCTTGTGAGACACTGCTGGGACCCGAGAGATGCTGCTGGGACCCGAGAGACGCTGCTGGGACCCAAAAGATAGCTTCATAGAGGGCTGCACATAGCATACTCAAGTACAAGAGTGGGCACTGTCCCTCCTGGATGGCTACCATTACTACTATTCGCCACTGAGCATTGCCGCTTTTGCCTTACTTAAACTGACAGAAACAATCCAACTAGCAATATTAGTTATTTTATTATAGTACTGAAACTGAAATGATGATCTTTCTGTCCTATAGCAGTCAAACAACATGTATTACTTACTACTTGGCCTTTGTTAAACAACAAGCCAGCACTCTTGCCATGCAATACTAGTATTTAAAATGTCTGTCTGTCTGCACTGCAGTACATCTGACTTTATATAGATGAACTGATTAAATATGATTTGAAATGGAATGGCATTCTATTTATTTTTTGAGCTATTCTGTAGTATAATATAAAATGTGTGCGCTTGTTGTCATTGAATTTGTCACTTTGTCAGCGTAGTATAGTTATACTACACTGACATGACAGCAAGCACATGAATTTTTTAAACATGACAGTACGCAATAAATATAATATATATTTAACAAATATATATTATATTTATTACGTACTGTCATGTTGAAAAAATAAATGTGCTTCCTGTCATGTCAGTGTAGTATAACTGTATAACTTATAATACTACACTGAGAAAGTGACAAATTCAATGACAACAAGCGCATGAAGTTTATATTATAGTATACTACAGAATAGCTCAAAAAAATAAAATAGCATGCAATTGCAATTTACAAGCAATCCATTCCATTTCAAATCAAATTTAATAAGTTCAATAATCTTTTCTTTTTGGTAAAAGTCAGATGTACTGCAGTGCAGACATAACTACCTTGCATGGCGAGAGCTGCACGGTAAAAAAAAAGATTGGTTATTTTTTTTATTTTTTAAAGCTGCCTCCTGGGGTTTAGCTGTTAAATTGATTTTGTCCTCCCCCCCCCCCCCCTCAGATTTCACTCCCACTATAAAAAATCATTCTATGCTATTATTCTGCGCTACCAGCAAAGGTAGACCATGTCTGCACTGTGGAAATATTTTAAAGTATCTGATAAAGATCCCAAATTTGTAATCTGTAGTCTTTGCTCAGCAGAAATTTCAAGAGGGGGTACAGTGCCAAGGCATTTTTCAACAACAGGTTTGATATACCACCTGAAAACATGTCATCCAGTTCAGCATTCAGATTACAAGAAAACAGTGGCACTTCCAAAATGTGCCCCAGGCTTAACACCATCTGTGGCCACAGTCTTTGAAAAGGTTGCAAAATTTACAAGTGACAGTCCCAAAGCTCGTGCCATTACAGATAAAATTATGGAATTTATTGCATTACACGACCAACCATTCTATGTTGCGGAGGATGTTGGATTCCGTAGGCTCATGGAACATATTGAGCCGCGTTACTCACTACCAAGCAGACGCTACTTTGCAGATACCTGTCTACCTGAATTGCTTTGCAATGTTAAAAAACACATTCATGAGCTCGTGACTACTGACATCATAGCAATCAGTTTTACTACCGACATTTGGAGTTCAGACGTCAGTCCAAGGAGCATGCTTAGCCTGACAGCGCAGTGGATAGATGACAATAGATTTCAATTGCAAAACATCCTGCTTAACGCACGTGAGTTTGTTGGATCACAAACTGCAGTAGCAATATCTGCCGCTTTAAAAACCATGCTTGACACTTGGCCCATTGAGAAGTCTAAAGTGCATTTGATTGCCTGAGATAATGCGCTGAACATTGCAAAGGCAATGGAGGACAGTGAACTTAAAAGCATACCGTGTATGGCACACACGCTGCAATTGGCTGTGAATGAAGGATTGCTTAGTCAGCGCACCATATCTGATATCGTATCAAAAGGAAGAAAAATTGTGGGTCACTTTAAGCATTCTCCGCTTGCTTATTCCAGATTACAAGCTTGCAGATGCAGTTTGGAATGCCACTGAAACGACTGCAGCAAGATATAGCCACTCGTTGGAACAGCACCTACTATATGCTGCAAAGTCTTTTTGAACAAAAGCACGTTTTAGCTGCATACATTGCAGATTACGAGCTGCCGGCAACACTGAGCGCACATCAGTGGATGTTAGTTGAAAATAGTTTGTCTCTTCTATCTCCATTTAAACAGTTAACAAAAGAAATAAGCTCAACTAATGCTTCCATTTCTGAAGTTATTCCCTCGATTGCAGCACTGAAGCGTATGCTAGGAAAAGAGATAGAAACACACCATGGCGTAAAAACGGCTAAAGCCACTCTACTGGAGGCTGTTACCAACCGGTTTCAAGACACCAAGTCCAACCCTCTGTACTGCATTGCAACAGTTCTAGATCCTCGCTTTAAAGAGCATTATTTTAATGTGAAGAAAAAGCAGCGTGCACGGGAAATGATACAGGCACAAATGGAGGTGGTGGAAGCATCTGGTGAAGGAGTTTCGAGGTGTAGCACAGAGGAAAGTGAGAAGAAACGGTCGCATACAAGTGAAAAGGAACACACTCCCTCCATATCTAATATGTTTGAATAAATTTTACATGATTGCACCCCGATCCATAGCAGTGCCACAACAACTGCAGCTACCCAACAGCTGGACATTTATTTAGCTGAACAGCCTATCACCAGAAGCGATAATCCCCTTGAGTACTGGCGCCTCAACAAACAACGTTTTCCTTTGCTTGCACAGGTTGCACGCAGATATTTATCTGCCCCAATCACCAGTACAGAGAGTGAGAGACTATTCAGTCTAGCATCTCATATTCTTGATGAGAAGAGAAACCGTCTCTCCTGTGAGAAAGCTGAACAACTTTTGTTCTTAAAGCGAAATCTGCCACTTTTACTTAAATAGATTTTTAAATCCGTAGCATAGACCAATTCATTTACCATGCTGAACATAGTAAATGAATTGGTATTGGAATGTGCTGTTGGACAATTGGAACATACAACGTAGTATGACTGACTACCTAGTATGTTCCAATTGTCTAGTTGTGCCATTTGTTGGTTGTTCATTGTAGTTCTTCTACAGTTCTTTGCACTTCTTCAATTTAAGAGAGAACTCCAGCTTTTGAACTACTGTACATACATAGTTTGTTGCTGTTGGGCCAAACTTTGTCTCTCCGTAAGCTATCAGCCCGCTGCATGTGCAAATGCAAAACTGTATGTTTTGTATCTGTGGCTGTCTACATACTCCAGTACTATACACTATAACGCACTGTGTTCCGGGTATGGGCGGAGACTTCCAGGAACGCAGACTAGTCTACATTGCTTGATGTCATTGGCTGAGCACCGCTGCTGTAGACTAGTCTGTGTTCCAGGAAGTCTCCGCCCCATACCCGGGGGCTGGAACACAGTGCGGTCTACTGTATGATTATGTATGACTATGTATGTAACTCGCAGCTACATACATACACTTTTATCGCACATGCAGCTGCTGACACCTTAGGGAGAGAACTTAGGGAAAAAAATTACTAGTTCTCAAGTTAATAAAAATTTTATCATATCAGCATTAGCATATGTTAAACTTATATTTACAGAAACTGCCTTCTGCCATATTTATGTTATGGTTAGTTGTTCTTTATACTTAGTTATACATAGTTTGTTGAGCCAAACTATGTCAGTCATTGTCTCTCCCTAAACTGTCAGCCCGCTGCATGTGCAAAACTGTATGTTCTGTATCTGTGGCTGTCTACATACTCCAGTACTATACAAACTATACAGCACTGTGTTCCCGGGTATGGGCGGAGACTTCCAGAAACACAGACTAGTCTACATGGCTTGCTGTGATTGGCTGAGCACCGCTGCTGTAGACCAGACTGTAGACTAGTCTGTGTTCCGGGAAGTCTCCGCTCATACCCGGGGGCTGGAACACAGTGCGGTCTACTGTATGACTATGTATGTAACCTGCAGCTACATAATACACATTTATTGCACATGCAGCGGCTGATGCCTTAGGGGGAGAGAACTGAATTACTATTTCTGATTTAAGTTGAACATTAATAAAATAAAAAAAATCTTCTTACTTCTTATGCCCCATACACACGACCGGTTTTCCTGTCGGAATAAACTCTGCAGGTTTTTCCGACGGAGTTCCGATGGAATTCCACTCAAGCTGTCTTGCATACACATGGTCACACCATATTCCAACCATCCAGAACGTGGTGACGTACAACATGTAGGACGGGACTAGAAAACGAAAATTCAATAGCCAGTAGATAAAAGCTTCCGTCTTGTACTTGCTTCAGAGCATGCGTCGTTTTTGGTACGTCGGAACAGCATACAGACAAGCGGTTTTCCCGATAGGAATTTAGAACATGTTCTCTTTCTAGGTCCGTCAGAATTTTCAACGTAAAAAGTCCGATGGGGCATAAACACGATCGGAATATACGATGAAAAGCTCCCGTCTGATTTTTTCTGTCGGACATTCTGCTCGAGTGTACACGGCATTAGACGTAGTCTTAGGCATTTTTTAAGCCTGTTTTTTTTTGTTTTTATTTTATTTTGTTGTTATGGTCCAATGTGCACTGACTGCAGTCTGCAGTGCAGGATATGCTGTAGTTACTTTAATTCATTATAATTTTTTATTTGATTTGATTTTATTTTCTCTCTCCGCTGTCCAATTTATGTGGGTTGCTTTTTATTAAAGTACTTATTTACATTACTGGATTGTACTATTCTTTTATTCATAAAATCAATTATTAAGTTGAATATGAATAATATAACAAATATAACACAATTTTATATATCTCAAATAATTTTTTTGTTTAATATATAAAAAAGCCATTTTCTGTATCGGTCAGTTTCGGTATCAGTTTCGGTTTTCGGCCTAGTGTATTTTTCATTTTTGAAATCGGTTTCGGCACCAAAAAAACCATTTAGTGCACCCCTAGTTTAATTGATTTAGAAAGAATCCCTTTGATTGAAGGCTCTATGTGAGAGGGAACTTGAAGCATCGCCCTATGGATGATCAGGATTGTCCTAAAGCGAGGTGTGTTGGTAAAGTGGAGTCTATGGACCACTTTTTGCTCCAGTGTCCCTTTAATATAGAGATATATAAAAGGGTGGAGAGGGCTCTAGGCATCCCCTTTCTCTATCCCATGAGTTATGCGGAGTGGGTGTATGGTGCATTCCCAATTCGCTGGGATTTTGAATTGGATACACTTTTTCTAGTTAGTATAGTTGTCCGTTAGTTCATGTGGAATGCACGATGTCAGATTACCCTGCGGAAGAAAGTCTTCCCAGTTGAGGTGGTGGTGCACGATATTCTAGGTGAGGTTGGGAAGATTTGAAGTCTTGAGAAGGGCGTGAGGGAATATCAGACCTGCCCTTGGTGAACTGTCCATCTCTGGGTGAGGAGCTCTTTTCTTATACTGTTCTTTTCACTCCCTTAGCTTTTTTTTGGTTAGTATGTTCTTTTTGAAGAAGGACTGCATGTATAATGGGTGCGGGTTTGTTTCTTGATCTCACAGTTTTGATATCTGGTGTAGTGGTGTGAGTTGTACTAAGATTAACCCCAGTAATGACATGTTCGTGGTGAGTTTTGTTTTTGCTGTAAAGTCATTTTTTGTTTGAGAGCATATTTGCTATATTTGTTTTCATTTTTATGGAAATATATATATTAGACTTATAGTGCAGTTCACTCTAACTCAACCAGTGGTGGCGATATAAAATAATATATGTTGAGTGCGCTACTCCCCTTGCAATACACACCCCTATTTAGTGTTTATCCTATATGAATATCCTAACTACTAGCTTGTGTACCAATACCTTCAATAACCAAATATTCTAAAATATCAGCATGTGAACAGCATACAAAAAAACATATATGAAAAAATTTTCCCCAAAAGTAAAATAGTTAGTCCAAATTCATGTGCAAAGTGTAATGTGCAATGTAACCTTCCATTTGCAAATAGCAGCATGTAAACAACATACAAAAAACATATACAAAATTTTCCTCGAAAGTCCAAATTCGTGTGCAAAGTGCAATGTGCAATGCAGCCCTCCTTTAGATCAGTGTTATACGTGGCAATTCCACCACTGGCATGACAAAAACCACCACCGTCTAGATTGGCCACTCACCAGCTGTCAGTGGACAATGCGCCTTTGGTTCATTAGTAGGGATAACCACTCCACCTTTATCGTGCTTTTGCTGACCCCAATGAGTGTTATATGAGCCTTGTTATCCTCATAAAAAACAAATAGCGATCATTGCACAAGATATAAAAGCTGTTTATTGTAGCCAAGTTTAAAAGAGGTTAATCACTCACATTTGGAAGTGCCCATGAGCCAGCACCAAGCTGTTTCAGCAGCTAATGATGGGTGTGTGTATGGTGTCGTTTGATTCCCGTGCCGGCGTGCGATACAAGCCTCGTTCTCCACCAGCTTGCGTTCCACCCCTCGCTTTCGCCCGGTCCGGAAGTGACGTATTAACGTGACAAAAGAATCTCCCAGCAGCCTCTACGCGTTTCGCATCCTAGTATGCGTCATCAGGAAGCTGCTTCTGATTGGTGTGTCACCCTATTTATACTTTACTTATCCGGAAATAGCCGCCATTTTAAATAAGGGTCCTTGCCCACACTTACTCCTGTGTGTTTAGCATACACCTCCCCGGAAGTTATTCCGCCGCCATTTTGACTAAGGTTAATTACCCACTTATTTTACTGAGAGTTCCCCTCTCTCAAACTTCACTCTGCGTTATACCCAAATGTTACTAATTCCTTTCCCTCACCAGGGGTCACCCATCTGGAGCGGCTGGAGGAGCTTTTACAATTACACAAATGACATAATTCTGCTTTCAATATAATTCTATCTAGATCCGAAATATAATGACACATTAAAATATTTAAAATTTGATAGACCTACTAATAAAATCATTTACTCCATAGTTACAGAAAAAATTCCATTTGGACAAAATTGAAAAATTATTCGAATAACTGAATTATAAATAAAAATGGATGAAATGAAAAAATAAAAATAAATAATAGAATTAAATGAAAAATAAAAATACGAATAAATAAAAATAAAGAATGGAAAATAAATAAAGAATGTAAATAGAAAATAGACTAATCATAAAAAATAAATAAAAAAGTAAAAAATAAAAAAATAAAAATAAAAAATGAAAAAAAATAAAAAAATGAAAACAATTTTGAAAAAAATATCAAAAATGTTTAATAATCCTCTAAATAACAATTGATATCAAGTTCCACATTCAACCCCAGTGGCCTCATTGTGTCTTATTTGAATATCCATAAAGTCTCATTCTTTGACACCTCCCTTCGCATATTATTATTTCTCCAATTCTTGTCAATTTTGTCTATGCCATAAAACTTCAGATGTTGGGGGTTCCTTCCATGCACATCCCTAAAGTTTTTCGACACACTGTGGGGTCTAAATCCTTTTTTGATGTTTCTAACGTGTTCACCTATTCTTACCGAGAGTGCCCTGGTGGTTCTGCCTACGTACTGTAGCCCACAACTACATTCCAATATATAGGTGACGTGTGTGCTACAGCACGTAATCAGTTTATCAATTGTGTATTTCTGTTTGAATTTGACTCAAAATTAGTTATTCTCCTATTTTCCCTGTTTGTGAGTCTGCAGGCCTTGCATTTGCCGCATCTGTAAAAACCTTTTTGATTGAAAAACGTAGACATATTCTGGGGTGGGCCTGGAACATTCTTGACTATCTGATCTCTAATTCTTTTTGCCCTTCTGTATATAAATGTCGGTTTCGCTGGCAACACCTTATTCAACTGTGGATCATTACTAATTATAGGCCAATTTCTTTTGATAATTCCTTCCAATATTTTCTACTGTTTATTGAATCCTGTTATAAAAAGTATTTTATCTTTTTGGTTATGGGTTCTATTTTTATTTTGTAATATAATCTCCCTATCCATATCAGCAACCCTTTGACGGGTATGCTCCAGTTCATACCTATTGTAACCCTTATCCACAAATCTTTCTATTAAAATATCAGTTTGGGAAAAATCTTCTGTTAAATCACAATTTCGTCTAATCCTGATAAGCTGGCCCTTGGGTATGGCCTTCTTCCCCTGGGGGTGGTGGCAACTTCTTATTGGTATGTAACCATTATGATCAGTTTCTTTGAAGTGCGTTCTGGTATTAAGTCTGTTGGTGGCGATATACAGCATCCAGTAAGCCGCTGTCCTGACCCGACCAGTATAAGGTGTTAGACGGCCTCAGCCAGCGCTACTCCACTAACCACGCCTCCCTGATGCATGTTGCCTTGCCCACAGGGTCTTAGTCATGGAGGTTCTTACATTGATAGTCAGTGGGAAGAAAGCTCCTTACATTGATAGTCAGTGGGAAGAAAGCTCCTTACATTGATAGTCAGTGGGAAGAAAGCTCCTTACATTGGTGGTCAGTCAGAAAAATGCTCCTTACATTGATAGCCAGTGGGGAAAATGCCCCATATATTGGTGATTAGTGGGAAGAATGCCCCTTACATTGGCGATCAGTGGGAAAATGCCCCTTACATTGGTGACCAGTGGGAAAAATGCCCATTACATTGGTGGTCAGTGGGAAGAATTCCCTTTACATGGTGGTCAGTGGGAAGAATTCCCTTTACATGGTGGTCAGTGGGAACAATGCCCCTTACATTGGTGGTCAGTGGAAACAATGCCGCTTACATTGGTGGTCAGTGGGAACAATGCCCCTTACATTGGCGGTCAATGGGAAGAATGACCCTTACATTGGTGATAAGTGCAAACAATGCCCCTTACATTGGCGATCAGTGGGTACAATGCCCCTTACATTGGCGATCAGTGGGTACAATGCCCCTTACATTGGCGATCAGTGGGTACAATGCCCAGTACATTGGTGATCAGTGGGAACAATTCCTAGTACATTGGTGATCAGTGGGAACAATGCCCCTTATGTAGCACCCTGTAGCTTGAGCAGGGATTGCCTCACAAATTTACTTACCAGGAGTAGTTATCCTGGTCAATTGATAGAGATCCATTGATTTCTCCCTAACTTTGGCCTTGTTGCACTTTTCTCTTCTACCACTAGGTGGTGATACTGGTGGTACTAGATACGTAGAGGGCAAGCCAAGGTCAGGTTTTGGGTATATGGGGTATCTCAGCCAATGGGCAGGGGTTTTCCTTGAATCCCTTGGCCTGCTGGGAGCACCTATATATTTGGGTGGAGTCAGGTGATCTACGTTCTGTGCCACCTGGATGGCTGTCTGGGTGGACGTGTGTCATACGCCCCAGGCTGCAAGCCGGGAATTGGGCCTATCCCGGGGGGCATCTGGCTTCCAGGCTGTGTGAGGGCCTATCCAGAAGTAAGAGAGCAGCGCAGGGTTAGAACGGTGGCTTGCAGTCCAACAAGAAGCAAAGGTTCTGCTGGCCGGAGAACCTGTCAAGGTCGGAGGTAGAAGTGGAGCTGTCGCCACTAAGGGACCAACCACCTTTACCAGGGACCACAGTTGGTAACTGAAGCAAGTACCGGAGCAGCATTTTCACCGAATGGGAACGGTAGAGTATCGGGAAACTTCAGGTGTTGATCAAGTCAGGGACCCAACCAGCAGAGGTGACGCTTGCAGAGCAGCCTTGTGTGTCAAGCCAGGGACCGAGCCGGTCAGCAGGGGTGAAGCTTGAGAAGTATCTGGAGTGCCAAGCTAGGGATCCAGCAAGGAAGTGTGGGTGACGCTTGAGGGAGATACCATCATAAAGATTGGAGGAGCTCAAGGGATTCAGAGTCAGTGAATCAGTGGTTCTAGTGAGAGACCGGGAGCTCAGTGTTGAAGAACTACAAGAAGCAGTTGTAGTGAAGCTGAAGGAACTGTTACGTTTAATTTAGGAACTATTAACCCCTTCAGATTCGTGCTATAGCTGAATGATGGCTACAGCGCGGGCCTACTTTGCCGGGAGGCCGTCAATAGACATCCTCTCCTTTGCATGCTCCCCGCGCGCCCCCTGCAGGGCGCGCGCTGTGATCACCAAGTCAATGAGACTCGGGTGATCACAGATCGGAATAAGGGGCCGATCTCAGCCCCTTACCACGTGATCAGCTGTCAGCCAATGACAGCTAATCGGGTGATGTAAACAGAAGATCGGTAATCATTTTTTTTTCTCCTCATGCTGACAGCAGGAGAAAAAAGAGCCGATCACCGGCTTCTGTGCAAGGGATATTGGTCCCGAAGAGGAAGATGCACAGCTATTTCATCTGTGCATAACAGTGCCATGAATCAGTGCCCACCAGTGCATAACAGTGCCAGCAATCAATGCCATCTATCAATGCCCACGAGTGCCACCTATCAATGCCCTCCAGTGGTGCCAATCAGTGTGGCCTATCAGTGTTGCCTACCAGTGCCGATCAGTGCCCATCACTGCCACCCATCAGTGCCAGTTATCAGTGCCATCTATTAGTGGGCATGTCTCAGTGCCCACTAGTGCAACCTATAAATGCCCTTCAGTGCCACCCATCAGTGCCACCTCTCAGTGCCACTTCTCAGTGCCCACCAGTGCCACCTCATCAGTGCCCATTAGTGCTGCCTTATCAGTGCCCATTGGTGCAGCCTCATCAGCGTACATCAATGAACGAGAAAAATTGCCTGTTTGCAAAATTTTATAACAAAATATAAAACGATTTTGTATTAAAAAAAAAGGATCTTTTTTAATTTTAACAAAAAATAAAAACCTCAGAGGTGATCAAATACCCTTAAAAGAAATCTCTAGTTGTGGAAAAAAAAATGATTTGTACAGTGTTGTATGACCGCGCAAATGTTGTTTAGCCACTTCAGCCCCAGAAGGATTTACCCCCTTCCTGACCAGAGCACTTTTTACAATCTGGCACTGCATCGCTTTAACTGCTAATTGCGCGGTCATGCAATGCTGTACCCAAACGAAATTTGCGTCCTTTTCTTCCCACAAATAGAGCTTTCTTTTGATGGTATTTGATCACCTCTGCGGTTTTTATTTTTTGCGCTATAAATGGAAAAAGACCAAAAATTTTGAAAAAAAAATGATATTTTCTACTTTTTGTTTTTAAAAAAAAATCCAATAAACTCAATTTTAGTCATACATTTAGGCCAAAATCTATTCGGCCACATGTCTTTGGTAAAAAAATGTCAATAAGCGTATATTTATTGGCTTGCGCAAAAGTTATAGCGTCTACAAACTAGGGTACATTTTCTGGAATTTACACAGCTTTTAGTTTATGACTGCCTATCTCATTTCTTGAGGTGCTAAAATGTCAGGGCAGTACAAACCCCCCCCCCCACATGACCCCATTTTGGAAAGTAGACACCCCAAGGAAATTACTGAGAGGCATGTTGAGCCCATTGAATATTAATTTTTTTTGTCCCAAGTGATTGAATAATGACAAAAAAAAAAAAAAAAAATTACAAAAAGTTGTCACTAAATGATATATTGCTCACACAGGCCATGGGCATATGTGGAATTGCACCCCAAAATACATTCAGCTGTTTCTCCTAAGTATGGGGATACCACATGTGTGGGACTTTTTGGGAGCCTAGCCGCGTACGGGGCCCCGAAAACCAAGCACTGCCTTCAGGATTCCTATGGGCGTAAATTTTTGATTTCACTCCTCACTGCCTATCACAGTTTTGAAGGCCATAAAATGCCAAGATGGCAAAACCCCCCCAAATTACCCCATTTTGGAAAGTAGATACCCCAGGCTATTTGCTGAGAGGCATGTTGAGTCCATGGAATATTTTATATTTTGACACAAGTTGCGGGAAAATTACAAACTTTTTTTTTTTTGCACAAAGTTGTCACTAAATGATATATTGCTCAAACATGCCATGGGCATATGTGGAATTACACCCCAAAATACATTCTGCTGCTTTTCCTGAGTATGGGGATAGCACATGTGTTGGACTTTTTGGGAGCCTAGCCGCGTACGGGGCCCCGAAACCAAGCACCGCCATCAGGATTTCTAAGGGCGTATATTTTTGATTTCACTCCTCACTACCTATCACAGTTTTGAAGGCCATAAAATGCCAAGATGGCACAAACACCCCCAAATGACCCCATTTTGGAAAGTAGACACCCCAAGCTATTTTCTGAGAGGCATGGTGAGTATTTTGCAGCTCTCATTTGTTTTTGAAAATGAAGAAAGACAAGAAAATTTTTTTTTTCTTTTTTTCAATTTTTAAAACTTTGTGACAAAAAGTGAGGTCTGCAAAATACTCACTACAATACTCACTACAATACTCAATACTCATTTGTCTCTTTCCCACAACTTGTGTCACAATATAAAATATTCCATGGACTCGACATGCCTCTCAGCAAATAGCTTGGGCTGTCTACTTTCCAAAATAGGGTCATTTAGGGGGGTTTTGTGCCACCTGGGCATTCCATGGCCTCCGAAGCTGTGATAGGCAGTGAGGAGTGAAATCATAAATTTACGCCCTTAGAAAACCTGAAGGCGGTGCTTGGTTTTTGGGGTCCCGTACGCGGCTAGGCTCCCAAAAAGTCTCACACATGTGGTATCCCCGTACTCAGGGGGAAGCAGCAGAATGTATTTTGGGGTGTAATTTCACATATTCCCATGGCATGTTTGAGCAATATATCATTTAGTGACAACTTTGTGCAAAAAAAAAAAAAAATTTGTCTCTTTCCCACAACTTGTGTCACAATATAAAATATTCCATGGACTCGACATGCCTCTCAGCAAATAGCTTGGGGTGTCTACTTTCCAAAATGGGGTCATTTGGGGGGGTTTTGAACTGTCCTGGCATTTTATGCACAACATTTAGAAGCTTATGTCACACATCACCCACTCTTCTAACCACTTGAAGACAAAGCCCTTTCTGACACTTTTTGTTTACATGAAAAAATTATTTTTTTTTGCAAGAAAATTACTTTGAACCCCCGAACATTATATATATTTTTAAAGCAAATGCCCTACAGATTAAAATGGTGGGTGTTTCATTTTTTTTCACACAGTATTTGCGCAGCGATTTTTCAAACGCATTTTTTGGGGAAAAAACACACTTTTTAAAATTTTAATGCACTAAAAAACACTATATTGCCCAAATGTTTGATGAAATAAAAAATATGATCTTAGGCTGAATACATGGATACCAAACATGACATGCTTTAAAATTGCGCACAAACGTGCAGTGGCGACAAACTAAATACATTTTTAAAAGCCTTTAAAAGCCTTTACAGGTTACCACTTTAGATTTACAGAGGAGGTCTACTGCTAAAATTACTGTGCTCGATCTGACCTTCGTGGTGATACCTCACATGCATGGTGCAATTGCTGTTTACATTTGATGCCTGACTGACGCTTGCGTTCGCCTTTGAGCGAGAGCAGGGGGGGACAGGGGTGCTTTTTTTTTTTTCTTTATTATTTTTTTGCTTTTTTATCTTATTTTTAAACTGTTTCTTTCATTTTTTTTTTTTTTTATCATTTTTATTGTTATCTTAGGGAATGTAAATATCCTCTATGATAGCAATAGGTAGTGACAGGTACTCTTTTTTGAAAAAATTGGGGTCTATTAGACCCTAGATCTCTCCTCTGCCCTAAAAGCATCTGACCACACCAAGATCGGTGTGATAAAATGCTTTCCCAATTTCCCAATGGCGCCGTTTACATCCGGCAAAATCTAAGTCATGAAATGCTCATAGCTTCCGGTTTCTTAGGCCATAGAGATGTTTGGAGCCATTCTGGTCTCTAATCAGCTCTATGGTCAGCTGGCTGAATCACCGGCTGCATTCTCAGGTTCCCTGTTGGGACAGGAGAGCCAGAGAAAAACATGGAAGACGGGGGGGGGGGCATTCCCTCCCACTGCTTGCAAAAGCAGTCTGGAGGCTAATTAGCCGCTAGGATTACTTTTACATAAAAGCCAACCGCTGGCTGAAAAGAATGATACCAAGATGATACCTAAATCTGCAGGGATCATTCTGGTATAACCACTCAAAGTCCAGCAACATACCAGTACGTTGCTGGTCTTGTTGGGCATATATTGTAAACTTTTTTTTCATGCAGCCTGTGGGCTGAACGAAAAAAAGAGATAGATCGGTGGGTATGCCCACCATTAGAATACCTCCCTTCATCCACCCACTTCTAACGATGGGCATACATGCACCATTTATATATGCCGAAGCATGGGGGCATCCTCCTGCAAAAGGTAGGAGCAAATCGCTCCTCCACCCACTGCTGCTCCCACGCTTCGGCATATATGCTGAAGTACGTAACTGTGGTGGTGAAATCACCCTCGACAGCGCTGGAGTCACGGCTTTATGTATCATGGGAGCAAACGCTGTTGCTGTCAAGATAAATAAATCCGCGCTGCAACTGAATGGCGTACCTGCTAAGCAAATGATGGTTAACAATAAAACAAAGTAACATTACAGTATAACAGTAAGACTTACCATACCTGCAAAGCAAGTACAAAAAAAACATAGTAAAAAATAAAACATTTAACGCAACCTGTGCCTAAAATATATATATGCCGAAGCATGGGGGCATCCTTCCGCAAAAGGAAGGAGCAAATCGCTCCTCCGCCCACTGCTGCCCCCACGCTTCGGCATATATGCTGAAGTATGTAACTGTGGTGGTGAAATCACCTCCGACAGCGCTGGAGTCACAGCTTTATGTATCCTGGGAGCAAACGCTGTTGCTGTCAAGATAAATAAATCCGCTCTGCAGCTGAATGGCGTACCTGAAAACAAAAAAATGGTTAACAATAAAACACAGTAAACCATAAAGTATAAAAAATTGCATACCTATAAAGCAAACATGATAAAAACATAGTAAGAATAACACTCGTTACACAAGATCTCCATGAGGACGACAGAGTTCATTGTCATTGAAGTGCATGAACCGCAAGATCTGCTCGTATCGTGCCCTGGTCATGGAGGCAGAGAACACGTGCATATGGTGAATTGGGTCAGTGGACCAACATGACCGCAACTCACTCTTTTTGGTTATGCCCATGTTGAGGGAAAGGCCCAGAAAGATCTTAAATTCAGAGACCGTAATTGGTCTCCAATCTCTGGCAAGGGAGGACTGGGGAATAGTAGCGATGTGTTGACCAGCGTACAAATTGCTTTGGTCCACAATAGATCTATAGAGATCTTCGGTGAAAAACAGCGAATAAAAATCAAGTGGCGTAAAATCAATTGTTTCCACATGAATGCCGGGTTGGCCAGTGAATGGGGGAAGTACGGGTGCTGCAGAAGTGGTGGGTTCCCAATTTGGATTGGCGAATGCAGCAGGAAGGGCACGACGGGCCTGTGTTCGTCTTCTTGGTGGCAGCGGGACACTACTTGTGCTTGCCACCTCACCAGCTTGAACTGCACTTATGGGAATCGCCACGTCACCAAGTGTTACTGCAGTGCTGGATGTACGACCAGGGTGTACTAGGCCGCTGGTGCTTGCCAGTTCACCAGAAGGAATAGCGGCGCTAGTACTTCTCTGCTCCATACGAGGGACCTGCGGTTCTTGCACATCAAGGACAGAAGAAGAAATTTGGGGTTTGGTGCGCCTGACCTTGGCAGGGACCACAACTCCGTCATCAGAGCTATCTGTCATGGAGCCGCTGTCGTCTACAGGTTCGTATTCTGAGCCTGAATCTGACAGATGAGTGACTTCCTCTTCACTATCTGTCATGCTCAGAAACGTGTAGGCCTCTTCACTAGTGTACCTTCGATTTGCCATTTTGGGCTCTAAATTTAGGGGTACACTAGTGAGACTCACAGGTAAAAAAGCTCCTGACTGTTAGCGACTGATTCAAAACGCTACCAAAAAACTGTTAGCGATCGCAGGGATCAGGCCCGACTCTCCGAACACTGAAGTTATGTGTTTAGTGTTTTGTAAGTGACAGTGATCGATTGATACTGCACTTGGCTGGGCTGGGCAGAGGGGCAAAACGCAGGTGCTAGCAAGTATCTGGGCTGATCCCGCTAACACTGCGTTTTTGGGGACCCTAAACTGCTGGGGACGCTAGTATAGATCTGATCGGATCAGATATTGATCTGTTCAGATACTATACCACTAAGGGAGGTGTATGCTGCCTGCGTGGGTGTTAGCGGTACTGGTACTAACCTGACACTGCCTGGGGCGACGCAGACCTTATCTGACCCTAAAAACTTTTTTTTTTTCTTTCTTTTTTGCAGCATCAGCCAGATATTTCTCTGGGAGTCATGTTTCATTTTTAAATTTCAAAGATTGTCCCTTCACTTCATCACATCATAGTGGCAACTTTTATCCGTACTATACAAATCTTTTACATCACAAGAAGTACCCTTAGTGCGCTGAGATGCACTCTTGTTTTAACATCCCTACCAAAAACACGCCTCCCCTCCCACCCCCACCCAACTCACTCCCCACCCCAAACCGCCCCTCCTTTATTCCACCCCCCTCTACCACTCCTTATCGTTGCACCTCCTGTCTTCCCGAGTGATCTCTCATCGCCCTCTATACCATATACCACAATCTAGCCGATTCCTCCACCCTGAACTAAGAACCCCATACCTCGGCAGCTCTCAGAGAGTCTTTGAACTCCATCCATTCCCTCCACTTCATTTCGAAGGACTCCATTTTCGTCCCTTCACTGAACCTAAGGTATTCTAGGATGTAGATTTCATTGATTTTGTTAAACCAATCTCTCATCATTGGTCTTCCTTTCTTGTTCTAATACATAGGAATGAGACTCTTAGCCGCGTCGGTGAGCTGTGGGACTAGCGTTTTAAGATATGCCTTTATAGGCAATTCGCTCTTATGGAATAGGCGTTCCCAAGGGTCGTCCGGGATATCCGTGTTGGTAATCTCTTTAATTATTTCCCTTACTTCCCCCCAAAATGTTCTAATTTCTGGGCAATGCCACCAAATGTGTGCCATTGACCCTATCTGACCCTAAAAACGTAACTTATATCACCGTCGGGCAATTAGGGGGTTAAACCTTTATTAGGTAATAAACGGCGGGTGCCCTGAAACTATAATAAACAAACTGACTAACCAGCGTCACCCGTAAAACTTATACGGTGATCACTGGTGAGAGGGTTAACTAGGGGGCAATCAGGGGGTTAATACCTTTATTAGGTAGTATATGGGGGTCCCTGACGCTATAAAACACTGACGGCGAACCTATATACTTACCTCCCTAACTAGCGTCACCTGTGTCACCAATACAGCGATCAGAAAAACGATCGCTTAGTGACACTGGCGACGGGGGGTGATCAAGGGGTTAACCTTTATGAGAGGGGGTTAGGAGGGTACCCTAGACCTAAAGGGGGCTAACCCTAACTGCCCTAACACTTATAACTGTCACAAACTGACACCAATGCAAAAAAAAAACCACCTGCTATGGGGGTCACTGTGACAGGGGGTACAGGGGGGTGATCGGGGGGTGACTGGGGGGTGAAAAGTGTGCCTGCGTGTTCTACTGTAAGTGTAGTGTTGTGCAAACTCACATTGATGTCTTCTCTCCTCGGCGCCGGAACGAAAAGAACGGCTCGAGGAGAGATGACATCACTTCCTCCGCTTCTGTTTACATTACAGAAGCCGAGGAAGCTTGTTATTCGCCAGGAGCGATCGCGAGGGGGTGGCCACGAATGAGTGGCCTCCCCCTCACCTCTGATCGCCCCTGACCTGAATCTGACCGCTGTAGGCACCGGGGGGGGGGGGGGGCGGGGGGGTTCCGATAGGACCCCCCGCCCGCGGGCAGGCAGGGATGTACAGGTAAGTCCTTATGCTTGCCATTGTGCCGACGTACATCGGCGTGCGGCGGTCGGCACCTGGTTAAGGAGTGACAGCCCTGAAAGCTGAAAATTGGTCTGGGCAGGAGGGGGTTTAAGTGCCACTGCCTAGTAAGCAAGTGGTTAAAGACTGTTGCCATAGGAGACAGCATTCCTGCATGTGCAGATATGGCTTCTTGCTGGGGCCTTTCCCTGCATGGCTGTCCTCCTATTTAATTTATGGAGTCTGCTAATTAAATCTACAACTACTTAAGGGTGTCCTGGCCCCAACCCTCTTTCCCCCAAAAATATAAAAAGGACTGTTAAATGAAATAAAACCTCTTTTACATCCAAGAAATGTCTGGCGCCCAATGACTTTCACCATCTTTGTAACCACTATGCCCCACAACCCACTACATATTGAAGGATATCAGCTATCTTTAGCCTATTCCAGTCTAATGAGGACCTCTAAGGCCAAAGACTTTGCTACACTTATGTTGGTGATAAGTGGGAGAAATGTCCCTTACATTGGTGATCAGTGGGAGAAATGTCCCTTACATTGGAGATCTGATCAATGGAATGAATGCTTCTTACATTGGTAATAATTGTGAATAGGGATGAGCCGAACACCCCCCGGTTCGGTTCGCACCAGAACCCGCGAACGGACCGCAAGTTCGCACGAACGTTAGAACCCCATTGACGTCTATGGGACTCGAACGTTCGAAATCAAAAGTGCTCATTTTAAAGGCTAATTTGCATGGTATTGTCCTAAAAAGGGTGTGGGGACCCGGGTCCTACCCCAGGGGACATGTATCAATGCAAAAAAAACTTTTAAAAACGGCCGTTTTTTCGGGAGCAGTGATTTTAATGATGCTTAAAGTAAAAAAAAAAAAAGTGAAATATTCCTTTAAATATCGTACCTGGGGGGTGTCTATAGTATGCCTGTAAAGTGACGCGTGTTTCCCATGTTTAGAACAGTCCCTGCACCAAATGTCATTTGTAAAGGAAAAAATCTCATTTAAAACTGCTTGCGGGTTTAATGTCATGTCGGGTCATGGCAATATGGATGAAAATCAGTGAGACAAACGGCATGGGTACCCCCCAGTCCATTACCAGGCCCTTTGGGTCTTGTATGGATATTAAGGGGAACCCCGCACCCAAATTAAAATAAGGAAAGGTCCCTATATACTCTGAACAGCAGTATACAGGCGGTGCAAACAAGACAGGGACTGTAGGTTTGTTGTTAAGTAGAATCTGTTTGTAATTTTGAACATTTTTAACGTGTTTAGCTCCAGCCAAAAAATCTTTTCTAAGCTTTTTGGAAAACATAGGGAAGGGTTATCACCCCTGTGACATTTGTTTTGCGTCTTTCCTCCTCTTCAGAAGATTTCACCTCACTTTTTTGTCCCAATGAAAAATGTTTTTTGAAAATTTGGGTTTTTTTGTGGAACAAGGATTGGAAAGCATCAGTGGAAAGGAGAAATTGTTTTCCCATATTAACTCTTACATGAGAGAATTTCCCTTCCTAGGGGTAGATTTCATCTCACTTCCTGTTGTCTCCTTCCGTTTGCAAGTAGGAGTCGTTTGTAAGTTAGATGTTTGAAAGTAGGGTCCTGCCCTATATACTCAGCAGAAATTTGGGCCTTATGTGTTGCTGTGGCCAAAACACTGTAAGCCCTCACAGGGCCCTGCTGTGAAATATTAGATCAAGAATTGTAATTACATGCCCCTGTTGAACAGGAGCTGAAAAATTAGGCCTTAGGCACTGGTGCTGGTGCCACAACACTGCAACCCCTCACAGACACTCTAGTTGGAACGCAGGAACGAGCCCTGCTGCAAAGTATTGCATCAAAAATTGTAATTACACGCCCCTGTTAGACAGGGGCAGAAAAATTGGGCCTTAGGCACTGGTGCTGGTGCCACAACACTGCAACCCCTCACAGACACTCTAGTTGGAATGCAGGAACGAGCCCTGCTGCAAAGTATTACATCAAAAATTGTAATTACACGCCCCTGTTAAACAGGGGCTGAAAAATTGTGCCTTAGGCACTGGTGGTGGCGCCCAGAACCAAAAATGTTCTTACAAGCTATCAGCGTGATGATTGAGGAGGAAGAGGATAATTACTCAGGGATAGTCACTCAGCATCAGCATAGGCAGTCTTTGAAGGGATCTGAAAAAAATTATTCAGTTACATCAGCATCAGGTGCTTGGTAGCTGGTGGTGATCCAAGACTGATTAATTTTTATGAAGGTCAGCCGATCGACCGAGTCAGTGGACAGACGCACCCTGTGATCGGTTACCACGCCTCCAGCAGCACTGAATGTGCGTTCCGAAAGAACGCTGGATGCAGGACAGGCCAGTAGCTCAATTGCATACTGTGCAAGCTCTGGCCAGTGATCCATCCCCAAGACCCAGTAACCCAGAGGATTTTCGGTGGGAAAGGTGTCCAAGTCTGATCTTGCCCCTAGGTATTCCTGCACCATGTAAAACAGACGCTGGCGATGGTTGCTGGAACCGATCATACCTTGGGGCTGCGGACCAAAAAATTGTCTGAACGCATCGGTCAGACGGCCACCTTCTCCACCGCTCCTTCTTTGACTGACCGAAGCCTCAGCAACACGTTGTCCAGAAACAGGAGTTTGTAACCTCCCAGTCTCTGGGAACGCGTTGCACAGACCTTTCTGCAAGGCCTCCCGAAGATGTTTCATCCTCTGCTCCCTCTGCGATGGCAAGATAAGGTCCGCAACCTTACCCTTGTAACGTGGATCAAGGAGGGTTGCCAGCCAGTATTGGTCCTTCTCCTTGATACCACGAATACGAGGATCCTTACGCAGGCTTTGCAGGATCAGGGAGGCCATGCAGCGTAGGTTTGCTGAGGCATTCGGTCCGGAGTCCTCTGGGTCACTAAGGACAACAACGTCCGCAGCCACCTCCTCCCAGCCACGTACAAGTCCATGTGTTCCTTGGGACTGATCCCTTAAAGACTGCTGATGCTGAGTGCCAGGCTCCACCTCCATACTGACACAATCTTCCTCCTCCTCCTCCTCCTCCTCCTCGTCCTCTTCCTGTGTGATCGGCGGGCACGCAGGAACACTGTCTGGATAAAGGGGGCCTTGAGAGCTAAGGAAGTCCTCCTCTTCCTGCCTCTGTTCTGCCTCAAGTGCCCTGTCCATTATTCCACGCAGCGTGTGCTCCAACAGGTGGACAAGGGGGACAGTGTCACTGATGCATGCACTGTCAGTGCTCACCATCCTCGTGGCCTCCTCGAATGGTGACAGGACAGTGCATGCATCCCTGATCATGGCCCACTGGCGTGGGGAAAAAAAACCAAGGTCCCCTGACCCTGTCCTGGTGCCATAGTCGCACAGGTACTCATTGATGGCCCTCTGCTGCGTGTGCAGCCGCTGCAGCATGGCCAATGTCGAGTTCCACCTGGTGGGCATGTCACAGATTAGGCGGTTCTTGGGCAGGTTAAACTCCTTTTGGAGGTCCGTCAGCCGAGCACTGGCATTATATGACCGGCGGAAATGCACACAGACTTTCCTGGCCTGCCTCAGGACATCCTGTAAGCCCGGGTACCTGCCCAAGAACCGCTGCACCACCAAGTTAAGGACATGAGCCAAACAGGGCACATGGGTCAGTTGTCCCTGTCGGAGGGCAGAGAGGAGGTTGGTGCCATTGTCGCAAACCACCATTCCTGCCTTAAGTTGGCGTGGCGTCAACCACCTCTGAACCTGCCCCTGCAGAGCTGACAGAACCTCTGCCCCAGTGTGGCTCCTGTCCCCCAAGCACACCAGCTCAAGCACCGCATGGCATCTTTTGGCCTGCGTACTTGCGTAGCCCCTTGAACGCCTACGGAGCACCGCTGGTTCCGAGGAAGAGGCCATGGAGGAAGAAGAAGAGGAGGGGGTGGAGGAGAGAGGTGTGTCACAATCAGCATTTTGGAGGCGTGGTGGCGGAACAACCTCCAACACTACTGCACCTTGTCCTGCATCCTTCCCAGCTGCCAGCAGAGTCACCCAATGCGCCGTGAAACTTAAGTAACGTCCCTGTCCATGCCTGCTGGACCATGAGTCAGCGGTAATATGCACCTTACCGCTGACCGCCCTGTCCAGCGAGGCATGGACATTGCCTTCCACATGCCGGTAGAGAGCCGGAATCGCCTTCCGTGAGAAAAAGTGGCGTTTGGGTACCTGCCACTGAGGAACCGCACATTCCACAAACTCACGGAAGGGGGCAGAGTCTACCAACTGAAAAGGCAGCAGTTGAAGTGCTAGCAATTTTGCCAAGCTAGCATTCAACCGCTGGGCATGTGGATGGCTGGGAGCGAACTTCTTTCGGCGGTGCAGCAGCTGGGGCAGGGAAATTTGCCTGGTACAATCTGACGTAGGTGTACCAAAAGCAGATTGCCCACAAGTACTTGGCTGTGACACACCTAATTCTACACCTTCATTCCTCTCACTGCAGGTCTCAGAGAGGACTGAAGGTCTAGTGGGGTTGGAAATCTCAGCTGATGAGGAGCAAGGAGAGATCCTCTTTGTTCTTTGGTGTGTGTCTTTTAGATATGCTTGCCAACGAACTGCATGGCAGGTCAACATATGTCTGGTCAAGCATGTGGTACCCAAGCGGGAGATGTTTTGGCCACGCGAGATACGCTTGAGACATATGTTGCAAATAGCAGCGGTGCGATCTGATGCACTCGTCTCAAAAAAGGCCCACACCAAAGAACTTTTTGAATAACGCGCAGAGACTGCAGCGCCCTGCACATGTGGAGCTTTGGGGTGTGATGCAGTCAATGTGCTGCCCTTAGGCTGGCCCCTGGAGGGCATCCTGCCTCGTTGGTGATGTGCCGCCTCCTCCTCCTCCTCCTCCTCCTCTCTCCTATCAGGCACCCACGTTGAGTCAGTGACCTCATCATCCCCTCCCTCCTCATCACTGGAGCAAACCTGGCAGTATGCTGCAGCAGGGGGAGCATGACTGCCAGATTGCTGTCCTTCTTGGGCACCCCCTCTGTCCGTGCTCATGTTACTGCCTTCATCGAGCTCAGTATAATCATCAGAGCCTTCCAAACGCTGGGCATCCTCCTGGAGCATGTACCCAACACTGTGGTCAAACAGTTCGAGGGAATCCTCAGGAGGACATGGTGGAGCTAGGGAAGGAGTCACTGATGACATTGAGCTGAGGGAAGAGGCCGCTGCTTTGCCAGACAAAGCACCCTGGGTATGGGTGAGAGAGGATGAGGAGGATGAGGACGGCTTGGTCATCCACTCGACCAAGTTTTCTGCATGTTGCGGCTCAACACGGCCAGCTGCCGAAAAAAAGGCCAAGCGTGTCCCATGGCCACGGGCTGATGAGGATGCACCGTCTCCACGACCAGCACTAGACACAGAGCCTGCTTGCCCTCTCTTATTGGCTTGTGACTGTCTGCCTCTCCTTCTTGGCCTTCCAGACATACTAATGGCCTGTAGCTGCACTAAGCTGGGATAGAACACCTGTAATTTTCTTCAGGTAGCTTTATATACTGTAACCAGACAAGCCTGCCTGTCAGTAGGAAGATAACAGGAACGGATCTAGCTGAACACTGTGAGCAGGACGCACTGCACTAAATGTAAATAGCAGGAACGGATCTAGCTGAACACTGTGAGCAGGACGCACTGCACTAAATGTAAATAGCAGGAACGGATCTAGCTGAACACTGTGAGCAGGACGCACTGACTGCACTAAATGTAAATAGCAGGAACGGATCTAGCTGAACACTGTGAGCAGGACGCACTGACTGCACTAAATGTAAATAGCAGGAACGGATCTAGCTGAACACTGTGAGCAGGACGCACTGCACTAAATGTAAATAGCAGGAACAGATCTAGCTGAACACTGTGAGCAGGACGCACTGCACTAAATGTAAATAGCAGGAACAGATCTAGCTGAACACTGTGAGCAGGACGCACTGCGCTAAATGTAAATAGCAGGAACGGATCTAGCTGAACACTGTGAGCAGGACGCACTGACTGCACTAAATGTAAATAGCAGGAACAGATCTAGCTGAACACTGTGAGCAGGACGCACTGACTACACTAAATGTAAATAGCAGGAACGGATCTAGCTGAACACTGTGAGCAGGACGCACTGCACTAAATGTAAATAGCAGGAACAGATCTAGCTGAACACTGTGAGCAGGACGCACTGCACTAAATGTAAATAGCAGGAACGGATCTAGCTGAACACTGTGAGCAGGACGCACTGCACTAAATGTAAATAGCAGGAACAGATCTAGCTGAACACTGTGAGCAGGACGCACTGCACTAAATGTAAATAGCAGGAACAGATCTAGCTGAACACTGTGAGCAGGACGCACTCCACTAAATGTAAATAGCAGGAACGGATCTAGCTGAACACTGTGAGCAGGACGCACTGCACTAAATGTAAATAGCAGGAACAGATCTAGCTGAACACTGTGAGCAGGACGCACTGACTGCACTAAATGTAAATAGCAGGAACGGATCTAGCTGAACACTGTGAGCAGGATGCACTGCACTAAATGTAAATAGCAGGAACAGATCTAGCTGAACACTGTGAGCAGGACGCACTGCACTAAATGTAAATAGCAGGAACGGATCTAGCTGAACACTGTGAGCAGGACGCACTGCACTAAATGTAAATAGCAGGAACAGATCTAGCTGAACACTGTGAGCAGGACGCACTGCACTAAATGTAAATAGCAGGAACAGATCTAGCTGAACACTGTGAGCAGGACGCACTGCACTAAATGTAAATAGCAGGAACGGATCTAGCTGAACACTGTGAGCAGGACGCACTGCACTAAATGTAAATAGCAGGAACAGATCTAGCTGAACACTGTGAGCAGGACGCACTGCACTAAATGTAAATAGCAGGAACAGATCTAGCTGAACACTGTGAGCAGGACGCACTGCACTAAATGTAAATAGCAGGAACGGATCTAGCTGAACACTGTGAGCAGGACGCACTGACTGCACTAAATGTAAATAGCAGGAACAGATCTAGCTGAACACTGTGAGCAGGACGCACTGCACTAAATGTAAATAGCAGGAACGGATCTAGCTGAACACTGTGAGCAGGACGCACTGCACTAAATGTAAATAGCAGGAACAGATCTAGCTGAACACTGTGAGCAGGACGCACTGCACTAAATGTAAATAGCAGGAACAGATCTAGCTGAACACTGTGAGCAGGACGCACTGCACTAAATGTAAATAGCAGGAACGGATCTAGCTGAACACTGTGAGCAGGACGCACTGCACTAAATGTAAATAGCAGGAACAGATCTAGCTGAACACTGTGAGCAGGACGCACTGCACTAAATGTAAATAGCAGGAACAGATCTAGCTGAACACTGTGAGCAGGACGCACTGCACTAAATGTAAATAGCAGGAACGGATCTAGCTGAACACTGTGAGCAGGACGCACTGACTGCACTAAATGTAAATAGCAGGAACAGATCTAGCTGAACACTGTGAGCAGGACGCACTGCACTAAATGTAAATAGCAGGAACGGATCTAGCTGAACACTGTGAGCAGGATGCACTGCACTAAATGTAAATAGCAGGAACAGATCTAGCTGAACACTGTGAGCAGGACGCACTGCACTAAATGTAAATAGCAGGAACAGATCTAGCTGAACACTGTGAGCAGGACGCACTGCACTAAATGTAAATAGCAGGAACGGATCTAGCTGAACACTGTGAGCAGGACGCACTGCACTAAATGTAAATAGCAGGAACAGATCTAGCTGAACACTGTGAGCAGGACGCACTGCACTAAATGTAAATAGCAGGAACAGATCTAGCTGAACACTGTGAGCAGGACGCACTGCACTAAATGTAAATAGCAGGAACGGATCTAGCTGAACACTGTGAGCAGGACGCACTGACTGCACTAAATGTAAATAGCAGGAACAGATCTAGCTGAACACTGTGAGCAGGACGCACTGACTACACTAAATGTAAATAGCAGGAACGGATCTAGCTGAACACTGTGAGCAGGACGCACTGCACTAAATGTAAATAGCAGGAACGGATCTAGCTGAACACTGTGAGCAGGACGCACTGACTGCACTAAATGTAAATAGCAGGAACAGATCTAGCTGAACACTGTGAGCAGGACGCACTGACTACACTAAATGTAAATAGCAGGAACGGATCTAGCTGAACACTGTGAGCAGGACGCACTGCACTAAATGTAAATAGCAGGAACGGATCTAGCTGAACACTGTGAGCAGGACGCACTGACTGCACTAAATGTAAATAGCAGGAACGGATCTAGCTGAACACTGTGAGCAGGACGCACTGCACTAAATGTAAATAGCAGGAACAGATCTAGCCTAATCTAGCTAACTCAAATCAAATGACACTGTCTGTCTCTCTCTCTATCAGCACACCGGAACACACTACACAGGGCCGCCGTGCACGCGGCCTTATATAGTGTGGGGCGTGTACTAAATCCCCTGAGCCATAATTGGCCAAAGCCACCCTGGCTTTGGCCAATTACAGCTCTCTCTACTGACGGCGCTGTGATTGGCCAAGCATGCGGGTCATAGTGCATGCTTGGCCAATCATCAGCCAGCAATGCACTGCGATGCCGCAGTGAATTATGGGCCGTGACGCGCCACACGAATTTGGCGCGAACGGCCCATAACGTTCACAATTCGACGGACGGTCGAACAGCCGATGTTCGAGTCGAACATGGGTTCGACTCGAACACGAAGCTCATCCCTAATTGTGAACAATGCCCCTTACAATAGTGGTCATTGGGAAAATGCCCCTTACATTGGTGATCATTGGGAAGAATGCTTCTTGCATTGGTGATCAGTGGGAAAAATTAGCCCCTTTACACTGTGGCTGCTCGTGTGTTCGCCGTAATGGGTCGCTCGTTTTAGCGGTGCTTTACCGCTATTTAAGTGGAGCTTTGCTCCGCTTTTCGGCTGCTAGCAGGGCGCTTCTAAGCCCAAAAAAGGGGTTAAAAACTCCTGTGTTGCAGTGCTTTCAAAATGCTTTTCAGGCATTACGAAAGCACTGCCCATTCATTGCAGTTTCAAAGATGCTGTGTGCAGAACTTTTTCTAACGTCCGGCAAGTGCACCGCCCGGGTGTGAAAGCACCTATTGCAATGGATGGAAGGTAGTTTTCAGGTGCTTTAAAGGCGCTATTTCCAGCGATAAAATGCCTGAAAACTGCTTCAGTGTGAAAGGGGTCTTTCGGATGATCAGTGGGAAAAATGCTCCTTACAATAGTTGTAAGTGGGAAGAATGCTCCTTACCAGTGGTGGCTGGGGAAGTTTTAGGATGGGGGGCGCCAGACCCTGCCCTTTTGACCCCTCACACTTTTCATAAGCCCCACCCCTTAGAGAATCCACCAACTCCGTCAGGGTATACAGCTCAGAAAAAAAAACTAGAAAGATTCCCAAAGGATATTCTTCAAAGAGGATAAACCGGATGAAACTAAATTTCTTTATAGAATATACACATTATAAATTTAGAAAAAATATTATTATATACACCCACTTCCAACACATATAGGTAAAATTAAGACAAAGGTCTTAATGGGACACAGGTGGCCAACACAGCCAATCATACACAACTCCCTGAAGAAGCTTGGTTACAAGAGAAACGCGTAAAAAATACGTCCAGGGGCATTGCTAGGTGGCAAAAAGACCAGGGGCTTCAGCCCGAAGTCCAAGGCCGGCACGGGGGGGGCCTCTAGTGGCGCTGGGTTTTTTTGGTTGGGCGGAGGGGTTGTGTGGTTGTGTGGCGAGGGGTAAGCTGACTTGTTGGTTGCTGCCTGGCTTACCAGTGCCCATCAATGCTGACCACTAAACTGACCTACCTACCTGACACACATACTGACCTACCTGACACACACACTGACCTACCTGACATACACACACTGACCTACCTACCTGACATACACTGACCTACCTGACCTACCTGACCCACACTGACCTACATACACTGACCTACCTGACATGCACTGACCTACATACACTGACCTACCTGACATGCACTGACCTACCTGACATACACTGACCTACATACACTGACCTACCTGACATACACTGACCTACGTACACTGACCTACCTGACATACACTGACCTACATACACTGTCCTACCTGACCCACACTGACCTACCTGACATACACTGACCTACCTGGTACACACTGACCTACCTGACATACACTGACCTACATACACTGACCTACCTGACATGCACTGACCCACACTGACCTACACACACGGATCTACCTGACATACACTGACCTACCTGACATACACTGACCTACATACACTGACCTACCCGACCCACACTGACCTACCTGACATACACTGACCTACTTGATACACACTGACCTACCTGACATACACTGACCTACATACACTGACCTACCTGACCCACACTGACCTACCTGACCCACACTGACCTACACACACTGACCTACCTGACATAAACTGACCTACACTGACCTACATACACTGACCTACCTGACATACACTGACCTAGCTGACCCACACTGACCTACCTACACTGACCTACCTGACCCACACTGACCTACCTGACCCACACTGACCTACACTGACCCACCCACACTGACCTACCTGACCCACACTGACCTACCTGACCCACACTGACCTACCTGACATACACTGACCTACATACACTGACCCACACACACTGACCTACCCGAGCCACACTGACCTACCTGACCAACACTGACCTACATACACTGACCTACCTGATATACATACACTGACCTGGTACCTGCCATACACACACTGACTGACCTACCTGTGTCCAGGTCCTGCAGCAGCAGCTCAGCCGTGGTGCTGGTGTGTGAGGCAGCCAGAGGAGAGGAGGAGAGCCGCCCGCCCGAGCGCCAATCGATGTCGCACGGCGGTCAAATTGTAATTCCCGCCTTCTTCCTCTTCCAGTCATAGCGCGCTGGGAGAGGATTGATAGGTGGAGTGCAGCCTCTGGGAGGCGCTGGGGATGCTGCTCAGGGTGGCGGTGTCTTCTCTCTCTCCCTCCTGGGCTCTTCCCGGCTGCCCAGGTATCCCCCTCCCTGCTGCTCTGCACTCCACGGCGCCACCAGAGGGACGCTCCAGTCCAGAAATGGCAGACCCTATGACCACTAGTACGGAGGAGGAGGAAGTGCAATCCTCCTCCTTTGAATGCTGGGCAGTGTGGGCACAGTGGGCAGTGACATCACTGGTTGCTAGCCGCTAGGCGGCTATAGCAACCAGTGACCAAGAGTAGAGTCAGGCGGGGGCAGAGCTGGATCTGAAACTGCAGCCGGAGCCAGCGCTACCACGGCTCAGTCCGCCCTGTCCCCTGCATTCTAGGACTGGAACAAGAGACTCGGGGCTCCATCCATCCCAAGTCTCTGCTAGCTTATGCCTCAAGCGTCTGTTGGGAAGCCGGGGCGGACAATACTGCATAGTCTGCATGATCTGTGGACGCTTTGAAACATTGCTACAAGGCAATTGAACTAGATGAACACATCGGGTGTTTTGTGAAGTGAGGATCATGCTGATTTTGTACTAAAGACCCGTGTCTATGTTTCATCATTGAGGCAATTGGGCCATATATACATGGACTTGAAATGAAAGGAATAACGACACGAAACAAGACATCAAACGGTGAGCTGTATCTGCCCCCATGTAAATGAAGGGGATACTCATTCAGATTTAAAACCGTTTGTTTCCTTAAATACTGTCACCTTTATAAATATCAGTCCGTGAACACACATCCATCTTCCTAATAACCCCTTAACGTACCCATACAAATCCTTTATGCAGTGAATTCCATCTTGCTGTCTCTACTTTCAAGTTAAGACAACACTACATAATGCATATGCACTTTATTCAACCGGAGCAATGAAATGAACTCTCAATACAGATACATTTCATATATTTTTTTTTATCCTGAATATTTATTATTTTTTCTGAATTAGCATTTTTTTGATAACTTTACATCAATATAACGAGACTGAATAGAGTTTTGAATAGAATCTATAGCGTGGGGTGGATGAGAGTTGTGTATGATTGGCTGTGGTGGCCACCTGTGTCCCATTAAGACCTTTGTCTTAATTTTAACTATATGTGTTGGAGGTGGGTGTATATAATAATCAGGGTTTTTTTTCTCAGAGAATAGGTGCAGGAATCCCTGTCTTCTGAGTCAGCCATCGTTTCTGCCCCCTACCCACCTCTGAGCAATTCCCTTGGTTCCACCTTCTACACACCTCCCAGTACCGCCCCCTTTAGAGAATACAGAACCAAGTATCATTTTGTACTACTAAGTGATTTGTTAATGATAACAAGACAGTAAAATCGAATCCCTGCTGTGAGCAACAATAGACCCCACCCTAGCAACAGTAGACCCCCCCAAAACAATAGACCCCCCCCAGAAACAATAGACATCCCTCAGCAACAATAGATCCCATACACAACAATAGACTGCCCCCCCAGCAACAATAGACCCCTAGCAGCAACAACAGATCTCCCAGCAGCCAACATCAATAGACCTCTCCATCAACAGTAGATCCCTTCCAGCAACAATTGAACCCCACCAGCAACAATAGACCTACCAGCAAGAATAGACCCCCATGCAAAAATAGATCCTTACTAGCAACAATAGATTCCCCAAGCAGCCAGCATCAATAGACCCTCCAGCACACCCCAGCACTCCTTTCCATTACATACATTCATTGCTGGAGGTGCTGGAACTGCGTTCCCTCGTGTTCCCGCTGAAAAAAAGCCCTGATAATAATAATTTTTCTAAATTTATAATGTGGATATTCAATAAAGAAATTTAGTTTCACCCGGTTTATCCTCTTTGAATAATATCTTTTGGGAATCCTTCCCGTTTTTTTTCTTATATGTTTGTGTATTCAGAGGATTACCACCCCGGGGGATTTGACTGAATGTGTTAAATACCTTCGGATGACGGTGCAAACAGATTGTTATATGGGGAAGGCGTCTTTTCAAGCCATTATTTTTATTCCCATTCAATCTGGACTAAATTGGATGAGCCTTAGTGTCCCCCCCCTTTTTTTTTATTATTCTTTTTTTTAGGGTACACAACTCAGCCTCACAGATCAGGGTATATAGCCCCCACCCCGCATCAGTACAGAACTCCCCAGGAAAAACCACACCATCAGCACAGACCCCCCCAGGACAACCCCCCCCCCCCAGAAACATCAGCACACACCCCCCCAGGACAAAACCACCCCTCCACCATCATACAAATATAATTCAAATAGTACCTGAAAGTGTAGTTCTTTTTCACCGACTTGCACACGTAGGAATCTGAATCTGGTATAGTGCAATAGCTCCAACATGCCTCTATATATACTGATAAGATGCTGGCTTACGTGCATATTCTAAATAAACAAATTTATCAGGATGAGATTTCCCGTAGAGTAATTGCGTAATAAAGATCACACCATTCTCCTGAAAAATGTTTGAGTACAGTGAAAGTGAACATTTTTCTGCTCCTTACATTGATTGTATTACATTTATACAGTAAGTCTGGTAAATCAGCAAATCCCAAACTGGGTGGACACAGGATACATTATATGTGAAATGACCAATAGGAGATACATTTTCAGTCCAGTAGCTAAACCGTTTAACCACTTAACCCCCCGGAAGAATTGGCTGCCCAATGACCGGGCCATTTTTTGCGATTCGGCACTGCGTCGCTTTAACTGACAATTGTGCGGTCGTGCGACTCTGTACACAAACAAAATTGACATCCTTTTTTTCCCACAAATAGAGCTTTGTTTTGGTGGTATTTGATCATCTCTGCGATTTTTATTTTTTGCGCTGCAAACAAAAAAAGAGACAATTTTGAAAAAAAACACAATATTTAGTACTTTTTGCTATTAAAAAAATCCCCAATTTTTTTTTAAAAAGCATTTTTTTTTCTCAGTTTAGGCCGATATGTATTCTTCTATATATTTTTGGTAATAAAAATCGCAATAAGCGTATATATTGATTGGTTTGAGCAAAAGTTATAGCGTCTACAAAATAGGGGATAGATTTATAGCATTTTTATTATTATTTTTACATGTTTCAGGAATAAAACAGCACAAGCGATAAATTCCAATTCGTAAACGGCAATCACTACTTTATCCAGGTATAGTAATGACAGGAACGTGTAACTTCACCCGACCGGTTTCGTTTCCAAAGCACTTCTCGGACCCCAAAAGAAGTCCTTTGGTGACGAAACCGGTCGGGCGCAGTTACACGTTCCTGTCATCACGATACCTGGATACAGTAGTGATTGCCATTTACTAATTGAAACTTATCGTTTATGCTGTTACTGCAGCCAGACTTAGTGAAGGGAGATTTTTGCAGCATATTTGGCAAGTACAGAGTCACAATATATATAAAATAATATGCAAAGTGGTTGGAGGGAAGCTTCACAATGGCAAAGATGTTTTTATTACAAATTATGTGAGCAGACTGCAGTTCGTCTTTAACCACTTAAGGACCGCCTCACGCCGATGTACGTCGGCAAGGCGGCACGGGCAGGCAAAATCACGTACAGGGTACGTGATTTGCCTCCCGCGGGTGGGGGGTCCGATCGGACCCCCCCCGCCGCCCGAGGCGGTCCCGTTCTGTCCCCCGGCGATCAGAGACGAGGGGGAGGCCATCCGTTCGTTGCCCCCCCTCGCGATCGCCGCCGGCCAATGAAAACACTCCTTTGCTGCTGTATGCTAAACAGCAGCAAAGGAAGTGATGTCATCTCCCCTCGGGTCGGTATTTTCCATTCCGGCCCGAGGAGAGAAGACATCTATGTGAGTGCACCAACACACACACACACAGTAGAACATGCCAGGCATACAAAACACCCCGATCCCCCCCCCCGATCGCCCCCCGATCCCCCCCCAATCACCCCCCCCCCCCTGTCACAAACTGACACCAGCAGGTTTTTTTTTTTTTTTTTTCTGATTACTGCATGGTGTCAGTTTGTGACAGTTACTGTGTTAGCACAGTTACTGTTACCCCCCTGTAGGTCTAGGGTACCCCCCTAACCCCCCCTAATAAAGTTTTAACCCCTTGATCACCCCCCGTCACCAGTGTCACTAAGCGATCATTTTTCTGATCGCTGTATTAGTGTCGCTGGTGACGCTAGTTAGTGAGGTAAATATTTAGGTTCGCCGTCAGCGTTTTATAGCGTCAGGGACCCCCATATACTACCTAATAAATGTTTTAACCCCTTGATTGGCCCCTAGTTAACCCTTTCACCACTGATCACCGTATAACCGTTACGGTTGACGCTGGTTAGTTCGTTTATTTTTTATAGTGTCAGGGCACCCGCCGTTTATTACCGAATAAAGGTTTAGCCCCCTAATCGCCCGGCGGTGATATGCGTCGCCCCAGGCAGCGTCAGATTAGCGCCAGTACCGGTAACACCCACGCACGCAGCATGCGCCTCCCTTAGTGGTATAGTATCTGATCCGATCAGATCTATACTAGCGCCCCCAGCAGTTTAGGGTTCCCAAAAACGCAGTGTTAGCGGGATCAGCACAGATACCTGCTAGCACCTGCGTTTTGCCCCTCCGCCCGACCCAGCCCAGCCCACCCAAGTGCAGTATCGATCGATCACTGTCACTTACAAAACACTAAACGCATAACTGCAGCGTTTGCAGAGTCAGGCCTGATCCCTGCGATCGCTAACAGTTTTTTTGGTAGCATTTTGGTGAACTGGCAAGCACCAGCACCAGCCCCAGGCAGCGTCAGGTTAGCGCCAGTACCGCTAACACCCACGCACGCACCATACACCTCCCTTAGTGGTATAGTATCTGAACGGATCAATATCTGATCCGATCAGATCTATACTAGTGTCCCCAGCAGTTTAGGGTGCCCAAAAACGCAGTGTTAGCGGGATCAGCCCAGATACCTGCTAGCACCTGCGTTTTGCCCCTCCGCCCAGGCGAGCCCACCCAAGTGCAGTATCGATCGATCACTGTCACTTACAAAACACTAAACGCATAACTGCAGCGTTCGCAGAGTCAGGCCTGATCCCTGCGATCGCTAACAGTTTTTTTGGTAGCATTTTGGGGAACTGGCAAGCACCAGCCCCAGGCAGCGTCAGGTTAGCGCCAGTACCGCTAACACCCACGCACGCAGCATACACCTCCCTTAGTGGTATAGTATCTGAACGGATCAATATCTGATCAGATCTGATCTATACTAGTGTCCCCAGCAGTTTAGGGTTCCCAAAAACGCAGTGTTAGCGGGATCAGCCCAGATACCTGCTAGCACCTGCGTTTTGCCCCTCCGCCTGGCCCAGCCCAGCCCACCCAAGTGCAGTATCGATCGATCACTGTCACTTACAAAACTCTAAACGCATAACTGCAGCGTTCGCAGAATCAGGCCTGATCCCTGCGATCGCTAACAGTTTTTTTGGTAGCGTTTTGGGGAACTGGCAAGCACCAGCGGCGTAGTACACCCCGGTCGTAGTCAAACCAGCACTGCAGTAACACTTGGTGACGTGGCGAGTCCCATAAGTGCAGTTCAAGCTGGTGAGGTGGCAAGCACAAGTAGTGTCCCGCTGCCACCAAAAAGACAAACACAGGCCCATCGTACCCATAGTGCCCTTCCTGCTGCATTCGCCAATCCTAATTGGGAGCCCACCACTTCTGCAGCGCCCGTACTTCCCCCATTCACATCCCCAACCAAATGCAGTCGGCTGCATGAGAGGCATTTTTATGTCCTCCCGAGTACCCCTACCCAACGAACCCCCCCAAAAAAGAGGTAGTGTCTGCAGCAAGCGCGGATATAGGCGTGACACCCACTATTATTGTCCCTCCTGTCCTGACAATCCTGGTCTTTGCATTGGTGAATGTTTTGAACGCTTCCATTCACTAGTTGAGTATTAGCGTAGGGTACAGCATTCCACAGACTAGGCGCACTTTCACAGGGTCTCCCAAGATGCCATCGCATTTTGAAAGACCCGAACCTGGAACCGGTTACCGTTATAAAAGTTAGTTACAAAAAAAGTGTAAAAAAAAAAAAATATATGAAATAAAAAAAAATAGTTGTCGTTTTATTGTTCTCTCTCTCTCTATTCTCTCTCTCTATTGTTCTGCTCTTTTTTACTGTATTCTATTCTGCAATGTTTTATTGTTATTGTTATTGTTATTGTTATTGTTATTATGTTTTATCATGTTTGTTTTTCAGGTATGTAATTATTTATACTTTACTGTTTACTGTGCTTTATTGTTAACCATTGTTAACCATTTTTTTGTCTTCAGGTACGCCATTCACGACTTTGAGTGGTTATACCAGAATGATGCCTGCAGGTTTAGGTATCATCTTGGTATCATTCTTTTCAGCCAGCGGTCGGCTTTCATGTAAAAGCAATCCTAGCAGCTAATTAGCCTCTAGACTGCTTTTACAAGCCGTGGGAGGGAATGCCCCCCCCCCCACCGTCTTCCGTGTTTTTCTCTGGCTCTCCTGTCTCAACAGGGAACCTGAGAATGCAGCCGGTGATTCAGCCAGCTGACCATAGAGCTGATCAGAGACCAGAGTGGCTCCAAACATCTCTATGGCCTAAGAAACCGGAAGCTACGAGCATTTTATGACTTAGATTTCGCCGGATGTAAATAGCGCCATTGGGAAATTGGGGAAGCATTTTATCACACCGATCTTGGTGTGGTCAGATGCTTTGAGGGCAGAGGAGAGATCTAGGGTCTAATAGACCACAATTTTTTCAAAAAAGAGTACCTGTCACTACCTATTGCTATCATAGGGGATATTTACATTCCCCGAGATAACAATAAAAATGATTAAAAAAAAAAATATGAAAGGAACAGTTTAAAAGTAAGATTAAAAAAGCAAAAAAATAATAAAGAAAAAAAAAAAAAAAAAAAAAAGCACCCCTGTCGCCCCCTGCTCTCGCGCTAAGGCGAACGCAAGCGGCGGTCTGTCGTCAAACGTAAACAGCAATTGCACCATGCATGTGAGGTATCACCGCGAAGGCCAGATCGAGGGCAGTAATTTTTCCAGTAGACCTCCTCTGTAAATCTAAAGTGGTAACCTGTAAAGGCTTTTGAAGGATTTTAAACATGTATTTATTTTGTTGCCACTGCACGTTTGTGCGCAATTTTAAAGCATGTCATGTTTGGTATCCATGTACTCGGCCTAAGATTATCTTTTTTATTTCATCAAACATTTGGGCAATATAGTGTGTTTTAGTGCATTAAAATTTAAAAAAGTGTGTTTTTTCCCCAAAAAATGCGTTTGAAAAATCGCTGCGCAATTACTGTGTGAAAAAAAAAAATGAAACACCCACCATTTTAATCTGTAGGGCATTTGCTTTAAAAAAATATATAATGTTTGGGGGTTCAAAGTAATTTTTTTGCAAAAAAAAATAACTTTTTCATGTAAACAATAAGTGTCAGAAAGGGCTTTGTCTTCAAGTGGTTAGAAGAGTGGGTGATGTGTGACATAAGCTTCTAAATGTTGTGCATAAAATGCCAGGACAGTTCAAAACCCCCCCAAATGACCCCATTTTGGAAAGTAGACACCCCAAGCTATTTGCTGAGAGGCATGTCGAGTCCATGGAATATTTTATATTGCGACACAAGTTGCGGGAAAGAGACAATTTTTTTTTTTTTTTGCACAAAGTTGTCACTAAATGATATATTGCTCAAACATGCCATGGAAATATGTGAAATTACACCCCAAAATACATTCTGCTGCTTCTCCTGAGTACGGGGATACCACATGTGTGAGACTTTTTGGGAGCCTAGCCGCGTACGGGACCCCGAAAACCAAGCACCGCCTTCAGGCTTTCTAAGGGCGTGAATTTTTGATTTCACTCTTCACTGCCTATCACAGTTTCGGAGGCCATGGAATGCCCAGGTGGCACAAAACCCCCCCAAATGACCCCATTTTGGAAAGTAGACACCCCAAGCTATTTGCTGAGAGGTATAGTGAGTATTTTGCAGACCTCACTTTTTGTCACAAAGTTTTGAAAATTGAAAAAAGAAAAAAAAAAAATGTTTTTTCTTGTCTTTCTTCATTTTCAAAAACAAATGAGAGCTGCAAAATACTCACCATGCCTCTCAGCAAATAGCTTGGGGTGTCTACTTTCCAAAATGGGGTCATTTGGGGGGGTTTTGTGCCACCTGGGCATTCCATGGCCTCCGAAACTGTGATAGGCAGTGAAGAGTGAAATCAAAAATTTTCACCCTTAGAAATCCTGAAGGCAGTGATTGGTTTTCGGGGTTCCGTATGCGGCTAGGCTCCCAAAAAGTCCCACACATGTGGTATCCCCATACTCAGGAGAAGCAGCTAAATGTATTTTGGGGTGCAATTCCACATAGGCCCATGGCCTGTGTGAGCAATATATCATTTAGTGACAACTTTATGAAAAAAAAAAAAAAAAAAAAAAAAAAAGTGTCACTTTCCCGCAACTTGTGTCAAAATATAAAATATTCTATGGACTCAATATGCCTCTCAGCAAATAGCTTGGGGTGTCTACTTTCCAAAATGGGGTCATTTTGGGGGGTTTTGTGCCACCTGGGCATTCCATGGCCTCCGAAACTATGATAGGCAGTGAAGAGTGAAATCAAAAATTTACACCCTTAGAAATCCTGAAGGCGGTGATTGGTTTTCGGGGCCCCGTACGCGGCTAGGCTCCCAAAAAGTCCCACACATGTGGTATCCCCATACTCAGGAGAAGCAGCTGAATGTATTTTGGGGTGCAATTCCACATAGGCCCATGGCCTGTGTGAGCAATATATCATTTAGTGACAACTTTTTGTAAATATTTTTTTTTTTTTTTTTTTGGCATTTTTCAATCACTTGGGACAAAAAAAAAAAAATATTCAATGGGTTCAACATTCCGCTCAGCAATTTCCTTGGGGTGTCTACTTTCCAAAATGGGGTCATTTGGGGGGGTTTTGTACTGCCCTGCCATTTTAGCACCTCAAGAAATGACATAGGCAGTCATAAACTAAAAGCTGTGTAAATTACAGAAAATGTACCCTAGTTTGTAGACGCTATAACTTTTGCGCAAACCAATAAATATACGCTTATTGACATTTTTTTTACCAAAGACATGTGGCCGAATACATTTTGGCCTAAATGTATGACTAAAATTTAGTTTATTGGATTTTTTTTATAACAAAAAGTAGAAAATATCATTTTTTTTCAAAATTTTCGGTCTTTTTCCGTTTATAGCGCAAAAAATAAAAACCGCAGTGGTGATCAAATACCATCAAAAGAAAGCTCTATTTGTGGGAAGAAAAGGACGCAAATTTCGTTTGGGTACAGCATTGCATGACCGCGCAATTAGCAGTTAAAGCGACGCAGTGCCAAATTGGAAAAAGACCTCTGGTCCTTAGGCAGCATAATGGTCCGGGGCTCAAGTGGTTAATGAAATAGATTCCTTTAATTAATGCGTGTCTGCGTGAATACATTGGTTATTTTATACAACCTTTGGTCCAATGTGCAGACTCATATTTAAGAGACACACAGCATCTCCATAAAAGGAGGTGAGCAGTGTTACGATTACGATTATTCACCATGCTTATACTATGGAGGCGGTCAAATGGGCATTGGATACTTTTTCAGGCTTATTGGATCAACATGAAAGGTTGATACCAGGGATCACTAAATGGCGGACGGCAGTCCGGATCAAGACAGGGTCACTGTCCTATATGGACCGACATGGTCCTGCCATTTAGGAGCCTGTTCTCCCCCAGCCATCACTGCCGTCATCAACACAGAGCCGATAACGGGAGGCAGGATGAATCTAGATGGAGGGCAGGAGCTTCCTGAGTTAACAAGCAGGTGTTTGGTTGCTAAGATGCAGGGCAGTCTTCCGCCCTCAATCCAGACCTGTCATGCCTCCCTCCCTCCTGTCCTCACCCCCCCATTACTGTCTCAGACCCCCCACATTACTGTCCTCGGACCCCCACATTGCAGTCCTCAGCCCCCCTACATTGCAGTCCTCAGCCCCCCTACAGTGCAGTCCTTACCCCCCCTTCATTGCAGTCCTCAGCCTCCCGACATTACAATGCTCACCCTCCACATTATAGTCCTCGCCCCCAAACATTACATTTCTCAGCCCTCCACATTACAATTCTGACCCCCCATAATTACAGTCCTCAGCCCCCCCCCTCCGCACTGCAGTCCTCAGCCCCCAACATTACAATCCTCCCCCACACACACTGCAGTTTTCAGCCCCCCTCATTGCATTATAATCCTCACCCCCCCATTCCTTGGTGCCCCCACATTCAGCCCCCCCACATGTTAATCCTCACTCCCCTAACACTGGTGTCCTCAGCCTTCCTTTCATGTTGCCCCGTCCCCCACCTCTCTGTCCTATCTCACACAGGCACCCAGTTTCAAATATTTTCATGTCAAAAGGGGAGTTGGATTATCTTTTGAAAATCGAACAACACAATTTAAATGTATTAGTAATGGATCCCTGTGCAAAATATACACCCTATGTGGAAGCTGCGAGCCTTGCAGCTGTGAATGCTGAAATATACAGGTAAAAGAAAAGGCAAGAAGTTGCACTCCTTAAATAAATGTGTCAAAAATCTATAAAAGTGTCAGATAAAATAATATTGTGTGACAACCAAAACCATACTGTATGATATTCTTAAAAAGTATTCAAAACAGTACACCAATCATTTCCTAAAGTCCAATAAGTTACAAAAGAGATCTTCAATAAAGTGCTTGCTGCTATAAAAGTGCTTATTTGTGCAATGAAGTGCCTTAAGTGCCAAACGAAGCCTCCAATCAGTGCTCTCAGGTGAATGCACACCGCACTTATTGTACCAGAAAGATTTGACCCCTTTTCCCAAAGGAGGTCAATCAGCGCTCACTTGTAAGTACATCTTCATGGGGTTACCCATCACATGATCTCTCGGATAAGGAAAGGCTATGAGGCAATCAGCCTTGGACACTTTGATACTCCTCTTTCTTGCGATAATTACTCCACAATCTCATTGGCATGGGAGAAATGTAAAGGATTAACTCTTGGTGTAGTAATTTGAATCGGTTTGTTAAAAGAATAAAATATTGCACTTACATCATGACAATTAAAATGAGCATGATGTAATAAGCAGATTCACATTACTACACATTAAGGTTATCCTTTATATTTCTCCCATGTCAATGGTGATTGAGATTGTGGAGTAATTATCACAAGAAAGAGGAGTATCAAAGTGTCCAAGGCTGATTGACCCCATGGAGATATACTTACCTGTGAGCGCTGATTAACTTCCTTTGAGAAAAGGGGTCAAATATTTCTGGTAAGTGTTACCTGTAACAAAATTAAAATGTTACAGGAGGTCAGATAGCATCTCCAATCTTCTCAAATGCACGAGATCTATCACAATTAGAGAAACAGCAATTAAGCTCTTCACACGGTGGTATTATACTCCATCTAAACTTCATGCCATTTTCCTATCAGTTCCTCATACATGCTTTAGAGGTTGCATAGATACAGGTTCATTTTCACATATTTTCTGGCATTGAGACAAGGTCTCCCAGATATGGAAACTTCTCGAAGGTTTCGCATCCATTATATCAGAGAATAAGGTTAACCTCACTCTTTCAAATTGCCTTCTATTCACACCGATCATAGGTCTAAATAATTTTCATATAAGATTGGTCCATACTATATGTGTTGCCATACACTGGCTCATTGCACACCATTGGAAATCTCCTGCACTACCCTTATCTCAACTTAAAACAAGGATCAACAATATCCTCCTTATGGAAAAAATATTTCATACTCTAAATAACTCACAACACATATTTGAAAAAAAAATGGAATCCTTGGTTCACTCATGCAAATCGTTTTATAAATGTGGAATAACTTTTTATCTACCTCTACCTTTCTAAAATAAATTCTTATAGTGTTATTACCAAATTTGCACAACCATTGTATGCAAAATTGATATTTTTTCTTTTTCTCTGTACTGATGATTATTTATCGATGTTAATCCTTTGATAATCAACATTTTGTACTGTACCGGTTTTCTTTCTGTTTTATACTCAATAAAAAAGTTTGTAAACAAAAAAAATGTTACAGGAGGTTCATTGTTGATATCCTGTTGATATGGAAAGGAGACGGGGAAAGCTTGAAAGACTTTAAAAGGAAGATGGACACTAATAACAAGAATATAAAACTCTCCTGAAAATAACATATGAAAAGGATTCAATTTCTAGATTTGGTAAGAAAAAATTAGGAAAGTAATTTATCCACAAGCAGTTTTTTTCAAATCCTCTGATAGGAATGCATTTAATCCGTTAGGAATTCGCCTTAATGATATGTGGCTGGGGAGCATTCCAAAGTGTCAGATAATTTGGTTCCTCAGAAGTTGTACAGAAGAGGAAACATACCTAGTGCAGGCAAGACAGTGATAGACAGTTATCTGTAAGAATGAGGAATTTATTAAGAATGGTTTCAGTAAAGGTTATGATAGGGCATTTGTTTCTGAACAGGTTGAGAAAGTAAGATTTATGGAAAGGAATGAACTGTTAATTGATTTGGTGAAGAATGGCTCCAATAGGAAGGATTTTGAGACAGCAATTATTTTAGATTACAATTTTCAGTATCAAAAATGTAAAAAAAAGTTGGTCAATTTTAAGGAAAGATCAACATTTTGTTACCATCCTACCAGAATACTTTACAAAACAGAAACTTCGCCCCGGGACTTTAGATGAGGTGAGCACCGTATTGCCAATAAGAGTAACAACATTAAATACAGTAAGTATTTATTCCAGTGAAAGTAGTACATGCATTGATATCATCAATAAAAGCCAATTCATACAGGATACATAACGTAAATAGAAAAATAATGATACATACTGTATATGTGTGAGCAATCGTATAACACACAGGCATCGAGTGTACCTGACACGTTTCGTGAGACCCAGCTCGCTCTTCAGGGGTAGATGCGTGTAGAATGTACCTAGGATGAGAGGATACAAATTGGGTATGTAGTGTAATATTAATACTATAGGCACAGGGTGGATGGGCCTTTGTTGAAAGGAACCCCATACTCAACACAGAACATAGCTGAGCCAGCGGATGTATAGCTCCCAGACGGGGGCAGCGAGAGTCCTGCCAGGGAGCTGAGGAGGCAGAGCCAAACAAGACCCCACCCAGGGCAACATGGAGGGAAGGCATAGAGTAACAACATTAAATACAGTAAGTAATTATTCCAGTGAACACCTATGGCGATTTGCACAGCTTAGCCAACCTGCCGCAGTATAACTGCTATGGCTGGTCGGCAAGAGGTTAATGTAATATTTAGTGACAATACTTTTCTTCGGCTGAGGACAGACAACATTTCAAACACATACATAAATGTTGCCTTAGTATAGATATTACTATAATGGTAGATTGTAGTATAGAGTGTTGCTTAGAAAAAATGATATATACTGCGTCTTCCTTAGCTAAGGAGAGACAATACTTCTAATTTTGTGCAGTAATGTTCATTTTCTATTAGTATTGAATAGTCAATACTAGTTTGTGTTCTATACTTGCATCTTCCTCGGATGAGGAGAGACAGTGTCTTAAGCTAGTTTAATAATACAATTTTCTACTACTTAGAGTATAGTATTAGATAAGATAGACAGTTAGAATATAATGTCATTGCTATTGCATTTTTAACCCTTTTTTGTGTGGAATGCCACTCGTATTTTTAACTCAAAGTTTATCCCTTCCTTTACCCTTCCCTATCCACTTTTGCCAGGACATACATTCTCAGGCTTGACAACAAATGTGTTTTTCTTTTGCAGACTCTGAGGATGTAGTCTCCTTGGCAGGGTGAGAATGTAGCACCCTTTTTTCCAAAGCAGGGCTACAGGTACATTTTAGTTGTGCTGGGTGGTAGCCAGCCTGGCTAATTTGTAGTGCTTAGTGAAAATCCTAATCCTGTTTAGCTGTGGTTCCTCCCTTTTGTCAGTAGGTGGTGCTGTTGCCTTTGACATTAGTGTGATGAGCTTCAGTGCATTCATTCAGTGCCTTTCTCAGCCAATCAGATTCGCCGCTATAAATGCTGGGAGAGGCTATTTATTTAGAGAGAGTCAGGTGATCTAGGTCTTTCTTCCCAGACTGCAGTCTGGGTGAATGTGTGTGAAACAGCTCCTGGCTGCTATGTCTGTAGCCTGAGGCCTATCCAGGTGCTCTCCTGGCTGCTAGGTCTATCCAAGGCCTATCCAGGTGTTCAAGAATATTCTAAGAAAAGCCTACTAAACATCTGGATACAATTCTGAGAGGTATAGAAAGCTGAGATGAAGTACCACTACCAGAGGTCACTCTTGCATGGAAAAGGGACCCATGGAGAGCCTGGGAATGCGTCAAGATGATACCATCCATAGAATTCCCGCACCTTCTGTGAATTAAGTTCAGTTACTATAAGAGACAGCCTATTCTACAAAGTACAGATGTGCTGGTTCAGCTTAAAGGCTTTTTTCCTGTACTAATGTCTACCTTATCTCATCATTTTTTGTCTAAGGAGTCTGCCGATCTGCCTGTCTGCTGATCATTACTGTTTTTGACTAAGGGGGTCCTGTGCCCTATCCCCTCTCTCACACATTTTTCTCCCACATTTTTCCTATTATGAGAAACATACTTCTCTCTAAACTTGTTCAAGCATAAAAGTGACTGGCGCCCAATTTCTATCTTGTACATCACCCACTATGCCTAGTAACCTGCACCCTGAGGAAGTATGTCAGCCCTCCCTGCCTCTAAGGCCCCTTTCACACTGGGGCGGTGGGGGCGTCGGCGGTACAACAGCGCTATTTTTAGCGCTGCTGTACCGTCGTTCTTGCAGCTGTATTTGGCCGCTAGCGGTGCGGTTTTAACCCCCGCTGGCGGCCAAAAAAGGGTTAAAATCACTCGTACAGCGCGGCTATAGCCGCGCTGTCCCATTGATTTCAATGGGCAGGAGCGGTTTAGGAGCGGTGAATACACCGCTCCTTCATCGCTCCAAAGAAGCGGTTTGCAGGACTTTTTTCACCGTCCTGTCAGCGCACCGCTTCAGTGTGAAAGCCCTCGGGCTTTCACACTGAACAAACAGCGGAGGCTGTTTAGGGGCGGTTTGCAGGCGGTATTTTTGGCGCAATACCGCCTGCAAACCGCCCCAGTGTGAAAGGGGTCAGAGGTTCATCACCAGGCCCCTGGAAATGTGGGCTAGGTGCTACATAATGGTACCCTGTTCATAAGGGAAGTACAAAGGGAAAGCTTGGAAGACTTCAAAAGGAAGATGTACATAAATAACAAATATATAAAACTGGAAACAACATATGGAAAAGATTGAGAGATTTCAAACCCTCTGATAGAAATGCATATATTCCTAGAGGAAGTTGTCTTCATCATATATGGCTAGGGAACATTCCAAAGTACCAGTTTATTCAGTTCCTTAGAAATTGTATAGAAGAGGAAACATACCTAGTGCAGGCACACATGATGAGGGATAGATTCAGGGCCGGCCCTACCATGGGACCCGATGGAGCCATGGTTCCAGGCGGCACATTCAGGGGGGCAAATTGCCACCCACCAGCCAGCCCGTTCCGCCTGTTCCGCCCCCTCCGCTGCGGATCCCGCTGTGAGGATCCACCTAGAAAGGTCCCCCATCAGATACTGTCCGCCCTGTACTGCGCAGGTGCAGCGCTTGCCCAGTACGGAGGGCAAAGGAGACATCGAAAGTCTCCGAACATGAACAGCTGTTCATGAACTCTACACAGCGCCTGCGCTTCAGAGTACATTGTGCCACACGCTCCCGCTGTTGATGTTCGGAGACTTTTAGCGTCTCCTTTGTCCTCCGTACTGCGCAAGCGCAGTACAGGGCGGACACTATCCGATGGGGGACCTTTTTCAGCAGAACACCGGGCTCCTCACAGTGGGATCAGCAGCAGTGGCAAGTGACAATCCACAATGTGTGCCAGGTGATGTGGCAAGCGACAATCCGGTACGTGTGGCAGGTGACAAGCGACAATCCGGCACATGTGGCAGGTGACGTGGCGAGAGACAATCCGGTACGTGTGGCAGGTGACATGGCGAGCGACAATCTGGTACGTGTGGCAGGTGACGTGGCAAGCGACAATCCGGTATGTGTGGCAAGTGACAATCCGCACTGTGTGGCAGGTGGAGTTGTGGCAAGTCACAATCTGCAATGTGTGGCAGGTGGAGTCGTGGCAAGTGACAATCCGCAATGTGTGGCAGGTGAAGTTGTGGCAAGTGATAATCCGCAATGTGTGGCAGGTGGAGTCGTGGCAAGTGACAATCCGCAATTTGTGGCAGGTGGAGTCGTGGCAAGTGACAATCCGCAATGTGTGGCAGGTGGCGTCGTGGCAATCCGCAATGTGTGGCAGGTGGCATCGTGGCAATCCGCAATGTGTGGTGGGTGGCGTCGTGGCAAGTGACAATCCGCAATGTGTGGCAGGTGGCGTTGTGGCAAGTGACAATCCGCATCTAAAGGCAGGTGACGTTGGCAAGTGACACGATCAGGGTTCCCACTGATTCTGCATTATGTTGAGTTGAACTCATTGATCTTATTTTATATAACAATGTAATAATAGAAATATTGCACTTCAATCTTTTTTTTGCGATACGGCACTGCATCTCTATAACTGACAATTGCGCGGTCGTGTGACTTTGCACCTAAACAAAATTTACGTCCTTTTTTCCCCACAAATAGAGCTTTCTTTTGGTGGTATTTGATCATCTCCGCGGTTTGTATTTTTACAGGTCCTCTTTATACTCCCTTACATGTATAGAGCCATGACAGGTCCACTTTAGTTACCAAGATATAGAATAATGGATGTGGGGGCATTTTGGTGGGCGTGATTTTTTTTTTTTGGGGGGGGGGGGGCAGCATTTCATTCTTGGTACCAGGCAGCACAATGTCTTGGGCCGGCACTGGATAGATTTATTAGTAAATCATTAATAGAGAGTTATCTGTAAGAATGAGGAAACATATTTACAATGTTATGATAGAGCATTTATTTCTAAACAGGTTGAGAAAGTATGAATTATGGAGGGAAAGAAACTTTTAGTTGATTCAGTGAAGAATGGCTCCAATAGGAAGGGTTTTGAGACTGACATTATTTTAGACTACAATTTTCAATATCTGAAAATAGAAAAATTTATTAAAAAATGGTACAAGAAAGATTTAATTTAAGGAAAGATCAACATTTGGTCACTATCCTACCAGAAAACCCTAAATGTATATATAGTAAGACACCAATACCGAAAGATAAAAGAGTGGAAAGTATGATAGATCCTCCTAAACAAGGCTTATACCAGTGGTTCTCAACTCCTGTCCTCAGGACCCACCAACAGGCCAGGTTTGCAAGATAACTGAAATACATCACAGGTGATATCATTTGTTGCTCAGTGATTGCAGTATTGTAGTCCGCATCTCCCCAAGGTAATACTTAAAATCTGGCCTGTTGGTGGGTCCTGAGGACTGGAGTTGAGAACCACTGGCTTATACGCATGTGGAAAGTCTTACGCATGCAAGGAGGTCAGCGGTAGCATTGTAAGAAGAAGAAAAGAGTTTACAGCAACAGCTACAGGGAAACACTATGTTTTGAAGGATTTTTCATCATTTTCAACAGAAGAAGTGGTTTATATGTTAGAATGCCCGTGTGAGCTACAATATGTTCGCCGCACTTCTAAACAGTTATATGGAAGAATAAGGGAACATATTTACAATATTAAGAATGGTTTCACAAGGCATTGTGTTTCCAAACATTTTAAAATCAATCATAATAAAGCCCTGAGGGGGTCTGAAATTTTGGGGAGTGGAGAAGGTATGTAAACGCCGAAGAGGAGGGAACTAAATTCAGAAATTGAGTCAAAGAGAGTCATGGTGGATTTTCAATACAAAGATTCTTTGTAGACACCTTTTACCTTCATCTCTTAGGTAAAAGGAGGTTCTATGGGGACCTGCATCAGTGCATTTTATTGTGTCATTAAGTGTCCTATAGAGTTTTAGGGTTATGAAAATGCATAGTCATGTTTTTAGATTGTTTTTGGATTTCCCTTATTTACATTTTAACTATTTTGTATATGTTTTTACATATACAGTATTTTAAGTTCTTTGAGTTTTAGTTAAATTATCTATGTTAGGAATAAAAGTATGCTTTTTATGGTTTTAGGGGAATAATAGTAATGCACCAATGTATAAAAATAATTGTATGGTGTAATGTTTATTCAGAATCACTGTGACCCTTAACCCCTTTCTACTAATGCATGCTGGGGGAGGGGCTGTACCAGGAAGTCAGTCAGTGTGTGTGGGACTGGAAGCAGCAGCATGATACTGAGAGGAAGACCTGTTGTATAAGACTCCTCCAAGTAAGAATGTACATCGCTTTCTGAGTGAGTAATAAACCCTTCCCTGGTTAAGAAGTGCATCCAGCCTGTGTGTAACTTGCTGAGCAGATACTGGCAGCATTGCTAGCAACACCCTGAGAGACACTGTGTCAAGGGGACATAACAGTGGCGACGAGAATTGTGGATTTTAGCACACATGGCTTTCATAGGGTTTATTCAACCATTTGATTCTGCTGCTGAATCATGGAGCTCCTGGGTGGAGAGGCTGGAGCAGTATGTGGAAGCAAATAGTGTGGCTGTAGAAAAGAAAGTTGCAGTTTTCCTCACAGCATTGGGTCAAGCTGCATATGGCACTCTCAGAGACCTAATTTCTCCAGACAAGTCTGCCTCTAAGCCCCTGCCTGAGTTATTTCAGAGGCTACATGAGCACTACAACCCAAAGCCGTTAGAAATCGCAGAGCAGTTTAAATTTTACAGTAGGAGGCAGCATGCCAGGGAGGATATAAAGACTTATATCATTGCTTTACGTAAACTAGCTGCCACTTGTCAGTTTGGAGACTACCTGCAGAAGGCTCTCCGCGACATGTTTGTCATGAGACTGTGCGACCCACCCATACAGAAACGTTTACTCACAGAACCCCAATTGACTCTGACGAAAGCCACGGAGCTTGCTACTGTCATGGAGTTGGCTACACGGGACGCCATCCTACTGAAGGCACCACCTGAACCTCCTGCAAGCCATGGAGAAGAAATATTCCACACAGCTATCACCCAACACCCACAACGGCCGTTGCTAAATCAACCTAAATCTCGTTACCCTGATTCTTCTGTCTCTAGGATGCCAACTTGCTAACACTTCTCACAGTGCACCTGCTTGCAAGTTCAAGGATGTCATTTGTTTTCTTTGTGGAAAGACTGGTCATATTGGGCGTGTTTGCCGCAGCTCACTCTCCCCGAACGCTACCACAAAAGGTAGACGTAAACAGACATTTCATGTGGATACTGACAATAACGGCTCCAGCTCTGATGAGGAGACCTGTGTCCAGCATGTTGGACTGTTTCGGGTAGCTGGGAACGCTCCTGCGATAAAAGTGGATGTCACACTCAATGGCTGTCCTGTCTCCATGGATGTTGATACAGGGGCGGCTGTGTCCATCATTTCATGGACTGATTTAAAGGCATCGGGTTTGTCCCTACCACTCCAACCTACAAATCTCACACTACAAACCTACAGCAAGGAACTGCTACAGCCCTTAGGTTATGTGAAACCCATTGTGACATTAGGCAAGCGCAGTCAAACTCTACGCCTTTATGTTGTAAGTAAAGGATGGTCGGGACTGGATCAAAGCCCTGGGCTTGCCCCCTCTTGCCATTGCCCAGTGTACATTGCTTTCTGAGGTAGACCATTGGGTGGAATCCCTGAAGTCACGCTTTAAGGAGGTTTTTGAGGACTCTTTGGGCTCAGTAAAAGGAAAAATGGCCCACCTTCTTTTAAATCCTGGTGCTACACCTCCTTTTTGTAAGGCAAGATCAGGGCCCTTTGCCTTGTGGAAGAAAGTGGAAGCAGAGCTGGACCACCTATTGGCTGAAAAGATCAGAACTAAAGTTGATAAAAGTGAATGGGCATCGCCAATTGTGCCTGTCAAGAAAAAGAATGGAGACATTAGAATTTGTGGAGACTTCAGGGTTGCCCTGAACAACCAACTTCTTGTGGATCAATATCCATTGCCTCGACTTAAAGATCTATTTGGCTCACTGGCTGGGGGGAAAAAGTTTACAAAAATAGACTTAAAGCAAGCTTACCTGCAACTGCAAGTACACCCAAATTCACGCCATCTGTTGACCATTAACACCCATAAAGGATTACTCCAATATAACTGCATGGTTTTTGGCATAGCCCCAGCTCCAGCCATCTGGCAGCAGATCATGGATGAGGTCCTGACAGGCATACCTTTCACCCAATGTCTACTAGATGGCATGCTCATCACTGGTCCCACTGATGAAGAACACAGAAAGAATGTTGAAGCTGTGCTAGAAAGACTCCGATGGTATGGTTTACCTGTCAATTTTTCAAAATGCGAATTTCTGAAGTCTCGACTGGAATTTTGTGCCCACACTGTGGACCGACATGGGTTACACACTACTGAAGAAAAGGTTAAAGCCCTTACACATGCCCCTACTCCCCAGAATGTCACACAGCTCAGGTCCTACCTTGGCTTTCTAAATTACTACCACCGTTTCTTGCCGAATCTAGCACACCAGCTCTACCCATTACATCGCTTACTGGATGCAAGGGCTAAATGGATATGGACAGACAAATGTAAAGAAGCTTTTTGGCTTTCTAAAGAGCTCATTCTGTCCTCTCAGGTTCTTGTCCACTACGATTTAAAGAAACACGTCACCTTGGCTTGTGACGCCTCACCTTATGGACTGGGTGCCATGCTTTCCCATGTCATGCCAGATGGCACAGAGCGCCCCATTTCTTTTGCCTCCAGGTCTTTAACCTCAGCAGAACAAAACTACTCCCAGATAGACAAGGAAGCTTTGGCCATTGTATGGCCACAAAAAAATTTCACACGTACATCTATGGTCAGAAGTTCACACTTATCACTGACCACAAGCCTCTGTTGTCCATACTGAATCCTCAGAAAGGAATTTCTACAACAACTGCATCTCGCTTACAAAGGTACGCTTTATTCTTGGGAGCTGATACTTATTATATCAGATACCGCTCTCATGAGGCCCATGGCAATGCAGATGCATTTTCCAGATTGCCAATTGGAGACCACCCTCCTAGAGACATACGCATAGTGGAAGTACACAGGCCACGGTCCTGCTTGTCTACCTCCCTAATTGCCAGACATACAGCCACAGATCCCTTCCTGTCTCAGATATTCTCGTATGTTCAGGCTGGATGGCCAGAGAAAGTCCCAGGTGAATTGCGTCCGTACTTTGCCAGAAAATGTGAGCCTGTGACTAACGCTGGTTGACTACAGTGGGGCAATAGAGTGATTATACCTCAGTATTCGCAACCAACCATGCTAAGGATACTGCATGAGGGCCATCCTGGCGTGGTGCGCATGAAGCAGTGAGCCTGGAGCTATGTTTGGTGGCCACAAATGGATACAGCAGTTGAAGATTATATGGTAAACCCACATAGTATGAAGAAGGAATTGCAGACATGCTGTCTTTATTATATTTACCCACCTCCAGTGCCCTGATAAGAGCCATGAATATTGTTTACTTGATGTTTTGGCAACCAGCTATGGACTTGATTCATGTTTGGCCTGGGATTGCCAGTGAGGGAGAACAGCAGAATGTTCACATGCCGAATAGCAATAAGTTATAAGGAAACGTATTTAAGCGTGATGTGGCTATGACTCCTCATAACTCCAATAGGGTTGCAATCCATCAGATGGGAGTGTCTGTGAAGTTGTTACGATAGGCAGGGCTCAGCAGAACCTCAGAAAAAAACGATCATATCATTGTTGCGTATGCTGTATAGCAGGGCCAGCCCTACCATGGGTCCCAGGGGGTCCATGGGACCCAGGCAGCAATTTGAGAGGGGCGGCAATTCAGGGGTGGACTGGGCCGATGGGAGCATGCTGTGAACTGCAGTGTTCAGGTCTGTTGCTGCTGAAGCTGCAGGCTTCTTATCATTGCCGTCCCACCCACCACCTGTAGCACAGAGCCGACAGGGTTTTGGAGCACTTCCTTTGGCTCTGCCTCTGGCTGCGATAGCTGTCTGATAGGTTATGGTGGTGGGCGGGGACAAAGGTCCTCTGGTGGCTGCTGTCGCTGCATCCTCCGGATCATCCCTGCTGTCAGTGTATGGGCAGCCGGTGACAGCCGACTCAGTGCAGCTGTCCTAGAAGAGGGGATCTGCACACTGCTCCATCCAGCATTGCCTGCCCAGCTTGTGACACACACCTCTTCTCCTGCCCCTCTCTCTTTGCCCATGTGCTGCATCTGTGAAGAGCAAAAGGGGGCAGGAAGATTAAACAAGCAGCTGACAGCCACCTCTCTCTCTCCCTGTCTCCCTCTCTCTGCCACCCCTCACTCTCTCTCTCTCCCTGTCCCCTTCTCCCTCTCCCTGTCCCCCTCTCACTGCCCTCCTCCCCCACTCTCTCTGCCCCCTACCTGCCCCCTCTCTCTGCCCCCCCCTTTCTATGCCCCCCTCTATTTGCCCCCTCTGTCTCTCCCTGTCCCCCTCTCTCTCTCCCTCTCCCCCTCCCCCTCTTCCTGTCCCCCCTCTCTCTGCCCCCCTGTCCCCCCTCTCTCTGCCTCCTCTTCCCCCCCTCTCTTTGCCCCGTCCCCCCCTCCCTGTCCACCCTCTCCCTATAGTGTGGGGTGTGGACTTGGCCCCTGAGCCATGATTGGCCAAAGGCACCCTGCCTTTGGCCGGTCATGGCTCTCTTAGTACATTGTGCTGTGATTGGCCAAAGCATACAGGTCGCTTGCATGCTTTGGCCAATCAGCAGCCTTCAATGCACTGCGAAATCACAGTGCATTATGGGGCGCTTGTCGACTGGTGAACGTCCCGTGAGCGCCCCATATGTTTGTTTGTTCGACTCGAACATCGGGCCCTTTACTAATCACTAGAGAGAACACCAGGCAATGAAAGTTGGTCCTAATTCCTCTATATAGATCTTTCTATCACTAGAGAGGTCACCAGTAGGAGGAAGGAGGTCCTGATTCCTCTAAATACACCTTTATATCACTAGAGGGGTTACCAGCAGGAGAAAGGAGATCCTGATTCCTCTATATAGATCTTTATATTACTAGAGGAGTTACCAGAAGGAGGAGTAAGGTCCTGATTCCCATATATAGATCTTTAGTTATCACTAGAGGGGTCACCAGCAGGGGGAAGGAGGGCCTGATTCCTTTATATATACCTTTATATCACTAGAGGGATAACCAACAGGGATAAGTTATGGATGCCTCACATACAAAAAGATATTGATAAGATAGAATGAGTCCAGAGACGGGTACCAAAAATGATGAAAGGTCTGGGGATAAAACATTTGGAAAGAGACTTCAGGAACTTAAAGCGGAGTTCCGCCGAAAAATAAAAATAAAAGTCAGCAGCTAAAAATACTGCAGCTTTTGACTTTTAATATATGGACACTTTCCTGTCCAGGGTGCCCGCGATGTCGGCACCCGAAGCTGATCTGTCCCTCGGGTGGAGGCGCCGCCATCTTCGGTAAGGGAATCAGGAAGTGAGGCCTTGCGGCTTCACAGCCTGGTTTCCTATGGCGCATGCGCGATCTCACTGGTCCCTGCTGTCTTCTACGACCTGTGTGTCTCGCAGAAAACAGCAGGGGGAACAGAGGAGAAGCCGGACATGGCGTAGATCGCCGCAGATACTACAGTGATCTATGCCTAGAAGTGGGAGTAAATACTTGGATTACACAGGTATCTGCTCCCCCCCCCCCCGAAAGGTGCCAAATGTGATACTGGTGGGGGGGAGGAATCCGAAAAGCGGAAGTTGCATTTTTGGGTGGAATTCCGCTTTAATATGTACAGTCTGGAGGAAAGAAGGGAAAGGAAAGACATGATTGAAACCTTCAAATACATCAAAGAGGTGAATAAGGTTCAGGAGGGCAGTATTTTCAATACGAATCTAAAAACAAGAACATGAGGACATGTCCTCAAACTAACTGGAGGAAAGTTCAAAATTAATCTTACAAAGCATTATTTTACTGAAAGGGTAGTTGATGCTTGGAATAGACTTCCAGTAGAGGAAGCGAGTTAGCCAATAGTAAATGGCTTCAAACATGCTTGGGACAAACATAGATCTATACTCAGACACAAAAAGTTAACAAAAAACAACCAAAAAATACTAAAACTATGTATAAATAAAAAATAATGGCAGATTCGTTGGGCCACTTGATTTTTTTTTCTGACTTCACTTTTCTATGTTTATATAAAAGAAAGCAAAATCCATTTTTGGTATATTTAACATGCCCTCATTTTGATATATTTTTGTTTTCTCTGACGGCATATTTCCATGTTGGATCCTCTGCTCTTAGAGATGTACTTGAATACTACATATATTCTTAAATGGACAAGGTTGTTTACTTACACTTGTGATGTGTAGAGATGTATTGTTTTAAGGAAACGCAAGTAGAAATATATTCAACCTAAAAGGAAGCAAAATGTATGTGTGTATATATATATATATATATATATATATATATATATATATATATATATATATATATATAGTTTTTTTTTCCTACTTAGTTATTTCATTTTTTGTTTTGTCCAAAGCGGTTAAAAAGGTATTGGGGATTTGTAATTTTTTTGATGATTATTTTTTAAGACATAGAAGATGCCAGAGTATTTGAATTAGGACTCTAACTTAGTACGGAAGTGACTGTCAGAAAGACCCTCACTGACCATTATAGTAGTACTGTGCTATTGTATGTGCAGGGATGGAGAAAAAGAGAAATGGTTTTGGGCTGAATAGACTTTGTGGGAAAACATGAAAGTAAAGCTAATGAAATATCTGGACTGACTATATTGACGGTATGACATGATTGGGGCAATTGTGGCTGGTAGGTGGAATCAGGGTTAAGAAAATCTATAAGTTTACATTTGTTCTATGGTATGACAGACCCAGCCAGAACAGGAGCTTTTGGAGGGGACTCTTACCCACTGACTATGGGCTCTGGCTTTTAAGGGAACACTACTCTTTGGGAGGTGTATGCCTGGGGGACCATTGGAGTGGTCTTATTTCTGATTCAAGTTCATGTCTCCCCAAAACACACAGGCTCTGGAAATCTAGGCCCAGGATCCATGTTTAGGGCCTAGATGCCTCACTACCAACAATAACTGCTTCACACTGTGAGGCTCATAGCAGATGTTAATAGAATCAGCTCAAGCCACCTGTCTGGGGTCTCCTGCCATAATGTGTTTATTGTAAGTAGGTCTCTCCTATAGTGTGCTTCTAAGGGTCTTTCAACCAATGTTAATTGTGCTAATGGAGTCACCTATTGTTTCTGTCTGTCTGATCATCTCATGCAGAGGTGATTGATATTGTGATCACTGTACACTTTATTTTCCAACCATTGTGGGATGTTTATGTTTATGATGCGTTATGCACTTTGCATCCATGGTGTAGGGGCTTGGTGCCGAATAGTCTGGGTGGGCACTTAGTCATCCAGGTAGCTAGTTGTTTAATTAACTTACTGTTTATAGTATATGTTGGCTGTCCCTTAGCTATGTTGATTAGATTCCTGTTTACAGTTTGCATTGTTAGGTTAATATGATCAAGAGGGGAATGTCATCCTGTGGGGTATAAAGTATGTGTCTGAGTTTCAATAAACAGTCATTCCTTTGGATTTTACCTCACATCTTGTCTTTGTACGATGATTGGGGTAAAAAGGGCTAGCATTAGCTCTCGGTCTGCTCGGAGCGGTTTGGAGGGCAGGGAGGCACTCTTTGGCGGAAACAGCACCTAATCGGGTGCTAAGTGGTTTTGTCACGTATGGGAAATAGTATGTGTTGGGAGGCAGTGGCGGCTGGTAAAGTTTTAAGATGGTGGGGCGCCAGACCCCGCCCTTCCTTTTTGACCCCTCGCACTTCTCAGAAGCCCCACCCCTTTATAGACACCACCCACTCTGTACACAGAATACAGTGTAACTCAACTGTCAGTCCTAATTCTCAATAAAATTCTGCTGGCTCATTCATCCATTACATCCCAAAAGTAAAAGAACTACATTAGCTGTGAGGTCTGCACAGGAACCCAACACAGACTGGTATTATGTGGGTTTTCATATCCCATCAAGCTCCATCCTAGTTCCTTATTTTATAGTAGGAATATTAGTAAACATATATTCGCAAACTTTTATAGAGTGAGTGGTTTGACACACTCTTGTTGTTCTTGCTCTTTTCAGTTTTCAGTTAGCTGTTTTATTTTCCCAAGTTCTGAAATTTGCAAGTCTCACTCAATTTTCTAAAGAAGTTCCATTCCACAATACAGACTTCCTGTTCTTATCCAAGTGGACGCAAGGACCCACATCTTCGAACCACAGATTCCTTCCACCAGCAGGTTCATCATCAGGGTAAGACTTTATTAACTTTATAAGAAATACATCACCCCCCTTCCAAAGGGGTATCTGTGTTCCTAACAATGGCTTTTAAAATCACATCCTTGAATGTCAACAGCCTTACCAGCCCACAGAAGAGGCATATGTTATGGAGGGAAGCCCGTACCCAAAATTGCTATGTATTCTGCATCCAAGAAACCCATTTCAAGGCACAGAACCATGCAAGCCTGGCGCACAGTCAATACCCTCATGCCTATTTTGCATGCGCTCCAACCAAAAAAAGAGGAGTTGCCATTTTAGTAAAGCAAACAGTGGCATTTCAACACATCTCCAGCCAATGTGACAAAGATGGTAGGTATATTTTTCTATCATGCGAGATTAATAATACAGCCTACACCGTCGTAAATGTCTATGCACCAAACACTAGGCAAATAAGTTTTTTAAATAGAGCAAAAGAGGAAAAAATGGTGGGACTTTATATGAAGCACATAACTCAGTCAGATGAACCAATCAATGTATACCATAATTATTACAAAAGGTGTACATACACATTTAAGGTATTAAGAAAAAAATGAATACAATAATATAATAATAGATCTCATTAGATAAATAAAATTCAAAATAATTCATGATAGAACAAATGTCTCAACATATTGTGCATAGTAGTTATGGTATAATATAGTAATGGATTTCAATAAGTAAGACCTGAACAATTTATAATATACAACACTTGTCTCGACATCTTGGTACATGATAATAAACCTATGGTATGTAAACTGCAATTCTAATGGTAGCATATAGGCATATTAGCAATAAGAAATTAGTTCATTCTAATAGACTGTAATATCGGGGATGGAGGTATATGTTACTATTGCCTCCTATAAAGTCCCAACCCATTTTAGCTTTAAGCTTTTTAAATAAGCTTTGGAAGAAAGTCAAACAACACAGTCCCGGCCACATCATCCTTTGCGGTGACCTAAACGCTATTTCTAATCATCAGTTGGACATATCGAACAAAACACACAGAAAAGGTTTTAGAACTACTAAAAGTAACTTTACCAACTGGAATAATCTTTATGACGTTTGCAGATGCCAGCACTCCACCGAGAAAGACTACACCTTCTTCTCTCAGGTCCACTTACTCCAGGATAGACACATTTATACTGGACAAATTCTTATTACAGAAAATTTCTCACTCAGACATTGGAAACATCAGGTGGACTGACCACGCTCTGGTGTCTATAACCGTGGGGAACCATGGATTCTCAACCCGGGCCAATAGATGGAAAAACGATGTACATCTATTCTCAGATCCAGTAATCTCACTGGACATTGAGAAATCATTATTAGAATTCAAGCTACAGTCGTTACATTGCCAAAACCAGGGAAGGAGCCGGACAGAGCACAGAATTTTAGACCCATTTCACTTTTAAATGTTGATCTAAAAGTGTATGCCAAAATACTACCAAATAGGATCTCACGTCTACTCCCTGCACTGATACAGCCTGATCAGGTTGGATTCGTAGCGGGCAGGTAAGCCACAGATGCAACAAGATGAATATTAAATTTAATACATTCCGCAACCAAATTTAAGAGGCCCTCAGTCCTCCTGTCATTGGACACTGAGAAGGCCTTTGACAGGATTCACTGGGGCTATCTCTCACACGTTCTCACAAAATTTGGATTCACAGGCCAAATCTGGGAGCCTCCTCTCCCGGTCGATGCCTGTTTAGGAGAAACGTACGTTGTGTGGAGCCAGAGGACCTGACGTCACCACACTCTCGGCTGATCGGCTTCGGCGTCGGCTGTGTTTTTTAATTGCTACGATGTTTTACTCTGCCAATGCTTTGATGTCAGTTGTTCATTCATGGATTAAAGCATTTTAAACTACTGCACAATGAAGCGCCTCTTTTTCTTTTAAAATATACTATATCCTGCTATGAGTGGTCTTGCTGGAGCAGCTAATGGAGGAGAGCGTTCCTGATTGCCGCCTCTGAAATTTCAACTACCAGGCATGGAGGGAAGTCTGTCTCTACTCAAAGACCAGCTGTTCCTGACCCAGAGAGGAGTTTGTTCAGGCTCGTATGATCTCTGTGGTGGGGATCCATCAAATCTGGTAAGCAGCCCCCTTTTCCTATCTCTGCACTGTCTTAGAAGATTCATAGAAGATTTACTGAAGATTCAAAGAGGAATCACACCTCCGGTTTATGATACCATCATTTTCCATATGAACTATAATTTTTTCATTTCTTTATAGTCACATTATTATTTGAGTAGCTCACTGAACTTTTTTCTTTATTCTGTATAAAACCTCATGTTCAAGGTTTTTTAGTTGCAGCACTCAGGATTATTTATGTTTCATATATTTGCGATTTTGTGTTTTTTTATGCACTTTTAAAATAGATTTTCACTAATTTAAATTTCACATTGGTTTATCACAGTTGGGGGTAGCGCAGAACATTTACCATATATTAAGTTAACTAACCCACTTTCACAACTGTACGCCTCCAATTTTGAACCCCTGCTAAACAATTTGACACAAGAAATGCTTAGACTTAGGAAATTCTATCTTTCCTGGTCAGGAAGGTTAGCGGCACATAAAATGATTCTGCTTCCCAAGTTGCTGTATTACTTTAGAGCACTCCCAATTCAATTACCATCTTCATTTTACATAAATATGCAACAAGCTCTATCCAAATTAATATGGGAGGGGAAAAAGGCCAGATGCCCCCATAACATTCTTATAAAACACAGGAAAATAGGGGGCATGGGAGTTCCAGATATCAGAGACTACCATATGGCAGCAATTTTAGATCAAGTCAAGTCATGGTTTGTCACCTCCGACCAATTTCATTGGTGTAAAGCAGAACAGGCACAGATAGACAAAGGTGATATTAAAATCTTATTGTTCTCCACAACCCTAAATAAGCAATTAACCTATAAGAGTCACCCGACCATAGCTGCTGCATTAATCGCATGGGAATACTTCATGGTGAATAAAAATCCACACGTTGACCATAAAAATGTACCCATCCTTGTGACAGCGCTTTCGTTTCTATCCCCAGACCTATATATACGACACTGGAAGAAATACGGCACCAAAAATATATCAGACCTATTTAATCAGGACTGTATCAAACCGTTCTCAGAATTACAACATACAAACTCTCTCCCTGTGAAGGAATTCATGATGTATGCAAGGGTTACTAGCATTTTAAATGATGCCAAGGTTCAATATGTAAGAATTCCAGAATCTGTTTACAAATTGTGGAATTCAGCCCTTACTCCCAAAAAAGGAATTACAGAATTCTATAATCTATTACACAGTAAACTCCACTTTGAAACCCCAAAGCAACTTTTAAAATGGGAATCAGTTAAACATAACAGTTTCTCAGAAGTAATGGAGTCGTGCAATTAAAACCAACTATACTCATACCAAATGTTCTAACTTCAGAGAAATAGCGCAGAAGATACATTTGAGATGGTACAGAACCACATATACAATAGCAAAGTTTATGAAAAATTCATCTAATCTCTGTTGGAGGGAATGTGGACAAGTGGGTAATTTAGCCCACATGTTTTGGTTCTGTATATCCCTATGTAGTTTCTGGGCTACAATAGCATGGCTGATTGCAAAACTAACAGGAATACTTTACAAATTGAAAGCTGAATAAGCTCTTCTAAGCATTGACCTGGACATCTACCCAGCTCCTAGTCGCACATTGGTGATGCACATTCTATATGCAGCTCGATTGGTGATTGCCCGTAAATGGAAATCTACAGCATCTCCTACTATGAGGGAAGTAATACACTTGGTAAATGACTCCTATGCTTACGAGAAAACCATAGCCTATAGGGAGAGATGACAAAAAGAATTTACAAAATGCTGGTCCTTATGGGAAAAATACAATGAGGAACACAAACATTATAAATAGAAAGGCCTGTCACTTATACTGAGTAATCCACCTTTTAAGTGCCTTAGCTAAAACCAGACTTCTTGAGGTCCAAATATAATCTGTGGACATAGGCGTGCACACAGGGTGTGCCGGGTGTGCCTGGGCACACCCTAATCCCCCTGTGACAGCCAGGGCTTTTTTCTAGGGAAAATGCTGGGTTTGCTAATGGACACTCACTGGCAGTGACAGTGCTGCCAGTGAGACAATTTTGATTTGGTAAGTATACCCCCTAGACTCCCCTTATGAGAACTGCAGCCGCGGAGTAAGCTGACAGCTGGCCACATTTCCCAATGCTCCCTCTATAGTTCTGGCAAGTGATCTCTTACTGTAGGTGGTGGAGTGATACAGCTGCACTCCGCCTTCCCTCCAGTGCCTCTTCTGCTGCCATAGGATAGGAGGTAAGCAGCATCTAGTGGGGAGCATGGACGAATCTAGGAGGGTATAATCCACTTCATTTACAAGACTCTGTTAGCAGAAATCCCCCCCTCCCCCACCTCCTCCACACCACCTGAAAAGGAGAGGAGAGAGGACTCAATCCTCTCTGGCTCCTACAGCCCCACCCCCTGTGTCTGTCCCGCCCACACTGCAATCCTTGTGTGCAGCCTGTGTCTGAGAAAGGAGATGTGTGGGGCGGGAGAGTTTATGTACAGCAGCTGGAAGATCCGTGGGGGCGGCTCCACTGATTGTCCAGTGTGATCCTACAGATACCAGCCAGGTGAGTGAGCAGTCCCTCATCTCCCTCCCCTTTCTCCCTCATCTCCCTCCCCTCTCCCCCCCCTCCAGGAGCTGCCAAGTTGCTTTCTTGTCCAGCTAGCACGTAGGGATGACTTAACTGTTAAGTCAGGGGGCACTGTGCCATGCTCTGATGTCAGGGGGCACTGTGCCATGTTCTGATGTCAGGGGGCACTGTGCCATGTTCTGATGTCAGGGGGCACTATGCCATGCTCTGATGTCAGGGGGCACTGTGCCATGCTCTGATGTCGGGGGAACTGTGCAATGTTCTGATGTCAGGGGAAACTACTGTGCCATGTTCTGATGTCAGGGGAAACTACTGTGCCATACTCTGATGTCAGGGGGCACTGTACCATGCTCTGATGTGATGTCAGGGGACACTGTGCCATGCTCTGGTGTAAAGGGGCACTGTGCAATTCTCTGATGTTAGGGGGAACTACTGTGCCATGCTCTGATGTAAGGGGCACTGTGCCATTCTCAGATGTAAGGGGCACTGTGCCATGCTCTGATGTGAGGGGTACTGTGCCATGCTCTGATGTCAGGGGGCACTGTGCCCCTCTGCGGGCAATCTGGTACTAACTGACACTGGCTGGCGGGGTCACGAACTGACACTGATGTCACTAGTGCAGTGATAATACAGTAATACAGTGATAATACTATACACTGCACCATAGTTGCCAACTTTGCAAAAAAAATATGTGGGACACTTTTTTGGTTGTAGGTGGGGCCGTAGAATAATTAGGGGCGGAGCATTCATTTGTAGGCGTGGCCTATCAAAAAAATGACAAGTGTGGCGCTGGAAGTGCGCCGCGGCGAAAAATGGGTGTGGCCTACGCGTAAACGTGGGCGTGGCTTAAATGGGCATGGCTCAAGAGGGTGTGGTTAGAGTCTGAGATAAATGAGGGATGGAGAGGGAAAGGGGGAGAAGGAAAGGGGGAGAGGGGAATGACGGGACAGCAGCCCCAGATCCTACACAATAGAAATATGTGTATTCTAGAAAGTTTAACAATCAGCAGATAAAGACACTCCAAACACCTGGTGTTAACGCTTCAATCATCCCGGCACCATGGTTGTTATGGTGTCAGGATGATTGAAGCGCATTATTTCTATCATTACATTGTAATATAAAATTAAATCATTCAACTCACCATAATGCCGAATCAGTGGAATCCCTGAGCGTGTCACTAGCCACGTTGCCTGCCACCAGCAGAGTCTGTCCTTGCATCAGATGCCCCCGGCAGAGTCTGTCCTTGCATCAGGTGCCCCCGGCAGAGTCTGTCCTTGCATCAGGTGCCCCCGGCAGAGTCTGTATAGACCCCCTCAGTGCAGACCCCCCTCTATTAGTGCAGCCCCCCTCTATTAGTGCAGACCCCCCCTAGGTGCAGCCCCCTCCTCAATTAGTGCAGCCCCCTCAGTGCAACCCCCCTCTATAAGTGCAGACCCCCCTCAATGCAGCCCCCCCTCTATTAGTGCAGACCCCCCCTCAATTAGTGCAGCCCCCTCAGTGCAGCCCCCCTCAATTAGTGCAGCCCCCTCAGTGCAGACCCCCCTCAATGCAGCCCCCCCTCACTCCCCGCTCAGTGCAGGTGCGGCCGGCCGGTGTTCTGTTTGCCGAGAAAGTTCCCCTCAACAAGTATGGACCCCCTCTACTGCGCAGGCGCAGCGCTTGCGCAGTACGGGACAGGGGGACTTAGTTTTGGCAAGACACGGCGCTGTCGCCGTTGTCTTCTCCTTCAGTGGAGAGGGGAGGGGCCGTGCAGCCGCTTCATTGGCTGCACGGATCGAGCCCCCTTCCTCTCTCCACTACACAACACACAGGCACTTGGGGGAAGATTAAGCGGCGGCGCCGGCCGCCATTTTGCTGGAGCCAGCTGCTCCAAAACAAAAAAAAAAACATTCCCGATTTTCCTTATGGAAAATCCAGATTCGGGACAGCCTCCATCCGGGACGAGGGTCCCAAAATCGGGATTGTCCCGGGAAAATCGGGACTGTTGGTAACTATGCAGCACTAATGACACTGGCTGGGAAAGGGTTAACATCAAGGGGTTAACTGTGAGTCTAACTGAAAAAGTGTGCTGCTTATACTTACTAGTCTGGCTGTTTTTTCTCCCTGCTCTTCAGGGACAAGAAAGGACCAGATCACTATTCCTATGTACACAGAGTTCTGTGTGTTTGGTTTGTGTGAAATATATATATATATATTCACGTGTGTTTGAGCTTCTGTTTGGGGTGCACACCCTACTGCAATAGGCTGCACACACCTATATCTGTGGAACTTGCAAATACCTAGTTTATAGCATAGTTGTTGAGAGATGGCTTATAGGAACTTGTAGAGTTGTTCGCTATATGCAATTTCTTATGTTCTGCATTACTCAATGCAAGTGCTTATAAGGACAATTTAACAGAAAACTGACCAATGTTTTGTACTTTGTTTTGTTATTGGAGCAAGTAAACTCCAGTATATGTATATGTTACTTTTACAAGATTCAATAAAAAACATATTAAAAAAAAAGAAAAGAAAAAACCCTTTCACATTAAGCAGGCCGCTAGCAGGGGGCGCTGTCATCCGCTTCTGGGAGGCCGTCATATGAGGGCCTCCTGTGATTGCACCCATTGCTGGGCGCGGGCAGCCCACTCTGGGGTTGATTTACTAAAGGCAAATAGACTGTGCACTTTGCGAAGTGCAGTTGCACTCTTCAAGGGCAGTTACTCCAGAGCTTAGTAAATGAGGTAAAGCCTCACTTTGCAAAGAATACCCAATCATGTGCAAAGTGAATTAAAGAAAAAATGCTTTCTTGCTTGCACATGATTGGATGATGGAAGTCAGCAGAGCTTTTGCTCATTTAACTCATTTTTGCTCATTTAAGTTCTGAAGCAACTGCTCCTACAGAGTACAACTGCACTTTGCAAAGTGCACAGTCTGTTTGCCTTTAGTAAATCAACCCTTCTGTGTTTGCAGTGTGCTTTGCACACTGGTGTAGTGGATAGCACCCTCGCCTAGCAGTAAGAAGGGTCGCTGGTTCAAATCCCAACCAAACCACAACACTACCTGCCTGGAGTTTGCATGTTCTCCCTGTGCCTGCGTGGGTTTCCTCCGGGCACCCCGGCCTCCTCCTACACTCCAAAGACATGCTGGTAGGTTAATTGGATCCTGTCTAAATTGTCCCTAGTATGTATGAATGTGAGTTAGGGACCTTAGATTGTAAGCTCCTTGAGGGTAGGGACTGATGTGAATGTATATGTAAAGCTCTGCATAAATTGACGGAGCTATATAAGTACCATAAATAAAATAAAATAAATAATCAGTACAGCTATCATTCGAAAATGCATTATAACACATGACATCACTTCCGAATTTTATTTCTGTCGTGCAGGAATTAGCATGCATTAAAAAACGGACGGTCATTCGTCCGTTAATCTCATCGTGTGTCTGGGACATTAATTCCCTAAAGGAGGAAATGGAAAATCAGATACTTGTATCCTTGCAAAACTGGTATTCCCTGAACTTGTGTCTTACAGCATCCAAAGGAGCTTGTGCTATGAAACTGGACCAATGAATTTTACCAAACATTTGGGCAATATAATGTGTTTTAGTGCATCAAAAAAAGTGTTTTTTTCCCAAAAAAATTGCGTTAGAAAAATCTCTGTGTCAATACGATGTGAACAAAAAAATTGCAACACCCACCGTTTTATTCTGTAGGGCCTATGCTTTAAAAACATATATAATGTTTGGGGGTTCAAAGTAAATTTTCTAGCAAAATTTTTTATGTAAACAAAAAGTGTCAGAAAGGACTTGGTAATTCAAGTGGTTAGAAGAGTGGGTGATGTGTGGCATAAGCTTCTAAATGTTGTGCATAAAATGCCAGGACAGTTCAACCCCCCCCCCCCACCCCCAATTGGAAAGTAGACACCCCAAGCTATTTGCTGAGAGGCATGTTGAATCCATGGAATATTTTATATTTTGGGAAAATTACAATTTTTTTTACACAAAGTTGTCACTAAATGATATATTGCTCAAACATGCCAAGGTTATATGTGAAATTACACCCCAAAATACATTCTGCTGCTTCTCCTGAGTACGGGGATACCACATGTGTGGGATTTTTTGGCAGTCTAGCCGCGTACAAGACCCCGAAAACCAATCAGCGCCTTCAGGCTTTCTAAGGGCGTAAATTTTTGATTTCCCTTCCTCACTACCTATCACAGTTTCAGAGGCCATGAAATGCCAAGATAGCACAAAACCCCCCTTAATGACCCCATTAAATGTATACAATAGGTAGTAAATGTGTCTAAAGACCCCTTGTGAATCGGTTGGGAGAATTACTTTACAACAACTGAGTGACAAGGGGTAAGGTGGGGCCTTTTAAACAGCTGTGAACTGATTGTGTTTCCTATAGGGAGGAGCCTCTCATCTCTCATATGTTGCCGTCCTGGAAGGTTTCGTAGGAACACTGTTATCGGTAAGTAACCATCGTTTTTTTTTTTTTTTAATTTTGTAATTTTTCAATCATTTGTGACAAAAAAATGTAATATTTAATGGGCTCAACATGCCGATGCATACTAGCACATTATGCCATTGCCTTGCAGGTTTTTTTTGTTTTTTTTTCCAGCGGGTTACTACCGCTTTAATCACAAAACCCAAGGAGCAATGCAGCATGGGATTGCCGAAGTTAAGACTTTATTCGTATGCAACACACTTGGCCAGAGTGATAGACTGGCACTGTTATGCTAACTTTAGGGACTGAATCACCATATAATCCAATTTTGTTCCGATACCCCTGAAGTTTACACCTTGGATAACTTGGCACAACCTCCCTGCCCATATGAAGCTCCATCCTCTCTGACAGGTATCTCTTTAGACGCCTTCCACAAGGCCCACTCAAAGGGCAAATTTTCTTCAATATTACACCCTTTAACCGCTTGGCATCCGTGCTATAGCCGAATGACGGCTACAGCGCGGACCTGAATTCCCGGGAGGCCGTCATATGACGGCCTCCCCTGTGCACGTGCCCTGCAGGGCGCGCGTGGAGCGTGCTGTGATCACCGAGTCACTGAGACTCGGGTGATCACCGATCTGTGTAAGGGGCCGGTCCCGGCCCCTTACCATGTGATCAGCTGTCAGCCAATGACAGCTGATCACATGATCAAAACAAAAGCTCTGTGATCATTTTTTTTTTCTCCTCGCGCTGACAGTGCGAGGAGAAAAAAAAGCCGATCACCGGCTCAGCAGCAAGAGACATCGGTCCCGAAGAGGAGGAGGCAATAATGCCTCATATGTGCCTCAATTGTGCCAACAGTACCCACTGACAGTGCAACCTGACATTGCCACATCACAGTGCCCACAGTGCCCACCAGTGCCACGTATCAATGCCCATAAGTGCCACCTATCAATGCCTACAAGTGCCACCTATCAATGCCCACCATTGCCACCTAACAATGCCCACCAGTGGTGCCAATCAGTGCCACCTAGCAGTGTACAAGATCAGTGCCCATTATTGCCACCAATCAGTGCCCATCACTGCCACCCATCAGTGCCCATCACTGCCACCTATCAGTGCCCATTGGTGCCGCCTCATCAGCGTACATCAATGAAGGAGAAAAATTACCCTTTTAAAAAATTTTATAACAAAATATTAAAAAAAATAAATTTTTTTTTTAAAAATTCGGTATTTTTAAATTTTTTTAACAAAAAATAAAAACTGCAGAGGTGATCAAATGCCACCAAAAGAAAGCTCTATTTGTGGGGAAAAAATGATAAAAATTTCATTTGAGTACAGTGTTGCATGACCACGCAATTGTCATTCAAAGTGCGTCAGCGCTGAAAGCTGAAAATTGGTCTGGATAGGAGGGGGGTTTAAGTGCCTGGTAAGCAAGTGGTTTACCACCCTTTTCACTCCTGGGATTGATAACCCTAAGCTCTTTTCAATAGAGCAAAACAAATCCATCCAAGCTACACATTGTGTGCAGGCAGGTAAAATAAATGCTTACTCCTCTTTGAAGGAAGATTGTAATGTGCCAAACTTTCCTTTCTGGTCTTATTTCCAATTGTGCAATTACCTGACTAGTTATAAACAGAAGAAATTCTTTACCAGGCCTTTAAACTATTTTGAATCTATGTGTTTACGAGGTAAACCTGTCCAACGGGCTATTTCCCTATCTTATGCCTGGCTACAACAATCGAAAATTAAAGCACCTCATAGATTTAAGAGTCTATGTTAATCGGCCCTGCAAAACTAACTTCTCTGACAAACAATGGCAACGAGCTTGCATCATGGCACTGGACATTTTATAGATAGGCAACTCCTATCCTCATATTGATTAGTGGTTCCAAATTAATAACTACTGCAGTAGGTAAAAGACACAAAAGATACACTCCGCATCTTTCTAAATAACTGTTCTGCTTTATTCTCAAGGAGAAATGGACATCACCTGAGTTAAATATATGAGTGTCACAGCAAAGGGTCTGAATATTTAGGACCATATGATATTTCAGTTTTTCTTTTTTAATAAATCTGCAAAAATGTCAACAAGTCTGTGTTTTTCTGTCAATATGGGGTGCTGTGTGTACAATAATGAGGGAAAAAAATTAACTTAAATGATTTTAGCAAATGGCTGCAATATTACAAAGAGTTAAAAATTTAAGGGGGTCTGAATACTTTACGTCCCCACTGTATATCCACAGATACATTTCCTTAAAGGAGGTCATTTTCCACTATCAAAGGATATTCAATTTGTGTAATACACGGTTAAATGTAACCTTCGTTTTACCATGTTTGGAAAACAGATTCAAAATAATTGTGATCACATTGTTTACCATTAGATTAATTAACCCGGAACATTTTGTTATAAATGTTTTGTCTAAAAAACTGAAATTGACATGGTGTCCTTGCAACTTATCACTGATCTCTCATCCCAGCTACATTCTTTCACGAGAGCGCAAAGGAGGGGGGTCACATCTACATACATGACACACACAAGAGATGGAACTAAAGGTTCCAGCATTCACACACATACACGAATATCTCTCTAAAATCGCTTACATTTTTCCCATTTGTACACAACACATGCATATCATTCTCTCACTTTTTTTAACTCTCTTTAATATTTCCCTGCCTAAATTCTGCTTCCATTATTTTGTTATGATATCCTTTGCATCCCATGTATTGTAATCCCATACTTCACATACTCTAGCATCTATAATTCTATGATCTGACCGGCAGCCATAGTGCGCACCAATCTTCCCTCTCTGACAACATAATGTATTCTGTTTTACCTCTCATTTCTCTGTTATGACTTTACTAGTTGTAGTGCCTGACCCCAAATTCATCCTACAACTTAATATAAAAATGTCCCTTTCTGTCTAGTGTTAATTGTCACCCTTGATCCATCCTGCTCACATAGATGGCTGTTTCTCAAGCTGTTTACTCTGCATGATTCTTAGTCCCTGTGGACTTTGGTGGCAACCCAGTTCCCCATTGTGGATCCCTGTCCACTTTAACCATTAATCTAGGGGCTCAGTTTAGGCAGAACTGCACCTTCAGTTCATATATTTTATAGCGCTTCTCTTGTGCTGGGCATTTTTGAGGGTCTCTTACCCTTCATTCCCCTACTTAATTTATTGCCCATAATGACTGGCCAGTTTTCTCTACGTGTGCCTATACCCTGTTGCCTCTAAACTACTTTATCTAGCAGATGTACTACATATACCTGTGAACAGCACTATTCTTCCCTTTCTTATCTATAACACTCTGATGGACAGTAGACAGTGACAGCATAACATATAACCACCAATCAATACAGTTCGATTAAGGGGAGTAAAATGGGTACCCTTTGTCCCGAAAATGCCTTACCGATCAAGGAAGTCTGATAACTCAAATGTAAGCAAAAGGCTTACCTCAGCCAGCTGATTTATCAGAAATTCCCAGATTGTCTCAAGCTCCTTGTTTCGGATACTCAGGGTCACCTGTAAATCCTCCTCCTGATTTGCTCGCCACCTGACCTGGACCTTTTTATAGATCCTCATAATGATTAGTGGTTCCAAATTGATAATAACTACTGCAGTAAGGAACAGACACAAAATAATCCAAATAACTGTTCTGCTTTATTATGACACAATTGAAGGTTTTTATACACATGATTATGCAGGTATCACATTAATATTACAGTAATATTACAGTACGTTTATGGTTACAAGGGGTGTTGCAAAGGCAGGCTAATTCTAATCAGGATTCGAAAGAATGTAAATATGTACTGAAAACATTATTAGTGCCATGTGCACAGTGAGGGCAGTGTGCAATACATACAAAATAGAATACAATTATATACAGAACACAAATTTCCTTAACATTGTACCATTGTATTGTTATACTTTCATTGTTTTCCATACAAATTACTGTGTTTATCTCCCTGGATGTGCCTCTTCGCATTTTTATGTCTGGCCACAAGTTGTCCCTGTTGTGGCACTGCTGCTCCCTGGCAAGCACAGGCCCTGCAGCGCACCTTCCAGCGCTGGTGCCTTTAGAAAAAAGGCTGCAATGCTGGCTGGCTTGGTCTGCACATGCGTGCGGTGATCCCCTTTTCATCAGGCCGCGACGTGGCCACCCCGCGCATGTCGGCAGCCCTATGGCATCTGGCACGGTGCATGCACAGTAGTGGCGAACGCCATGGAGGTAGGGGATCATGCTGGATTTCAATCCAGAGGTGTCCTTTCATCGGACACAGCATTCAGCCTTTATTGACCCCACCTGCCACCAATATACCTCCTTATTTTCTTTATGGCCCATGGGGAGTGACCTTTGACCACCCCCCACATATATATATGGGGGCTATTCACACATTGCTCCAGACTGGCGAATATACCTGTCCCATATCCACTCTCCCGTGTCTGCACGCGCTCATTCACAAATGTAAGTATGTATGCTGAGGATTGCTATTATGCACTTTTTTAGCAACTATTGGTACCCATTTCTCGGTCTCTTATTATACTCATATTGTGCTTTAGCAAGGCATTTTGTGTAATTTCCTCCATTCCTATTCTATTGGGGCCTACAGATGGGTATATTTATACTCTAGATCAGGGATATGCAATTAGCCGACCTCCAGCTGTTGCAGAACTATAAGTCCCATGAGGCAAAGCAAGACTCTGATGGCCACAAGCATGACACCCAGAGGCAGAGGCATGATGGGACTTGTAGTTTTGCAACAGCTGGAGGTCCGCTAATTGCATATGCTGGCTATAGACTTTATATCATAGCCTGCTACTATCCCATTAGGATTGGCTTTCCTGCTTTCTTGCAATCCTTGTGAGCTGCAGTCTGCATGGTTCGGGCATTGCCTGCCTGGTAGCATTTTCACCCATTCCATTAGTACATGGGGATAATACCCCCCCCTGACAGTGCCAGTCCATCTGTGGACATTAATGTGAGGGGGCACATATCTATGGGGCCTATCGCTATCCTCTGCGGCATAGTCATACACTGTGAGTATCCAATGTTTTCCATGTAATGTATGGTCTACCTGTAATGTTAATATACGCCAATGTATAATGTATGTATACTCATAGAGCTTCATCACAGAGCTTCTATTGCAATTTCCCCCTATTGGCGCTGCAACCATTATATATTTTTAGTAGTTTCATGATCAAAACCTTTAGTGCTGGCTGCCGTGGTCACTGTTACTAGCTTTGATTGCCTTCCTGGAAAAGTACCTGAAGGTCAATATGGTTCCAAGAAGTCTAAGGTGGGACATCAACCCCCAAGAGGATGAAAAAGATTTAGTCCTATAGTTCAAATATTTTAACAATGCTGGTTTAGACATGTTGCGGTTCTTAATTTGTCGCAAAAGAAATAAACTTACCAGATTAGATGCAGAGGTTAATGAACTCAAGGATACATTGTTACCTTATATTGATGGAGATGAATATAAGAATAAGTCAGAATCGCTTAAAAAAAACTTTAGAGAAAGAGGAGCAGGAACAGAAAATAAAAAAACAGAAAAAAATACTTCAGGGATGTAGAGGACTACAAAAATAATGTTGTTTTTAAATGGCAGAAAAGAGTAATAGAGGAGGCGGGTGCAGGGGCTACAAGGGTGGGACTGACTCAGCCTGCTGCACGCGAAGGGGGAGGGTCTAATCCTTCGCATCTAGCTTCCCGACCACCCCCTTTGAGGCTTCATCAGACCCCACAAAGAGATTGGAATAATGTACGTAAGGGACAATCTCATTCCAAACCACCCTTTAGAAGACCAGGTCCGTTCTATCAGAATGAGAGATTCCAACTTAATGTTTCCGATCCCGATGAGTACAGGCAGTATACGCCATGGGGATTTAGGAGGAATGGTGATCATTTTGGCCATTTTGCCCCACAGAGGAACAGTCTACCTTTGTTCAATAGGTTTGCACCTCTTACAGATCACTCCCCAGGAAGTTATGGCGACTATGACGACAGATAAATCACAGGTCACCCTATGAACACTCCTGGTAGAGATAGGAATAGGAATCAATACCAACAGGATTGGTTTGGACCATCTCGGAACCATAATCCATTTAGACCCTCTTTTTTCAGGAGGACGGACAGAGGAACAAATCAAATTTAGATCAAAGAGAGGGACCAGAGGGGGGAGGAGGAGTAGAAAGAAAAAGAAAAAGAGTCTGAATTATGTAGGTATCTTAAACCTAAGCCAGACCACCCTTACGGATAAAGAAAAACTGGTTCTTAATCATGGTCTGAAGTTTGCTTCCCCAAAACCATTAAACAAATTTGGTGTTTCACAAATACACCCGTAAACTAAACATTAAACGCCATTGGATTTTTAATCCTGTTGTCACAAATAGGAAAGAACCCACTAGCACACTCAGTGTTGGCTAATGCTTCCTTATTCAACCCCTCTGGTGTGTTGGCAACTTCATTGGGTGTTTTCAGGGAATTAGTGTTGAAGGATCTAGATTCCTTGAACATCAAGAGGGCTAGGTTCGATATTGAATTTAAGCAAGGATTAGAGTCCCCAAAACAGAGGAATGACATTATTGTCTGCCCTGCAGATAAGGGCGGGGGTACTGTTGTTCTGGATAAATCTTCTTTTCTATTGGAGATGGAAAGGAAATTGTTGGGTCATGAGACTTATATTTCTTTACCATTCAATCCCACTAATGGATATAAAAAAGAGCTTGTTGGATTAATAGATAAGGGTTTTCAAAAAAAGATTTTATCCAAGAAGAAGGACCATTTGGTCCCCATGGCTCCACGTGTTCCTGTGATGTACTACCTACCAAAAGTTCACAAGGATCCGGCTAATCCCCCTGGTAGGCCGATTATTAGTGGGATAGATTCTGTGACCTCTAGGATAGGTAGATACATCAATTTTTTTGCAACCTCTGTTAGTTCAAACCCCGTCCTTCTTGAAGGACTCCACAGGTTTTGAACCTTCTTAGTGGTATCCAGTGGAAGGAGGGGTACATTTCGGCAATGGCTGACGTGTCCTCTCTGTACACTATCATACCTCATAGGGATGGTTTTGAGGCTGTGGACTCCTTTTTGAGGCGTGATATCAGCTTGTTACCCATAAAGCGTGATTTCATTCTGAAGCTTCTGACTTTTGCCATGAGCCACAATTACTTTTGGTTTGGCGGCTCCTTCTACTTGCAGAGTAAGGGAGTTGCCATGGACACAAAATTTGCACCAAGCATGGCAAACCTGTTCATGGCCAAATGAGAGGAGGATGTCGTCTATACTAATCGGAGGTCTGAACTCCTTCTATGGTGAAGGTACAGCGAGGGTGCCGATGCTCGTGACCAACGGTCACGATGACCGCCGGCCACGAGCGATTGCAGGCACGAGAGGCAGAACAGGGACATGTGCCTGTAAACACACAAATCCCTGTTCTGTTCTGAGAGCATAAAAATAAAAATAATAAATGTGCCTGCGCTAAAAAATGTGTTAAAATATCGTGTATATATAGTAAATTAATCCGCTGTAAATGAACTGTGAAATCATATATGTATATTACAAAAGTGCAAAATCAAGACTCAAAGTGCATATGACATTGTGCAAAAAACAACAAAACCCATTGAAAGTGCACCATGCATAAATGAAAACAACAACAAGTGCACAGGTATCCTGTGTATTACAAGTGTCCAGCTCAATCCACAGGTTAAAATCCAAATAAATGTATGCAAACAGTGTCCATAAGAAAAAATTCCTCCGAGATCTTCTAAAAAGGTGCTCAAATCACAGCAAACAATATGTGCTCGCCCGTGACACCCCACATGTGTTTGCGCTCACCTCTACTCGTGTGACCCAGTATTTAAACTGTGTCAATACACGCAGTGGGGCCAATCCTGGGCTCCCTCAGGCTGGAATACTGGGAATACAATCCTCACAGGTGCAGTCAATATCCACATGTATAGGAGAAAAATAAGAACTCCATAGTGTGATAAAGCAGGGATATTTTATTAAACCAAACGAAAATCCTCCAGGAGGGTACTCACATTCAGTGGGTGCTTCAGTGCACCAAACTTAACAAGCATATAACAACAAGCTGCGATCCAGATGGTGTGCGGTGTGGTGTGTGATGTCTCCTCCACATTGAAATGAATGGGCTGCCTACATGCTGAACACGAGAGGCATGACAGATCGTGGCTTCCTATTAGCTAGGAACCACGATCCTTCACTTCCTCCAAGTCAGTCCCCTCACCCTTCAGTTAGAAACACAAACAGGGAACACAGTTAACCCCACGATCGCCCCCTAGTGTTAACCCCTTCCCTGCCAGTGACATTTTTACAGTAATCAGTGCATTTTTATAGCACTGATCGCTGTATAAATGCCAATGGTCCCAAAAATATGTCAAAAGTGTCTGATTGATGTGTCCGCCATAATGTTGCAGTCCCGATAAAAATCACAGAGTGCCGCCATTACTAGTAAAAAAATAATAATAATAAAAATGCTATAAATCTATCCCCTATTTTGTAGATGCTATAACTTTTGCGCAAACCAATCAACATATGCTTATTGCGATTTTTTTATTTTTTTACCAAAAATATGTAGAATAATACATATCAGCCTAAACTGAGAAAAAATGTGCTTTTAAAAAAAAAATGGGGATATTTATTATAGCAAAAAGTAATTGTCAGTTAAATCGACGCAGAGCCGAATCGCAAAAAATGGCCCGGTCAGCAGCCAAAACTTCCGGGGCTGAAGTGGTTAAACAAATAATTGCCCGTCATTGAAAGGTCCTAAAAAGGATAATCTGTTGGGCCCTAGACTAGGAGATAAACCTCAGGTTGTACTGTATACCAAGGAGTAAAACCTTTACAGTTATATGTGGCCCCCAATGTTGTTGATAATCCTGAAAAAATATATATATTTTTTAAAATCTAAATGGCTTTTTCCCCTGTAGAAAATGTGCTGTGTGCAGCATTAATACCTTAAGAGAGAGAAGAGAGAGAGAAGGGTATGTAATTTTCGCTCTGTGGTAACTTCCAGAACATATAACATGAAATCATTCATTACCTGATCTTCAAAAAATATTGTCTATCTCTTATAGTGCCCATATCGCCTGCAATATGTGGGCTGGACAATTAGAACTATGAAAATCAGAATCAGCGAACATTTAGGCAATATATGGCGTGGTTTCCCAAAACAGTGTTTCCAAGCATTACGCTTTCTCTTTTAAATGAAATATTAAATTATGTATTTTTATGAATTGAATCTGTATCTGTATTGGATATTTGGCTATTGTATATATTACGTCCACTAGATGGCGGGTTCACCTCGCGTGCTTTTGATTTTGATTTTTAATTTTGATTAGTGGATTTATGCAATGATTTATTTCATATAGAGGACAGTGTAATACTGTCTTTGTTATGGTTTAGTTTTTTCTTAGCAAGTAGAGAGCTTTTCTCCTTGTCTTTCATCTATTTAATATACTCCCATTGTGCTCTGAGAACAACGGGGCCTGCAATCGCTTCCGGCCCTTGGAGCGCATGGTGAACCACATGAGAGTGGTTCGCTAACTTCCGGTAGGTCATTTAATAGCCGCGGGATAGGCTTTTATCCCTTCTGGTCTGTGGAACGCATGGTGAACCGCATGACGGTGGACTGACCACTTCCGTTTTGAGAGCGGACCGAAAAATTCTGGTGGGTCACGTTCAGTTTATGATATTCTTTGCCTGTTACCTTTTATGGAAATGTGAGTGTACTATATTTTTTTTTAAATAAAATAGTGGTTTTTAATCAATATTACGCTATTGTGGTGCCCTTACATTTTTTGAGGTAAAAAGGCCACAGTATATTCATATATACATCCACTTACCTGGAGAAAGTGCTTCCTAGGCTGGGATTGCGTTTTCCATAACTGACAGGAGTTGGAGTGATGCAGTTGAAGTGGTGTTCCGGCCAAAATTATACTTTTTAAACAAAAATACCCCTATAATACACAAGCCTAATGTATTCTAGTAAAGTTAGTCTGTAAACTAAGGTCTGTTTTGTTTATAGCAGTAGTTTGTTATTTTATAAACTTACAGCAGGCCGTGGCCATCTTAAGTGTGGGCATCTGATGCCAGACTGTATTTCTTCCTGGATCTCATCCTTGCAGATCTCGCACATGCTCAGTGCAGCACAAGCAGTGTAATAGGTTTCAGGTCAGGTTTCCATAGCAACGACAGTGTCAGAGGCAGTTGCCGCCCCTTCCCAGAAGGCATTGCAAACAGGAAATGATGCGTGGGCCATGGCCAGGGAGGAGGAAGTGAAAAATGAATACAGCAGATATACAGTAGGTGCTGAGAAAAATAATAAAAAAATACCCAATTCGTTTACAGTGCACAGTTTAGTGAGGGATGCTGAAGAGTTGTAAAAGTGGGTGGAACTCCACTTTGAGGATGCTCGTCTTTATCACATAGGCGTTCCCTGACTCTTTATGACTTGGGAGTCAACTTCCTCTGGTAAGCAGGATTGCCTCTACACACTGGCGGTGACGAGTTCAATCCCTTTTCACACTGCTGATGCTGAGACGTCTTTTCCAACCTGTCATCCATCATTGTTGGCAGTTTCTGAATAGGACAGTTCATCCCAGAGCTTATATTGCAATTTCTCCCTATTGGCGCTGCACCCTTATATATTTGTTTTTAGTGGTTCCATGAACAAAACCTTTAGTGCTGGCTGCCGGGGTCACTGTTACTAGCTTTACATTTTTTAGCCAAATCGCAGATTTTATTTGTTTTTTATATACTCATATACCTGTTATTTACATTCTCAGACGATTGTAGTTTGTCCTCATCTCTCCCTGATGAAGGAATTCATTTCATATTACGAAACATGTTTGGAATCGCTGGGTGAATCCATTCTTGGTCTGGTCCCTACCTATATGAGACTTACCCCAGGTTCCCTTATGAGACAAGAGTATTGTACTTCAAATACTGTATGGTGATTTTCAACTGCTTTCAATTTCTGTGTGATTGTTATCACTGTTTTAACACTTTGAATAAAACTTTTGTTTGTTTTATACTTTTATCACCTTGTTACTTACTGCCTTTAAAGTCCCAAATGCGTTCTATTTTTGTGCTTCATATTTAGTCAGGGATGTGGCAGTTGGTCTTCGGACCTCTACAGCACTGAGCTATACTTTCCTATTAACTCTAGCTGCAAAGGGTGGGCCAACTGAAAATTGAACCCTATGGACTAAGACTGGGATGCCATTAAAGTTCACATGTGTGTAAAGTCAGGAGTCTCAATACATTTGGTAATGTGTATAGAGTATATCCTGATATCTTGCACGCTGTGGGAAAGAACCCTTATCTGCCTGTTAGGGAAGTGGTCTCCAAACTGTAGCCTAGGGGCCAGATGCGGTCCTTTGCTTGCTTTTATCCAGCCCCTGAGACACTATTTTATCTACTGATAACAGAAACGGAGCATAATCCCCCCCCCCCCCCCCCACTGACCCGAATGAAGGGACACAGTTCCTCCCAATGACACTATTAATGGGGCAAAATTCCTTCCAATGACATCAACGTTAGGGCACAATTTCTCCCAATGACACCAAAGTTGGGGCATTGTATATTTCAACTGACACCGGGACCTTTTCTACTCCCAGTGGCCATAGTCTGGCCCCCCAAAAGTCTTAAGAACAGTAAACTGGCCCTTTGTTTAGAAAGTTTGGAGACCCCTGTGTAAGGTGATACATACAGTAAAAAGGAAGCAAAATAAATTGTTGGCATATTTGCCCTCATTTCGATATATTTTTGTTCTCTATAATGGCATATTCCCATGTCAGGACACATGAGGGCTCCACTGCTTCAGAAGATGTACTTTAATTTGAATACATACATTTTTTTTTCTATGGACAAGATTGTTTTCTCACTCTTCTGATGTAGAGATTATTCTTCTACAACAAAAAATCTAAAAGAATGCAAAATAAAAATATATTCAACTTTATAAGGAAGCAAGATGTGTGTGATAGATTAGATAGATACTATAGATAGATACTGTAGATAGATAGATTATTTATGTTTGTCCAACAGGGTTAAAAAGGAATTGGAGATTTTTTTTGTAATTCTTTTATTTCTAAAATGAGGTCACATAATATGAAAATGATAGTTCCAATTGCAAACATTTAGATGTCAGGTTTACAGCATGTTCGATAGCACATCATCAAAGCATAAGCAGCATGGTAACATGAGAAAACATTGAATAATAGAGAAGAAGTCATATTTTAATGCAAATAGAGTAATAGAACACACATGGATGAGAGGTGCATGAGACAAATCTATAAGTTGAAGATAACGCCTGAACAGATGGTTCCAGGAAGCCAACAATCTGACTATACATGAGGGTATTTCACTCCAGGACCATGGCGTAGTTTCAGAAGAAACTAAGAATTGGAAATTTGTATTTTTCATTATGTTTTCTTTTCATTTTAATGTGATTTTTTAAAATGTTTTTTGTTTTAAGATATAGAAGTCAGAAGTGATTCCAGAGTATTTACAATTAGGACTCTGACTTAGTATAGCAGTGACTGCCAGAAAAGCCCCTCGCTGACTGTTATAGTAGTACTGTGCTATTGTATGTGCAGGGATGGAGAAAAAGGGAAATGGTTTTAGGCTGAATAGACTTTGTGGGAAAACACAAAAGGAAAGCTAATGAAATATCTGGACTGACTATATTGACGGTATGACATGATCAGGGTATTAGTGGCTGGTAGGTGAAATCAAGGTTAAGAAATTCTATAAGATTACATTTGTTGTATAGGAAATAAAATGTAAGAGGATAATTTATGTACAATTCTTCCTATTGGAAATATGTACCTCAATGGATGTATACTGATAATATGGAATGGAAGTATACCCTAAGTGTATTGTATTATGATAAAACTGTATAGATACTGTACATGCATATTATTTTAGTAAATGTTGAATTAAACAAAATAGATAGAGTAGGAGCCATTACTTTGTAGGTTGAAATGCTTGCAAGAGGCCGGTTGTATCCTGACACTGAAATGTTTTTCTTTTTATTAAAGGGGTTGTAAAGGTAATTTTTTTTTTTTTTTAAATAACAAACATGTTATACTTACCTTCACTGTGCAGCTCGTTCTGCACAGAGTGGCCCTGAACCTGGTCTTCTGGGGTCCCTCGGCGGCTGTTTCAGCTCCTCCCCGCAAGCATTAACCACCTTAATGCGAGCTCCCTCGCATGGTGGTCAGTGCTTGCGGGCGCGCTCCCGTGATACAGCAGGCGGCTATAGCCGCTCGCTGTATCACTCGGCCCCGCCCCCCGGCGCGCCGCGTCATCGGATGTGATTGACAGCAGCGCGAGCCAATGACTGCGCTGCTTTCAATCCATCCACTGCAGCCAATCAGCGACCAGGCTGAGCTGCAATGGAGATGACGAGAACGAGCAGCGGAGATTCGAGGCGTCAGGTAAGTAAAACGGGGGGGCTGGGGGCGGCGGTATTGTCAAAAGTTTTTTCACCTTAATGCATATAATGCATTAAGGTGAAAAAAATTTTACCTTTACAACCCCTTTAAAGTCATTATTATTATTCACAGAATCAGCTTATTTGCATTGATTTAAAACTCACAAACAAAAAGCCGTTTTTGTGTGCAATTCTCATCATTCCACTTTCCAGCTTCACGCATTTCCACACAGTGCTCTTTGCCACCAACATTGTTGGGTTCACCTGGGGCCCAGTTGGAGTAGATGATGGTTTCTCCAGACGGATATCTAAAATCACCCTCTTTCTGCATGTCGTTCATACTCAAGAATGCATGCTTATCAACTTGCTTACGGAGAGAGAAGATGGCTTGGTTTTCTTCGGGGGTCCGGGGAGAGGCCAGTTGACCTCCACTACTAGCACAACTAGCTTTGGCATCAAAATAAGTGGCTTCAACGCCGTTTATAATATAGATTTTGTCACCACTTCTAGCGACTCCTTTTGTAAAGGATAAAACTGTAACAGTGGGAATAAGAGAAAAAAATATTTTCATCATGAGCCTTTATGGAACATATATTATAAAGTAACATTTAACACTTTTTATTAGGTTAAAGAGATCCTCTAAGTGGACAAATGTGGCAACCATTGATGACCTCCATCTAAAAATGATCAATTAGAGGGCTCAGCTTCCTAAAATCTAGAGAACTAAACTGAAGGCCCAGCAGAAGCTCTTGTGCACTCAAAGCTTAACTCAAGGATGCCTAAAAATCCTCCCTTAAAGTGTGTCTGTGCCCGCACTGCAAGGGAACATTTTTGGGTTTCCTGGAGTTGGGCTCTAAGCTTGCCACACTAATTTTGAGCATTTGTTTTATTGTGTTAACAGACTGCTTCTGACCATGCCATGAGTTGTGGATTGCTTCTGCAGCATAGAATGGACTTCCAATCCTTTTAGCTTTCCTCCCCTCACTCAAGAGCTCAAGGCAACATCTGCCTACATACCCATTGGCCCCAAGTACGAGACATACATTACCAAGGTGAAAGTCACCGACATATAAGGCATCCAGCTAACCTTTCCCCTGCTTCTCAAGGTTTGATTGCAGATCTCTTATCCGTCTATCCAAACCAGTCACTTGCAATTTAAGATTTTCGATTGCTAAGAAAAGAGTTGACACAATTAAGGTGAATATATCACATGCTAAATTAGTTTTTTCTTTAATATGCTTGTGTTGCGTTTATTACAATATGATTTTTTTTATTAATCAGACTTACGATACATGGGACATAACATTACACAATAGTGGTTGGTCATAGAGATATTGTCAGTTTTTGGCTTGAGTAGATTTCTCAAACAAATTCTGTTTTATACAATGGGGCAGATATCATTGTTACAGTTTTCAACAGGCTATTGTCTCTATAGCTACAGTACACAAGAAAGAGATTTAGTTGTTCGAGTTTTTTTTTCAGCTCTCAAACTGAAAGAATGACTGTTAGATTACTGTCAGGTGTTGGCTTGATTAGACAATAGGTACGTAGATACAGTTTTCCACAGTCCATTGTTTCTACAGCTACAGTAAACAGGCATGTTTTCTATTGTTTGGTAACTATGGCAAACAGCCTGACACATAAAAGAGGTGAGTAGGGAGACACACATACACACCAACATGCTGTAACATCTGACGCCACTCATGATAGAAGAAACTTGCCTGATGCTCCAGGAGAATCATTGTCAATGGAGATCACGAACATACAGTAACAGAAGATAAGTAACCTTTAAGTGTATTTGTACTGATATAGACCATAGGCTGTTCAGTTTGCTAGGCATTTTGCTTGTTATAGATATCTGTCAGTCTTGTATTGTATTCCTAATATTGTAATAGTTTTGTATGTACAACATCTTTGTATAGTAAAGCACATTTACACACTGTAAAATCTCAGCTTCCTTGCTTATACCACAGAGTAACCTTGATAGATAGATGCAAGCAAAACATTTGGGGGCTCGTCCCGGATCTATGCTATAGTTCAACTGAAGCAGACCTGTTTTTTCTGTAGTGTGTTGTGTAGCTTGTGCTAGGTAAAATGCTGCGTAAGCTGTTTAGGAAAAGCAAGACTGTAGAGGGTTCTGGTGGCCAGAAGGAAGTGTGCAGCTTACCTATCTGGGCCAGAGACAATGAGTAGGAGCCTCTTGCTAAAGAATTTATGAAGTATGCTTATCCCTTGAAGCTGACTTGTGGTGATAAAGTCTCAGATCATTTTGTAGATTTTAGCCTTAAGGGGTTGGATTTAGGTAAAAAAGAGAAGAGGACAGTGTCCACAGTGGGCTGGTATTTCCTTAATGCTATTTACACTGAATCACAGAGAAGGGAGAAGGCAGAGGCAGAAGTTATGGTATTAAAAGACCAGCTAGCAGTTGCTTCAGAGTGTGTGCGTTCAACTGCTAGTCGGGCTGATGATTTGCAAGAGCGGTGTGCAGCCCTCATGACCAAATCAATGAATGCCTTGAGGAAAAGGAAGGGCCTGTTAACCTGTTAGTAAAGCCAGGGTACGTGCCATTGTCACATCCCAAAATTGGGATTGTGAGGATGTGCTCTCCTCAAATGATAGTGAGGATGAGGAGATAGTTTGATATTTCGCATGATGATCTGCTAGTGCGAAAGAAAAAGTATGCCAGACCTCTCATTACTACGCATAGGAAACGGCAACATGATAGAGAGGATATGGCAGATGGGGAGGTGCATTATCGCAACCCCAGAGAAGTTGAATTTGAAGAAGTACGGGAGTTTACACAGACTGAACTCCATGAGCTGGCAAAAAATACAAACAAAGGTCTGGGGAACCCCTAGTGAGTTGGCTCCTACGCTTATGGGATGAAGGGGCGGACAGTGTTGTTTTGTCAGGTAAGGAAGCAGTGACTTCGGGAGTGTTAACCCATGATCCACAATTGCGTCAGGCAATGCGAAAAGCCCGAGAGTTTTGCGTGAATTTTTCACTGTTATAGACCTCATGAGAGATGGAATAGTCCGAGTATACGCTAGTCCTACTGACCTGGAAAATACCTACTCATGGAGAGCAATAGGAGAGGGTATTTCCAGGTTACGTGAGATGGGTTGTATAACCGGATTAAATACGTTCCAGAATGGATGGGTCCAGATATGGAACCCTTTACGTCTGCTCTGCGCTCTAAGCTCATGAAGTCTGCGCCATTTAATCTCAGGGCTCCATTATTGTCCTTGTTGGGAGGCCTGGGATTAAACAGCAAGATTCATGAAGCCACAACCCTTTTAAGCCAGTTGGGAGAGCTAGAGGAGACTAAAACAAAACCTGTCAGGGCAGTAGGTAAGGTCAAGGCCAGACAGGAAGAATACAAGCAGAAAAGAACAGAGAAGAAAGGTAATGGGGTAGAGAAGATAGGAGGTGAAGAGAAAACCAGGCTTGTTATTTCTAGGAAAGAAATGAGGGTGGACCTATTAAAGGCAGGAGTACCTAAAGATGAGATAGATGGGATTTCTACTGCAGAACTGCTGAAGAGGTGGAAACATTTAGTAGGGAAAACTGTCAGGGTTAGAAACACTACTCCTAGTGTAGATAACATCAGCCTAGACTTAGAGGAAACAGAACAGACCCCTCCTGTTATCCCCAAACCAATTCCCAAAACTGAACATGAACCCAAACCCAAATCCCTTTATCCTGGGGAGGAATTAGAGAGAATCAGAAAAGGGGATTGGGAGGTTCCTTATCCTTTATGAAGGGAAGGTGAGTCTCCTGTAATAGCCGTGAGGGCAGTGACAGCAGGAGACCGACGCCCATATGCACCTGTCACTGTATGGTGGGGGAAGTCATCTTCTCCTACACATGTAATGGCTTTAGTTGATAGCGGAGCTGAAGTTACACTTTTGCAAGGAAATACTTCCCATCACAAATGAGAATTGATTTATGTAGAAGGTTTGGGAGGGCAAACTACACCGGCAGTTAGGATACGGGTGAAATTGGCTATTGGCAAGGGATCAGGATTTATGACAAATGTTTTGGTATCAGAGTTACCCGAAAATATTCTTGGGATAGATGTACTTCAAGGTCAGTCAATTCAGACTGAAAGAGGTACATTCACATTCGGGTATCCTGATAAAGCGTATCTGGTAAGGGTGGTGAAGGCTGTGGTCAGAGGTCATGCGAAATGGACCCCTGTCTACATTCCTTCACCAGAGAAGCCAGTCTGTCTCAAGCAGTACAGACTTCCTGGAGGCCACAAAGAAATTGGGGAGACTATTCAAGAACTGTTGAGAGTAGGGATCCTTAGACCTGCTGTAAGTCCTTTCTCGTCTCCGGTGTTCCCAGTAAAAAAACCTGATGGGACATATAGAATGACTGTGGATCACAGAGGTCTAAACAGTGGCACCTCCATTGAAGTCAGCTGTACCAGATATGATCTCAATTGTTGAGAAAATTGCTAAAGATGCAGGAGAATATCATGCTGTGATAGACCTGGCTAATGCTTTCTTTTCGATTTTGATAGACCCTGAGTGTCAAGACCAGTTTGCTATAGTGTGGGACGGCCGCCAGTACAGTTTCACCGTGCATGTTCATTCTCCAACGATTTGTCATGGACTGATTGCCCGAGATTTAGATTTAAGAGATTTAAGTACCCTGAGTTTGAAAGTCGCTGTGTTCCACTACATTGATGACATCATGATCTCTGGAACAAAAGAAGATGTAACTGAAGCACTGCACCTGCTGATACATCACATGGAGAACAGAGGGTGGGCTATCGACAAAGACAAAGCCCAAGGACCTGCCATTGAAGTGAAATTCCTGGGAATGATGTGGACTGGGTCGCAGAGGAAAATTCCAGAGACAGTTGTGCAAACTATCCAGGCTCTGTCGCCCCCTACTACCAAAGAGGAGGCACAGAAGTTCATTGGAGTTGTGGGGTTCTGGAGATCGTTCATCCCACAACCTGGACTGATTCTGAGGCCTATATATAATGTCACCAGAAAAAAGACTGAGTTCTCATGGGGTTCAGAGCAGCGGACTGCATTTATGGCTGCTAAAGAAGCTATTTTGCAGCATCAGGAATTGAGACCCGTGAGACAAGGAGTACCATTTCAGCTAGATGTAGTGGAGCAGAATGGTACCATATCTTGGAGTCTATGGCAACCAAATGAAAAGAAAGGACTGAAAGCAATACCCATTGGATTTTGGTCCAAACAACTGACAGGGGCACAGAAGAGATACACGCCCCTAGAGAAGTACCTGTTTGGGGCCTACACAGCACTTCAACATGTAGAGACCATTACAGGAAAGGACACAGTCACCATCCATACTGCATTGCCAATAGCAGGATGGGTGAGAGATAATGGACTGACCACTAGGGCAGCTGTAGCCCAGAACCAGACACTGATGAAATGGAAGTGGTATCTTCAAGAAAGAGGGGGTATTGCTGCTGGGGATGTTAGAGACATTTCAAAACAGTTGGTTACTTTTACCAGCACCCGGCCAGAAGAAGAAATTCCTGTGCTGCAGTCATCCCCCATTCAAGAGGCTCCACCCTTTGAGTCTCTGTCAAAAGACATAAAGGAGTCAGCGTGGTTCACTGATGGTTCAGCCATAGTCACCTCATCTGGACGTTAATGGACAGCAGCAGCCTACAACCCAAGTACAGACACAGTCCTGCAGGAGACTGGAATTGGAGGGTCCAGTCAGTATGCAGAGTTGAAAGCTGTGGTGATGACTCTTCAGGAGGATCCTTCTTCCCATGTCACTATTTACACTGTCAGCTGGGCGGTTTTTAAAGGAATGACAACTTGGATGCCCACGTGGAAGTCCAATGAATGGATGATTCATGGAAAGGTGGTGTGGGGAGGCAAGGAAGTCTGGGACTACATCTGGAAGGAAGCTCACTCCCACACCATAAAAGTGGGGCATGTTGATGCACATGTGCCCCTAGTCCCAGACTTTGAGAACTATAACAGAGTTGCAGATGAAATTGCCAAAGTGAAGGCAGTTGTGCCTATTGATCCTGTCTTGATGAACTTGGCCAACTAGGCCCACAAGCAATCTGGACATTTGGGTCAGGAAGCAACATATGAATGGGCACAGCAGAGAGGATTGCCTATATCCATGGACATGATAAAGACTGTAATAGGGAACTGTACAGTGTGTGGAGAAGTGCGACAATGGCCATTGCAAAAGTGCTCCACCGGGTCGATTAAGAGGGGTGAGAGGCCTGCATAGATCAGGCAGATTGAATTCATCGGTCCCCTGCCCCGGGGAAACAATGGACTGAGATATTGTTGCACTGCAGTGGACCCCTATTCAGGACTTATGCTTGTTCATCCCGCAACGCAGATCAAGCTGCAACGCTTCAACTGCTCCAGAAACTTGTCGTTGCTTATGGTTGTCCCAAACAAGTCCAAAGTGATAACGGCTCACACTTCACTGGATCAACAGTACAGCAGTGGGCCAAAGATTCTGGAGTGTACTGGTTGTGCCACATCCCATACCATCCACAGGCAGCTGGTTTGATTGAAAGATACAACGGGCTATTGAAGGACCAGATACGCAAACTTACACCCACACATACACTAAGGGGGTGGGATCGGGTCCTCACACAGGCAGTCATGTTGTTAAATTCGAGGCCAATAGCCAAAAACACACCATATGAGAGGATGGTAGGGGCTGGGGCACAGATTCCACAGCTGGAGTGCAGAGTTCAGTATTTATGTAAGGTTCCTGAAAGAACAGGGCTTAACAGATACCATGTTACTGCTTCCCATGACATAGAAACCAAGAGTGATGTATCTGAAGCTGAAGCCTATCTAGGAATGAGAGGGAATCTGGCGGGAAGGTTTGAATTTACATTTGTATTGACAGATGAGCTTCAAGACAGTGGCTGGGACTCTGACTGGTTAGTGGATACTTCTCAGCAAGAGTGGAAAGTGAGGCTACATAACAGCAAACCTTCCAAAATAAACAGCAGTGATCTTCTGTGAAATATCAGTATTTATTTCCTCTCCTCCCTATTGATGTTCTTGGGAAGGTCAGAAGTGAGTACGGGCAGGGGGCAAAGTGTTAGTCAGATATCCAGGCAAGAAGCCACTTAGAGTAGAGATTTTAGCTGAAGGGCCTGGATCTACTGTTTATGTTTTATTAGAAGGAACAGATAATCCGCTTTGTTTTCCACTACACAGGCTGTCTCTGATTTGATCCATAGGAAGACCAGAGAAAAGTGGTTACATGATGTAAAGAATGACGGAAAATCGCAAGAGCTGTGGAGAGCAAGGCCTTTGATGTATTAAAAGCCTGGACTTGTTTCTAAAGAACTTTAGAATGGAGTTTCTAATGAACTTTTTTAGTTAAAGACTGAAACACCTTCTCAGTGACAGAAATGGGAGGTGTTGCATTCAAGGAAAATTAATGCACAAAAGGAAACGGAACAGGGTAGAGTTACCACAGGGACTTTAAAGGTGCTTAAATGTTGAAGTAAGTGAGGTAAAGAAGTATGTAAGCAGAGTCTAACCGTACAAAAGTTTATTTAATTCTATTTAATACATATTAACAAAAGGTTAAAAACAGGTCTCTCAATGTCCATATCACATTTTAACAAAGACAATATGAAAAAACCACTTATTAAATACCACTCGACATGTTTCGCTCAGCTTATGAGCTTCATCAGGAGTTCTGGTAAATATGTGGTATACAAGCCAATTAATGAATGTAGATAAAAATAATTATTGTTGATTAAAGAACGATAACTCAACGATAACTCAGAAGTAACTCAGTGGATGCTCTGTTGGAAAGGTCTCCAAGTCTGCTCTTGCCCCTAGATATTCCTGCACCATGTAATGCAGACGCTGGCGATGGTTGCTGGAACCTATCAGACCGTGGCGATGAGGACCAAAAATTTGTTTAAAGGCATCGGTCAGCCACATTCTCCACCGCTCTTCCTCTGACCGAACAAAGCCTCAGAAACACGTTCTCCAGCACAAGGAAATGGTAACCTCCCAGGGTCTGGAAATGCATTACACACACTTTTCTTCAAGGCCTCCTGAAGATGTTTCACCCTCTGCTCCCTCTGCGAAGGCAGGATGAGTTCTGCAACTTTACCCTTGTAACATGGATCAAGAAGGGTTGCCAGCCAGTAATCATCCCTCTCCTTAATACCATCAATCATAGGGTCCTTTTGCAAGATTTGCAAAATCAGGGAGGCCATGCAGCGTAAGTTTGCAGAGGCATTCAGAGTCCTCTGGGTCACTAAGGATCACATTATCAATAACTACCTCTAGCCATGTAAAACTCCTTGGGTTTCTGGGGACTGAAAACCATCCCTTAAAGACTGCTGCGTGTTATCCTCGACATCCATGCTGACACAATCCTCCTCCTCTTCTTCTTGTGTGTTTGGCGGACTCGCAGGAATGCTATCTGGATAAGGGGGCCTTGAGAGGAAAGGAAGTCCTTCTCTTCCTCCCGCTGTTCTGCCTCAAGTGCCCTATCCATGATTCCACGAATCATGTGCTCCAGCAGGAAGACTAGAGGCATTGCCAACATTGAGTTCCACCTGGTGGGCATGTCACAAATGAGACGGTTGATGAGCAGGTTGCATTACCTTTGAATGTCAGCCAGCCGAGCACTGGCATTGCATGACCAGCGGAAATGACCACAGACTTTTCTGGCCTGCTTCAGAAGATCTTGTAAGCCTGGTACCTGGTCAAGAAACGCTGCACCCCCAAATTCAGGACATGTGCCAAACATGGAACATGGGTCAAGTGTCCCTGTCAGAGTGCGGAGAGAAGGTTGGTGCCATTGTCACATACAACCATTCCTGGCTGAAGCTGATGTGGAGTCAACCACCTCTGAGCCTGCCCATGCAGAGCTGATAGAATCTCTCCCCCAGTGTGGTTTATGTCCCCTAGGCAGACCAACTCAAGCACCGCATGACATCTTTTTTCCTGAGTGCTTGCATAGCCCCTTGAGCATTTAGGGAGCACTGCTGGATCAGAGGACAATTCTGCAGAAGAGGCCATAAAGGAAGAAGAAGAGGCTGGAGGGTAGCATACGGATGTTGTGGCAGAATCACCCTAGCTTTTTTGTGGCGTGGTGGCAGAACAAGCTCCAACACTGAACCCTGTCCTGCATCCTTCCCAGCTGCCAGCAGAGTTACCCAGGCGCCGTGAAGGAAAGGTAACGTCCCTGCCCGTGCCTGCTGGACCATGAGTCAGCGGTAATACGAATCTTACTGCTGATCGCTCTCTCCAACGAGGCCAAAACATTGCCTTTCACATGGCAGTAGAGAGCCGGAATGGCCTTACGCGAAAAGAAATGGCATTTTGGAGCCTGTCACTGTGGTACAGCACAAATTCACAAAAGGGGGCTGAGTCTACCAGCTGAAAAGGCAGCAGTTACAGTGCTAGCAATTTGGCCAAGCTAGCATTTAAACGTTAAGCTGTGGATGGCTGGGAATTTCTTTTTACGGTTAAGCATCTGGGGCAGAGAAATTTGACTGCTGAAATCAACTGGTGGTGTACCGCTAGCAGATTTGCTGCAAGTACTTGTGGCAGCTATTGCTATACCTTCATTCCTCTCAGGGCAGGTTTTTGAGAGGACTGGAGGTATAGTAGGGTTGGAGATCCCAGATGAGGAGCAAGGAGAAGTCTGCCTTTTTCTATCATGCGTGTCTTTCAGGTGCTGCTGCCAACAGACTGCATGGCAGGTTGTCATATGTCTGGTCAAGCATGTGGTGCCCAAGTGGCTGCTGTTCTGGCCATGTTTGATCCGCTTCAGACATAGGTTACAAACAGCAATGGTACGATCTGCTACACACGTGTCGAAAAAGGCCCACACCAAAGAACTTTTAAAAGTCAGCAGGGAGTCAGCAACACTCTGCTGCTCTGCGGTGTGATGCAATAGGGTGGCTGCCCTTAAGCTGACCCCTGGAGAACATCCTGCCTCGTTGGAGTTGTGCCTCCTCCTCCTCCCTTTCCTCCACTCTTCTCTCAGGCACCCAAGTATGGTCAGTGACCTCATCATCCCCTCCCTCCTCGTCACTGGAGCAAAATTGGCAGTATGCTGCAGCTTGGGGATCATGACTGCCATTTTCTTGTCCTTCTGTGGCACCCCCTCTCTCTAGGCTCCCTTCCTCCACCTGGAAACCAACATTGGAGCATTCAAATTGCTGCGCATCCTCCAGCAGCATGTAACCGACTCTGTGGTCAAATAATTCGGGGGACTCCTCCGTGCATGATGGTGGAGCTACGGAAGGAATGACTGTGGACAAGGACCTGGTGGAATAGGCTGCTTTGGCAGCTGCGTTGGAAGGAAAACTACTATGAGCCTGGGTGACAGAGGATGAGGACGGCTTTGTTATCCACTCCACCAACTCTTCTGCATGTTGTGGCTCAATAACACAGCCAGCAGCAGAAAAAAAAGGACAAGAGTGCCCCACGGCCACCTGCAGAGGATGACCTATGTCCACGACCACCACTGTTGACTGTAGACACAAAGGCTGCTTGCCCTCTTTTAGTGGCCTGTGAGCATCTGCCTCCCCTTGGTGGACTTCCAGACATGATGGGGATTTTTTCTGTTCACAGCATACTACACTGTATTATATACTGTGTACACCACCTGCACTATATTAGAAATGGTACATCGACTACACTGTATTATATACTGTGTACACCGCCTGAAGTGTATTAGAAACTGTAACTATATTGTTCGCTGTTCGGCAAATGGGCAAACAACATCCAATGTTCGAGTGGAGCTTACGTTCTACTCGAACATCAAGCTCATCCCTATGGAAGAACTTAAACATGTGAACAGAAGCCCTGCTGCTAAAAATCTCATGAATCAATAACAGATCTGTTGGAGTGTGCCTTAACAGGCTCGGGGAGTGTAGCCCAACCATGGGAAAGAATCCATGTCTATGCCTGGGACAGCAATAGGACACCATGATTGGCTGCAGGACAGCCTGGGAAAAGGAAAGCCTGCCAGTTGCGAATGAGAGAGGGGCTCAAAGAGTAATAGGGGATTTAGTTCCCAGAAGGATAGATAAATTAGTAGAACTATGTGGAACTACAAGTCCCAGAAGGAGAGTAAACTGGAGCAGGAGAAAAAAGTTTGGCGTGACCAGGTTAAGGTCCCAAGGGGACACCAGAAAATTCACAGGTGGAGACATTTTGGCTACTCCCTTTACAAAGGAGTAAGAGACCTAAGGTCTCTGAAAGAGAGAGGCCAAGTCTGAGATTTGGCCTTTGATGGTACTCAATGCCAAATGCAAATCCTGAAGAGACTAGAGGAAAGACAGGATGTATCCCACAGACTACTTTCTGGAATAATAGTTTCTTGACTCTCAACACACCAAATAGGCCATTCCAGGTGCAATGGTAGATGTTGTGAGAAACTGACTTCCTAGCATTCAAGAAAGTAGGGATGACCAAGTCTAAAATGCCCTTGTCTCCCAGGATCCTTACTTCCACAGCCATGCTAATAAAGCCAGTGACTGAGAAGCAGGATGGAATACTATACTTTTGGTACAGAAGTCAGATGATCTAGAAGTATGTCTGAGTACCACGCCCTTCAGGGCCAATTCAATGCAATAAGAATCGCCAGAATGCCCTCCAACTCAATCCTACAGAACAGATGAGTGAGGATCTAGAGCAGGGGTGTCCAAACTTTTTTCAAAGAGGGCCAGATTTGATGACGTGAACATGCGTGAGGGTGTTCGTCCGAGCACTAATACACTGCCCAACAAGAATTCTCCTGCCTTTGTGGCTGTGTGTGGTGAGGAGATGAGCTTGGGCATGTTATTTGGATATACTTTCACTTTAAGAGGGAAATTTCAGGAAAAAAACGTGCATTTTAAATAAAGAACTGTGAAGAAAAATAAGGGTTAGTGCCCATCTGCCGCCTCACAAGTGCCATGAATGCAGCAGCCCCACCACTGCCATGAATGCAGCAGCCTCACCACTGCCATGAATGCAGCAGCCCCACCACTGCCATGAATGCAGCAGCACCACCATGGCCATGAATGCAGCAGCCCCAGCACTGCCATGAATGCAGCAGCCCCAGAACTGCCATGAATGCAGCAGCCCCACCATTCCCATGAATGCAGCAGCCCCTGCATTACCATGAATGCAGCAGCCCCACCATTGCCATTAATGCAGCAGCCCCACCATTGCCATGAATTCAGATTCACCATTGTCATAAGTGTAGCCTGATCTATGCCCATCTTCAGCCTCAGAGGGGACAGGGAGGGGGGTGGGACGAGCGCCAATAGATTATATACAGGGGAAACACCTGTTTTCTCAGTGGCGTCTTTAATACAAAGTCCTGCCTTCTTTGATGGACATAACAGTCGTCCAATGGCAACGCAGGAGAAGGGACCCCCTATTACAGAGGCCACGGTGTAAACAGGAAATACTCCTGTATGTACAGCACTCTTCCTGTCCCCTCCGAGGCAGCCAGAATACATATATTTTTTGTGGCCAAGGCGCTCAGAGATTTGTTGGGGGCCACAAAAGATATATATGACCAAATTACCAGGCGGGCCGCTCGAAACCGAAACGTAGGCCGCAATTGGCCCGGGGGCCAGACTTTGGACATGCCTGATCTAGAGGGACAGAAAGGCTGAACCAGTGAACTTCACCAGCAAGTCCACTGCAAAGGCATGAGGGTCCAGTTTGATGTTGAATCTGGACGGTAGCATATTTATGTCTTTTGTCCACCTCCTGTGTTAAAGAGCTTGAAATACCTCTGAAAGGAGAGAACATTCTTCTGGATCTAGATGCTGACAATTGAGAAAGTCTGCCTGTCAATTTTCCAAAACTGGGATGTTCACTATGAACAAGGTTGAAACCTGCAGTTCTGCCCAAGAAAGGATTAAGCCATCTTTCTTTTGTGTGGCATGACTTTTGATACCTCTATAGTGGCTAATGTAGGCCATGGCCAAGGTATCATCTTACTTTTATTGGGTGTCCTCACAAAATTGGAGACAACTGAATTGCTCTGAGCTCAGGAATGTTAATAGGAAGGCGGGCAACCATCAGATTAAATGTTACAAGGGTCCTGAGTAGGTAAACTACCACCTCTATTAGAGCTAAAAGCTGAGCCTGAGCTAGCAAGACCATTTAATCCTTTTTCCTTGCTCTTAAGATCTGCCATGCTTGTGAATGTATGGTCCCCAGAGGGCTACTCATGATCTCCACAGCAGTAGAGAGAGAGGCCACAGTAACCCAGGAAGCATGATAACAACTGCTATATTGTGCCCACAGGAGAAAACCAGGAGATGTTGCCATTCCAAAGTCCTACCCAGAAAGAGGAAGAGGCAGGGTGTACAACCACAATAATCCTACTGAAAGAAAGGCAGCACAGGTACAGTGTGTGCTCAGGTCAAACGGCAAGTGTCTAGTTTGCAAAGGCACACTTGGTGATACAAGGGGAGGAATCCAGTCTTAACAACTTCAGTCACTGAAAGGCACTACTCAGACCACTTCTTACAGGTGTGTAGACGTGCTACAACACGCATTAATAAATGTGCTAAAGAAAAGCAGACCAGATACTGTAGATGTTAGCCTGGCAGAACAGTTTAATACTGAATGAAATCAATGTAATATGTGATTATGTAAGGAACAAATGACATGGCCTGTTACCTGGAGCCACGCTGTCTCCTCTTTCCCCTTTCGGTCCCTGTGGTCCTGTTAGTTATAGAACATATTTATTGACAGAGTTAATTAAACAAAACCCATACAGTTAAAACATTAAATAATCTGTGCAGATGAAGGTCAAAATAAATTGTAGCTGTTGGTCGAAGATCAATATTTTAAACAAATGCATTGATGAGAGTCTGTCTGTTTACTTTCTGCTAATAGATATTTGAGGGTGTTTAGGCACCTACTGCCCAATAACTGTATATCTGCAGTGTGAGATGTAAGGCACTGCTGCCTCTAACTATATCACCACTAGGGATGAGCCGAACACCCCCCTGTTCGGTTCGCACCAGAACATGCGAACAGGAAAAAAATTCGTTCGAACACGCGAACACCGTTAAAGTCTATGGGACACGAACATGAATAATCAAAAGTGCTAATTTTAAAGGCTAATATGCAAGTTATTGTCAATAAAAGTGTTTGGGGACCCGGGTCCTGCCCCAGGGGACATGGATCAATGCAAAAAAAAGTTTTAAAAACGGCCGTTTTTTCAGGAGCAGTGATTTTAATAATGCTTAAAGTCAAACAATAAAAGTGTAATATCCCTTTAAATTTCATACCTGGGGGGTGTCTATAGTATGCCTGTAAAGGGGCGCATGTTTCCCGTGTTTAGAACAGTCTGACAGCAAAATGACATTTTGAAGGAAAAAACTCATTTAAAACTACCGCGGCTATTGCATTGCCGACAATACACATAGAAGTTCATTGATAAAAACGGCATGGGAATTCCCCACAGGGCAACCCCGAACCAAAATTAAAAAAAAAAAATGATGTGGGAGTCCTTCTAAATTCCATACAAGGCCCTTCAGGTCTGGTATGGATATTAAGGGGAACCCCAGCCAAAATTTTAAAAAAAAATTGACGTGGGGTTCCCCCTAAATTCCATACCAGACCCTTCAGGTCTGGTATGGATTTTAAGGGGAACCCCGTGCCCAAAAAAAAAAAAAAAACGGCGTGGGGTCCCCCTAAAAATCCATACCAGACCCTTATCCGAGCACGCAACCTGGCAGGCCGCAGGAAAAGAGGGGGGGACGAGAGTGCGGCCCCCCCCCCTCCTGAACCATACCAGGCCACATGCCCTCAACATTGGGAGGGTGCTTTGGGGTAGCCCCCCAAAGCACCTTGTCCCCATGTTGATGAAGACAAGGGCCTCATCCCCACAACCGTGGCCGGTGGTTGTGGGGGTCTGCGGGCGGGGGGCTTATCGGAATCTGGAAGCCCCCTTTAACAAGGGGACCCCCAGATCCCGGCCCCCCCCCTGTGTGAAATGGTAAGGGGGTACTTACCCCTACCATTTCACTAAAAAACTGTCAAAAATGTTAAAAATGACAAGAGACAGTTTTTGACAATTCCTTTATTTAAATGCTTCTTCTTTCTTCCTTCATCTTCTTCTTCTTCTGGTTCTTCTGGCTCTTCTGGTTCTTCCTCCGGCGTTCTCGTCCAGCATCTCCTCCGCGGCGTCTTCTATCTTCTTCTCCTCGGGCCGCTCCGCACCCATGGCATGAGGGGGGAGGCTCCCGCTCTTCTCTTCATCTTCTTCTTCATCTTCATCTTCTTCTTCATCTTCTTCTTCTTCTTCTTCTTCTTCTCTTCTTCATCTCTTCTTCCTTCTTCATTTCTTCTGCGGGCCGCTCCGCATCCATGCATGGAGGGAGGCTCCCGCTGTGTGACGGCGTCTCTTCGTCTGACGGTTCTTAAATAACGGGGGGCGGGGCCACCCGGTGACCCCGCCCCCCTCTGACGCACGGGACATGACGGGACTTCCCTGTGGCATTCCCCGTGACGTCACAGGGAAGTCCCGTCAATTCACCGTGCGTCAGAGGGGGGCGGGGTCACCGGATGGCCCCGCCCCCCGTTATTTAAGAACCGTCAGACGAAGAGACGCCGTCACACAGCGGGAGCCTCCCTCCATGCATGGATGCGGAGCGGCCCGCAGAAGAAATGAAGAAGGAAGAAGAGATGAAGAAGAGAAGAAGAAGAAGAAGAAGAAGATGAAGAAGAAGATGAAGATGAAGAAGAAGATGAAGAGAAGAGCGGGAGCCTCCCCCCTCATGCCATGGGTGCGGAGCGGCCCGAGGAGAAGAAGATAGAAGACGCCGCGGAGGAGATGCTGGACGAGAACGCCGGAGGAAGAACCAGAAGAGCCAGAAGAACCAGAAGAAGAAGAAGATGAAGGAAGAAAGAAGAAGCATTTAAATAAAGGAATTGTCAAAAACTGTCTCTTGTCATTTTTAACATTTTTGACAGTTTTTTAGTGAAATGGTAGGGGTAAGTACCCCCTTACCATTTCACACAGGGGGGGGGCCGGGATCTGGGGGTCCCCTTGTTAAAGGGGGCTTCCAGATTCCGATAAGCCCCCCGCCCGCAGACCCCCACAACCACCGGCCACGGTTGTGGGGATGAGGCCCTTGTCTTCATCAACATGGGGACAAGGTGTTTTGGGGGGCTACCCCAAAGCACCCTCCCAATGTTGAGGGCATGTGGCCTGGTACGGTTCAGGAGGGGGGGGGGCCGCACTCTCGTCCCCCCCTCTTTTCCTGCGGCCTGCCAGGTTGCGTGCTCGGATAAGGGTCTGGTATGGATTTTTAGGGGGACCCCACGCCGTTTTTTTTTTTTTTTTTTGGCGCGGGGTTCCCCTTAAAATCCATACCAGACCTGAAGGGTCTGGTATGGAATTTAGGGGGAACCCCGCGTCAATTTTTTTTTAAAATTTTGGCTGGGGTTCCCCTTAATATCCATACCAGACCTGAAGGGCCTTGTATGGAATTTAGGGGGACCCCCACATCATTTTTTTTTTTTTATTTTGGTTCGGGGTTGCCCTGTGGGGAATTCCCATGCCGTTTTTATCAATGAACTTCTATGTGTATTGTCGGCAATGCAATAGCCGCGGGTAGTTTTAAATGAGTTTTTTCCTTCCAAATGTCATTTTGCTGTCAGACTGTTCTAAACACAGGAAACATGCGCCCCTTTACAGGCATACTATAGACACCCCCCAGGTACGAAATTTAAAGGGATATTACACTTTTATTGTTTGACTTTAAGCATTAATAAAATCACTGCTCCTGAAAAATTGTCCGTTTTTAAAACTTTTTTTTGCATTGATCCATGTCCCCTGGGGCAGGACCCGGGTCCCCAAACACTTTTTATGACAATAACTTGCATATAAGCCTTTAAAATTAGCACTTTTGATTTCTCCCATAGACTTTTAAAGGGTGTTCCGCGGCATTCGAATTTGCCGCGAACACCCCAAATTGTTCGCTGTTCGGCGAACTTGCGAACAGCCAATGTTCGAGTAGAACATGAGTTCGACTCGAACTCGAAGCTCATCCCTAATCACCACATATGTAGAGAGATTTGATGATATTACCACTGTGCTACTCACTGTTCTCCTTGCTGGAGGCTCTGACATAAAAAAGCAAAGCCCTGCCTCTAGCAAGGTGACCACCTCCATACAGAGACATAGTGCAGAACATGGCCTGACAACTCAGTAATTGGGAAAATATCTTCTGCAGAGAGACCACAGGCCATGCTGATGATCAATCTTTTAGTCTGTTACATATACCATTGGAAGCATTTTGTTATATCTATTCAATAGGCGCAGATCCCATTTTCTAGAGCTCATTTAATCCTGCATTTTGCAGATCTTTCCTGGGTCCCGGGCATCCTCATTGAGGGACAATACAGTGCCATGGAATAAAACTGACACAGCTGATGCAGCCATTTCCATTTCTATATTGATGCAGAGAACGGATGCACCCTACCTCTCCTGGAGAAACACAGCAAGAGGTGGATAAAGCCCCCTCCCCTTCCTAGTTGGGCACTTTCCCAAAGGAGGAGCCGCGGGCATTAGCCAGCACTGTTTTCCAGCCACGGACATCACCCCCGCATGCCAGTGTTTGGCGTGTCTTAAAGCCGTGGGAGCCCTGAGAGTCCAGACTCCCAGATAGATTACTGGACGCTGCAGTGCTCAGTCCTCTTCCTCCTCAGTATGTTACAGACATCAGGTACATTAAGTACTAGTAGTTCCCTATAGCTGAATTTAGTTTTGTGCATGTGCATTCACTGCATTGTGCATGGATTTGTACATATCAAGTAGGGGAAGCTCATTTTAGATTTGTCTTGAGGCTTAATTTTTTCCAATTTTTTTCTCCAGATTCCTCAGGTCATTTGTACTCCTTTTGTAGTTTAAAGTATGGGTTTTTTTTTATATGCAACTTCAGTGCCTTAGATATAAAGAGCATTTGTTTAATGTATGTTAGCCGAACATTGAAAGAACAATTACACTCTTTGAATCTAAGTGGCTACATGCAACTGCAATGTTATGCTAACATACATTAAACAAATGCTTTTTCTATCTGAGGCACTAAAGTTGCATATAAACGCCCACTCCACACTTAAACACGGCCATCCGCTGACTGCATTGTAAGCCGAGTGACATTTCTTAAATAGGTAAGGGGCGGGGCCACCCAGGGACATCACTAGGTGGCACCGCCCCCTTGTGATGTCACTGACCGGTGCATGCTGGGGGGGGTCCCTGAATGGAGGTTTGGAAATGTGGTCACCCTAGACTGACAGTGTATACCTCACACTTACCTTCCCTTATTCTATCCAAAGCATTTTTTGCTGAAAGTGGGTTTTGAGTTACAGCAGAGTTTGGTGAGATACCATTAATGGAAGCTTGGGTTGAAATGCAGACCAGAGAAAAAAGAAATGAGTCTTAATTTCCTTCATGTACACAAACAATATGTTCCTTATTTACCTGCAGGTCCGCTGTTTCCGCTTTCTCCTTTTGGGCCTGGTGGTCCGGCAACCCCTGGTGTACCAGGTGCTCCTAAAAAGCCATGTAATACAGTGACCAAATGAATTAAAGATAGAACAACATATAGGATAATATTTATATACAAGAATATTGCAACAAGGATTGCTAAAATAGTATTTACCAAAAAAACTTAAATTTTAAGGGGAACCTCATGCCAAAATTAAAAAAAAAAATGGTGCGGGGGTCCCCCCCCAAAATCCATACCAGGCCTTTCAGGTCTGGTTTGATGCTTAAGGGGAACCCTGAGCCGAAGTTTTAAAAATACTAAACCCTTATCCGTGCATGCAACCTGGAAGGTCAGGATGGGGAATGGACAAGCGAGTGCCCCCCCTCCTGAACCGTACCAGGCCACTTGCCCTCAACATGTAGAGGGTGCTTTGGGGTCCCTCAAAGCACCTTGCCCCCATATTGATGGGGACAAGGGCCTCATCCCCACAACCCTTGCCGGTGGTTGTGGGGGTCAGCGGGCAGGGGGCTTATTGGAATCTGGAAGCCCCCTTTAACAAGGGGGCCCCCAGATCCCTGCCCCCCTATATAAATAGGTAGGGGTACATTGTAGAAGGAGGGGGTGCTCGCTCCTCTCCCCTCTTTCCTGGCCTGCCAGGCAGCTTGCTTGGATAAGGGTCCGGTATGGATTTTTTTTAATTTTGGCATGGGGGTTCCCTTTAAAATCCATACCAGACCTGAATAGCCTGGTATAGATTTTGGGGGGGACCCCCACTCCATTATATTAAAAAAAATTGCTGCGATATGGCAATACATTACAGCCGCGTGGAATTTTATATGACATTTTTTTCCTTTAGAAATGTCATTTTGCTGCAGGACTGTAATAAACATCGGAAAGATGTGCTACTTTACAGGCAGACTAAATGGACCCCCAGGCACGATATTTAAAAGAAAATCTCATTTTTATTGTTTCACTTTAAGCATTATTAAAATCACGCCTCCTGAAGACCAGAATCGAAACGTACATCGAGGCATCCCCCTCCAGTCCCTGTGGTTGTCGGCAGCAGATGGTGAAGGGCACGCCAGCTACCACACACAGAGCGGAGCTTCCATACTAAGACGAGCGGTATAGCCTCAGTGCCGGGCGAGGGTACTCTCTAATGTAAGCAGCCATTTGGCTTTCTGTTTTTAATCAATTTTTTAATAAATGGGATTACACTATTTTGGACCCTCTTGTATCCTTCTATATATTGCCTGATGTTCTACTGGGGGAGAGGAAGAGGTTACTCACAAGGCTTATCCACACCATGGTAGCAAGCCATTTCTTGCTGAAGGCTTTAATTGACCTCTTTTTAATTAAAAAGGTCAACACCTTCTGGTAAGCGGACATCCACTTACCGAGCACTTAGGGTGTGTTATTCAGCTGGTGAAGGTCGTTTATTCACACAGAGGAGGATTCACCTTTATTCGTTTTATTCATTTTGTGTATTTTGTTACAGTGGAAGATAAATCCATATTGATTGAATTTTCAATTGCATGTGGACTTTATTTTAGCATTTTTTATTCACATTTTTTCATCATCAGAATTTTCATACTATTTTTCACAAAGATATTATTTTTGCTGTATATGCAGAGATTGGATGGTTGTCATTCTCTTCTAATATGCAAGTTTGATGTTTATATTATTATTTAAAAAAAATCTTTTGTATGGTACACTATAGTGTTCACATTCAGTTTGTTTGAGCATAATTATCTAGATGCTATCTAGCCCACAGTTTATATAGTTTTAGCGCCCCCCATCACATAATCTCTTCCATTATTAAAATCACTGCTCCTGAAAAAAAGGTCTGTTTTTAAAACTTTTTTTTGCATTGATACATGTCCCCTGGGGCAGTACCTGGGTCCCCATACACTTTTTATGGCAATAACTTGCATATAAGCCTTTAAAATGAGCACGGTGTTCGCATGCTCACACAAATTTTTTGCCTGTTCACATGTTCTGTTGTGAACCGGGGATGTTCATCCCTACTCCTTACCATACAACCTCTAATAGAAGCCTTCATAAATCTAGGCACCCTGTATTGCAAACCTAGGTATACCAGTTCACATTCAGCTACTGTGCATATATTCCTCTCTGTGGTTTCATTTAAAGTCATACAAATCATTCATGTAAGCAGAAAGGGTTCACTTTAGTGGGCAAAGTTCCCAGTTACCTGGTGCCCCATTGGCTCCTCTTTCCCCTTTTGCTCCAGTTGGTCCGGAAATTCCTTGTAATCCAGGAGGGCCTAGTTAGTCAAGAAAGAGTAAAAGCTATAGTTTAATCTGCTTGGTTTTTGACTTCCCTGGTTTCTTCTACATCCCCAACAAGTTTCTAACAGGACCTGTGGTGCAAATGAACTATCACCTCATAAGCTTTCAAAATAACCCTACAGTTGTGTAAGATGTGGAAAGGAAGAGGTCTTTAAACACTGACTCTACCCTTTCTGGTAACCACCACAAATTTTTTCAAGATCAGTGCAAATATGTTCATCTCTAATCATATTCAAAGTATTAGTAGAATATGATTACTTCTGATGCTACACATTATAAGCTATATGCAGATGCAAAATGGTTTGTCCTCGTTGTAAAAGCTACCTAGGGGTCAACAAAATGGTTATGTGAACTTCCCTACTCCCAGTAATCATGCAGTGTATGGACTTGCAGGATCAGGATAATACACTTGTGTCCGAGCTCCTAACTCTGACCAGGCCAAATCAAGAGAAAAAAAGCCTCTATATAGTATGTAAGCTAGCACAGCCTTTTTCAACCAGTATAAAATTGGGGAAAGTTGAAAATTGTTGATATTCCCTTACCTGCACAAATGCTAATACTTGTATTTATATTTATAGTGACTGCTAGTTGTAAGGCTAATGGTCTTTAGTAAAAAAAAAATTATAATAAACCACACTCCCTACTACCTTGTGAATAATACTACTAAGCAATGCAGTATCTGCGTAAAGTGCAATATAATAAATGTCCACTAGATGTCACTAGTGGATACAACATAAATTGTCAACAATATATAACGTGCAATGTTATGTGAAGACAATTAAAAATCAACTCTAAAGTGCATACGTATGTGTGTGTTTGTATTTGTGTGTGTTTGTATGTTTGTACAAACTCCAGAAACCTACACTCTGTACATAACACATTGCAGAACCCTGCACTCTGTACATAACACATTCCAGAACCCTGAACTCAGTACGTAACACATTCCAGAACCCTGTATTCTGTACATAATGCACTCCAGAGCCCTGCACTCCGTTGGTAATGCACTCCAGAACCCTGCACTCTGTGCCTAGCACTCTCCTGCACTCTGTACATAGTGCACTACAAAACCCTGCACCCTGTGCATAAAATACTCCAGAGTCCACCTTCCTGTACATAACGCACTCCAGAACCCTGCACTCTGTACCTAGCACTATCCTGAGCCGTGCACCCTGTGCATAACACACTTCAGAACCCCGCACTCTGTATCTAGCACTCTCCTAAACCCTGTAGTCTGTACCCATTAAGCCCCTCCCACTGTTAAGAGTTTGACAACACATCCATATTTGCCGTTGTGCACGCAGAGTGCTGCCAGTCGCTTCCTCCCTTAAGTGTCCCTCATTCTGAAGCTCAAAAGTTGGGAGGTATGCAAATATCAAAATGATTTGATGGATGGATGTCAGTCTAGAGGAGTAGATGTTTCTAGGCAGACTGCATTTGCATGCAGACTGTCCTAATTAATGTACACATGTGATGCTGAGCCACAGTGATTAAAATAACTGAAATCCAAGGATTGAAAGCGGTTTCTCCTGTTTTCCGCCAATGAAGACTTCTATACCTATTGTACCATGGATTTCATTTTTTTAATTGGCAGGAAATGTACAGTTCAGAGATTACCTGAAGCTCCTCTGTCTCCAATTTCTCCCTTTGGTCCTAGTGCCCCCTGCTCTCCTCTTGGTCCAGTTTGTCCAGTTTTCCCAGGTGTTCCAGGCAGACCTAATTATGGAATACATATAAAGAGCTAAAGTGGACCTCCCATCAGATACAATTTTTCAAGTTATACAGGGGGGTAACTACAGATCAAGGGGCCCCATGGCAACATTTTAATGAGGCCCCCTCAACGATCTAATACACAAACACTTATTTTAATGAACACAAAAGCAAAAAAAAACTGCACGCCTGTGAAAGGGCAAAAAATTACCAAACTCAAATTTATCAATAGGTAACTCTTTAAATGCCTTCACAGCTCAGCAGTTTGGTTAACCATACATGAGGGACCTTATGCATTCTATGCCTATAAAAGTGATCAGGCAACTCTATAGAAGTCCAAATCAATTTTAGACAAAGGCCCAGAGCCTGCTGAGCAAAACTGAACCACTTTAGACTTTCAATTTATTAGACACGTCCAAAGATCCAAAGAGGTTAAACAATGTTTTTTTTTTTTTTTAAACTACAAACAGCTATGGATTTTTTACTAACTGAGGAAGACTGTGTCAGGCATATAGGTTTTATTAGGTTATTTTAATGCTGCCTGAGATGACCAGAATCCCTGAGGACAATAAACCTATTCATTCTTCTTACTGCACAGCCTGCAAAGGGAATCAGTGACCAGTAACAACAATTCTAAAGGTTCTTCTTGTACTTTTGACATTAGCTCTTCTTGATTGAATTTTTCACATTGGATACAGGGTCCTGCGTTGGGGTACTACTTCCAGGGGCATTCACTAACCTACAGAATCCACCTGCTGGATTGGGGTCTGGCTTGGGCTACAGGTCATTAATTGTATTAAAATTGTGTCTATTTTTACCTGGTTCACCCTTTTCCCCTTTCGATCCATTTATTCCATTTATGCCTGGTAGACCATCCTTCCCAGGAGCTCCACATGTGATGATTGAGTAGGCATTCTCATCAGGGTCTTGGCATATCTGTACACCTGGAGTCACTAAAGCCACATGAAGGAAAAGTAGACCAAGAATCTTCAAGATTGACATATTCCAAATACAGCTGGTCTGCATGGAAGAAAAAAAAACTTGAGGTAATAGTAACTGTATATAAGCTATTATACTGCTCTAGGACATCTAGGACTACTCTAGGACATCTAAGACTACCCTAGGATATCTAGGGCTACGCTAAGACTTCTAACATGACTCTAGGACATCTAGGGCAAGCAATTGCTCCCCTGATGCTCATATTCACATTCTGTTTCCTCCTCTGCCATACTGTTCACCCACCGCAGACAAATTGAAATACTTGATGCTTTTGTTGCAGTAGAGTATGGGTCTCATTATATTGCCTTTTATGGCACAATGCCAGGTGCCTGAATATCACCAGGCATGAGCACCATCTGTTAGGGTTATATCTGTAACCTAGGACTTGTATCAAGGGCTTAAAGCTAAAGTTTAGGTATGGCAAATTTGATATAGTTACATTGGTCCAGCTACTGATCATTGGGAAGAATGCCCCTTACATTGGTGATCAGTGTGGAGAATGCCCCTTACGTTGGTGATCATTGGGAAGAATATCCTTTACTATGGTGATCAGTGTGAAGAATGTTCCTTACATTGGTGAAGGTAATCAGTGGAAAGAATGCCCCTTACATTGGTGATTATTGGGAAGAATATCCATTACATTGGTGATCAGTGTGAAGAATGTTCCTTACATTGGCGATCAGTGGGAAGAATGCCCCTTACATTGGTGATCAGTGTGATGAATGCCCCTTACATTGGTGATCATTGGGAAGAATACTTCTTACATTGGTGGTCAGTGTGAAGAATGTTCCTTACATTGGAGATCAATGGGAAAAATGCTCCTTACATTGGTGATCAGTGGGAAGAATTCCCCTTACATTGGTGGTCAGTGGAAAAAATTTCCCTTACATTGGTGGTCAATGGAAAGAATGTTCCTTACAATGGTGGTCAGTGAGAATAATGCTCTTTACATTGGTGGTCAGTGAGAAGAATGCTTTTTACATTGGTGGTCAGAATGACATACTTACCAACAGCTAAAAAAAGTTAATTGGTATCATACTGCTGATTCTGCCAAATGGCATTGGACATGGTGGCATTGGACCTGGAACTATACATGCAAAATCAGATAGAAGGTCAATCAGCCACAGCTCAAGAAAAAATCAGCAATCTCTGGAGGAACCCTGGTTTGGAATTGCTGCTCTATACAACTGCTATAATAACAGTTAGTATTTTGTATCACTAGAGGAATCGTTTTCCAGATTGAGATTACTGGGGGCTACTTTAATGGTTTGGCTATGGGGCCTCACCACAAATTTCTACAGCTTTGGTCCTTGTGTAAGCTTCAACCAGATCAAATTGGATTGGGCAAAGTATATGTTGACTTTAAGCCAAATTCAAACTAACTCAACCATCTAAAAAAATCAATAAACTGAAAAAATATGACAGTAAATGTAAACCCAATTACTAAAATATTATAATAAAGTTCAAATTTTTAATGTCACTTTAAAAGTTATTTTCAATCTTTTCAAATCAGCAGTTTTCAGTAAAATCACCCCTGTTGATCCTACCATGAAGGTCTTCGTTGAAACATTTCTTGTTAAGGGTGAGAGCACTCATTGCACCTGCTTTGTAACCCCCTTACACAGGCTTCCAACAGAGCATGAGCTACTCTTGTCACTATCTGAAAACCTACCTATGTTGGAGTGCATGTTTCAATAGTTAGAAAATAGAAAGAGGTCACAGGAATTATTCTGTGTTGCAGCTATAGTACGTAGAAATAGAATCATATGAATATAATTCAGATAGTACCTGATCGTGTACTCACCGACATATGCAGTTAGAAATCTGAATAAGGTGTAGCACAATAGCTCCAACATGCCTCTATATATACTGATAAGTTACTGGCTTACTTGCATAATCCAACTAAACAAAAGACTGTTAACACACATGATGTAGAAACAAAATCTACAAATATTTATTAGGAAATACTCTCTAGTGGATTAAATTTCCTATAGAGTTATTGTGTCCCGATAATAAGGAGCACACCCTTTTCCAGGAATGTGTGTGAGAAAAACGAAAGTGAAAATTATTCTGATCCTTACATGGAATGGATGGCAAAATCAGCATAGGTAACTAGATACATCCCAAATTAGGTGGACGCACCAACAGTAGATACATTTTCAGTCCAGTAGCTAAACAGCTCTGGTCTAAAATATTTTTATTTCTCAACCCTACCTCCACTCTCGCTCTCCCTTACCTTGTTACGACAGATACACTCATCTTTTTCAGGTTTCTTGCCACTGCCGGCTCTGGGGGACTACAAAACCAGATTGTTGGTCCCCTACTGCCCCCTTTTGGTGATGTCAGTCCTCTTCTGGATTATGAGAGGACCCGGCCCTGGACATCCAATAGGAAGTCTACATAATGAAGGCAGTTAAGAACCCAAACATAAAGTAAATAGAAGAGAAGACTTGGGGTTGTGGCAATGCCTGACCATAGCTTAAGGTGAGTACACATGAGCATTTAGATAGGGATTATTTGTCCAGCGATCAGATAGGGGGGATTGGGAGGGCACCCTAAAAAGTATTAAAAATCTTGAGGCACATCAGTCTAAATTGTAAAAAAATGTAAATGTTACTTATGGGAAACCTGAGACTGGGACAATGTTTACCACCACCGTGAAATAATTACATCAGAAGTCCCCTTCGCATCATGTAGGAGGTCCCACCATCATGTCAGAGTCCCTTCTTCACGTGAGAGTCACCCCTTCGCACCTTAGGCCCCCATCACATCAGAGGCCCCCTCTACATAAGAGCCCCCATCACATCAGCCCCTCTATATATGCTCCCCCATTACATGCCTGATGAAGGGGTCGTCCGCGGCTCTGAAATGTTGCACTCTTCTGTTTGTAATATGATCATTATTCAATAAAGAATCATTTGGACTCAATCTAAAGATCCATTTTGTGCTGGCAATTTTTTTCACTGCCTCATCACATCATAGTCCCCCATTACATTAGTTCCTCCCGAAAACAATAGAGTCCCAGCAACACAAAGTCCCCTATCACAGAGCCCCCAAACCCATCTAGAATAGAGCCTTTCAATCACACAGTCCCCTCTTCACATCATAGCCTAAACTTTTGGCTCCAACACAGTGAAAAAGGGTGTAGGATGCAGGAGGCCCTGCATCAAAGTCATAAATTGCCATGTCCCAGTGAGCTGGCCTCCATCACCATAGCAGCCAATGACGATATTCGCCCTGGCCCTAGAGTGTCACTTGTTGTTTTGGTGCTGGCAGCTGGCCTGCCTGCACCATGGCAACTCATGATGCTAAACCAGGGCAAACTGGGTTCTGTGCTAGCGGTACCCCGGGGGAACCCAGGTGGCACTCTGGTTTAGAAACGCTGGTCTAAAGAAGGTACAGTGGTTAGTGAGAAGAAATATTAATATGTGCTGGGGAAAAGGTAAAGTGGGAGACGAGATGAGCACTGGTTTAGTTTAAACATAAGTTTAAGCCAAATCAACGCCCAATCAGCTGCAGTTAGGGCATTCCACCCCCAGCCACATGAAACAAAGGGGTTGGGATGCTCATGACATCATTGACCCAATATGACTACATGGTCATATTTGGCCTATGTCATTACCCAAGTATGACCATGTGGCCATATTAGCTACTTTAAGCCCTTCCTATAGCAGTTTTACTGCTACAGGGCGGCACCTGTGTGCTGGATCACGTAAATGTATACACGTGATCCGACATTTCCGGGTAGGGGGCGCGTATGTGTGCCACTGGCAGCTCGCTCCCGCTGTGATTACACACAGCGGAAGCCGATCAGTGCATGCAGTGTATTTGATGTCATTCAGCACCTGCCAATCATCAGGCAGAGACACAGAACTGCGATCTGCCTATGTAAACAAGGCAGATCACCATTCTGAAAGGAGGGAAGGCATGGAGTTGTGTTCCTGCAAAGCAGGGAATGAATGTCACCCCTTCCCCAGTAAAAGCACACTAGGCACATAGTTAACCCTTTGATCGTCCCTGATGTTAACCCCTTCCCAGCCAGTATCATTAGTGCAGTCTTTATTTTTAGCACTGATCACTGTGTCGCTGGTCCCCAAAAAGTTTCAAAGGTGCCAGTTAGTGTCAGAATGTCCGCCGTAATATTGCAGTCCCGCTATAAGTCACTGTTAGCCACCATTACTAGTAAAATAAATAAATAAATAAAAATACCCCATAGTTTGTAGACTCTTTAACTTTTGTGCAAACCAATCAATATGCGCTTATTGGGATTTTTTTTAACAAAAATATGTAGCAGAATACATATTGGCCTAAATTTATGAAGAAATTCGATTTTTTCTACTTTTTTATTGGATATGTTCTACGGCAGAAAGTAATTTTTTTTTTTTCAAAATTGTCGGTCTTTTTTGTCTTTTTTTTTTTTATAAATAAAAATAAAAAAAACGCAAGGATGAATTACAGCGGAGACTGAGAGCCAGGCCTTTTTGTCCAACATCAGTGTCTGACCTCACAAATGCGCTTGTGGAAGAATGGTCAAACATTCCCAAAGACACACTCCTACACCTTGTACATAGCCTTCCCAGAAGAGTTGAAGCTGTTATAGCTGCAAAGGGTGGACCAACTGAACATTGAACCCTGCAGACTAAGACTGGGATGCCATTAAAGTTCAAGTGCGTGTAAAGGCAGGCGTCCCAATACTTTTATATAGTGTATGTTGTTGCCCACTACTTACCCTTCTCCCCAGCACATAATGACACTCAACTTGCTTCTGAGTTCAGTCCAAACCTAAATTCAGACCAAACCCGTGTCATCTCTAATTAACACATGGAACAACTGAACAACCGTTTTGGCATCCCCGCCATTTCTCAAGTTCGCCTTACAGATCTACCCATAGATATCTATAAGGATGTGTATTTCATACAAAATAGCAGATACGGTACATGTCTCTTACAAAAGTCTTGCTAACCTACAAATATAACACAACTGTCAATTCGCTGGATAGGTGAAGGGTGGAATTTCTTCTTGCACTGTTTCTATAGTGCAGATATTAACCCTATAATCCTGGTATAGAGCCATTTAGATCAGGTTTAATGACATAGTTCCAATATGCTTATATATCTACTGATACGCTATTTGCTTATTTGCACAATCTAAACTAAACCAAAGATTAGCAAATACCTACCAATTCAATATGCAAATATTGACAATGGAATTAACTTGAGGGGTTTCATTTCTATAAAGTGTTTGTCATTTAGCTGAATGGTTGAAGGGTGGAATTTCTTCTTGTGCTGTATTTATAGCAGAGATATCTCTGTGTACACAAGCCTCCATAATCCTATTAAAGGTATTCTCCATGATAGAGTGAAAGTGTCCTTATCAGAGGCTATCCTAAACATTCTCTATTCCATCTGGACTAAAAAGGCTTCAGTTGCCACCAGTAAGATCTGAAGTGTAAGCAGAGAAAACCATTGTGTGACAAGAGATTGATAGTGTACCATCAGAGTGCTATGTGTTAACAAAGAGATATATTGTACAGAGTACTGTTGTGTTACATGAGAGCACTACTATCATATAAGATTGCAGTTATTCAATCAGAGAGAACTGTCATGCTACCAGAAACAAGAGACTGCTACAAGAGCCTGTTGCCACTTTAGACACGTGGGGTTTTTATGGCACGAACCCGAGGGACTACTGCCATGCTAAATGGGTTTGTTATGTTGCTACAAAAGCCATTGTAATTTGTTCAGGGGAAAAGCAATGTGAGCTTTCCAAGACTTGTTCATTACTTGAGAGATTTCCATACAGGTAAGGCTGCCATGTTCATAGAGAAACTGCAATGTAAGGCCACCAAGTTCCAAAAGACTGATTCTGCCCTATTTACCAATGTCATGGAACTCGCTGCCACCTATGAGTAAAATGGTAATTTACCAATGTCATGGAACCCACTGCCACCTATCGGCAGACTAATCTGATGTCATGGAACCCACTGTCACCTATCAGCAGACTAATAATTTACTAATGTCATGGAATCCACTGCCATCTATCTGCTGACCAGTAATTTGCCAAAGTCATGGAACCCACTGTCAACTATAAGTGGACTCGTAATTTACCAATGTCTTGGAACCCATTACCACCTAGCAGGAGACTTGTAATTTACCAACGTTATGGAAGAGCATTATGAATCATGGTAGTTGTAGTTTTAGACTGCAGCCATACAATGGGACCAGTGGACTATTATTATTATTCTACAGGATTTATATAGTGCCAACAGTTTACTCAGTGCTTTACAACTTGAGGGTAGACAGTACAAACACAATACACTTTAACCACTTCAGCCCCGGAAGATTTGGCTGCTCAATGACCAGGCCATTTTTTGCGATGCGGCACGGCGTCGCTTTATCTGACAATTGCGCGGTCGTGCGACATTGTACCCAAACAAAATTGACGTCCTTTTTTTCCTACAAATAGAGTTTTCTTTTGGTGGTATTTGATCGTCTCTACGATTTTTATTTTTGCGCTATAAACAAAAAAAGAGCGACAATTTTGGGAAAAACACAATATTTTGTACTTTTTTCTATAATAAATATCCCCATTTTTTATTTTTAAAAAGCAAATTTTTTCCTCAGTTTAGGCTGATATGTATTCTTCTACATATTTTTGGTAATAAAAATTGCAATAAGCGTATATTGATTGGTTTGCACAAAAGTTACAGCATCTACAAAATAGGTTAAAGATTTATGACTTTTTTTTTATTATTATTTTTTTACTAGTAATGGCAGCGATCTGCGATTTTCATCAGGACTGCAAGATTATGGTAGAAAGATAGGACACTTTTGACATATTTTTGGCACTATTGGCGTTTATACAGCGATGTATAATGTCACTGGCAGGGAAGGAGTTAACACTAGGGGGCGATCAAGAGGTTAATTGTGTTCCCTAGGGAGCGATTTTAACTGTGGGGGGAGGGGACTGACTGGGTGAGGAGAGTGATCGTTGTTTATACTTAGTATGAACAACAGATCGCTTTCCTCACCCCTGTCTGTTTACATTGACAGATCTCCGTTCTGTCTCTGTGTGGAGTGATCACGGCTGCCTGGCGGTCATCGTGACCACCGGGCACTCACAAACGCCCTCTAGTGGTCAAAAGAGGAACCGACATACAGTTACGTCGGTTCGCCCAGGGGGGCCAACCTGCCGCAGTACAACTGCGGCGGCTGGTCGGGAAGGGGTTAATACAGTAGGAATCAGAGGGCCTTGCTCGTTAGAGCTTACAGTCTATGTACACTACAGTTCCCATGAAGCACTGAGGAGCAAAGGGAGTGGCGAGATAGCTTTTACTGAACTGGCCAGAAAAACTCACTTGGCACTACAAACTTGGGGAGCGCACACCCGCGAGGCTGACCCATAGGGGGAGATCAAGTGGAGGTTCAGGAAGAGAGAGATATCTTTGCTGTCCATCACTGACCACAGAGATAGCATTGCAACATTGCCACAGAGGGACCAGAATGTCTGCTCACCAGCTGTTTCCTATCACTGGATTCCATAGGCATTTCTGAGGGAGAGAGTGGGGTGCACTATTTCTCAGCACAGCTCACAGGGACTGGTGAGGGGGCTCATTGCCCATCATTCGAACTGCTAGCAGGAAGCAAGTCATTTGAGGCTAGACATTAAATACATCACATCCACACTGCACCTGCGCTTTACCTCTTTTTTTACTCCCCTGGACACTACATCTGTGTTTTATTTTTTTCAAATATAAATTTTGTTATTTCCGAATGAAAGTAAAAGAACAAAGAATAAAAGGAACATAATAAAGTACAAATTCCATTGCATTACTCAATGTTTACAGGCGAATGCATGCCCTAGTAACAGTATCCTCGTCAGTGTTTGTAGTTTAGAGCTCGATATCTGTAATTAACAATCACTTAAACATAGCCAAGTTATATGAATGGTATATAACATCACTTTATAACCACCTAAGCCCGGTTAAACCATGAAGTTTGTAATATTAAATACCTCAAAAAGAAAAAAACAGATACTCCTGGGATCAGGTGGTTGGAGGACAACAAGTTCCATAAAAAAACAGAAGAACAAACAAGAGAAAAGGAAGGAACATGAAGAGGGGGGAGAATAGAGAGAAGAAAAAGAGAGGTTTATAAGAGGAAAGGATTCTTGGAGGGGGATGGAGAGGAGGGAAGGGAATGGCATAGGATGGTAAGCTCTGTTGTATCGGCTTTCGTGGTTTTATTTTGGTCTAGGTAGCAAGCATGGCTATTCCATCATCAGAGAGTATGAATATATTCCAAAGCATCCATGTTTGGGAATATTGTTCTTGTCTATTTTGTGCCATCAGGACTAAGTCCTCCAATCTTCTGATCTCCTCCACCTTGCGTAGCCACAGCCCGACAGTCGGTGGCTGACTTTTCTTCCACAAAAGTGGGATACAAGCTTTAGCTGCATTCAGCAAGTGCCTCACTATTGACTTTTTGTATGTTCGTGTCAGGATTGTAGTAGCATGTAGCAGGATGAAAGCTGGGTCATCACTGATTGTGTGATCCGTGAATTTTTGCATGATCATTCGGACTGTCGTCCACAAATGTTGCAGTAGTGGGCAGGACCAGAAGATATGGAGGAGTGTCCCTTTATCCGTCTGACACCTCCAACATTTGTCTGAGGTGGCCGGGAAAAACTTGTGAAGTCTGTTAGGAGTAAAGTACCATCTAGTCAGTATCTTGTAGTTGAGTTCCTGCATTTTGGTGCAAATAGAGGTTTTTAGTGAGAATCTGATAATGATTTGTTTTTGGGCATTGGTAAATGTGCGTTGTAAGTCAGTTTCCCAGTTACGCATAAATCTCAGGTCTGGTTGTTCTGGAGGAGAATTGAGCAAGACATAGGTTTTGGATAGTACTTGAGGTAAAACTCCCTCGTCATTACAATAGTTTTCAAAAGTCGTCAGGTCGCGGTTAAACGTCACTGGGTTTGGAATTGAGTGTAGGAAGTGGTGTAGTCGAATTGCTGTCCAAAATGAGAGTTGGAATTGACCACTCTCCAGAGTCAGGGATTGTAGGGAAGGCCAGTTATTGTCCGTTAAGAAATGTAAAGCACGATCTCTGCCATTTAATTTGAGTATCCTATATTCTGTCTGTTCTATGCCTGGAGGGAAGGCAGGGTTACCCAATATCGGGTATAGAGGGGAGTTGCTAGTGGATAGGGAATTTATATATAATGTGGAGAATCCACCCTGAGGGTTGTACCAATTACCGGGTGTGACTTTAACCTCAGAGGCAGGCGATCGAAGCACCAGACCGCTCCCTTCAGTGAAGCCTCAGACTGCATCTGTTCTAATTGTATCCATAGTTTATTTTTGCCATGTCTGTTCCAGTCTATAATTCTGCCTAAATGTACTGCCCTACAGTAATTTTTTAAGTCTGGGAGTGCCAGGCCTCCATAGTGTTTGGGTAGGGTTAGATAGCTTCTACGTATTGTAGGTTTTAAATTTTGCCCAAATAAATTTGATAAAGATGGAATGTATTTGCTTGAAATAGTGGGGTGGGATCTTGATCGGTAAAGCTTGGAATAAATAGAATAAAAAAGAAAAAACTACCGCGCTCCGTGCAGATTACGAAATTAGCATAAATAGACCCCAACAAAATCTTAAAAAGACATGTGAAGGAATGTGAATTGAAAAAATCAAAAAAGTGAAAAAAATTGACACTAGAGCAGCCGCTAATAGTGGGATACATACACTAGAATATTCAAAAACAAACAAAGAAAAGCAGCGCTGCTTTTCTTTGTTTGTTTTTGAAAGCTTGGAATAAGTATAAAAATTTGGGGAGTATACTCATTTTAATCAGATTACACCTGCCGAACCAGGAGTGTAGTCCTTTATTCCACTCCTCTAAGAAGGCGGGCTTTAGTCAACAAGGGAGGGAAGTTTAAGTCAAAGGTGCATTGTAAATCGTTAGGGATCAGGGTTCCCAAATATTTGAGGGAGGAGTCTGACCATTTAAATTTGAGCTGTGATTTTAAAGTTCTCAATCTGTGTGGTGTAATATTGAGTCCCATTGATGCTGACTTATCAAAGTAAATTTTTAAATTTGAGAGAGTCCCATACCTGTCAAATTCCCTGAGCAGATTCGATAAGGACACTACGGGTTAGTTAGAGTGAACATGAGATCATCTGCATAGGCAGAAATTTTATACTGCGTTCCTTTCACCGAGACTCCTGTTATGTCGGGGTTCAATCTTACAGTGCAGAGGAAAGGTTCTAGGGTTAGTGCGAAAAGCAGGGGCGAGAGCGGGCAGCCCTGTCTAGTACCATTTGCTATCGTGAATGTATCTGAGAGTATTTAATTGGCTTTGATCTGTGCTGTCGGTGTAGAGTAAACGCTGGAGATCCACTTCATCATGTTGTGACCTAGGCCGATCCACTCAAGGACTGAAGACATGAAGACCCAGTTAACTCGGTCAAACGCCTTCTCAGCATCAGTGCTGAGAAAGACGCATGGAGTTTGAGTTTTGGTAGCCACATGTAGTAGATTAAGGATTTTGGTGGTGTTATCCTATGCCTCCCGGGCAGGGATGAACCCCACCTGATCCAAATGAACCAGGTCCGGCATAAACTGAGATAATCTGTTGGCCAAAATTTTTGTGAATTTATTTTATTTATTTCAGTTACTTATATAGCGCCGTCAATTTACGCATCGCTTTACATATACATTGTCCATTCACATCAGTCCCTACCCTCAAGGAGCTTACAATCTAAGTTCCCTAACTTACATTCATACATACTAGGGACAATTTAGACAGGATCCAATTAACCTACCAGCATGTCTTTGGAGTGTGGGAGGAAACCGGAGAATCCAGAGGAAACCCACGCAGGCACAGGGAGAACATGCAAACTCCAGGCAGGTAGTGTCATGGTTGGGATTCGAACCAGCGACCCTTCTTACTGCTAGGCGAGAGTGCTACCCACTACACCACTGTGCCACCCTTGTGAATAACTTAAGGTCCACATTCAGGAGGGATATGGGCCTATAGCTGCCACATGCCGCCGGGTCTTTGCCTTCTTTTGGTATAAGGGATATGTGTGCCCTCAAAGTATCCCTAGGAAGAGAGTCTCCCTCGTTCAATCCAGTGAACATCTTCACCAAGTGAGGACCCAATATCGGTAAAAGGATTTGGTAGTACTGTAGGGTCAACCCTTCTGGGCCTGGTGCTTTGCCTGGTTTCATCCCACCCATTGCTCGCTGTAGTTCTTCTATAGAGATGGGGTCTTCCAGCCCTGTCCTAGTCTCTAGTGATAGTTGGGGGATTTGGGCTGCCTTAAGATAATCATTTATCGTCGTTCCATTTTGTGTTCTATCTGGGAGGTTGTAAAGGGAGGCATAATAGTCCCTGAATTCTTTTGCTATTTGTGTAGGTTTGGTCTTTTTTTGTCCCATGGGGTTTATGATGTGAGGGATGTATGTGTTAAGACGATGGGTTCTGACTGTTCTGGCTAGAAGTTTCCCACATTTATTACCTGACTCGTAGGATAGTTTTCTACAAATCTGTAGTGCAGCTTTGGCTCTATATTGCAGTAGATCCACCACTTGTTTCCTGAGAAGTGTCAGTTCTGATTCTATTGGAGAGGTCAGTGTTTTTGTATGTTTTGATTCTGCGACCTGTATCTTATGAAGGAGATCAAGTAATAAAATGTATTTTTCTTTCTTGATGTGCGCACCATGTTTGATAAGTATGCCTCTTATGACAGTTTTGTGGGCCTCCCAAACAATACCTGGTGTGCAATCTCCGGTGTCATTAGTTCTACAGTAATGTGTCAGTTCAGTCTGTACATCTGTCAGAACCTCTGGGTTCTGTAGGAGGCTTCCATTTAACCTCCAAAATTTCGGGCCGGTGATTAGGGATGATGACAAACAGTAACGCATGGTTATAGGTGCGAGGTCAGACCATGTGATGTTGCCTATCTCCACGTTTTGGACCGCTTCCAATTGACTGTGAGGGACAAAGTAGTAATCTATTCTTGAATACACTTTGTGTGGGGGTGAAAAGAAAGTGTAGTCACGTTCTCCAGAGTGATATAGCCTCCAAACGTCTATCAATTAGGCATCATGTAAGTCCCGGGTTATACGTTTGTGTATACCTGAATGTAGAAATGAAGTGGTTGAAGAAGTGTCAACTGCGGGGACTAGGGGTACATTAATGTCCCCCCACAGCACTAGTTGACCCTCCCTAAAATCACTAAGTAAGTTCAATGTATTGTGGAGAAATGTGTCTTGTCGGTCATTAGGGGTGTATACGGTGGCTAGTGTTATCTTCGTATCCCTTAGCTGGCCCTTAATGAACACGTAGCGCCCATTAGGGTCTATCAGGGTGTCTGAGCATGTCCAGGGTACCGTCCCTGAGATGAGTATAGAAACTCCCTTGGATTTAGCCTCTACATTAGTAGCGTGGTATGAATGAGGGAAGTATCAGTTTTTGAGGTAAGTGGGATTACCTGTCCTAAAGTGTATCTCCTGAATGAAGGCTACGTCAACGTGAGCTCTTTTAAGGTCATTTAACAACATACGGCATTTCTCGGGTATGTTTAACCCCTTTGCGTTCAATGAATAGATATTGATGGAGTCCATCCTTTCCTGGGTTAGGGGAGGTTAAGGGAAGGAAATGGGGCGGGGGAAGGGGGAGGGAAGGAAGGGGTGTTGAACAGAGTAAGTGGTATATAGAAGAGAAAGCTAGAAATAAAGAGGAGATGAGAAAAGAAAGTATAGAACGTCTGATAAAAACAGACAGCAGACAATATAAACCGTCTGTCAACTATAGAAGTGCAAACAAATCAATTTGCAAAAGAGCATGTCCTAGATCTCGCCAGGATAAATGCTCCGTCCTATTGGGGGAGAGGTAAGAGCAGACTGGAAGAGAGTCTCCCGCTCTGTTCCCGCCCATCCGGCTTGAAAGTATATGTCAAGAATCTATTCTATGTATTCTCATGTAAAACAAAAACATGAAAAGAACAATAAACACGTGTTCTATTAAAACAAAAAACAAAAATGGGGACAAATAAGGAAAGGCTATCAACAGTGTTAAATATCCAGTCCCATTCCATATTATTAGATGTTATATCCCCAGGTCGATTGTCTAAGATTTTTTTTTTTCTTTTCCTCTTTTTCTTTTTCCTTCCCCCCCCCCCCTTTTTTTTTTCTTTTCTCCCTTCCTTCTTCCCCTCTTCCTTTCTCTCTTTCTTTTTCTTTTATTTTGCTGAACCTGCTGCCTGGATACTATCAGTCCATGACCCCTGTATGTTGGTCTACATGTAGTTCTAGTTGGCACTTGGGGGCGATGGAGCTGACTGTCAACCCCCCCCCTCCACCCCACCCCCTCAGGAGTTTAGGAAACTAAGAAGTAGATGGTTAACGACCCCGACTTTTTAAGTTCCATCTCTTAGTGATTTAGTAACTGCCAAAAAGACAATGGTGACCTCAAATTTAGTAGTGATAGTAAGTCCTTCTGCACCTTTCAGTAAGAAGTCTAATACATCTACACATCACTAAACACATTAATACAACCATAATGATAATAAGAGGTTAGAGTAATAATGCTTATGCATATTGACCTGAACTTAAAATAAATATATATCCCTCACTCTTTCTTGGTAGGATGAGGACTTTAGGATTAGGTGTGAGTAATAGTCCTGGATATATAGTATTCCAAATTTCCAGACCCCTCCATGTAGAGTCTTCCAGGGTCTGGAATAGGGGTTGTTAGGAGAGTCAGGGGTGAGAGGTGAATCCCACCACCTGGAAAAATCAAAATTCCACATAGAATCTGCACAGTAGCCTGTTCCCACAGACTCTCTTCCTGCTTGTCTGTATGCGTGGCACCTCTACAAAAATGGGGTTCACATGGAAGCGGGTGAAGTGGCATTGCGAGAGATAGGAGCGGGAATATCAGGCTGTGGGGGAATGTGTGTAGGATGTAAAAGTGCAATATCAGGGGGGGGGCAAACCCCGATAGCTCACCATGGTGGAGCATGCAGTCAATCCTCTCTCGGTACCTCCGCCGAGGTGTAGCGAGATCTGCGTCGGCTCCTCTGCGGTCTCGGTGAGCGGGATCTCCTCATGCCAGATGGTCCAGGCCTGGGGATGGAGCACTGTAGTGGTTGTAGCCAGTCCGAAACCTCGATGGGATCTGTTTCCATGAATGTGAACAGGGCAGGGAGATCAGTAGGTGTCCAGAGGGTGAAGGAATGCTGGGCCTTTTTAAAAGTCACTGAGATGGGAAAACCCCATCGGTATGTAATACCTGCGTTTCTCGCCGTCTCCAGCACTGGTTTAAGTAGGGCCCTTCGTTGTAGGGTTGGTTTGGAGAGATCCGGCATTATCTGCACAACGGCCCCATCGAACGTGATGTCTCCTTTCTCCCACGCCGCACGCAACACGAGTTCTTTGTGGGTGTATTGATGGATTCGACAGATGACGTCCCTTGGTCTGTCTAGGTCTGCCGATCGAGGGCCCAGTGCTCGGTGTATCCGATCAAAAGATAGTCTGGGTGGATAGAGTTCTCCTAGCAGCTCCCTAAATATTGTCAGCATAGATGCTGTAGATCTTCTATCCCAGTGGCCTCCAGTAGGCCCCTCAGACGCAAATTGTTTTGCCTGCTGCGGTCTTTAGCTTCTTCTAATTTCAGTTGCTGTGCAAGGATTGCTGAAGCCTGAGCAGCCTGAGCCTCCTCAACTGCTGACAGCCGCCTTTCAAGTGTGGCCACGGACGATTCTCCCGATTCGATACGCTCCGAAAGGGCTTGTACTTCATGCCCCACCTCTGTTATCTCCTGACGGTGTGTAGCTTCTAACCTACCGACAATGTCCTCTACATCTGCCCTCGTCGGTAGGGCCTGTAAAAGCGCCCGCAGTTCAGCATCGGCTCTCAGGGTTAGAGGTGTGTGAGGTGGAGGTGAGGGTTCCTGAAGATCTGAGTGGAGTAATGCTGGAACCGAGTTGTCCATGTTTGATGCAGTTGGCATCGACATTTGGGAGTCTAGGGTTCGTGACTGCTGGTCGACGTGAGAACCCGGCCTCGTGGCGTCCGCCATCTTGTCGGCCGGGGAAGCTCCGAGGTTGTTCGAGAGATATAGATCTGTATATCTTCACTTCTGCGTGGCTTAAGAGACACCCGTTTCTGTAATCTGCCCCTCCGCTCTCCAGCGGAGTAAATACCGGATAAAACAAGTAGTTAGTAGTTGTTTAAAAGCCGGTTAAGGACGGGTCGGACCGGGAGCTCCCTAGGAACACGTCCTCACTCAGTCATGTCCAGACCACGCCCATACATCTGTGTTTTATATGTTGCACCATTACCACCCTATACAGTATGCTGGTAGGTTAGGATAACAGATAAGTGCACTGACACTTCTTAAATGGCCCCTACGATAGCCAGCAGAAAAATAGTTTAAAGGATTGCCCCTCTTGTTAAATCATCCTACAAGCCCCTTTTTGTTCCCCTTTCTACCATTTCTCATGGCCAGTGCATACCAATCAGTCTAGGCCTAGCATAACTGTCATTAATGCACTATGGGAATATAGTTCCTGTATTTGCTAGCTTAAGTTTTATTACTGCTCACTGCTGCACCTAAGGTGGCCTTGGTACTGTTTGTGTTGATCTGGACACCAAACATTGTCTAATGCTTGGTCTTTGCCACACATCATTTTGCATTCTAAAAGGTGTTATTACCATTGTTGATTCAACTTTATCCTTTATTTTTTACCAATTCTGTTTAGTGACAATATACCATGTTTGCTTTTGCTAGCTTGCCTAGTGCTTGCTTCTTTGACAAGGTACTACTGCTGAGTGCCAAGTGCTATTTTCATCAATTTTCTGTGCTATTGCATGTTTATACATTCAACATAGTGTGTCTGAGGTTCTTGATTGGGTTGAGGTAAGGAACAAGGGAACTATTCAATCCAGCAGCTCCTACGGTAGTAGCACTACACTCACATCTTGTTTAATGTCAACTGTTCAGTAAGTGAAGGAAAATCTATTAATCAAAGACACAATCAGCAATAATTAAAACACAACACAACTACTATCCCTTCAACCCTCTATCCAAAACTTGAAACAAATATTTTGACCTTGTGAAAGAACCATCCAGCACCCAGCTTGAGTGCCTCCGTCAAGACTCCGTCTTCCAGTCTGAACCCAGGAACCAGGTTATGTAGCTGAGTACAAGACTAGGAGACTAGCTTAGATGCAAACTGGAATTAACTTTATTGAAAACTCACACAGAATTTATAGCATAGAAGATCAGGTAGTACCTGATCACATTACCCTAGCAATGTAAACTGTAAACAGGATACATTAAACCTAGCTAAGGAATAGGGATGGGCCGAACACCCCCCGTTTCGCATTCAGAACCTGCGAACGGACCGAAAGTTTGAGCGAACATTCGATCACCATTAAAGTGTATGGGACTCGAACGTGTGAAATCAAAAGTCCTAATTTTAAAGGCTAATATGCAAGTTATTGTCCTAAAAAGGGTTTGGGTGCTGCCCCTGGAGACATGTATCAATTGAAAAAAAAACTTTTTTTCGGAGCAGTGATTTTAATGATGCTTAAAGTGAAAAAATAAAAGTGAAATATTCCTTTAAATATTGTACCAGGGAGGTGTCAATAGTATGCCTGTAAAGTGGTGTGTGTTTCACATGCTTAGAACAGTCCCTGTACAAAATGACATTTCTAAAGGAATAAAAGTAATTTAAAACTGCTTGCGGCTTTAATGTAATGTTGGGTCCCAGCAATATGGATGAAAATCAGTGAGACAAATGGCATGGATACCCCCCCCCAGCCCATTACCAGGCCCTTTGGGTCTTGTATGGATATTAAGGGGAACCCTGCACCCAAATTAAAAAAAGGCCCTATATACTCTGAACAGCAGTATACAGGCGGTGCAAACAAGGCAGGGACTGTAGGTTTGTTCTTATGTAGAATCTGTTTGTAATTTGGGACAGGTACATTTTGTAAGTGTAGCTCACGCCAAAAAAATCTATTTTAAAGCTTTTTGGAAAACATAGGGAAGGGTTATCACCCCTGTAACATTTGTTTTGCTGTGTGTGCCCCTGTTCAGAAGATTTCACCTCACTTTCTGTCCCAATGACAATTGGATTTTGAAAATTTGAGGTTTTTAAGGGAAACAAGGATTGGTTATAAATCAGTAGAGGAGACACCTTTTTCCCATATTAACTCTTACAGGAGAGAATTTCCCTTCCTAGGTGTACATTTCCTCTCACTTCCTGTTGTCTCCCTCCGTTTGTAAGTAGGAGTCGTTTGTAAGTTGAATGTTTGAAAGTAGGGGACTGCCTGTATATACTATACGGCCTGCCCTATACACTCTGCGGAAAATTGGGCCTTAGGTGTTGGTGGTACCAGAACACTGTAAGCCCTCACAGTTACACTAGGTGGGTGTTGAAATGGGCCCTGCTGTGAAATGTTATATCAAGAATTGTAATTACATACCCCTGTTGAACAGGGCCAGAAAAATTGGGCTTTTGGTGGTGGTGTGGTAGTGTTGCCACAACACTGTAAGCCCTCACAGTTACTCGTGGTGGGTACAGGAAGGGGCCCTGCTGTGAAATATTAGATCGAAAATTGTAATAACACGCCCCTGTTAAACAGGGGCAGAAAAATTGGACCTTAGGCACTAGTGCCACAACACTGCAACCCCTCACAGATACTCTAGTTGAGCGCAGGAACATGCCCTGCTGTGAAATATTACAGCAAAAATTGTAATTACGCGACAACAGGGGCAGAAAAATTGGGCCTTAGGCCGGGTGGTGGTTATGGTGGTGGTGTCACAACACTGCAACCCCTCACAGATATTCTAGTTGAGCGCAGGAACGAGCCCTGCTGCAAAATATTACAGAAAAAATTGTAATTACGTGCCCCTGTTAAACAGGGGCAGAAAAATTGGGCCTTAGGCACTGGTGCTTGTGCCACAACACTGCAACCCCTCACAGATACTCTAGTTGAGCGCAGGAACAAGCCCTGCTGCAAATTATTACAGCAAAAAATGTAATTACGTGCCCCTGTTAAACAGGGGCAGGAAAATTGGGCCTTAGACACTGGTGGTGGTGCCCAGAACCAAAAATGTTCTTAGAAGCTATCAACATGAACATTGAGGAGGAATAGGATAGTTACTCAGCATAACAGGACAGTCACTCAGCATCAGCATAGGCAGTCTTCAAGGGATCTCACATTCATAAAAAAATTAATCGGTTACATCAGCATCACGTGCTTGGTAGCTGGTGATCCAAGACTGATCATTTTTTATGAAGGTGAGCCGATCAACCGAGTCGGTGGACAGGCGCACTCTGTGATCGGTTACAAAGCCTCCAGCAGCACTGAATGTGCGTTCCGAAAGAAAGCTGGATGCAAGACAGGCCAGAAGCTCAATTGAATACTGTGCAAGCTCTGGCCAGTGATCCATCCTCAAGACCCAGTAACCCATTGGATTTTTGGTTGGAAAGGTCTCCAAGTCTGATCTTGCCCCTAGGTATCCCTGCACCATGTACAACAGACGCTGGCGATGGTTGTTGGAACCGATCAGACCTTGGGGCTGCGGACTAAAAAATTGTCTGAATGCATCGGTCAGACGGCCACCTTCTCCACCGCTCCTTCTGTGACTGACTGAAGCCTCAGCAAAACCACCCAGGCTCTGGAAACGCATTGCACAAACCTTTCTGCAAGGCCTCCCGCAGATGTTTCATCCTCTGCTCCCTCTGCGACGGCTGGATAAGTTCCGCAACCTTACCCTTGTAACGTGGATCAAGAAGGGTTGCCAGCCAATATTGATCCCTCTCCTTGATATCACGAATCCGAGGGTCCTTTCGCAGGCTTTGCAGGATCAGGGAGGCCATGCAGCGTAGGTTTGCTGAGGCATTTGGTCCGAAGTCCTCTGGGTCACTAAGGACGACCTGATCCGCAGCCACCTCCTGCCAGCCACATACAAGTCCACAGGTTTCTGGGGACTGGAAACAAACCCTTGAAGACTGCTGCTGATGCTGAGTGCCAGGCTCCACCTCCATGCTGACACAATCCTCCTCCTCCTCTTCCTGTGTGATAGGCGGGCTTGCAAGAATACTGTCTGGATAAAGGGGGCCTTCAGAGGTAAGGAAGTCCTCCTCTTCCTCCCTCTGTTCTGCCTCAAGTGCCCTGTCCATTATTCCACGCAGTGTGTGCTCCAACAGGTGGACAAGAGGGACAGTATCACTGATGCATGCACTGTCACTGCTCACCATCCTCGTGGCCTCCTCAAATGGTGACAGGACAGTGCATGCATCCTTGATCATGAGCCACTGGCATGGCGAAAAAAAGCCAAGCTCCTCTGACCCTGTCCTGGTGCCACACTCACACAGGTAGTCATTGATGTCCCTCTGCTGCATGTGCAGCTGCTGCGGCATTGTCAACGTTAAGTTCCACCTGGTGGGCATGTCACAGATTAGGCGGTTCTTGGGCAGGTTAAACTCCTTTTGGAGGTCCACCAGCCAAGCACTGGCATTATATGACCGGCGGAAATGCACACAGACTTTCCTGGCCTGCCTCAGGACATCCTGTAAGCCCGGGTACCTGCCCAAAAACCGCTGCACCACCAAGTTAAGGACGTGAGCCAAACAGGGCACATGGGTCAGTAGTCCCTGTCAGAGGGCAGAGAGGAGGTTGGTGCCATTGTTGCAAACCACCATTCCTGCCTTAAGCTGGCATGGCTTCAACCACCTCTGAGCCTGCCCCTGCAGAGCGGACAGAATCTCTGCCCCAGTGTGGCTCCTGTCCTCCAAGCACACAGCTCAAGCACCGCATGGCATCTTTTGGCCTGCGTACTTCTTGTAGCCCCTTGAACGCCTACGGAGCACCGCTGGTTCCGAGGACAAAGCACAGGAAGAGGTCATGGAGGAAGAAGAAGAGGAGGGGGTGGAGAAGAGAGGTGTGTCAGAATCACCAGTAGTAGCATTTTGGAGGCGTTGTGGTGGAACAACCTCCAACACTACTGCACCTTGTCCTGCATCCTTCCCAGCTGCCAGCAAAGATAGGTAACGTCCCTGTCCATGCCTGCTGGACCATGAGTCAGCGGTAATTTGCACCTTACCGCTGACCGCCCTGTCCAGTGAGGCCAAGAAATTGCCTTCCACATGCCGGTAGAAAGCCAGAATCACCTTCCGTGAGAAAAAGTGTCATTTGGGAACCTGCCACAGAGGAACCGCACATTCCACAAACACACGAAAGGGGGCAGAGTCTACCAACTGAAAAGGCAGCAGTTGAAGTGCTAGCAATTTTGCCAAGCTAGATTTCAACCGCTGGGCATGTGGATGGCTGGGAGCAAACTTCTTTCGGCGGTGCAGCAGCTGGGGCAGGGAAATTTGCCTGGTACAATCTGACGTCGGTGTACTGATAGCAGATTACCCGCAAGTACTTGGCTGTGACACACCTAATTCTACACCTTCATTCCTCTCAGTGCAGGTCTCAGAGAGGACTGAAGGTATAGTGGGGTTGGAGATCCCAGCTGATGAGGAGCAAGGAGAGGTCCTGTTTGTTCTTTGGTGTGGGTCTTTTAGGTACGCTTGCCAATGAACTGCATGGCAGGTCAACATATGTCTGGTCAAGCATGTGGTACTCAAGCGGGTGATGTTTTGGCCACACGAGATATTCTTGAGACATATGTTGCAAATAGCAGCGGTGGGATCTGATACACTCATCTCAAAAAAGACCCTCACCAAAGAACTTTTGGAATAATGCACAGAGACAGCAGCGCCCTGCACATGGGAAGCTCTGCGGTGTGATGCAGTCAGTGTGCTGCCTTTAAGCTGGCCCCTGGAGGGCATCCTGCCTTGTTGGTGATGTGCCTACACCTCCTCTCTTCTATCAGGCACCCACGTGGAGTCATTGACCTCATCATCCCCTCCCTCCTCATCACTGGAGCAAACCTGGCAGTAGGCTGCACCTGGGGGAACATGACTGCCAGATTGCTGTCCTTCTTGGGTACCCCCTCTGTCTGGTCTCACGTTACTGCCTTCCTCTAGCTGAGCACTAGGGATGAGCCGAACACCCCCCTGTTTGGTTCACACCAGAACATGCGAACAGGAAAAAAATTCGTTCAAACACGCGAACACCGTTAAAGTCTATGGGACGCGAACATGAATAATCAAAAGTGCTAATTTTAAAGGCTTATATGCAAGTTATTGTCATAAAAAGTGTTTGGGGACCTGGGTCCTGCCCCAGGGGACATGGATCAATGCAAAAAAAAGTTTTAAAAACGGACGTTTTTTCAGGAGCAGTGATTTTAATAATGCTTAAAGTCAAACAATAAAAGTGTAATAAACCTTTAAATTTCGTACCTGGGGGGTGTCTATAGTATGCCTGTAAAGGGGTGCATGTTTCCTGTTTTTAGAACAGTCTGACAGCAAAATGACATTTTGAAGAAAAAAACACATTTAAAACTACCCGCGGCTATTGCATTGCCGACAATACACATAGAAGTTCATTGATAAAAACGGCATGGGAATTCCCCACAGGGCAACCCCGAACCAAAATAAAAAAAAAAAAATGATGTGGGGGTCCCCCTAAATTCCATACAAGGCCCTTCAGGTCTGGTATGGATATTAAGGGGAACCCCAGCCAAAATGAAAAAAAAAAAAAGACATGGGGTTCCCCCTAAATTCCATACCAGACCCCCCCCCTCCTGAACCATAGCAGGCCACATGCCCTCAACATTGGGAGGGTGCTTTGGGGTAGCCCCCCAAAACACCTTGTCCCCATGTTGATGAAGACAAGGGCCTCATCCCCACAACCCTGGCCGGTGGTTGTGGGGGTCTGCGAGCGGGGGGCTTATCGGAATCTGGAAGCCCCCTTTAACAAGGGGACCCCCAGATCCCGCCCCCCCCTGTGTGAAATGGTAAGGGGGTACTTACCCCTGCCATTTCACTAAAAAACTGTCAAAAATGTTAAAAATGAGACAGTTTTTGACAATTCCTTTATTTAAATGCTTCTTCTTTCTTCCTTCATCTTCTTCTGGTTCTTCTGGCTCTTTTGGTTCTTCCTCCGGCGTTCTCGTCCAGCATCTCCTCCGCGGCGTCTTCTATCTTCTTTTCCTCGGGCCGCTCCGCACCCATGCCATGGGGGGAGGCTCCCGCTCTTCTCTTCATCTTCTTCTTCTTCTTCATCTCTTCTTCCTTCTTCTCTTCTTCATTTCTTCTCCGGGCCGCAGTGAGATGTACTAATGGCCTGCAGTGAGATGTAGCTGCACAAAACTGGGATGTATATATATACTGATTATACAGCAGCTAGCAGAATGCCTGCCTGTGGTATTAATAGGATCAGAAGAAGCACACCAGCACTTGTCTATAGGTAGCTATAGGTGCAACTGTGCAGGGGTACACAGTACACTAACTGTAAATACTTCAAAAGCCTGCCTGTGTTATTAATAGGATCAGAAGAAGAACACAAGCGATTGTCTTCAGGTAGCTATACTGTAGGTGCAACTGTGCAGGGTACACAGTACACTAACTGTAAATACTTCAAGAGCCTGCCTGTGCTATTAATAGGATCAGAAGCACCCTAGCACTTGTCTTCAGGTAGCTATACTGTAGGTGCAACTGTGCAGGGGTACACGGTACACTAACTGTAAATACTTCAAGAGCCTGCCTGTGCTATTAATAGGATCAGAAGCACACAAGCACTAGTCTTCAGGTAGCTATACTGTAGGTGCAACTGTGCAGGATACACAGTACACTAACTGTAAATACTGTAAAAACACCTGCCTGCCTGTCAGTATATTAGGAAGAGAATAACAGGAACGGATCTAGCTAAACTGAATACAGTGTATATATATATATATATATATATATATATATATATATATATATATATATATAAACACCTGGGATGCATATATATACCGTATTTATCAGCGTATAACACGCACTTTTTTCCCCTTAAAATCAGGGGAAAGTCGCAGGTGCGTGTTATACGCCGATCCCCTGCGATCCCGACCTGTCAAAAGTTAAAAATCGCCGACCGCGATTTGAAAATGGCGCCGCCGGCGCCGAAATACACAGAGCCGGTCCTCGGCTCTTTCCGGCGGCTCTCGTTTACTTTCGGTTTCACTCGTAGCCCCGAGCGGAGCTATCCGAACCTACTCGGATAGCTCCGCTCGGGGCTACGAGTGAAACCGAAAGTAAACGAGAGCCGCCAGAAAGAGCCGAGGACCGGCTCTGTGTATTTCGGCGCCGGCGGCGCCATTTTCAAATCGCGGTCGGCGATTTTGAAGCACAGCAGCAGGGACAGGGGATCGAAGGCTGCACTGGGGCAAGGCTGCACTGGGGCAAGGCTGCACTGGGGGAAGGCTGCACTGGGGGAAGGCTGCACTGGGGGAAGGCTGCACTGAGAAGGCTGCACTGACAAGGCTGCACTGGGGCAAGGCTGCACTGACAAGGCTGCACTGACAAGGCTGCACTGACAAGGCTGCACTGACAAGGCTGCACTGACAAGGCTGCACTGACAAGGCTGCACTGACAAGGCTGCACTGACATGGCTGCACTGACATGGCTGCACTGGGGCAAGGCTGTACTGAGAAGGCTGCACTGACATGGCTGCACTGACATGGCTGCACTGACAAGGCTGCACTGACATGGCTGCACTGACATGGCTGCACTGACAAGGCTGCACTGGGGAAGGCTGCACTGACATGGCTGCACTGGGGCAAGGCTGCACTGAGAAGGCTGCAATGATGGGCATTTAAATGTAAGTTTTTTTCCCTTCAACTTCCCTCCTAAAAGTTTTTTTTTCCCTTAAAATTCCCTCCTAAATTGGGGTGCGTGTTATACGCCGATAAATACGGTATACACAATACACTGTAAGTGCAACTAACTAACTCGACCTGCCTACTCTATCTAACTTAAATCAAATGACACTGTCTCTCTATCTATCTATCTATCTATCTATCTATCTATCTATCTATCTATCTATCTATCTATCTATCTATCTATCTATCTATCTATCTATCTATCTCTCTCCGCCGCTGCAACACACTACACAGGGCCAACGTGCAGGCTGCCTTATATAGTGTGGGTGTGTACTAAACCCCCTGAGCCATAATTGGCCAAAGCCACCCTGGCTTTAGCCAATTAGGGCTCTCTGTACAGACGGCGCTGTGATTGGCCAAGCATGCGGGTCATACTAAATGCTTGGCCAATCATCAGCCAGCAATGCACTGCGATACCACAGTGAATTATGGGCTGTGACGCGCCACTCGAATTTGTCGAGAACGGCCCATATCGTTCGCAATTCGACGAAGGGTCGAACACATGATGTTCGAGTCGAACATGGGTTTGACTCGAACTCGAAGCTCATCCCTAAACTCAAGCACCGCATGGCATCTTTTTGCTTGAGTGCTTGCGTAGCCCCTAGAATGCCCAAGGAGCACCGCTGGTTCCGAGGACAAACCTGCACAGGAAGAGGCCATAGAGGAAGAAGAAGAGGAGGAGGTGGAGGAGAGAGGTATGGCAGAATCACCACTACCAGCATTTTGGAGGCGTGGTGACGGAACAAGCTCCAACAATATTGAACCCTGTCCTGCATCCTTCCCAGCTGCTAGCAGGGTTACCCAGTGCGCCGTGAAAGAAAGGTAACGTCCCTGTCCAGAATGGCCTTCCGAGAAAAAAATTGGTGTTTGGGAACCTGCCACTGAGGTACCACACATTCCACAAATTCTCGAAAGGGGGCAGAGTCTACCAGCTGAAAAGGCAGCAGTTGGAGTGCTAGCAGATTAGCCAAACTAGCATTCAGCCGCTGAGCATGTGGATGGCTGGGACCAAATTTATTTTGCCGGTTTAGTAACTGGGGTAGGGAAATTTGCCTGCTACAGTGCAAGTCTCTGAGAGGACTGAAGTTATAGTGGGGTTGGAGATCCCAGCTGATGAGGAGCAAGTAGAGGTCCGCCTTGTTCTTTGGTGTGGGTCTTTTAAGTGCTGTTGCCAGCGAACTGCATAAGAGCTCGACATATGTCTGGTCAAGCATGTGGTGCCCAAGCGGCTGCTGTTTTGGCCACGCTTGATACGCTTCAGACATATGTTGCAAACAGCAACGGTGCGATCTGCTGCACATGTATCAAAAAAGGCCCACACCAAAGAACTTTTGGAAAACCGCATGGAGTCAGCAGCGCCCTGCACATGCGGAGCTCTGCGGTGTGATGCAGTCAGTTGCTTGCCCTTAAGCTGGCCCCTGGAGGGCATTCTGCCTCATTGGAGATGTGCCTCCTCCTCTCTTCAATCTGGCACCCACGTAGAGTCAGTGACCTCATCATTCCCTCCCTCCTCGCCACTGGAGCAAACCTGGCAGTATGCTGTAGCTGGGGGTACAAGACTGCCAGTTTCTTGTCCTTCTTGGACACCCCCTCTCTCTGGGCTCACGTTTCTGCCTTCATCCTCAACCTGGGTACCATCAACAGAGCCTTCAAAAGCTGCTCATCCTCCTGCAGCATGTACCCTACACTGTGGTCGAACAGTTCGGGGGACTTCTCAGGGTATGATGGTGGGGCTAGGGAAGGAGTGACTGATGACATTGAGCAGATGGAAGAGGCCGCTTTGGCAGCTGCATTGGCAGACAAAGTACCCTGAGCATGGGTGACAGAGGATGAGGAGGATGAGGACGGCTTGGTCATCCACTCTACCAACTTTTCTGCATGTTGTGCCTCAACACGGCCAGCTGCCGAAAAAAAGGACAAGTGTGCCCCACGGCCACGTGCTGAGGATGCACCGTGTTCACGACCAGCACTGTTGGCTGTAGACACATAGCCTGCTTGCCCTCTTTTAGTGGCCTGTGAGCATCTGCCTCTCCTTGGTGGCCTTCCAGACATACTGTACAATTAAATTAGCAAAACAACGCATGAAGTTTATTAGAAACAGTACACCAGGAATGGCCTACAGTCAGGTATAGACTTGGCTAGACTATATATATATATATATATATATATATATATATATATATATATATATATATATATATATATATATATATATATATATATATATATATATATATATATATATATATACACACACACACAAGCCTGTATATATACAGTCAGGTCCATAAATATTGGGACATTGACACAATTCTAATCTTTTTGCCTCTATACACTACCACAAGTAATTTGAAATGAAACTATCAAGATGTTCTTTAACTGCAGACTTTCAGCTTTAATTTGAGGGTATTTACATCCAAATCAGGTGAACGGTGTAGGAATTAAAACGGTTTGTATATGTGCATCCCACTTTTTAAGGGACCAAAAGTAATGGGACAATTGGCTGCTCAGCTGTTACATGGCCAGGTGTGTGTGTTATTCCCTCATTATCCCATTTACAAGGAGCGGATAAAAGGTCGAGAGTTCATTTTAAGTGTGCTGTTTGCATTTGGAATCTGTTGCTGTCAACTCTCAATATGAGATCCAAAGAGCTGTCACTATCAGTGAAGCAAGCCATCATTAGGCTGAAAAAACAAAACAAACCCATCAGAGAGATAGCAAAAACATGAGGTGCGGCCAAATCAACTGTTTGGAACATCCTTAAAAAGAAAGAACGCACCAGTGAGCTCAGCAACACCAAAGACCCGGAAGACCACGGAAAACAACTGTGGTGGATGACCGAAGAATTCTTTCCCTGGTGAAGAAAACACCCTTCACAACAGTTGGCCAGATCAAGAACACTCTCCAGGAGGTAGGTGTATGTGTGTCAAAGTCAACACTCAAAAGAAGACTTCACCAAAGTGAATACAGAGGGTTCACCACAAGATGTAAATCATTGGTGAGCCTCAAAACCAGGAAGGCCAGATTAGAGTTTGCCAAACAACATCTAAAAAAGCCTTCACAGTTCAGGAACATCATCCTATGGACAGATGAGACCAAGATCAACTTGTACCAGAGTGATGGGAAGAGAAGAGCATGGAGAAGGAAAGGAATTGCTCATGATCCAAAGCATACCACCTCATCAGTGAAGCATGGTGGTGGTAGTGTCATGGCGTGGGCATGTATGGCTGCCAATATAACTGGTTCTCTTGTATTTATTGATGATGTGACTGCTGACAAAAGCAGCAGGATGAATTCTGAAGTGTTTCGGGCAATATTATCTGCTCATATTCAGCAAAATGCTTCAGAACTCATTGGATGGCGCTTCACAGTGCAGATGGACAATGACCCGAAGCATTCTGCGAAAGCAACCAAAGAGTTTTTTAAGGGAAAGAAGTGGAAAGTTATGCAATGGCCAAGTCAATCACCTGACCTGAATCCGATTGAGCATGCATTTCACTTGCTGAAAACAAAACTGAAGGGAAAATGCTCCAAGAACAAGCAGGAACTGAAGACAGTTGCAGTAGAGGCCTGGCAGGGATGAAACTCAGCGTCTGGTGATGTCTATGCGTTCCAGACTTGAGGCTGTAATTGAATGCAATGGATTTGCAACCAAGTATTAAAAAGTGAAAGTTTGATGGATGATTGTTAATCTGTCCCATTACTTTTGGTCCCTTAAAAAGTGGGAGGCACATATACAAACTGTTGTAATTCCTACACCGTTCACCTGATTTGGATGTAAATACCCTCAAATTAAAGCTGAAAGTCTGCAGTTAAATTCCATCTTGTTCTTTTCATTTCAAATCCATTGTGGTGGTGTATAGAGCCAAAAAGATTAGAATTGTGTCCATGTCCCAATATTTATGGACCTGACTGTATATATATATATATATGTATGTATATATATCTATATGCATATATATAGATATATAGATGTATATAGATATATAGATCTATATATATATCTATATATAGATATATATATCTATATATATATAGATATATATATATATATATTAAATGAACTGCAGCTCACTGAGTCACCTGCCTGAAAGTGTCTTTGAACATGCACTCCAGGAATGGTGTACAGTCAGGTATAGGCTTGGCTGGACTACAATGCAGTGGATATATATTTTATGAACTGCAGCTAACTGAGTCATCTGCCTGCCTGCCTGAAAGTGTCTTTGAACACGCACTCCAGGAATGACCTACAGTCAGGTATAGGCTTGGCTAGACTATATATATATATATATATATACAAGCATGTATATATATATTAAATGCACTGCAGCTAGCTGAGTCAACTACTTGCTTGAAGTATATTAGAAACAGTACACCAGGAACGGTCTGCAGTGAGTTCTAGCTAAACTGTATACATTGGATATATATATATATATATATATATATATATAGCAGACTGACTGTATATATATATATATATATTAAATACACTGCAGCTAACTGAATCAACTTCCTGCCTGAAGTAAATTAGGAACAATACACCAGGATCCGTCAAGCAAGTAGTTGACTTCAGTTAGCTGCAGTGTATTTAGTATATATAGATCCCGGCTTTGTGTATATATATATATATATATATATATATATATATATATATATATATATATATATATATATATATATATATATATATATATATATATATATATATATATATACATACATATATATATACATACATATATATATATATATATATAATATGGATAGATAAAGATTATTATCCATGGAACACCTGGCAATTGCCTTGCGCAATAACCCTAACATCTCTGGTGTATCGATAGGCCCTATTCATTCCAAACTGGCTCTCTTTGCGGATGACCTACTAATGTTTGTAACCCAACCCCACCTATCTTTAACACATATTATGCAGGAATTCACGAGGTTTGGGAAGATGAGCAATTTCAAAGTGAATCATACTAAGTCAGAAATACTGAACATTTCTTAATCTCAGGAGGCCCTCCGCCAAGTCTCCATCAAGTTTCCCTTTAGAACAGGCTCCACTTCCATCCGTTACCTCGGAATCCAAATACCCACAGAAAAGTCCCAATTGTTCTCTCTGAACTATGCTACCCTTCTGCTTAGAACCAAGACTGATCTATCAAACTACACGAAAAAACGCCTATCGTGGCTAGGTAGAGTGAATGCTCTAAAAATGGACGTCCTCCCTCGGTTTCTTTACTTGTTCCAGACAATTCCCAATTCAATACCCTCCTGGTTCTTTAAGAAACTCCGCCAACTGTTCTCCTCCTTTATCTGGGCGGGGGCTCGTCCTCGGATACGCTATGAGACGCTGTCGCTTTCCAAGATTCGTGGTGGAGCTGGAGCTCTGGATGCCTCTATATATTATAGAGCAGCAGTACTAACACGTATAGTTAACTGGTTCCATCATTCCTCCACCAAATTATGGGTACAAATAGAGAGCCATCTCAATTCAATAGATCTCCGCGCACTACCGTGGACGCCTACTGAATTCCTAAAAGGGGGATTACCCCTGAGCGACCTCACCCGACAAACTATACAAATCTGGACCCGAATGAATTCCTCCAAGACCCTATCTCCTCTGAAAGGACCCATGACTCCACTGTTTGGAACTCCGGCTTTTCCACCAGCCCTACAAGTAGAGAGTTTTGGCCCTTGGTGCAAGAAGGACCACAGACGACTTGCCCAAGTCCTGCGTTCAGATCCTTCTCTGACTCAAGACGTTCCCACTGGCCCACCTTCCCATGCTACGACGCACTGGCTGCAGAGGCAACAGGTGCTATCTTTTATTCGAACCTTCCCATCCTTACCTGATGTACTTACTGATACAACAGACTTGGAGAACATGCTGCTCCAGATTGACCCTCCTACGCATGTGGTCTCTCAACTATACTCTCTCATACATATAGTCTATAATCCTGACCTCCCCCCATACACACAGGCCTGGAGGGTAGAATTGGGTCACCCCATCTCACCTGTAGATTGGCAAAAATGCTTCATTTTGACTCATAAAATATCCTTAGCCTCCAAATCGCAAGAAAAGGGATTCAAATTACTGACCCGTTGGTATAGATGCCCCTCAACATTACGATGGATAAACCCGACACTCCCGGATACCTGCTGGCGTTGTTTGTCATCAAAGGGAACCCTACTCCACATTTGGTGGGAGTGCCCCCCTGTGCGGAGGTTCTGGCAAAAGATCCTCGATCTGTACTGCAGACTCATGGCGACCTCGGTTGCATCCTCTCCTGAGGTGGCCCTGCTATCTATGCTCCCTGGCCCGCTTAAATCGGTCAAAAAAGACGTTCGGCGTCACTTTCTAGCGGCAGCTAGAACGGTACTGCCCAGACATTGGAAGTCGACGAGCATGCCTTCCCTGGGAGATTGGGCAATTGAAGTGGACCAAATTAATAGTCTGGAACGGATGTTGTCGCAGGAAACGGGTAAGGAGGAACAATTTTCCAAGACCTGGACCTCGTGGTCTATCTTCCGCTATTCCGCTGAATTTATTCCATGGGCTACAGAGGACTCCACCAATGCAACTGTGTGACCAGGGTGGAATGTCTTTCTCTTAATATCTGTATTCCCTTTCTCCCTTGTCCCCTATATTCCCACCCCTCTTTTTCTCTTTCTCCCCTTATATGTTACAACGCTATACGATCACCTAAATCATTCTCTCTAATCTCATCAGACAAGTAATGTGACACACACTGAGCTTCCCCATCAGAGAAAAAACATTTAGCACAGCAACAATAGCCCTAGCTTGTTTGCAATAGGTGGACGCCACTCGGTGAGTGGATAGTGGTGCTCACCTGCACTCTACTCAGTTTAGACGGTATAGCTACGCAGGCTAAATATCAAACCAAATCAATAAAAGCTCACAAATTGCTTAAGACATAAGATGATATGTTACCAATATCGCAATGATATCTATTTCTCTTTTATGTGTTTTTGTATTACATTACTGTATACTGTACACTTTTTCTTTCTCAATAAAATAAGATTGAATTAATTAAAGATTATTATCCACTGTATCCAGTTTAGCTCGATCTCACTGCAGACGGTTATTGCTGTACTGTTTCTAATATACAGTCAGTCTGCTATATATTATATATATATATATATATATATATATATATATATATATATATATATATCCATTGTATCCAGTTTAGCTAGATCTCACTGCAGACCGTTCCTGGTGTATTGTTCCTAATATACTTCAGGCAGGAAGTTGATTCAGTTAGCTGCAGTGTATTTAATATATATATATATATATATATATATATATATATATATATATATATATATATATATATATATATATATATATATATATATATATATATATATATATATATATATATATATATACACAGTCAGCCTATACCAGTAAATGAAATGACACTCTCTCTCTCACTCTAGCTCTCTCTCCGCCAGCAACACACTACACAAGGCCGACGTGCAGGTGGCCTTATATAGTGTGGGGCGGGGACTTAACCCCCTGAGCCCCCTTGGCCAAAGGCACCCTGCCTTTGGCCAATTATAGCTCTCTTCGTTGATGGCGGTGTGATTGGCCAAAGCATGTGGGTACTAGTGCATGCTTGGCTAATCATCAGCCAGCAATGCACTGCGATGACGCAGTGCATTATGGGCCGTGACGCGCCGCTCGAATTTGGCGCGAACGGCCCATAATGTTCGATCTTCGTCGAACGATCGAACAGCCGATGTTCGAGTTGAACTCATGTTCGACTCGAACAGACAGCCCATGCCTACTAAGGAACAGCCAACAAAAACATAAAGCTAATTAAACAACTAGCAACCTAGGTGACTCAGTGCCCACCCAGACCGTTCGGCACCAAGCCCACAACCCTGGATAAAAAGTACATTACTCATTATTATAAGCATAAACATCCTACAAAGGTTCAGTAACAAGGTAAAGTGGTCACAATATTAATCACATCTCCAACAGAAGATCAGACAGACAGAAACAATAGGTGACTCAATTTAACAATGGGAATTCACACCTAGGAGGGGCACAATGGGAGAGAAAATCAAAGTGCAGCGCTCTGAAAGAGTGACCCATTATAATCCAAAATGGTGCTGTGTGCACAAATAATGCTTACTAACGTTTAAGTGAGCAATGCTGTTTATTCCAGAAGTTTGATAAAAAGTAACAAAGTTATGTTATGTTAATGTTTCTTTTTATCAAACTTTTGTAATAAACAGCATTGCTCACTTAAACGTTAGTAAGCATTATTTGTGCACACAGCACCATTTTGAATTATATTGGATCACTCTTTCAGAGCGCTGCACTTTGATTTTCTTTGACTGTTTTGCATTTTTTCCCATGGTGTGCTGGCTGCACTGAGTCTGATCCACTAATTTAGCTACCTTTCATCAGAGTCACTTCACTTGGCCCCTAGACTTGCAGTGCTCCAGGTTTTCTGTGTGTTTTTTACACAATGGGAGACACCTACCTAACAATAAACACATAATAAACAGTGATCCCACCCCACCCCGCCGCAGACTGTCTGGCAACAGCCTACAACAGTCTATGAGACAAACTCATACAATGTTCCAGCACTCTGAAAAAGTGGAATTAATTTATCTTTATAGCTGCCTTGAGGGACATTGTTAATAAATATTTCTGTCCCAAGTGGAGCCAACCCAGTTTGCAGGAGGGCCACCATATTCCCTTTGACCATTAACCTGTACAAGATTAATATTACACCTTTCCATCCACTCCAGAAGGGATGCTTTATTGTCCTTATTCAGAGAATTAATCCAAGCCTCACTCTCACCATTCATCACATGGTTGTCCATCATAGGAGAATGATCTGCTCTCTTCATGGGCCATAATCAGTGGGTAAGAGGCTTGTCCCTAGTTCCCTTCAAAAGCCTCTGCCCCCATTGGGTCTGTCACAGGCCTATTTCCCTTCACACATTTAGGCCTATGGTAAAGTCAGTGCACGGTCACTGCAAGGTACATATGCAGCCATGCCGGTCATGGAGAACTTTGTATCTATGGAGATCAATCCATAAAGATAATACATTTATTAATAATTCACCTGGTAAATAAAGAATTTGCCAATGGCACGTCAGAACAATTCATTTGACAATCAGTGAAAAGTCTCCTTTAGCATGTTCATAATCTCTTCAATGATTGATGGCTTCATTAATTAAGTACACGTTCCAACAGTATTTAATTAATTGTATTTACATGCCATCATGCCAAGACAAACATTTATCATAAGATAATAGAAAAGTTTATGGAGTGCCCATTGTGTAGAATGTTGATCTATAGTTACATAGTTAGTCTGGTTGAAAAAAGACACAAGTCCCTCTGCACAGTTTAGGCTCTGGATCCCTGCCAAGGGCACAACAAAGAAAGCCTCCACTACTCCTTAACATTCTACACCTCAACGCTCTGGTCACAATAGATTCCCCACCTGATGCTTCCATGGTCGACCTCCAGGCTCTTAGTTCGGCTATGCCGTCGTATTGATACCTCAATGGAACCGTTTCACTAATTCATTTTATCACCGTTTTCATCATTGCACCATCTCTTAACTTTATTGGTTATATTAACGTTCTTATACCTACATTTACTTTGAGCGATAGCCCCGTTTTTGAAGTTACATTTGATCTCACCTAGTTCGGTCGGAGAGTGAGATGGAGTCGTCTGTCTCATCATCTTGCGTAGTCTCCATGTCTCTCCACATGCCCTCTGGCACTGGCCCAGGACTCCTGAGACACCATTGTATCTCTACAATTGTTACTGTATTCTCCTTTTTTTTCCGGTCAGTTTGGCCTTTTGGTTGTTATGCTAATATCCACCTCAAGAGACAATTTTTTTTGCTTTTTTGTTCTTTTTGGGAATTGTTTTTCCTTTTTCTGCTCTAATGCCGCTTATACACGATCGGACTTCTCGTCGGAAAAAGGTATGATGGCTTTTCCGACGGGATTCTGCTCAAGCTTGCCTTGCATACACACGGTCACACAAAAGTTCACTGAACTTTCGACCGTCAAGAACGCGGTGACGCACAACAGTATGACGAGCCGAGAAAATCAAGTTCAATGCTTCCGAGCATGCGTCAAATTGTTTCTGCGCATGCATAGGAATTTTGCACGTCGGAATTGCTACAGATGATCGCATTTTCAGATAGAAACTTTTTCCGATCAAAAAATTGAAAACATGCTCTCAATCTTTTGCTGGCTGGAATTCGACCAGCAAAAGTCCGATGGAGCATACACACAGTCGCATTTTCCGACCAAAAGCTCTCATCGGTCTTTTGCTGGCCGAATTTCCGACCGTGTGTACACGGCATAACTGTTATATTAGCTTTAATAACACCCGCCTACACCACCATGACATGGACATTCACTGTACTGTACCCACACACAAGAGACTCCATTTTGCTCTCACTGTTGAAATATGTTCTGTAACCTTCACCTAACACAAAGACACATCTCCTACTAAACACTCTCTACTCCCCCCTCCCTTCTCAATGTTTTAATTTTGCAATTGTTCTATTCGCTAACTTTTAATAATATATTTCTATTTGTTAGCTTTTAATAACATATTTCTATTTGTTAGTTTTTAATAACATCTCACACCACCCCTTTCTTATCTATGTATAAAATAACATATAATAATAAATGTTGGCACTGAACGGACATTTTAAGCACAGTGATTGAGTCCTGTGAATCTGTTCCTGCAGCTGCAGTATTAACTTTGTTTTAGAGTCCCAATCAGAAATTTGCCATAACACTACTATACACTGCTTACTTGTGCAATGTCCATATGTCTGGTTATGGCTTTAAAAATCTTGTCTTACAATGTTAAAGTTTTAAACTCTATTAAGAAACGTTGGCTAGCTTTAAAAGAATTTAAGACCTCCAGGGCCGATGTGATTCTAATTCAGGAGACACAGTTCCGCCCGGGAGGTTCCTTCAAATTTGCCTCAAGGTATTTCCCCCACTCCTACATGGCGTCTGACTCATCCGGTAAGGCCGGTGTAGCGATTTTGATCAAACGCACTTGACCTTTTCGGGTTAGGTCCACCTGCCTAGATCCTCATGGTCGCTATGTGATCTTGGAATGTGAATGTATGTCTTCCACTCACGTACTTACTTACTTACGCTAATGAATATATGCCCCTAACTTAGGTAAGATATTAAAACAATATTCTCATCCCTTTACAATTATTGATGGCGATTTTAATATTGCTTTCTCTCCCTCACGAGATAGAAAATCCCTATTCCATAATAATATCCCCCCTCAGATGCAGGCTCTTGACACCTCTTTTTAAAAATTGATTTGTTCCCACCACTTGTTTGACTTTTGGAGAATCAAACATCCTACCAGTAATCAGTTCTCATACTACTCTCCCTCACATAAGATGTTTTTCAGATTGGATTACTTTTTTGTCTCTGGCCCTATATTGAACTATTTTGATGTCGTCTGAGCTGGGCTCAATAACCAGGTCTAAACACACCCCGTTAACCTTAGATCTCTCCTTATCCAAGGCCTTCCCTAAAACATGCCAGTGGCGATTGAACAAATCCCTTCTAAACCAGCTTGATACTAAAGAGAAACTCTCCCAGGCCCTCCGTGCAGTGACCTTTTAGTGTGAACAACTCAAAACTTTAGCTATGTCGGGCACCGCCAAGTCCCTACCTTGGGTGAAATAAAATTTTTATGAATACTCTAATACACTCTAATAAACCCCAATGGAATGCTAGTATCTATACTTAATCCATACCCTTTTCACTCCTACTCTGATTTTTTATAACAACCTAATGGGGAACCTACCCACTGCCCCAAGCTATGGTTGGGTTATTTGGAGATTTATATATATAAACAAACTATACATATGTTTAAACCCATCCATCCTTTTAACCAAGAGAAATTATATGGACATTCAATTAAATGAGTGTCCACTTCAGAACTGCAGAAACTGAATGTGGCTATTACAATGGAAGAACTTTCTTCTACTATTAAGCTACTCCCTAATCATAAATGCCCAGGCCCTGATGGGCTTCCCTATTCCTACTTTAAAATCTACTTCCAGGTCCTAGCTCCCCATATGTTGTCCCTTTTCATTTCTCTACTCCCAAGCCAGATCCCCCACTCCTCCTTCACTCATTCCTTTATTTCTGTAATACCAAAACCAGGCAAAGATCCCTCCCTCCCAGATAATTATAGGCCGATAGCTCTCTTACGCTGGGTTCACACCTATGCGAAACCCACATCCAATTCACACAGCAGGAGAATCTGACCGGCTCTCTATGGAGCCGGTTCACATATCTCCGGGGCGGCTGTGGAGCGCACTGCACAGAAACACTGTGCGTCTTTGGCTCCATTTCAGGGCTGAATTCAGGCACAGGTTCGGCCCTGATTTGTACCTGAACCGGAGAATGGGGACGCACAGCGTTCCTGTGCAATCTCCAGCCGTTTCCAGTGTGAACTGTGCCTTGAACTCGGATTATAAGATCTTTACAAAAATCCTTGCCAACCATTTATTCCAAATGTTATCCAAACTTATTGATAAAGACCAAGTAGGTTTTTTCCCAGCCAGGCATGCAGGGGATAATACTAGACGTACGATTGATCTTATCGATATGTTAAATAGAGTACGTCACCCTGCACTGATCCTTAGTTTAGAAGCTCAAAAAGCATTTGACCGGTTAAGTTGGCCTTGTATGTTCACCACTTTATCTTGTTTTCGACTTTGGGGGTCCTTTTATTTCTGCTTTGAAGGCCCTCTACTCCAAACCCTCTACTCAAGTACAGATGTCTTCCTTTCTTTCGCAGACCCTTCCGATGTCCAATGGCACTAGGCAAGGATGCCCACTATCCCCACTGATTTTTATCTTATGTTTAGAATGATTGGCCACTGCCATACGTGCCCATCCAGATATCTGGGGGGTCCCAATGTTTCAGAGGGGATACAAACTCTCCCTCTTTGCAGACAACATCCTACTGATGCTAACCCACCCACACCTATCCCTCCCGTCCTTACATATGCTATTGACCCAATTTAGCCTCCTATCTGGATATAAAATAAATACCTCTAAGACTATAGCTTTACCTATTCATGTTCCCAGTAATGTTCTTACCACTTTACAAAAGTCATACTCCTATCGCTGGTGCTCTCACTCTCTCAAATATTTAGGGGTACAAATCACTCCTGACTACTCATCTTTGTACACTGCAAATCATGTGCCTTTACTCAGAGATATTAACGATATGTTGAAGCGTTGGAATCCATACCCTATTTCATGTTTGGGTAGGATTAATGTTCTGAAGATGTCTATCATGCCAAAATTGCTGTACTTCTTTGAAACATTACCAATTTCTGTGCCCATGTCTCAATTAAAGCTTCTTAAAAGATGGTTTCTAACATTTATATAGGAAAATAAAGCACATTGGGTGACCAGCTCGGTGGTTTTCTCTCCAAAGCACTGTGGTGGCTTAGGTGCATCCGACAGTCTAAAATACTATTAAGCCTCCCACCTTCGATCGGTCCTGTCCTGGTCTGCCCAGACTGCGCCGAATAGATGGTCGGAAATTGAAATGGGTTCATTATACCCAGCTCATCCCTGCTCTTTACTCTGGTCCCCTACTCTACTTCATAATACCAAATTACATGGATTATGTCTGGCCTCAATGTTCTTTATTTTGAAGATTTGACATGCCTGTGCCACTAAGTTCTTTCTCTCTTCCCCATGTCCTCCCTTGTCCAATATACTTGTAGCAAAGTCCCGGGGCCCCTGAAGCCCAATGTTGACCTCCAGAGTTAAGGACAGCTGACATGCAAGATGAACAGGTGGGCGACAGACACTTTTTGAATGCAAAGAGATTTACTGTCTCTTAAACAGAACTCTGGGAGAGAGGATTAGGGCCAGGACACCCTTAGGTAGATGCAATGTTAATTGGCAGACTTGGAGACTTCTATACGTAGACAGCTATACAGATGAAGGCCCCCTGCCGGACACCACTTCTGTATAGGCAGGATCGCTGTCTCCTATGGCAACGATCTTGTACCTGTTACTAACAGTAAAGGTATTCAACTATCTGCAACATGAACAGTACCCTGTTCCCCACACTCACTCACTGTGGGTCTTCACTCAACGAGCTTTCAGTCTCTCTCACTAGACTTCAGATCCACTAGCCACTGGATCCCCTAAACTCTTTCACTGTAGCACTCGGTATCTTCCTCAAGCGTTACCCCCGCTCTACTGCTGGGTCCCTGGCTTGGCATTTACAAATACTCCTCAAGCTTCACTCCTGCTGACACGTTAGGTCCCTGGCTTGGCACTCCACAAGCGTCACCTCTACTGTCCCGCTGGGTCCCTGACTTGGCACTTGCTTTCCCACTTCTTCACCATCCCCAGCTGGCGAGAAGTCTGCTCTGGTATTGGCCTCTGCTTTCTCACAATGGTCTCTGGTAGCAAGGTGGATGGTCCCTTTGTGGCGACAGCATCCCCTCCACTCCCGACCACGACTGGTTCCCCGGCTCGTGGAACTGTTACTTCTGGTTGGACTACAAGCCCACAGTCCTAACCCTGCACTACTTCTGGATAGGCTCTCAGATAGCCTAAAAGCCAGATGTCCCCGGGATAGGCCTTAGGTTTCTGGCCTAGCAGACCGGGGCAATATGACACATGTCGTCCCAGACAACCGTCCAGGTGGCACAGAACCCTGATCACCTGACTCCACCCAAATAAATAGGTTCTCCCATCAGGCCAAGGGACCCAAGAAAATCCCTACCCATTGGCTGAGACACCCCATTCATTCCTAATCTGTCCTTGCAATGCCCTTGCCTTATCACCCCCTGCGCTATGGAAGGCGAGGAGAGGTAAGTATATTGTTTAACTATTCTTCACCAAAATGTTTTAGGGAGGAGGGGCACCTTGAATAAGTGGATCTTGCCACTGAGGTGGAAGGTCCTCATTAATCGACTACAAGGGAACAAATAAGAGAGATTTATTGTTAGGGTTTATATTGTATATACTGTAATATATACTGTATAATGTTTGTCAACCTCTATACAACCACTGTGATAACAGTTTGTATTCTGGATCACTAGAGGAATAGTCTTTGAGATGAAGAACTGGGAGCTACTTTAACTGATTAGGCATGGGGTCGCACCACACATATCTTTGACCTTGGTCCTTTGTGTAAGCTCCAAGCAGATTAACTTGAAGAAGGAAAATACGCATTGAATGCAAGCCAATTTCAAACTAATTTAACCAACCATAAAATCTATTAGCTGTAAAAATTAAATAGATATAAACCCGAAAACTAAAATATCATATAAACTTTAACATGCTAATGTCATTCCAAAAGTTATTTTCAATCTTTTCAAATCAGCAGCTTTCAGTAAATAATTCCTGGTGATCCTGCAATGAAGGTCCTTGCTTAGACCAGTGTTTCTCAACACCAGTCCTCAAGGCACCCCAACAGGTCGTGTTTTCAGGATTTCCCTCAGATGAAAAAGCTGTGGTAATTACTAAGGAAACTGATCAAATCACCTGTGCAAAATAATAGAAAGCCTGAAAACATGACCTGTTGGGGCGCCTTGAGAGGACTGGAGTTGAGAAACACTGGCTTAGACACTTATGCCTCGTACACACGATCGGACTTTCCACCAACAAAACCGTGGGATTTTGTCTGAAGGGAGTTGTCTCAAACTTTTCAGCCTCATGCTTGTCAGTTTGTTTCTGTTTTTCAGGTCGTGCTTGTCGGTTCTTTTCTGTTTTTCAGTGCATGCTTGTCAGTTTGTTTCTTTTTTTCAGTGCATTCTTTTTTGGTTCGCTTCTGATTTTCAGCGTGTGCTTGTCAGGTCGTTTCTGATTTTCAGGTTGTGCTTGTCAGGTCTTTTCTGATTTTCAGTGCATTCTGTCAGTTGCCGTTCATATACTAGCCATGTGGCGTTCTTGTCAGAGAGATCGTGCTACTATTGTTGGGCTTGGAGTTATTGCTTTGACCCAAGTCCGGTCCAGGAACAGGGGGAGGAGTGCTTGGACCAAGAATTGGTTGCTTAATCGTGACCAATTCTCTAATATGTCTTTGTTTCGGGAGCTCCAGGAGAATAATCCTGATGATTACAGGAATTGTCCCCAGATGACGGACCCCGGCTTTCACCGCCTATTGGCTTTGCTGTCCCCCTATATTACTAAGCAGGACACATGTATGCGGCAAGCCATCACTCCCGAGCAAAGGCTCGTCACAATCTTGCAGTACTTGGTGATGGGGAGAAGTCTCCAGGATCTGAACTTCACCACTGGGATCTCCTCCCAGGCTCTGGGAATCATTGTTCCAGAGACCTGTTCTGCCATCATCCAAGTCTGCAGAAGGACTATATTCGGGTAAGTTTGAGCCTTTAACATCACATTCTATGTATTTAATGTTTGCTAATGTATTGTATTAATTCCTTCATTCCATAATTACTGTTATTGTAACAACTTATTAAAATAGCAACAATGAAACAAACTCACATTTAGAATAAAAACATGTGCAGCCAACCAAGAGTGCCGAGCTCGTCTCCTTCCGTCAAATGTGAATGGTACCTAGTGCTCCAATCCCAAGGTTTCATTGTTGCTATTTTAATAAATTGTTTCTAAATACGGGATCACGCTATGGGCATCTCTCTTTCCCATTTTTAATAACCAATAAACCCATATACCGAGCTTGTACCAGAAGGGCTTTGGATCAAGGGCAGCACCAGGATTATATGCAGAGGCTTACGAACTCTTCGTTCGTGGATTGACGTTTATGCTTCTAATTTAAAAAGTGAGTGTATCACTTTTGGGTCTGCTTTCATCCATTCCCCTTTTTTTATGGAATTATGCTATAAGCTTTATTTTTTCTTGTATGCCCTAACCTGCCACTGAGACCACTCAAGAAAGATCAAAAAACTATCGAAACCAGGAGGGAATCATTGAATACTGCACCTGTGATTTATCCATGCTGTATACCTTACGGCAGTAAGGTGAGCGGCTTGCAGACACACAGGTGTCACCACTGAAGATTTGTGTCTTTTTTTAACACTCATTTATCATTTTGGAGGTGGGATTCATTATGTATACCTGACACGGACTTTTGTTGGATTTGTCACTTATCACTTTGTATTTTGACACAGACTTTTTTACTTGATAATTTGTTTTGTCACGTTTTTGCACAAGGAATTTATCACGTTCATTTATGAGGTATATGTTTGATATATTTGTTGGATATACACTTTTTATACATATGTATTAATAATTTTGCTTTCACAGTACACTTATTTTGCACAGCGCAAATACCACCATTTATTCGTATTAGAGCTCTTACTAAGGGCTTAAAGCTGAAATCTGAGTTAAAAAAACTATGAAATAAATACAAGAGCCAAGTGTATTTTTACTTGAATCTTGCTTTCCTTTGGGTAATTTTTTTTTTTTTTTTTAGATCTATGCTGCTCTCTCTTCTTGTGCAAGGTGGCGTCATCTTTCTTCAAGCTAGATCTCTTAGATTGTTGAGAAGCCTATATCTCATGGTAAGGTGATCCTGCACTGATGGAGGACATCACCCCCTGTGCTGTGGAAGTCAGGGATAGATAAGTATATTGTCTAACTATTCCCCACCACAATGTTGTAGGGAGGAGGGGCACCTTGAATAAGTGGATCTTGCCACTGAGGTGGAAGGTCCTCATTAACATGATCCTGCACTATGCTGCGGCTCCTTCTCCTGAAATTTACGCTACTCAGCGTTGCCAGGGATCCTGCTGGCAGGAGGAAGTCATCACCCCCTGCACTAAGGAATTCAAGGAGAGCTAAGTATATTGTCTAACTATTCCCCACCACAATGTTTTAGAGAGGAGGGGCACCTTGAATAAGTGGATCTTGCCACTGAGGTGGAAGGTCCTCATTAAATCAACAAATAAGAGAGATTTATTGTTAGGGTTTATGTTGTGTATACTGTAATATATACTGTATAATGTTTGTCAACCTCTACACAACACTGTGATTTGTATTCTGGATCACTAGAGAAATAGTCTTTGAGATGGAGAACTGGGAGCTCCTTTAATTGGTTAGGCATGGGGTCGCACCACACATATCTTTGACCTTAGTCCCTTGTGTAAGCTCCAACCAGATTAACTTGAGGGAAAATACGCATAGACTGCAAGACAATTTCAAACCAACTCAACCAACCATAAAATCTATTAGCTGAAAAAGTTCAAGTAGATGTAAACCCAAAAACTAAAATATCATATAAACTTTAACATGTTAATGTAATTTCAAAAGTCATTTTCGATCTTTTCAAATCAGCAGCTTTTGGTAAATAATTCCTGGTGATCCTGCAATGAAGGTCCTTGCTTAGACACTTAATCTTAAAGTGTGACAACACTCTGCCTCCCAACTGTACAACTGTCACTGGAGCTTCCAACAGAGCATGGTCCACTGTTGTCACTATAAGAAAACCAAAAGCAGTGACTGTAAGCTGGAATTATTCTATGTTGCAGGTATATAATTATAATTCAAATAGTACCTGATAGTGTGATTTTACTCACCGACTCACGCACTTATGCCCCGTACACAGGGTCGGACATTGATCGGACATTCCGACAACAAAATCCTAGGATTTTTTCCGACGGATGTTGGCTCAAACTTGTCTTGCATACACATGGTCACACAAAGTTGTTGGAAAATCCGATCATTCTGAACGCGGTGACGTAAAACACGTACGCCAGGACTATAAACGGGGCAGTAGCCAATAGCTTTTATCTCTTTATTTATTCTGAGCATGCGTGGCACTTTGTGCGTCGGATTTGTGTACACACGATCGGAAATTCCGACAACGGATTTTGTTGTCGGAAAATTTTATAGCCTGCTCTCAAACTTTGTGTGTCAGAAAATCCGATGGAAAAAGTCAGATGGAGCCCACACACGGTCGGAATTTCCGACAACACGCTCCGATCGCACATTTTCCATCGGAAAATCTGACCGTGTGTACAGGGCATTAGAATGGAGTTATCAGAATCAGGTCTAGAGAAATCCAATATGCTTCTATATACAGTTGTGCTCATAAGTTTACATACCCTAGCAGAATTTATGATTTCTTGGCCATTTTTTCAGAGAATATGAATGATAACACAAAAATTTTTCTTTCACTCATAGTTAGTGTTTGACTGAAGCCATTTATTATCAGTCAACTGTGTTTACTCTTTTTAAATCATAATGGCAACAGAAACTACCCAAATGACCCTGATCAAAAGTTTACATACCCCAGTTCTTAATACCGTGTATTACCCCCTTTAACATCAATGACAGATTGAAGTCTTTTGTGGTATTTGTGGATGAGGCTCTTTATCTTCTAAGATGGTAACGCTGCCTATTCCTCTTGGCAAAAAGCCTCCAGTTCCTGTAAATTCTTGGGCTGTCTTGCGTGAACTGCACGTTTGAGATCTCCCCAGAGTGGCTCAATGATATTGAGGTCAGGAGACTGAGATGGCCACTCCAGAACCTTCACTTTATTCTGCTGTAGCCAATGACAGGTTGACTTGTCCTTGTGCTTTGGATCATTGTGATATTGGAATGGCCAAGCACGTTCCATGTGCAGCTTCCTGGCTGATGAATAGTTACATAGTTAATCAGGTTGAAAAAAGCCACAAGTCCATATAGTTCAACCATAAAAATAAATAAATAAAAAATAATATCATACAATCCCATATACCCAATTCTATACCCACAGTTGATCCAGAGGAAGGCAAAAAACCCCAGCAAAGCATGATCCAATTTGCTACAGCAGGGGAAAAAATTCCTTCCTGATCTCCGAGAGGCAATCAGATATTCCCTGGATCAACTTTACCTATAAATATTAGTACCCAGTTATATTATGTACATTTAGGAAAGAATCCAGGCCTTTCTTAAAGCAATCTACTCAGCTGGCTCCATCTACAAACTGATCTTTCCAAGCCTGTAGACATTACCTTACACATGAGCTGTGTGTGGGGAACTATATTGAACGCTTTTGCAAAATCCAAGTATACTGCGTCCACATCCATCCCTCTGTCCAAGGTTTTACACACCTCCACATAAAAAAAATCAGATTTGTTTGACAACTTCTGTCTTTCATGCTGTCTGTTGCCCCAAATATTTTTTTCCATCCAGCAAGAACTCAGTATATACTGAGAGTGAGCGGGGATACAGTATATACAGAGAGAGAGAGCGGGATACAGTATATACAGAGACAGAGAGCGGATAAAGTATATACAGAGAGAGGGGGGATACAGTATATACAGATAGAGAGAGGGGAGATACAGTATATACAAAGAGAGAGGGGGTACAGTATATACAGAGAGAGAGGGGGGTACAGTATATACAGAGAAAGATGGATACAGTATATACAGAGAGAGAGAGATGGATACAGTATATACAGAGAGAGGAGGATACAGTAAATACAGAGAGAGAGGGAGTACAGTATATACAGAAAGAGAGGGGGTACAGTATATACAGAGATAGAGAGGGGGTACAGTATTTACAGACAGAGGGGGGTACAGTATATACAGACAGAGGGGGGTACAGTATATACAGAGAGAGGCGGGTACAGTATATACAGAGAGAGGGGGCACAGTATATACAGAGAGAGAGATGGATACAGTATATACAGAGAGAGAGGGGGGATACAGTATATACAGAGAGAGGGGGTACAGTATATACAGAGATAGAGAGGGGGTACAGTATATACAGAGGGGGTACAGTATATACAGAGAGAGGGGGTACAGTATAGACAGAGAGAGGGGGCACAGTATTTACAGAGAGAGAGGGGGGGGCACAGTATATACAGAGAAAGATGGGAGATACAGTATATACAGAGAGCGGGGCACAGTATATACAGAGAGAAAGAGGGGGGCACAGTATATACAGAGAGAAAGAGGGGGCACAGTATATACAGAGAGAGAGGGGGGATACAGTATATACAGAGAGTGAGGGGATATACAGTATATTCAAAGAGAAAAGAAGATACAGTATACAGAGCGAGAGGGGGTACAGTATATACAGAGAGAGGGGGAGATACAGTATATACAGAGAGAGAGAGAAATACAGTATATAGAGAAATATATAATTGTATAATTATATATAGTATCAATAAATGTATTGAAAAGTATATTCTCTATCTTATCTTCTTAACATTTGTTAGTCATATCCCAAAAAATCTCATGTTCAAAATGTGATAAATAATGTATATATCATAGAATCTTTCCATAAACACATATTACATACACTGCATATATTATTTGAGGAAAATATGCTTATAAAATAGTTTACAATTTGTCAATAAAAAAAAAAAAAAAAAAAAAGTACGTCCCCGGATTTCATTTTAAAAACCTGGTCACCTTGGCATAAGGACCAGAGAATTTGTGGCATTAAGGAGAAGGATCATTATTGGTTGGCAACCCTCCTTGACCACCGTAATAAAGGGAAAGTCTCGGTACTCATCCCGTCCTCACAGAGGGAGCAGAGGATGAAATATCTTGAGGACAGGAGGGCGCAGCTGTCCACAGACTTCGTTGCCTGGCTGACATTTGTAAAAATGAATAAGTCCTAGATTAGCAGCAGCTATTAAGCCCCAGATGTCACTGATCTAAGTGTTATTGGGATCGCAAATCTCTGCAAGACTGTCTGGGCTGCCTAGCTTTGTGGGTGTTGATTTTTCTTCAAGTAATTGAACTCTGCGAAAGAGACACCAGACTTTATCTAAAAAAAAAAGCTAATCTTAGCCTGAGTGTACTATAATTTGGCTTCTTCACTTAAGGCTTGCTCAATGTGCTGCAAAACAATGTTATTTCCATCAAAAAGTCTGCTAAAGAGAAACCAGAATATATGCCAAAAATCGCAGAGTGCACTATATTGGGCTCTCCAAGCCACTGTTTAATAAATAAAGAAAACTTTAAGGGAAAATCAATTTAAATGTAATTTTTTTTCTTTATAAATGTCAGTTTTGCTGCAGCAAAACTACGGTACAGATGCGCCACTTTATAGGCAGACTAAGGGGACCCCAATGCACTATATTTAAAGGAATTTTATATTTTTTATTGATTCACTTTAAGCATCATTAAAATCACTGCTCCTGTAAAAATTATCTTTTAAAAAAAAAGTTTGCATTGATACAAGTCCACCATGTTCTGATGCAAACCAAACTGTTGGGTGTTCAGCCCAACTCTAGTTGTAAAGGATGGCCTATGTGTGAGCCTCCAGAGGTATAAGGACCATTATTTGCTATGTACTGGTGAGTACATCTGCCATGTCCACAGCACTGATTTAATACCTAGTGACAGAACACAATTTGGTCAGTTACTTTCCATTAAAACAGGACCTTCGGTTGTTACTTTATTGTCTGTTTGCATTCTTTTAACAATAGCTCCATTGTATTATGTTCATAAATAATTTAGTTACTTGGGTCCACCCGATGAGGGAAGTTTGTATGGATGCTATTCTTACAATTCTTGATGCAAAAATCTTTGTGGCTAAATCCACCACCCATCCTTGATGGATGGTATTGTGGATCTAATCATAATGGTGATCTTGTCTTTAAAGGGGTTGTAAAGGCTATTTTTTTAAAAATAAAAATAACAGACATGTTATACTTGCCTGCTCTGTGCAAGGGTTTTGCACAAAGCAGCTCCGATCCTCCTCTTCTGGGGTGCCACATGGAAAGGCGCTTTTCATGTGTGCACTCATATGGGCTCGCTCTTAAGTCCCACTGCTGCATCCATTGACACAGACAGTGGAACTCAGCCCCACCCCATGCTCCTGTGTCACTGGATTTGATTGACAGCAGTGGGAGCCAATGGCTCCCACTGCCATCAATCTGTCCAATGAGGAGAAAGACAGTGGCTGGAGCCACTGGTCTCGTGCACATTGCTGGATCGGATCGGGCTAGGGTAATGGAGGGGTCTGGGGGGAGAGCTGTAGCACAGAAGGTTTTTTACCTTAGGTGACAAAACTTTGAGACTTTACACTCAAAGTTTAGTCATGTACAGTATATAGAAAAATGTGTGTTATCGCTTGTGCTTTGTACAATACAGAAAATTGTTGGGAACATACAAGTGGGTCTTGTCACAAGCATATTTTATTTAATAATTAAGCCTCATACTCACAGATTTTCTGCAGATTTTTGTCTTCAGATTTACCATATAATATGAGGTCAAACCTTTATGCCCCGTACACAGGGTCGGATTTTCCGATGGAAAATGTCCGATCGGAGCATGTTGTCGGACATTCTGACCGTGTGTGGGCTCCATCGGACATTTTGCATCAGATTTTCCGACACACAAAGTTTGAGAGCAGGCTATAAAATTTTCCGACAACAAAATCCGATCGCGTCAATTCCGACTGTGTGTGTGGCCAGTTCCGACGCACAAAATGCCACGCATGCTCAGAAGAAATTCCAAGACGGAACAGCTTGGTCGGGTAAAATTAGCGTTCGGTATGGATACAGCACTTTCGTCACGGTGCAATTTTAAAAATGGTTTAATACAGCGCACTCTCTTCTTCTTTATAATGTGAGAAGAATGGAGTAGTTTTGCTGCTCATATTCACACAGACTTCTCACAAACTTCTTTCTTTAATATTTATTGGGATTCCCTCAATATATTTTGATTTGTCACATCTGACAAAATTATTTTTGGGTTGTTTTATGTATTTTTATTTTTTTAAAGGCAGATTTTTTAAAAAAATTTTTAGGTTTGTATTTTTTTCAAGGCTGATCTTTGTTTTATTTTCTTTTTAGTTTTATTCCAGAATATTTTTGTGTGTGTTTTGTGTGTCAAGTTACCACAACACCATTGATATCTTATATTATTGAATCTCAAGGAGATTGTTTGGTGTTGGTGTCCCTTGTTAATTTCACATTGTATTTTTGAAATGTACCTGAATCCTCACCAACAAACTGTCCTTTTTGAAGGAAAACACACATAGGCAAGTATAATTTATTATTTATTATTATTATTTTATAATTAGCGAAGCCTTGAATCCCCAGGGCAGACATCAATTATTTCACATCAAAATTGGTGGCCTGAGGAGTCCTTATCTAAGGGAGTGTAGTCTGGTCCAGAAGTCCAAGAGATCCGGAAAGCAGCAGATGACATCTGTGTCCCCAGGCTGTGGTACTACAAGAGGCTGCATCTTTTGCCAGACCAGACTGGACCCAGGGTCATCACTTTCTGGTCTTCTTTCCATGCTTCCTTCCTGGCTGTGGCTCTGCTGTTGGAGATGTGGCAGGAGGAGGAGTAGGACCTGGAGGAGAAGGACTAGTAGGACCTGGAGGAGAAGGAGGAGGAGTAGTAGGACCTGGAGCAGGACCATGTGTGAGGTCACAAATGTGGGTAGCAGATGTTATTTCGCCCCTCAAGCGCTTATTGAGAGCTTCCAAAATTAATGACTCACACATGAGTTGTTGGCCCTCCTCCATTCGCTGCATTTTACAGGCAATTATGCCAGCAAAGTTCTCCTCCACAGTGTGGGGGGCTCTCAGGGCCTCTGTAGCCTTCCAAAAGAGGCCTATGGCAGCCTCCTCCAGGGTACTCCTCTTTCTGCCACTTTCTCTTTGCAGGTGTAGGGGAGGGACCTGGAGATCAGGCAGCCTGCTCGGCCCGGCCACCTCCTGGCTGGTACTTCCCTGTGTATGAAAAAGGGACATGGTTTTAATTTTTGCTTCATCAATCACAATCATAAATTAGTACTCCAAACTAACATCTAGTTAACATCATTGATTGGACAACCTAAAATATTTAGAAGAATGCTATACCTGGCTCAATCTGGGCTCCTCCACATGTTGCTGCCTGGAAGGCCCAGGTTGGGCGTCAGAAGCCTCAGCTGGGGTGGAAGGAAGCGTGGAAGGAAGACTGGAGAGTGATGCTCCGGGTTCAGTCTGACCTGCCAGAAAATGCAGCCTGTCATAGTACCACATCCTGGGGACATAAATGTCATCTGCTGCTCCAGATATCTGTGAATCCTGGACCTTCTTGTGCTCCCTTAGATATGTACTCCTCAGGCCACCAATTAGGATCTTCAAATAGGTCATGTCTGCCGTGGGGATCACCTGCTTCACAAATTCCAGCAATTGATCCAGCGCTGCCTTCCTCTTTGTTTGGTTCTTATAATGTGGGTGGTTTGCAATGGGGGGGAAAGCGAACTTAGGACTTTAAATGGGACGCAAGGGAAAGTTTGCGCCCCCATCCTTAATGACATGAAAAAGAGGGGGGAAGGTTGGGACTTTAAATGAGGTGCGCATGATGCAGCCCAATCACACTCACAGAGGTGCAAACATATGTATGTTTATTAAGGACCAATGATCAACATGGCATAAAAACGCATTGCATACATTAAACATAAAATCGCATATAGACAATAAATCTATGTATATACAATCATAGGACATGGGTAGGTACAATTATGCATCTTAATCCCCCAAGCAAGATAAAAGTCATGTGAAGTAAAAAACATCTGAAAATTGATCAATGTATGTTTGATGCATCAAAGGTAGGCCCGACGCTGCGTTTCATGGACTTCAATCCACTCTTCAGGAGCCGGATGCATCTAAATTCTATAAAAAATGTATGAAAAGCAATATAGTTTCAGGGTCTAACAAGATCAGCAGAAAAGGGGGAAATTTGGACATAATGGGCCATGCCAAAAAGGTTACTCACATGATAGCCAAAACTGGGACCGTGCGACAAAAAGCCAGGGGTGAGCCATGGAGCCTGGCCCGGGAGCTGAGAGGGGGACCTTGAACAAGGAACACCGGACCGTACACACCAACACCCCGCAATGGAGGGGACTTCTATAATGTAGGAAATATATAAAATGTATCTATGATGATATAGGTAACAAAAAACGAGATGATATAAGCTGCAGATATCACCAAGGTGATTGAAAAACGCACCTGGAAGATTGCCTTGAAAGATACATGTGGTGTTTGAAGCCACATGGATGGAAGAGGATCAGGGTTGCATAGGTTGTATCAGTACCATCTCTGAATGCCATGGAGCAGGGAGTGAGATGCAGCCCCAGCATTGAACGTCAGCTCCCCCTCAGCGTCACGCAGGCACGACACAGTGGAGCAAAACCTCAGCGAACGCCAGAGAAGCTCACCACATGTCAGCCCAGCTGATATACCGGACATCTGTGTGTGCGACGCCCAACCAAGGAGGTCACATGCACAGTGCCGGGGGCGTGGCGCCGATGCAAGGTGGAAAAGATCCGCCCAGCCACTCACCCCCAACCCTGTGGAGGGGAGATAGGAGGGCGGACACCAGCATGCATCGCAGCTCCCGGGAGACAGGACATCCGTCCACCCACCGACAATGAGTCACACAGACCCAATCTGGCCACAGGGAGTAAAAAATATATAAAGTAGTAAAAAAATCAATATATGTGAACTGTCAATGCAAAGAACGTTCCATATCAAGCATGCTGAATTACGGCCGGACCCAGTAGGAATCCGCCATAAGAGAGCGATGGGCTACAATCATGAGCACCTCCATCCCTAATCAGTGCAAGCAATGGGGGGGAAAGCGAACTTAGGACTTTAAATGGGACGCAAGGGAAAGTTTGCGCCCCCATCCTTAATGACATGAAAAAGAGGGGGGAAGGTTGGGACTTTAAATGAGGTGCGCATGATGCAGCCCAATCACACTCACAGAGGTGCAAACATATGTATGTTTATTAAGGACCAATGATCAACATGGCATAAAAACGCATTGCATACATTAAACATAAAATCGCATATAGACAATAAATCTATGTATATACAATCATAGGACATGGGTAGGTACAATTATGCATCTTAATCCCCCAAGCAAGATAAAAGTCATGTGAAGTAAAAAACATCTGAAAATTGATCAATGTATGTTTGATGCATCAAAGGTAGGCCCGACGCTGCGTTTCATGGACTTCAATCCACTCTTCAGGAGCCGGATGCATCTAAATTCTATAAAAAATGTATGAAAAGCAATATAGTTTCAGGGTCTAACAAGATCAGCAGAAAAGGGGGAAATTTGGACATAATGGGCCATGCCAAAAAGGTTACTCACATGATAGCCAAAACTGGGACCGTGCGACAAAAAGCCAGGGGTGAGCCATGGAGCCTGGCCCGGGAGCTGAGAGGGGGACCTTGAACAAGGAACACCGGACCGTACACACCAACACCCCGCAATGGAGGGGACTTCTATAATGTAGGAAATATATAAAATGTATCTATGATGATATAGGTAACAAAAAACGAGATGATATAAGCTGCAGATATCACCAAGGTGATTGAAAAACGCACCTGGAAGATTGCCTTGAAAGATACATGTGGTGTTTGAAGCCACATGGATGGAAGAGGATCAGGGTTGCATAGGTTGTATCAGTACCATCTCTGAATGCCATGGAGCAGGGAGTGAGATGCAGCCCCAGCATTGAACGTCAGCTCCCCCTCAGCGTCACGCAGGCACGACACAGTGGAGCAAAACCTCAGCGAACGCCAGAGAAGCTCACCACATGTCAGCCCAGCTGATATACCGGACATCTGTGTGTGCGACGCCCAACCAAGGAGGTCACATGCACAGTGCCGGGGGCGTGGCGCCGATGCAAGGTGGAAAAGATCCGCCCAGCCACTCACCCCCAACCCTGTGGAGGGGAGATAGGAGGGCGGACACCAGCATGCATCGCAGCTCCCGGGAGACAGGACATCCGTCCACCCACCGACAATGAGTCACACAGACCCAATCTGGCCACAGGGAGTAAAAAATATATAAAGTAGTAAAAAAATCAATATATGTGAACTGTCAATGCAAAGAACGTTCCATATCAAGCATGCTGAATTACGGCCGGACCCAGTAGGAATCCGCCATAAGAGAGCGATGGGCTACAATCATGAGCACCTCCATCCCTAATCAGTGCAAGCAATGGGGGGGAAAGCGAACTTAGGACTTTAAATGGGACGCAAGGGAAAGTTTGCGCCCCCATCCTTAATGACATGAAAAAGAGGGGGGAAGGTTGGGACTTTAAATGAGGTGCGCATGATGCAGCCCAATCACACTCACAGAGGTGCAAACATATGTATGTTTATTAAGGACCAATGATCAACATGGCATAAAAACGCATTGCATACATTAAACATAAAATCGCATATAGACAATAAATCTATGTATATACAATCATAGGACATGGGTAGGTACAATTATGCATCTTAATCCCCCAAGCAAGATAAAAGTCATGTGAAGTAAAAAACATCTGAAAATTGATCAATGTATGTTTGATGCATCAAAGGTAGGCCCGACGCTGCGTTTCATGGACTTCAATCCACTCTTCAGGAGCCGGATGCATCTAAATTCTATAAAAAATGTATGAAAAGCAATCCACTCCTGAAGAGTGGATTGAAGTCCATGAAACGCAGCGTCGGGCCTACCTTTGATGCATCAAACATACATTGATCAATTTTCAGATGTTTTTTACTTCACATGACTTTTATCTTGCTTGGGGGATTAAGATGCATAATTGTACCTACCCATGTCCTATGATTGTATATACATAGATTTATTGTCTATATGCGATTTTATGTTTAATGTATGCAATGCGTTTTTATGCCATGTTGATCATTGGTCCTTAATAAACATACATATGTTTGCACCTCTGTGAGTGTGATTGGGCTGCATCATGCGCACCTCATTTAAAGTCCCAACCTTCCCCCCTCTTTTTCATGTCATTAAGGATGGGGGCGCAAACTTTCCCTTGCGTCCCATTTAAAGTCCTAAGTTCGCTTTCCCCCCCATTGCTTGCACTGATTAGGGATGGAGGTGCTCATGATTGTAGCCCATCGCTCTCTTATGGCGGATTCCTACTGGGTCCGGCCGTAATTCAGCATGCTTGATATGGAACGTTCTTTGCATTGACAGTTCACATATATTGATTTTTTTACTACTTTATATATTTTTTACTCCCTGTGGCCAGATTGGGTCTGTGTGACTCATTGTCGGTGGGTGGACGGATGTCCTGTCTCCCGGGAGCTGCGATGCATGCTGGTGTCCGCCCTCCTATCTCCCCTCCACAGGGTTGGGGGTGAGTGGCTGGGCGGATCTTTTCCACCTTGCATCGGCGCCACGCCCCCGGCACTGTGCATGTGACCTCCTTGGTTGGGCGTCGCACACACAGATGTCCGGTATATCAGCTGGGCTGACATGTGGTGAGCTTCTCTGGCGTTCGCTGAGGTTTTGCTCCACTGTGTCGTGCCTGCGTGACGCTGAGGGGGAGCTGACGTTCAATGCTGGGGCTGCATCTCACTCCCTGCTCCATGGCATTCAGAGATGGTACTGATACAACCTATGCAACCCTGATCCTCTTCCATCCATGTGGCTTCAAACACCACATGTATCTTTCAAGGCAATCTTCCAGGTGCGTTTTTCAATCACCTTGGTGATATCTGCAGCTTATATCATCTCGTTTTTTGTTACCTATATCATCATAGATACATTTTATATATTTCCTACATTATAGAAGTCCCCTCCATTGCGGGGTGTTGGTGTGTACGGTCCGGTGTTCCTTGTTCAAGGTCCCCCTCTCAGCTCCCGGGCCAGGCTCCATGGCTCACCCCTGGCTTTTTGTCGCACGGTCCCAGTTTTGGCTATCATGTGAGTAACCTTTTTGGCATGGCCCATTATGTCCAAATTTCCCCCTTTTCTGCTGATCTTGTTAGACCCTGAAACTATATTGCTTTTCATACATTTTTTATAGAATTTAGATGCATCCGGCTCCTGAAGAGTGGATTGAAGTCCATGAAACGCAGCGTCGGGCCTACCTTTGATGCATCAAACATACATTGATCAATTTTCAGATGTTTTTTACTTCACATGACTTTTATCTTGCTTGGGGGATTAAGATGCATAATTGTACCTACCCATGTCCTATGATTGTATATACATAGATTTATTGTCTATATGCGATTTTATGTTTAATGTATGCAATGCGTTTTTATGCCATGTTGATCATTGGTCCTTAATAAACATACATATGTTTGCACCTCTGTGAGTGTGATTGGGCTGCATCATGCGCACCTCATTCAAAGTCCCAACCTTCCCCCCTCTTTTTCATGTCATTAAGGATGGGGGCGCAAACTTTCCCTTGCGTCCCATTTAAAGTCCTAAGTTCGCTTTCCCCCCCATTGCTTGCACTGATTAGGGATGGAGGTGCTCATGATTGTAGCCCATCGCTCTCTTATGGCGGATTCCTACTGGGTCCGGCCGTAATTCAGCATGCTTGATATGGAACGTTCTTTGCATTGACAGTTCACATATATTGATTTTTTTACTACTTTATATATTTTTTACTCCCTGTGGCCAGATTGGGTCTGTGTGACTCATTGTCGGTGGGTGGACGGATGTCCTGTCTCCCGGGAGCTGCGATGCATGCTGGTGTCCGCCCTCCTATCTCCCCTCCACAGGGTTGGGGGTGAGTGGCTGGGCGGATCTTTTCCACCTTGCATCGGCGCCACGCCCCCGGCACTGTGCATGTGACCTCCTTGGTTGGGCGTCGCACACACAGATGTCCGGTATATCAGCTGGGCTGACATGTGGTGAGCTTCTCTGGCGTTCGCTGAGGTTTTGCTCCACTGTGTCGTGCCTGCGTGACGCTGAGGGGGAGCTGACGTTCAATGCTGGGGCTGCATCTCACTCCCTGCTCCATGGCATTCAGAGATGGTACTGATACAACCTATGCAACCCTGATCCTCTTCCATCCATGTGGCTTCAAACACCACATGTATCTTTCAAGGCAATCTTCCAGGTGCGTTTTTCAATCACCTTGGTGATATCTGCAGCTTATATCATCTCGTTTTTTGTTACCTATATCATCATAGATACATTTTATATATTTCCTACATTATAGAAGTCCCCTCCATTGCGGGGTGTTGGTGTGTACGGTCCGGTGTTCCTTGTTCAAGGTCCCCCTCTCAGCTCCCGGGCCAGGCTCCATGGCTCACCCCTGGCTTTTTGTCGCACGGTCCCAGTTTTGGCTATCATGTGAGTAACCTTTTTGGCATGGCCCATTATGTCCAAATTTCCCCCTTTTCTGCTGATCTTGTTAGACCCTGAAACTATATTGCTTTTCATACATTTTTTATAGAATTTAGATGCATCCGGCTCCTGAAGAGTGGATTGAAGTCCATGAAACGCAGCGTCGGGCCTACCTTTGATGCATCAAACATACATTGATCAATTTTCAGATGTTTTTTACTTCACATGACTTTTATCTTGCTTGGGGGATTAAGATGCATAATTGTACCTACCCATGTCCTATGATTGTATATACATAGATTTATTGTCTATATGCGATTTTATGTTTAATGTATGCAATGCGTTTTTATGCCATGTTGATCATTGGTCCTTAATAAACATACATATGTTTGCACCTCTGTGAGTGTGATTGGGCTGCATCATGCGCACCTCATTTAAAGTCCCAACCTTCCCCCCTCTTTTTCATGTCATTAAGGATGGGGGCGCAAACTTTCCCTTGCGTCCCATTTAAAGTCCTAAGTTCGCTTTCCCCCCCATTGCTTGCACTGATTAGGGATGGAGGTGCTCATGATTGTAGCCCATCGCTCTCTTATGGCGGATTCCTACTGGGTCCGGCCGTAATTCAGCATGCTTGATATGGAACGTTCTTTGCATTGACAGTTCACATATATTGATTTTTTTACTACTTTATATATTTTTTACTCCCTGTGGCCAGATTGGGTCTGTGTGACTCATTGTCGGTGGGTGGACGGATGTCCTGTCTCCCGGGAGCTGCGATGCATGCTGGTGTCCGCCCTCCTATCTCCCCTCCACAGGGTTGGGGGTGAGTGGCTGGGCGGATCTTTTCCACCTTGCATCGGCGCCACGCCCCCGGCACTGTGCATGTGACCTCCTTGGTTGGGCGTCGCACACACAGATGTCCGGTATATCAGCTGGGCTGACATGTGGTGAGCTTCTCTGGCGTTCGCTGAGGTTTTGCTCCACTGTGTCGTGCCTGCGTGACGCTGAGGGGGAGCTGACGTTCAATGCTGGGGCTGCATCTCACTCCCTGCTCCATGGCATTCAGAGATGGTACTGATACAACCTATGCAACCCTGATCCTCTTCCATCCATGTGGCTTCAAACACCACATGTATCTTTCAAGGCAATCTTCCAGGTGCGTTTTTCAATCACCTTGGTGATATCTGCAGCTTATATCATCTCGTTTTTTGTTACCTATATCATCATAGATACATTTTATATATTTCCTACATTATAGAAGTCCCCTCCATTGCGGGGTGTTGGTGTGTACGGTCCGGTGTTCCTTGTTCAAGGTCCCCCTCTCAGCTCCCGGGCCAGGCTCCATGGCTCACCCCTGGCTTTTTGTCGCACGGTCCCAGTTTTGGCTATCATGTGAGTAACCTTTTTGGCATGGCCCATTATGTCCAAATTTCCCCCTTTTCTGCTGATCTTGTTAGACCCTGAAACTATATTGCTTTTCATACATTTTTTATAGAATTTAGATGCATCCGGCTCCTGAAGAGTGGATTGAAGTCCATGAAACGCAGCGTCGGGCCTACCTTTGATGCATCAAACATACATTGATCAATTTTCAGATGTTTTTCACTTCACATGACTTTTATCTTGCTTGGGGGATTAAGATGCATAATTGTACCTACCCATGTCCTATGATTGTATATACATAGATTTATTGTCTATATGCGATTTTATGTTTAATGTATGCAATGCGTTTTTATGCCATGTTGATCATTGGTCCTTAATAAACATACATATGTTTGCACCTCTGTGAGTGTGATTGGGCTGCATCATGCGCACCTCATTTAAAGTCCCAACCTTCCCCCCTCTTTTTCATGTCATTAAGGATGGGGGCGCAAACTTTCCCTTGCGTCCCATTTAAAGTCCTAAGTTCGCTTTCCCCCCCATTGCTTGCACTGATTAGGGATGGAGGTGCTCATGATTGTAGCCCATCGCTCTCTTATGGCGGATTCCTACTGGGTCCGGCCGTAATTCAGCATGCTTGATATGGAACGTTCTTTGCATTGACAGTTCACATATATTGATTTTTTTACTACTTTATATATTTTTTACTCCCTGTGGCCAGATTGGGTCTGTGTGACTCATTGTCGGTGGGTGGACGGATGTCCTGTCTCCCGGGAGCTGCGATGCATGCTGGTGTCCGCCCTCCTATCTCCCCTCCACAGGGTTGGGGGTGAGTGGCTGGGCGGATCTTTTCCACCTTGCATCGGCGCCACGCCCCCGGCACTGTGCATGTGACCTCCTTGGTTGGGCGTCGCACACACAGATGTCCGGTATATCAGCTGGGCTGACATGTGGTGAGCTTCTCTGGCGTTCGCTGAGGTTTTGCTCCACTGTGTCGTGCCTGCGTGACGCTGAGGGGGAGCTGACGTTCAATGCTGGGGCTGCATCTCACTCCCTGCTCCATGGCATTCAGAGATGGTACTGATACAACCTATGCAACCCTGATCCTCTTCCATCCATGTGGCTTCAAACACCACATGTATCTTTCAAGGCAATCTTCCAGGTGCGTTTTTCAATCACCTTGGTGATATCTGCAGCTTATATCATCTCGTTTTTTGTTACCTATATCATCATAGATACATTTTATATATTTCCTACATTATAGAAGTCCCCTCCATTGCGGGGTGTTGGTGTGTACGGTCCGGTGTTCCTTGTTCAAGGTCCCCCTCTCAGCTCCCGGGCCAGGCTCCATGGCTCACCCCTGGCTTTTTGTCGCACGGTCCCAGTTTTGGCTATCATGTGAGTAACCTTTTTGGCATGGCCCATTATGTCCAAATTTCCCCCTTTTCTGCTGATCTTGTTAGACCCTGAAACTATATTGCTTTTCATACATTTTTTATAGAATTTAGATGCATCCGGCTCCTGAAGAGTGGATTGAAGTCCATGAAACGCAGCGTCGGGCCTACCTTTGATGCATCAAACATACATTGATCAATTTTCAGATGTTTTTTACTTCACATGACTTTTATCTTGCTTGGGGGATTAAGATGCATAATTGTACCTACCCATGTCCTATGATTGTATATACATAGATTTATTGTCTATATGCGATTTTATGTTTAATGTATGCAATGCGTTTTTATGCCATGTTGATCATTGGTCCTTAATAAACATACATATGTTTGCACCTCTGTGAGTGTGATTGGGCTGCATCATGCGCACCTCATTTAAAGTCCCAACCTTCCCCCCTCTTTTTTAATGTGGGTGGTTTATCTCCCATAGACAAGGCAGCTCCCTGAACATGTCAATGAAGATTGCCATAAAGTCGGTATCATTCAAGATATCCATTTTCACTGCAAGACACAACACAAGACAAACCCTAATGTCAGGCAAAACTCTCCTAATCTTGTTACAATACAGGCCTCAATCTAGAAGCAGTATAGACTCAAGCTTGGCTCTTACCTTCGTTATCACGATCGGCGCCTCCGATACTCCTTCCTCCACTCACAGATCGTACGTAGTACGCACGCGTGTTACGCTTTATACACACTGCGCATGCGTGGAACTCTGCCCGCCCCTGATGTTCTTCCTAGTCTATTCCCCACCCCTTTTCGTTCGGCGCAGTGGGGGAAGAGCACATGGCGGAGACACAGCAGGTGCGTGCTAATTACAGCAACGAGGAGGAGGAGGAGGAAAGCCCGGAGCCGGAAACGTCCCGATCCAGGAGAAGATTTAAGGCCTCAAATATGTCCTTTGGGGAGATGTTGGAGATGATTAGACATCCTGAAGAAGGCCGACTATGATGGGAAGTATGGACCTTACCCCAACCCAAATGTCAGAAAGGCCAAGATCATGGCGAAAGTAGTCAAGAGTCTGCACCGGAATTTCGGGGTACGACGATCGAAAGATCAGCTCAGGAAGCGGTGGTCGGACCTGAAATTACGAGAACACAAGCAGTACAGGAAGTTCCGGAGAGTGCTGCAAAAAAGTAAGTAGTTGTCCTGTGTTCCTATTCTTTTTGTCTTTATTACCTTCGTGCTGCTCCATGTGCTTTTCTTAAGTGTTGTACAGTTTAAAATGGCAACTTTCATGTTCCTGGGCACATTATTCGTTCGTATCAAACATTTTTCTTTTGGCCTATAAAACACCATTGTTTTGGCCATATGCCTTTGCCCACATTTTTGAGGGCCTACTTGTATGAAAATAATTTGGTTGCGTAGATGTGTTTATTACTAGAATGAAATGCAAACTAGATTCTGTGTAAGGAGAGGACACTCAGCAGCTGGTTACACATCTGGACGCTGGAGCACTAGTGTGGGACACAAGAACACCCTTTTTATTAGGGGGCCCACACAGGTGCTCCAGTGTATACTATAGGGGGGTCTCCATCTGTGAAGCTTGTACAAGACAGGTAAAGTATTGAAGCTTGACAAAGGACACTCAAAATTCTACATCTTGGAACTCTGCCAAAATAGACAATTGTACACCACTTCCAAGCAATGTTTCCTATTTACAGTTCTGCCATCAAATATCTGTGTGCTAAGTATACCATTTTTGTTTTACATAGGGGAGAAAAGACTCGGAGGACACCCCTCATCCGAGGAGACCAGAGACTCCCCACTTCTGGAAGAAGGGGAAATACCCCAAAGACAAGAAGAGCAGGAGGAGGAAGACGTGGTGAAACTAGTCACAACAACAGGTGAGTGTCTGCGACCACAGGCTCAGGTAAAAGATGGATGCCGGCATATTTATAATACCTGTTTTTTTTGGTTTCTTTCTTTTTAGGTAATCGTGATGTTGTGGATCCAGGGCATTTCACCTCGGAAAGTGCACAGATCCTGATCGGGGAGATAATGGGGTGTAATTTAGCATTGGAAAACCTCAAGAAAAACATCAATGATGTTATTAAAAAAAATAAGAACATCATTGATGTTTTGGGGAGAGTTTAAAACCCCTCCAAATCCCTTAGTTTTTTTGTGTGCTACAATGTTAAAAATGTTTTAGCGATTTTTAGAAAATCAAAATTTTGAAGATGCACACAGTGTGTCAACCTGTGCTATCTGCCATCACGGGAGATCAATGGACGCGTTTTGGGGGTGCAACCCCTTCCTCAATAAAAAAGTAGCTGAGAGGAAGGGGTTGCACCCCCAAAACACGTCTTGTGATCCCCCGTGATGGCAGGTCGCACATGTTGACATTCGTAAATTGGTGTGCATCTTCAAAATTTGGCTTTTCCTGGGGTGACTTCACCCCATCTGAACGCAATATCAAACACAGTTCCTAAATACTCATGTCTGATATTGCCTTCAAGTTCTACCAAATGTGAACTTTGTAAGTTCAAAGATTTGTGTCTTTCTTGTTGTTTGGAAACATGCCTGTTTTATCTTAAATGGACATTTCAATTTTTTCTAATGCCACCCCAAAAATTGTTATACAACAAACATGTTGGTTTGTTTTAAAAAACCTTTTCTAAATGCACATGTGATTGTGCTGGTATTAAAAAGAGTGTTAATCAAGAATGTGTGGATTATTGTCTCAACGCTACTGTCACGTACCTTACAGCAGAGTCTGAATGTTGAGGGAGGCCTCTCGCACGGTTCCGGTCCTGACACCCCTGGTAGTGAGGACAGGGAGCGTCAGGGCACAGAAGGGTGCAGGTGCCTGCGGTTGGAGAACTGGAACTCGGAGATTCGGGATCCTCCGGAGACTGATGGAAGAATGGTCAGCAGAACTGTTAGTAGAAGCCTGGCAGGTGTGGGTTCAGGAACAACTGCAACGTCAGGTCAGACAAAGGATGGCAACGGGCTGGCAGTGAGGTATCCAAAACAGAAGGCAAGTTCATGGTCAAGGTCAGGTAGAGGTCGGCAACGGGCAGGCAGCGAGGTACAAAGTCAGGACGGCAGAGCCGTAGTAGATAGTCCAAGCCAGCCAGAGTCGGTATAATCAGCAAGGTAGGTAGCAGACAAGGGAGATCCGAGAGAGTAGTCAGGAAGCCGGGTAGTCAGGAGCAAGGTAACAGGTCACACAGATATCAGGAAATCAGGAACTAGCTGAAGACGATCCAGCACTAGTGTCAGGCAAGGACCTCGTTTATATGTGGCGCCGAACGCCGGTTTGGTGGACGTGAACGTGCGTGCGTGAGAACGTACACACGCTCGTATGGCTGTGCGGGTGCGTGCACACATTCGTACGGATGCGTGGTTGTGCACGTTCGATCAGGAACTCGCTCGTATCTGTCGGGGACACCGTGCATGGCCGTTAGACGCTGCTGCATGGAGACGGAAGCTAGTGCTGTGAGTTCTCTGACAGCTACATCACTTTTGCGGTGCTCTCATTGCTGCTTTCTGTGACAATGGGGGTTATTTCCTAAGGGCAAATCCACTTTGCACTACAAGTGCAGTTTCAAGTGCACTTGTAGTGCAAAGTGTCTTTGCCTTTAGTAAATAACACCCGACAGTGCTTTGTAAGGTTACACAATCACGCCATTTTTAGGACTCACCACATTTCTGTCAGGGTCAGCTAAAACAAACACAAGCAGTAAAAATTTGCTTAATTTTTTTTTTTATTTGATCAAGGTTTCACAAATTGTCTGGCATATTGATGGCCCCCCTACCCGCAAAGAATTCAAGTTATCTTAGCCGAACATCACAGGCACTCAGGGAGGGCAAGCCAGGACGGCCACTTTCAAGCGCCGTCAGGGTTGTTTCATTTATTATTCCGGCCTCAGGTCCAACTGAGCCAGCGTAGTTGTCAGAATGTTGCCGTAAAAAGTTATGTAGAACACAGCACGCCAGGATTATATGATTCAGTTTATACTCCGCCATATGGATGGGTGTAAGAAATAGGCGGAACCGGCTGACCATGATTCCAAATTTGTTCTCCACCACTCTTCTGGCTCTGGCCAGCCAGTAATTAAAAACCCTCTGGTCCGGGGTGAGGGTCCTCATCGGGAATGGCCGCATACGGTGGTCCCCCAGCGCAAAGGCTTCATCCGCAACGAAGACAAATGGGAGTCCTTCCACGTCTTTTGGAGGTGGCAAGTCCAAGCTGCCATTCTGGAGACGCCTGTAAAACTCCGTCTGGGCGATTACTCCACCATCGGACATCCGGCCATTCTTCCCCACGTCCACATACAGTAACTCATAGTTAGCTGACACCACCGCCAACATCACAATACTATTGAACCCCTTATAATTATAATAGTATGACCCCGAGTTGGGTGGTGGGACGATGTGGATGTGTTTCCCATCAATTGACCCTCTGCAGTTAGGAAAGTCCCACCGCTGGGCAAAGTGGGAGGCCACAGTCTGCCATTCCTGTGGCGTGGAAGGAAACTGTGGAGGGAAAAAAACAAAAATTAGTCTTTTTGCACATGAAAACATGGAAAGCAGATTAGACACAAACATTCTTGGCCAACATCAAGATAACATTTATTAAGGGAAATTTTACAACAACAAAGTATAAGGTACACCTATCATATTCCCCCTCCCCCCCACCCTCTCATGGGCCATTTCTAACATTATAGGGGGGGGAGCTCTTGGACAGGTGACCCTCTCCACTTCATTGAGAGATGAATGCCTAAATAATGTGTATTACTTGGAACAGCCCCTCCTTAGTTACACTATTGGCAGCCCAATGGACAGGTAAGAAGTGTCATAATACAAAGATATAAATACACATTGTACACATTTGAGCACATTTGGACATTCTGCTATTACCTAGCAAGATAATAATAGTCTAAAAAAAATTTAAACAGTACCATTGGAAAGTTTACAGGCAGGCCCTTGCACTACATGCTTTGGGGAATTCATCCAAAAATCTGACCACAAAAGAGATGGGTATAGTGTGTATGGGTTTGGCAAAGTCAGCAGATAGATGATTGAGGATAAATAGATAATTGTTAGCAGGTGACTTAGCAGTTGGGGGGGAGGGAGGGTTAAAAATGATTTGGGGACACCCAAAAAAAAAGCCTCTGGCACTCTGCCTGAATTTAAAGCACAAATCACATTTAAGAACATTTTAGGGGGTGTTTGGGGTAAAGCACTACTATGGAGCTGACAAAATACATTGTTAAGTAACTACATGAGGTGAATATAGGGCCAGGAGAACATGCTGGGGAGGTTAGTGAAGGCAAATATGTATGAAGGACTAAAAAAATAATTACATAAAAATCCAGCATGCATGAGGACAAAGGGGACATTCACAGCATATTACAATCATGGTAATTAGGAAATGAGGAAAGAAATACAATATATTAGCAAACATTATATACAATAAAATGTGATATTAAAGAATAAAAAACTTACCTTCATATACTCCTTCTGCAGGACCTGGATGATGGCAGAACAGGTCTCTGGGATAATGATCCCTAGAGCCTGGGGGGAGATGCCTGTCGAGAACTTGAGGTCCTGCAGACTTCTCCCCGTCGCCAAGTACCGCAGGGTGGCGACTAGCCTCTGCTCCGGAGTGATGGCCTGCCTCATGCAGGTATCCTGCCTGCTGATATAGGGGGTCAGCGAAGCCAACAAACGGTGAAATACGGGGTCCGTCATCCAGAGAAAGTTCCTGAAATCATCAGGATTATTCTCACGGATCTCGCAGAGCAAAGGCATATGACAGAACTGGTCACGCTGAAGCAACCAATTCTTGGTCCATGAACTCCTCCCCACCCTGTTCATGGACTGGACTTGTGTCAAGGTCAGGACCCCAACACCAAGCCCCTGCACAGCACGAACTCTACGAGGAGTACGTATACGCAACATGGCTAGAAAACGGTCGGCTGCTCAGAACGCAGTAACAGAACGTACTGAAGAACAGCAAGGCCTGTGAAGAGCGACCTGAAAAACAGCAACGAGCGGACAAGATCACACAGAGAACTCCAATACGAACTGACTGCATGCACTGAAGAGCAGATACAAACTCACAAGCACAAACTGAACCGCAGAAAACGATCTGAAAGCCACGAGTCTGAAAAAGCGCGAATCGTCTCTCACCAAACTTTTACTAACACGAGATTAGCAAAAGGAGCCCAAAGGGTGCCGCGCTTGGTTCTGAACTGGCCTTTTCTAGTCTCGTCGTACGTGGTTGACGTCACCGCGTTCTTGGCGATCAGAAATTCCGACAACTTTGTGTGACCGTGTGTGCGCAAAACAAGTTTGAGCCAACATCTGTCGGAAAAAATCCTAGGATTTTGTTGTAGGAATGTCCGATCAATGTCCGATCAGGTGTACGGGGCATTAGAGTTTCAATTTGTATGCAATCAGGAAGGCCCATGTACTACATGGTTTTAGTAAATCTGAAGACAGAAATCTGCAGAAAATCTAATAGTGTGTAGTGTGTAAGCTGGTCATGCATTATTCTCATTGTGAAATCTCTGTACAACTTCCTTTAGATTTAGGCCCTCATCTATAACTGGTCTTTGCAGCAAGGAACATTGGAAGGCAATGCATATCAAACAAAAGCCAAGGAAAAATCCTTGGAAAAATTCCAATCTCTACTTACCAACCAGATTAACCTGTCTAACAGTAAACAGGGGTTTAGTTGCACATTTTTCATACCTTCCAATTTTCTGAGATGGGAATGAGGGACACCTATTAACAAAAGTATGTAGGTATAGGACACACCTCCTGCCACGTCCCCTTTACAAGGAGAGTTGAACAAAGAAAAATGATTGGTTAAACCCACAAGTGCTTTTTTTAACTCTACTATTCCTTTATATTGGCTTTTGGAATTTACAAATTCAGCAATTTAGAAATTGGATGAGAGTTTGAGCACTGTAAATCACTTTTTGATAAAAATAAAAGTGCATTTTATATACAACTATATAAATCAGACCAAAATGAGGGACACATGAGAAGGAAAGAGGGACAAAGTTATTTTGTTCCAAATCAGGGACAGTTCCTTGAAATCAAGGACAGTTGGAAGCTATGTTTTTTGTATGCTTGATTTTAGGTCAGGCAACGCATTGACACTTTTGTAGCCATTGTGCTACATGCTGGGCATTCAATGTGCCCCTGTACCTTTAAGGAGGGGTGGGCTCCCTCAAGTCCATCTGCCTTCATCTATCTCATCAGAATGAATGCGCTTCCATTGTGGAGCCTCTTATAAGTTAGGGGTAGGGTCTACAGATCACAGGCTGCCTTGCCGGGCCTGTAGATTACGCATGTATTTGCAAATTTGTGCAACTAAACCCCTGTTTTTAAATGCATACTGTTAGACAGGGTAATCTGGTTGGTCGCAGGCTGGTTGGTAAGTAGAGCTTGGATTTTTTCCAAGGATTTTTCCTTGGCTTTTGTTTAATAGGAAGGCCCACCTGAACAAGTCTTTTAATTTGTAAATAAAAATAAGGCAGGCACTTGCACTACATATAACTGAGACAATTTAAAGGAGATTGCACAGTATATGGCCACCTTTAGATAATTAAGTTAATTTGTTGGTTTGGTTTCTACATAATTCTCTGTCCATTGTAATGTAGAGTAAGGCCTCTTTCACACAGGCTTTCTGATCAGGTCCGCCTGTCAGCTTTTCAGGTGGACCTGACCGGGCACTCTATTCACCCCTATGGAGCGGTGGATGTCAGCGGTGACATGTCTGCTGACATCTGCCGATATCCGATCCTGTCCACAAAATCCAGGTGGATGGTGACCCTATTTTCCATCTGAACATCTATTTTCCATCTGACACATGGAGCCAATTAACAGAGAACAGCTGCTAATGTAATGAATTGCTAATGCATGCTAATGTAATGCAAACAGGTGATTCAAACATTCGTGCACCTTTTGAAGACTACAATATCGCATTTTGACCCCTTTCACACTGTAGGCATTTTCACGCTAAAAATAGTGCCTGTAAAGCACCTGAAAAAAGCCTCCCATGCCTCCCCCAAATGTGAAAGCCTGAGTGCTCTCACATCCGGCAGTGCGCTTGCGGGACGTTACAAAAAGTCCTGCAAGCAGCATCTTTGGGGAGATGTATACAGTGCTCCTATACCACCCCTGCCCATTGGAATGAATGGGCAGTGCTTCCGAAGTGCAGCAACACGGGCGGTTTTAACCATTTCTCCAGCTGCTAGCCGGAGTTAAAAGTGCCCCTCCCCCCAATGGCCAAAAAGTGCCGCTAAAACAAGCAGCGCTTTACCACCAACTCAGCCATGGCTACAGTGTATAAGTAGCCTTACTATAGTGCAAGTCGCAATGTCCACTGAATTAAGTTTTACTAAAGAGTGCCTCCAGGTGCGTGCGCCACAGCGACTGACTGTGCACCATGTTGTAACTTTAATTAGTTACTCGTAGGCGCTGTAATTAGCCTAAGAATGGCTACAGCTCCCTCTCAGTGAATTAGCCTAACCGACTTTTACTAATTATTTTTAATAAACATATAAGAACCGTGGGAATTAATAAGTTTTGATTGCATAACAGGTTTCAGGTTTATAGTTAGTTACAGTGTTGTAGGTCCAATGTTGGCAATCTCCCGCAACATTTTTTTTTTACTGACAAAACATGGAAAATATACTGACTGATCACATTTTTTCTCTGACCTGAAAAATGACATTAAAAACTAAGACAATCAATATTTAAACAGTATTACAAAAGTGTCAAAACTGATTTTTTTTCCAACTGTCCATAAATTTACTGACAGTTGCCAGCCCTGTGTAGATCTTAGCAACCAATCATGTAATTCTATCCTGAATCATTGTTATATAAGTAGTCTACGTGCGAACCCTATATCTCTGGGCAAGTCTAGACTTGCTCCCATCTGCAGGTTATGTTGTCTTGTTGTTTTCAAAATCATAGAGTATAAAAGGTGCACATGGAGGTGCTTTAATGTCTTCATCTTCTGCACTGAAACAAAAAAAATGGCTTGCTCTCACCCACAAATAGTGGTCCAAAGCTCCCAACTGTCCCTGATTTCAAAGGACTGTCCCTGATTTGGAACAATGTCCCTCTGTCCCTCATCCCTCCTCACTTGTCCCACATGCTGGTCTGGTCTATATAGATGTACTCTATATAAAATGCACTTTTTATCTATCAAAAAGTGTTTTCCAGCACTAAACCTTTTATCTGATTTCTAAATTGATGCATTCGTAAATTCCAAAAGCCAATATAAAGGAATAGTAGTGATAAAAAAATACACTTGTGGGTTTAACCAATCTTGTTTTTTTATACAATTCTCCTTTAAGGGCGCTTGGCAAGGGGTGTGTCCTATGCCTGCATACTTTTGCTGATGGGTGTCCCTCATTTCCATCTCAAAAATTTGGGAGGTAGGGTGGTCAGTATGAGAAGATTTTAAAAATTGTACATGAAATCTGGTTCTTCCTTACTCTATAAAAAAAACATATTTTTTATGCAAATTGCAATTTGCAACTTTGACAATGAAGGCTTTAAAGTTGTGTTGCAAATATGTATGCTATAAATGTGCTGATAAACAATTTCCAGGTGTAAAATGCCTACCAGCTCTATCCCTCCAAAATTGTGTGGCTATTCACACTAATTTCTTAGTTGTGTAGTTAAGCTGTATGCTATTTCCAGATGCCAAATGATTGCTCAGAAATTAGGGCCTGTCCTAACAGGCTTTCTAGCTGTGATGCAAACCTATATGCTATTTCAATCAGCAGTGTAAAAAAAGATACACACACACACACACACACACACACACACACACACACACACACACACACACACACACACACTTATATATATTATATATATGGAAAATTGTTATCAAATACTTACCATAATTTTTCTTTCTTGGCCTATCCTCATGTCAGCACACAATGGGTTAACGCCTCCACTGGAGCCCACATGACCACCTTTCCCTAACTGAATAAAAGACAGCCCCTCCCCCACTGACGTGTTCGATAATCTAGCCTGCAAAAGGCCACTTGGGAGGGGGTCCTGTACTGATGTGAGGCTAGGCCAGGAAAGCAAAATTACTGTAAGTATTTGATAACAATTTTCCATATTCCTGGCCATACCTCACATCAGCACACAATGGGATTTAACTAGATGAATAAATGGGCGGGCGAGAACACATGAAAAGAAACATTGACAATCACAGAAAAGCTGCCACAGACATATCATATCTCTCGCCCCAAACTTTACTGGACTTGCCAACTGCATGCCCAGTTTGCAAAGTTGAATAAAGGGCTAGCCATCTCTTATATATCCTTCACTGACATCCTTGCAGAACTGCCCCAAAGGATGCCACCCCCAAGGTCGAAGGAGCTTGCCTCTGTTTCTGAGCAGAAAGTCCCACTTCCTGCATGCCAATCTAATCACCTTGGTGAATCAATAGAAGATGACTCAAGAACCTGACGGCGAAATGAAAAGGATTGTCCACTTTCCTCACGTCTTTGATCTTTACATGTACACTTTTAGCAACTTGTTTAAAGGACCAAGTCTTCCTGCTGTGTACTCAGTAATTCCATGTAAATGCTTGGAGGGACTGCCCCCAGGTTTTATAGTAAACTGGATACCACTTGGAGATGGATGTAGTATCACTATTACTGGTAAAAAAAAGACACAAAAGGGATCTTTGCAGGAAAGTGCTGCAACCTCCAACATCCTCCTGTCTGAAGTAACTGCTGTCAGAGGAAATAGTTTTACCACTGGGAACCGCAATGAAAATTAAGTTATTAGAGCAAAAGGATGCCTGTACTAGTGCTTTCAGAACCAAGCCTAAGTCTCTTGAAGGGAACAAGAATTTCCTTGGTGGTCGTATATGGATTACGGCCTGCATGAAGCATCTGTTCAATGGAGTTGTATGCCAGACCAACCTCAAGCACTGATGGTAAAAATGTCAGAACTGGGGACACAGGAGAGAAAACTTTGCTGAGCAAATAGAGCTTCCTTGCTTCATATCCTCATATGTCGTGTTCATGGTCCTGTGGTCTTCGCCAAGGTCTGAACCACCTTGGATGAGAATCCCTGCACCTCTAGTTTGGCCGATTCAATAGTCAGGCTATTAAGAGTCTCACTGGATTGGGGTGCTGCCATTGACATTAGCATAAAGGATCTTGTTTGACTAGAAACAGGATTGGTGCTGCTGAATGACATCTGGGGGAGCAATGAAAACCAAGGCCTCTTCGGCAGGTGGAAAGCACCTGTATGGCATAAACGTGTCCTGTCCAAATCTTCATAATCAAGGACACTCACGGAAGACAAACACCCCCGGAAAAAACCCATGGCACTGTGAATCCACCTTCTATTACTTCACCTTTGTACATTGTTACAAATACCAGAAACTGTGTGTTCAGTGGACTCTCTATGAGAACTATCGCTGGAATGTACCATAGAGCCAATACTAGTTGAGGTACTTACTGTTGGAAAATAATTTGCCTAACTGATCCGTTAGTGGATCCTGTTTTCCCGGTAAGTAGACTACCTTTAACTGCCTGCAAGCGTCTCTCCATCCAGTGAACAGTTTGTAACGAAAAGTAACAGAAAAAGACAGACACTTGGTGCCCCCTTGGTGGGCAATGTAAGCTACTGCTGTCTTGTTGTCAATCATCAACTTCACTTGGGCCCCTTGGAGAAAGATCCTGAAAGACTTGCAATGCTAGAAAAAACTGCCTTACATTTTAGTTAGTCAGAGCATCTGCATTCCACTAGGCCCCAACGGCCTTGCACTTGTCTCTTCAGACTGGAGGCAGACTGGCATCCGATGTCAGAATTATTCCATCTCCTGGGCTGAGAGGCACACCACAAAAGAGGCAAACTGGTGTCCAATTAGCAACTCCAGTTCTTGCTAATTTGTGCAGACACCAAGACTTTCTGATCCATAGGCAGCCCATCCTATTGACTGAGGAAGGAAGATTCAAAAGCCTTCATGTGCCACCTGGCCCAAGGCAGCACTGGAATGGCTGCTGAAAAATGTCCTATTGGGGACAATGCAATCCCTTGCAGACATAAATGCTATCTCTATGACTCTTCACACCCAGATTTGAATTTTTCCATTTTGAAAAACCACTTGAAATATTTGGGCATGAAAAACTTCTCCAAGATCCTTTATAACTTAAGAAGGGGTTAACTGCTTCTCCTGTTTGTTCAATAGTTGACTGAACTTGGAAAATGATTTCTAGGACAAGGTTGTGACGCTTTGCCAACTCCTGGCTTACACCTGTGACAATCAAAACATTACCCAAGTAATGACAGGGTGTTAGCCTCAAAAGACAAATTACTGCCACTACTGCCTTCAAAAAGTTTCTTGGTGCCTTGCCAATTCTAAAAATGACAAACACCTAAACTGGAAGTGACAGCCAGTCACTGCAAATCTCAGACGTCTCTGGTTTGATTGACTCTAACTGGTCCTCATGCTGAACTATCACTATGACTGTTTGCACAGACTTGATCTTGAACCTTTTGTGCATGTATCTATTCGATTTCTTCAAACCCAGACAGTAGGGAAAGCACTTGATGCCTTGGGTACTAGAAAGAATGGGGAAAACCCCCCAGATTCTTTTCTTTTAGTGGCACCATCACTATGGACTTGTTGCAATATAATTCTTATACGTAATCTTGCAGTAATTCTTTCTTCATGAGATCTGTTGGTCATGAATGAAAGGATTTGGTGATTGTACTCCCAGCTAACTGTCTTTGATGTTTGTCTCCCAAACCCTCCAAAAAGGGAGGCTATCCTGGCTCCAAGTGGAAGACACTGGATGGACCCCCCTTTAAAAGACTTTCCAAATGTCTAGCAGCCTGCTCTGGATTGGATTCCATGTAAACAGGAAGTTTGATGCCCCTTCATTGTGATCTGATAAATTTCAGCCTGGCCTATTAGATTTGGCCTCCTGAACCCTTCTGAAGATCGACCAATTTGAGCAAAAAGACGACTGCTTACTCTTATTAGACTGTGACCACATTCTGGGCATTTCTTCTGTCACTCGCTTCTTCCAGCGCTTTGCCAAAAAACAACCTCCCATTATGGAGAATGTTAGGGCTTGTGTGGAAGCTTCATGCACCCTCAAGTGGCGCAACCACAAAGCTTTCATGGCCGTGACTGAATGTGCCAGCCCTAGAAATTAGGTCTATTAAATCCTTGGCCCAAAGTCAGCAGCCATGGGTACCAGAGATTTTTCAATAACCGGAGAGTATTTACGATACTGTTCTATGCTTGCTATGTTATGTTTTTCATTTGTTCTTCTGTCTTTTGTTATGGTATGTTTTTAACTGATCATTACATGTGTGTATGATCAAATTTATGTGCAATAATAAATACTTTTTATTCTATATTTGTGTTGTTGTTGCCTTTAAAGTCCCAAGCAAGGGGGCTTTTCTTTTTTCCTAAAGTCAGCAGCCAGGTTCAAGTCCTCACGAACCATGCCCACTCCTGCAGGTTCCACTTGAATTAAAGACCATTTCTTAATGCTTTAAACCTCACAGCGCTGTCGCTAGTGCACAGGCAAAAACCTGCCACAGTATAACTTTTCTGCAAGTCTGCAGGTCAGTTCAACACAATTCCTGAGTTGAAGAGGTATTTCTGCATGCACACTTTTGAAGTGTTCAGGTGCTTTTTCAATGCGTTTGCCATGTTATAGATGCATTCCATAGAGAAAAAATGCAACATGTTCTCCTTAAGTTGACTGTAGTTGAACACATTGCACTGGTGTGATGTAGGCCATTGGAATCCATGGTAAACACTGTTCATGCATATTTGACTCTAATAAAAATGCATTGGACTGCATCCAGTGTGAACCAGCCTTAAGTCCACTTTTCAATCCATGGGGTTCCTAAAGGTATTAAAAGGCAAAGACATTTGCGCACCTTGATGTGGAAATATTGAGCTTCATATTTATATCAAGGGATTTCAAGGGAACCATTGTGAGGACTTTCTAATTAAATTACCATGCCCCATTTCGATGTATGTGTATCTGTATGTATGTATATATATATATATGTATATGTTTATAAAGGAGGCTGATGTACATAATATATTTTGTGAAATCATGATGAGATATGAGCCAGCTTACAAGACTTCTTTTATCTTCCTGTGTCTTAAAAGCTGTTTTAAGTCTTCAATAGGCAGGTGATAACTAAGTTTCCCTTTGGTTTGAAGAGAGCCATATCACTACCTGGTTAGGCATCCTTGACATGCTAATGTCAGAACTGGTTATGCTAGGATCAAAGAGGGTTGCTTAGCTAACAACCATAAACATGGTAGACAGAGAGGCACCGAAGAGAGTCTAATGCTTATGTGAGAAGCATGATGGCTAACTAGGCTTCAGGTACAGCCAATAGAATTTGATAAAAAAGGGGGAAATGGAGCGCTGGCAGGAGCTGCTAGTGAGATCTGTCAAGAAATAACAATAGTAAAATCCAATCTTTGAAAACGTAGTCCATTTTCCTCTGGGTCCAGATCTGTGTTAAAGGTTCTGGTGTGCGTTGAGAGCGGCAGCCAGCTTAAAAGAGCAGAAGGGACTCTGTAGCATGAGAGATGTAAAAGTGAGCTGCGTCGTTGCTGCTCTCTTTTCCTTCAATCAGAATTTGATGCAACTCTGAACCAATTAAAGTAGTCCAGAGGTGTGATTGGTAGGGATGGGTAGAGAGGGAACATAAAAATCAAAGCGCCCACAGATGTGGGCTCTCCCTTTTAGCCTCATGGAAGACAAAGCATGGTAACGTACGATCTGTGTATCCTATTTTCATTATTGTATTATTTTATTTCTCTTTTCTTTTCTGTAACTTTTCCTGTCCTATGATTTGTCTTAATACATAGATAGCATTTGTAGGTCCATTATATCAATATTCCTATTTGTATTACTTTGTATCATTGGTAACATCTTTGTTTTAAGGTTGTATCCTCTACGTTATATTTGGTAATATCGGATTAAAGTTTCTTTTCTGTACAATAGTAAGTTTAAATGAATTAGATTGTTATCCTTTTTTGCAAGTTATCATTCCTTACTGATTATAGCTGCAACCGCATTGGTTGATTCTTATATAGACAAAAGGTTTTAATCACTTATTTTATGTATCATTAATCATTTAAGTGAGGTACAAACATTCATTAATAAAATTGTTGGGACTTTGTATGAGAAAACAACTGCTGCAGGGTTTGTATGTCTCTATCCCTGAATCATAGGAAAAAGATGGGAAAGGAGGGGAAAGGGGAACGGTGGGACTTTATATGAAACAAAACACCAAAACCAAATGAATCAATTGGTAGATACTATTTAATATTTAATGGTGCACATGGATGCATGTGGGACAGTAAATAGCATGTAGCAAATAACATAATAATTTAGTAATATAATAAATACATAGAAATGTACACACACACACATAAGTGTTAGAAATGTATACATATACATAAATGTTCCTACATAGTAAATAGTAAATATTTTAAAATGTATTAAATGTAGCCCAAACTTGCATATAAACATGATTGATTGCACACATGATAATATAAAATTGATTCAAAGTTCTTCAAGGCAGTCGCATAGAAAAAGCATGGAAGCTGTGACAATACATCGGTATATAGCTCTACGCACGTTTTGTGGATAAATTCCACTCTTCAGGAGAAAATGCAATCTAGGGATGTCTGTAATAAAATATAAATACCAAATATTATAGTAACTAAAGTAACAGGAAGAGGGGAACCACAACTTAATCCCAGCACTCTTATCTATAAGTAAGCTACAGTATTTAACAACATGGGTAGTATTAGTAGCTGGAGACACTATGGGAAGCATCATCCCCGGAAGCTGAGGTGGCGAGGACTGCGGCAGCGGTGAACAGAAAACAAGAAGTAAGCATCAATAGAGATGTCGTCCCCAATAAATGACTGTGGTTGTAATAAAAGTGCTGAATAGGGGCCCATAGGACTTCTGTGGAAAAATTGTAAATAAAGTGTATCAACAAAGTAACTACACAATGAATGATTGGGGAAGATAAAAGATCCAACACCAAGGGGAAGAGAAAGAGAGACCAGATCTAAGTGTAAAGTAGAAACAGGAGAGTGACTCACCATAGAATGAGTGATGGTATCAAAGGTAGCACAAAAAAACATAGATAGAAGGCCAAATGTTACCCATAGTATGAAGTATAAAGCATAGTCCAGAGATGTGCATAGTGTCATCAAGGTGCAAGGAGCAGACTGAATGTGTGCTCCATAAGGGTGTGGAATAAATACCCACCACAGGACCCCACCCACGTCACGCTGCATGCTGATGGGAAGGCGGAGCCAGTGTTCGAGTGGACATTAACACTCGAAACTGAACACCACAATCCTCCCTCAAAACGCATCCAGATGGATATACAACGTCGGCCCACGGCATCAAATTGACGTCAAAGGCACAGCGTGTGGGCATGGCGTCGACACGCAGTGAGTGTCTGCCCAACCCCCCCACATCTGAAAAACGGGAGAGGATGGGAGGACCCCAGTGCCCGTCGCAGTTTCCGGGAATGACCCAAACAAAATGCACCCCAACACAATCACAACCCTAGGTAGATGCATCCTTCTGCAGTTAATGCAAATACTGCATAAATACCGTATACCGTGTTTATAACAAGCACTTTTTCCCCCTGAAAATAGGGGCAAATCACAGGTGCGTGTTATACGCCGATAGTGTACCTCGGAGGGGAAGGAGGGGGCCGAGCCGGAATTCACCGAGCCATCATCTCCTGTATAATCTTCTCTCATTCGGCTCTGACGTCACACACACAGTCTTTCCTCTGCCACCGGCATTGGACCAGTGTTCTGTCAATCACAGGAGATAGTCTAATGCCGATGGCAGAGGCGGGACTGTGTATGTGACTGCCGACTGAGAGCCGAGTAAACAGGAGATGATGGCTCAGTGATTTCCTGCATGATTTTACTGTATGAGAGATGGTGAGGCTGCAGATGGGCATCAGGCTGCATTCATAGGAGATGGGCACAGATCAGGCTGCAGATGGGCGCATATCAGGCTGCATTGAGGCTGCAGATGGGCACAGATCAGGCTGCATTGAGGCTGCAGATGGGCACAGATCAGGCTGCATTAAGGCTGCAGATGGGCACAGATCAGGCTGCATTGAGGCTGCAGATGGGCACAGATCAGGCTGCATTGAGAACGTCCAATGACGAAACGCATAAGGCGGGGCTACGCTTTCACGTCATTTCCGGAACGGAAGTAGGGAGCCTGGAACGCAGGTGGAATATACGGTAAATGATATTGGCAGATGTATGTCACAGATTAACCATTCAAAATAAAAAGGTGTGTGCTTCCATCCCTTAGTTAACGTTCATTATTAAAATTGTTGGGACTTTGTATGAGACAACGACTGCTATAGAGTTCGTATGTCTCCATCCTTGAATCATAGAAAGAAGAGGGGAAAGGAGGGAAAAGTGGAACGGTGGGACTTTATATGAAGCACAACACCAAACCAGATGAATCAATTGGTAGATGCCATCTAATATTTAATGGTGTACATGGATGCATGTGGGACAGTAAATAGCATGTAGGGATGAGCTTCGTGTTCGAGTCGAACCCATGTTCGACTCGAACATCGGCTGTTCGCTCGTTCGCCGAATTCCGAACGTTATGGGCCGTTCGCGCCAAATTTGTGTGGCACGTCACGGCCCATAATTCACTGCGGCATCGCAGTGCATTGCTGGCTGATGATTGGCCAAGCATGCACTGTGACCCGCATGCTTGGCCAATCACAGCGCCGTCGGTAGAGAGAGCTGTAATTGGCCAAAGCCAGGGTGGCTTTGGCCAATTATGGCTCAAGGGGTTTAGAACACGCCCCACACTATATAAGGCCGCCTGCACAGCGGCCCTGTGCAGTGTGTGTTCCGGCCTTGAAAGAGAGATAGATAGTCAGAGAGACAGTGTCATTTCATTTGAGTTAGATAGATTAGGCAGGACAATCAGTGAGTTAGCTGCGCTTACAGTGTATTGTGTATATATATATGCATCCCAGGTGTAGCATATATATATATATATACACTGTATTCAGTTTAGCTAGATCCGTTCCTGTTATCTTCTTACTGACAGGCAGGCTTGTCTTGTTACAGTATTTACAGCTACCTGAAGAAAATTGCTGGTGTTCTTTTGATCCTATTAGTACCACAGTCAGGCAGCTAGACTATTTACAGTTAGTGCAGTGCGTCCTGCTCACAGTGTTCAGCTAAAACTACAAGTTAGTGTGGTGCATCCTGCTCACAGTGTTCAGCTAAAACTACAAGTTAGTGTAGTGAGACCTCTGCACGGTGTTCATCTAAAGCTACAAGTTAGTGCAGTGCGTCCTGCTCACAGTGTTCAGCTAAAACTACAAGTTAGTGTAGTGAGACCTCTGCACAGTGTTCAGCTAAAACTACAAGTTAGTGTAGTGCGTCCGGCTCACAGTGTTCAGCTAAAACTACAAGTTAGTGTAGTAAGACCTCTGCACAGTGTTCATCTAAAGCTACAAGTTAGTGCAGTGCGTCCTGCTCACAGTGTTCAGCTAAAACTACAAGTTAGTGTAGTGAGACCTCTGCACAGTGTTCATCTAAAGCTACAAGTTAGTGCAGTGCATCCTGCTCACAGTGTTCAGCTAAAACTACAAGTTAGTGTAGTGAGACCTCTGCACAGTGTTCATCTAAAGCTACAAGTTAGTGCAGTGCGTCCTGCTCACAGTGTTCAGCTAAAACTACAAGTTAGTGTGGTGCGTCCTCCTCACAGTGTTCAGCTAAAACTACAAGTTAGTGTAGTGCGTCCTGCTCACAGTGTCCAGCTAAAACTACAAGTTAGTGTAGTAAGACCTCTGCACAGTGTTCATCTAAAGCTACAAGTTAGTGCAGTGCGTCCTGCTCACAGTGTTCAGCTAAAACTACCAGTTAGTGTAGTGAGACCTCTGCACAGTGTTCATCTAAAGCTACAAGTTAGTGCAGTGCGTCCTGCTCACAGTGTTCAGCTAAAACTAGAAGTTAGTGTGGTGCGTCCTCCTCACAGTGTTCAGCTAAAACTACAAGTTAGTGTAGTGAGACCTCTGCACAGTGTTCATCTAAAGCTACAAGTTAGTGGAGTGCGTCCTCCTCACAGTGTTCAGCTAAAACTACAAGTTAGTGTAGTGTGTCCTGCTCACAGTGTTCAGCTAAAACTACAAGTTAGTGTAGTGAGACCTCTGCACAGTGTTCATCTAAAGCTACAAGTTAGTGCAGTGCGTCCTGCTCACAGTGTTCAGCTAAAACTACAAGTTAGTGTAGTGAGACCTCTGCACAGTGTTCAGCTAAAACTACAAGTTAGTGTAGTGCGTCCTGCTCACAGTGTTCAGCTAAAACTACAAGTTAGTGTAGTAAGACCTCTGCACAGTGTTCATCTAAAGCTACAAGTTAGTGTAGTGCGTCCTGCTCACAGTGTTCAGCTAAAACTACAAGTTAGTGTAGTGAGACCTCTGCACAGTGTTCATCTAAAGCTACAAGTTTGTGCAGTGCGTCCTGCTCACAGTGTTCAGCTAAAACTACAAGTTAGTGTGGCGCGTCCTCCTCACAGTGTTCAGCTAAACCTGCAAGTTAGTGTAGTGAGACCTCTGCACAGTGTTCATCTAAAGCTACAAGTTAGAGCAGTGTGTCCTGCTCACAGTGTGCAGCTAAAACTACAAGTTAGTGTAGTGAGACCTCTGCACAGTGTTCATCTAAAGCTACAAGTTAGTACAGTGCGTCCTGCTCACAGTGTTCAGCTAAAACTACAAGTTAGTGTAGTGAGACCTCTGCACAGTGTTCATCTAAAGCTACAAGTTAGTGCAGTGTGTCCTGCTCACAGTGTTCAGCTAAAACTACAAGTTAGTGTGGTGCGTCCTCCTCACAGTGTTTAGCTAAAACTACAAGTTAGTGTAGTGCGTCCTGCTCACAGTGTTCAGCTAAAACTACAAGTTAGTGTAGTGAGACCTCTGCACAGTGTTCATCTAAAGCTACAAGTTAGTGCAGTGCGTCCTGCTCACAGTGTTCAGCTAAAACTACAAGTTAGTGTAGTGAGACCTCTGCACAGTGTTCATCTAAAGCTACAAGTTAGTGCAGTGCGTCCTGCTCACAGTGTTCAGCTAAAACTATAAGTTAGTGTGGTGCGTCCTCCTCACAGTGTTCAGCTAAAACTACAAGTTAGTGTAGTGCGTCCTGCTCACAGTGTTCAGCTAAAACTACAAGTTAGTGTAGTGAGACCTCTGCACAGTGTTCATCTAAAGCTACAAGTTAGTGCAGTGCGTCCTGCTCACAGTGTTCAGCTAAAACTACAAGTTAGTGTAGTGAGACCTCTGCACAGTGTTCATCTAAAGCTACAAGTTAGTGAAGTGCGTCCTGCTCACAGTGTTCAGCTAAAACTAGAAGTTAGTGTGGTGCATCCTCCTCACAGTGTTCAGCTAAAACTACAAGTTAGTGTAGTGAGACCTCTGCACAGTGTTCATCTAAAGCTACAAGTTAGTGTAGTGCGTCCTCCTCACAGTGTTCAGCTAAAACTACAAGTTAGTGTAGTGCATCCTGCTCACAGTGTTCAGCTAAAACTACAAGTTAGTGTAGTGAGACCTCTGCACAGTGTTCATCTAAAGCTACAAGTTAGTGCAGTGCGTCCTGCTCACAGTGTTCAGCTAAAACTACAAGTTAGTGTAGTGAGACCTCTGCACAGTGTTCAGCTAAAACTACAAGTCAGTGTAGTGCGTCCTGCTCACAGTGTTCAGCTAAAACTACAAGTTAGTGTAGTGAGACCTCTGCACAGTGTTCATCTAAAGCTACAAGTTAGTGCAGTGCGTCCTGCTCACAGTGTTCAGCTAAAACTAGAAGTTAGTGTGGTGCATCCTCCTCACAGTGTTCAGCTAAAACTACAAGTTAGTGTAGTGAGACCTCTGCACAGTGTTCATCTAAAGCTACAAGTTAGTGCAGTGCGTTCTGCTCACAGTGTTCAGCTAAAACTACAAGTTAGTGTAGTGAGACCTCTGCACAGTGTTCAGCTAAAACTACAAGTTAGTGTAGTGCGTCCTGCTCACAGTGTTCAGCTAAAACTACAAGTTAGTGTAGTAAGACCTCTGCACAGTGTTCATCTAAAGCTACAAGTTAGTGCAGTGCGTCCTGCTCACAGTGTTCAGCTAAAACTACAAGTTAGTGTAGTGAGACCTCTGCACAGTGTTCATCTAAAGCTACAAGTTTGTGCAGTGCGTCCTGCTCACAGTGTTCAGCTAAAACTACAAGTTAGTGTGGCGCGTCCTCCTCACAGTGTTCAGCTAAACCTGCAAGTTAGTGTAGTGAGACCTCTGCACAGTGTTCATCTAAAGCTACAAGTTAGAGCAGTGTGTCCTGCTCACAGTGTTCAGCTAAAACTACAAGTTAGTGTAGTGAGACCTCTGCACAGTGTTCATCTAAAGCTACAAGTTAGTGCAGTGCGTCCTGCTCACAGTGTTCAGCTAAAACTACAAGTTAGTGTAGTGAGACCTCTGCACAATGTTCATCTAAAGCTACAAGTTAGTGCAGTGCGTCCTGCTCACAGTGTTCAGCTAAAACTACAAGTTAGTGTGGTGCGTCCTCCTCACAGTGTTCAGCTAACACTACAAGTTAGTGTAGTGCGTCCTGCTCACAGTGTTCAGCTAAAACTACAAGTTAGTATAGTGAGACCTCTGCACAGTGTTCATCTAAAGCTACAAGTTAGTGCAGTGCGTCCTGCTCACAGTGTTCAGCTAAAACTACAAGTTAGTGTAGTGAGACCTCTGCACAGTGTTCATCTAAAGCTACAAATTAGTGCAGTGCGTCCTGCTCACAGTGTTCAGCTAAAACTAGAAGTTAGTGTGGTGCGTCCTCCTCACAGTGTTCAGCTAAAACTACAAGTTAGTGTTGTGCGTCCTGCTCACAGTGTTCAGCTAAAACTACAAGTTAGTGTAGTGAGACCTCTGCACAGTGTTCATCTAAAGCTACAAGTTAGTGCAGTGCGTCCTGCTCACAGTGTTCAGCTAAAACTAGAAGTTAGTGTGGTGCGTCCTCCTCACAGTGTTCAGCTAAAACTACAAGTTAGTGTAGTGCGTCCTGCTCACAGTGTTCAGCTAAAACTAGAAGTTAGTGTGGTGCATCCTCCTCACAGTGTTCAGCTAAAACTACAAGTTAGTGTAGTGAGACCTCTGCACAGTGTTCATCTAAAGCTACAAGTTAGTGTAGTGCGTCCTCCTCACAGTGTTCAGCTAAAACTACAAGTTAGTGTAGTGCGTCCTGCACACAGTGTTCAGCTAAAACTACAAGTTAGTGTAGTGAGACCTCTGCACAGTGTTCATCTAAAGCTACAAGTTAGTGCAGTGCGTCCTGCTCACAGTGTTCAGCTAAAACTACAAGTTAGTGTAGTGAGACCTCTGCACAGTGTTCAGCTAAAACTACAAGTTAGTGTAGTGCGTCCTGCTCACAGTGTTCAGCTAAAACTACAAGTTAGTGTAGTAAGACCTCTGCACAGTGTTCATCTAAAGCTACAAGTTAGTGCAGTGCGTCCTGCTCACAGTGTTCAGCTAAAACTACAAGTTAGTGTAGTGAGACCTCTGCACAGTGTTCATCTAAAGCTACAAGTTTGTGCAGTGCGTCCTGCTCACAGTGTTCAGCTAAAACTACAAGTTAGTGTGGCGCGTCCTCCTCACAGTGTTCAGCTAAACCTGCAAGTTAGTGTAGTGAGACCTCTGCACAGTGTTCATCTAAAGCTACAAGTTAGAGCAGTGTGTCCTGCTCACAGTGTTCAGCTAAAACTACAAGTTAGTGTAGTGAGACCTCTGCACAGTGTTCATCTAAAGCTACAAGTTAGTGCAGTGCGTCCTGCTCACAGTGTTCAGCTAAAACTACAAGTTAGTGTAGTGAGACCTCTGCACAATGTTCATCTAAAGCTACAAGTTAGTGCAGTGCGTCCTGCTCACAGTGTTCAGCTAAAACTACAAGTTAGTGTGGTGCGTCCTCCTCACAGTGTTCAGCTAACACTACAAGTTAGTGTAGTGCGTCCTGCTCACAGTGTTCAGCTAAAACTACAAGTTAGTATAGTGAGACCTCTGCACAGTGTTCATCTAAAGCTACAAGTTAGTGCAGTGCGTCCTGCTCACAGTGTTCGGCTAAAACTACAAGTTAGTGTAGTGAGACCTCTGCACAGTGTTCATCTAAAGCTACAAGTTAGTGCAGTGCGTCCTGCTCACAGTGTTCAGCTAAAACTAGAAGTTAGTGTGGTGCGTCCTCCTCACAGTGTTCAGCTAAAACTACAAGTTAGTGTTGTGCGTCCTGCTCACAGTGTTCAGCTAAAACTACAAGTTAGTGTAGTGAGACCTCTGCACAGTGTTCATCTAAAGCTACAAGTTAGTGCAGTGCGTCCTGCTCACAGTGTTCAGCTAAAACTAGAAGTTAGTGTGGTGCGTCCTCCTCACAGTGTTCAGCTAAAACTACAAGTTAGTGTAGTGCGTCCTGCTCACAGTGTTCAGCTAAAACTACAAGTTAGTGTAGTGAGACCTCTGCACAGTGTTCAGCTAAAGCTACAAGTTAGTGCAGTGTGTCCTGCTCACAGTGTTCAGCTAAAACTACAAGTTAGTGTAGTGAGACCTCTGCACAGTGTTCATCTAAAGCTACAAGTTAGTGTAGTGCGTCCTCCTCACAGTGTTCAGCTAATCCTTCAAGTTATTTTTTTGCGAGCTCTGCACAGTGTTCAGCTAAAGCTACCTGTAGAAGGTTGGTGGTGTTTTCCTGATCCTATCACTACCGCAGGCAGCTAAAAAAGCTACAAGTTAGTTTTTTGCGAGCTCTGTACAGTGTTCAGCTAAAGCTACCTGTAGAAGGTTGGTGGTGTTCTCATACTACAGGCAGGCAGTTGATTTTGCTAGATGCAGTATCAGTATATATATATATATATATATATATATATATATATATATATATATATATATATATATATATATATATATCCCAGCTTAGTGCAGCTACAGGCCATTAGTATGTCTGGAAGGCCAAGAAGGAGAGGCAGACAGTCACAAGCCAATAAGAGAGGGCAAGCAGGCTCTGTGTCTAGTGCTGGTCGTGGAGACGGTGCATCCTCATCAGCACGTGGCCGTGGGACACGCTTGGCCTTTTTTTCGGCAGCTGGCCGTGTTGAGCCGCAACATGCGGAAGACTTGGTCGAGTGGATGACCAAGCCCTCCTCATCCTCCTCATCCTCTCTCACCCATGCTCAGGGTACTTTGTCTGGCAAAGCAGCGGCCTCTTCCCTCGGCTCAATATCATCAGTGACTCCTTCCCTAGCCCCACCATGTCCTCTTGAGGAGTCCCTCGAACTGTTTGACCACAGTGTTGGGTACATGCTCCAGGAGGATGCCCAGCGTTTGGAAGGCTCTGATGATGATACTGAGCTTGATGAAGGCAGTAACATGAGCACGGACAGGGGAGGTGCCCAAGAAGGACAGCAATCTGGCAGTCATGCTCCCCCTGCTGCAGCATACTGCCAGGTTTGCTCCAGTGATGAGGAGGGAGGGGATGATCAGGTCACTGACTCAACGTGGGTGCCTGATAGGAGAGAGGAGGAGGAGGCGGCACATCACCAACGAGGTAGGATGCCCTCCAGGGGCCAGCCTAAGGGCAACACACTGATTGCATCACACCCCAAAGCTCCGCATGTGCAGGGCGCTGCTGTCTCTGTGCGTTATTCCAAAAGTTCTTTAGTGTGGGCCTTTTTTGAGACGAGTGCATCAGATCGCACCGCTGCTATTTGCAACATATGTCTCAAGCGTATCTCGCGTGGCCAAAACATCTCCCGCTTGGGCACCACATGCTTGACCAGACATATGTTGACCTGCCATGCAGTTCGTTGGCAAGCGTATCTAAAAGACCCACACCAAAGAACAAAGAGGACCTCTCCTTGCTCCTCATCAGCTGAGATCTCCAACTCCACTATACCTTCAATCCTCTCTGAGACCTGCACTGAGAGGAATTAAGTCATAGAATTAGGTGTGTCACAGCCAAGTACTTGTGGGCAATCTGCTTTCGGTACACCAACGTCAGATTGTATCAGGCAAATTTCCCTGCCCCAGCTGCTGCACCGCCGAAAGAAGTTCGCTCCCAGCCATCCACATGCCCAGCGGTTGAATGCTAGCTTGGCAAAATTGCTAGCACTTCAACTGCTGCCTTTTCAGTTGGTAGACTCTGCCCCCTTCCGTGAGTTTGTGGAATGTGCAGTTCCTCAGTGGCAGGTACCCAAACGCCACTTTTTCCCACGGAAGGCGATTCCGGCTCTCTACCGGCATGTGGAAGGAAATGTCCATGCCTCACTGGACAGGGCAGTCAGCGGTAAGGTGCATATTACCACTGACTCATGGTCCAGTAAGCATGGACAGGGACGTTACCTAAGTTTCGCCGCGCATTGGGTGACTCTGCTGGCAGCTGGGAAGGATGCAGGACAAGGTGCAGTAGTGTTGGAGGTTGTTCCGCCACCACGCCTCCAAAATGCCACTACTAATGATTGTGACACACCTCTCTCCTCCACCCCCTCCTCTTCTTCTTCTTCCATGGCCTCTTCCTGTGCTTTTTCCTCAGAACCAGCTTCTTCTTCCATGGCCTCTTCCTGTGCTTTTTCCTCAGAACCAGCGGTGCTCCGTAGCCGTTCAAGGGGCTACGCAAGTACGCAGGCCAAAAGATGCCATGCGGTGCTTGAGCTGGTGTGCTTGGGGGACAGGAGCCACACTGGGGCAGAGGTTCTGTCAGCTCTGCAGGGGCAGGTTCAGAGGTGGTTGACGCCACGCCAACTTAAGGCAGGAATGGTGAATTGCGACAATGGCACCAACCTCCTCTCTGCCCTCCGACAGGGACAAATGACCCATGTGCCCTGTTTGGCTCACGTCCTTAACTTGGTGGTGCAGCGGTTCTTGGGCAGGTACCTGGGCTTACAGGATGTCCTGAGGCAGGCCAGGAAAGTCTGTGTGCATTTCCGCCAGTCATATAATGCCAGTGCTCGGCTGGCGGACCTCCAAAAGGAGTTTAACCTGCCCAAGAACCGCCTAATCTGTGACATGCCCACCAGGTAGAACTCAACGTTGGCCATGCTGCAGCGGCTGCACACGCAGCAGAGGGCCATCAATGAGTACCTGTGCGACTATGGCACCAGGACAGGGTCAGGGGAGCTTGTTTTTTTTTCCCCATGCCAGTGGGCCATGATCAGGGATGCATGCACTGTCCTGTCACCATTTGAGGAGGCCACAAGGATGGTGAGGAGTGACAGTGCATGCATCAGTGACACTGTCCCCCTTGTCCACCTGTTGGAGCACACGCTGCATGGAATAATGGACAGGGCACTTGAGGCAGAACAGAGGCAGGAAAAGGAGGACTTTCTTAGCTCTCAAGGCCCCCTTTATCCAGACAGTGTTCCTGAGTGCCAGCCGATCTCACAGGAAGAGGAGGAGGAGGAGGAAGATTGTGTCAGTATGGAGGTGGAGCCTGGCACTCAGCATCAGCAGCAGTCTTTAAGGGATCAGTCCCAAGAAACACATGGACTTGTACGTGGCTGGGAGGAGGTGGCTGCGGACCATGTCGTCCTTAGTGACCCAGAGGACTCCGGACTGAATGCCTCAGCAAACCTACGCTGCATGGCCTCCCTGATCCTGCAAAGCCTGCGGAAAGATCCTCGTATTCGTGGTATCAAGGAGAAGGACCAATACTGGCTGGCAACCCTCCTTGATCCACGTTACAAGGGTAAGGTTGCGGACCTTATCTTGCCATCGCAGAGGGAGCAGAGGATGAAACATCTTCGGGAGGCCTTGCAGAAAGGTCTGTGCAACGCGTTCCCAGAGACTGGGAGGTTACAAACTCCTGTTTCTGGACAACGTGTTGCTGAGGCTTTGGTCAGTCAAAGAAGGAGCGGTGGAGAAGGTGGCCGTCTGACCGATGTGTTCAGACAATTTTTTGGTCCGCAGCCCCAAGGTATGATCGGTTCCAGCAACCATCGCCAGCGTCTGTTTTACATGGTGCAGGAATACCTAAGGGCAAGATCAGACTTGGACACCTTTCCCACCGAAAATCCTCTGGGTTACTGGGTCTTGAGGATGGATCACTGGCCAGAGCTTGCACAGTATGCAATTGAGCTACTGGCCTGTCCTGCATCCAGCGTTCTTTCGGAACGCACATGCAGTGCTGCTGGAGGCTTTGTAACCAATCACAGTTTGCGTCTGTCCACCGACTCGGTCGATCGACTGACCTTCATGAAAATGAATCAGTCTTGGATCACCACCAGCTACAAAGCATCTGATGCTGATGTAACCAAATAATTTTTTTTGAAATCTCAGATCCCTTCAAAGACTGCCTATGCTGATGCTGAGTGACTATCCCTGAGTAATTATCCTCTTCCTCCTCAATGATCACGCTGATAGCTTGTAAGAACATTTTTGGTTCTGGGCGCCACCACCAGTGCCTAAGGCCCAATTTTTCTGCCCCTGTTTAACAGGGGCATGTAATTACAATTTTTGATGCAATAATTTGCAGCAGGGCTTGTTTCTGCGTTTCAACTACAGTATCTCTGAGGAGTTGCAGTGTTGTGGCACCAGCACCAGTGCCTAAGGCCCAATTTTTCAGCCCCTGTTTAACAGGGGCGTGTAATTACAATTTTTGATGCAATACTTTGCAGCAGGGCTCGTTTCTGCGTTTCAACTACAGTATCTGTGAGGAGTTGCAGTGTTGTGGAACCAGCACCAGTGCCTAAGGCCCAATTTTTCAGCCCCTGTTTAACAGGGGCGTGTAATTACAATTTTTGATGCAATACTTTGCAGCAGGGCTCGTTTCTGCGTTACAACTAGAGTATCTGTGAGGGGTTGCAGTGTTGTGGCACCAGCACCAGTGCCTAAGGCCCAATTTTTCAGCCCCTGTTTAACAGGGGCGTGTAATTACAATTTTTGATGCAATACTTTGCAGCAGGGCTCGTTTCTGCGTTCCAACTAGAGTATCTGTGAAGGGTTGCAGTGTTGTGGCATCAGCACCAGTGCCTAAGGCCCAATTTTTCAGCCCCTGTTTAACAGGGGCATGTAATTACAATTTTTGATGCAATACTTTGCGGCAGGACTCGTTTCTGCGTTCCAACTAGAGTGTCTGTGGGGACTTACAGTGTTGTGGCACCAGCACCACCACCACCACCACCACCACCACCACCACCAGGCCCAATTTTTCTGCCCTTGTTCAACAGGGGCATGTAATTACAATTCTTGATCTAATATTTCACAGCAGGGCCCATTTCTGCACCCACCAAGAGCGAGTGAGGACTTACAGTGTTGTGGCACCAGCACCACCACCACCACCAAAGGCCCAATTTTTCTGCCCTTGTTCAACAGGGGCATGTAATTACAATTCTTGATCTAATATTTCACAGCAGGGCCCATTTCTGCACCCACCAAGAGCGAGTGAGGACTTACAGTGTTGTGGCACCAGCACCACCACCAGCACCAAAGGCCCAATTTTTCAGCCCCTGTTCAACAGGGGCATGTAATTACAATTCTTGATCTAATATTTCACAGCAGGGCCCTGTGAGGGCTTACAGTGTTGTGGTCACAACAACACCCAAGGCCCAAATTTCTGCTGAGTATATAGGGCAGGCCCCTACTTTCAAACATCAACTTTACAAATGACTCCTACTTGCAAATGGAAGGAGAGAACAGGAAGTGAGATGAAATCTACCCCTAGGAAGGGAAATTCTCTCCTGTAAGAGTTAATATGGGAACAACATTTCTCCTTTCCACTGATGCTTTCCAATCCTTGTTCCACAAAAAAACCCACATTTTCAAAAAACATTTGTCATTGGGACAAAAAGTGAGGGGAAATCTTCTGAAGAGGAGGACAGACAGCAAAACAAATGTCACAGGGGTTTTCCAAAAAGCTTAAAAAAGATTTTTTGGCTGGAGCTAAACACGTTAAAAATGTACCCGTTCAAAATTACAAACAGATTCTACTTAACAACAAACCTACAGTCCCTGTCTTGTTTGCACCGCCTGTATACTGCTGTTCAGAGTATATAGGGCCTGGTGGCCCCACACCTTTCCTTATTTTAATTTGGGTGCGGGGTTCCCCTTAATATCCATACAAGACCCAAAGGGCCTGGTAATGGACTGGGGGGTACCCATGCCGTTTGTCTCACTGATTTTCATCCATATTGCCAGGACCCGACATTACATTAAACACGCAAGCAGTTTTAAATGAGATTTTTTCCTTTAAAAATGACATTTTGTGCAGGGACTGTTCTAAACACGGGAAACACGCGTCACTTTACAGGCATACTATAGACACCCCCCAGGTACGATATTTAAAGGAATATTTCACTTTTTTTTTTTTACTTTAAGCATCATTAAAATCACTGCTCCCGAAAAAACGGCCGTTTTTAAAAGTTTTATTTGCATTGATACATGTACCCTGGGGCAGGTCCCGGGTCCCCAAACCCTTTTTAGGACAATACCATGCAAATTAGCCTTTAAAATGAGCACTTTTGATTTTGAACGTTCAAGTCCCATAGACGTTAATGGGGTTCTAACGTTCGTGCAAATTTTCGGTCCGTTCACAGGTTCTGGTGCGAACTGAACCGGGGGGTGTTCGGCTCATCCCTAATAGCATGTAGCAAATAGAATAATAATATAGTAATATAATAAATACATAGAAATGTACACACACACAAATGTGTGTACATTTCAATGTATTTATTATATTACTATATTATTATGTTATTTGCTGCATGCTATTTACTGTCCCACATGCATCCATGTGCACCATTATATATTAAATGGTATCTACCAATTGAGTCATCTGTTTTTCGTGTTGTGCTTCATATAATGTCACATCATTCCCCTTTCCCCTCCTTTCCCCTCTTTTTTCCGAGGTACAAACATTGCCAGTACAGATGGTGCCCCCTTGTGTGAGGAAGTTTAACGTTTGGATGAATTTCTTGTATGGAAGACAGAGCTGGTCTTCCAGAAATACTAAGCGTTTTTTTATGTCTTTTGTTTTCACCTGTCTCCCATCTGAATACTCAGACTAACAAACTTCTCAGAACTTTCCTTTTTTACCTTTGGTCTATACTAATACTTTGATGAGACTGATTTTGAATAATGTGTATATATAAAATGAAATTCTAAGTACGAATGATAAGGGCTCCATTTGGAATCTTGGAGGCAGTGGAAAAGGATATGTGCTTCTCTGCGAAAGCAATTTCAGTTGACCCTTTGAATGAGATTAGGCCAATCTTTGTGATTGAAATGCACCTGTGGGCATAGGGCTACGTTTCCACTGGTACAACTCCAAGGTCGCATGATTGAGAGTGCAAATGTGGTGTGGTTTTGATCCAGCGTTGCTTAAGGGTGGTGCAGCTACCTTTTCAGAGTCATATATCGCATATATCGCATCGCATAAATCGCATATATTGGAATGGGTGCTATTGAAATCAATGGCCTACTACTTGTAATGTCCAAAGTCGCATGAAAAATTGCATCAGTGGAAACAGAGACTAAATCACACTGAATGATCTTGGGTATGAATCTTCCTTCTTTGCAATTACTAGCTGGGGATTGTAAGCTTTGTAATTAGACCTGGGAACACTGGCTATACTGTATCTGATACAAATCATATTACAAATAAGTGTGCCTCAGTTGACTGCCTTCTATACTATACTATATGCATATATTTTTGTGATTATCCAAGTTTTCTCTAATAATTCTTGAGATAATAAAAGTAATAGCCCTACTTTAAGCCATTTTTTAAGAATACTTCAGAAAAGTCCACGGGGGAGATTGAACTAAAGAATTCGGGAAAATTCGCCCAGATATTTGCTTATTGCAGGAAACCCACCTTACATGTATCCGGGTTCTGGGCTTAAAAAAAATCCTGGGTGGGTCACTATTACCATGCCACTTACTCCTCCTATGCCAGGGGAGTGAGTGTGCTGGTCCATAAATCTCTATCTTTTACACTGGTGGATTTGCATCTCGACCCTGAGGGAAGGTTTGTGATTCTTCATGCGGTCATTGGAAATGTGCCCATGGTGGTGGTGGGACTTTATATCCCCCTGCCAGCATCTATGACAGTGCTGTACAAGATTACCCAACTCATAGCAAACTTTTCTACTGATAATGTGGTTTTGGCGGGGAAATTTTTCATGCCCCCCTGTCCTAAATTGGACAGGTTGACTCTGGATATGGCTGTGGAATCCACACTCTCCAGATGGGCTTCCACATTCGCTCTTACAGATGTCTGGCGATGGAAAAATCCCCTCCTAAGGAGTTATACATGTCAATCTGCGACGCATGCAGCCATGTCCCGCATAGACCTTGTTTATGTTAGTGGCCCTGTATTAACTAAGGTACAGGAAATCTCTAAACTGCCAAGGGGTATATCTGATCACGCACCCATCTTGCTATGCCTCAATGTGAGTCCTGCCCCCACTGACTGCCCATGGCGTCTCTCCCATTTCTGGGTCTCGGATGATCGGGTTGCCCCGGGTGTGGAACCGGCCCTGCTGGAGTATTGGGAAACTAACCCACCTGCCACAGATCCGGCATCTAGCTGGGAGGCCTTCAAGGTCCATGCTCAGGGCCATTACCAGTCAGCCATAGGCCACGCCCGGAGGAAGGTTGGCGTGTCCCTGACCCTGGCTGAGCAAAGGGCCACTGCCTTGGAGTCCAGGTACATTATTCGCAGCAGGTTTTTGAATAGGGTGAGTGGACCGGCCGCCTGCTGGCATGGCTGTCCAAAGAACAGTCGACAACGACAAGTATTAAAGATGCCACTGAAAATCTCCTTTAAGGACCGTTACCAGTCAGCCATAGGCCACGCCTGGAGGAAGGTTGGTGCGGCCCTGACCCTGGCTGAGCAAAGGGCTACTGCCTTGGAGTCCAGGTACGCTGCAGACAGGGATGAGATCATGCGTGGGGACTTGCGGTGTGCCCTGTGGGAGGATATGCTGCTCCGTGTGGTGGCCGCTAAGAAATTGCTGCTACATCAGTCGCAGCAGGTTTTTGAACAGGGTGAGCGGACCGGCCGCCTGCTGGCATGGTTGTCCAAAGAACAGTCGACAACGACAAGTATTGCCAATATTAAAGATGCCACTGAAAATCTGCTGTCGCATCCCAGTGCTAACAATGGTCGCTTCGCCTCCTTCTAGGAGGCCCTCTACTCCTCTAGAGTTGAATATTCAGTGACTGAATTACATGATTTCGTGGAGGGTATTCGCCTTCCATCACTTTCTGAGGAGGCATGCCAGGGGCTGGACGTTCCACTCACCCTGAAGGAGCTTCAATGTGCTATCAGTTCCCTGCAGTCAGGGAAGACCCCGGGAGATGATGGCTTTCCTGCTGAGTTTTTTAAAGAACATGTGGAAGCTCTGGCCAGTATACTCTTGGAGGTCCTCCCTGCCTCCCTTGAGTCTTCTTCCCTGCCCCCCTCTATGTCTAGCGCTATTATTGTGGTGGTGCCTAAGCCTGACAAGGATCCAGAACTCTGCTCTTCGTATAGACCCATTTCGCTCCTCAATGTGGATGCGAAGATCCTTGCGAAGGTCTTGGCGACCCACCTCAATAAAGTCATCCTGTCCCTGATAAACAGGGAGCAAACCGGGTTTATGCCAGGTAAGGGCACAGATATCAACCTGAGATGGCTTCATACAGTTATTGCGGGTTCGACTGACAGGGGGGCGCTGAGGTTGTGGCCTCCCTGGATGCCAAGAAAGCCTTTGACTCTGTGGAGTGGGAATACCTATGGCTCATTCTATGTAAATTTGAGTTAGGGCCCAACTTCATCTCTTTGATACATTTACTCTATTCGGCCCCGTCGGCCAGAGTCAGTACCAATGGTGTATTGTTGGCCCCCTTTTCCCTCCCAGGCACCAGGCAGGGCTGCCCCCTATCCCCAGCCCTCTTCGCTGTGGCTATTGAGCTCTTGGCAGTGCTCCTAAGAGCCACGGGGGGAGGTTCAGGGTATTTCCTTTTCCCCACTAGTCGAGAAGGTGAACTTATACACCGATGACACACTGCTTTATCTCCAAGATGCCCAGCAGTCGTTGATGGAGGCTTTAGCTATCATTGACCGCTTTGGCTCTTTCTCGGGTATCAGGGTGAACTGGGACAAATTGCTCCCGTTACCCCTATCAGATAGAACCCCTGGCTAATTTACAGGTCTCCCTTAAATGGGTGTTGCGATTTAAGTATCTAGGAATTTCTATTCAAAAAGACCAAAACGCTACTTAGAGGATAATCTATATCCTATTTTACAACCATTTATTCTGCAATGTTCGCTGTGGAAAGCTCTGCCACTGACTCCAGTAGGGAGAGTAAATCTAATTAAAATGCCTTTCCTACCGAAGTTCCTCTATGCCTTCCGTCACACTCCGATCCCTAATGCCTTTTTTATTAGATCAGGTCATCACCTCCTTTGTTTGGGTGGGCTCGACCCCTAGAATGGCTAAAACAACACTCTAGCTTTCCCTGACGGAGGGTGTCCTATCTTTGCCTAACTTTAAGAAATATTATTGGGCGGCGGTGCTGGTTACTGTTAGGTGTTGATTTGCCCAAGACATATCCAATCCGGCGGTGAATTTGAAGATGGTGCTACTGTGATCTTACTCAGAACTTAGTAATCTAGTATACAGAGGCCCGAGATATAGTCCCCAGGTCACTGCCCCCATAAAGGCGATGATTGCGGCCTGGAAACAAGTTATCCTGCATTTACAAGACCCTGACACTGTCTCTCCGCATACCCCGTTATGGGGCAACCCTACTTTACTGAATTTCAGGTCTGTTCTGGATCCACAGATCTGGGCTAGATATGAAATTCGAATGTTGCGCCATATCCTACCTGAGGGACGTCTTCTTTCGTTTGTGGAGATGAAATGTAAATTTAAATTTCCTTCATGGATGTTCTTTAGATACCTGCAGCTCAGACATGCTGCCCGGACACAATTCTCCAATGGGGTTGTCCTGGCTGCCCACTCGGTCGAGTCCCTCCTCACGGCTAATGATATTGATAGGATCTATCTTAGACTCACCTGCAGAGACACCTCCAAAATGCTTAGACTGTTTAATATGTGGCAGCGAGATGTCCCTGCCTTGATGGAGGAGGATTGGACTGAGGGGCTGCAACAATGCATCCGACTTGTGATATCTGCCAGGGATCGCTTTGTACAACTCAAGTTCTTACACCGTAAGAACTATACTTGTACTATACTCCCCATAAGCTGTCCATTATCTACCCAGGGACAGGGGACACATGTCCAAAGTGCAGGCAGTTGGTGGGGACCTTTATTCACATGGTGTGGTCGTGCTCTCTCCTCAAGGCCTATTGGCAGGCAGTAATATATGACATTAACAAGGTTGCCGGGCTTCACCTCGACATGGATCCGCTAGTATTCCTTCTGGGCATTACTGATAATCTGGCTACTACTAAACATACTAAGTTGTTTGTATTTTATGCTGTTTACTACGCCAGGAAGGTTATTCTATCCAAGTGGAAGGTCCCTGACCCCCCCTACGCCTTCGGCTTGGAAGGCCCTAATAAACAATGTGCTACCTTTATATAATTATACATATAGATTTAAAAGTGCGCTTATACTCTAGATAAGTAATTGCTTATCAAAGATATTCCTGCGCTATCAAGTACGGAAATGGCTAGAGGTGGAAAAGCTGCATGCACCTATTCGGGTGAACACCTGACCTTTAGATTAATTATATGAATGAGTGGTGCAGCGCTAATCCTAAGTCTAAAACCTCAGATGGTTTTCAAATAGGGTCATAATATAAATAATTGAAATAACCAAGGTGTATAAAAATAATAGTGAGAGCAATAAATATAAGTATAAAAAACAAATGGGATAATAAATAAAATGGTGAGTCTCACTAAACGGTGAATGCAAAATAAGCTGGTAGAGATAGCGTGTTACAAGCTTGAATCTCTAAGATGAAAATCTAATGGAACGTAAATAACAAAAACCAATATATATAAAATATATATAAATACAGTGCAGCTTGATTTAAATGCATATAAAATTCGAAAGTGACAATGTGCAGTGTGTGAACACTGTGCGTAATAGACTTAGCTATACCTCAGAATACATGCAGTGTTGGTATTCAAACCTACATAAAGTGCAAAAAATGTGCAAAAAAAGGACCAAAAAACTCCTAGGTACATATAATAATATCCCAAAAATAAAGTCTTTATATAAAAAGGTTTTGACACGAAAAGGAATGTCCTTATGAATAAAGTGAACTCTGTGACAATGATGTGCTGGCATGCGCATGTGGCAGTTGAAGTGCCAAGTGACTTAAAAACTCGTGCTTCTTCGTGTGCAGACACTTCAGTGGGTAGTGGCCCCTTACCTCACAGTAATGGGGCAACAGCATATGACCAAAGGGCTCTTTATCTCATCCTCCTAGGGGCTCCTGCGCGTCACTCACCGTCCTCACAGTAGTGGGGCAACAGCATATGACCAAGGGCTCTTTAGCTCATCCACCTAGGGGTTCCTGCACATCCCTCATTGTCCTTGAATTAGGTTCCCTCAGGTACGGTGCAGGGAGGTATAAAAAGTAATAGAGTGGAGAGAGAGCCCAATAGTGTAATTCCGTTTCAATGATTTGTATTTTATTTAGGCAAAAAACAGCTACTCACATTTAGCAATTGGAAAAGAAACAATTGTATCCGACGAGCGGCGAGCTCGTCTGCTTCTCACAGTGTATTCAGCCTATCCCGTCCCATATACTCTAGATACTGAGTGATTAGTGTTTTTAAAAAAATCAAGTGAATAACTTATGGCGTATAAACAATAAATATATACATATGTTTCAAATTCCTTAGTTATGGCACATACAGGTCCATGGGACAATCTTGCAGTGTACTTTAAAACATGACAAGTCCGCTTGCTAAATATGCATACAGGTATGGGGTATGGTGTGGAGTGCAATCAGCTGCAGCTCAGGACAAATGACTATCCCCCTTACAAATGGTGTTTCACATGCAGTTGCACTCTCAATCGGCTTTCTTGTGTGCTGGGGATCCGCTATTTATTATCTTCAATATTGTCTCTCAATCATGTAATATAAATAGAAAATAATTCATTGCGCAATATGCTAAATACTATTAATTGGAAGAAAACTGAATCCACTCACATTAGATTAAAACATTATGGGCGCATAGAGCAGTCAACTAGTCCACCAGTACTTTCCTCCTCGCGCTGTACTACGAGTGACACTTTCGTACTATGGATGACGTCACTAGGCTCCTCACGACGCATTGCGCCACATGTCACGTGACTTTATATAAGCTTACCCTTATGGGGCGTAACTGTCCACAGAAATTTGATAAAATCTGGGCTTCGTGGACAGAGGCTAGGCACATTACTGTATAAATGACTACTGGATGATTGGATGTTGAACTGGGAGCCTGTGCTACTCTACCAAATCTGGGCCATCTCTCTGAGATTTTGGTTGCCCCTCACGGCTTCTGTTGTGTCTTGTGCTTGGCAGTCCCCAGTTCCTTCCTCTTTCCCTCCCTCCTCTCCCCCCTCCTCCTCCTGAGTTTCCTGTGTATAGAATACATAGGGTCCCAAAACCATCCTTCCTGGCAGATGACATCCCCAGGGATGTGTTGCTGAGTCTGCACTTCTACTTGGCAAAAGAATGTATTCTAGAAGCGTTTTGCAAATCCGACCAACACCCAGCCCAATATGCCTCCCTACTAGGGATGAGCCGAACACCCCCCGGTTCGGTTCGCACCAGAACCTGCGAACGGACCGAAAGTTCGCACGAACGTTAGAACCCCATTGACGTCTATGGGACTCGAACATTCAAAATCAAAAGTGCTCATTTTAAAGGCCAATTTGCATGGTATTGTCCTAAAAAGGGTTTGGGGACCCGGGTCCTACCCCAGGGGACATGTATCAATGCAAAAAAAACTTTTAAAAATGGCCGTTTTTTCGGGAGCAGTGATTTTAATGATGCTTAAAGTAAAAAAAAAAAAAGTGAAATATTCCTTTAAATATCGTACCTGGGAGGTGTCTATAGTATGCCTGTAAAGTGACGCGTGTTTCCCGTGTTTAGAACAGTCCCTGCACAAAATGTCATTTTTAAAGGAAAAAATCTCATTTAAAACTGCTTGCGGGTTTAATGTAATGTCGGGTCATGGCAATATGGATGAAAATCAGTGAGACAAACGGCATGGGTACCCCCCAGTCCATTACCAGGCCCTTTGGGTCTTGTATGGATATTAAGGGGAACCCCGCACCCAAATTAAAATAAGGAAAGGTGTGGGGGCCACCAGGCCCTATATACTCTGAACAGCAGTATACAGGCGGTGCAAACAAGACAGGGACTGTAGGTTTGTTGTTAAGTAGAATCTGTTTGTAATTTTGAACGGGTACATTTTTAACGTGTTTAGCTCCAGCCAAAAAATCTTTTTTAAGCTTTTTGGAAAACATAGGGAAGGGTTATCACCCCTGTGACATTGTTTTGCTGTCTTTCCTCCTCTTCAGAAGATTTCACCTCACTTTTTGTCCCAATGAAAAATGTTTTTTGAAAATTTGGTTTTTTTTGTGGAACAAGGATTGGAAAGCATCAGTGGAAAGGAGAATTTTTTTTCCCATATTAACTCTTACAGGAGAGAATTTCCCTTCCTAGGGGTAGATTTCATCTCACTTCCTGTTGTCTCCTTCCGTTTGCAAGTAGGAGTCGTTTGTAAGTTAGATGTTTGAAAGTAGGGTCCTGCCCTATATACTCAGCAGAAATTTGGGCCTTAGGTGTTGCTGTGGCCACAACACTGTAAGCCCTCACAGGGCCCTGCTGTGAAATATTAGATCAAGAATTGTAATTACATGCCCCTGTTGAACAGGAGCTGAAAAATTAGGCCTTAGGCACTGGTGCTGGTGCCACAACACTGCAACCCCTCACAGACACTCTAGTTGGAACGCAGTAACGAGCCCTGCTGCAAAGTATTGCATCAAAAATTGTAATTACACGCCCCTGTTAGACAGGAGCAGAAAAATTGGGCCTTAGGCACTGGTGCTGGTGCCACAACACTGCAACCCCTCACAGACACTCTAGTTGGAACGCAGGAACGAGCCCGGCTGCAAAGTATTGCATCAAAAATTGTAATTACACGCCCCTGTTAAACAAGGGCTGAAAAATTGGGCCTTAGGCACTGGTGCTGGTGCCACAACACTGCAACCCCTCACAGACACTCTAGTTGGAATGCAGGAACGAGCCCTGCTGCAAAGTATTGCATCAAAAATTGTAATTACACGCCCCTGTTAGACAGGAGCAGAAAAATTGGGCCTTGGGCACTGGTGCTGGTGCCACAACATTGCAACCCCTCACAGACACTCTAGTTGGAATGCAGGAACGAGCCCTGCTGCAAAGTATTGCATCAAAAATTGTAATTACACGCCCCTGTTAGACAGGAGCAGAAAAATTGGGCCTTGGGCACTGGTGCTGGTGCCACAACACTGCAACCCCTCACAGACACTCTAGTTGGAATGCAGGAACGAGCCCTGCTGCAAAGTATTACATCAAAAATTGTAATTACACGCCCCTGTTAAACAGGGGCTGAAAAATTGTGCCTTAGGCACTGGTGGTGACGCCCAGAACCAAAAATGTTCTTACAAGCTATCAGCGTGATGATTGAGGAGGAAGAGGATAATTACTCAGGGATAGTCACTCAGCATCAGCATAGGCAGTCTTTGAAGGGATCTGAGATTTCAAAAAAAATTATTCGGTTACATCAGCATCAGGTGCTTGGTAGCTGGTGGTGATCCAAGACTGATTCATTTTTATGAAGGTCAGTCGATCGACCGAGTCGGTGGACAGACGCACCCTGTGATCGGTTACCACGCCTCCAGCAGCACTGAATGTGCGTTCCGAAAGAACGCTGGATGCAGGACAGGCCAGTAGCTCAATTGCATACTGTGCAAGCTCTGGCCAGTGATCCATCCTCAAGACTAGGGATGAGCCGAACACCCCCCGGTTCGGTTCGCACCAGAACCCGCGAACGGACCGAAAGTTCGCACGAACGTTAGAACCCCATTGACGTCTATGGGACTCGAACGTTCGAAATCAAAAGTGCTCATTTTAAAGGCTAATTTGCATGGTATTGTCCTAAAAAGGGTTTGGGGACCCGGGTCCTACCCCAGGGGACATGTATCAATGCAAAAAAAACTTTTAAAAACGGCCGTTTTTTCGGGAGCAGTGATTTTAATGATGCTTAAAGTAAAAAAAAAAAAGTGAAATATTCCTTTAAATATCGTACCTGGGGGGTGTCTATAGTATGCCTGTAAAGTGACGCGTGTTTCCCATGTTTAGAACAGTCCCTGCACCAAATGTCATTTTTAAAGGAAAAAATCTCATTTAAAACTGCTTGCGGGTTTAATGTCATGTCGGGTCATGGCAATATGGATGAAAATCAGTGAGACAAACGGAATGGGTACCCCCCAGTCCATTACCAGGCCCTTTGGGTCTTGTATGGATATTAAGGGGAACCCCGCACCCAAATTAAAATAAGGAAAGGTGTGGGGTCACCAGGCCCTATATACTCTGAACAGCAGTATACAGGTGGTGCAAACAAGACAGGGACTGTAGGTTTGTTGTTAAGTAGAATCTGTTTGTAATTTTGAACATTTTTAACGTGTTTAGCTTCAGCCAAAAAATCTTTTCTAAGCTTTTTGGAAAACATAGGGAAGGGTTATCACCCCTGTGACATTTGTTTTGCTGTCTTTCCTCCTCTTCAGAAGATTTCACCTCACTTTTTTGTCCCAATGAAAAATGTTTTTTGAAAATTTGGGTTTTTTTGTGGAACAAGGATTGGAAAGCATCAGTGGAAAGGAGAAATTGTTTTCCCATATTAACTCTTACAGGAGAGAATTTCCCTTCCTAGGGGTAGATTTCATCTCACTTCCTGTTGTCTCCTTCCGTTTGCAAGTAGGAGTCGTTTGTAAGTTAGATGTTTGAAAGTAGGGTCCTGCCCTATATACTCAGCAGAAATTTGGGCCTTAGGTGTTGCTGTGGCCACAACACTGTAAGCCCTCACAGGGCCCTGCTGTGAAATATTAGATCAAGAATTGTAATTACATGCCCCTGTTGAACAGGAGCTGAAAAATTAGGCCTTAGGCACTGGTGCTGGTGCCACAACACTGCAACCCCTCACAGACACTCTAGTTGGAACGCAGGAACGAGCCCTGCTGCAAAGTATTGCATCAAAAATTGTAATTACACGCCCCTGTTAGACAGGGGCAGAAAAATTGGGCCTTAGGCACTGGTGCTGGTGCCACAACACTGCAACCCCTCACAGACACTCTAGTTGGAACGCAGGAACGAGCCCTGCTGCAAAGTATTGCATCAAAAATTGTAATTACACGCCCCTGTTAGACAGGGGCAGAAAAATTGGGCCTTAGGCACTGGTGCTGGTGCCACAACACTGCAACCCCTCACAGACACTCTAGTTGGAATGCAGGAACGAGCCCTGCTGCAAAGTATTACATCAAAAATTGTAATTACACGCCCCTGTTAAACAGGGGCTAAAAAATTGTGCCTTAGGCACTGGTGGTGGCGCCCAGAACCAAAAATGTTCTTACAAGCTATCAGCGTGATGATTGAGGAGGAAGAGGATAATTACTCAGGGATAGTCACTCAGCATCAGCATAGGCAGTCTTTGCAGGGATCTGAGAATTCAAAAAAAATTATTCGGTTACATCTGCATCAGGTGCTTGGTAGCTGGTGGTGATCCAAGACTGATTCATTTTTATGAAGGTCAGCCGATCGACCGAGTCGGTGGACAGACGCACCCTGTGATCGGTTACCACGCCTCCAGCAGCACTGAATGTGCGTTCCGAAAGAACGCTGGATGCAGGACAGGCCAGTAGCTCAATTGCATACTGTGCAAGCTCTGGCAGTGATCCATCCTCAAGACCCAGTAACCCAAAGGATTTTCGGTGGGAAAGGTGTCCAAGTCTGATCTTGCCCCTAGGTATTCCTGCACCATGTAAAACAGACGCTGGCGATGGTTGCTGGAACCGATCATACCTTGGGGCTGCGGACCAAAAAATTGTCTGAACGCATCGGTCAGACGGCCACCTTCTCCACCGCTCCTTCTTTGACTGACCGAAGCCTCAGCAACACGTTGTCCAGAAACAGGAGTTTGTAACCTCCCAGTCTCTGGGAACGTGTTGCACAGACCTTTCTGCAAGGCCTCCCGAAGATGTTTCATCCTCTGCTCCCTCTGCGATGGCAAGATAAGGTCCGCAACCTTACCCTTGTAACGTGGATCAAGGAGGGTTGCCAGCCAGTATTGGTCCTTCTCCTTGATACCACGAATACGAGGATCCTTACGCAGGCTTTGCAGGATCAGGGAGGCCATGCAGCGTAGGTTTGCTGAGGCATTCGGTCCGGAGTCCTCTGGGTCACTAAGGACAACAACGTCCGCAGCCACCTCCTCCCAGCCACTTACAAGTCCATGTGTTCCTTGGGACTGATCCCTTAAAGACTGCTGCTGATGCTGAGTGCCAGGCTCCACCTCCATACTGACACAATCTTCCTCCTCCTCCTCCTCGTCCTCTTCCTGTGTGATCGGCGGGCACGCAGGAACACTGTCTGGATAAAGGGGGCCTTGAGAGCTAAGGAATTCCTCCTCTTCCTGCCTCTGTTCTGCCTCAAGTGCCCTGTCCATTATTCCACGCAGCGTGTGCTCCAACAGGTGGACAAGGGGGACAGTGTCACTGATGCATGCACTGTCAGTGCTCACCATCCTCGTGGCCTCCTCGAATGGTGACAGGACAGTGCATGCATCCCTGATCATGGCCCACTGGCGTGGGGAAAAAAAAACAAGCTCCCCTGACCCTGTCCTGGTGCCATAGTCGCACAGGTACTCATTGATGGCCCTCTGCTGCGTGTGCAGCCGCTGCAGCATGGCCAACGTTGAGTTCCACCTGGTGGGCATGTCACAGATTAGGCGGTTCTTGGGCAGGTTAAACTCCTTTTGGAGGTCCGTCAGCCGAGCACTGGCATTATATGACCGGCGGAAATGCACACAGACTTTCCTGGCCTGCCTCAGGACATCCTGTAAGCCCGGGTACCTGCCCAAGAACCGCTGCACCACCAAGTTAAGGACGTGAGCCAAACAGGGCACATGGGTCATTTGTCCCTGTCGGAGGGCAGAGAGGAGGTTGGTGCCATTGTCGCAAACCACCATTCCTGCCTTAAGTTGGCGTGGCGTCAACCACCTCTGAACCTGCCCCTGCAGAGCTGACAGAACCTCTGCCCCAGTGTGGCTCCTGTCCCCCAAGCACACCAGCTCAAGCACCGCATGGCATCTTTTGGCCTGCGTACTTGCGTAGCCCCTTGAACGCCTACGGAGCACCGCTGGTTCCGAGGAAGAGGCCATGGAGGAAGAAGAAGAGGAGGGGGTGGAGGAGAGAGGTGTGTCACAATCAGCATTTTGGAGGCGTGGTGGCGGAACAACCTCCAACACTACCGCAACTTGTCCTGCATCCTTCCCAGCTGCCAGCAGAGTCACCCAATGCGCCGTGAAACTTAGGTAACGTCCCTGTCCATGCCTGCTGGACCATGAGTCAGCGGTAATATGCACCTTACCGCTGACCGCCCTGTCCAGCGAGGCATGGACATTGCCTTCCACATGCCGGTAGAGAGCCGGAATCGCCTTCCATGAGAAAAAGTGGCGTTTGGGTACCTGCCACTGAGGAACCGCACATTCCACAAACTCACGGAAGGGGGCAGAGTCTACCAACTGAAAAGGCAGCAGTTGAAGTGCTAGCAATTTTGCCAAGCTAGCATTCAACCGCTGGGCATGTGGATGGTTGGGAGCAAACTTCTTTCGGCGGTGCAGCAGCTGGGGCAGGGAAATTTGCCTGGTACAATCTGACGTCGGTGTACCAAAAGCAGATTGCCCACAAGTACTTGGCTGTGACACACCTAATTCTACACCTTCATTCCTCTCACTGCAGGTCTCAGAGAGGACTGAAGGTCTAGTGGGGTTGGAAATCTCAGCTGATGAGGAGCAAGGAGAGATCCTCTTTGTTCTTTGGTGTGGGTCTTTTAGATACGCTTGCCAACGAACTGCATGGCAGGTCAACATATGTCTGGTCAAGCATGTGGTACCCAAGCGGGAGATGTTTTGGCCACGCGAGATACGCTTGAGACATATGTTGCAAATAGCAGCGGTGCGATCTGATGCACTCGTCTCAAAAAAGGCCCACACCAAAGAACTTTTTGAATAACGCGCAGAGACTGCAGCGCCCTGCACATGTGGAGCTTTGGGGTGTGATGCAGTCAATGTGCTGCCCTTAGGCTGGCCCCTGGAGGGCATCCTGCCTCGTTGGTGATGTGCCGCCTCCTCCTCCTCCTCCTCTCTCCTATCAGGCACCCACGTTGAGTCAGTGACCTCATCATCCCTTCCCTCCTCATCACTGGAGCAAACCTGGCAGTATGCTGCAGCAGGGGGAGCATGACTGCCAGATTGCTGTCCTTCTTGGGCACCCCCTCTGTCCGTGCTCATGTTACTGCCTTCATCGAGCTCAGTATCATCATCAGAGCCTTCCAAACGCTGGGCATCCTCCTGGAGCATGTACCCAACACTGTGGTCCAACAGTTCGAGGGAATCCTCATGAGGACATGGTGGAGCTAGGGAAGGAGTCACTGATGACATTGAGCTGAGGGAAGAGGCCGCTGCTTTGCCAGACAAAGCACCCTGGGCATGGGTGAGAGAGGATGAGGAGGATGAGGACGGCTTGGTCATCCACTCGACCAAGTCTTCCGCATGTTGCGGCTCAACACGGCCAGCTGCCAAAAAAAAGGCCAAGCGTGTCCCATGGCCACGTGCTGATGAGGATGCACCGTCTCCACGACCAGCACTAGACACAGAGCCTGCTTGCCCTCTCTTATTGGCTTGTGACTGTCTGCCTCTCCTTCTTGGCCTTCCAGACATACTAATGGCCTGTAGCTGCACTAAGCTGGGATAGAACACCTGTAATTTTCTTCAGGTAGCTTTATATACTGTAACCAGACAAGCCTGCCTGTCAGTAGGAAGATAACAGGAACGGATCTAGCTGAACACTGTGAGCAGGACGCACTGCACTAAATGTAAATAGCAGGAACGGATCTAGCTGAACACTGTGAGCAGGACGCACTGCACTAAATGTAAATAGTCTAGAAGATAACAGGAACGGATCTAGCTGAACACTGTGAGCAGGACGCACTGCACTAAATGTAAATAACAGGAACGGATCTAGCTGAACACTGTGAGCAGGACGCACTGCACTAAATGTAAATAGCAGGAACGGATCTAGCTGAACACTGTGAGCAGGACGCACTGCACTAAATGTAAATTGCAGGAACGGATCTAGCTGAACACTGTGAGCAGGACGCACTGCACTAAATGTAAATGGCAGGAACGGATCTAGCTGAACACTGTGAGCAGGACGCACTGCAGTAAATGTAAATAGCAGGAACGGATCTAGCTGAACACTGTGAGCAGGACGCACTGCACTAAATGTAAATAGCAGGAACGGATCTAGCTGAACACTGTGAGCAGGACGCACTGCACTAAATGTAAATAACAGGAACGGATCTAGCTGAACACTGTGAGCAGGACGCACTGCACTAAATGTAAATTGCAGGAACGGATCTAGCTGAACACTGTGAGCAGGACGCACTGCACTAAATGTAAATAGTCTAGAAGATAACAGGAACGGATCTAGCTGAACACTGTGAGCAGGACGCACTGCACTAAATGTAAATAGCAGGAACGGATCTATCTGAACACTGTGAGCAGGACGCACTGCACTAAATGTAAATAACAGGAACGGATCTAGCTGAACACTGTGAGCAGGACGCACTGCACTAAATGTAAATAGCAGGAACGGATCTAGCTGAACACTGTGAGCAGGACGCACTGCACTAAATGTAAATTGCAGGAACGGATCTAGCTGAACACTGTGAGCAGGACGCACTGCACTAAATGTAAATTGCAGGAACGGATCTAGCTGAACACTGTGAGTAGGACGCACTGCACTAAATGTAAATGGCAGGAACGGATCTAGCTGAACACTGTGAGCAGGACGCACTGCACTAAATGTAAATAGCAGGAACGGATCTAGCTGAACACTGTGAACAGGATGCACTGCACTAAATGTAAATAGCAGGAACGGATCTAGCTGAACACTGTGAGCAGGACGCACTGCACTAAATGTAAATAGCAGGAACGGATCTAGCTGAACACTGTGAGCAGGACGCACTGCACTAAATGTAAATAGCAGGAACGGATCTAGCTGAACACTGTGAGCAGGACGCACTGCACTAAATGTAAATAGCAGGAATGGATCTAGCTGAACACTGTGAGCAGGACGCACTGCACTAAATGTAAATAACAGGAACGGATCTAGCTGAACACTGTGAGCAGGACGCACTGCACTAAATGTAAATAGTCTAGATAGAAGATAACAGGAACGGATCTAGCTAAACTGAATACAGTGTATATATATATATGCAACACCTGGGATGCATATATATACACAATACACTGTAAGTGCAGCTAACTGACTGACTGTTCTGCCTAATCTATCTAACTCAAATCAAATGACACTGTCTCTCTCTCTCTCTATCTCTTAGCACACCGGAACACACACTACACAGGGCCGCCGTGCAGGCGGCCTTATATAGTGTGGGGCGTGTACTAAATCCCCTGAGCCATAATTGGCCAAAGCCACCCTGGCTTTGGCCAATTACAGCTCTCTCTACTGACGGCGCTGTGATTGGCCAAGCATGCGGGTCATAGTGCATGCTTGGCCAATCATCAGCCAGCAATGCACTGCAATGCCGCAGTGAATTATGGGCCGTGACGCGCCACACGAATTTGGCGCGAACGGCCCATATCGTTCGGAATTCGGCGAACGACCGAACAGCCGATGTTCGAGTCGAACATGGGTTCGACTCGAACACGAAGCTCATCCCTACTCAAGACCCAGTAACCCAGAGGATTTTCGGTGGGAAAGGTGTCCAAGTCTGATCTTGCCCCTATTTATTCCTGCACCATGTAAAACAGACGCTGGCAATGGTTTCTGGATCCGATCATACCTTGGGGCTGCGGACCAAAAAATTGTCTGAATGCATCAGTCAGACGGCCACCTTCTCCACCGCTCCTTCTTTGACTGACCGAAGCCTCAGCAACACGTTGTCCAGAAACAGGAGTTTGTAACCTCCCAGTCTCTGGGAACGCGTTGCACAGACCTTTCTGCAAGGCCTCCCGAAGATGTTTCATCCTCTGCTCCCTCTGCGATGGCAAGATAAGGTCCGCAACCTTACCCTTGTAACGTGGATCAAGGAGGGTTGCCAGCCAGTATTGGTCCTTCTCCTTGATACCACGAATACGAGGATCCTTCCGCAGGCTTTGCAGGATCAGGGAGGCCATGCAGCGTAGGTTTGCTGAGGCATTCGGTCCGGAGTCCTCTGGGTCACTAAGGACGACATGGTCCGCAGCCACCTCCTCCCAGCCACGTACAAGTCCATGTGTTTCTTGGGACTGATCCCTTAAAGACTGCTGCTGATGCTGAGTGCCAGACTCCACCTCCATACTGACACAATCTTCCTCCTCCTCCTCCTCCTCCTCGTCCTCTTCCTGTGTGATCGGCGGGAACGCAGGAACATTGTCTGGATAAAGGGGGCCTTGAGAGCTAAGGAAGTCCTCCTCTTCCTGCCTCTGTTCTGCCTCAAGTGCCCTGTCCATTATTCCATGCAGTGTGTGCTCCAACAGGTGGACAAGAGGGACAGTGTCACTGATGCATGCACTGTCACTGCTCACCATCCTCGTGGCCTCCTCAAATGGTGACAGGACAGTGCATGCATCCCTGATCATGGCCCACTGGCGTGGGGAAAAAAAAACAAGCTCCCCTGACCCTGTCCTGGTGCCATAGTCGCACAGGTACTCATTGATGGCCCTCTGCTGCGTGTGCAGCCGCTGCAGCATGGCCAACGTTGAGTTCCACCTGGTGGGCATGTCACAGATTAGGCGGTTCTTGGGCAGGTTAAACTCCTTTTGGAGGTCCGTCAACCGAGCACTGGCATTATATGACCGGCGGAAATGCACACAGACTTTCCTGGCCTGCCTCAGGACATCCTGTAAGCCCGGGTACCTGCCCAAGAACCGCTGCACCACCAAGTTAAGGACGTGAGCCAAACAGGGCACATGGGTCATTTGTCCCTGTCGGAGGGCAGAGAGGAGGTTGGTGCCATTGTCGCAAACCACCATTCCTGCCTTAAGTTGGCGTGGCGTCAACCACCTCTGAACCTGCCCCTGCAGAGCTGACAGAACCTCTGCCCCAGTGTGGCTCCTGTCCCCCAAGCACACCAGCTCAAGCACCGCATGGCATCTTTTGGCCTGCGTACTTGCGTAGCCCCTTGAACGACTACGGAGCACCGCTGGTCCTGAGGAAGAGGCCATGGAGGAAGAAGAAGAGGAGGGGGTGGAGGAGAGAGGTGTGTCACAATCATTAGCATTTTGGAGGCGTGGTGGCGGAACAACCTCCAACACTACTGCACCTTGTCCTGCATCCTTCCCAGCTGCCAGCAGAGTCACCCAATGCGCCGTGAAACTTAGGTAACGTCCCTGTCCATGCCTGCTGGACCATGAGTCAGCAGTAATATGCACCTTACCGCTGACCGCCCTGTCCAGCGAGGCATGGACATTGCCTTCCACATGTCGGTAGAGAGCCGGAATCGCCTTCCGTGAGAAAAAGTGGCGTTTGGGTACCTGCCACTGAGGAACCGCACATTCCACAAACTCACGGAAGGGGGCAGAGTCTACCAACTGAAAAGGCAGCAGTTGAAGTGCTAGCAATTTTGCCAAGCTAGCATTCAACCGCTGGGCATGTGGATGACTGGGAGCAAACTTCTTTCGGCGGTGCAGCAGCTGGGGCAGGGAAATTTGCCTGGTACAATCTGACGTCGGTGTACCAAAAGCAGATTGCCCACAAGTACTTGGCTTTGACACACCTAATTCTACACCTTCATTCCTCTCAGTGCAGGTCTCAGAGAGGACTGAAGGTCTAGTGGGGTTGGAAATCTCAGCTGATGAGGAGCAAGGAGAGGTCCTCTTTGTTCTTTGGTGTGGGTCTTTTAGATGCGCTTGCCAACGAACTGCATGGCAGGTCAACATATGTCTGGTCAAGCATGTGGTACCCAAGCGGGAGATGTTTTGGCCACGTGAGATACGCTTGAGACATATGTTGCAAATAGCAGCGGTGCGATCTGATGCACTCGTCTCAAAAAAGGCCCACACCAAAGAACTTTTTGAATAACGCGCAGAGACTGCAGCGCCCTGCACATGTAATGCAGTCAATGTGCTGCCCTTAGGCTGGCCCCTGGAGGGCATCCTGCCTCGTTGGTGATGTGCCGCCTCCTCCTCCTCCTCCTCCTCCTCTCTCCTATCAGGCCCCCACGTTGAGTCAGTGACCTCATCATCCCCTCCCTCCTCATCACTGGAGCAAACCTGGCAGTATGCTGCAGCAGGGGGAGCATGACTGCCAGATTGCTGTCCTTCTTGGGCACCCCCTCTGTCCATGCTCATGTTACTGCCTTCATCGAGCTCAGTATCATCATCAGAGACTTCCAAACGCTGGGCATCCTCCTGGAGCATGTACCCAACACTGTGGTCAAACAGTTCGAGGGACTCCTCAGGAGGACATGGTGGAGCTAGGGAAGGAGTCACTGATGACATTGAGCCAAGGGAAGAGGCCGCTGCTTTGCCAGACAAAGCACACTGGGCATGGGTGAGAGAGGATGAGGAGGATGAGGACGGCTTGGTCATCCACTCGACCAAGTCTTCCGCATGTTGCGGCTCAACACGGCCAGCTGCCGAAAAAAAGGCCAAGCGTGTCCCATGGCCACATGCTGATGAGGATGCACCGTCTCCACGACCAGCACTAGACACAGAGCCTGCTTGCCCTCTCTTATTGGCTTGTGACTGTCTGCCTCTCCTTCTTGGCCTTCCAGACATACTAATGGCCTGTAGCTGCACTAAGCTGGGATATATATATATATATATATATATATATATATATATATATATACTGCAGCTAGCAAAAGAAACTGCCTGCCTGTAGTATGAGAACACCACCAACCTTCTACAGGTAGCTTTACCTAAACACTGTGAGGTGGACGCACCCCACTAATTTGTAGGTTTAGCTGAACACTGTGAGCAGGACGCACTGCACTAACTGTAAATAGTCTAGCTGCCTGACCGTGGTACTAATAGGATCAAAAGAACACCAGTAATTTTCTTCAGGTAGCTTTATATACTGTAACAAGACAAGCCTGCCTGTCAGTAGGAAGATAACAGGAACGGATCTAGCTGAACACTGTGAGCAGGACGCACTGCACTAACTGTAAATAGTCTAGCTGCCTGACCGTGGTACTAATAGGATCAAAAGAACACCAGTAATTTTCTTTAGGTAGCTGTAAATACTTTAACAAGACAAGCCTGCCTGTCAGTAGGAAGATAACAGGAACGGATCTAGCTGAACACTGTGAGCAGGACGCACTGCACTAAATTTAAATAGTCTAGCTGCCTGACCGTGGTACTAATAGGATCAACAGAACACCAGTAATTTTCTTCAGGTAGCTTTATATACTGTAACAAGACAAGCCTGCCTGTCAGTAGGAAGATAACAGGAACAGATCTAGCTGAACACTGTGAGCAGGACGCACTGCACTAACTGTAAATAGTCTAGCTGCCTGACCGTGGTACTAATAGGATCAAAAGAACACCAGTAATTTTCTTTGGGTAGCTGTAAATACTTTAACAAGACAAGCCTGCCTGTCAGTAGGAAGATAACAGGAACGGATCTAGCTGAACACTGTGAGCAGGACGCACTGCACTAAATGTAAATAGTCTAGCTGCCTGACCGTGGTACTAATAGGATCAAAAGAACACCAGTAGATTTCTTCAGGTAGCTTTATATACTGTAACAAGACAAGCCTGCCTGTCAGTAGGAAGATAACAGGAACGGATCTAGCTGAACACTGTGAGCAGGACGCACTGCACTAACTGTAAATAGTCTAGCAGCCTGACCGTGGTACTAATAGGATCAAAAGAACACCAGTAATTTTCTTCAGGTAGCTTTATATACTGTAACAAGACAAGCCTGCCTGTCAGTAGGAAGATAACAGGAACGGATCTAGCTGAACACTGTGAGCAGGACGCACTGCACTAAATGTAAATAGTCTAGCTGCCTGACCGTGGTACTAATAGGATCAAAAGAACACCAGTAATTTTCTTCAGGTAGCTTTATATACTGTAACAAGACAAGCCTGTCTGTCAGTAGGAAGATAACAGGAACAGATCTAGCTGAACACTGTGAGCAGGACGCACTGCACTAACTGTAAATAGTCTAGCTGCCTGACCGTGGTACTAATAGGATCAAAAGAACACCAGTAATTTTCTTTGGGTAGCTGTAAATACTTTAACAAGACAAGCCTGCCTGTCAGTAGGAAGATAACAGGAACGGATCTAGCTGAACACTGTGAGCAGGACGCACTGCACTAAATGTAAATAGTCTAGCTGCCTGACCGTGGTACTAATAGGATCAAAAGAACACCAGTAGATTTCTTCAGGTAGCTTTATATACTGTAACAAGACAAGCCTGCCTGTCAGTAGGAAGATAACAGGAACGGATCTAGCTGAACACTGTGAGCAGGACGCACTGCACTAACTGTAAATAGTCTAGCAGCCTGACCGTGGTACTAATAGGATCAAAAGAACACCAGTAATTTTCTTCAGGTAGCTTTATATACTGTAACAAGACAAGCCTGCCTGTCAGTAGGAAGATAACAGGAACGGATCTAGCTGAACACTGTGAGCAGGACGCACTGCACTAAATGTAAATAGTCTAGCTGCCTGACCGTGGTACTAATAGGATCAAAAGAACACCAGTAATTTTCTTCAGGTAGCTTTATATACTGTAACAAGACAAGCCTGTCTGTCAGTAGGAAGATAACAGGAACAGATCTAGCTGAACACTGTGAGCAGGACGCACTGCACTAACTGTAAATAGTCTAGCTGCCTGACCGTGGTACTAATAGGATCAAAAGAACACCAGTAATTTTCTTTGGGTAGCTGTAAATACTTTAACAAGACAAGCCTGCCTGTCAGTAGGAAGATAACAGGAACGGATCTAGCTGAACACTGTGAGCAGGACGCACTGCACTAAATGTAAATAGTCTAGCTGCCTGACCGTGGTACTAATAGGATCAAAAGAACACCAGTAGATTTCTTCAGGTAGCTTTATATACTGTAACAAGACAAGCCTGCCTGTCAGTAGGAAGATAACAGGAACGGATCTAGCTGAACACTGTGAGCAGGACGCACTGCACTAACTGTAAATAGTCTAGCAGCCTGACCGTGGTACTAATAGGATCAAAAGAACACCAGTAATTTTCTTCAGGTAGCTTTATATACTGTAACAAGACAAGCCTGCCTGTCAGTAGGAAGATAACAGGAACGGATCTAGCTGAACACTGTGAGCAGGACGCACTGCACTAAATGTAAATAGTCTAGCTGCCTGACCGTGGTACTAATAGGATCAAAAGAACACCAGTAATTTTCTTCAGGTAGCTGTAAATACTTTAACAAGACAAGCCTGCCTGTCAGTAGGAAGATAACAGGAACGGATCTAGCTGAACACTGTGAGCAGGACGCACTGCACTAAATGTAAATAGTCTAGCTGCCTGACCGTGGTACTAATAGGATCAAAAGAACACCAGTAGATTTCTTCAGGTAGCTTTATATACTGTAACAAGACAAGCCTGCCTGTCAGTGGGAAGATAACAGGAACGGATCTAGCTGAACACTGTGAGCAGGACGCACTGCACTAACTGTAAATAGTCTAGCAGCCTGACCGTGGTACTAATAGGATCAAAAGAACACCAGTAATTTTCTTCAGGTAGCTTTATATACTGTAACAAGACAAGCCTGCCTGTCAGTAGGAAGATAACAGGAACGGATCTAGCTGAACACTGTGAGCAGGACGCACTGCACTAAATGTAAATAGTCTAGCTGCCTGACCGTGGTACTAATAGGATCAAAAGAACACCAGTAATTTTCTTCAGGTAGCTTTATATACTGTAACAAGACAAGCCTGCCTGTCAGTAGGAAGATAACAGGAACGGATCTAGCTGAACACTGTGAGCAGGACGCACTGTACTAAATGTAAATAGTCTAGCTGCCTGACCGTGGTACTAATAGGATCAAAAGAACACCAGTAATTTTCTTTAGGTAGCTGTAAATACTTTAACAAGACAAGCCTGCCTGTCAGTAGGAAGATAACAGGAACGGATCTAGCTGAACACTGTGAGCAGGACACACTGCACTAACTGTAAATAGTCTAGCTGCCTGACCGTGGTACTAATAGGATCAAAAGAACACCAGTAATTTTCTTCAGGTAGCTTTATATACTGTAACAAGACAAGCCTGCCTGTCAGTAGGAAGATAACAGGAACGGATCTAGCTGAACACTGTGAGCAGGACGCACTGCACTAACTGTAAATAGTCTAGCTGCCTGACCGTGGTACTAATAGGATCAAAAGAACACCAGTAATTTTCTTCAGGTAGCTTTATATACTGTAACAAGACAAGCCTGCCTGTCAGTAGGAAGATAACAGGAACGGATCTAGCTGAACACTGTGAGCAGGACGCATTGCACTAACTGTAAATAGTCTAGCTGCCTGACTGTGGTACTAATAGGATCAAAAGAACACCAGTAATTTTCTTCAGGTAACTTTATATATTGTAACAAGACAAGCCTGCCTGTCAGTAGGAAGATAACAGGAACGGATCTAGCTGAACACTGTGAGCAGGACGCACTGCACTAACTGTAAATAGTCTAGCTGCCTGACCGTGGTACTAATAGGATCAAAAGAACACCAGTAATTTTCTTCAGGTAGCTTTATATACTGTAACAAGACAAGCCTGCCTGTCAGTAGGAAGATAACAGGAACGGATCTAGCTGAACACTGTGAGCAGGACACACTGCACTAACTGTAAATAGTCTAGCTGCCTGACCGTGGTGCTAATAGGATCAAAAGAACACCAGTAATTTTCTTCAGGTAACTTTATATACTGTAACAAGACAAGCCTGCCTGTCAGTAGGAAGATAACAGGAACGGATCTAGCTGAACACTGTGAGCAGGACGCACTGCACTAACTGTAAATAGTCTAGCTGCCTGACCGTGATACTAATAGGATCAAAAGAACACCAGTAATTTTCTTCAGGTAGCTTTATATACTGTAACAAGACAAGCCTGCCTGTCAGTAGGAAGATAACAGGAACGGATCTAGCTGAACACTGTGAGCAGGACGCACTGCACTAAATGTAAATAGTCTAGCTGCCTGACCGTGGTACTAATAGGATCAAAAGAACACCAGTAATTTTCTTCAGGTAGCTTTATATACTGTAACAAGACAAGCCTGCCTGTCAGTAGGAAGATAACAGGAACGGATCTAGCTGAACACTGTGAGCAGGACGCACTGCACTAACTGTAAATAGTTTAGCTGCCTGACCGTGGTACTAATAGGATCAAAAGAACACCAGTAATTTTCTTTAGGTAGCTGTAAATACTGTAACAAGACAAGCCTGCCTGTCAGTAGGAAGATAACAGGAACGGATCTAGCTGAACACTGTGAGCAGGACGCACTGCACTAAATGTAAATAGTCTAGAAGATAACAGGAACGGATCTAGCTAAACTGAATACAGTGTATATATATATATGCAACACCTGGGATGCATATATATACACAATACACTTTAAGTGCAGCTAACTGACTGACTGTCCTGTCTAATCTAGCTAACTCAAATGAAATGACACTGTCTCTCTCTCTCTCTAAGCACACCGGAACACACTGCACAGGGCCGCCGTGCAGGCGGCCTTATATAGTGTGGGGCGTGTACTAAATCCCCTGAGCCATAATTGGCCAAAGCCTCCTTGGCTTTGGCCAATTACGGCTCTCTGTTCAGGCGGCGCTGTGATTGGCCAAGCATGCGGGTCATAGTGCATGCTTGGCCAATCATCAGCAAGCAATGCACTGCGATGCCGCAGTGAATTATGGGCCGTGACGCGCCACACGAATTTGGCGCGAACGGCCCATATCGTTCGCAATTCGGCGAACGACCGAACAGCCAATGTTCGAGTCGAACATGGGTTCGGCTCGAACACAAAGCTCATCCCTACTCCCTACAGCTGCTCCCTGACCTCTCCGGGCACACTCTTCAACGTCACCGCAATCTGGCTACCATTACTAAAGCACTACGCAACCATCATATTCTGAATGAGTGGAAATATTCAGCTACACTTTCCATTACTTGGAACTACAGCCACAGTATCTACCCTGGAAGAGGGGTTAATAGCCCTTGGGCGATGGGGAATCTTTTTGGAAACGCCACAAGTCCCTATACTGACCGATGGAGCCTCGCACATTCAGGAAGAATGGCAGGTAGTGACTAGGGATGAGTCACACCCCCCAGTATGGTTTGCAACAGAACATGCGAACAGGCAAAAAATTTGTTCGAACACACGAACACTATTAAAGTTTATGGGACACGAACATGAATAATTAAAAGTGCTAACTGTAAAGGCTTATATGGAAGTTATTGTCATAAAAAGTGTTTGGGGACCTGGGTCCTGCCCCGAGGGACATGTATCAATGCAAAAAAAAGTTTTAAAAACGGACGTTTTTTTCGGGAGCAGTGATTTTAATAATGCTTAAAGTGAAACAATAAAAGTGAAATATTCCTTTAAATATCATGCCTGGGGGATGTCTATAGTATGCCTGTAAAGTGGCGCATGTTTCCCATGTTTACAACAGTCCCTGCACAAAATGACATTTCCAAAGGAAAAAAAGTCATTTAAAACTACTCGCGGCTATAATGAATTGTCGATCCCGGCAATACACATAAAAGTCTTTGAAAAAAAAGGCATGGGATTCCCCCACAGTCCATTACCAGGCCCTTTGGGTCTGGTATGAATATTAAGGGGAACCCTGAACCAAAATTAAAAAAAAAATTGTGTGGGGGTCCCCCTCAAAATCCATACCAGACCCCTCAGGTCTGCTATGGATTTTAAGGTGAACCCCACGCCAAAATTTAAAAAAAAAATGCTGTGAGGGTCTCCCCAAAAATCCATACCAGACCCTTATCCGAGCACGCAACCTGGCAGGCCGCAGGAAAAAAGGGGGGGCGAGAGAGCGCCCCCCCTCCTGAACCGTACCAGGCCACATGCTCTCAACATGGGAAGGGTGCTTTGGGGTAGCGCCCCCCAAAGCACCTTGTCCCCATGTTGACGTCATGTCCGCCCGGACGCCACGCCTCGACGCTATCCCCCATTGGTGCTTGTGAGCTCGCTATTCTGTGGGAGGAGGTTGATCACATGACCGCTCGGCGTCTAGGGAGATCTTGGAGATACACAGACGAGGCTCTACATACAGATGTCTGATTCATCTATGTTTCCTCACATACACCAGCCTACCTGCACCCTGTACGAAGGGCTCCTCCATCAGATATGTGAGGATCTGAGACCGAATAATGTCAGGACACCGACACAGGAAGGCACTAACTCTGGAGGCAGATGACGGCATCCGTCTGCATCCGGGGGTGGTAATGTACTGTGGCTGTTTTCATTTCTTATCAAACTTTACATGCCAGTTGTACACTTCACAACAGCCCACTACTACCGGCCTTCTGAAAACATATTCAGACAAGGATATTCCAGACTTCAGGCTATCCACAGCAACATTGCTTGGACTGTGGTATATAGTCACACAGCTTTGAACCTTGCCATTCTGCCCATACTTTATGTTGTCCGGTTCCTATAGACTGTAGATGTAAGTTGGACACCCCCACCAGCTGGTGTCCACAATGAGCCCCCAAGATACACTGTGACTATTTCATTGTCCTCTCCCTCTCCGAGCACACCTATCCACTCGGGGGATTGATGTCAGCCTTGGGGCCTCACCCAGCATTTTCTGGGTACTCCCCATGGTGGACGACAAGGCTGACACCAATTTTACTTGTGTCCGGACGCTGTTTGTGTTTAATGTTTATGTTACATGTTGTCTTGTTCCCCCTGTTTTCTGTGGTTGTGACAGACCAGCCTATTTAGGTGGTCGGCAGTCTTATACCAGGAACAGTACACTATTGGGTCCTCATCCTTCTACCTGTAATTTATGTATACGCCTATAAATTTCTATTTTTGATATTATCATCTGTGTATTGCCCTTTCATTAGCCCCGCTTTTCTCTGTCTCCTCCTGTTTGGGATACTTTGTATATGATGGGGACAAGGGCCTCATCCCCACAACCCTTGCTCAGTGGTTGTGGGGGTCTGCAGGCGGGGGGGCTTATTGGAATCTGGAAGCCCCCTTTTACAAAGGGACCCCCAGATCCCGACCTCCCCCCGTGTGAAAATGTACCCCTACTATTTCACAAAAAAAAGTGTGAAAATGGTAAAAATTACATGACACGGCTTGGGACAAGTCCTTTATTAAAACATAAAAAATAAAAATGTCCCACGAAGTCCATTCATCTTCTTCTTCTCTCGTTCCGATGGACTGAAAACGAAAAAAAAAAAGCCGCGCGTCGCCACGATCTGCCTCCATGGGAGGCACCCGCTATAATGACCGTCGTCTGAGGTTACAGTTCTTTAATAACTGAGGGCGGGGCCACACGGGACGTCCCCGGGTGACCCCGCCCCCCCTCTGATGCGCAGGGATATCACTATGGCTTTCCCGTAGCGTCAGAGGGGGCGGGGTCACCCGGTTACTACACTTTCCAGATATCTTTGGAAGGGCAAGAAAGCCAGGAGTGCTTTTTCCAAACTTCGAAAGACAAAAAGTGCAGATGGAGTAGGCTTACCAGTCTTAGCCGACTACCATTTAGCAGCAATATTAGCGCAGCTTCGAGGATGGTTCCCTAACCATCCTACACCACTATGGGGAAGCATTGAACAGGCTCTGATACCAGGAGGTAACTTTTATGACTACGTCCTAGCTCATCCTCACCTTAAAACTAAGCACTTGGACTTTCCTTTACCAATAATAGCGTCCCTGAACTCATGGAAGACCATGGTGATTTTCCAAGTGTCTGTCAACTCCTACCATTCCCCTACCGATACCCATATCCAATCTGGCATTGATTATCCCTGAATTAAACCTGGAGAAATAGAAAGAGAGAGGAATAAACTGGGTATCGGATTTATATTCAAACAAGATTGCAAAACCAAGATTTACAAAGGGAGTATGGTTTACCTACTTCTGAGCAATTTAATTACATCCAAGTAGGGATGAGCCGAAGACCCCCCGGTTCGGTTTGTGGCAGAACATGCGAACAGACCACAAATTTGTGCGAACACGCGAACCCCGTTAAAGTTTATGGGACTCAAACGTGAAAAATCGAAAGTGCTCATTTTAAAGGCTAATATGCAAGTTATTGTCATAAAAAGTGTTTGGGGACCTGGGTCCTGCCCCAGGGGTCATGTATCAATGCAAAAAAAGTTTTAAAAACGGACGTTTTTTCGGGAGCAGTGATTTTAATAATGCTTAAAGTGAAACAATAAAAGTGTAATATTCCTTTAAATATCGTGCCTGGGGGGTGTCTATAGTATGCCTGTAAAGTGGTGTGTGTTTCCCGTGTTTAGAACAGTCCCTGCACAAAATGACATTTCTAAAGGAAAAAAAGTAATTTAAAACTGCTTGCGGCTGTAATGTAATGTTGCCTCCCCCCCAGTCCATTACCAGGCCCTTTGGGTCTGGTATAGATATTAAGGTAAACGCCGCACCCAAATAAAAAAAAAAGTCGTGGGGCCCCCAGGCCCTATATACTTTGAACAGCAGCAGTATACAGGCGGTCCCCGGGTTACAAACAAGATAGGGACTGTAGGTTTGTTCTTAAGTTGAATCTGTTTGTAATTTGGAACAGGTACATTTTGTTAGTGTATCTCCAGCCAAAAATCTATTTTTACGCTTTTTGGATAACATGGGGAAGGGTTATCATCACCCCTGTAACATTTGTTTTGCTGTCTGTGCCCCTGTTCAGAAGATTTCACCTCACTTTCTATCCCAATGACAATTGGATTTTGAAAATTTTGTGTTATTAGGGAAACAAGGATTGGTAATAAAGCATCAGTGGAGAGACACCTTTTTTCCATATTAACTCTTACAGGAAAGAATTTCCCTTCCTAGGGGTAGATTTCCTCCCACTTCCAGTTGTCTCCCTCCATTTGTAAGTAGGAGTCATTTGTAAGTTGGATGTTTGAAAATAGTGGACCGCCTGTATATACAATCCAGCCTGCCCTATACACTCTGCAGAAAATTGGGCCTTAGGTGTTGGTGGTACCAGATTGCTGTAAGCCCTCACAGTTACTCTTGGTGGGCACTGGAAAGGGCCCTACTGTGATATATTATATCAGGAATTGTAATTACATGCCCCCGTTAAACAGGGGCAGAAAAATTGGGCCTTAGGCAGCGGTGGTGGTGCCACAACACTGCAACCCCTCACAGAAACTCTTGTTGAGCGCAGGAAGAGCCCGGCTGTTAAATATTTGATCAAAAATTGTTAAACAGGGGCAGAAAAATTGGGCCTTAGGCGGTGGTGATGGCACAACACTGTAAAACCTCACAGATACTTTTGTTGAGTGCAGGGACAGGCCCTGCTGTGAAATATTAGATCAAAAATTGTAATTACGCGCTCCTTTTAAACAGGGGCAGAAAAATTAGGCCTTAGGCAGCGGTGGTGGTGCCACAACACTGCAACCCCTCACAGATACTCTTGTTAAGCGCAGGAACAAGCTGTCAAGTCTGTAGTGTGAGGCTTGGTTGCTGAGAGGGCGTCCCTTGCGGCTGAGTGCAGCGCGTCCTGGATTTGGGTACAAGGGATACAATGCACAGAGGTGCACGAGTTGCCAGGAATACTGCAAGCTGGCTGGTTGGCTGAAAGTAGCTAGAGTGCGTTGTGGCAGCCGTGCAGAGAGAAATCTTGAGTGGTAACAGCAGGGTAAACCAGGAACAGGGTCCGCAGCCAGGCCAGGGGTCAGATACCAAAAGACAGTCCGAGAGAGGTACAGGAATAAGCCGGGTCATACACGGAGGGCAGAAGATCGGAGAGTAGTCAGCCAAGCTGGGGTCAGAGCGAGGAGATAAACAGGAACACAGGTCAAGCCAAGCAGAGGTCAAGCAGGGGTCTTCAGAGTATACAAGGCACAGAAACACAGGAGCTGTTTGATAATCCAGCAAACTGCAAGTGTCAGTGGCAGGTTTAAATAGGCTGGTGGGGTGTGCCCACAAGATCAGGGCGTGCACAGACTGCTGTGGTCCAGCTATCCCGTATCTGCATGCGCGCAGGTGCACGGAAACTTGCCTGGCGCCACCATGACGGTTACTGGCGGAATTGCCCACAACACGGCCATTTCCCTGACACGAGCCCTGCTGTTAAATATTTGATCAAAAATTGTAATTACGCGCCCCTGTTAAACAGGGGCAGAAAAATTGGGCCTTAGGTACTGGTGGTGGTGCCCTGAACTGAAAATATTCTTAGAAGCTATCATCATGAAAATTGAGGAGGAATAGGATAGTCACTCAGCATAATAGGATAATCACTCAGCATATGCAGTTTTCAAGGGATCCCACATCCATAGAAAAATCATTCGGTTACATCAGCATCAGGTGCTTGGTAGCTGGTGAACCAAGACTGATTAATTTTTATGAATGTGAGAAGATCAACAGAGTCTGTGGACAGGTGCACTCTGTGATCGGTTACAAAGCCTCCAGCAACTGAATGTGTGTTCAGAAAGAATGCTAGATGCAGGACAGGCCAGTAGCTCAATTGCATATTGAGCAAGCTCTGGCCAGTGGTTCATCCTCAAGACCCAGTAATCCACTGGATGTTCTGGTGGAAAGGTCTCCAAGTCTGATCTTGCCGCTAGATATTCCTGCACCATGTAATTCAGACGATGGCGATGGTTGCTGGCAGGGCTGGACTTACCATTGGGCTTGACTGGGCTCAAGCCCATGGGCCCCGCCCAATAGGGGGCCCTGCGGGCCCCAGCCGAGTGTACTCAGCTTTATTCAGCTAGTTCCGCTCACAGTCACGCCTAGTCTCGTCCTATGATGGACATAACATAGGGACTGGGCGTGACTGTGAGCAGAGCTAGCTGAGTACACTCGGCTATGTATGTATATCAGTGGCGCTCGGCTCCGCTCACAGTCACGCCCAGTCCCGCAATTGGACCTGTATTATGTCTATCATAGGACGGGACTGCGAGAGGAGCCGAGAAAAGCCGACAGGAGCCGAGATGCACGGCACCAGCTCTCTGTATCTCAGTGGCACCATATTTAAACTGCAGTGACACTGACAAGTCACTGCAGTTTAACTGAAGCCTGGGCAAGGCTGCAAATGACACGGACAAAGCTGCAGATGGACACTGATAAGGCTGCAGATGAAGGCTGCAAATGACACTGACAAGGCTGCAAGGCTGCAAATGACACTGACAAGGCTGCAGATGGACACTGATAATGCTGCAGATGGAGGCTGCAAATGACACTGACAAGGCTGCAAGGCTGCAAATGACACTGACAAGGCTGCAGATGGACACTGATAAGGCTGAAGATGGAGGCTTCAAGGCTGCAAATAACACTGACAAGCCTGCAAGGCTGCAAATGACACTGACAAGGCTGCAAGGCTGCAAATGACACTGACAAGGCTGCAAATGACGCCAGGGCTGGACTGGGACTACAATTTGGCCCTGGACTTCATCCAGACCGGCCCACTTTAATTTTGCAAACACACACAAAAACAGTATATAAACTATACGCAATTGCGCAAAAAATCTCTGCTCTGCAGCCCAGAGAAGGAGAGGCCTCCAGAAGTGTCCTGTTCACATATTTCTAGGGAGATATCAGCTCGTTGGTGGATGAGCACTTCAGCAGAGCTATCAGCCAACCCAATGATTCGCCAAGCAGTGCTGCTGCCAAGAATGCCAGTACTGCCACTGGTCACTGATGAACTCATGTACTGCCACTGGTCACTGATGAATGAATGTACTGCCACTGATCACTGATGAATTAATGGCTGACCAGTGGTCAGTCATTAATTCATCAGTAACCAGTGGCAGTACATTCATTCATCATCAGTGATCATGACCAGCAGTGACAGTACATTAATTCATCAGTGACCATGACTACCAGTGGCAGTACATTAATTCATCAGTGACCATGACCAGGGCCGCAAATTCATTCATCAGTGACCATGACCAGCAGTGGCACTAGTAAATTCATTCATCAGTGACCATGATCAGCAGTGGCACTAGTAAATTCATTCATCAGTTACCGTGACCAGTGGCAGTAAATTAATTCACCAGTGGCATTAAATTATTCATCAGTTACAGAGACCAGTGGCATTAAATTAATCATTTACCGTGACCAGTGACATTAAATTATTAATCAGTCACCGTGACCAGTGACATTAAATTATTAATCAGTTACCATGACTAGTGATATTAAATTACTAATCAGTTATCGTGACCAGTGGCATTAAATTATTCATCAATTACCATGGCCTGTGACATTAAATTACTAATCAGTTATCATGACCAGTGGCATTAAATTATTCATCAATTACCCTGACCAGTGACATTAAATTATTCATCAATTACCATGACCAGTGACATTAAATTACTAATCAGTTATCGTGACCAGTGGCATTAAATTACTAATCAGTTACCGTGACCAGTGACATTAAATTATTCATCAATTACCATGACCAGTGACATTAAATTACTAATCAGTTATCGTGACCAGTGGCATTAAATTATTCATCAATTACCATGACCAGTGACATTAAATTACTAATCAGTTATCGTGACCAGTGGCATTAAATTATTCATCAATTACCGTGACCAGTGACATTAAATTATTCATCAATTACCATGACCTGTGACATTAAATTACTAATCAGTTATCATGACCAGTGGCATTAAATTATTCATCAATTACCATGACCAGTGACATTAAATTATTCATCAATTACCATGACCAGTGACATTAAATTACTAATCAGTTATTGTGACCAGTGGCATTAAATTATTCATCAATTACCGTGACCAGTGTCATTAAATTATTCATCAATTACCATGACCAGTGACATTAAATTATTAATCAGTTATCGTGACCAGTGGCATTAAATTATCCATCAATTACCATGACCAGTGACATTAAATTACTAATCAGTTACCGTGACCAGTGGCATTAAATTATTCATCAGTTACCGTGGCCAGTGGCATTAAATTAATAATTGACCAGTGGCATTAAATTATTAATTGACCAGTGGCATTAAATTAATAATTGACCAGTGGCATTAAATTATTCATCAGTAACCGTGGCCAGTGGCATTAAATTAATAATTGACCAGTGACATTAAATGAATAATTGACCAGTGGCATTACATTAATAATTGACCAGTGGCATTAAATTATTCATCAGTTACCGTGGTCAGTGGCATTAAATTAATAATTGACCAGTGGCATTAAATTAATAATTGACCAGTGGCATTAAATTAATAATGCCACTGGTCACGTGGCGTCACGGGTCACGTGGCTTCATCAGGGGATCCCCTGATGAAGCCACGTGACCCATGACGCCACGCGTAGGGATAGGCACACCTTTCACTGTCAGCAGTGTACGAGTTCGCCGCTCATTTGGATACACTGCATCCTCTGCTTTTAAACTGTGTGAGTACCTGATTTTTGTTACTAATAAAGCTCGGTTTTATTTAAAAATACTACACTATATGGCATCCTTGTCTCCCTTTGGTTACTATACTCCGGGAGGATTGGAGGTAAACTGAAAGACAGCCCTGAGCGCAGGACCCATCCCCACAGGAGATACCAGCAGTGCCCGTTTTGTTCTATGCTGTAACCTCAGGTTAATGAGGTAAGGGGTCATTACCCTCCATTGGAGGATTATCTGCACGAAGAGCACCTGTATACACCCCACATCTCTATCCATGCTATCTAAATGCAAGAAATGATCTAATCACTGCTCATCTCTTTCCACTGGTTGGCATGTCTTAAGAACTATTGGAGCTGCCAAACACTGCACAAGTCACCTTTTGAACTGTGAAATACTTAGTGTTGCACAAGTTATTTCTCTTTATGCATCTTAAATATTTCTGCATTTTAACATTAAGGATTTAGTGTTGGCATTGGTCACTTTATTGCATATATTATGGATCCCCATGGACATTCACTGTAACTTTGCACGCTGATTTACTCCTTTGGCTATAATTATTGTTTAACCTTTTTTCACTGTGTGGCACGTTTGGACTATTATTGGAATCGGTTCATATTGCACTTGTCACTTTTGTAAATGTTTTCTGCTGCTGCACAAACTATTTTATGTTATATTAAAGTGTGAACACTCACTGAACGCATTGGCCACTTTATTGCACAAATTACTTTATTATTACTGTATTTATTTGCCAGCACCCGTTGAAGGCATTGTACACTTTATTGCAGTTATTGCAGATCTCCACGGACATCTAGTGTAACTTTGTTTGTTATTTATAATATGTGTTGGTTTTTTGAGAATTTTCGTTTTGGCCTCAGCAGTTTTCACACGTCACACATATATTTATGGTTTTAGGTTGATTACCATTATTTATCTACACAGCATTTATTTTATACACGCTCACTCACACTTATTGCTTTTTCTATCCAGCACTTTAGGTGATTTATGTCACCGTTTGGCCATATTATTCTATATATATATATTAGCACATTGAAGTAAGCTCTTTCAGTACTGGAGCAAGTGACTGCTCATTGTTATCTAGGCACCGTGGGGTTTATGAGGATTAGCGCAGCACCACCTCCACTTATCATATCGTTTACTGCCGTTGAGAAAACCTGTCTGCATTAGACAGTGATGTAATGGCAGACAAACGGTATCAGAGTGGCGCGCTTAAAAGAAAACTAAAGGTTTAAAGTAATGTATAGAAGGTAGGGCCCGAAAGTGACTCAAGCCCAGGGGCCCCCACCACCCTAAGTCCTGCCCTGGTTGCTGGAACCGATCAGACTTGGGATCTGAGGACTGAAGAATTGCCTGAAGGCATCGGTCAGATGGCCACCTTCTCCACTGCGAAGCCTCAGCAACACGTTGTCCAGCACCAGGAAATTCTAACTCCCAGGCTCTGGAAACACATTGCACAAACCTTTCTGCGTGGCCTCCCGAAGATGTTTAATTCTCTGCTCCCTCTGCGAAGGCTGGATAAGGTCTGCAACCTTACCCTTGTAACGTGGATCAAGAAGGGTTGCCAGTAGGGATGAGCTTCGAGTTCGACTCGAACATTGGCTGTTTGCAAGTTTGCCGAACTGCGAACAATTTGGGGTGTTCGCGGCAAATTCGAATGCCGCGGAACACCCTTTAAAAGTCTATGGGAGAAATCAAAAGTGCTAATTTTAAAGGCTTATATGCAAGTTATTGTCATAAAAAGTGTTTGGGGACCCGGGTCCTGCCCCAGGGGACATGGATCAATGCAAAAAAAGTTTTAAAAACGGCCGTTTTTTCAGGAGCAGTGATTTTAATATTGCTTAAAGTCAAACAATAAAAGTGTAATATCCCTTTAAATTTCGTAGCTGGGGGGTGTCTATAGTCTGCCTGTAAAGGGGCGCATGTTTCCCGTGTTTAGAACAGTCTGACAGCAAAATGACATTTCGAAGGGAAAAACCCATTTAAAACCACTCGCGGCTATTGCATTGCCGACAATACACATAGAAGTTCATTGATAAAAATGGCATGGGAATTCCCCACAGGGGAACCCCCGAACCAAAATTTAAAAAAAAAATGACGTGGGAGTCCCCCTAAATTCCATACCAGGCTCTTCAGGTCTGGTATGGATATTAAGGGGAACCCCAGGCCAAAACTTAAAAAAAACGACGTGGGGTTCCCCCTAAATTCCATACCAGACCTGAAGGGTCTGGTATGGATTTTAAGGGGAACCCCGTGCCAAAAAAAAAAAAAAAAACGGCGTGGGGTCCCCCCAAAAATCCATACCAGACCATTATCCGAGCACGCAACCTGGCAGGCCGCAGGAAAAGAGGGGGGGCGAGAGTGCGGCCCCCCCTCCTGAACTGTACCAGGCCACATGCCCTCAACATTGGGAGGGTGAAGAGAAGAAGAGAAGAAGGAAGAAGAGAAGCAGAAGAAGATGAAGAGAAGAGCGGGAGTCTCCCCCCATGCCATGGGTGCGGAGCGGCTCGAGGAGAAGAAGATAGAAGACGCCGCGGAGGAGATGCTGGACGAGAACGCCGGAGGAAGAACCAGAAGAACCAGAAGAAGAAGATGAAGGAAGATAGAAGAAAGAAGAAGCATTTAAATAAAGGAATTGTCAAAAACTGTCTCTTGTCATTTTTAACATTTTTGACAGTTTTTTAGTGAAATGGTAGGGGTAAGTACCCCCTTACCATTTCACACGGGGGGGGCCGGGATCTGGGGGTCCCCTTGTTAAAGGGGGCTTCCAGATTCCGATAAGCCCCCCGCCCGCAGACCCCCACAACCACCGGCCAGGGTTGTGGGGATGAGGCCCTTGTCCTCATCAACATGGGGACAAGGTGTTTTGGGGGGCTACCCCAAAGCACCCTCCCAATGTTGAGGGCATGTGGCCTGGTACGGTTCAGGAGGGGGGGCGCACTCTCGTCCCCCCCTCTTTTCCTGCGGCCTGCCAGGTTGTGTGCTCGGATAAGGGTCTGGTATGGATTTTTGGGGGGACCCCACGCCGTTTTTATTTTTTTTGGCGCGGGGTTCCCCTTAAAATCCACACCAGACCTGAAGGGTCTGGTATGGAATTTAGGGGGAACCCCACGTCATTTTTTAAAAATTTTTTGCCGGGTTTCCCTTAATATCCATACCAGACCTGAAGGGCCTGGTATGGAATTAAGGGGGACTCCCATGTCATTTTTTTTTTTTAATTTTGGTTCGGGGTTCCCCTGTGGGGAATTCCCATGCTGTTTTTATCAATGAACTTCTATGTGTATTGTCGGCAATGCAATAGCCGCGAGTAGTTTTAAATGAGTTTTTTCCTTCGAAATGTCATTTTGCTGTCAGACTGTTCTAAACACGGGAAACATGCGCCCCTTTACAGGCATACTATAGACACCCCCCAGCTACGAAATTTAAAGGGATATTTCACTTTTATTGTTTGACTTTAAGCATTATTAAAATCACTGCTCCTGAAAAAACGGACGTTTTTAAAACTTTTTTTTGCATTGATCCATGTCCCCTGGGGCAGGACCCAGGTCCCCAAACACTTTTTATGACAATAACTTGCATATAAGCCTTTAAAATTAGCACTTTTGATTATTCATGTTCGTGTCCCATAGACTTTAATGGTGTTCGCGTGTTCGAACAAACTTTTTTCCTGTTCGCATGTTCTGGTGTGAACCGAACAGGGGGGTGTTCGGCTCATCCCTAGTTGCAAGCCAGTAATGATCCCTCTCCTTGATACCACAAATCCTAGGGTCCTTTTGCAGGCTTTGCAGGATCAGGGAGGCCATGCAGCGTAGGTTTGCAGAGGCATTCGATCCTGAGTCCTCTGGGTCACTAAGGATCACATGATCCTCAACCACCTCCTCCCATTTACGAACAACTCCATGGGTTTCTGGGGACTGCAAACAATCCCTTGAAGACTGCTGCTGATGCTGAGTGTTATCCTCCACCTCCATGCTGACACAATCCTCCTCCTCTTCTTCTTCCTGTGTGATTGTCGGGCCTGTAGGAATACTAGTATCTATATAAAGGGGGCCTTGAGAGATAAGGAAGTCCTCCTCTTCCTCCCGCTGTTCTGCCTCAAGTGCCCTGTCCATTATTCCATGAAGCATGTGCTCCAACAGGAAGACAAGAGGGACAGTATCACTGATGCATGCACTGTCACTGCTCTATATAAATGAGTGGTGCTGCGCTGATCCTCAATACGAAGACAAATGTGATTTGAATAGTAAATGAATGCGTGTATCGCAAATAGAGTGGAAATACGTGAAGGAAAAAAATATATATATGACACAAAATAAAAGTCTAAGTATTCAAATTCTTAGATAGCTGGTGAAAAGTGACATAAGTAAATTCTAAATAAAATAATCACTTGAATCGCCTAAAATAAAGTTTACATGATCTCAAATGCATTAATGTGATGGTGGGGCTACCTAAACACAAATAACTAACATTAGGTCAAACATAAATTAAGTGCATAGTGAATGTAAACAACCAGGCCCGGATTTACTCCCTTTGCCGCCCCAAGGCCGGGTCCTTCAATGCCGCCCCCCCACACACACACCACCAGTCTTGTCCTTTATCGATGACTTCTACAATAGATCAGTTAAAAACATATCTCCATACACTAGAACACTGAAAATAACTGACTTTAATTGTACAGACTAAAAATACTTCAGGGTAAGCGCGCGAGGGGTAAGGATTTTTTCAGGGCAATTTTTCAGGGCAATGGCTGGTGTTAGTGCTTCAATCATCCCCAGCACCATGGTTGTTATGGTGTCAGGATGATTGAAACACATTATTTCTATCATTACATTGTAATGTAAAATGAAATAGTTCAACTCACCATAATGCAGAATCATCGGGAGCCCTGAGCGTGTCACTTGCCACTATGCCTGCCACCAGATGGAGATGTCACTTGCCACCAGATGGAGGTGTCACTTGCCACCAGATGGAGATGTCACTTGCCACGCTGCCTGCCACCAGATGGGGATTTCACTTGGCACGCTGCCACCAGATGGGGATGTCACTTGCCACGCTGCCACCAGATGGAGATGTCACTTGCCACACTGCCTGCCTGCCACCAGATGGAGATGTCACTTGCCACGCTGCCACCAGATGGAGATGTCACTTGCCACGCTGCCACCAGATGGAGATGTCACTTGCCACGCTGCCAACAGATGGAGATGTCACTTGCCACGCTGCCACCAGATGGAGATGTCACTTGCCACGCTGCCACCAGATGGAGATGTCACTTGCCACACTGCCACCAGATGGAGATGTCACTTGCCACACTGCCTGCCTGCCACCAGATGGAGATGTCACTTGCCACGCTGCCACCAGATGGAGATGTCACTTGCCCCGCTGCCACCAGATGGAGATGTCACTTGCCACGCTGCCTGCCTGCCACCAGATGGAGATGTCACTTGCCACGCTGCCTGCCTGCCACCAGATGGAGATGTCACTTGCCACGCTGCCACCAGATGGGGATGTCACTTGCCACGCTGCCTGCCTGCCACCAGATGGAGATGTCACTTGCCACGCTGCCACCAGATGGAGATGTCACTTGCCACACTGCCACCAGATGGAGATGTCACTTGCCACACTGCCTGCCTGCCACCAGATGGAGATGTCACTTGCCACGCTGCCACCAGATGGAGATGTCACTTGCCACGCTGCCTGCCTGCCACCAGATGGAGATGTCACTTGCCACGCTGCCACCCGATTGGGATGTCACTTGCCACACTGCCACCAGATGGAGATGTCACTTGCCACACTGCCTGCCTGCCACCAGATGGAGATGTCACTTGCCACGCTGCCACCAGATGGAGATGTCACTTGCCACGCTGCCTGCCTGCCACCAGATGGAGATGTCACTTGCCACACTGCCACCAGATTGGGATGTCACTTGCCACACTGCCACCAGATGGAGATGTCACTTGCCACGCTGCCACCAGATGGAGATGTCACTTGCCACGCTGCCTGCCTTCCACCAGATGGAGATGTCACTTGCCACGCTGCCACCAGATTGGGATGTCACTTGCCACACGATGGAGATGTCACTTGCCACGCTGCCACCAGATGGAGATGTCACTTGCCACGCTGCCACCAGATTGGGATGTCACTTGCCACACTGCCACCAGATGGAGATGTCACTTGCCACGCTGCCACCAGATGGAGATGTCACTTGCCACGCTGCCTGGCAGCCACCACATGTTGATGTCACTTGCCATGCTGCCTGGCTGCCACCAGATGGAGGAGGGTGGAACAGCGCTGACATTACTCCTCGATCTTTTCAAAAATGGCGCCAGGCAGCGCAATCACGCTACTGCGCATGCGCCGCCCAGCCGAGCGCGTACGAGTTTTCCCGAGCCCGGCCGGCTTCGGAGCGGCGCATGCGCAGTAGTGGGTGGCTCGCGGCCATCATTTCTAAGGGCACCGGTGCCCTTAATCGAGTTTAACGGGCAGCCTGAAGGGGGGGGCCACGAAGTCACCGCAGGAGCGGCGCCGCCCCTGCACCACTGCCGCCCCGAGGCCTGGCCTCGGTGGCCTTGTGGCAAAACCTGGCCCTGTAAACAACGTGCATCTGCAGTTAGACCAGCAAAGTGTACAGTGCAAACAAAAAGTGCAATGTGCAACCATAAAAATGGTTCATGATGAAGTCACGTGGTGTGACGTCACGCGTAGGGACGAGACAGGCTGCACACACTACCAGAGGCATACGAGCTCGCCGCTCGTCGGATTGATACCGCTGTTTTTAAAATATTATGTGAGTACCTATAACTTTCTTAATAAAGAGATTTACCATTTACCCAACGGGATTACACTATTGGCTTTCCTTCTGCCGTTTACCCCCTATATACCCCCCCCGCACCACACCTGAGGGAGCCCCATCCTAGGATCCAGGACAGTGAGGGACGTGTTGGAGTCCACAGGTGGATGTCATAAAAGCTTTCCTGATATATGCTTTTGCCCTATTACCTTAAGGTAAGGGGCCATTACTTATCTGAGTGGTTTTGCACACGAAGAAAACACTTGATGTGGTTCACCTCAGCACTTTAATTGCAACGTGTGCATGCTAGGACGTTGCTGTCACAATTTTCAAAAGGACTTTTTTTATGCAAATTTTGTATGTTTTTTACTCTTGTCATTTTATTATTTTTTGAGATTCCAGCAAATTATTTATCCTTGATGTCGTTTTGCACAATATGCATTTTTAAGAAGAAGAGAAACTTATTACTCTTCCATTTTTATGGTTGCACATTGCACTTTTTGTTTGCACTGTACACTTTGCTGGTCTAACTGCAGATGCACGTTGTTTACATTCACTATGCACTTTATTTATGTTTGACCTAATGTTAGTTATTTGTGTTTAGGTAGCCCCACCATCACGTTAATGCATTTGAGATCATGTAAACTTTATTTTAGGCGATTCAAGTGATTATTTTATTTAGAATTTACTTATGTCACTTTTCACCAGCTATCTAAGAATTTGAATACTTAGACTTTTATTTTGTGTCATATATATATTTTTTTCCTTCACGTATTTCCACTCTATTTGCGATACACGCATTCATTTACTATTCAAATCACATTTGTCTTCATATTGAGGATCAGCGCAGCACCACTCATTTATATAAATCTATTTAAAAGGTCAGGTGTTTACCTTATCGGTGCATGCGGCTTTTCCACTCCTAGCCGCTTCCATATCCGATAGCGCGGGAATAACTCCCCTATTTACTCACTGTCACTGCTCACCATCCTCGTAGTCTCCTCAAATGGTGACAGGACAGTGCATGCATCCTTGATCAGTAGCCACTGGCGTGGCGAAAAAAAGCCAAGCTCCCCTGACCCTGTCCTGTGCCATACTCACACAGGTACTCATTGATGGCCCTCTGCTGTGTGTGCAGTCGCTGCAGCATTGCCAACGTTGAGTTCCATCTGGTGGGCATGTCACAAATGAGGCGGTTCTTGGGCAGGTTGCATTCTATTTGAATGTCAGCCAGCCAAGCACTGGCATTATATGACCGGCGGAAGTGACCACAGACTTTCCTGGCCTGCCTCAGGAGATCCTGTATGCCCAAGTACCTGCTCAAGAACCGCTGCACCACCAAATTCAGGACGTGAGCCAAACAGGGAACATGGGTCAAGTGTCCCTGTCGGAGGGCAGAGAGGAGGTTGGTGCCATTGTCGCATACAGCCATTCCTGTCGACCACCTCTGAGCCTTCGCCTGCAGAGCTGACAGAATCTCTGCCCTAGTGTGGCTCCTGTCCCCTATGCAGACCAACTCAAGCACCGCATGGCATGTTTTTGCCTGAGTGCTTGCGTAACCCCTTGAAAGCACAGCTGGTTCGGAGGAGAAATCTGCAGAAGAAGAGGCCATAGAGGAAGAAGAAGAGGAGGGGGTGGAGGAGAGAGCTGTGGCAGAATCACCACTAGCATTTTGGAGGCGTGGTGGCGGAACAAGCTCCAACAATACTGAACCCTGTCCTGCATCCTTCCCAGCTGCCAGCAGAGTTACCCAGTGGGCCGTGAAAGAAAGGTAACGTCCCTGTCCATGCTTGCTGGACCATGAGTCAGCAGTAATATGCACCTTACTGCTGACCGCCCTGTCCAACGAGGCCAAGACATTGCCTTCCACATGCTGGCAGACAGCTGAAATGGCCTTCCGTGAAAAGAAATGGCATTTGGGAACCTGCCACTGAGGTACCGCACATTCCACAAATTCACGAAAGGGGGCAGAGTCTACCAGCTGAAAAGGCAGCAGTTGCAGTGCTAGCAATTTGGCCAAGCTAGCATTCAGACTCTGAGCATGTGGATGGCTGGGACCGAATTTCTTTTGATGGTTTAGCAACTGGGGTAGGGAAATTTGCCTGCTAAAATTAGATGGAGGTGTACTGATAGCAGATTGGCTGCAAGTACTTGGGACACCTATTGCTATACCTTCATTCCTCTCAGTGCAGGTTTCTGAGAGGATTGGAGGTATAGTGGGGTTGGAGAACCCAGCTGATGAGGAGCAAGCAGAGGTCCACCTTGTTCTTTGATGTGGGTCTTTTAAGTGCTGTTGCCAATGGACTGCATGGGAGGTCGTCATATGTCTGGTCAAGCATGTGGTGCCTAAGCGGCTGCTGTTTTGGCCACGCTTGATACGCTTCAGACATATGTTACAAACATAAATGAGTAGTAAAAAAGTCCAGCAATCAAACACTGGATCATAAAATACTAAAAACAGCGCTAAAATAAAAGCCACAAAAATTGTCACAGTAAGTGGCCAAAACAAAAATAATGGGGCGTACACACGGTCGGACTTTTCGGCTACAAAAGTCTGACGGATGCCGAAGGACCAAATCTGGCGGACAATCCGATCGTGTGTGGGCTTCCCCGGACTTTCAGCTGACTTTTCCAGTCTCAAATCTGACGGACTTTAGATTTGGAACTTGCTTCAAATCTTTACGTCGTAACTCCGCCAGGCCCAAAAAATTTGCTCGTCTGTATGCTAGTCCGACGGTGTGTTATAGGCCTTATTTTACACACCTTCTCCACAATATGTTACAAACAGCAATGGTGTGATCTGCTGCACACGTGTCAAAAAAGGCCCACAACAAAGAACTTTTCAAAATATGTGGGGAGTCAGCAGCGCTCTGCACCTCTGCGGTGTGATGCAATAGGGTGGCTGCCCTTAAGCTGCCCCCTGGAGGGCATCCTACCTCGTTGGAGATGTGCCTCCTCCTCTCTTCTATCAGGCACCCAAATTGAGTCAGTGACCTCATCATCCCCTCCCTCCTTGTCAATGGAGGAAACCTGGCAGTATGCTGCAGCTGGGGGAACATGACTGCCAGTTTCTTGACCTTCTTGGACACCCCCTCTCTCTAGGCTGTTGTTATCCCCTTTCCTTAACCTGGGTACCATCATCGGAGCCTTCAAATTTCTGCGTATCCTCCTGCAGCATGTACCCAACACTGTGGTTGAATAGTTCGGGGGACTCTTCCGTGCATGATGATGGGGCTAGGGAAGAAGTGACTGTTGACATGGAGCCGATGGAATAGGCCACTTTGGCAGCTGCATTGGCAGGCAAACTACTCTGAGCCTGGGTGACAGAGGATGAGGAGGATGAGGACGGCTTTGTTATCCATTGCACCAACTCTTCTGCATGTTGTGGCTCAATAACACGGCCAGGTGCAGGAAAAAAGGACAAGCGTGCCCCACGGCCACATGCTGAGGATGCACCGTGTCCACGACCAGCACTGTCGACTGTAGACACAGAGCCTGCTTGCCCTCTTTTAGTGGCCTGTGAGCGTCTGCCTCTCCTTGGTGGCCTTCCGGACATACTGTAAATTTTGTTTAGCAAAAAACACCACACTGTTTTGTGTAAAGTGTACACCACCAGGAAAGTAGTAGCAACTGCACTAGGGGTGCATGGTACTGTGTACACCAACAGAAGTTTAATAACAACTATGGGTGCACTGTATGTATTGTGTACACCACCAGGAAAGTAGTCGCAACTGCACTAGGGGTGCACAGTACTGTGTACACCAACAGAAGTTTAATAACAACTATGGGTGCACTGTATGTATTGTGTACACCACCAGGAAAGTAGTAGCAACTGCACTAGGGGTACACAGTACTGTGTAAACCAACAGAAGTTTAATAACTATGGGTGCACTGTATGTGTTGTGTACACCACCAGGAAAGTAGTAGCAACTGCACTAGGGGTGCATGGTACTGTGTACACCAACAGAAGTTTAATAACTATGGGTGTACTGTATTGACCACCAGAAAAGTATGAGCAACTGCACTATGGGTGCACAGCACTGTATACTGTGTACACCGCCTAAAGTATATTAGAAACAGTACACCAGGAACGGCCTGCAGATATAGCTAAACTGGATACAGTGGATATATATATATATATATATATATATATATATATATATATATATATATATATATATTTACTGGACCTCCCCATGTCAGCCTACTATGGGTCAGCTCCGCCCCCTCTGACCCCTCCAGGACAACCTCTTCTCTAGCCCATAAAAGGGCGGCTGTCTGCCCACACCAGTGTTCTTTTTTTGTCCTCGCTCTGGATGCCTTTTAAAGTTTATGTATTTAATTTTTTTTTTCTCTTATCCATCCATCCATCCTGTCGGGTTCAGCCTCTCCCGATTCAGAAGACCCCCCCGTATAGGCTGTAAATCTCCTGAGGAGGTGGGTTCCCATGGTGCTGGGATTGTATAGTACAGTATAAATGACTGTGTATTATTGGCAAAGGTCACTGGCAGTATAAATGACTGTATATACCTTTGTTAGGTAGGTGCTGGCACTCTCTCCTTCCATGTTTTTGTGTGTTCATGGTCTGGCTCGCTGGGTCTTGTAGTTCACCGCCTCCACATGTACTCCTTTCAGAGTTGTGCAGGTGAGGTCAGAGGTAACTTCCTCTTTGGTTTGTCTAGCAAACACCAGAATGCTCACTGCTGATTGCAGCAGCCTCTAGGCTGATCTCAGTCTCCAGCTGGTCAACCTGTTACTCTGCTCTGGTAAGCCTTCTTCCAGGTACTTTCTGCTGTGTTACTTGTCTGTCAGAGTATTTTTATTATCCTGTACCTTCTAGGACTGGGGAATTTTGCCTGCCTGCCTAGCTGCCTTAAGCACTGAAGATTTGGATGGAGAAGTTTATTTTATTTATTTGAAAAGAGAGCACATCCTCTGTGTTTTACAGAGAGAAGGGCCCACTGCAAGATAAACTCCCACAAAGAGGTTCCAAATCGGCATTCCAGCCTCAAGAGTAAAGAAGGGACTAGACATGACAAATCGCAGAGTCGCATGCAGCTGGATAGATGCCTGTTGTCACAGCATTTCAGATCTCCCTCGCTCTTACCTCACTTTAGTCACTCCGACCGAAGCCAAGAGAGGTCAAGACATCAGATGGCTCAGGACAATGCTGCGAAAGCACGCCAGGTTAAATCATACATTAAGCACGCAGTCAAGGAAGGGTTAAAGAGTGTTTCAAGAAATCCTGCTCATCCTGCTGTATCTTCACCATCTGCAGATTCAGATCATGTGTTTTCAGTGCGTTTTAACTCTAAGGTCGATAGCGATTCGGATCCATCTGAGGCTGAGATGGTCTCAGAATCGCGTACGTTTGATTTTTGCACTGGTTCCCCCCTTGGTGGAGGCTGTTAAGGAAAGAATCGTCGCCTCCAAATAAACAGCAAATAAACAGCAAAGATGCTACCCGTATTTAAAGAAATCGTTAGCCTCCTTCCCATTTCATTTCTGAAATTAAAAAAGTAATTGAGGATGAGTGTGGGGGGGGGGGGGGGCGGCTGAGAAGAAGCTCAATGTGCATAATGGAGTATCGAAGCTGTACCCCTTGGGACACTACGCCTAAGGGGGTTGCTTCATTACGTATATTCGCCCACCACATTACGCTTCCGCTGGAGTATTCAGTCACTTTTAGGGATCCTAAGGATCGCAAAATAAACGCAGACCTAAAAAAGTTGTATAGTTTGGACAGCAGACCGGTGGTAGCACTCCTGTGGCAGCAGCACTTGGGCTGGGTTTGCACCTGTGCGTTTTTTTGGTGCTTTTTGCGAATTTGCACTACCGTCCGTTTATCATGATCTCCTATGGAACATGTTCTGTGGTGCGGTTCTGCAGAATGCGCTGGGAGTGCATCGGTGTGACTCCAGCCTTAGAGTGTGGGTAGTGGAGCTGGTGGATGAATGTTTGGATGAAGGTCTGGGAAGTGGCAGTTCTTCTCCTTTGCGGATTGCTGTAGAGTTGTGGCTGTCGACCAGGTCAAGATGACAGCAAAGATAATGGCTCTTTAAGACACAGCAGCCCTTTCGGTTTAACAAGAGATCCAAAGAAGCATTCAGAGAGGCCAGGGCTTACAGACAGTGTTTCAGACAGTGGAGGGGAGCTGGTTCAACCTTCCAGAAACCTTCCAAGCCAGGGCCAACAAAGCTCCTGGGGCTGTGTTTCCACTGCTGCGTCCCCAGAGTTGCGCGATTTACACTGCGATTTGTGATGCGATGTCATTCGACCTGTGAAAACCATGTGAAAACAAATTGCACAGATGTCCGAACAAAGTAGTGCAAAAACCTTTTTTAAGGTTTTAAGTCGCACCAATTAGAACGGGGACCATTGAAATACATGGGTTTTGACTTGTCATGTGACTTCGCATGTGTCAGGTCGCACAATAACTCGCAGTAGTGGAGACAGAGCCTAAGGCTTCAAATAAGTCCTTCTAAAGCTGTCTCTGCTTAACCCTCTCAAGTAGGAGCAAGACTAGCCCAATTCAGGGGGGGTTGGGGTGGACAAATTACATGATGCCTGAATTGTAGCCGTCATTTGATCACGTTATCGTCTCAAGTACAGAACAAGGCCCCCTCAGTCCTTGTTCATAGAAACTGGACTTCCTACAGATTTGGAAAGGAGGCAATGTCTGCAAGGATATATAGGGGAGCTGTTGGCATCAAGGGCCATCCTTCCGGTTCCAAGGCACGAATTGGGTCAAAGAGTATGTTCCCCCTCTGTTTTTGGTCCCAGAGGCTTCAGGGGGTTTCGGACCAGTTTTTGACCTCAATGTCCAGAATTCTTACATGAAGGCTCCACCATTCAAAATGGAGTAATTGGAAACTATCTTTTCGGTTGTGGAGTCAGGTAACTGGGTGGTTTTCCTCGATCTGGCGGATGCGTATCTTCATGTCTCCATAGACGCATCTCATCATCGCTTTCTCAGGCCTTCCGTGGAAGGATCTCATTTTCATTTTTTAATCTCTCCCATTTGGTCTCTGCATGACTCCGAGAACATTTTTTAAAGCTGTCTGCTGTGGTTGCGACTCTCAGGGTCAAGGGAGTGCAAATATTTCATTATCTAGATGACATGCTACTTCTGGGTCCGTCAAATGAGCTCCTTCTGGTTCATGTGAATTCACCTGCAAAACACTAACTCTTTTCAGTTGGTTGATCAACATTCGTAAGAGCCAGATGCATCTGACCCAAATGTTGGAGTATTTAGGAGTACAATTCAACACGGATCGGGGTTTCTCTTCCTCAGAGGAAGGTCCAGTCTCAAACAAAGCAGTGATGTCCAGGCCTTCTATGATGCTGAAGGAATCCATGCAGTATCTGGGGGTTTTATCAGCCACAGTTCCAGTAGTCCCGTGGTTCAGGTGGCGCAGAAGGAGGTTTCAATGCAACTTTCTTCTTCAGTGGGATCATCTGCCGATTCCGATAATCTGGTCCCTGGTTAGTGGTCAGTAGCTTACAATCTTTCCCGCGGAGTTCCATTGAAGGCCTCAGAACCAATAGTGGTGTTGAGCAATGCCAGTCTGGCAGGCTGCAGGGCACACTGCCTGGGACAGCAGGTTCAAGGCCAATGGTACCTTTTGTGGGGTGAAGAGTTCAAATTTCCTGGGATTGGATGCTGTCAGACGCGCTCTTATGCCCCGTACACACGGTCGGATTTTCCGATGGAAAATGTCCGATCGGAGCGTGTTGTCGGAAATTCCGACCGTGTGTGGGCGCCATCGGACATTTTCCATCGGATTTTCCGACACACAAAGTTGGACAGCAGGAGATAAAATTTTCCGACAACAAAATCCGATCACGTCAATTCCGACCGTGTGTGGCCTGTTCCGACGCACAAAGTGCCACGCATGCTCAGAAGAAATTCCGACACGGGACAGCACGTTCTGGTAAACTTAGCGTTCGTAATGGATAAAGCACTTTCGTCACGCTGCAATGTAAAAAATGGTTTAATACAGCGCACTCTCTTCTTTATAATGTGACAAGAATTAAGTAGTTTTGATGCTCATATTCATACACACTTCTCATAAACTTCTTTCGTTACTATTTATCGGGATTCCCTCAATATATTTAGATTTCTCACATCTGACAACATATTTGTTTTTTTTTGTTTTTTACTTTAATGTAGAATCTTTTTTTGTGTTTCTCTTTTTTTTTTTTTTTGGTGATTTTGATTTGTACTCCCGAAAATGTTTGTGTGTTTTTTGTGACAAGTTCCCACAACACCATTGATATGTTGTTCTATTTAATCTGTAGGAGGAGATTGTTTGGTGTTGTTGTCCCTTGTTAATTTCACATTGTACTTTAGAAATGTACCTGAATACTCACCAACAAACTGTCCTTTTTGGATGAAAACACACATAGGAGAGTAGAATTTACCTAAAAATATTTTATTAAGGGGGTCACAACTATAAAAAAACAAAGAGGGAGGCAACGCTGGAGAAACTGCAGAAGTGGGCGAAGCCTTGGACCCCCAGGGCAGACCTCAATTATTTAAAAGCAAAATTGGTGGCCTGAGGAGTCCATATCTAAGGGAGGGCAGCCTGGTCCAGAAGTCCCAGAGATCCGGAAAGCAGCAGATGACATCTGTGTCCCCAGTCTGTGGTCATATGAGAGACTGCATCTTCTGTCAGACCAGACTGAACCCAGGTCATCACTCTCAGGTCTTCTTTCCACGCTTCCTTCCAGCCTTTGGCTGTGGTGGTGGAGTTGTGGCAGCAGGAGGAGGAGGAGGAGGAGGAGGATCGTCCCTCTCCATGACATCCGTCTTGTGTGTCAGTTCCCCACTCTCCCCCTTCCGAAGGACTTTATAAATCAGGTCCTCAGAGATCTTGCGTTGGCCCTCCTGCATGCCCAGCAATTTGGCCTCTGCAGGACTGGGGAAGGCTCTGAGGGACGCCGAAGCCTCCTGGATCAGCCTGTACACTGAATCCTGCACAGGACTGGGAGTGGCCTTCCTGGCCCTTTTATATGGCAGGCGGAGGGGAGGGACCTGAGACTCAGTCAGGCTGCGACTTGTCCCAGGCTTCTCTTGGCTGACACTTAGCCCCGCCTCCTCCTGGCTTGCCACTAATCCCCGCCTCCTCCTGGCTGCCACTAATCCCCGCCTCCTCCTGACTGCCACATTCCACAGCCTCCTCCTGGCTGAGGTCTTCCTGTGTATGAAAAAGGGACATGGTTTTAGTATTTTTTACATCAATCACACACAATTTTCACCTCCTGACTGCTGCAAATTCAATGTTAACAAATATAACAGACTATCCTTCTGAGCCCAGCATTTTGCATTCTTGTCCCAATTATTTTTGCCCACTACTGTCTATTGATATGTAAAACACTTTTTTTAATCAGCAATTAGTGATCAATAATAACATCTAGTAAACATCATTTCTTTATTGCCCAGAAATCAGTAGAAGAATGCTATACCTGACTCCAGCTGGGCTCCTCCACTTCTTCCTGGCTGGAAGGCCCAGGTTGGACATCAGAAGCCTCAGCTGGTATGGAAGGAAGCGTGGAAGGAAGAGTAGAGAGGGATTCCCTGACTTCAGTGTGGTCTGACAGAAATCGCAGTCTCTCATAGTACCACAGTCTGGGGACATAAACGTCATCTGCTGCAGCTCCGGACCTCTGGGAATCTGTGACCTTCTTGCGCTCCCTCAGATATGTGCTCCTCAGGCCACCAATTTTAGCTTTTAAATAGGGGATGGTTGCTGTGGGGACCACCGGCTTCACCAACTCCAGCAGTTTCTCCAGCGCTGCCTGCCTCTTCTGTTTGTGGTTATAGTGGGGGTTGTCTGACTTGCCACAGACAGGGCAGCTCCCTGTACTTGTCTATGAACAGGGGCAGGAAATTGTGGTCATTGAACCCATCCATTTTCTCTGCAAGACACAACACATGACAAACCCTAAGGTCAGGCCAAACTCCCCTAATCTTGTTACAATATAGGCTTCAATTTCGAAGCAGTATAGGCCCAAGTTTAGATCCTACCTTCGTTAGCACGATCAGCGTCTCCGATGCTCCTTCCTCCGCTCACAGATCGTACGTAAGACGCGCGCGTTACGATTTATACACACTGCGCATGCGTATAACTCCGCCCGCCCCTGATGTTCTTTCTATTCTATTCCCCGCCCCTTTTTGTTCGGCGCAGTGGAGGAAGAGCACATGGCGGAGAGACAGCAGGATAGTGCTAAGTACAGCAACGAGGAGGAGGAGGAGGAAAGGCTGGAGCCTGAAACGTCCCGATCCAGAAGGAGATTGAAGGACTCAAATATGTCCTTTGGGGAGATGTTGGAAATGGTGGACATCCTGAAGAAGGCCGACTATGATGGAAAGTATGGGCCTTACCCCAACCACAATGTCCGAAAGGCCAAGATCATGGTGAATGTGGTCAGGAGTCTGCAACGGAAATTCGGGGTACGACGATCGAAAGATCAGCTCAGGAAGCGGTGGTCGGACCTGAAATTATGAGAACATGAGCAGTACAGAAAGATCCGGAGAGTGCTGCAAAAAAGTAAGTAGTTGTGCTGTGTTCCTATTGTTCTTGTGTTTATTACGTTCGTGCTGCTCCATGTGCTTTTAGGAACTGTTGTACAGTTTAAAATGTCAACTTTCATGTTCATGGGCACATTATTCGTTCGGATCACACATTTTTCGTTGCAAATATAAAATACCATTGTTTAGCCCATATGCATTTGGCCACCATTTTGACGCCCTATACTTGTCTTCAAAGAATTGGGTTGTGTAGATGGCTTTGTTACTAGAATGAAATGCAAACTAGATTGTGTATAAGGAGAGGACACTGAGCAGCTGTTTTCACATCTGGACACTGGAGCACTAGTGTGGGACCCCAGAACACCCTTTTTTTAGGGGGGGCCACACAGGTGCTCCAGTGTATACTATAGGGGGGTCTCCATCTGTGAAGCTTGTACAAAACAGGTAAAGTATTGCAGCTTGACAAAGGACACTAAAAAAGCTACATCTTGGAACTCTGCTAAAATAGACAATTGTACCCCACTCCCAAGCAATGTTTCCTATTTATAGTTCTGCCATCAAATATCTGTGTGCTAATTATACCATTTTTGTTTTACATAGGGGAGAAAAGACTCGGAGGACACCCCTCATCTGAGGAGACCACAGACCCCCAACCTCTGGAAGAAGGGAAAATCCCCCCAACACAAGAAGAGCAGGAGGAAGAAGACGTGGTGGAAGTAGTCACCACAACAGGTGAGTGTCTGCGACCACAGGCTCAGATAAGAGATGGATGGCGGCATTTTTTTTAGACCTAATTTATTTTGGGTTTCCTCTCTTTTTAGGTGATCGTGAGGTTGTGGATGAAGATTCTTTCACATCAGAAAGTGCCCAGATCCTGATCGGGGAGATCATGGGGTGTAATTTACAATTGGAAAACATCAAGCAAAACATCAATGATGTTATTCCAAAATATAAAAACATCATTGATGTTTTGGGGCGAGTTTAAAACCCCTCCAAATCACTTTCTTCTTTTGTGTGCTACAATGTGCGAAATGTTTTTGTGATTTTTCCCAAAGCCAAAATTGGAGGATGCACACAGTGTGCCAACATGTGCTATCTGCCATCACGGGAGATCAATGGACGCGTTTTGGGGGTGCAACTGCTTCCTCAATAATAAAGTAGCTGAGAGGAAGGGCTTTCTCCCCCAAAACACATCCCTTGATCCCCCGTGATGGCAGATAGCACATGTTGACATTGTGAAATTTGTGTGCATCTTCCAAATTTGGCTTTTCCAGGGGTGATTTCCCCCCATCTGAACGCAATATCAAACACAGTTCCTAAATACTCATGTCTGATATTGCCTTCAAGTTCTACCAAATGTGAACTTTGTAAGATCAAGATTTGTGTCTTTCTTGTTGGTTTTACACATGCCTGTTGACTATAAAATGCACATTTTGATTTTGGATAATGACACCACAAAATATGTTATACAATAAACATGTCGGTTTGTCAGAAAAACCTTTGGTAAATGCACATGTGATTGTGCTGGTATTAAAAAGATTGTTCATCAAGAATGTGTGGATTATTGTCTCACGCTACAACACTTTTGGGGTGATGTAATTGTTGTTTTATGAGAAAATGGGGGTAATTTCCTAAGGGCTAATCCACTTTGCACTACAAGTGCAGTTTCAGTGCAGTTGCAAGTGCACTTGTAGTGAAAAGTGTCTTTGCATTTAGTAAATAACAGCCAACAGTGCTTTGTATAAGGTTACACAATCACGACATTTTCTGCACTCAAAACATTTCTGTCAGGGTCAGCTAAAACAAACACAAGCAGTAAATGTCCACAAAGAAGAGCCTGGGGGGAGATGCCTGTCGAGAACTTGAGGTCCTGCAGGCTTCTCCCTGTGGCCAAATACCGCAGGGTAGCAACCAACCTCTGCTCTGGAGTGATGGCTTGCCTCATGCAGGTATCCTGCCTGCTGATATAGGGAGTCAGCGAAGCCAACAAACGGTGAAATACGGGGTCCGTCATCCTGAGAAAGTTCCTGAAATCCTCAGGATTCTTCTCACGGATCTCACGGAGCAAAGGCATATGACAGAACTGGTCACGCTGAAGCAACCAATTCTTGGTCCATTAACTCCTCCCCACCCTGTTCATGGACTGGACTTGTGTCAAGGTCAGGACCCCAACACCAAGCCCCCGCACAGCACGAACTGTACGAGGAGTACGCATACGAAACATGGCTAGAAAACGGTCGGCTGCTCAGAACGAAGTAACAGAACGCACTGAAGAACAGCAAGGCCTGTGAAGAGCGACCTGAAAAACAGCAACGAGCGGACAAGATCGCACAGAAAACTCCGATACGAACTGACTGCACGCACTGAAGAGCAGATACAAACCCACAAGCACAAACTGAACGGCAGAAAACGATCTGAAAGCCGCGAGTCTGAAAAAGCACGAATCGTCTCTCACCAAACTTTTACTAACACGAGATTAGCAAAAGGAGCTCAAAGGGTGCCGCGCTTGGTTCTGAACCGGCCTTTTCTAGTCTCGTCGTACGTGCTTGACGTCACCGCGTTCTTGGCGATCGGAAATTCCGACAACTTTGTGCGACCGTGTGTAGGCAAAACAAGTTTGAGCCAACATCCGTAGGAAAAAATCCGAGGATTTTGTTGTCGGAATGTCCGATCAATGTCCGACCGTGTGTACGGGGCATTAGTGTTCCAACCTATGTTGCGAGGTCGAGGTGTCAAGATTCTTTTGGACAACAAAACTATGGTGGCTTATGTGTCTCATCAAGGGGGCACCAGAAGTCACCCTCTCCTTCAGGTGGCATGTCAATCTTCCTCTGCACAGAGAAGAAGCTCGGCTCTCTTACAGCATCTTAACTCCCAGGGCCTGGCAATGTTTTAGCAGATCGCTTGAGTCGAGGCTTTGGGGATCACAACAAATGGGGGCTCAACCCCAAGTACCTACGCAAGATCTTCAGGGTCTGGGGGATGCCTTCAATAGATCTTATGGCATTGGAGAATTGTCAACTGCCTTGCTGCTTCTCCCAGACCTAGCATCCACAGATTTTGGGTCAGGGTGCTCTGTCCAGGTCTTGGAACTTCCCCTTGGTGTATGTGTTCCTGCCACTTCCATTGGCTCTCAATCCTGCTGAACATTCAGCGAGAAAGGGTCACAGCAATAGTAGTCCTACCCTACTGGCTCAGGGAGCTGTGGTTCGCTCTGGCTTAAGGGATAAAGTTGGGCTCACCAATCCCTCTGCCTCCTTGTCAAAATCTCCTTCTGCAGAGTGGGGCCTGACACCCCGAACCGCAGGAGGATAAAGTTAATGACATTATTACAGGATCGTCAGAATAAATGTAACCTATCACTGGATCTGGAATACTACGGAAAGGGGTTGAGACCTTGGATCTCCTTCAGTATCTAACATTTTTGGAGTTTCTGCAGAGTAGTCTCCAAGGGTTAGCTTATAATTCCCTGAAGGGTCAAATCCCTGCCTTGTCGGCTATGTCGTGTACAAGATATGCTCTACATCCATTGGTGATCTTATATTTTTTTTTTTTTTTTTGGGGCAGCCATAGAAATCCAACCTCCATTGAAATCGTTTTTTTCCAAAAAAGGACTTAACACAAGTCTTGGAAACATTGCTGGTTCCTCCGTTTTGATCAAGCTTTCTCTTGTTCATTATTTCTTTTTAACAGTTTTTTTTTTTTTTGTTTTTTACTAGCCGTTGTCTCAGCCAGAAGAGACTCCGAGTTGTGCGCTTTCTCATCTAAAGAACCATATTGTTTGGTGCTCCCAGACAAGATAGTCCTTAGGCTGATACCGAGCTTTCTACCTAAGGTGGCCACATAATTTTGTATGAACTGGGAGGTCCTTCTCCCAGCCTTTCCGGCGGATACAGCTGATGAGTGGAGTAGGTTAGACCTGGTCTCTGTGGTTTCAACCTACCTGAAATGGATTAAAAGCTTTGGCAAACAAGATCAGCTGTAGGTTTTCCCAATGGGGCCTAAAAAGGGTATGCCAGCAACATCCAGAGTTGTGTCTTCCTGGTTTGTCAAGACCATGCATATTGCATACAAAACGCTGGGCCTTCCTCCTCCTTCAGAGATCAAAGCACATTCGACGAGGGGTAAGGCAGCATCCTGGGCATACGCGAAGGTCGCCCCTGAGGTAGTTTGCAGAGCAGCAAACTGGAGCGTGCCCAATACCTTTTTTATTAGGCATTACAAGCTTAATATGGCTTGTCCGCCTGAGAAAACATTTGGCTCTACAGTATTACGGCAGCTGCTGCCCATTAAAAATTGAGCAGCATAGCATTGAGGGTTTGGCTTAATTTTTTGTCTTCCCTCCCTTCTTAATATTGCTTGGTACATCCCATAGTAGGCTGACATGGGGAGGTCCAGGAATAAGGAAAATTGTTATCCATACTTACCGTAATTTTCCTTTCCTGGATCCTCCCCATGTAAGCCGGAGGATTCCCACCCAGTTACTCGTGAGGCGGGGTTTTTTTTTTTTTCTAACACTGGTGTGGGCAGACAGCCGCCCTTTTATGGGCTAGAAAAGAGGTGGTCCTGGAGGGGTCAGAGGGGGCGGAGCTGACCCATAGTAGACTGAGATGGGGAGGATCCAGGAAAGGAAATTTACGGTAAGTATGGATAACAATTTTCCTTAATACACACACATAGAGATAGAGATTTTTTATATATATATATATATATATATATATATATATATATATATATATATATATATATATATAAAATCTCTATCTCCACTGTATCCAGTTTAGCTATATCTGACTGCAGGCAGATTATTCAGTTAGCTGCAGTGCATTTAATAAATATATATACGCATACATATATAATACACTGCAGCTAACTGAATAGCCTGCCTGCTCAATCTAAATGACACTCTCTCTCAGTTCACACCAACGACACACTACACGAGGCCGACGTGCAGGTGGCCTTATATAGTGTGGGCTGTGGACTTGGTCCCTCTGAGCCATGATTGGCAAAAGGCACCCTGCCTTGGGGTGACAGGCAATATGGAACATCATAGGTAGTCTTCATAGATGGTTTCCTGTGGTCCCTCTAGCAATGGCTCGTGCTTCCACTAAACCAGGACATCCGGATGGAGTGCTCTGTGTACAGAAAACTCAAGGTAGCCATATTGCAATGTATTCTCAGAAAATTACATTGGCTGCAGATTGGAAAGGACTCATCCCTGAAGATCCCTTTTCTGGATATGGTGGCAGAGGCTGTGATGTGCGGTTGATCGATCTGGATGTCTTGGTTTAGTGGAAGCACGAGCCATTGCAAGAGGGACCACAGGAAACCATCTATGAAGACTACCTATGATGTTCCATATTGCCTGTCACCCCTGTAGGGGTATAAGGAGCTGGTGAGTGGGGAGCCATAGGGGGAGCACAGAAGTCACCGGTCAATTTGAGCACAAGAGTCACCAGACTGAACTTTTCTTGAACTTTTTTTGATACAACAATTTTTTGGAATATTGCAGAGTTTTCACTTTTTTACTGCAAATAATTTTTTCTTATCTATCATACTGGACTTGATATGATGCACATTTTGTAATAGATTGGCACAGCATTGCACATATGCCTAGCACTGCATATAACCTTATATCACTCGGTTTTACACGTTGTTATTTTTCATCTTATATTTTATGGCACAATTGATCACTATCTTTCAGAATTGATTGATTTGTTTGGATATAGATAAACTTTTACAGAGGGTTATTACATAATGTGTAAATCATTATAGTGGGTTTGGTAGCATTGGTGTTGCGCATACAGTTCACATACCCCCCTAATTAGGGAGCGCCATTCACTCCATTCTTTATTTTATTTATACATACTCACCCTGACCCAACTTAGGATCTCCCTGCCTAACGTGCATGCTGAATTTGACACCTATAGGTCCCTCTCAGGATATAAAATAAATGCGACCAAAATCGGAGGCACTCCCAATCAACATCCCAACAGCCGAAGTGCACCACCTGCAACAGTGCTTCCCCTATAATTGGAAGACCTCAGCCCAGAAATATCTAAGGGTTCATATCACCCCGACCTTTGCCACCTTATTCCAAGCAAACTTCCCGCCCCTGTTTTGCTCCATAAGAGATCTACTGCAAAAATGGAAGACCCACCATATATCCCTTCTGGGGAGAGTGGCCTCTGTGAAGATGACCATTCTCCTTAAACTCCTGTATCTCTTCCAGACACTGCCTATCCCTGTCCCTTTTTATATACAACTAAGAAAGCTTAAGCAGATTTGATACAATTTGTCTGGAACTACAGGAGACACAGGATACCCTGCTTGGTCTTGATGGCGTCCTGCTCCGATGGGGGGCTAGCTTTTCCCGACCTGGAAAAATATTATCAAGCGACTCAACTGCGCGCCCTGACCTCCTGGTTCCCCCAATGATCCTATAGTAAATGGACAGATTCAAAAGATATGGCTTGCTCCTATACACCCAAATAGCTCACTCTGGAATGTGAACCCGGAGGTGGACCCTGGTATGCTTTTGGGGTCTATGTCTCAACTCAGATCGTTCTGGCGCAAAATGTCTCGCAGATGAGCTCAGCTCAGAAAAGTCACTGCTAACTTGTTTCCTCTACAACGCCAAGATGCCTCCTGGTCTCACTCACCAGATGTCTTCACCCTGGGCAACGCGGAACTTTTTCCACTTTGGCCGCTTGGTAAACCCTAGATCACGTAAATTACTAACGTTCACTGAACCCCACGAAAAAAATGACTTACCTCGCCAGGTGTTCTATGGATATCTGCAAATACACCACTATGCCCAATCCTGTGCCCCAAATCTCCAATTATTAGCGCTATCCCCATTCAAGAGCTTAATATTAGAGGACGCCGCACGCCGAGGTCTGATCTCTGACATATACCGACTACTTAATTCCTACTCTATACCAAATCGGGGTAAACAAACCTACATGCTCCGTTGGGAAAAGCTACTGGGAGAAGAAATCCCTGAGACGACGTGGCAGACAATCTGGTCCCAGGTGGCTAAAAGCTCCTTCTGTACGCTCTACAAAGAGAATGCTTATAAAATTCTTTACTTTTGGTACCTGACACCGGACATACTCCACACTATCTACCCCTCTACCTCTGATCGGTGCTGGTGCTGCCAGGGAGACAAAGGCACCCTTTACCACTTTTATTGAAGCTGGCCCAAGATAGTACCCTTCTGGACGGGGACTTAGCACTTGTCGACCCACCTCCTTGAGGTACAGGTCTCCATGACGCCAACATTTTTCCTACTTGGTGTGTCACCATTACAAATTGCCAAACCATCCAAGAAGCTACTTAGACATATCCTGACAGCTGCACTATGCTTGGTTGCCCTCAACTTGAAACAGCGCTCCCCACCCTCCCAAGAAGATCTGTACTCCAGAATAAAAGATGTGGAGCTAATGGAAAAAACGACAGCTAGATTACAGGATAGATTGGAAATGCACGACAAGGTCTGGGAGGAGTGGCACCGCCGGGAGGACCTGCCCCGAGCCGATGGTTGAGCTACTACCTTTCTTTCCCATATTAAATTTCTTACCTTACTACTTCAACTTTCCTTATCCCTTCTCTCTTTTCTATCTCTTCATTTATGTCTCATCTCACACTCCTTAGGCTCTCACATAGCCTATGACAGTGATGGCAAACCTTGGCACTCCAGATGTTTTGGAACTACATTTCCCATGATGCTCAACTACACTGCAGAGTGCATGAGCATCATGGGAAATGTAGTTCCAAAACATCTGGGGTGCCAAGGTTCACCATCACTGGCCTATGACAAACTTCAATTAGTATCTAACAGTTTATAGTATGATTTAGCAATGATCCTGCACCAAATGCTGCTACAATGTCTATACTAGCTATATTTCTGCTCTAGTAATGCCTGGAACTTACTGTGTTCAGTCTATGTTCATTTGCCTGATGAGATAACTAATAAAACTGTTATTTGAGAAAAAAAACCTAGAAATACGATAAACTGTAAATAAGATTGTATTTTTAATATAGTGTTTGTTGTTAATGTGTTTATTGTTTTTCAGGCGATTACAGTAACTGCACACAATCATGAAGATATAAAGTGTTTGTAAACCTCCAACAAGAAATATGAACAAAGCATATCCCTCTAGAGCTAAAAAGGTGATGGGGATGGAGATCCAGCCTATGATTGACAGCTGATAAAAGAAGACTGCAAATAAATAGGTACAACTTATGTAGGAGGATTTGTTTAATATCAGTGTATCATCTAAGGTCAGTCACTTCACAGGGTAAACATAATGGTTTACAACCACTTTAGTGCCTGGTAATTTGGGGTGCACAAAAGAATAAAAGCATTAAAATGTGCCTTTAAAGAATACAAGAGGTACATGGATACAAAGAAATGGTGAACTTCCTCTAACTTAAAACTCGCAAACAAAAAGACGTTTGCTTGAGCAATTCTCATCATTCCACCTTCCATCATCCCATATTTCCACACAGTGCTCATTGCCACGACGGTTGTTGGGTTCACCTGCACGCCAGTTAAAGTATTTGATGGCTTCTCCAGACAGGTCTCTAAAATCACCCTCTTTCTGCAAGTCATTTATACCCATGAATGTGTGCTGATTGACCTGCTTGCGGAGGGAGAAGATGACTTGGTTTTCTTCGGGGGTCCAGGGTACGGCCAACTGACCTCCGCCATTGGCACAGCTGGTTCTGGCTTCAGAATAAGTGGCTTCAACACCATTTATAATATAGAATTTGTTGCCACTTCTAGTGACTTCTTTTGTAAATGAAAGAGCTGTAATAGTGGGAAGAATAGAAAAAAAAACAATTTTCATCACAAGACTTAATGGAACACATAGTAAACAGATCTGCCACTTTCTATTAGGTTAAATAAATTCTGTAGGTGAACAACTATGGCACCCATTGATCTTCTCCATCTAATAATTGTCATTTAGAGGGCTCAGCTGCTTAAAATCCTGATGCCTAAACTGTAGTCTTGTTCATCTAAAGATGCACTTCAGGAACCTAAAAATCTAAAGACTAAAGGACTTAGTAAAACAATTTTACTAACTTGATCCTCCACTCCTGCAAATTCCTTTGCACTGCTAGAGCAATCCTGGCAGCCTCTTCTCTCCTATACTTCTGCAATCTACGGTCTTCTGACTTCAAAAAGACCAATGCAGGGACCACACTGTAGCTCTGCAGTGGACATAAGGACACTGAGGAACAGTCCACTGCTAGAGCATGGGGGAGCAAAGGGTTGGGTAAGCAAAACTGCTGGACTTTAGGCTTGCTGCACTAATTTTAAGCATTTGTATTGTTTGGTCTGTAGACTGCTCCTGACTAAGAGCTCTTATAGTTTACATAGTGATCTTCTTCAGCAGCAGAGTTTGGACCTCCAATCCTTTTAGCGCTTCTTTCCCAGCTGAAGAGTCCAAGGCAAGTGTCTCTTCTTCCTACCTACCTATTGGCCCCAAACACAAGATATACATTACCCAGGTGAAAGTAACATCCATATAAAGCATCCAGCTAGCCTTTTCCCTGCTTCTCAAGGTTTGATTGCAGATCTCTTATCCGTATATCCATACCAGTCATTTGCAATTTAAGATTTTCGATTGCTAAGAAAAGAGTTGACATAATTAAAGTGAATATATCACATGCTAAATCATTTGTTACTTTCTTCAATATGCTCAGGAGTAAAAATAAAAAAATGTTTCTACTTCTTTTTGGTCGGGACATTGAGAATTGAGAAGAAACTTTTCATTCCAGTGATTGGACCTGGCATCATAAAAAATGTGCCTTTTAATTGACCGATGGCCAAAACAAAGGAACAGTTCCACTATTTACTCAAAGTAGAAACCTCCTATAGACAAGTCTAGTCTAAGTTCAACTATTCCATTTGACTTTAGGGGTTCCTAAGATTGACCATTGTATGGACTGCATGTGTTCCTAGGGCTTTAACATCAGCAGTGAAAGTATAAAACCACTTTGCAGTTTAGTTTTTTTTATTTTTTTTTTTATCCCTGAACATACTTATAGATACTAATAGGTAGTTACATTGGTCAGTTTATGGTCCTCCAAAATAAAAAGAGAGGTCCCAATTCTGATCCTTTCCCCCTGGGGGTTTTGAGTGTTTCTGCCCCCTGTAGTGTTCCAGCTACTCCTGTTACATTCTCCATAATATAAAATAACTACAAATCCAGCAACAGTGGTGGGATCCCTTCATAATAGCAGAAGTGCACACCCAGTAACTGAGAGCTCACCAACAGAGTTCCCGAGAGATGGATAACAGTGTCCAGGGTTTACCGTTCTAGCATTTCCCAGACACTAAAAATAGGATTTTTTATTTATTGGTTCCATTATTTCGAAGAGTATGGTATGTGACACATGTTCTTTAATCATAATAATGGGGTTTTATACATTTACCTTCAGGTGATTAGACACAAACAAAGAGGGTTGCAGGGACAATCTCCCTTTCCTGGCCTTACCTCCTGTCAGCACACAATGGGTTAACGCCTCCTCTGAAACCCAAAGAACCACCTCTTCCTAGCTAAATAAAAGACAGCCCCTCCGCCACTGAAGTGTTCTCTTTTTTTTTTTTTTGTCATGCTCCAGGCTAACTGTTGATTTCAGTTGGTAAGTAGTTTGGTTGCTGCAAGTAAATCCCCCTTACCTCACAGCCCCTCAAAGTTCAGCCTCTCCTGTAGTTTGAAGACCCTAACTGTTGAATGGTAAACCCTCCTGAAACTGGGTGCCCTGTGTCCTGTGTCATGGGCAATGTTGCTTACACAGCATGAATATTCTACAGGTATGGTATAAGTAAGCTTTGCAATGTCACTATTGGCCTCTCCCTTAGGGTTTTTTCCTGTTTTGTATAGGCAGCATGACACACTTCTCTCTTGGCTTTGTTTTCAGTCTGAGAACGGTGGTGGATGATGTCACGGAGGGCAGAGAGATGGGGCGGTGCGGGGTAGTGACCGCCAGTCACCAAGCAGCAGCTTAAACAGACTTGTTCCTCTTTGCTCCCCTCCTGTGCTGTTTGTTCCTGGAGTTAGACAGTCTGACTGTTTTTTTTTTCAGATTCTGTGTCTCCTGTCTGCCTCTGGGAGGGCTGCCTTGGCTCAACTGCTGCTGCTTCTGAAGTAAGTGGATGAAAGCAGATGGGTCTTGAAGGGACAGTGTACCTGTTTTTCTTGGTGAGAGAATTATGATTTTTTTTTTTCATTTTTTTTTTGCAGATATGAGCTCACCACACCTGTCAGTGGCACAGAAGACAAGCAAAAGGTACGAGGGGGCAACATGGGACACGTTCAAGGAATGCTCAAGAAATCCAATATATGGTGTTTTGCATTAATTTAGGAGCAGAAGCCCTAAACGCAAACACTGCAGAAAACATAAGACCCGCCACTGGTCATCCCCTGACCATGACAATCTGCATTCTTCACATTATTACACAAGACGGGTTTCATGCTCCTCAAGCAGCTCATGTGGCTCAATGGCTCACATGCATTTAAAACCGTGCAATAGAAAATGCTTTGCCCAGCCCAGGTTGAATGTTGGACCTGCATGCAGTCTGCAGTGTGGGGAAAATTATTTGCATGGATTGCCTCAAATGACAATTGATAAGGAAGCAGATGCACAAATTTCAAAGCCTAGAGGCTGTAGTGGAAGTATGCAGCAAATATCCATGCCACAGGCAAGACACAGGCCCAACTATCGCAAAACACGCACAGATATTTCCAAATGTGAAAAAAGGAGGAGCCTTCTTTTCCCATAATGATAGAGAGTTAAAAGCTCATTGTTGAAGAAAAGGAGAGATCTGATAAGAAAACCAATTTACAGTAAGCTTATTTGAGTCAAAAATGCATGAACAGTGTTTACCATGGATTCCAACAGCCTACGTTACACCAGTGGAGTGTGTTTCAGTACAGTCAACTAAAGAAGAACATGTTGCATCTTTTCTGTATGGAACACATCTGTAACATGGCAAAACGCATTGAAAAAGCACCTGAACGCGTCAAAAACAGGCATGCAGAAAGACCCATTCAACTCAGAAATTGTGGTGAACTGGCCCTCAGACTTGTAGAAAATCTGTACTGTTGCAGGTTTTTTCCTGTTGACTAGCAACAACATTAACTGTGATGTTTAAAGCATTAAGAAATTGCCTTTTATTCAAGTGGAACCTGCAGGAGTGAGCCTGGTTCTAGAGGACTTGAACCTGGCTGCTGACTTTTGGCAGAGGCTTCAACAGACCTAGTTCTAGGGCTGGCACATTCAGTCACAGCCATGAGAGCTTTGTGGTTGCGCCACTGGAGGGTGGATGAAGCTTCCACACAAGCTCTTTGTAACGGTCTCCATAATGGAAGGTTGTTGTTTGGCAAAACACTGGATGAAGCGAGTGACAGAAGAAATGTCCAGACTGTGGTCACAGTCTAATAAAAGGAAGCAGTCATCTTTTCATTTAAGTCAATCTTCAGAAGGGTTCAGGAGGCCAAATCATATAGTCCAGGATGAAATTTACCAGATAACAGTGAAGGAGGTTTAGATTTGCTGTTTACAAGGAATCAAATCCAGAGCAGGCTGCTAGACATCTGGAAAGTCTTTTGAAGCCGGGCCCAACCAGTGTCTTCCAGTGGGAGCCAGGATGGCCTCCTTTTAGAGGGTTTGGGCGACAAACATCAAAGACAGTTAGCTGGGAGTGCAATCACCAAATCCTTTCATTCATGACTGACAGATCTCAAGAAGAAAGAATTATTGCAAGATTACATATAAGAATTATACTGCAACAAGTCCATAGTGCTGGTGTCACCAAAAGAAAAAAAATCTGGGGTATTCTTTCTAGTACCCACGGCATCAGGAGCTTTCCCTACTGTCTGGGTTTGAAGAAATCAAATGGGTAAATACACACCAAAAGGTTTAAGATGGAGTCCATGGAAACAGTCATGGTGATAGTACAGCATGAAGACTGGTTAGTGTCAATCGACCTGGTTGACATATACTTCCATGTACCAATCTGTGCCAAACACCAGAGACATCTGAGATTTGCAGTGACCGGCTGTCACTTCCAGTTCAGGTGTTTGCCATTTTTTCAGCATTGCACCAAGAATCTTTTTAAACATTTTGTTGGCAGTGGTAATGGTAATTCGTCTTTGGGGATAAGGCTCTACCACTACTTGGACAACGTTTTGATTGCCGCATGTGTAAGCCAGGAGCTGGCAAAGCATCACAATCTTGTCCTAGAAGACCTTTTCCAAGTTTGGTCGACTAGTTAACAAACAGGGAATCTAGTTTACTCCTTAATCTACGAAGGATCTTGGAGTAGTATTTCTGTTTTAATGTGTTTATTGAGATTTGCAATAAAGGCATATAAAGTAACAATACAGACATTGGCTCATAACAAAGGCCAACATGGCCAATCGAGGAGGACATATACATGTAAGATATACAGTCAACATTATATGCTTGAAATGAACGGTGTGTATGTGTGTATATATGTGTGTGTGTGTGTGTGTGTGTGTGTGTGTGTGTATATATATATATATATATATATATATATATATATATATATATGTATGTATGTATGTATGTATGTATGTATGTATGTATGTATGTAGCGCTGATAGGTAAATCTAGTGGGTTACTTGTTAGGTTTGCCTCTGTTCCAGCTTGGCTGAGTTGTGTGTGATTCCACACTGCACGGTGGGTGTCGTTGTCCCCATGGGCCGGTGTTGGAAAGGCAACGTGTTGAAGCGTATGGTTGCTCCTCTGTCCCGGAGACAACTCGGTGGAGGTGGTCCTCCGAGTTGCATTCTGGGAGAGGGTATTTATGGGACAGACGCCATGTTTAGGGGTTTATTTTTAGCCAACTGCTGGCCCTCCTGGCCGAAAGGTATGCAATAGGAATACCACCTCGTGGTCCTTCGTTCCGGAGGCCCGCGTCGCTGCGGCCAATGGGTGGGCCCAGGAGCCTGTCTGGGGCCTATCACAGCAGCAGAGGAATGGTCCTGAGCTGTCTATCCTGAGTAAAGAAGCTGGACAACTGAGGAGATCCCAGGGGAGGACCAGTCATGGAAGGATCATGCAGAGTGCTGGTCTGGAGAGGGGCCTGGTGACTCAGTTGGAGGACGTATCCTGAAGTAATCTTACTGCATAGTACTGCCGGGTTGGCTTAAAGGTTCAAGTGCTGTGTCTGATACTCATCGTAAACCATTACATCCTGTGGCAGAGGATCGTACGGGTTTTGTTCCAAACAAGTCTGGGCAGAGACTTTTGTTCGTGCTACATACTGGCTGCTAGGCAAGTGGGAGAGGCCTATCCAGGCGGGCAAAGATTGAATCCCACAAGGGGAGTGCATTCAACTACAAGTGTTTAATTCCTAATAATGTTCTAAAGAATACTAAAGAAAGGTATTTGAGCTTCCCTGCAACTTTCCTTCTGCCTCTTTCCTGCTACTTCCTTTATTACTTGTACATTAAAGCTTTGGAAAACATACTTAAGTGTTTGGTGCCTATATCGTCCAGAGGTAAACTCAACGGGACCCTAGGCCCGGTGCCAGTGAAACAGAGGTGGCGAGAGTGAAGGTAACAGCCCGCTTTAAACCAGCAGCTCCACCGTGAGTTATTGCTATGTATATCTCAATAAATGCACAAAAGACATCCCTATAGAAAAATTGCAATATAATCTCATCAATCCAAGGAATTAAATAAGATAGGGGGAATTTAGGGGAAGTGGTGGATCCAACCCCAGACCCCCAGCAGGCAGAATAGGCCACCCCAAAGGGATCACGCTGTGGCCCACACGGCACACCTGGGGCTGACCAGGAATCACGAATCGGCCCCCCACCCCCCTTCTGCCAATACAGGGGTGGGCTATCACCATCCACTAGCTTCCTGAAGAGCATTTATTGCATATGTTGGGATAACAATTATTCCTATGGATAGCTTCAGTAATATATCAAGGTATTATATATGGACTTGTAGTAAATTTTAATAATACCTTAATGTCCAAACTTGACAGGGCCATGTGGGACAGGAAGAATAGAGGTGAGAATAAAGCAAAAAGAGTAGCAGTGTAAGAAGGGGGATAAGAGAAGGAAAAGGGGAGGTATCCAGTAGAGTTCCTTTTTTAGAGAGTGATATGACCCGGGTAGAGAGGGACTTTGATATATAACGCCCAAGGTTTCCAAATGGCTTCAAACTTCCGTACTTTGTCTAAGAGTGTTGCTGTCATTTGTTCTTGGGTCATGATCCAGGAGAGTTTGCACTTTGTCGCCTGGATCGAGACCCTGGGCTTCTTCCAAGTCCCTGCCAGAGAATTTTGGCTCCCAAAAACATAAAGAAAATGAAAGTTTGAATGTGTTTGGGAGTGCTGTCTATTCTGTGATTTTGGGGTCCCGGGAAACTGCTATACCAGTGACCTTCTTCACTAGATTGAAGAATTTGTTCCAGAAACTTCTGATGCGTGGGCATGTCCACCAAATGTGGTACATGGAGCCCATCTGATTACAGCCCCTAAAACACAGGGGGAAGGCATCTAGATAAATCCTTGCTAGTCTGATGGGGACATAGTACCATCTAGTGAGCAACTTGACATTTGCTTCAATTAGTCTGATGTTCAAAATACCTTTTTGTAGGCGCGTCAGAAGGAGAGAAACCATTTTTCAGGTTCCAGTTGAAGTTCCAGTTCTGATTCCCAAGCTCGATCATAAGTGGACGAGTTCGAATTTTGTGCCAACAAGGCATATACTGTATGATCGTAATGCTACCTCTCTGATCCATGAGATTGGAGCACCATTGTTCATAGATAGTGGGTTTGGGAGGGACAGGTTTATCTATCCATAAGGTGTGTAGAAAATGCCTGATCTTGGAAAATCTGAGCTTTTCAGCGTTACGCATCTCCAGTTTGCTGAAACAATATCCCAGTGTGATAGGACCTGACGAGGTGAAGAAGTGACCTATTTTAAATAACGCTTCCGCTAGTGAGCGCTTCCCTGAAGACGTTCACTACGAAACGTACGTTGGAGCGGTACGTGGTCACATGTCCTATCATCCAGCAACATCCGGATCCTTTGGCTGCCCCCCTGTGTAAGCTGAAACGCACGCCAACGTGGAGGAGACATGAAAGGCTTTTTCTGACTGCGAAGTCACCCTGACATACAAGCAGCCCCAGTGCCGGGTAGGCACCCACCAATAAGCTAAGAATAATGTGCTAAATACTTGAAAAGAAGCATAGGGCTCCATCTGTTGTCTGTAAATTTCAAACGTTATTACGCTATGTGAGTGTTTTTTCCCTCACATGTTATCCACACCAATTATCTGGTTTACGGTGCATCCACTGCTGAGGAAGCCGTGCTGATCCTCTTCCCTCCTTACCTGATGACATCCGGCCAGATTATATGCCTAGACCTGTTGGTCATCAAGCCTTTTTGACCTGTATGGCATACGCCATTTCAGGCCACATTTTCTGGTAAGCCTCCCTGGTTTCTGGTGATGGTCCTGACACCGACATCAATCCTCTGTGCACTTCCGGTTTCTCTACGGTTTATTTACATACCAAGGTGCCGGCTCTGAACCATCCCCCTGCATGCTCAGGAGACACCTGGTTATCATTATCTTTTCACCATTATTAGACTTTTTTTGCTTATTTGCACATTGGGACTTTATATTTCACGTTTTTTATATATTTTGTTCAATACATGTATATTGATTGTCATTATATATTCACTAATCTGTATACTCACGTATCTTTTTCGGTTCATACCGTATTATCTGATTTGTAGTCACTGTATTTGTATACTCATTTTTCACGTAAAATTTAGCGCCACACTTTTGTATTTTTTACTATTTTAAATAACCCCCTTGTTTAACCACCATTTAAAGGCTAGACTATTCATCCCTGGCTGAAAGTTCAGGTTGTGGAAAAGCTGGGCGAGGAGTTTATGGTTGATATTATGGTGGCCTGCTTGTGGAGTATATCACACAGCGTCAGAGAATGAGAAAGGGTGGGAGCCAAGATGGGGGTTCTCTGTTTTGGGGGACTCCACAAAAGAAAGTCTATTGTGTGGTGAGGGACAGCCTGTCTCTCTAATGCAGTCCAGTCCAGTTTGGGTCCCTTCAAATAGACTGTGGAGATCTGGGCTAGTTGTGCTGCCTGATAATACCACCAAACGTTTGGGAGTTCTAGCCCTCCCTGATTCTTGAAGAGAATGACTCTAGAGCATCGGTGACCCTTCTTTCTCAAGACAAAACCTACGATTTTAGGTTGAAATTTAGCAATCACCTTTTTGGATATAGGGATGGGGAAGGATCGGAAAAGGTAGAGCATACGGGGCATCAACATCATCTTTACTGTGTTTATCCTTCCAAGCCAGGACAGACCACACTTCAACCATGTCTTAAGGTCCTCCTCCAGTCTCTGGAACATTGGGGGGTAATTAGATACATACAATTTGTTTACATTATTGGGGAGCGTGATTCCTAAATATGGTATGGATTCTGCAGGCCCAGGGAAAGGGGAAGTGGTGTTTCGATTGGTCGATTAAAGTTTGGGGATCAAGATATTTAGAGCGGGTGATTTGGAAGCATTGACTCTGAGGCCCGAGATAGTACCGAACTCTTGGCGTGTGCAGAGCAGAATGGGGATGGAGATCAACTGGGACGTTATGAAGAGCAACATATCGTCCGCAAATAACGCACATTTGTGTTCTTGGGGGCCAAAGGAAACCACCTTTTAATATCTGAATTTGATCTGATAGCTACTGCTAAAGTTTCGATAGCTATTGCAAAAATGAGAGGCGATAGGGGGCATCTCTGTCTAGTGTTCTCTCCAAATATCCACCACGCCTAAGGTGTTTTGTTGATGCACTAATTTTAGGCTTTGTCTGGGAAGACGTACATTTTGGGGTTTCTTTGCTCTGGATTTATCTAAGGAGAGGTCAAACAGTAGGTTTGAGTCTCCCACTAGAATGACTGTTCCCTTAAAGAATGGTCGTAGTTTAGGTATCATGGATTCAAAGAATTTTCCTTGACCCTTGTTAGGGACATAATATGAGATAAAAGTATAAGACCCTCCATCTATGGTTCCCTTGGTCAGCAAGTATTGGCCCTCTGGATCTCTGACCTTTTTGATGTTGAGTTTTTTTGAGAAGCCTATTGCTACCTCTAGTTTTGTTTTCAGCATTAGCTAGGTAGAAGTGGGGGAACTTCTGGTGAAGGAATGGTGGATTATAGGAGGAAGCGAAGTGCATATCTTGGAGGAAGATTATATCCACCTTTTAGGGTATGATACTGTTGGAGCAGTTTTTTTGGGGAGTTCAGTCCCTGGGTGTTGTGAGAGGATCAGTAACTTTCGAGTTTGGGGGTATGGAGTTAGTCATGGATCAGAGAAGTGAATATGCTCTACATTTAACAGTTGTTTACCCCAAAAACAGAGGTAACCTGGTAAGGTGGTATGCTCATATGGTCCTGGATTCCCGAGCTTGCGAGTTGAGGCTGGAAATTCCCCTGAATGGTCTTGGCCTTGGCGAAAACTGGATGGAGAAAGGAGAGAGAGGGAAAAAGAAGAGAAAGAGGGATAGAAACCACAAAAATCATTAAGACATGCATGAAGATAGTAATCAAGCATACAGGTTGAGAGGGGAAGGGGCCAGCCCCTTCTCCCTCTTATCCCAAGAGAGGGAGCTCCTCCCTCACCCCGGGAAAGTCAGTCTGTCTCCGAAAGTCATTCAACACCCTCTTAGCGACTAAGTGAGGTGCAGTGCAACCTCTCCGGTCCCCCCACCAAAAAATCATATCATTAACTACTGTTAGACAGAGCCCTGTTCCCATGAATAAAACCTAGATAACTTAAAGAAAAAACAAGGGGGGCCATTCCCCAGGAGACCTGCGGTCCCATCGGTGAACCCCAAAACCATAGTGTCCCCCGTTGGCTCCCCAGGGTCTCCAGAAAACAACTGTGATCGCCCACCTATACTACCTGACAAAATCTGAAAATATTCCTAAGCAGTTCAATATATTCCAAGACTTTGTAGCATTCTGTTGCTCTAACTTTCAGTTAGGAGAACAGTGAAAGGGGAATTGGGAAGGGAAGATTTTGTGGATGATTGGGTTCCCAACTGTTGGTAACATGGGGGAACAAAGGTTGGGAATTCAGGGGGGAAGGGTGTCCAAAAAAAAACAACTAGCTTCAGGCCGTGTGACGTGTTATATGAAACAACCTGCAAAGGGAGGAACTAAAAAAGAAAAATAGAAAAGAAAACAACATTTTTAAAACTGTAAAACTGTAGAAGGCTGTGGTTGTTATAGAACAATCAAGTTGAGAACCGACTCCCCTGGAGGGGTTTAAGTGAATGTTCAAGTAGAGTCGGGTGGAATCCGCTAAGATTCAAAAGGACAGTCCCAATGGGAACTAAGTAGAGCAGGACTTCCAGCTTTGTTGTACTACCCATTATGGTGGGCGAGAGTCCTTAGACCATTTCGACTGCTGCTTCTGCCAGACAGGTGTTAGAGGACTAGGCGGAGATGGACGTTTTGGCTGAAGGTGGTCCTTTGTTGGTGGGCGGCGATGGTATCTCCTGAGTGATCAGTCCCAGATGTACATGCAGACGTTCGCATTCAGCAAAGGATGACAACCCGTAGGGCTTATTCTGGTGGGAGAAATTTAGGCGGAAGGGGAAGGCCCATCTGTAAGCGATTTTATTTTTGCATTAGGATCTGGAGCAAAGGTTTCAAAGATCGTCGTTTTTAAACAGTATAGGGAGAAAGATCTGCAAAAATCTGAATACGATGTACTTGAATCAAGAGCTTATCAGAGTTCCGCGAACCCTTCATCGCCTCTTTCTTAACTGTGTAGAAGTGGGGCTTCACGATGATGTCCCTGGGGAGGACATCCTTCCGCATAGGTTGTAGTGCTCTGTGCTCTGTCCAGTTCTAACCTGTGTTCTGGAATGCCTGAAATGAGGTCCCTGAGGCGGGAGCAGACTTTTGGCTGCAAATCTTTTACAGATTTCCGGGAGGCCCCGAATTCTAAAGCTGTACCGTCTGGATCTATTCTCAAGGTCATCAATTTTGAATGCCATTTCAAGTTGATCCTGAATGTCTTGGATTCTGGCTGTATTTTGATTAATTATGGCTGCTGACTGATCAGTTTTCTTCTCAATATGTTCAATCCACGCCCCTATATTCTGAAGATCAGTGTGTGTAGCTGAGGTGATTTGAGCTGCTGTTTGAGCTAGTTCCCTGGATAACATGTTTGAGAATGCAGTCATCATAGCAGGCAAGTCAGCAGGGGAGTGGGGAGTTGGGTGGTTCTCAGTATCAGAGTTATATTGGGTGGCCAGTAAGTCACTCATGGGGGTTAGGTGAAAGTCTCCCATTGATCTGCTTATTAGGGATTCAGTAGATGCCGGTGATAGTATGGCCAGATTAGGTGTACTCACTACGGCATTCCCCAGTGTGGAGGCAGGTGCTGGAGCAGCGTCCTGATCTGCAATGGATTCGTCTGTCCCCGTGTCTGTGCCTCGTGTAGCTGCGGCCGCCATCTTGGGTAAGCCAGGCTGCTGCAGAGTCGATTCCACCTGACAGGAGAGGTCCCTCCTAGCGGGGCACCCTGACATCAGGTTGTCCCTGATCAATCTGTGGTGGAGCAGTCAGCTGCGGCGGGGATCAAAGGGTGCGGAGCTCCGTCGCTATGTGGCCATCTTTGGGAACTCTGCACATGCACCTTCCCTTGGAGTAGTATTTCATACCAGAATAAGTCAAGTTGTTTTTAAAAACTGCAAAATTTCCAAAATGAAAAGCTGCGTACAAAGAGTCATGGAAACAGCATTTATGTCAGCGATGTCATTGCATTGTCCCTATTGGGACATTTTACAGCAGCCATTCCAGTGTTGCCTTGGGCCAGGTGGCACATGGGGGCTTTTCAATTTGCTTTCCTAAGTCAATGGGATGGGCTGTCTATGGATCAGAAGATCTTTGTGTCTGCACAAATTAGCAAAAACTGGAGTTTTGTGCATGACCAGTGTGCCTCTTTTGTGGCGTGCCTCTCTGTCCAGGAGATGGAATTATTCTGACATTGGATGCCAGTCTGTCTCCGGTCTGAGGAGACAAGTGCAAGGCCATTGGAGCCTGGTAAAATGCAGATGCTCTGACTGTCTTAAATAGAAGGCAGTTTTTTTCTAGCATTGCAAGCCTTTCAGAATTTTTCTCCAAGGAGCCCGAGTCAAGGTGATGATTGACAACAAGATAGCAGCAGCCTACATTGCCCACCAAGGGGGTAGCAAATGTTTTTTTCTTGTTACTTTTCCCTGGGCGGAGAGATTCTTACAGGCAGTCTACTAACTGGGAAAGCAGGATCTACTGCTCAGGATCAGTTAGGCAAATTATTTTCCAACAGTATATCAACTAGTATTGGCTCTATGGAGCATTCCAGCGGTAGTTCTCATAGTGAGTCCACTAAACACGCAGCTTCCGTTATTTACAACAAGGTACAAAGGTGAAGTGGTAGAAGATGTATTCACAGTTCCAGGGTTTTTTTCTGTTGGTGTTTTTTTGAACGTACTTGCTAAAAAAGTCTTACATGGAGAGCCAAGGAGAGAGAAAGCTGGGCTGCTAAGGCTGGTGACCCTGCTGAGTACCCGTGCTTACATGTGTTTTCTGGATCGGGGCTGCACTACTACACCTAACCAGAGGCCACCACCCCCAGAGGGACCCACAAGGTCATGGCTGCACACCACAGTTAGTGAGAGACTGCCACTGGGGATGAGCTTCGAGTTCGAGTCGAACTCATGTTCGACTCGAACATTGGCTGTTCGCAAGTTCGCCGAACAGCGAACAATTTGGGGTGTTCGCGGCAAATTCGAATGCCCCGGAACACCCTTTAAAAGTCTATGGGAGAGATCAAAAGTGCTAATTTTAAAGGCTAATATGCAAGTTATTGTCATAAAAAGTGTTTGGGGACCTGGGTCCTGCCCCAGGGGACATGGATCAATCCAAAAAAAAGTTTTAAAAACGGCCGTTTTTTCAGGAGCAGTGATTTTAATAATGCTTAAAGTCAAACAATAAAAGTGTAATATCCCTTTAAATTTCGTACCTGGGGGGTGTCTATAGTATGCCTGTAAAGGGGCGCATGTTTCCCGTGTTTAGAACAGCAAAATGACATTTTGAAAGAAAAAACTCATTTAAAACTACTCGCGGCTATTGCATTGCCGACAATACACATAGAAGTTCATTGATAAAAACGGCATGGGAATTCCCCAAAGGGGAACCCCGAACCAAAATTTAAAAAAAAAATGACGTGGGAGTCCCCCTAAATTCCATACCAGGCCCTTCAGGTGTGATGGTAGACTTTGTGGGAAGTCAATTTCCTAGGCTTCAAGAGAGTAGGGATGACCGAGTCTAAAAAGACCTCCGTCTCTCAGGACCATGAATTCCACAGCCTTTCTGTTAAAACCAGTGACCGAGAAGCAAGATGAAACACTTTCTTTTGGGGCAGAATGTCCAGATGATTTGGAAGGGCCTGTCAGGAGCCTGAGTATGTTTCACTATCATGTACTTCCTGGCCAAGTCAATGCAATAAGTATCCCCAGAATGCCTTCCAATGCAGAGCAGACAAGAGAGTATCTAGAGCAGGGGACTCCAAACTTTCTAAGCAAAGGGCCAGTTTACTATACTTCAGGCTTTAGGGGGTACAGACTGTGACCAGTGGGAGTCACAAATGCCCTGGCATCAGTGCCCCATCATTGGTTTTAATGAGGAATAGTACCCCATTGTTGATATCAACAAGGAGATTAGTACCCCATTGATTGTGCCCCATCATTGTTGTCAGTTGGCGGAACAATGCTCCAAGGGCAAGTTAAAGGCAAGCAAAGGGCCACATATGGCCCCTGGGCCTGCAGTTTGGAGACCACCGACCTAGAGGGATAGAAAGGCTGAACCAGTGAATGTCATCAGAAAGTCGCCTGCAAAGGCTCGATGGTCCCTGGACCTGACAACAAACCTGGCCAGTTTGATGTTGAATCTGGACAGTAGCAGATTTATGTGTTTCGCCCACCACCTGTGCCGAAGGCCCTGAAATACTTCTGTAAGGAGAGCCCATTCTCCTGGATCTAAATGCTGATGATTGATAAAGTCTGCCTGACTGCAATGTGGACTTTGGTCATGGCTGAACCCTGCAGATCTGTCCAAGAAAGGACCAAATCTGTTTTCTTTTGTGCGGCATTAGGCATGACTATTCGTGCCTCTCTGGTGGTTGATGTAAGCCATGGGCATGGTAAAGTCTGATTATCATTGGGTATCCTCACAACAGCAGATACAATTGAATACAAGGGTCCAGAGGGAATAAACTACCACACCTATTAGAACTAAGAGCTAAGCCTGAGCTAGAAAGCATGATAGCTGCTATAGTGTGTCTACAGGAGAGAACCAGGAGATGTTTCTGGACCAAAGTCCTACCCAGAAAGAGGAAGAGGCAGGATGGGCAACTGCAGTAATACTATTGAAAGAAAGGCAGTGGAGGTACAGTGTGTGCTCAGGTCATGCAGCAAGCACCTAGTTTGGGAAGGCACACTTGGCACCACCAATGGGAGGCATCCAGTCTTAATAACGCTAGTCACTGGAAGGTGCTACTCAGACCACTTCTTACAGGTGTGTAGGCATGCAACAACGCACGTTACAAAATGAACTAAAATAAGCATACCAGATAGGTGTAATCCTGGCCTAACAGTTTAACTTTAATACTGAATTAAATTGATGTAATATGTCATTATGTAAGCAACAAATGACATGGCCTGTTACCTGGAGCTGCGCTGTCTCCTCTTTCCCCTTTCGGTCCTGGTGGTCCTGTCAGAACATAGAACATATTTAATGGGAAAGTTAATTAAACAAAACCCATACAGTTTAAAACTTTAAATTATCTGCGCAGTAGAAGGTCAAAATAAATTTAGGCCTATGAATATCTATTGGTCGAAGATCATTATTTTAAACAAAGGTATATCATTGAAAGCATTTTGTTATACTGTATCTGCTCAATAGATGCAAAAAATACATGTGCTACACTCATATCAGTTACATTGTTCCTAGTAAACTTTGCTTCTTTTTAATATTATTCAGTGCAGATCCCATTTTCTACAGCCCATTCAACCCTGAGGAAGTGTTTTTGTTTTTTTTAAATCCCCTGAAACAAGTTGGCCTTTCCTTGGTGATTGTAACCACTTGCCGACCACGTAACATTCATTTACTGCGGCAAAGTGTCTCTGTTGTGCAAAATCACATACCTGCACGTCATTTCCGCACTGCTGGAGACTGATTGGACAGAGGGGGGTTAATAAGGGGGCCGGGGGATCCGATGTCTGCCAGCCACCAACGACCATTTCCGAAAGAGGCAGAACGACGGTCTGCCTATGACACAAGGCAGAATACTGTTCTGCCCACCAATAATATCTCCACCGCGCCTGTTAAAAATGAAAGTGAAATCACAAATCCATATATGTATATATATAGAGATGAAAATGAAAAGATATGTGTGGTGAACCGAACCCCCACAATTACTGTGAAGCTGCCCCTTTAAAGCAAATCTAATATAGAATATTTAATCTAGTGTGCCTGTATCACCACAAACCTCCCACAGGCACCAAAAGACAAAATAAGAGGCGCTGTAAATCAATTAAAGTGCTCATGTGCTTTAAACCAGTGATGGTGTGACCCTCTAAAGGTATCTCCGTACCTACATATACTCACAAGAATAAAGGTGAACAGAACTATAAAATGTAAAAACAAACTAATAAAAAAAAAAAAAAACACATTAAATGTGTTAATGGTGTTGTTACAATCCAGTGATGGTGTGACCCTCTCCGTATATGATATTCGTAATCAATAACTGGATCTTATTAGACATAAATACTTCTCCAGTGATATAAGTGCAAAATATTCATGCTAAGCATGCAAAATAAATTATCAACATTTTCAAAAAATCAGTCCAAAAAATGGCATGACATCACACGTGATAGATAGTGTCCTAAACAAGTGATCAATCTTGATGCCACAAGGTGATAAAGTATATCTTCCACCTCTCCCTTGGTGCACGGTGCTTCCACTCCCTCAAGAATAACACTCACCGACTAATTTTGCCAGCACTCTCATGCACGGCAAAAATCGCTTATTTACCACCCCCGGGTAATAGGATCAATGTTGTTTCCACGGTGATTGTTTAAACATGGGGTCCACATGAAAGAAATAATGAGTGCTCCAATAGTGTAAATCAATTTCACACTTTAATTAAAACCACTGCAATCTTCTAACATTTCACTCACATTTAAAAACGATAAAAGCCAGCCAAAATAAGGTGCAAATCACATCAAACTGTGTGCGGTGGAACCAACTGTAACAAATGGTCACAGCGGACCCGAGATGTGGCGGCGCAAAGCGTTCAATCTCACCACCTCCCTGGATGACCCTCCGTGCCTCCGTGTAATCACAACCTCTCTCCCTCGGTATGGATAGCAGCGCTGTGTGTCACGTCTCACGGCCACACCCCCGACATGTTTCGTCACAAGTTGACTTACTCATGGGATAGGCCATATTTCCTGTCACTCACCCCTTATATGCATATTCCGCCTGCGTCTATTAAGCCGCGCCTCGCGCATGCGCACATCTCGGGTCCCCGCTGTGTGAATTGAGCTGAGAACCTTACAGCGGTGCAACTCAGGGGTCAGATAATCTAATGACATGGACTGATAATAGCAACGAAAAATACATTCTATGTAGTTAATGACACACATGGTTGCACATTAAATCAATCACCATATCACATAAAACATATTATACACATTGACATCAGAGCGCACTAACAATATCCGCCTATGCCGCTCTCATGTTTTTTACTGGGTCCCCTATGTTACTCACATAAAAGACATGTGTATGTGTGAGTAAATAAACGTCCACACTGTATATACTATCTTAATAAGCCTCATGTAAAGAAATATCTTTCTATATACATGTGCCTTCCTACTCCCTATGCATACATATATTATGAGTGTCAGTCACATACATGCATGGATATGTACTGGATAATGAATTATTACAATAAAAAAAATTTTTACAATAAAATTTTTTTTGCAAAAATTGAAATATTACAATCAATCTTCATTAAAAATAAATTAAACTCCATGTGTGATTACTAGCTAATATGCATGTTGAATAAAATAAAATAAACTTTGGTCCCAGATCAAAAATATGCTACACATATGCACTGGCAGTTGGGAAGGCACCGGGTCCTGATAGTCTACCCGTCAAATTTTATCGGTCTCATGCAGATCTACTGGCCCCCCTGTTGGCGGACCTGTATACCCGATGTCTGGGGGAGGGAGCGCTCCCACCCTCTATGGCAGATGCACACATTATTCTAATCCTTAAGCCCAATAAAGATCCCAAACAGTGCGCCTCATACAGGCCCATTGCACTTCTTAACACTGATTTCAAAATCTTATCTAAACTAATTACTGTTAGACTCAACCCACTTCTGCCCTCTATTGTAGACACAGATCAGACTGGGTTCATGGCACACAGGTCAACGGATATTAACCTCCGCAGATTATTCACCAATTTACATGCCATACATGACAATGTGGGCACTAGAACGGTTGCCTCCTTCGATATCGAAAAGGCATTCGATTCAATCGAATGGCCATTTCTCTGGGAAACCCTGCGGAGGATGGGATTTCCGTTGGTTTTTATTGCCTGGCTGCAAACTTTATACAAATCCCCGAAGGCAGCAATCAGATTGGGAGGAAATGTTTCTCCCCCCTTCCCGCTGTCCAGGGGTACAAGGCAGGGCTGCCCCCTCTCTCCGGCATTATTCGCAATAGCTATGGAACCGGTGGCGGAGGCACTGCGGGTCTCACCCCATATAAAAGGATTAAAAATAGCCTGGCTGGAGGAGAGGGTAGCTCTGTATGCGGACGACCTCCTGCTCTTTCTGAATGACGCGGACTCCTCTCTTAGAGGAGCGCTGCAAGTATTGACTGAATTCTCCAAAGTAACAGGATTAAGGGTGAACTGGACAAAATCCCAGTTGCTGGCTATTGACACTGAGGCAAAAAGACTGCCCCCGCAGGATCTGCAGATGCAGTGGGTGGACGAAATGGTGTACTTAGGGGTACGCGTCTCGAGAGACGCATCCAGCTTTATCCCCCTTAACCTAGACCCAGTGGTCCAAGTAGTCAAGGCCAAACTCAAAGCTTGGGAGAACCTTCCTCTATCCCTATTGGGCCGCATTAACTTAATTAAAATGAAAATCATACCTAAATTTACATACCTATTTCGTAATTCCCCACAATGGATACCTTGCTCATTTTTCAAGAAATTGAACCAAATTTTCTCCTCCTTCCTCTGGGGTCCAAATCCCCCTAGATTTAAACTCTCCACACTAATGCGTCCGGTGTCGCAGGGGGGGCTGGCATTCCCAGACTGCCAGAAATATTTTCTGGCAGCCCAGCTGGTCACGGCAGTTTGGTGGCTAGTACCGGATGCATCCAACCCCGCTGCGGTTCTGGAGGCTGCGGTGGTTCGCTCTGTGGAAGCCCTTACACATTTACCGCTCCGAGGTCCCAAGGCTCCATATGATTTGACCACCTCCATGCACACGACTCTAAGGGCCTGGAGGGCAGGACTGGAACTCGAGAAGTTCCCACGAAATGCAGTCTCCCCGCACACCCCCCTTTGGAACAACCCTACCCTACCCCATCTCTACTCATTACCAGACCCTAAAATATGGGCCAAATGCGGTCTTAAACTGATATCTGACCTCACCACCGGCACCGCCATACACTCCTTCAATCACCTGGTATCCCAATACAATGTGCCTCCCTCGAATCTATTTCGCTATATGCAACTGTCTCATGCGTTCAAAGCCCAAATAATACCCAACGACACGCAAATAGTGCAATCCGATCTGGAGAGGGTCACAAGATATGAATGTACCAAGAAACCGACCTCAGTCCTTTATGCACATCTCCTAAGAGTTTCCTCTCCAGATCTGTCAAAGCTCCGGCAGCAATGGACACAGGATATCCCCACACTGGACTCCGAGGATTGGGAGGACATGTGGGAATTCCCCTTCAAAATCCTGGTCTCACTTCGAGACCGTCTCATACAATACAAAATACTACATCGGGCATATCTCACCCCATATAGATTGCATAAGATGAGAACCTCCCTGTCCTCGGAGTGTTGGAGATGTACTAGGGATCCAGGTGATTTTATACATATTTTCTGGTCCTGTCCAGCAATTAAAAACTACTGGTCAGAAGTAATATCTGTAATACAAGAAGTGGTAAAAACAGACATAGCCCCAACCCCGCAGATCTGCCTTCTAGGTTTAGTGGAAGAATTAGCCCCCAAGATAGCAGAGAGAACCCTCATAGGGCTCTTGCTCTTTTATGCAAGGAAAATGATCACTCTCTGCTGGAAAAAACGTGCCCCGCCATCCATATTGTTATGGAAAACACATGTCAATAAAGTAATACCACTCTATAAGGAAACCTATCAAAATAGGGGATGCCCCAAAAAATATGATAGAGTGTGGGCCAAATGGCTAGCTGAGGCCTCCACGGCAACCGCAGACTGATTGAACAGGTACATAATACCAGTCTACGGGAGAAAGTGATACTGATACATTGGTTGATTTTATGGTAATGTAATCTCGGAAAAGGGTTTAATTGACATCTAATATTGTCCCATGAGTCTCAGCTGATAAATCTGATCCTGAAATACTTAATTGAGCAGGAGCCAATACCGCACTAGGTTTGTTTGTTATTGTTTTTTTTTCTTTCGGACATGCTATAGATGTATAATATTAATGCTGGATGCAGCCCAATGGCCGGCTGGCACTGACTCCTGCGTGGGTCTAGTCCCAATGCTGTGGCAGGTTTAATTGTTGTTAATTGTTTGTATGTCTTATACTCAATAAAAAGATTTTCAAAAAAAAAAAAAATGCTACACATATTATAGTTAATACTGAGTAATTCATAAAGAATAAATAATGAATAAATAATCGCACGTTAAAACTGAGGGGATTCTACTCCCCCTCAGATATGATATACAGGCTAGGTGATTCATATCTAATCCATAATAAACCTAATGATCTATACATGTATCTACTATCTCGGCTAGTGTACCCTTGCTTAGGGGGAGGGTACACTAGCCGAGATAGTAGATACATGTATAGATCATTAGGTTTATTATGGATTAGATATGAATCACCTAGCCTGTATATCATATCTGAGGGGGAGTAGAATCCCCTCAGTTTTAACGTGAGATTATTTATTAATTATTTATTCTTTATGAATTACTCAGTATTGACTATAATATGTGTAGCATATTTTTGATCTGGGACCAAAGTTTATTTTATTTTATTCAACATGCATATTAGCTAGTAATCACACATGGAGTTTAATTTATTTTTAATGAAGATTGATTGTAATATTTCAATTTTTGCAAAAAAATTTTTATTGTAAAAAATTTTTTTTATTGTAATAATTCATTATCCAGTACATATCCATGCATGTATGTGACTGACACTCATAATATATGTATGCATAGGGAGTAGGAAGGCACATGTATATAGAAAGATATTTCTTTACATGAGGCTTATTAAGATAGTATATACAGTGTGGACGTTTATTTACTCACACATACACATGTCTTTTATGTGAGTAACATAGGGGACCCAGTAAAAAACATGAGAGCGGCATAGGCGGATATTGTTAGTGCGCTCTGATGTCAATGTGTATAATATGTTTTATGTGATATGGTGATTGATTTAATGTGCAACCATGTGTGTCATTAACTACATAGAATGTATTTTTCGTTGCTATTATCAGTCCATGTCATTAGATTATCTGACCCCTGAGTTGCACCGCTGTAAGGTTCTCAGCTCAATTCACACAGCGGGGACCCGAGATGTGCGCATGCGCGAGGCGCGGCTTAATAGACGCAGGCGGAATATGCATATAAGGGGTGAGTGACAGGAAATATGGCCTATCCCATGAGTAAGTCAACTTGTGACGAAACATGTCGGGGGTGTGGCCGTGAGACGTGACACACAGCGCTGCTATCCATACCGAGGGAGAGAGGTTGTGATTACACGGAGGCACGGAGGGTCATCCAGGGAGGTGGTGAGATTGAACGCTTTGCGCCGGCACACCTCGGGTCCGCCGTGACCATTTGTTACAGTTGGTTCCACCGCACACAGTTTGATGTGATTTGCACCTTATTTTGGCTGGCTTTTATCGTTTTTAAATGTGAGTGAAATGTTAGAAGATTGCAGTGGTTTTAATTAAAGTGTGAAATTGATTTACACTATTGGAGCACTCATTATTTCTTTCATGTGGACCCCATGTTTAAACAATCACCGTGGAAACAACATTGATCCTATTACCCGGGGGTGGTAAATAAGCGATTTTTGCCGTGCATGAGAGTGCTGGCAAAATTAGTCAGTGAGTGTTATTCTTGAGGGAGTGGAAGCACCGTGCACCAAGGGAGAGGTGGAAGATATACTTTATCACCTTGTGGCATCAAGATTGATCACTTGTTTAGGACACTATCTATCACGTGTGATGTCATGCCATTTTTTGGACTGATTTTTTTGAAAATGTTGATAATTTATTTTGCATGCTTAGCATGAATATTTTGCACTTATATCACTGGAGAAGTATTTATGTCTAATAAGATCCAGTTATTGATTACGAATATCATATACGGAGAGGGTCACACCATCACTGGATTGTAACAACACCATTAACACATTTAATGTGTTTTTTTTTTTTTTTATTAGTTTGTTTTTACATTTTATAGTTCTGTTCACCTTTATTCTTGTGAGTATATGTAGGTACGGAGATACCTTTAGAGGGTCACACCATCACTGGTTTAAAGCACATGAGCACTTTAATTGATTTACAGCGCCTCTTATTTTGTCTTTTGGTGCCTGTGGGAGGTTTGTGGTGATACAGGCACACTAGATTAAATATTCTATATTAGAATACTGTTCTGACAGGGGAGAAGATGGAGATAATATGTTTTTGCTAAGCAGGAACACGGATCTCTGTCTTCCCCTAGTCAGAACATTCCCCCACAGTTAGCAAGCACTCTCAGGGAACACATTTAACCCTTTGATAGCCCCTGATGTTAACCCCTTCCCTGCCAGTGTCGTTAGTACAATAACAGTGTATATTTTTAGCACTGATCATTGTATTGGTGTCACTGGTCCCCAAAAAAGTGTCAGAAGTGTCAGGTGTCTGATTAGTCAATCGCAATTGCAATGTCGCAGTCCTGCTATAAGTCGCTGATTGCCGCCATTACTAGTAAAAAAATAAATAAATTAAATTCCATAAAAATATCCCACTGTTTGTAGAAGCTATACATTTTGCCAAAAACACATAGCACAATATATATTGGCCTAAATTGATAAAGAAATTTAGATTTTTTTTTTACTGGATGCATTTTATAGCAGAAAGTAAAAAATATTGTTTTTTTTCAAAATTGTCGGTCTTTTTTGTTTATAGCGCAAAAAATAAAATCCACAGAGGTCATAAAATACCACCAAAAGAAAGCTTGATTTGTGGGAAAAAATGGACACCAATTTTATTTGTGTACAGGGTTGCACGGCCGCGCAGTTGTCAGTTAAAGCAACGCAGTGCTGTTCTGCAAAAAATGGCCTGGTCATTAAGGGACTAAAACCTTCCGGGGCTGAAGTGGTTAAATAGAATGATTCTGGACTTCATAGCCTTACAAATATAAACTGAGTTATTCAGCACTCCTCCTCACTTGAGCTATTGTAATTTTTATTTCTACCGGTGACCCCATTGGGGAGATTTCCTCTCAGACATGTGCAGAACAGAAAAATGTGTTTATTTTCACTTCGGATCGATTTGTTAATTTACTAATTTAGTTTTGTTGCATTCGTAACAAAATTTATTTAGTTTTGTTTATTCATATTCGACCGGATTCAATTATTTCCGATAATATTGAATCAATTTGAATTCATTGTGAAGAATAACTGGTTCTATTCTGTTCGAAGTTTGAATTTTGGAAGACAGATATATTCTTTTTATTTTATCCTATTTAAAATTTTAATTTCAGGAGACAACAGTATTATTTCTATTTTATTCTATTCTGTCCTACTTTACTCAAATTTAGAATTCCGGAAGACATATATTCTTTCTATCTTATTCTATTCTATTCAAAACTTGAATTTTAAAAGGCGGTTATATTCTTTCTCTTTGATTCTATTCTATTCTATTATTTTATTTTTTATTCTAATTTTTTTTTCCATTCTATATTACTCTATGCTCTATTATTCAATTCTTATATATTCTATATATTCAATTCTATTTTATTATATTTGTTTCTATTCTATAATTCAGCCTAAGTAGGAATTGTTATCTTATTTCACATTTATACCTTACTTTATTTAAAACAATAGGTTTCCATTTCCAATTTGAATTCATTTTCAAATTCAAATTCTTTTTTAAATTTGAATTCAGACAATTTATTTTGTTATTTATTTCAGATTCCCTAAAATGTGTTACTATTGTACTACTACTGTCCCCGTAGAGCTTGCTGTGTGTTGACTCCTTGCTTGTTACTCAGTAAATAGTCCAGGGTATTTGTGTTTTTGTATATTTATTTGGAACTTGGATGGGGGAAGGGATGAGTGGGATACTCCAACTTGAACTATTCACAGTAGATAAGGACAACTCTCACTTGGCCTTACTAGAAGATTTGTGGAAGCAGACACATTGCTTTTACCATACTGCCACATGTATGGAAGAATTAAGTATTCTTGCTCTCTCTAGCAGCAGACTTGATGCAACTACTTTATCTTCAGGATACTCTCTAGCATTCCCTTGACTGACATCATCCACTGACTCTTCTAGCTGAAGGGGTTGCCCTCACAGGACAAGCCCAAAAGGCACAGATCTGTACTCACTGTAGACAGAATCAGATCCTTGCTAGTGTCCCCCTTCTAGTCAGCTCTGCAGGACCTCTGGGTACAGCTTCTCTCTGACTTCAGGCCCTTGGATCGACCACCCAAGGATGCATGACAGCCTCCATGGAGGAGGGGTGGTCGCCCTTCTCCCTCCTGGAAAATGCTCTCCAACTCAACTCCTGAGCACATGTGCCCTTGGCATTTATACAGTATCCCAGCATGCAATGCGGCACTTTTCCTCTGCCAATAGCCAGGGCTGTAACAGTGCCTGTGCCCTCGTTTGCCAGGTCCCCTCCCACTGTCCAATATGCTTCCCTATTGGACCAGTGTAGGACGGTCAGACAAGCTGATCTGCATCTGAGCACAATGAGCAGACCTAACCAATAGATCCTGCTCCCTGGTAAGCAGAGAGCGCTCTAAGTTTTACCTGACCATCTTCCATGTAAGCAGAAAGGCCAAAAACTATACTCTCTTCTAGCACCTACCTAGGAGGGTGCTGCACTATTGTGATCCGGAAATTCAGATACATCCGCATAACAAAAATTTCCTCCAAAAATTTGATTCGTAACGAAACAAATTGCACATGTCTACTTCTCACTTACTGTAAATGTGATGCCAGTGCAAGAAATGGAAGGAGCATATAACATACCAAATCAGTCCTTCTTTAAATATCTCCAAGTCAGACATGCTCTGAGGACACAATTCAATTCAAAGAGAGGCTAGTAGAGTGGAGTGAGGTAACCATTCTCCAAAAAAGAATTAATACTGATACGTCTAAGTGGCTGATCTCATTAATACACAACAATATATGTGATAGGGTAATAAGGGGAAGTGAGGAGCTTCCCTGTAGGAGGGGATGGGAGGAAGATCTGGGGGACATAACAAATGAACAGTGGAAACACATCCTGGTAATAGGTCCCTTAAGTACCCTCACAGACAGTTTCATAGTTAATGCTGCTGCATAGAGCCTATAAGACACTTCAGAAATGATTCTTATATGGGTGGAGGTCGGACGCTAAATGCCCAAGAGGTAGGAACCCAAAAGGAGATCTAGTTCATATGATGTGGAGGTGCCCTAAGTTAGATAAATACTGGAGTGAAGTTATCCGAAAAATAAATAAGGTATTTAGAATATTTCTTGAATTAGACCCCAAGATATGCCTATTGGGCTGTATGGAAGAGGATAATAATATGTGGGGGAGACAAATCGCAATAATTAGATTTTTTGGCATGGAAACTGATGTGGCTGGTGCCAAATCCACCAACCCGTGTAGAATGTGAGGATGAGGATAATAAAACAATAAGAAAGGAAAGAGTTGTGTACAACAAAAAGGGAAATGCCAAAATGTTCAAAAAAATATGGGAATGCTGGATTAGTAGATAAAGGAAGGGTGCAGTGCAGAATTAACGTTAACAGGGTCTTCTTTCTCTAGGATTCTGGGAATCTCTTCTTCTTTTTTGCTTCTTGGAATGATGTATAGCGAATAAATAAAAATGGTATATTTGCCTTGATAGGAGAAAAATGAACTGTAGTGCATTATATAAACAAATAGGTGCTTGTTAAATGTTGGGGTGGCAGGTTACAAGGGAATGTGAAAGTTGTATAAAAATGCTTTTTTCTTTTTATACCAATAAAAAAACTACTGAAAAAAAAAGAAATGGAAGGAGCAGATGTCACAGGAAAAGAGGGTACAGAGATCAACAAAAACGTTAATAGATGTTATGTTCCTTCCCCACTCTACTAGAAATGTGTTTTTGTCTGTGTCATCCTTGGCGAGATTTCCTATCACTTCTTGTCCTGACAGAAAGTGAGGATGAATCTGTCCAATAGGGACAGCAATAAAAACGGAGGCTCTAACTATAATTATAATGAAGTCTAATAAACCTCACATTGTGGGTTTTCAAAAGGTGGTAAAAGGACAGTGATATCAAAATATCTTGTCTGCGCTAAGCAGTCATGAAAGGCAACACATTTGCAAAAAGCAGTCAAGCTCCAAGGAATGCAGAAGCATCATGAACTTCCATTAGCCAGGGGTCTTCAAAGACTTCTGATAAGGCCCTGTCCTAAAATGGTTCCATTGTATATGGAGTGAAGTTTAAGAAATACATATCTATGAGTCTGGGTTAGCAGCCTATAACGACCGACAGAGTTTTAACTTCATAACTTCTCTATAATTCTTTCTGTAATGTTACATTAAGGTAGAAGAAGATACCACTCAGACATCAAACACTGCTATGTAGAAGGCTAGTAGGACTAATTAGACCTCCTAGAAGAAATATACTTTACATCAGATATACAGTGTATCAAGTTTTATTTTGAACAAATCATAAGTTAATCCTAATAAAGGTTATGGGGGTTTTCTGATTGTGGAGCATTGTCCTATGAAAATATAGACAGACTCAGGATTGTGGACATAAATGTTATTCCCACTAGACATAATAAAAACACTCCAGCACGCCTACAATGCACCCCTTGGATATTTTCAGTGGGTGTAGTTAACTTTGCACAAATGGTTGGGAGCACTCGTTTTACCATTTGAAGGAAACTCTACTATTTTTTTCTTCGAAAATCATTTTTTTTCTTACTGTCACTCATATCTGTTATGTAATAGCAGTGCAAACACTGTTACATTCCTATCTGGGCATGGTATCAAGTGACACAGACATGCTTTAAACCCTTCATACCTAAGGGTAAAACAAATCTAAATGCCTAAGCACAATTTTGCAGTTTTGACATGTGTTAGTAAAACCATAACTGTCATCACAACTACTTTGTGCATCCAGGTGGATTATACCTTGATTTTTTCAGGACAGGCAAATCTGCCCCAAAATAGTAATTAAAAAAAATTTACATTTAGCTGTATATTTCTTGTTACTACCATAACCTACCACCAAGAAAAAAAAACAAAATAAATTCTCCTGCTCCTGGCAATCACAGCAATACCACATGCTGTACTGCATGTGTATGTTATTTGTTGTTTGTAGCTGTAGTATACCCAGAAGCAACAGTGCGCATTTATTTTGCTTTTTTTTTTTTTTTGTTCTACCTAAAACACACCGACACTAACTGACACTGATGTTAATTAAAAAATATATATACTGACTCTGAACTTTGATTCTGACCTTGACCCAAACACTAACCCTGGAACTGACCTAGATCAAACATTGATCTAGGTTTTTTTTTTTTTTTTAATTTTTTATAATTTATTTATTTAAACCACTTGCTTACTGGGAACCTAAACCCCCTTCCTGCCCAGGCCAATTTTTAGCTTTCAGCGCTGCCACTCTTTGAATGACAATTGCAGGGGTCATGCACCAGAAATAGAGCTTTCTTTTGGTGGTATTTAATCACTGATGGGTTTTTTTTTTTTTTTTGCTAAAAAACAAAAAAAGACCGAACATTTTGAAAAAAAATGTTTTGCAGTTTAATAATTTGTTATAAAATTTTGCAAACAGGTAATTTTTCTACTTCATAGTAGTGCTGTTGAGAAATTGCACTGATAGGCTGCACGGATAAGGCGGCGCTGATGGGTGGCACTGATGGGCATTGGTAGGTGACACTGATAGGCAGCACTGATAGGTGGCCCTGATTGGCAGCACTGGTGGACACTGGTAGGTGGCACTGGTGGGCACTGCTTAGCAGCAGTGGGTGTCTGATGTACCTCTGACAGAAGCCGGTAATCGGCTTTGTTTTTCTATTCACGCTAATAGTGTGAGGGAAAAAAAAGCTGATTACGATTTTCTGTTTATATCATGTGATCAGCTGTCATTGGCTGACAGCTGATCATGTGGTAAGGAGCCGGAATCAGCCCCTTACTCTGATCAGCCAAGTCTCATTGACTCGCTGATCACAGAGTGCGCTGTGCGCGCCCCGCAGGGTGCACGCAGGCAGCTCATACATGGGAGGACGTACATGGATGCCCTCCCGGTAATTTAGGCCCATGCTGTAGCCATCTTTCAGCTATAGCATGGGTGTGTAGAGGTTATTTTTTTTGCAAAAACGTTTTTTTCTTTCTTTCTGCAGGGAATGAGAAAGGTACAGTACATTGTATCTCTCTTCTCCATTCACAGAAAGAAAACAAAAACAAAGGGGCAGGCTTCACAGTGACTGATCAATGTGGTAGCCAATTGGAGGCTTAATACAGGGCCCGGGCCTCTCGGTGAGACTTCCAGCACAAAGGGAGAGACGCATATATATGGCCCCACGTAAAAAAAGCCTAATGCAGTGAGGCCAAATATGTGTGTTACGTCAGCATGAAGGGGTTAAAGGTCAGAATTGCAGCAGTGGATGCAGTGAATGGTGTATGTTTCTATTAAAGTATGTGGTGGTGGCTATCGTGTGTGTAAAGGGTTAACTGGTCAGCCTACCTTTCCGAGTGACGGTCACTCTCAATCTGCTGGTATTTACATTGGTGTCATGCAAGCGGGAAATACTATTTGTACAGTGAGGCTGACAGTGTGTGTATGTCACACTAACCTTCCCTTGTTCTATCCAAAGCAAAAGCTTTTTTGCTGAAGTTGGGTTTTAGTTGCAGCAGAGTTTGATGAGATACCATTAATGGAAGCTTTGGTTGAAAAGCAGACCAGGGAGATGGGCGCAGCCTAGCGGAGCAGACATGCATTGTTAGAGCTCTGCACCGCTGAGGAGAGAAGAGAAGGACAAAGCGGAGCCTGCAGGCTCAAAAGGTATCCATTTGAACCTTTTTGCCCCAGGGAACAAACTGTGAAAGTTTGGGCAGGAAATATGGTACTGGGAGGAAACCGTGGCAGAAATAAAAATCACCTCACAAAGAGCTCACAGGCACTCACTGCAACTAAAGCAGCTCCAGTCACCTCACAAGATACAGCATCAGGGCGCTCTCACAGACAGAAAATGTCACAGCAAGACTCTCCATTTGAGTCAGATACAGAACAAATCCTCTCACAAACTTCTCCACAAGCCTCCTCAGCATCCCCAGTAATATTATTACAATTTGAAAAGATGCTTCATAAGGCTTTAAAACAAACCTCAGACCAAATAACAAAAAGCCTAACCAAAGAAATAAGAGAGCTGGGAAACCGCACCGCAGCCTTAGAAATAAAAATGGATGAAATTGAAATTACAACCCAAGTAAATATAACAGAATTGGAACAATTAAAAGAAGATAATTTAATACTTCAAACTAAGCTCGAAGATGACGAAAATAGAGCCAGACGTTCAAACTTGCGCATAAGGGGAATACCTGAAACTGTGACAGACCTGCAATCTACTATTACTGCTCTATTACAAGAACTAAAGCCAGATATCCCTATTGAACGTTTAGAACTGGACAGAGTACACAGAGCCCTCACAGCCAAAAAGAAAGATGGACCCCCACGTGATATAATCACAAAATTTCATTATTACAGAACGAAAGAACAAATACTAATTGCTGAAAGAGAAAAAAAGGAACTTAATTTTCAAGGACACAATTATCAAATTTTTGCTGACCTATCCCAACTTATTATTACTAAAAGACGATCCATGAAACCCCAACTAATGGAACTGCAACGCCACAACATTATGTATCAATGGGGCTTCCCCTTTTCAGTCAGATTTAACTACCAAGGTACAATTTACAGAAGCAGATCAGCAGATGAACTACAACAAACCCTTTGAAAATTAAATCTGACAGAACCCACAAGCAGCAACTCTCCCACAAGCAAAAGAATGACATCATCTTCACCTTCGGGCAGCACTCAGAAAATTTCAGAACAAAATGGGAATCATCATTCTCACAAAAGAGGCCGTTATGCCACATTATCCATGGACCAAGAAGATTCAATGGACTGACATCCTAATTCCTGATATTTCTTCATTTATTATACTAAGAGATGGTTCTCTATAAAAAACCTGTATTTATAACTGAATGTAACTGCATTCTGATAGTCACACACTGTGTGGGATCATGTTACATTCCAGTTATATTTCTTATTACTTCTGATTCATATAGCCTTAGAATATATAAGTGAAATAAGGAAGTTCTTGTTCAGTTATATATTATCAGGTAATAACAATAGATTTATTACTTTTTAGGACAAATATGTTCAATAATCCAGAAGTAATGGAAGCTTTTTCTTTCTTTTCTTAAAACAAATATATTATTACCTAACTAGTTCCTAGAAATATGTTTTTGTTTATTCTAATCTGAAGCCATACAACCTCAATCTAATATCTAAACAGCTACATATGAATAAAATATGTAATTGTTTACTCTAAAAGGGTTAAAATCCCAAAATAATTCAAACTATCTTCATCAATACCAAAGTTATTAAGAGTACCTTTCTAACTGAATTATTTAGCCTAGGGCAAGACTAACCATATACAACCACCCTGGAATAAATAATTTCAACAAAAACTATATTCTGCACTCCAATTAATGAAACATCATTTTGATGTCTTTTGACATAGCACTTCTCTCCTGTAAGCGGAAGATCCGTGTACCCCCATTAGCCCTCCTCACTCTCCCAACCATATTATGTGGGAGTGTGACAAAGGCACTTATTCCCCTGAGAGAGATATTTACTCTCTTTCACGGGTAAATTGTGATTACTTGCAAAAAATAATTTATACAATGTATCATCTAATCTCATATGTTTTTTGTTTACTCTTTACTCCAGAATTCACTGGTTTCTTTTCTATCTATTCATCTCTTCAGTCCACACAGGTTAATCTGCGCAGTCAGCTCTGCATAACAAAAAGTAAGTCAAAACTATTTGATCTGTTACCATGGCACCACTGAATATACTTTCCCTGAATGTTCAGGGAATAAATGTCCCTCAAAAAAGGACCAAAGCCTTCCGTACTTTTCATAACAAGAAGGCTCACATAGTATGCCTCCAAGAAACACACTTCACCAAAGATTCTACTCCAAAATATATTTCTCCTTTTTATCAACAAATTTACACGGCTTCTGCCTGTACCAAGCAAAGGGGAACTCTAATTGCATTTCACCGATCCACACCATTCACCTTATCATCAGAAATTAAAGACCCAGAAGGTAGATACCTGATACTCATGGGTTATATAATGGATACAGCAATCACAGTGATTTCCTACTACGCTCCTAACAAACAACCTACACCATTCCTCTCACATATATTACAAGTGATTAATACACACAAAATAGGAACAGTGATAATGTGTGGGGATTCGAACCAGGTCCTCCTCCCATTTCTAGATAAATCACCTTTTACACCATCCAAAATAACCTCTAGATGACCTTTTTCTCAACTTCTTTCCAAATACAATCTGGTAGATTCGTGGAGAGAAAGTAACCTAATGAAAAAGAAATTCACTTATTTCTCGCACCCTCATCAAACCTTCACCAGAATAGATCATATTTTTCTAACAATAGGAATGATACCAGAAATTATTGCATCAGATATAATTCCGATTCCGTGGTCTGACCATAATGCAGTATACACTACTATAGCTTCAGCCATACCAAAAGCGCATGACCCAATGTGGTACTTACCGGACATAATGCTCAAACACCCACTACATCAGATGGCCATTGAACAAGCTTTAAAGGAATACATATCAATTAATAATACAACAGATAACTCCCCAATAACACTGTGGGAAGCTCATAAGCCTGTCTTGCGTGGTACAATACAAAGACAAATGGCACTATTTAAACGGGAACGCAAAAATCTAGCAAAAAAACTAGAACTCAATTTTAATGCAGCCTACATATCATTTCAAGATAATCCATCTCAGAGTACAAAATCTCATCTGGAAAAATCTAGATTGGAATACGATCTATTTCTCACTGAGTCAGTTGATAAATCCCTCAAACGCTCCAAACACAATTTCTACATGAATACAAACAAACCAGGTACAGATTTGGCTCGGGCATTAAATTCAACTAACAAATCTTTCAAACCAATACGTTTGAAATTATCAAAAAATGTTTACACTTGTAATCCAGTTAAAATAGTCCATAAATTTCACTCACATCTCGCAACTTTATACAAGACAAACAATGAATTTAATCCTACAGAGGCTGAATCCTTCTTCTCAAAAATAACCTTACCTGAGTTATCTCAGAATCAAAAAAGCAGTTTGGATGAGCCTATAACTATAGATGAAGTTGCTAACGCCATAAAAGACCTAAAACTTAACAAAAGACCAGGCCCAGACGGCTACTCGGCTTTATACTATAAAACATTCTCAGAATACTCTCTCCCATTCTCACTGAAACTTTTAACAAACTTCTAGATGGACATTCTTTTCGGCAAGAAACACTAATGGCAATTGTTTGTATGATCCCAAAACCCCTTTCTGATGATACTTCCTGTGTGAATTATCGGCCTATCTCTCTGTTAAACCTCGATATTAAATTATTAGCAAAAATAATAGCAAAACGCCTCAATAGAATTATAGGAAAATTATTACATAGAGATCAAGTAGGCTTCATGCCAAATAGACAGGCAGGCGATAAAATACGCAGGGCAGTGTTATTGGCACATATTGCTAAAAAACGGAAAATCCCTTTATGTTTTCTATCTCTCGATATTAAGAGGGCATTTGACACAGTATCCTGGCAATATATGCAATATATATATGCAATATTCATTACAAAAATGGGGTTTTGGACCCCACTTTTTAATATGGATCAAAGCATTATATAATAATATATAATTGAGAACGTCAAACCTGTGACGAAACGCGTCTGGGAGGGACGTGCTGACGTCACCACGCTTTGCTCTGAGTGGACGGGAGCTGTTTTGAGTGCCGGCCGGCATCGAATTATTCGTTTTATATGTAAGTGCTTACTTTGTTTTAATAAACTGGAATTGTACGTTATCACACCATTGGCTGCTTCTCCTCTCTAATGCACATATCCATTGAGCCTGGGAAGACCTGACAAGACGGGATCGGGATACTCTGCCAGTGCTCCGTTTTTTGGGCTGTCTCTGGTCGTCCTTCTGGTGAGCAGGAACCCCTGTAGGTTCATTCAATCTATACCCCAGGTCATATACAAGTTGCACCCTGTACTATTGATGCCCTCACTAAGTCCACTATCTGGTAAGCGGCCCCGCATACCTGGGCACTGGGTGTTCCTTTAGCTGTATGCCAATTGGTGGTTATATACAATAGATATAAGGACATCCCCTATTGCATGCTGTACACATTTTTGGCGTCCCAGAGTGGTCTCACATCCCCAGGGTGCCTGCATGATATTTAGTTTATGATTATTTGTGTGAACACACCCCCTTCTTCTTTGATGAAGCATGTTATGTCAGTATCACACTATGGTTTTTTGTTTTTGATTTAATTCTATGTGGATTTGTTCTGCCGTTCGAGCGCAAAGGATTCAGTCCATTGGAAGTGCTCCCAAAGGCCCGGGCTGGGTTTAAGCCACCTGCCTGTTTTTTGGCTTACATCTGGTAAGCGGTTCACCACACAGTCACTCCATTTGTCTTCACTTCAGTATACAGAAGGATTTTGGAGTTCATTGTTTAGTACCATAGACTGTTTATCATTACAGACTTTATTGGACTCACTTTAGCGCGGTTTATTTGTTTATATATTTTGTTGGTGGGCCCCACTTATAACTGCAGCTTTTTTTGTATTTTTTTTGTATTTTTTTGATACCTGCATACGGTGTCTTCTCACGTCTTATTCACTTCCACTGGTATCACCAGAGATTTAAACTTTATTTTTAATTTTTAGTGTAATTCATCCAAGCGCAATTTTGTTTTTTCTCATTATATAATAAACCCAAAGCCTATATAAAATATGCTGGATACAAATCTGATGCCTTTAATATCAAAAGAGGTACCCGACAGGGTTGCCCATTATCTCCCTTTATATTTGCCCTTATACTCGAACCCATGGCCCAATACATCAGAACAAACCAAACTATAACTGGCATTGAAGTAGGAGGTATTACACACAAATTATGTATATTTGCAAATGATATATTACTTTTTCTATCATCCCCACAGGTCTCTGGTCCTAACTTAATACCAGCTCTTGATGGATTTGCAGCCCTATCCGGCCTTATGATTAATCCTAAGAAATGCCTAGTGCTTAATATTTCACTCACAAACATGGAATTGATCCCGGCTAGGGCTGCACTCCTATTCACATGGGCAGAAAAATCAATCCCATATCTTGGAATTCATTTAACAGCATCTCATTCTGACTTATTCTCAACCAATTATCCTCCTGTATTAAGACAGATCACAAATCTAATAAAACAATGGTCACAACTTCCTTTATCCTGGATAGGGAAGATTAATGCAATCAAAATGACTATTCTACCCAAATTGCTTTATCTATTCAGAGTCCTCCCTATTCCAATTCCTTCCTATTTTTTGAGAATAGTACAAAAAAGAGCAACTTTGTTTATATGGGGCTCTTCTAAACCACGTATACCTATACACACACTACATCTTCCCAAAAATAAAGGAGGCCTGGGATACCCTAATTTTACTAACTACTACAGAGCAGCACATTTGGCCAGTCTGTCCAAATACCATGCAAAACAGGAAATCCCATTATGGGTATTTATAGAGGCTTCAGAAAATGACCCTCTATTAATATCAAATTTATTATGGCTTGATCCTAAAGACCGCTTTAAAATTCATAATCCCATAACTAAACACTTCTTATCTCTCTGGGATAAACTAAAAACCAAATATCAGTTACAATCTCCACACAATCCTCTCCTTTCTTTTATCAGAAATCCGGCCTCTTATCCGGCATAGATCTACCCAAATTCTTTTAAAGCTTGGACAACATCAGGCATTCAGACACTAAATGACTTCATAGCATCTAAATCATTCCTTTCATTCCCATCGCTTAGAGAAAAATATGATCTACCAAACTCTGAGATATTTAGATATCTCCAAATCAAAAATTTCTATACACCATTCCTAAAGGGGGATACACCATTATCCCAATTATCCATTTTTGAATCAATCTGTACAAAAGATCCATTTGCTAAAGGTACAATTTCATCACTTTATAATCAATTATATGGAGTAGCAAATCTTAATACACCCTCTTACGTTCAGAGGTGGGAGGAGGACCTGGGACGAACTTTAGAAGACACGGACTGGTCTAACATATGGCTCACATCTAAGTCATCTTCACCCAACATCTTAGCACTGGAGACAAATTATAAAGTCCTAACTCGCTGGTACCTTGTACCCGCTAGAGTGGCAAAATATTCACCTAATACCTCAGCTCTTTGTTTTCGAAAATGCCCAGAAATAGGCACACATTTACACATATGGTGGACGTGCCCAGTAATCCAAACCTTCTGGAAGGAAGTCTTCGTGATTGCATCTAAAATATTTAAAAAAATAATACAACCAGATCCATATATAACTTTACTTAATCTAAAACCGGAATGGTTAACACTCTCTCAATTCAAACTTATGATCCAACTAATAACGGCTGCAAAACAAACAATGGCCAAGGCATGGAAATCTCCTACATTGGTACTAGCAGAAACAATTCACAGAATGAATAATACAATGTCCCATGCTAAGATGGTAGCCATCGATCAAAATCAAATTCCAAAATTTGAAAAACTTTGGCATCCTTGGATAAAACAACAGTTCCTGTCAAACTTCAATGACTCTGTTCTGTTGCCATGGTAACAGATTAAATGACTTACAGAGACACCCATTCTAAGGCTTAAAAGAGAACTCAAAAGAATAATAAACTGACGAGCGGGACAACCTTGTGGACCATACCTCTACCTTTCTACCCTTTTTCTTCTTTCTCTTTCCTTTTCTCCACCTTACGATTAAAGCTCATTATCAGAATTTATTTGACCTATATACACTCTACCTGTAAACAATATGTATAGTAGGTATAAATCATTTAAATACCTAAAAAAGTGACTAAGGAAATGATATATATCTTTAATTTAGGTTTACGTGAACCCAATGTTTAATATTTGAAATTTCATGATATTTACCTATATAAACCCTACTGTAAAACAATGAGCTTACTTTATAGATCCTTGTAAACTTACTTTATGTATCTTTATAATATTGTATACTCAATAAACTTCTTTTGACAAGGAAAATGGATGTTGTAGTCCATATACATGGCTGAACATATATGATTAGAAATTCTTTTGTATATTTTGTATCTGTCATAATATTTACGCCAATTATTGTATACTAATATTGTACTACTTGCACACTTTCTTTGTTATAGAAAATCTCTACCCATGTGAACCAAAATAACCTCTGAAGACGGACTTTTATTCCTTAACCACTTCAGCCCTGGAAGGATTTACCCCCTTCCTGACCAGAGCACTTTTTACAATTTGGCACTGCGTCACTTTAACTGCTAATTGCGCGGTCATACAATGCTGTACCCAAACAAAATTTGCGTCCTTTTCTTTCCACAAATAGAGCTTTCTTTTGATGTTATTTTATCACCTCTGCGGTTTTTATTTTTTGCGCTATAAATGGAAAAAGACCGAAAATTATGAAAAAAAATTACATTTTATACTATTTGTTATAAAAAAAATCCAATAAACTCAATTTTAGTCAAACATTTAGGCCAAAATGTATTCGGCCACATGTCTTTGGTAAAAAAAATGTCAATAAGCGTATAATTATTGGTTTGCGCAAAAGTTATAGCGTCTACAAACTAGGGTACATTTTCTGGAATTTACACAGCTTTTAGTTTATGACTGCCTATGTCATTTCTTGAGGTGCTAAAATGGCAGGGCAGTACAACCCCCCCCCCAAATGACCCCATTTTGGAAAGTAGACACCCCAAGGAAATTGCTAAGAGGCATGTTGAGCCCATTGAATATTAATTTTTTTGTCCCAAGTGATTGAATAATGACAAAAAAAAAAAAAATTACCAAAAGTTGTCACTAAATGATATATTGCTCACACAGGCCATGGGCATATGTGGAATTGACCCCAAAATACATTCAGCTGCTTCTCCTGAGTACGGGGATACCACATGTGTGGGACTTTTTTGGAGCCTAGCTGCGTACGGGGCCCCGAAAACCAATCACCGCCTTCAGGATTTCTAAGGGCGTAAATTTTTGATTTCACTCCTCACTACCTATCACAGTTTTGAAGGCCATAAAATGCCCAGATGGCACAAAACCCCCCCACTTGACCCCATTTCAGAAAGACACCCCAAGCTATTTGCTGAGAGGCATGTTGAGTCCATGGAATATTTTATATTTTGACATAAACCAAAAATATTTAATCCTAAATGTCAATCTCCCACCTAGTGATCACAGACAGACACGCAGGTAAATATGAGGCGCTCTAAACAACTGGATAAGCTAAGTGTAACACAATAGTAGTGGTACCCTCTACTAGTGTTTCTTAATACACAGCACAATAGTGGTGATACCCTCTACTGATGTTCTTAACACCCTCGTGTAATCTATTATTGCACATAAATCATAAATCATATATCAAGTGACAATAAATGTGTATATGTGACACTTCAGTGAAACAAATGTGCATATACATCTCACTTCATGCTGTGAACTATCAACATTCCACACATTCCATACCACACTCCAGGGTAAAATGAATCATATGATGTCCACAGTAGGGATGAGCCGAACACCCCCCGGTTCGGTTCGCACCAGAACCCGCGAACGGACCGCAAGTTCGCACGAACGTTAGAACCCCATTGACTTCTATGGGACTCGAACGTTCGAAATCAAAAGTGCTCATTTTAAAGGCTAATTTGCATGGTATTGTCCTAAAAAGGGTTTGGGGACCCGGGTCCTACCCCAGGGGACATGTATCAATGCAAAAAAAACTTTTAAAAACTGCCGTTTTTTCGGGAGCAGTGATTTTAATGATGCTTAAAGTAAAAAAAAAAAAGTGAAATATTCCTTTAAATATCGTACCTGGGGGGTGTCTATAGTATGCCTGTAAAGTGACGCGTGTTTCCCATGTTTAGAACAGTCCCTGCACCAAATGTCATTTTTAAAGGAAAAAATCTCATTTAAAACTGCTTGCGGGTTTAATGTCATGTCGGGTCATGGCAATATGGATGAAAATCAGTGAGACAAACGGCATGGGTACCCCCCAGTCCATTACCAGGCCCTTTGGGTCTTGTATGGATATTAAGGGGAACCCCGCACCCAAATTAAAATAAGGAAAGGTCCCTATATACTCTGAACAGCAGTATACAGGCGGTGCAAACAAGACAGGGACTGTAGGTTTGTTGTTAAGTAGAATCTGTTTGTAATTTTGAACATTTTTAATGTGTTTAGCTCCAGCCAAAAAATCTTTTCTAAGCTTTTTGGAAAACATAGGGAAGGGTTATCACCCCTGTGACATTTGTTTTGCGTCTTTCCTCCTCTTCAGAAGATTTCACCTCACTTTTTTGTCCCAATGAAAAATGTTTTTTGAAAATTTGGGTTTTTTTGTGGAACAAGGATTGGAAAGCATCAGTGGAAAGGAGAAATTGTTTTCCCATATTAACTCTTACAGGAGAGAATTTCCCTTCCTTAGGGGTAGATTTCATCTCACTTCCTGTTGTCTCCTTCCGTTTGCAAGTAGGAGTCGTTTGTAAGTTAGATGTTTGAAAGTAGGGTCCTGCCCTATATACTCAGCAGAAATTTGGGCCTTAGGTGTTGCTGTGGCCAAAACACTGTAAGCCCTCACAGGGCCCTGCTGTGAAATATTAGATCAAGAATTGTAATTACATGCCCCTGTTGAACAGGAGCTGAAAAATTAGGCCTTAGGCACTGGTGCTGGTGCCACAACACTGCAACCCCTCACAGACACTCTAGTTGGAACGCAGGAACGAGCCCTGCTGCAAAGTATTGCATCAAAAATTGTAATTACACGCCCCTGTTAGACAGGGGCAGAAAAATTGGGTCTTAGGCACTGGTGCTGGTGCCACAACACTGCAACCCCTCACAGACACTCTAGTTGAAACGCAGGAACAAGCCCTGCTGCAAAGTATTGCATCAAAAATTGTAATTACACGCCCCTGTTAGACAGGGGCTGAAAAATTGGGTCTTAGGCACTGGTGCTGGTGCCACAACACTGCAACCCCTCACAGACACTCTAGTTGGAATGCAGGAACGAGCCCTGCTGCAAAGTATTACATCAAAAATTGTAATTACACGCCCCTGTTAAACAGGGGCTGAAAAATTGTGCCTTAGGCACTGGTGGTGGCGCCCAGAACCAAAAATGTTCTTACAAGCTATCAGCGTGATGATTGAGGAGGAAGAGGATAATTACTCAGGGATAGTCACTCAGCATCAGCATAGGCAGTCTTTGAAGGGATCTGAGATTTCAAAAAAAATTATTCGGTTACATCTGCATCAGGTGCTTGGTAGCTGGTGGTGATCCAAGACTGATTCATTTTTATGAAGGTCAGCCGATCGACCGAGTCGGTGGACAGACGCACCCTGTGATCGGTTACCACGCCTCCAGCAGCACTGAATGTGCGTTCCGAAAGAACGCTGGATGCAGGACAGGCCAGTAGCTCAATTGCATACTGTGCAAGCTCTGGCCAGTGATCCATCCTCAAGACCCAGTAACCCAGAGGATTTTCGGTGGGAAAGGTGTCCAAGTCTGATCTTGCCCCTAGGTATTCCTGCACCATGTAAAACAGACGCTGGCGATGGTTGCTGGAACCGATCATACCTTGGGGCTGCGGACCAAAAAATTGTCGGAACGCATCGGTCAGACGGCCACCTTCTCCACCGCTCCTTCTTTGACTGACCGAAGCCTCAGCAACACGTTGTCCAGAAACAGGAGTTTGTAACCTCCCAGTCTCTGGGAACGCGTTGCACAGACCTTTCTGCAAGGCCTCCCGAAGATGTTTCATCCTCTGCTCCCTCTGCGATGGCAAGATAAGGTCCGCAACCTTACCCTTGTAACGTGGATCAAGGAGGGTTGCCAGCCAGTATTGGTCCTTCTCCTTGATACCACGAATACGAGGATCCTTACGCAGGCTTTGCAGGATCAGGGAGGCCATGCAGCGTAGGTTTGCTGAGGCATTCGGTCCGGAGTCCTCTGGGTCACTAAGGACAACAACGTCCGCAGCCACCTCCTCCCAGCCACGTACAAGTCCATGTGTTCCTTGGGACTGATCCCTTAAAGACTGCTGATGCTGAGTGCCAGGCTCCACCTCCATACTGACACAATCTTCCTCCTCCTCCTCCTCGTCCTCTTCCTGTGTGATCGGCGGGCACGCAGGAACACTGTCTGGATAAAGGGGGCCTTGAGAGCTAAGGAAGTCCTCCTCTTCCTGCCTCTGTTCTGCCTCAAGTGCCCTGTCCATTATTCCACGCAGCGTGTGCTCCAACAGGTGGACAAGGGGGACAGTGTCACTGATGCATGCACTGTCAGTGCTCACCATCCTCGTGGCCTCCTCGAATGGTGACAGGACAGTGCATGCATCCCTGATCATGGCCCACTGGCGTGGGGAAAAAAAACCAAGGTCCCCTGACCCTGTCCTGGTGCCATAGTCGCACAGGTACTCATTGATGGCCCTCTGCTGCGTGTGCAGCCGCTGCAGCATGGCCAACGTCGAGTTCCACCTGGTGGGCATGTCACAGATTAGGCGGTTCTTGGGCAGGTTAAACTCCTTTTGGAGGTCCGTCAGCCGAGCACTGGCATTATATGACCGGCGGAAATGCACACAGACTTTCCTGGCCTGCCTCAGGACATCCTGTAAGCCCGGGTACCTGCCCAAGAACCGCTGCACCACCAAGTTAAGGACGTGAGCCAAACAGGGCACATGGGTCAGTTGTCCCTGTCGGAGGGCAGAGAGGAGGTTGGTGCCATTGTCGCAAACCACCATTCCTGCCTTAAGTTGGCGTGGCGTCAACCACCTCTGAACCTGCCCCTGCAGAGCTGACAGAACCTCTGCCCCAGTGTGGCTCCTGTCCCCCAAGCACACCAGCTCAAGCACCGCATGGCATCTTTTGGCCTGCGTACTTGCGTAGCCCCTTGAACGCCTACGGAGCACCGCTGGTTCCGAGGAAGAGGCCATGGAGGAAGAAGAAGAGGAGGGGGTGGAGGAGAGAGGTGTGTCACAATCAGCATTTTGGAGGCGTGGTGGCGGAACAACCTCCAACACTACTGCACCTTGTCCTGCATCCTTCCCAGCTGCCAGCAGAGTCACCCAATGCGCCGTGAAACTTAAGTAACGTCCCTGTCCATGCCTGCTGGACCATGAGTCAGCGGTAATATGCACCTTACCGCTGACCGCCCTGTCCAGCGAGGCATGGACATTGCCTTCCACATGCCGGTAGAGAGCCGGAATCGCCTTCCGTGAGAAAAAGTGGCGTTTGGGTACCTGCCACTGAGGAACCGCACATTCCACAAACTCACGGAAGGGGGCAGAGTCTACCAACTGAAAAGGCAGCAGTTGAAGTGCTAGCAATTTTGCCAAGCTAGCATTCAACCGCTGGGCATGTGGATGGCTGGGAGCAAACTTCTTTCGGCGGTGCAGCAGCTGGGGCAGGGAAATTTGCCTGGTACAATCTGACGTCGGTGTACCAAAAGCAGATTGCCCATAAGTACTTGGCTGTGACACACCTAATTCTACACCTTCATTCCTCTCACTGCAGGTCGCAGAGAGGACTGAAGGTCTAGTGGGGTTGGAAATCTCAGCTGATGAGGAGCAAGGAGAGATCGTCTTTGTTCTTTGGTGTGGGTCTTTTAGATACGCTTGCCAACGAACTGCATGGCAGGTCAACATATGTCTGGTCAAGCATGTGGTACCCAAGCGGGAGATGTTTTGGCCACGCGAGATACGCTTGAGACATATATTGCAAATAGCAGCGGTGCGATCTGATGCACTCGTCTCAAAAAAGGCCCACACCAAAGAACTTTTTGAATAACGCGCAGAGACTGCAGCGCCCTGCACATGTGGAGCTTTGGGGTGTGATGCAGTCAATGTGCTGCCCTTAGGCTGGCCCCTGGAGGGCATCCTGCCTAGTTGGTGATGTGCCACCTCCTCCTCCTCTTCCTCCTCCTCCTCCTCCTCTCTCCTATCAGGCACCCACGTTGAGTCAGTGACCTCATCATCCCCTCCCTCCTCATCACTGGAGCAAACCTGGCAGTATGCTGCAGCAGGGGGAGCATGACTGCCAGATTGCTGTCCTTCTTGGGCACCCCCTCTGTCCGTGCTCATGTTACTGCCTTCATTGAGCTCAGTATCATCATCAGAGCCTTCCAAACGCTGGGCATCCTCCTGGAGCATGTACCCAACACTGTGGTCAAACAGTTCGAGGGAATCCTCAGGAGGACATGGTGGGGCTAGGGAAGGAGTCACTGATGACATTGAGCTGAGGGAAGAGGCCGCTGCTTTGCCAGACAAAGCACCCTGGGCATGGGTGAGAGAGGATGAGGAGGATGAGGACGGCTTGGTCATCCACTCGACCAAGTCTTCCGCATGTTGCGGCTCAACACGGCCAGCTGCCGAAAAAAAGGCCAAGCGTGTCCCATGGCCACGTGCTGATGAGGATGCACCGTCTCCACGACCAGCACTAGACACAGAGCCTGCTTGCCCTCTCTTATTGGCTTGTGACTGTCTGCCTCTCCTTCTTGGCCTTCCAGACATACTAATGGCCTGTAGCTGCACTAAGCTGGGATAGAACACCTGTAATTTTCTTCAGGTAGCTTTATATACTGTAACCAGACAAGCCTGCCTGTCAGTAGGAAGATAACAGGAACGGATCTAGCTGAACACTGTGAGCAGGACGTACTGCACTAAATGTATATAGCAGGAACGGATCTAGCTGAACACTGTGAGCAGGACGCACTGCACTGAATGTAAATAGCAGGAACGGATCTAGCTGAACACTGTGAGCAGGACGCACTGCACTGAATGTAAATAACAGGAACGGATCTAGCTGAACACTGTGAGCAGGACACACTGTACTAAATGTAAATAGTCTAGCTGCCTGACCGTGGTACTAATAGGATCAAAAAGAACACCTGTAATTTTCTTCAGGTAGCTTTATATACTGTAACCAGACAAGCCTGCCTGTCAGTAGGAAGATAACAGGAACGGATCTAGCTGAACACTGTGAGCAGGACGTACTGCACTAAATGTATATAGCAGGAACGGATCTAGCTGAACACTGTGAGCAGGACGCACTGCACTGAATGTAAATAGCAGGAACGGATCTAGCTGAACACTGTGAGCAGCACGCACTGCACTGAATGTAAATAGCAGGAACGGATCTAGCTGAACACTGTGAGCAGGACGCACTGCACTGAATGTAAATAGCAGGAACGGATCTAGCTGAACACTGTGAGCAGGACGCACTGCACTGAATGTAAATAACAGGAACGGATCTAGCTGAACACTGTGAGCAGGACACACTGTACTAAATGTAAATAGTCTAGCTGCCTGACCGTGGTACTAATAGGATCAAAAAGAACACCTGTAATTTTCTTCAGGTAGCTTTATATACTGTAACCAGACAAGCCTGCCTGTCAGTAGGAAGATAACAGGAACGGATCTAGCTGAACACTGTGAGCAGGACGTACTGCACTAAATGTATATAGCAGGAACGGATCTAGCTGAACACTGTGAGCAGGACGCACTGCACTGAATGTAAATAGCAGCAACGGATCTAGCTGAACACTGTGAGCAGGACGCACTGCACTGAATGTAAATAGCAGGAACGGATCTAGCTGAACACTGTGAGCAGGACGCACTGCACTGAATGTAAACAGCAGGAACGGATGTAGCTAAACACTGTGAGCAGGACGCACTGCACTGAATGTAAATAGCAGGAACGGATCTAGCTGAACACTGTGAGCAGGACGCACTGCACTGAATGTAAATAACAGGAACGGATCTAGCTGAACACTGTGAGCAGGACACACTGTACTAAATGTAAATAGTCTAGCTGCCTGACCGTGGTACTAATAGGATCAAAAAGAACACCTGTAATTTTCTTCAGGTAGCTTTATATACTGTAACCAGACAAGCCTGCCTGTCAGTAGGAAGATAACAGGAACGGATCTAGCTGAACACTGTGAGCAGGACGTACTGCACTAAATGTATATAGCAGGAACGGATCTAGCTGAACACTGTGAGCAGGACGCACTGCACTGAATGTAAATAGCAGGAACGGATCTAGCTGAACACTGTGAGCAGGACGCACTGCACTGAATGTAAATAGCAGGAACGGATCTAGCTGAACACTGTGAGCAGGACGCACTGCACTGAATGTAAACAGCAGGAACGGATGTAGCTAAACACTGTGAGCAGGACGCACTGCACTGAATGTAAATAGCAGGAACGGATCTAGCTGAACACTGTGAGCAGGACGCACTGCACTGAATGTAAATAGCAGGAACGGATCTAGCTGAACACTGTGAGCAGCACGCACTGCACTGAATGTAAATAGCAGGAACGGATCTAGCTGAACACTGTGAGCAGGACGCACTGCACTGAATGTAAATAGCAGGAACGGATCTAGCTGAACACTGTGAGCAGGACGCACTGCACTAAATGTAAATACCAGGAACGGATCTAGCTGAACACTGTGAGCAGGACGCACTGCACTGAATGTAAATAGCAGGAACGGATCTAGCTGAACACTGTGAGCAGGACGCACTGCACTGAATGTAAATAGCAGGAACGGATCTAGCTGAACACTGTGAGCAGCACGCACTGCACTGAATGTAAATAGCAGGAACGGATCTAGCTGAACACTGTGAGCAGGAAGCACTGTACTGAATGTAAATAGCAGGAACGGATCTAGCTGAACACTGTGAGCAGGACACACTGCACTGAATGTAAATAGTCTAGATAGAAGATAACAGGAACGGATCTAGCTAAACTGAATACAGTGTATATATATATATGCAACACCTGGGATGCATATATATACACAATACACTGTAAGTGCAGCTAACTGACTGACTGTTCTGCCTAATCTATCTAACTCAAATCAAATGACACTGTCTCTCTCTCTCTCTATCGCTCAGCACACCGGAACACACACTACACAGGGCCGCCGTGCAGGCGGCCTTATATAGTGTGGGGTGTGTACTAAATCCCCTGAGCCATAATTGGCCAAAGCCACCCTGGCTTTGGCCAATTACAGCTCTCTCTACTGACGGCGCTGTGATTGGCCAAGCATGCGGGTCATAGTGCATGCTTGGCCAATCATCAGCCAGCAATGCACTGCGATGCCGCAGTGAATTATGGGCCGTGACGCGCCACACGAATTTGGCGCGAACGGCCCATATCGTTCGCAATTCGACGGACGGTCGAACAGCCGATGTTCGAGTCGAACATGGGTTCGACTCGAACACGAAGCTCATCCCTAGTCCACAGTGTATGTTATTCAATGGATCCACATAAAAGAAAATAAATGCTCCAATAGTGTGAACCAGCAAACAAAATTTATTTAAAACCACTGCAATCTTCATATAATGCACTCACATTTAAAAAGATAAAACCAGCAGAAACCAGGTGCAATTCACATCAATCCTCAACTCTGTGGATAAAACCTAATAACCAGCAGTCACGGCGGACCCGAGGTGTTCAATTGCTGGGCTGTACTCTCACCCCTCCCTCGGTGAACCTCCGCTCCTCCGTACACTCGAATTCCTAACCTCCTGTGTGGCTTACAGCGTTCGCGTCACGTCTCACAGCCACGCTCCCGACATGTTTCGTCATAGGTAGACTTATTCATGGGATTGGCTGTGCTTGCTGCCACTCACCCCTTATATTTGCTCCCAGGATGACGCATAATCGGCCGCGCACTGCGCATGCGCACACCTTGCGTCCCCGTTCAGTAGAGCCGCTACTGTATACTGGAGCAAAATATATTCAGGATTGGGCATCAGAGTATACATAAAATTAATTTATATATAGATAATTATTAAAACGAACAAATTCTTATATGCCTTCCTAATCACTATGCTACAATGTAGGTGAACAGCACATCACTGGATGATACGGGACTAGTAATATAATCACCTCCAGTGATTGCGGCACTCCTCCCCAGAGTTCAACCGCCAACCACCAAGGAACATGATAAACATCCTTCCAGTGAACAGCAGCCCCACTACAAGGTGCATAACCTAAAAACACCTGCTTCATGGTGTGAGCCCCCCATTTATTCATCGCATATTTAAGCAGACATAACTAAAGAGTATATAAACAAATGAGAGTATATCAATTCCTGAACTTATGTTTGTTAATGATAAATAACTGAAATATGCTAGTTATCATTGGATTGCATAAATACCTTTATACAAATTGAAATTAGTACATTTAAAAATTGAGATAAATTTTTTTTTTTTTAAATCTAAACATAATACTAATATTACATGTATTCCAAATAAAACTGATCGAGCTGTCTGTGACGACCTAAAATCCCCCGGTGAGTAATAGGCCTTGTTACATACCCATATACATCTCCCTTATAAACATTCCTCAGTGTTATACATGGGTTATATCACAATCACGTGCCCCTCTCTCCCCTCCTCTTTGGAGATAATTATTCTCCAAAATCCTGATAGGTCTCTTATTAATGGGGGCTAGTTCAGGCATATAAATAACCCTCACTAGCCCGTACCAGGTTGTGGGTCCAACTCAGATATCCTACAGTGGATTCCTATGTGGGAGAGCGTGGGTATGAGCCCATTACTACATACTTCCCCGGAAACCCCAAAAAAATAATAAATTAATATTCATATCACTGCGAACCCTACTTAAAAATTATTGATGAAACAATTCAGATCTAATTCTATGTTCAACCCTCTAGGGGTTAAACTTTTCAATAAATAGATCCATCTGGTTTCCCTTTGGGATAGATCCCTGACTCTGTTGGACCCTCTCCAGGATGGATGAACAATATCGATCCCACAGAACTGCAACAACGAGGGATCCTGCTGATGTTTTTCTTTGAAATGTAGGGAAACACTATGGTACTTGTAGCCATTTTTTATATTAGTTAAATGATCTGAGATCCTGACAATCAGAAGCCTCTTCGTCCTCCCTACATACAATAGGCCACATGGGCACCACTTTAGATAGACAACATGTGATGAGTTACATGTGCTGAATTCTTTAATTTCAAAGGACTCACCATCCCTATTAGTGACACTTGTCACTCCTCTATGACTAACCCTTACAGTTTTGCAGCAAATACATCTTCTGCGACTGTAAAAGCCTCTGAAATCAAATCTCAACAAGTTCCGTCCCGGTGGATCCAATATTTTTTAACTACATGGTCACCGAAACTTGGGGCCCTCCTGTATATAAATATATAAATATTGGTTGGTTCGGTAGTACCTCCCCCAAATGCCTATCCTTGCACAGTATATGCCAGTATTTTCTGAAGATACCCTCAATATCCTTATACTGGCAGTGAAATCCTGAAACAAATCCAAATTGATGTTTATTATCATTAGGTGTAATCTCAGATTTCTTCAGGCATTGTTCCCTGGGTATTAATGCGACCTCCTGGGTGATCTTATTCAATTGATATTCCCCATAGCCTCTTTGTAAGAATTTATTTTTAAGGATTCCTGCTTGCTCATAAAAATCATCCAACTCTGTGCAGTTCCAGCGTACTCGTAGTATTTGTCCCTTCGGGATGTTTTTTATCCATGCCGGATGATGGCCACTTCTTATTGATAAAAAACTATTCCAATCTGTCAGTTTAAAATACACTTTTGTTCTTAATGCATTCCCCTCTCTTTCAATATTGACATCCAAGAAATTAACCGAGTTATTGCTAATCTGGTGTTCCAATCTAATGTTATTTGGCTTATTATTAAGCTCTTGTAAAAATTCAATCGCTGATTCCTGAAGTAGAATAGTAAAGTATCGAACCAGGCAGAACTTCAACAATGCAGGTTTATTAACAGCTGATAACATACAGGTTTATGTTCAAAGTATTACAAGATACAGGTCTAATTTATACAGTTTGATACAATGCAAGCATATTAGATATAGGTATTCTTATCCTCTAACCAAATTGAAACAATTGTGAATTGTTCTCACCTTGAACCAGAATGGATCTTTTCTGCCAATTCTTGAGAACCCGTCACCTGATAGGGACCAATCAATCTGCCGGTGGTCTGATCCCCTCACAGAGTTCTGGGTTCCAGCTCGACCAAGTTCTTGAGGGAAATTCACCTGAGACCACATTCTAGAACAAGTTAAGAAGTCTTCACTGACTCGTACGAGGAGACAAGTTATGGACAGATACTTGCCCATTGGTTCTGACCTCTATGACCCGTGCAATAGGGCAGCATACACAGAGTTCAGCCTTATGAGCTCCTATCTGACTTGTCTGTCTAACAATTGCAGAGCTTGCATTTATATACCATTTTACAAGTCTTATCTCAACTATCTCTCTTACATATGATTGGTCACTAAGATCTACGTCAAAGTAACCAACCATAAATCTGACACTTGTTCTACAACCAGATAAACTTAATTATTCCCAAAATTCCTATATGTTCATTAAAGTGATTTATAACTGTTTTTGTCCAATTAAAAACACCTGTATAGAGACAGTCTGGCACCCAGCTGTGTTATCAAACTCTCCTTATCTTGATACTAGCTTCAAGGATTTGCAGATTTACGACTGAGACAATGAACTTTCAATAACCCCACCAGAGGTGTCTATATGTGTTACTATATAATCCTATATGCAAAAGTACTGTATCAAATAAATATATATATATATATATATACACACACACACACACACACACACACACACACACACACACACATATATATACACACATACACACACATAGCCAATTACTAATTCAATATTGTCTAATTATTACATACATATATATATATACAAATACATACACACATGTATTTCCTTATTCAATGTATTTTAACAGTTTTAATGAGGGCTCAAAAGACCTTTGTTTGACCCTGTCAAACTTAATTAATGTTCTGTACATAACTTTCCTGTATTCCACCTAATTATTTTAACCACCTGTTTTCTTATCTGTCTGAGACAATTCTATATTACTTGAATCTATTCTAATGAACTTTCACCCAGTAAACTATAAAGTATAAGAAAGAAGCAGAGAGGTCATCCAAAGTTCAGCATTTAAAAATGAAGATTCTTTAAATCTATGGAAAACACAGTACACATTATTAAAGATTAATAATTGTTGCTTTACTTATTGAATAATGATATTGATAAAACCACTACTTAATAATAATAATAATAATAATAATAATAATTATATATAAAATATATGTAAATCAATATGACTTGGGGTCTTCTCTGGCTGAACAATTTTCTATCTTCCCATTCAGCCATAAACAGGTTGGCGAGGCTGGGAGCATACTTAGCTCCCATCGCCACGCCAACCTGTTGAGAATAGAAGTTACCATCACACCAGAAATAATTATGGGACATGCAAAATTCCAGTACATGTCCCAAAAATCTTTTCTGTACAGCTGGAATGTCATGTCTTTTACTCAATGCCCAATTCAGGGCTAGAGACGCATCCTCGTGTTGTATAATAGCGTATAGGGAGGCTACGTCCGCCGTTACCAAGTACACCATTGATGAGGTCTCCAATTTCACATCATTCAATAATGTCAAAAGGTCACTCGTATCTTTCAAGTATGCCTTAGTGGCCTTAACACTCGGTTGGAGAAATTTATCAAGAAATTCACCCAATCTCGCCATTACAGAGCCGATCCCATTAACAATCGGCCGAGGTGGTGGGCACTGCGTATTTTTATGTACCTTTGGTAAGGTGTATATGACTGGAATCCTACAAGCACTGGGGATCAGATACCTTTTCTCTTTTGATCGAGAAACCCCAAAAAAGAAGGTAAAAAAAGTATAATAGGGATTCAAATGATTTTAAAACTAATAATATCTACGCATAGCAAGCATCTTTAGGGATTCATATTGCTGACCCAGCTGCCAACATCTGTGCGGCAGGGGGTAACAGTAATCCTGCACCTAAACCGGAAATTAAGAAGAAGATGGGAAATAAGGGTAAAGGTGGAAATGGTGCTATGGACCCTAGACCCATTGAGAGAGGGCGAAGTGTTGGGGATAACCAGTAAGGAAGGGAGTACTATCACTCTTCCAGACCCCCATCACGAGGCAGAGGAGGAAAGGGATATTACCAATCTCCTAGACCTCCATCACGAAGAAGAGGTGGATATTCAAGAGGATATTCTAACGATTACCCACCCTCTAGAGAATATAGGGGCAACACCCCACAAGGGTACAGGCAATGGCAGCAGTATCCCCCGCCATACCAGTACTCTGATGGCTATGGTGAGATCCCCCTTTACAATAGATTCTCACCCCTGGAAAGGGAGGAAAGATCTGGATATGTTCCTTTTTTAGGGCAACGGGGGAGGGGAGGGGGAACACCGAGGAGGAACCCCAGGGAACCCTACCAGAGAGGGGGAGGGAGGCAAATACCGCCCCCAGGCCACAACATGGAGAACTTGCCCCCCCGAGGAGAAGGAGGGGGTGCAGGGCAGGAAGATCCAAAAAACCCAAGGAAAAGACCGAGAGATGTATAAATACGGAGATATACAACCTAAGCAGTGTTGAGCTCAATCATAAGGAGCTCAACATTCTGAACTTAGGTTTAAAGTGCGCCCCAAAAAAGGAAATGAACAAGTTTGATGTCTATATAGACACGCATAAATTCATTAGAACCATGAATATTAAGAAGTATTTCCTGAGTCATCCGGTAGAATCCTCTTTAAAATCTAGGGTACCACCGAACAAGATAGATACGGGTTTAAAAAATAAATCTATTTTTAATCCCCAGAACCCAATTAATCAATTTATAGAGGTGTTTAAGAGCTTGGTACTAAGTGATATTGAGAGGCTTGTCCCACGTAAAGGGGTCAATCCTCACTATATCAGGGAGGGGATCCGATCCCTAGCAGAAAAAAAGGATCTGATAGTGCGACCTGCTGATAAGGGGGGTGGGGTGGTATTGCTAGATAAATCATTCTACCTCAGCCAGCTCTTGGAACTGGTAGGTGATAGAGTGACCTATAGGAGGTTATTAGCTGATCCAACGGATGCGTATAAAGCACAATTATCATCCTTAGTGGAATGGGGATTTAGGATAGATGCATTAAATGCAAAAGAGAAAAGGTATCTGATCCCCAGTGCTTGTAGGATCCCAGTCATATACACCTTACCAAAGGTACATAAAAATACGCAGTGCCCACCACCTCGGCCGATTGTTAATGGGATCTGCTCTATAATGGCGAGATTGGGTGAATTTCTTGATAAATTTCTATAACCGAGTGTTAAGGCCACTAAGGCATACTTAAAAGATACGAGTGACCTTTTGACATTATTGAATGATGTGAAATACATCAATGGTGTATTTGGTAACGGCGGACATAGCCTCCCTATACACTATTATACAACACGAGGATGCGTCTCTAGCCCTCAATTGGGAATTGAGTAAAAGAGATGACATTCCAGCTGTACAGAAAATATTTTTGGGACATGTACTGGAATTTTGCATGTCCCATAATTATTTCTGGTGTGATGGTAACTTCTATTCTCAACAGGTTGGCGTTGAGAATGATATGAATGATATACTCTCATTTGTTTATATACTCTTTAGTTATATCTGCTTAAATATGCGATGAATAAATGGGGGGCTCACACCATGAAGCAGGTGTTTTTAGGTTATGCACCTTGTAGTGGGGCTGCTGTTCACTGGAAGGATGTTTATCATCTTCCTGGGTGGTTGGCGGTTGAACTCTGGGGAGGAGTGCCGCAATCACTGGAGGTGATTATATTACTAGTCCCGTATCATCCAGTGATGTGCTGTTCACCTACATTGTAGCATAGTGATTAGGAAGGCATATAAGAATTTGTTCGTTTTAATAATTATCTATATATAAATTAATTTTATGTATACTCTGATGCCCAATCCTGAATATATTTTGCTCCAGTATACAGTAGCGGCTCTACTGAACGGGGACGCGAGGTGTGCGCATGCGCAGTGCGCGGCCGATTATGCGTCATCCTGGGAGCAAATATAAGGGGTGAGTGGCAGCAAGCACAGCCAATCCCATGAATAAGTCTACCTATGACGAAACATGTCGGGGGCGTGGCTGTAAGACGTGACGCGAACGCTGTAAGCCACACAGGAGGTTAGGAATTCGAGTGTACGGAGGAGCGGAGGTTCACCGAGGGAGGGGTGAGAGTACAGCCCAGCAATTGCACACCTCGGGTCCGCCGTGACTGCTGGTTATTAGGTTTTATCCACAGAGTTGAGGATTGATGTGAATTGCACCTGGTTTCTGCTGGTTTTATCTTTTTAAATGTGAGTGCATTATATGAAGATTGCAGTGGTTTTAAATAAATTTTGTTTGCTGGTTCACACTATTGGAGCATTTATTTTCTTTTATGTGGATCCATTGAATAACATACACCGTGGACATCATATGATTCATTTTACCCTGGAGTGTGGTAAAGAAAGCGTTTTTGCCTTGCATGAGAATGCTGGCAATATAAATCGGTGAGTGTATGTCTGGAGGGTGTGATTCACTGACACGGTGGTGAGGTGGAAGACACACAGAGACACTCCTTTTTGGTCATCAATTATTGAGAAGATTCTTTTTGGACACTTGATTTTTATTTCGTCACCCATTATATGTTGTCACATACAGTCCTGTTCTAGCTGTCTTTTTAGTATATGGACTTTTGTGTGGATTGTTGATATTTCACAGCATGGAGTGAGATGTATATGCACATTTGTTTCACTGAAGTGTCACATATACACATTTATTGTCACTTGATATATGATTTATGATTAATGTGCAATAATAGATTACACGAGGGTGTTAAGAACATCAGTAGAGGGTATCACCACTATTGTGCTGTGTATTAAGAAACACTAGTAGAGGGTACCACCACTATTGTGTTACACTTAGCTTATCCAGTTGTTTAGAGCGCCTCATATTTACCCTGCGTGTCTGTCTGTGATCACTAGGTGGGAGATTGACATTTAGGATTAAATATTTTTGGTTTATGATTTTATTTTTTTAAGGGGCAGCTCGACACTTTAGAATTTTTATTTTTTATTTTTTATTTATTCTTCATTTTGATCTATAGTTCACTTGGATATTGCACCAAATAGCAATTTTTGGGGATTTTTTTTGGCGCGGTGGAGGTATTCTCTGTTTGAAGGGCATTTATCATCCAGGATACCTATACTACAATATATTTTGACATAAGTTGCGGGAAAGTGACACTTTTTTTTTTTTGCACAAAGTTGTCACTAAATGATATATTGCTCACACAGGCCATGGGAATATGTGGAATTGCACCCCAAAATACATTTATCTGCTTCTCCTGAGTATGGGGATACCCCATGTGTGGGACTTTTTGGGAGCCTAACCGCGTACAGGGCCCCGAAAACCAATCACCGCCTTCAGGATTTCTAAGGGTGTAAATTTTTGATTTCACTCTTCACTGCCTATTACAGTTTCGGAGGCCATGGAATGCCCAGGTGGCACAAAACCCCCCCAAATGACCCCATTTTGGAAAGTAGACACCACAAGCTATTTGCTGAGAGGCATGGTGAGTATTTTGCAGCTCTCATTTGTTTTTGAAAATGAAGAAAGACAAGAAAAAAACATTTTTTTTTCTTTTTTCAATTTTCAAAACTTTGTGACAAAAAGTTAGGTCTGCAAAATACTCACTATACCTCTCAGCAAATAGCTTGGGGTGTCTACTTTCCAAAATAGGGTCATTTGGGGGGGGGGGGGGTTTGTGCCACCTGGGTATTCCATGGTCTACGAACCTGTGATAGGCAGTGAAGAGCGAAATCAAAAATTTACGCCCTTAGAAAGCCTGAAGACGGTGCTTGGTTTTCGGGGTCCCTTGCGTGGTTAGGCTCCCAAAAAGTCTCACACATGTGGTATCCCCGTACTCAGGAGAAGCAACAGAATGTATTTTGGGGTGTAATTTCACATATTCCCATGGAATGTTTGAGCAATATATCATTTAGTGACAACTTTGTGCAAAAAAAAATAAAATTTGTCTTTTTCCCGCAACTTGTGTCACAATATAAAATATTCCATGGACTCGACATGCCTCTCAGCAAATAGCTCGGGGTGTCTACTTTCCAAAATGGGGTCATTTGGGGGGGTTTGAACTGTCCTGGCATTTTATGCACAACATTTAGAAGCTTATGTCACACACCACCCACTCTTCTAACCACTTGAAAAGCCCTTTATGACACTTTTTGTTTACATGAAAAAATTATTTTTTTTTGCAAGAAAATTACTTTTAACCCCCAAACATTATATATTTTTTTAAAGCAAATGCCCTTCAGATTAAAATGGTGGGTGTTTCATTTTTTTTTTTCACACAGTATTTGCGCAGCGATTTTTCAAACGCGGTTTTTGGGGAAAAAACACACTTTTTAAAATTTTAATGCACTAAAACACACTATATTGCCCAAATGTTTGATGAAATAAAAAAGATGATCTTAGGCCGAGTACATGGATACCAAAGATGACATGCTTTAAAATTGCGCACAAACTTGCAGTGGCAACAAAATAAATACATTTTTAAAAGCCTTTAAAAGCCTTTACAGGTTACCATTTTACATTTACAGAGGAGGTCTACTGCTAAAATGACTGCCCTCGATCTGACCTTCACGGTGATACCTCACATAGATGGTGCAATTGCTGTTTACATTTGATGCCAGACCGACGCTTGCGTTCGCCTTAGCGCGAGAGCAGGGGGGGACAGGGGTGCTTTTTTTTTTTTTTCTTTTATTATTTTTTTGCTTTTTTATCTTATTTTTAAGCTATTCCTTTCATTTTTAAAAAAAAATTTTTTATTGTTATCTCAGGGAATGTAAATATCCCCTATGATAGCAATAGGTAGTGACAGGTACTCTTTTTTGAAAAAATTGGGGTCTATTAGACCCTAGATCTCTCCTCTGCCCTCAAAGCATCTGACCACACCATAATCGGTGTGATAAAATGCTTTCCCAATTTCCCAATGGCGCTGTTTACATCCGGCGAAATCTAAGTCATGAAATGCTCATAGCTTCCAGTTTCTTAGACCATAGAGATGTTTGGAGCCACTCTGGTCTCTGATCAGCTCTATGGTCAGCTGGCTGAATCACCGGCTGCAATCTCAGGTTCCCTGTTGAGACAGGAGAGCCAGGGAAAAACACAGAAGACAGTGGGGGGGGGGGCATTCCCTCGCACTGCTTGTAAAAGCAGTCTAGAGGCTAATTAGCCACTAGGATTGCTTTTACATGAATGCCGACCGCTGGCTGAAAAGAATGATACCAAGATGATACCTAAACCTGCAGGCATCATTCTGGTATAACCACTCAAAGTCGTGAATTGCATACCTGAAGACAAAAAAATGGTTAACAATAAAACACAGTAAACGGTAAAGTATAAAAAATTGCATACCTGAAAAGGAAGCATGATAAAACATAATAACAATAAAACATTGCAGAATAGAATACAGTAAAAAAGAGCAGAACAATAGAGAGAGATTAGAGAGAGAGAGAACAATGAAACGACATTGTTTTTTTATATTTTTTTGTGTTTTTTTTTTTTTTTAAACTTTTTTTGTAACTGTAACTTTTATAACTGTAACCGGTTCCAGGTTCGAGTCTCTCAAAATGCGATGGCATCTTGGGAGACCCTGTGAAAGTGTGTCTAGTCTGTGCAATGCTGTACCCTACACTAATACTCAACTATTGCATGGTTGCGTTCAAAACATTCACCAATGCAAAGACCAGGATTGTCAGGACAGGAGGGACAATAATAGCGGGTGTCATGCCTATATCCGCGCTTGCTGCAGACACGACATCTTTTTTGTACTAATCAGGTATCAGATACTGTTTTTATGTATTGATTTCTATATGTCCACTATTGTTATATGAAAATAAATTTATACCTTTTTATACTCCATGTTTTGGTCTGTCCCCTAACCATGACATAACCATATCTTTGGGCACCAGGTTTTCTTCATTTGTTCTTAAATTGGGTCGGACAGACCAAATCCTTGTCCACACACACTCCAATCCCTCCCCCTCTTTTCCTGATTAATGATGGATATACATCGCGGGACACTTTTTTTTTTCCTTTTTAATAAAGGAATTGTCAAAAACTGTCTTTTGTGTTTTTTATACAATAAAACAAATTTCTATCAGTGCAAATATTAATAACCTTCATTATTATATAGTGATATGAGTGGTAAGTGATAGAACAAAATCCCACAAAAAAAAAAACAAAAAAAGGAAAATACCCCCCCCCCACCTGGCTGCTGCACACACAGAAAATGCGCAAAGGATAATAACCTTACTCACTATGTAGTGATATGTGTAGTAAGCGATGTGACAAAATCCCACCACAAACCAAAAATTAAAAATTCCCCCCCCCCCGGCTGCTGCACACACAGAAAATGCGTTCACTTCACATATAAAGTATACATAACAAAACAGTTGCGCTTCCTAAATAACTACCAATAAATCAAACAATCAAACAAATAAATCCTTAAAGAAAATAGATGATTAACTTGCAATAAAGCAAGATACTGAGTGCACAATCAAATATTTGTGTTCCCTGCACACATGGGAGTAAGTCACATGTACAAGTCACAAGCAAGTCTCAAGTCTTAACCTTCAAGTCACAAGCAAGTCCCAAGTTACTGTGGCGAAAAGCAAGCAAGTCAAGTCGAGTCCCTGCTAGAAGTCAAGCAAGTCAAGTCAAGTCATTTATTTTGGTCAAGTCACAAATTAAGTCAAAATACTGATCTATCCCATTTCCACCTTTAAATGAGTTAAAAGTCAGTTTTCAGGAAAGGTTTTGTTTTATTTTCAACATTAACAAAACTGCTTAGTGCTTTTTTCTTGGCATATTAAAGAAACACTTTGAATGCCCAAACAGCAGACAAGGAGCAGAACACTCAGCAATTAAATGGCCAACAAGCCTGAAAAAATGTATCCTTGCTGAGGGGGAAAATAACTAAGCTCAAAGTTTGAACTTGACACAATGCCAACATCTGGACACTTGAATGGTGATGAGAATAGCCACTTAAAATGCATTGCATTTGCAAAAAATTAAATTGGAAAGTACTTTCTTGCTCAGTTGTGTGCGATGGAGTCGCATTATCACCCCACCATGGCTGAACACACGTTCAACAGGTGCGCTTGATGCAGGGACTGACATAACTCTTACCACAACCCTGAACAGCTCCAATGGCAGTTGGCAAATGCTGATTGGCTCAGAGGCGGTGGTGGGCGGAGTGTGTGGGTAATATTTTCGGGGGGGGGGGGGTTGTGCCAAGTCATTGCAAGTCAAATAGCCCAAGTCAAAGTCAAGTCGCAAGTCATTAGTGACAAGTCAAAGTCAAGTCGAGTCATTTATTTATTTTGTCAAGCAAGTCGCAAGTCCTCAAACAGGTGACTCAAGTCTGACTTAAGTCAAGTCATGTGACTCAAGTCCCCCACCTCTGGTTCCCTGACTGGGAATAGTGAACAATACACAATAATAAAATATATGTGTTGCCTAAATGGGAAAAGTGAACAATAAACAATAAAGATAAAGTCCACACACTCAAAAAAATATTAAAATAAAAATAAGAGTCCAAATGCACAAAAAATAATCCTCAGAGTCTTCTGTACAAAAACACACAACACACCACTAGTCGTCGCCGTATAGTTTACCTGCTCCGTCGAATCTTCTTAGAACTTTCAACAGACACCATAAGCCAAAGTACGTGTGTACTTAGTTCTAGCTATTTTACTGCTCCTCCTCTTTGGTTACAATCAGCTAATAACATTCATCATCATCATTATTTTTATTTTCTCCCCTACGTCGAATCTTTTCTCCCCTACGTCAAATCTTTTCTCCCCTACGTCAAATCTTTTCTCCCCTACGTCGAATCTTTTCTCTCTATGTCGAATCTTTTCTCTCTATGTAGAATAATTTTGGACTGATAGAGTTAAGCTTAGGCACATTCGACCACAGGTTTGATGGACACAGATTGTTATTGTCATCATCATGTCGAATCTCCTATCTATATTGAACTGTTGTAGCAACGAAAACAAAAATAAAGCATTTGTTTATGTCGGATCTTTCGTTTTTCAGATTCTGCACTTTCGTTATCGTTTGTTAAAACGATAACGAAAATACCTGAAATTCAGACGAAAATGCATTCGGACGAAAACAAATGCACATGTCTAGAATATAATAAACTCCCTTGAATTTCCTTATTTAAAGTGCGATCAACCTGTTTTACTTTTCCATTCCATTCAAATTTATTCTATTAGAAATTTGAATTTTGGAGGATGGCTATATTCTTTCTGTTATATTCTTTTCTATCGTTGTAGTCTATTCTATTCTTTTCTATTCTATTTTTTTATTCTATTCTATTCCAATTTAAATTTTTTTTTTGAAATTCAAATTTCGGAAGATGGTTATATTCTTTCTACTCTATTATATTAAATTGTCTATTCTATTCTTTTCTATTCAAAATCTATTTTATTCAAAATTCGAATTTCAGAAGATGGTTATATTATATTTTATTCTATTATATTCAATTGTTTTTTCTATTCTATTCTTTTCTATTCAAAATGTATTCTATTTGAAATTCGAATTTCAGAAGGTGGTTATATTCTATTTTATTCTATTCTATTGGTTTTTTTTTTATTCTTTTGTTTTCTAATCTATTCTATTTATTTGCAATTCTATTCTTTTCTATTCTATTAAAATTTGAATTTATTCTGTTCAAATTCTAATTTATTCTATTCAAAATTCTAATTTCGGAAGTTGATTATATGCTATTTTATTCTTTTGGGTTTTTTTCTGTTATACTCTATTCTTTCCTATTCTATTTTATTTTCTATTCAAATTCTGATTTATTCTATTTGAATTTTAGGAAATGGTTACAGTCTTTTTATTTTTCAAAAAGAAAACATACAGGCATATACAATGTAATATTGACATAAATGCACACACACAGGTTGGACTTGATGACCTTGTGTCTTTTTTCAACCTCACCAACTATGTAACTATATTTTTTATTCTTTTCTTATTTTCTATTCTATTTTAATTCAAATTTATTCTATTTGAAATTCGAATTTTGGAAGATGGTAATATTCTTTCTACAGTATTTTATTCTATTCTATTGCTTTTTCTATTCTATTCTATTATTTTTATTATATTGCAATTTGAATTTATTCTATTTAAAATTCTAATTTCAGAAGATGGTTATATTCTTTTCTATTCTATTTTTTAATACTCTACTCTATTTTATTCTGTTCTTTTATTTTCTGTTCTATTTTGTTCTGTTTTACTCTGTTCTTTTCTAATAATGTCTATTCTTTTCTACTCCATTTTATTTTATTCAGTAATTCAAATCAAAATAAAAAATGTTTCAAATTTGATTTAACCACTTCAATACCGAGGGCATCATATGACGTCCTTTACTTTGTTAGGGGATATGTGAATGATGCCTGCAGCTACAGGCATCATCTAGATATCATTCTTTCCAGCCGGCGATTCTGTGCACGATAAGAATGATCATAGTGGCAGTTCCACCGCTTGATTGTTCTTATAGGCGATGGGAGGGGACGTCCCCCCCCTCCCGCCGCCATCAGGTGCTTCTCCGGGCTCTCCTGTGCCTTCGGGGGCCCGGAGAAAGAATCAACCGGCGCCAGATGACAACGATAGAGATTTCCGGTGACCAAATGGTCACCAGTCTTCTCTATGACAGTCGGAGGCCCGGCAACGACGTTATGACGTCACGCCCGGGCTCCCAGAAATAAACAAAGCGGCTGTCAGCATGAGTGTGATTTTTTTTTTCCCGATCTCATGCTTTCCAGCCTGGAGGAGAGATGTGGGGCCTTATTGACCCCGCATCTCTCCATACAGAGGACCTGTCACAATAGATTCCTATTACAAGGGATGTTTACATTCCTTGTATTAGGAATAAAAGTGATCAAAAAGAAAAAAATGTAAAAAAAAGTGTAAGAATAAAAAAAATTAAGTATAATAAAAAAAAAATTAAAACGCCCCTGTCACCGGTAGTTCGCGTTCAGAAGCAAACGCACATGTTAGCCCTGTCCACATATGTAAACGCTGTTCAAACCACATATGTGAGGTATCGCCGCGTTTGTTAGAACATGTGCAATAATTCTAGTACTAGACCTCCTCTGTAACTCTAAACTGGTAACCGGTAAAAATTTTCAAAGCGTCGCCTATGGAGATTTTTAAGTACCGAAGTTTGGCGCCATTCCATGGGTGTGCGCAATTTTAAAGCGTGACATGTTAGGTATCTATTTACTTGGTGTAACATCATCTTTCACATTATACAAAAAATGGGCTAATGGTACAATTTAACTTTACTGTTTTGTTATTTTTTAATTCATGAAACCGTTTTTTTTTCCAAAAAAAGGCATTTGAAAAATTATTGCGCAAATACCGTGCAAGATAAAAAGTTGCAATGACTGCTATTTTATTCCCTAGGGTATCTGCTAAAAAAACATACATAATGTTTGGGGGTTCTGAGTAATTTTCTAGCAAAAAAATTATGATTTTTACATGTAGGAGAGAAGTGCCAGTATAGGCCCGGTATTGAAGTGGTTAAATTAGAATTTTGCCCAGAATGAAACGAACCGCACTTTTGTGACTGTGTGCTCGCCTGGAGTGTTGTTCATTCCATAATATCTGTGCAGTCAGATGGAAGGCAACAGTGGACAGCAAGTAAGTGTGACATTGACCAGAAGTCAAGTCGTGATGATGTCACACATGGGGGGCAGAGCTACACATTTTTTGGGTGAAGTCCCCTTTATCAAGCACCTTGATGTGATATAGGGTGCTTGGAACCAGGAAGTGAACCAGGGAAACACTAGGAAAAGCCAACAGAAGCAACAGACTGTTTGTGTATAGCACATGAATGAGAACCACTGTGGACAGCAAGGAAGTGTTGCAGGCTCACAAGATGGCTGTGATGATGTCATACATGATGTAAATGGGTGTGGTAATATGTTATAGGGTGTGGCCCCTTTGTCAAACCAGCGAATTTTTCTCATCATGAACGTTTGCTGGTCTCCCCTGCTGCTTCTGTTGGCTCTTCCTGGTGTTCCCCTGGTTAACTTCCCCTGGAGAACCTTACATCACATCCACCCTAGAGGGACTTGCTCACCATTGACCACCTGGAAGGTCGCCACCTGCTGGAGACTTATTAATATGCTTTTCGAAACCTTGTACATGTAAGTGCATAATTATTTGTACCATTAAATTGCTTATTTTAGCTTTCCCTTTGTATTTTTTTATTGTATTTTTATTTTATTTGGTGTTTGATTATATTATTTTGTAATTTTCTTGGAACATAATAGAAATTTAATTTAAAAGAAAAATTGTTTTATCAAATATTACATTTGGGTAGTGGCACTTTTCTCTCCGTCTTTTTGTTTATTTGAAAGAGAGACTTCTGATGCTGTCGTAATGTGCACATCACGCCACAGTGATTTTATATGAACTTTTCACAAGGACTAAAAAGACTCTCTCTTTTTATGTCGATAATCCTTCCATACCTATTGTTTTCATCAGTTGCACTAGTGCTCCCCTTTTCTTGTGCCTGGGTATGTTTAGGGTGGTAATGCCTTTTACAATTTTTTTTTAGTTACAGTTGAAGGAAACATGGGCCCGTTGATCTAGAAAAGTGATGACCAAGGGTGACTAGGTTTGTAAAAAGAAAAGTAGGGTTTATTCACATGAAAAAGCCAAACCAGAAAAGACCAAAGGACTTTTTTAAGGGTGCATATACAGTATGGTCATATTGAGTTGATTAAATAATTTACAAACATACAGTGCCTTGCAAAAGTATTCACCCCCTTGGCTTTTTACATATTTTGTTACATTACAGCCTTTAGTTCATAGTTTTTTAATCTGAATTATATGTGATGGATCAGAACACAATAGTCTAAGTTGGTGAAGTAAAATTAGAAAAATATATACATAAAATTATTTTCAGAAATAAAAAAACAGATAATTGGCATGTGCGTATGTATTCACCCCCTTTTGTTATGAAGCCCATAAAAAGCTCTTGGGCAACCAATCACCTTCAGAAGTCACATAATTAGTGAAATGATGTCAATCTGTGTGCAGTCACATGATCTGTCATTACATATACACACATTTTTAAAAGGTCCCAGGGGCTACAAAACCTAAGCAAAGGCACCACTAACCAAACACTGCCATGAAGACCAAGGAACTCTCCAAAGGGACAATGTTGTTGAGAAGTACAAGGTTAGGTTTTAAAAAATATCCAAATCTTTGATGATCCTTAGGAGCACCATCAAATCTATAATAACCAAATGGAAAAAAAATGGCACAACAGCAAACCTGCCAAGAAATTGCCACACAACAAAACTCACGGACCGGGCAAGGAGGACATTAATCAGAGAGGCAGCACAGAGACCTAAGGTAACCCCGTAGGAGCTGCAGAGTTCCACAGCAGAGACTGGAGTATCTGTACATAGGATGACAATAAGCCGTACGCTCAATAGAGTTGGGCTTTATGGCAGAGTGGCCAGAAGAAAGCCATTACCTTCAGCAAAAATCAAAATGGCACGTTTTGAGTTTGCGATTTGAGCCTAGGATGGAGGTTCACCTTCCAGCAGGAAAATGACCCCAAACACACTGCTAAAGCAACACTTGAGTGGTTTAGGGGAAACATGTAAATGTGTTGGAATGGCCTAGTCAAAGCCCAGACCTCAATCCAATAGAAAATCTGTGGTCAGACTTAAAGATTGCTGTTCACAAGCGCAAACCATCCAACTTGAAGGAGCTGGAGCAGTTTTGCAAGGAGGAATGGGCAAAATTCCTAGTGGTAAGATGTGGCAAGCTCATAGAGACTTATCTAAAGCGACTTGGAGCTGTGATAGCCGCAAAAGGTGGCTCTACAAAGTATTGACTTTGGGGGGTGAATAGTTATGCACATTGACTTTTTCTGTAAATTTGTTGTTTGCTTCACAAAAAAAAAATACTTCTTCAAAGTTGTGGGCATGTTCTGTAAATTAAATGATGCAAATCCTCAAACAATCCTTGTTAATTCCAGGTTGTGAGGCAACAAAACACGAAAAATGCCAAGGGGGGTGAATACTTTTGCAAGGCACTGTATGATGTTTTAAAAAATTATACATTTTTGCTTTCCACATATTAAAATTACTTCCTAAAATCATTGAAGAGTAACATTGCATTTGTATCATGCCATTTATTGTATACACCAGTGGTAGCCGCTCACCAGTGGTAGCCGCCCCCTAATCCATGCATCCGGCCCCTAATCTCCATGCAGTGCGTCAGACGCATGGATTTCAATGGGGGAGCCTGAGGCTCTCATTGGCTTCAAAAAGGGTGGGCTCAGGGTGCAGAGCCCACCCACTTGTGTGACATTAGCAAGTTAACTTCTTCAGACCTACTTTGCCGGGATTACGTCAATAGATGACCTCCCGTGCCTGGGTGGCCTGCACGCTCCCTGCAGAGCACGCGCAGCGCACTCTGTGATCAGCGAGTCTATGAGACTCAGCTGATCACAGATCAGAGTAAGGGGTCGATCCCGACCCCTTACCACATGATCAGCTGTCAGCCAATGACAGCTGATCATGTGATGTAAACAGAGCTGGTAATCAGCTATCTTTTCTCCTCGTGCTGACAGCGTGAGGAGAAAAAAGAAAAAGGCGATCACCGGCGGCTCTCAGAGGGACATCGGTCCCGATCAAGGAGAGCTCCAGCCAGCTCATCTGTGACCACCTGTGCCACCTGCCAGTGCCACCTACCAGTGCACAACAGTGCCACCCATCAGTGCCCACAGTGCCACCTATCAGTGTCACCAATCAGTGCCTCATCAACAGTGCTGTCCATCAGTGTCACCTACCAGTGCCTATCAGTGCCACCTATTAGTGCCCATCAGTGCCATCTATCAGTGGTACATATCAGTGCCACCCATCAGTGCCACCCATCAGTGCCACCCATCAGTGCCACCCATCAGGGCCCATCAGTTCCATCTTATCAGTGGCCATCAGTGTTGCCTTATCTGTGCCCATCAGTACCACTTTATCTGTCCCTATCAGTGCTGCCGAATCTGTGCCTATCAGTGCAGCCTATCAGTGCCCACCAGTGCAGCCTATCAGTGCCCACCAGTGCCGCCTCATCAGAGCATATCAATGAAGGAGAAAAATTACCTGTTTGCAAAATTTTATAACAAACTATGAAACATGATTTTTTTTTTTCAAAATTTTCCATCTTTTTTTTTTTGTTTAGCAAAAAATAAAAACCTAAAACATAAACATAAAAGCTGTGATTAAATACCACCAAAAGAAAGCTCTGTTTGTGTGAAAAAAATGATAAAAATTTCATTTGTGTACAGTGTTGTATGACCGCGCAATTGTCATTCAAAGTGTGACAACGCTGAAAGCTGAAAATTGGTGTGGGCAGAAGGGGGGTTTAGGTGCCCAGTAAGCAAGTGGTTAATATTTGCTAATGTCTTCTTGCTTCTCCTCCCAGCCAATCGGGAAGTGGGTCCTGAGACCCGATTGGCCGGGAGTCTTAAGACCCGATTGGCCAGCAGGAGAAGCGACCGCCGGGACTCAGGAAGAGATGCAGGGGGGAAGCCACCAAAACCGCAACCTGGATGGGGTAAGTGCAGGGCTGGTGGGCAGCCTGGTGGGCGCATGGGTGAGTGGACGATCAAACGGGGGGTGGGGAAGAGTGAGGGGGCCAGGTTTGTTTGCCGCCCCCCCTAAACAAAAATGGGCACCAGTCACCACTGGTATATACAGTACATAGGGACTTCCGGCCGGATGTGATTGAGGCAGGACGCACCTCTCCACAGCTCCGCTCTCCTGCTCACCATCCGCAGCTACAGGGCAAACATCCTGACCCACAAACATCAGATCTGGTGGGGGAGAAGACGCTGGACGTGGGGATGCCCTCATCCATGTCGAAAAAGTCCGGCAAGGCACCGCCAGATCAGAGGCAAACGCGCTCCATTAAAGACACGGCGCCTGGCCCCGCCCCCGCCATCTTGTCTTCCCCACCGAAAGAGCAGCGCGCCAAGACACATCCTGGTAAGATGGCGCACACAGAAAACACAGGGGGGACGGAGGGTGCAGGTGAGCTGAATCCTGCAGTAGACGCAGAAGCTATCACACGGCCGATTTTAGAGGCAATCAATGCTAGCAAAGCAGAGCTCATGGGGCGCATTGATCACCTTTCATCAGAGTGCAACCTAATCAGGCATGATCTGGACAAGATCCGGGGCCGGCTCACCACAGTGGAAACACGGGTATCAGATATAGAGGACACTTCACATGACTATGGAGCGCAAATTGCAGAGCTCAGAGATCAGGTCAGATCCCTTCAGCACAAAACCATAGACGCAGAAGACCGCCAGAGGAGGAATAATATAAGAGTGGTGGGTCTCCCTGAGGGAACCGAGGGGGACAGGCCTGCTCAATTTGCTGAACAATTCTTTAAACAACTTCTAAATATGCCGGATATGCCTCCAACATATGTGGTTGAAAGGGCGCACAGGGTCCCGACGGGTAACAGACCCCCAGGGGCTTTCCCCAGATCATTTCTGGTCCGCTTCTTAAACTTCCGCGATCGTGACATGATCCTAATGCAGGCCAGGCAGACACAGGAGCTGAAACATGGCAATACCCGTGTAATGCTGTTTCCAGACTTCTCAGCCGCGACTCAGCAAAAACGCAGATCCTTCAATGACATCAGAAGACGCCTGAGAGAAAAGGAAGTCAAATATAGTATGATATATCCCAGCAAACTGAGGATCCAGCATAAGGGGTCGGTGAAATTTTTTGAGAATCCAGAGGAGGCCAGCGAATGGATGGACAAGGAACTCTAACACCCTGAATACAAAGAGACGTCGTCCTCCTGAAGAGAAGGCTACCGGGTGAGGCCCAGTGAAAAAGGCTTTTGTTTTTCTTCTCATTTTCTTATTTCCCTTTCAAAATTTTTTTCTGGAGATTTTGTTTTTTTTTTCCCTTTTTTCTGGTCCTTGGCTACATTTAAGGAGCCCACGCTCATGAGGAATGATGAAGAAATATGGATCCGTTGAGCTCCACATCACCATAACTTGACATGACAGCTCATATTCTCTGTCAAGGAATTTCTAACAGGGAGTATCTCTCATTGGCACCCCCAATATATATTCATTTTTATTCTTATTTCAAATTATTTCTATAATTTTTTTTTCTTTCTACAAACATGGTAATCTATGCTATGGGAATTGCAGTGCGGGTGTAGATTCTCTATGACACTGCTGATGGCAGCTCAATGGTTGACGCACGTGTTCTGCGTCCTTCTCAGAGTTAAAAGGAGTGTTTATGTATCCTTACTCAAGGGCTTCCGTTTTTGAGAGGGAAGAGTTTTTCTTTTTCTTTTTTCATTTACTATAAGTTGTTTTCTCTTACCAATTTATCCTCAACACTTCACAGGTAATGTGGGATAGGACTTCATGTAGTCCTTATGGAATTCCCTAATGGACTTTAACTAATACAGTAGGAGTGAGTGGAGGTGCTAAAAAATCAGTTAAAGAACTGCCGAACTTTCGGTCACTGCGGCGGGAAGTCACCGCAAGTTTTTTTTTGATGCTGCTGTTTTGTTTAGGGAAGAAGCTATATACTGGACTGGGGTGTTTTGTTTCTGGTATAAAAGCAGGGGAGGGAAGTTTCGTAACCACAGCTCGACATAGGATCTCTTGTTTTAGTTTAACTTGTACAGTAATGATGGATAAGATATGTAGGGGTGACCTCCATATATGGATAACTATCCGAATGATGACAGACGGTGTTAGATATAATGATGGAGGAGGTTAAGATTGTGTCTTGGAATATCCGAGGCATGAATCACAAACTTAAGAGGGCCTCCATATTCCAATACATCAAACAGTCACGCCCACATATAATACTGCTACAGGAAACACACCTAGATGGCAGTAAAATCCTCTCTTTGCGCAAACCATGGATTCAAAGGGCAATACATTCAACTTATTCCACGTTTGCTAGGGGTGTCTCCATTTTAATATGCAAAAACCTCCCTTGCACAATCCATCAGGTATTCACAGATCCAAATGGTCGCTATGCGGCAGTAGTCTTAGACATATGCCATAAAACTATAGTGATAATAAATGTGTACGTTCCTCCTCCATTTCAGGCTAAAATATTATATGACATATTGCCTAAATTGGCACCCTATGCTCATCTCCCTGTGGTGGTTTTGGGAGATTTCAATGCGGTTCTTGATGCAGCATTGGATAGCTCTAACCCATCTAGGGGAAGCTCCAATGATCTGAATGGATGGCAGTCTGTGGCCGGTCTCACAGAGCTATGGCGTTGGAAGCATCCAACTGATAGATGCTATTCACATGTGTCATCGGCTCATAGATCTGCAGCAAGAATTGATCTTGCTTTCGGTAATAATCTTTTGCTACCATTGGTGAAAGGCACAGAGTACCTAGCTGGTGGTCTGACTGATCATAGCCCCCTAGCCGTTACTTTGACACTAGGTTTGGAAACACGGAGAGGGGGATGGAGGCTTTCACCCGGCTGGATACAGAATGAGCAAGTTTCCGCCCAGGTAACGGAGGCCATAAATACATATTGGTCCTCCAATGTTGACTCGGCGGAACCCCATGTGGTATGGGATGCCTTCAAAGCAGTGACAAGGGGGGAATTCATCTCAGCCATCAAAACAACCCGTAAACAGGATAAGGAAGAGATAGAAATTCTAGAGAATAAAGAAAGGGAAGCTGCAGAAGCCCATGCGGAATCTTCTACAAGAGCATCATATGACGCCTTGCTAGAAGCGAGAAGGTCTATTGCACTACATTTTACGGGACAGGCCCGGGTGGAAATGGTTAAAGGAGCACAGACGATCTTCGCAGAGGGAGATAAAAACGGGAAACTATTGGCCATGTTGGTCGCTGACTCTCGACAGATTACAAATATTCCACTCATCAGAGACCAGGGGGGATCCATACTTAGAGAACCAAAACAGATTATGCAGGAATTTACCCGGTTCTATTCCTCTCTCTATTCTCCAATTCCCGCTTATAACCAAAATGATTTACAATCCCTATTTGAGGGCTTGCCAATACCAAGACTCACCGAGGCGGACAGTAACATATTAGAGGCTAAAATCACCAAAAAAGAAATTGAACAGGCAATCTTTTCATTTCCCCCAAATAAAGCTCCTGGCCCGGACGGGTTTCCAGCAGATTTTTATAAGGCAAATGTAGAGGTCCTGGCCCCGAGAATTAACACACTACTGACTTACTGCCATGAACATGACACCCTGCCTGATTCAATGTTAGAAGCATATATGGTCCTTTTGCTAAAACCAGGGAAAGACCCCCAGGAATGTGCTTCATATCGGCCTATTGCACTATTAAATACAGACCTTAAAATTCTGACTAAGGTGTTGGCCATAAGGTTGGCCACAGTAATCCCCTCGATTATCAATATTGATCAAACTGGTTTCATGCCGGGGAAGTCGACAGACACTAACTTAAGGAGACTTTTCACTCATCTACAAATACACTCACTGACCCAGGGTACTAGAATAGTGGTATCTATAGACTTTGAAAAGGCCTTCGACTCAGTGGATTGGGCCTTCATGTTTAAGGTCCTAGAGATTATGGGATTTGGGCCCTACTTTAGGAGATGGGTAGCCATGCTGTATAAACATCCAAGGGTGGCAATCAGATTGGGCACATCCACCTCTGAATTTTTTGAAGTGGGTAGAGGAACTAGGCAGGGGTGCCCGCTATCTCCTTTCCTGTTTGCCATCGCACTGGAACCTCTGGCAGTCGCTCTGAGATCGGCCAGCGCAATAAAATCCATTCGGGTAGGCACTATAAGAGAAACCTTGGCACTTTACGCAGATGACATGCTGCTCTTTTTGGATGACCCAGGGGAATCACTGAGAGCAGCATTGGAAATCATTAATCGCTTTGCAATGTTTTCGGGCTTAAAGGTAAATTGGCATAAGTCATCAGTCTTACCGCTAGACCCGGGGGCTAGAGCAGTTGCTGATCCTGACTTGCAGTTAGAATGGGTCTCTTCAATTAAGTACCTTGGCGTACAGATCACTGCGAACATTCAAGATTATATATCCCTTAACCTGTTGCCCCTGATAGCATTGTTAAAACAGAGAGTGATAACATGGACAAAACTACCGCTATCATTAATAGGTCGTATTAGCCTACTGAAAATGAAATTTCTCCCGGTGGTATTATACTTCTTGAGACATGCACCTGTCTGGGTCCCGAAATCATTTTTTCGGAAGCTAGACAGTATCGTCTCATCTTTCCTTTGGGCCCCTAGACCTCCAAGAATCGGATACAGAGTGTTACAGGAACCAGGCGAGCAGGGAGGTCTGGCTTTGCCGGACTGGCGAAAATACTACATAGCCGGACAGATGGTCTTTGCTCACAGGTGGCTAACGACCGAGGAAGGAGATGCAGCTACGGTACTGGAAGCGGCACTTTTGGGATCCTATGAAAGTCTTAAGTTTGCACTGCATAGGGGATCCAGGTCTGAACTGCCTTTGACTCTGACAATGAAGGCCACTATTAAGGCCTGGGAAACAGCAGTCAAATTAGCATGTCCCAGTTATGGGGGAGTGTCGCCATCGACTCCCATATGGATGAACCCGAGGTTAACACAATTCTATAATCTACCGGATCCCATGATTTGGGCAATTAAAGGCATAAAAACACTGGGCGATATCACAATGTATGGTGAACTTTTGACTTTTCAACAACTACAGGCGAGACATGATCTCCCTAACTTCTACTTATTTCGGTTTTTGCAGATTCGTCATGCATTTCAGATGCAGTTTCGTGAGGAGAGGGTGGAATCCCTGCCCTCCTCTCTTGAAGCTATGTTGATGGATGTGGAACTGACCAAGCCTCTCTCAAATACTTATAAGGAATTATTTAAGGCAACACCAACAGCAATTGCCAGATGCAGAGAAAAATGGGAGGGGGAAGTCCCAGAGGTTCAGGGAGAGGATTGGGATGACTTATGGACACAGCCATTTAAATATCTGGTATCGGCGAGAGACAGGCTAATTCAGTTTAAATTTCTCCATAGAAGCTACTATACGCCTGCTAGACTCCATAAGATTTTTCCCACAGTGTCGGCGGAATGCTGGAGATGCTCTCATTCCCCAGCTGACGCTGAACACATTTTTTGGAGCTGCCCTCACATTCAAAAATTTTGGACTGATGTCGTGACATGTATTTCTGAAGTGATATCAGTACCGATTCCAATGAATGTTAAGGTGTGTTTGTTGGGTTTGGTTGATGAAGTAGTGCCCTCAAGGGCCATGAGAACAATGCTAACTGTCTTGTTTTTTTATGGTAAGAAAGCCATTCTCTTGGAGTGGAAAAAATCTAAAGCACCGAGCTTTGCTGCCTGGAAAGGTCTGGTAAATACCATGCTCCCATACTACAAAGCAACATACGAGGCCAGAGGATGCTTAAAAAAATTTGATAGGGTATGGCAGGCATGGTTCACATCCAGCAACACGGTGGGTTAACGGGGAAATAGCTTACTGTAATATACTGTAATATAATCTAGGTGAAGTGCTATCCTGTGTAGGACAATAGCTACTAGTAGGCCCTGAAAACACTTAAAGACTAAACATATATTTGGATATTAGAGAATTGAAATGTGATAAATGCTGTCATAAGGGGAATAGGACGTATATTTAAGGAAAAGTGCTGTACGGAGTTATGGAATATGTCGAGCTGTGGTTCAAGGGGGGGGGGGAAGGGGGGGAGGGAATAACAGTTAGATAGTTGGTTTTTGTTAGATAGATCTGGGGCCATGTTGGCCTCATGGGCTCGCCCACAGACGAGCCCATTGTTGTATGACATAAATTGAAAAAACAATAAACAGAATTTTTCAAAAAAAAAATATACAGTACATAGATCTTGGCTTATTATATCAGGACAGTTGATGGAAACATGGCCCATTGATTTGGAAAAGTTGCGATGACCAAGGGTGACTAGGTTTGTGTGTTGGTAAAGTGAATACATTTGTTATGAATAAAATATAACTTTTTTTGCTGAACACCTAGTAGTATTTGGAAATGTTGTGAAGGGGATGGGGATATTGTCTCCCGTTAGCATGTCGCCACCAGAGCAAGAAGTGAGGGAAAAGTCTCTCCAATGTGGACATGGATTAAGAATGTGAATAAAGTGAAAGTTTTAAATAAAGTTGTTACCGATAATGAAAAGGTGCATTATGTATCTAACTATGTGTGCCTATGCGAAAATATATCTATATACCAATGGTGAAAAATATTATTGTATCATTTTACCTTCCTCTTGAACAAAATAATTTATAAAAAAAAAAGTTGTTGCAGAAGTTACATTTTAACCACCTGCCAACCGCTCACAGTAAATATACTGCGAGCTGGCGGCTGGTGCAGGCACGGCAACGCATATGTAAGTTGCTAGCTTGCTTTCGGGTGCGCATTAGACACAGCACGTGTTTGTCAGCAGATTTCAGCCAATGATTTTGACTTAAACCTGCTGATCGGCTGTGTCCAATCACACACAGAGTACTGCAAACACACAGAACTCTGTGTACAGTGAACAGTGATCTGGCTGTTTCTTCGCCCTGAAAAGCAGGGAGAAAAAACAGCCAGATTAGTAAGTAAAAGGAGCGCACATTGCACATTGTTAGGCACACAGTTAACCCCTTGAGTGCCCCTAGATGTTAACCCCTTCCCAGTCAGTGTCATTAGTACAGTGTTATCACTGATCACTGTATTAGTGTCACTGGGGACGTCAGTGTCAGGCAGTCACCCTCCTAGCCAGTGTCTGCACCAGATTGCCTGCCACCCTATCACAATCTGACTACAGTATTAGTCATTGATCACAGCCATTAACTACTTCAAGACCGCCATACTTCATTTTGTGCAATAGACAGCAGGGGCCGCGCACATGCTGATTGGCCAGAGGGGAAGCCAATCAGTGGGTCTGGTGGACACGATGTCCGCCGGGGCCTGCCGATCGTTCCCCAGAGTGGCAGAACGGCGATCTGCCTATGTAAACAAGGCAGATCGCCGTTCTGACGGAGGAGAACACAGAGATAGTCTGTTCCCCCCAGTCAGTGCATCCCCCACACAGTTGACAAGCACCAACTAGGGACACACTTAGCCCTTTGATCGTCCCTGGTGTTAACCCCTTCCCTGCCAGTGTCATTAGTACAATAACAGTGCATATTTTTAGCACTGATCACTGTAATAATGTCACTGGTTCCCAAAAAGTGTCAAAAGTGCCATTACTAGTAAAAAAAAAAATATATCCCATAGTTTGTAGACGCAATAACTTTTGCGCAAACCAATCAATATAAGCTTATTGGCAGTTTTTTTTTTAACCAAAAAAAAATTTTTCAAAATTGTCGGTCTTTTTTTGTTTATAGCAAAAAAAAATTAAACCGCAGAGGTAATCAAATACCACAAAAAAAGCTCTATTTGTGGGAAAAAAAGGACATACATTTTAATGGGTACAGTGTCGCACGACCGTGCAATTGTCAGCTAAAATAGCGCAGTGCCATATTGCAAAAAATGGCCTTGTCAGGAAGTGGGGTAAAACCTTCCAGGGCTGAAGTGGTTAAAGTATAGAGTCTATAGCTGCATAAATTCCAGTAAATACACCATAGTTTGTAGACGGTATAACTTTCACACAAACCAATTAATATACACTTATTGATTTTTTTTTTGACAAGGACATGTAGCAGAATATGAAGAAATTTGATTTTATTGGATACAGGTATGTTTTATAACAGAAAGTAGAAAATATTGTGTTTTTTTTCAACATTTTTGCTTTTTTTTTGTTTATATAATCATTCTTTTTTTTTTTAATGTGACATATGATTTTTTAATACTATGTAATCAAAAGGCAGGTTTTATTGATGATTGATAAACTAATGAAATCTGATGGCTGCATTTGTTCTGTTTTTTACATCTTTTTTCTTTCTTTTCAGCTGATTACATTATAGCTCTGGCGTTTAGATATGCTTCAGCCTTTTTTTTTTAATATGGTCTTCTTTAAGACCCCAAAAGCCAAAACACCCCATACAAATAAAAGTGACAAAGTTAGTCATTATTTAATGTCTAGTGCTAGAACTCACAAATGATAAGAAGATTAGCATCACAATGAATGTCATTCCATTCTCCTGTCTCCTGTATCTCTACACAGTTCTCCGGTTTGCCTTGATAATTGTTGGGTTCATTTGCTTTCCAGTTGGTGTAGAAGATCTGCTCACTGTTTGGATATCTGTAAATCCCCTTTGTGTCAAGTTCATTTATTCCGAGATGAGCATTTGAGAGGCCGTATTGGTTTCTGATGGACAGTATTGCTGTGTTCTCTTCAGGATTTGTTGGTGAGGCCATAATACCTCCTGCTTGTGCGCACCTTGCTTTAGCAAAAGAAAAAGTGCCTTGGATGCCATCTGAAACGTAGAATTTGTCACCACTTACAGCTCTTCCCTTGAAGAATAAAAATGCTGCAATAGAAAGATAAAATAAAAAAATGATATCACCACAAACACAAGGCCTGCTATGATGTACAAGTATCTTCATCATGCATAAAATATCAAATGCTGGTGGTGAAGGGCTGGCACTTAAGTCATCCTGTTGCTATGCCTTGATTTTAGGTTTTGGACCAACACATCATTAACCACTTCCCCACCGTCCACAGTATTTATATATATAAATATATATCAATATATAGTGAGTACACCCCTCACATTTTTGTAAATATTATATCTTTTCATGTGACAACACTGAAGAAATGACACTTTGCTACAATGTAAAGTAGTGAGTGTACAGCTTGTTTGTGTAAATTTGCTGCCCCCTCAAAATAACTCACCACACGGCCATTAATGTCTAAACTGCTGGCAACAAAAGTGAGTACCCCCCTAACTGAAAATGTCCACATGTGGCCCAATTAGCCATTTTTCCCTCCCTGGTGTCATGTGACTCGTTAGTGTCACAAATTCTCAGGTGTGAACCGGGAGCAGGTGTGTTAAATTTGGTGTTATCGCTCTCACTCTCTCATACTGGTCACTGGAAGTTCAACATGGCACCTCATGGCAAATAATTCTTTGAGTATCTGAAAAAAGAATTGTTGCTCTACATAAAGATAGCCTAGGCTAAGATAAGAAGATTGCCAAGACCCTGAAACTGAGCTGCAGCACGGTGCCCAAGACCATACAGTGGCTTAATAGGACAGGTTCCACTCAGAACAGGCCCTGCCATGGCCGACCAAAGATGTTGAATGCATGTGCTTAGCATCATATCCAAAGGTTGTCTTTGGGAAATAGACGTATGAGTGCTGCCACAATTGCTGCAGAGGTTGAAGGGGTCAGCCTGTCAGGGCTCAGACCATATACCGCACATTGCATAAAATTGGTCTGTATGGCTGTCATCCAAGAAGGAAGCCTCTTCTAAAGATGATGCACAAGAAATCCCGCAAACAGTTTGCTGAAGACAAGCAGACTAAGGACATGGATTATATAACAAATATTTTCAAATCTTGTGACGTGCCATTGGTGTACTACACCCCACGTGAAGAATTAAAAACTGTGGCGCTATCCTAGACACACTTGTACTAACCCTATATACAGTGCAAAAAATCTTACTCTAGTGAACACATTTTTACAAGTGTAAATAAAAGTGAAAAATAAAAACACCAAATAAATACAATACTTAAAGTGACTCAGTGCTGATGATACCAAATTATATGTGTCACTCCTTCTCCAATTATTAAATATACAACATAAAAGTAAATAGCACCATGTACGTATTGCACATTAACAAAGTGACTAATATGTAAAAAATAAAGTCTGTGAAAAATGCACACATATGTGTGAAAAAAAGTCCGTGATAGTGGTTCAATAAAAAACAACAACTGTGCCACAGCAAGTGATTCTTGAAGTTAAATGGAACCTTCCACCACACCTATGTGTTCAGTGCTCCCTCTCCCAATAGACAGTCTCTCACCAGCTCTCACTGCCTCCACTTTCGTATGAATCTATCAAGCATAGGAGTATCCAGGCTACCAGCAGGGGTTAGGTGTATTCCATCCAGAGGTTTGTTCCATATCAGAATGAAAAAAACTCCCAATAGTGTGATAACGTAAAAACTTTTAATATCGCACACTTCAAATAACACTTCAAAAGATGCACTCACATTGTGTAAAACACTATAAAAGCACTATAAAACACTATAAGGACATGGATTACTGGAACCATGCCCTGTGGTCTGATGAGACCAAGATAAACTGATTTGGTTCAGATGGTGTCAACTGTGTGTTGCGGCAACCAGGTGAGGAGTACAAAGACAAGTGTGTCTTGCCTTTAGTCAAGCATGGTGGTGGGAGTGTCATGGTCTGGGGCTGCATGAGTGCTGCTGACACTGGTTCATTGAGGGAACTATGAATGCCAACATTAACTGTGACATACTGAAGCAGATCATGATCCCCTCCCTTCCGAGACTGGGCCGCAGGGCAGTATTCCAACATAATGACCCCAAACTCACCACCAAGAAGACCACTGCCTTGCTAAAGAAGCTGAGGGTAAAGGTGATGGACTGGCCAAGCATGTCTCCAGACTTCAACCCTATTGAGCATCTGGGACATCCTCAAATGGAATGTGGAGGAGCGCAAGGTCTCTAACATGCACCAGCTCCGTGATGTCATCATGGGGGAGTGGAAGAGGACTCCAGTGGCAATCTGTGAAGCTCTGGTGAACTCCATGCCCAAGAGGGTTAAGGCAGTGCTGGAAAATTATGGTGGCCGCACAAAATATTGACACTTTGGGCCCAATTGGGACATTTTCACTTAGGGGTGTACTCACTTTTGTTGCCATTGGTTTAGACATTAATGACCTGTATGTTGAGTTATTTTGAGGGGACAGCAAATGTACACTGTTATACAAGCTGTACACACTGTGTATATATATGTATATATGTATATATATATATATATATATATATATATATATATATATATATATATGTGTGTCTAAAGAGCCTTCATTGGCTAACCGTGAAGAATCTGATCACATTCAAGACCCTCTGCCTCACCCACAAATGCATGCAAGGAAACGCTCCACTATATCTCCGAGAGAAAATAAAACACTACACACCGAATCTTCGATCAGCTAACCAAAACCTCCTTATCGTTCCCAAATACCGCTACAATGCTAAGGGAGAACGACGATTCGCAGTCCAAGGACCTCGAGTATGGAATGCTCTCCCAACCAACATCCGCATGGAAGAAAACCACCAGGCCTTCAGGAAAAAACTAAAGCCCTTCCTTTTCTAGAAGCTGACTACAGAGAATGCATCTAGCGCCTTGAGGCGATTCAGTTCGCATTTGCAGCGCTTTACAAATCATTCTTTCATTCATTCATTCATTCAAGGGTGTAAATTTTTGATTTCATTCCTCACTACCTATTACAGCTTTGAAGGCCATAAAATGCCCAGATGGCACCCCCCCCCCCCCCCAATGACCACATTTTGGAAAGTAGACACCCCAAGCTATTTGCTGAGAGGCATGTTGAGTCCATGGAATATTTTATATTTTGACACAAGTTGCGGGAAAGTGACAATTTTTTTTTTTTTGCACAAAGTTGTCACTAAATGATATATTGCTCACACAGGCCATGGGCATATGTGGAATTGCACCCCAAAATACATTTAGCTGCTTCCCCTGAGTATGGGGATACAACATGTGTGGGATTTTCTGATTTCTAAGGGTGTAAATTTTTAATTTCACTCCTCACTGCCTATCACAGTTTCGGAGGCCATGGAATGCCAGGTGGCACAAACCCCCAAATGACCCCATTTTGGAAAGTAGACACCTCAAGCTATTTGCTGAGAGGTATGGTGAGTATTTTGCAGCTCTCATTTGTTTTTGAAAATGAAGAAAGACAAGAAAAAACTTTTTTTTTTCTTTTTTCAATTTTCAAAACTTTGTGACAAAAAGTGAGATCTGCAAAATACTCACTATACCTCTCAGCAAATGGCTTGGGGTGTCTACTTTCCAAAATAGGGTCATTTGGGGGGTTTTGTGCCACCTGGGCATTCCATGGCCTCCGAAACTGTGATAGGCAGTGAAGAGTGAAATCAAAAATTTACGCCCTTAGAAAGCCTGAAGGCGGTGCGTGGTTTTCAGGGGCCCGTACGCGGCTAGGCTCCCAAAAAGTCTCACACATGTGGTATCCCAGTACTCAGGAGAAGCAACAGAATGTATTTTGGGGTGTAATTTCACATATTCCCATGGCATGTTTGAGCAATATACCATTTAGTGACAACTTTGTGCAAAAAAAAATTGTCTCTTTCCCGCAACTTGTGTCACAATATAAAATATTCCATGGACTCGACATGCCTCTCAGCAAATAGCTTGGGGTGTCTACTTTCCAAAATGGGGTCATTTGAGGGGGGGGTTGAACTGTCCTGGCATTTTATGCACAACATTTAGAAGCTTATGTCACACATCGCCCACTCTTCTAACCACTTGAAGATAAAGCCCTTTCTGACACTTTTTGTTTACATGAAAAAATTATTTTTTTTTGCAAGAAAATTACTTTGAACCCCCAAACATTATATATTTTTTAAAGCAAATGCCCTACAGATTAAAATGGGGGGTATTTCATTTTTTTTTTTCACACAGTATTTGCGCAGCGATTTTTTAAACGCATTTTTTGGGGAAAAAACACACTTTTTAAAATTTTAATGCACTAAAACACACTATATTGCCCAAATTTTTGATGAAATAAAAAAGATGATCTTAGGCTGAGTACATGGATACCAAACATGACATGCTTTAAAATTGCGTACAAACGTGCAGTGGCAACAAAATAAATACATTTTTAAAAGCCTTTAAAAGCCTTTACAGGTTACCACTTTAGATTTACAGAGGAGGTCTACTGCTAAAATTACTGCGCTCAATCTGACCTTCGCGGTGATACCTCACATGGATGGTGCAATTGCTGTTTACATTTGATGCCAGACCGATGCTTGCGTTCGCCTTAGCGCGAGAGCAGGGGGGGACAGGGGTGCTTTTTTTTTTTTTTCTTCTTTATTATTTTTTTGCTTTTTTATCTTATTTTTAAACTGTTCCTTTCATTTTTTTTAATCATTTTTATTGTTATCTCAGGGAATGTAAATATCTCCTATGATAGCAATAGGTAGTGACAGGTACTCATTTTTGAAAAAATTGGGGTCTATTAGACCCTAGATCTCTCCTCTGTCCTCAAAGCATCTGACCACACCAAGATCGGTGTGATAAAATGCATTCCCAATTTCCCAGTGGCACTGTTTACATCCGGATAAAATCTAAGTCATGAAATGCTTGTAGCTTCCGGTTTCTTAGGCCATAGAGATGTTTGGAGCCACTCTGGTCTCTGATCAGCTCTATGGTCAGCTGGCTGAATCACCGGCTGCATTCTCAGGTTCCCTGTTGAGACAGGAGAGCCAGAGAAAAACACGGAAGACGGTGGGGGGGTCGCATTCCCTCCCACTGCTTGTAAAAGCAGTCTAGAGGCTAATTAGCCGCTAGGATTACTTTTACATGAAAGCCGACCGCTGGCTGAAAAGAATGATACCAAGATGATACCTAAACCTGCAGGCATCATTCTGGTATAACCACTCAAGGTCGTGAATGGCGTACCTGAAGACAAAAAAAGGTTAACAATAAAACACAGTAAACGGTAAAGTATAAAAAAATTGCATACCTGAAAAGCAAACATGATAAAACATAATAACAATAAAACATTGCAGAATAGAATACAGTAAAAAAGAGCAGAACAATAGAGAGAGAATAGAGAGAGAGAACAATAAAACGACAACTATTTTTTTTATTTTATATATTTTTTTGTTTTTTGTTTTTTTTTTACACTTTTTTTTGTAACTAACTTTTATAACTGTAACCGGTTCTAGGTTCAGGTCTCTCAAAATGCGATGGCATCTTGGGAGACCCTGTGAAAGTGTGCCTAGTCTGTGCAATGCTGTACCCTACGCTAATACTCAACTAGTGTATGGTAGCGTTCAAAACATTCACCAATGCAAAGACTAGGATTGTCAGGACAGGAGGGACAATAATAGCGGGTGTCACGCCTATATCCGTGCTTGCTGCAGACACGACATATTTTTTGGGGGGGGTTCGTTGGGTAGGGGTACTCGGGAGGACATAAAGAAAATGCCTCTCATGCAGCCGACTGCATTTGGTTGGGGATGTGAATGAGGGAAGTGGTGGGTTCCCAATTAGGATTGGCGAATGCAGCAGGAAGGGCACTATGGGCACGACAGGCCTGTTTGTCTTCTTCTTGGTGGCAGCGGGACACTACTTGTGACTTGTGCTCGCCACCTCACCAGCTTGAACAGCACTTATGGGACTCGCCTCGTCACCAAGTGTTACTGCAGTGCTGGTTTGACTACGACCGGGGTGTACTAGGCCGCTGGTGCTTGCCAGTTCACCAAAACGCTACCAAAAAAACTGTTAGCGATCGCAGGGATCAGGCCTGACTCTGCAAACGCTGCAGTTATGTGTTTAGTGTTTTGTAAGTGACAGTGATCGATCGATACTGCACTTGGGTGGGCTGGGCCGGGCGGAGGGGCAAAATGCAGGTGCTAGCAGGTATCTGGGCTGATCCCGCTAACACTGCGTTTTTGGGAACCCTAAACTGCTGGGGACGCTAGTATAGATCTGATCGGATCAGATATTGATCCATTCAGATACTATACTGCTAAGGGAGGTGTACGGTGCATGCATGGGTGTTAGCGGTACTGGCGCTAACCTGACGCTGCCTGGGGATGGTGCTTGCAAGTTCACCAAAATGCTACCAAAAAAACTGTTAGCGGTCGCAGGGATCAGGCCTGACTCTGCGAACGCTGCAGTTATGCGTTTAGTGTTTTGTAAGTGACAGTGATCGATTGATACTGCACTTGGGTGGGCTGGGCCGGGCGGAGGGGCAAAACGCAGGTGCTAGCAGGTATCTGGGCTGATCCCGCTAACACTGCGTTTTTGGGAACCCTAAACTGCTGGGGACGCTAGTATAGATCTGATCGGATCAGATATTGATCCATTCAGATACTATACCACTAAGGGAGGCGTATGTTGCGTGCGTGGGTGTTAGAGGTACTGGCGCTAACCTGACGCTGCCTGGGGCAATGCATATCACTGCCGGGCGATCAGGGGGCTAAACTTTTATTAGGTAATAAACGGCGGGTGCCCTGACACTATAAAAAATAAACAAACTAACCAGTGTCACCTGTAACGATTATATGGTGATCAGTGGTGAAAGGGTTAACTAGGGGGCAATCAAAGGGTTAAAACCTTTATTAGGTAGTATATGGGGGTCCCTGACGCTATAAAACGCTGACGGCGAACCTAAATATTTACCTCCCTAACTAGCGTCACCAGCGACACTAATACAGCGATCAGAAAAACGATCGCTTAGTGACACTGGGGACGGGGGTGATCAAGGGCTTAAAACTTTATTAGGGGGGGTTAGGGGGGTACCCTAGATATAAAAGGGGCTAACACTAACTGCCCTACCACACTAACTGTCACAAACTGACACCAATGCAGTAATCAGAAAAAAAAACAAACAAAAAAAACTGCTTGGTGTCAGTGTTGGGGGGGGGGTGATTGGGGGGTAAAGGGGGGTGTAATGTATGCCTGGCATGTTCTACTGTGTGTGTAGTGTTTGTGCACTCACATTGCAGTCTGCTCTCCTCGGCGCCGGAATGGAAAATACTGAGCCGAGGAGAGATGACATTATTTCCTCTGCGTCTGTGTACTATACAGAGGCAGGGGAATGATCCCATTGGCTGGGAGCGATCGCGAGGGGGGCCACGAATGGATGGCCTCACCCTCACCTCTGATCGCCGGGGGACAAACGCCGACCGCCTCGGCCACCGGGGGGGTCCGATCGGACCCCCCGCCCGCGGCAGGCAGATCACGTACAGGTACGTGATTCTTCCTGCCCGTGCCATTCTGCCGCAGTATATTTGCGTGAGGCAGTCGGCAAGTGGTTAAAGTCAAAGTGTCAATTTTTTTTTTCTTTTGCTTTTAAGGCCTCATGCACACTGGACATTATAAAAAACGCCAGTACCATAAGCTATAGCTGTAGAATGAGTTTTTCAGTAGTGCATTTCAGTGTTTTTTTAGCTGTAGCGTTTTTTTTGTTTTGTTTTTTTATGAGCAAAACTATACTTTTCTGCATTTTTAAGCTTTTATCAGAGTAATGCCCTGTACACATGATCGCACATTGCAACAATAAAATCCATCAGATTTTTTCCGACGGATGTTGGCTCATACACACGGTTGCAAAAAGTTGTCGGAATTTCTTATGCCGCGTACACACGGCCGGACTTTTCAGCTACAAAAGTCCAACGGACGCTGACGGACTAAAGCTGGCTGGTAATCCGATCGTGTGTGGGCTTCTCCGGACTTTCAACGTACTTTTTTAGCCTCAAATCCGACGTACTTTAGATTTGAAACATGCTTCAAATCTTTACGTCGTAACTACGACGGACCCCGAAGTCCACTCGTCTGTATGCTAGTCCTACGGACAAAAGCCCACGCTAGGGCAGCTATTGGCTACTGGCTATCAACTTCCTTATTTTAGTCCGGTGTACGTCATCACGTACGAATCCGTCGGACTTTTGTGTGGTCGTGTGTAGGCAAGTCTGTTCGTTAGAAAGTCTGCCGCAAGTCCGCCGCAAGTCCGCCGAAAGTCCGCCGAAAGTCTGTCGGACAGGCTGTCGGACTTTTGTAGATGAAAAGTCCGACCGTGTGTACGCGGCATTAACGTCAAGAATGCTGTGACGTACAACACGTATGACGGGACTATAAAAGGGCAATTCAATACCAAGCGCGCCACCCTTTGTGCTCCTTTTGCTAATCTCATGTTAGTAAAAGTTTGGTGAGAGACGAATTACGCTTTTCAGACTTGTGGTTTTCAGATCTTTTGCTGGTGTTCAGTTTGTGCTTGTGGGTTTGTATCTGTTCTTCAGTGCATGCAGTGAGTTCGTATTTGATTAACATTGCATTCTTGTCCGCTCATTGCTGATTTTCAGCTCACTCTTCACAGGCCTTGCTGTTCTTCAGTGCGTTCTGTTACTTCGTTCTGACCAGCCGACTGTTTTGAAGCCATGTTGCATGTACGTACTCGTCGTAGAGTTAGTGCTGTGCAGGGGCTTGGTGTTGGGCTTTTAGCTTTGACACAAGCCCAATCCATGAACAGGGTGAGGAGGAGTTCATAGACCAAGAATTGGTTGCTCCAGCGGGACCAATTCTCTCACATGCCTTTGCTTCGTATGATCCGTGAGAATAATCCTGACAATTTCAGCAACTTTCTCAGGATGACGGACCCCGTTTTTCACTGTTTGTTCACTTTGCTGACCCCTTATATCAGCAAGCAGGATACCTGCATGAGGCAAGCCATCACTCCGGAGCAGAGGCTAGTCGCTACATTGTGGTACTTGGCGACTGGGAGAAGCCTGCAGGACCTCAAGTTCTCGACAGGCATCTCCCCCCAGGCTCTGGGGATCATTATCACAGAGACCTGTTCTGCCATCATCCAGGTCCTGCAGAAGGACTATATTAGGGTAAGATTTCTCCTTTAACATCACATTCTATGTATTTAATGTCTGCTAATGTATTGTATTTCTTTCCTCAATCCCTAATTACCATGATTGTAATATGCTGTGGTTGTCCCCTTTATCCTCATGCATGCTGGACTTTTTAAAAGTTCCTTTTTGTCCTTCCTGCATATTTGCCTTCCCTAACCTCCCCAGCATGCTATCATGGGCCCATACACACCTCGCCTAGTCACTTAACAATGTATTTTGTCAGCTCAATTGTAGTGCTTTACCCCAAACACCCCCTAAAATGTGTACAAATGTTGTGTCCCTAAATTCATGCAGAGTGCCAGAGGCTTTTTTTGGGGTCGCAAAATCATTTGGAACCCTCCCTCCCCCCCCACCTGCTAAGTCAACCAATACCAATCCTCTATCTGCTGACTTTGCCAAACCCATACACACTATACCTACCTCTTTTGTGGTCATATTTATGGATGAATTCCCCAAAGCATGTAGTGCAAGTTTTTTTTCCCCTATTATTATCTTGATAGGTAATTGCAGAATGTAAAAATGTGCTTCCATTTGTACAGTGTGTATTTATATATGTGTATTCTGACACTTCTTACCTGTCCAGTGGGCTGCCAGTAGTGTAAGTAAGGAGGGGCTGTCCAAAGTAACACACATTATGTATGCATTCAGCTCTCAATGAAGTGTAGAGGGTTACCTGTCTAAAACATCTCCCCCCCTAAAATTATTTCAATGGGCCTTCAGAGGGGGTGAGGAATCTGATAGGTGGACCTTATACTTTTGTCTTTAAATACTCCTTAAAATAAATGTTATACTGATGTTGGCCAAGAATGTTTGTGTCTAATTTGCTTTCAATGTTTATATGCAAAATGACTAATTTCTTTTGTCGTGTTTGATTCCACAGTTTCCTTCAACACCACAGGAATGGCAGACTGTGGCCTCCCACTTTGCCACCCGTTGGGACTTTCCCAACTGCGGAGGGGCAATTGATGGGAAACATGTCCACATAGTCCCACCCCCCAACTCAGGGTCATACTATTATAATTACAAGGGGTTTAATAGTATAATGATGTTGGCGGTAGTGTCAGCTACTTATGGAGTTCTACAGGCATCTCCAGAATGGCAGCTTGGACTTGCCACCTCCAGAAGACAATGTGGAAGGACTTCCATTCCTCTTTGTTGCGGATAAAGCATTTGCACTGGGGGACCATCTTATGCGGCCATTCTCTATGAAGACCCTCACCCCGGACCAAAGGGTTTTTAATTACTGGCTGGCCAAACCTAGAAGAGTGGTGGAGAATACGTTTGGAATAATGGCCAGCCGGTTCCGCTATTTCTTACACCCATACACATGGCGGAATATAAACTTAATCACATTAACCTCTCTTGCTGTGTTCTCCACAACTATTTAAGGAGAAATTCTTTGAACTATGTTGCCTCAGTTGGGCCTGAGGCTGGACTTATTAATGAACAAACCCTGACGGCGCTTGAAACTGGCCATCCTGTCTTGCCCCCCAGAGCGCCCACGAGGTCCGTATAAAATACATGGAATACTTTGCGGGTAGGGGGGCCATTGATATGCCAGACAATGTCTGAGACATTTTTAAAATAAAATAATTTTTGAAACTGAACAAATATTTGCTTTGATTTACTGCTTGGCTTTCTTTTTGGTGTCTCCTCGGTTATCTTATTAATGGTATTATTTTTTTTTGGCCTTTTCTTCAACAGTGCAAACGAAATTTCTTTGAGACATGAGGTGATAATCTCTTCTTCGGCTAACTATTATTATTATGTTGTGGGTCTGCTACACACACACCTTGTTTTTGTTGTTAATGTATGTAATGCATTACTGACAAAAATATTCATCATTTTCAGCACCATGACAGAAATTTGGGGAGTCATGAAAATGGCGTGATTGTGGCAAATTATAAAGCACTGTGGGTGTTATTTACTAAAGGTAAATCCACTTTGCACTACAAGTGCACTTGAGACTGCACTGAAACTGCACTTGTAGTGCAAAGTGGATTTGCCTAGTAAATAACCCCCATTGCCACTGAAAACACCATCTTTACTCCAAAAACTGCTTTTGAGCATTGAAAGAAGAAGCCACACATTGTTCATTATCAAACTTTTTACTCAAAGCAAAATCACATGTGCGTTCTTAAAAGGGTTTTTGAACAAACCAACATCTTTGGTGTATTACATTTTTTTGGTCACATTAATTACAAATAGCCTTTTATTGCTAAAACAGGCATGTTTAAAACCATAAAACAATGCACAACTCAGGAACTTACAAAGTTCAACTTTGATAAAGTGAAGAAAATATCAGACATTAGTATGTCCAAACTGTGTTGATATTGCCTTCATTAGATGGGGTGATGTCACCCCTGTAAAAGCCAAATTTTGAAGATGCACACAAATTGGGATTCAAAATGTGGATTTCCCTCCTGATCCCATGCTTAATGTCAACATGTGCTAGCTCCCATCATGGGGGATCAATGGACGTGTTTTGGGGGTGCAACCCCTTCCTTTCAGCTACTTTATTAGCGAGGAAGGGGTTGCACCCACAAAGCGCGTACATTGATCTCCAGTGATGGCAGATAGCACACAACAAAAAATGTGGTTATTTTTGGGAGTTTTATATTCTCCCTAAAACATCAGTGATGTTCTTAATTTTTTTTTGAACATCATTGATGTTTTCCTTTAGATTTTCTAAATCGTGATTGCACCCCATTATCTCCCCGATGAGGATCTGGGCATTTTCACTGGTGACATTCTTTTTCCACAACATCCCCATCACCTAAAAAAAAACAAAAAAACACACCATGTATTATAAATATGCAGGCATCCATCTATTACCTGAAGCTGTGGTCGCAGACACTCACCTGTTGTGGTGACAATTTCTCCAATTTCAAAAACGTCTCCCTCCTCATCCTCTGCTTGGGTTTGGGGGATTTCCCCTTCTTCCTGAGGTGGGGGGTCCCTGGTGTCCTCTGATGAGTGGTGTCCTCCGAGTCTTTTCTCCCCTATGTGAATAAAAAAAGGTATACTTAGCACACAGATATTTGATGGAATAAATAGGAATATGAAACATTGCTTAGAAGTAACGTACAATTGTCTGTTTTAGCAGATTTCCAAGCTGAAAACATTATTTTTTTTCCCTTTCTAAAGCTGGAATACTTACCTGTTTTGTGCAAGTTTCACAGATGGAGACACCCCTATAGTATTCTCTGGAGCACCTGTGTGGGACACCCTAATAAAAAGTTTGTTCTGGTGTGCCACACTAGTGCTCCTGCGTCCAGATGTGTAAACAGCTGCTGAGTGTCCTCTCCTCACACTGAATCAAGTTTGCATTCCATTCTAGTTACAAACCCATATACACAACAAACTTTTATTAATAGAACTAGGCCTGAAAAAATGTAGTGAACTGCATTTGCCCAAAACATCGTATTTTAGTGGCCGAATGAACAGTGTTTCCTATTAACGATTAATGTGCCCATGCACATGAAAGTTGCCATTTTAAACTGTACAACAGTAAAGAAAAGCACATGGAGCAGCACAAATGTAATAAGAATAAGAATAGGAACACAGGACAACTACTTTCTTTTTTGCAGCACTCTCCTGATCCTTCTGTACTGATAGTGCTTCCTCAGCTTCAGGTCCGACCAGCGTTTCCTCAGTTGATCTTTGGATCGTCATACCCTAAAATTCCTGTGCAGACTCTTCACAACTTTAGCCATGATCTTGGCCTTTCTCACATTTGGGTTTGGGTAAGGTCCATACTTCCCATCATAGTTTGCCCTTTTCAAGATGTCCACCTTCTCCACCATCTTTACAAAGGCCATATTTGATGCCTTAAATCTCCTGCGGGATCGGGACGTTTGTGGCTCTGGGCTTTCCTCCTCCTCGTTGCTGGAATTATCACGCACCTGCTGTGTCTCATGTGCTCTCCCACTGTGCCAAAAGAGAAGGGGCGGGGAATAGACTAGAAAGAACTCAGGGGCGGGTGGAATTTTACGCATGCGCAGTGTATATAAAGCGTAACACGTGTGCGTCGAACGTACAATCTGTGAACGGAGGAAGGAGTCACGGAAGCGCCGATCATGATAACGAAGGTACAATTTTAACTTGGGCCTATACTGTTTATAGATTGAGGCCTATATTGGGACAAGATTAGGAGAGTTTAACCTGACATTAGGATGTGTCTTGTGTTGTGTCTTGCAGAGAAAATGGATGACTTCAAAGACCATGGTTTCCTCCCAATCTTCATTGATAAATACAGGGAGCTGCCCTGTCTATGGCAGGCCAAACACCCGCATTACAATAACAAATTAAAGAGGCAGGCAGCGCTGGAGAAACTGCTGGAGTTGGTGAAGCCGCAGGTCCCCACGGCAACCATCCCCTATTTAAAAGCCAAAATTGGTGGCCTGAGGAGCACTTGTCTTAGGGAGCGCAAGAAGGTCCAGGATTCCATGAGATCCGGAGCTGCAGCAGATGATATTTATGTCCCCAGGCTGTGGTACAATGACAGACTGCATTTTCTGTCAGACCAGACTGAAGTCAGGGAATCCCTCTCAACCCTACCTTCCACTCTTCCTTCCACTCTTCCTTCCACCCCAGCTGAGGCTTCCGATGTCCTACCTGGTACTTCCAGGCAGGAAGAAGTGGAGGAGCCCAGCTTGAGCCAGATATAGCATTGTTCAACATATTTGTGGTCAAAAAATAAATTATGTTTACTAGATGTTATTATTGATCACTAATTGCTGCTTTAATAAAGTGTTTTACATATCAATAGACAGTAATAGCCAAAAATAATTGGCACAAGAATGAAAAATGCTGGACTCAGAATGAGTCTTTTCTATTTATTAACATTCAATTTGTAACAGTCATGAGCAGAAAATTGTGTGTGATTGATGAACCAAAAACTAAAACTATGTCCCTTTTTCATACACAGGAAGACCTCAGCCAGTAGGAGGCTGTGGAATGTGGCACACAGGAGGAGGCTGTGGAATGTGGCACACAGGAGGTGGCTGCGGAACGTGGCAGCCAGGAGGCAGGGGTTAGTGTCAACCAGGAGGTGGCCGGGCCCAGTAGGAGCCTCACAGAATCACAGGTCCCTCCCCTCCCCCTTCCAACCAAAAGACCCAGGAAGGGAAGGGACGTGGAGGAGTCAGTGCTCAGGCTGATTGGGGAGGCTTCTGCGACCCTCAGAACCACCCCCACTCGTCAAGAGGCCTTTGCCTCCATGGCTGCCAGCAAAATGCAGGACATGTAGGGGGGCCAACGCCTCATGTGTGAGGAAATCATGTACCAAACACTAAATAAGGGGTTGAGGGGACAGATCACCAACAAAACTCACCTGTGTGAGTTGGACCATCCTCCTCCTCCTCCTGCCACACCTCCAACACCACAGCCACAGCCTGGAAGGAAGAGTGGAAGGAAGACAAGAAATTGATGACCTGGGTTCAGTCTGGTCTGACAAAAGATGCAGGCTCTTGTATGACCACAGCCTGGGGACATGTATGTCATCTGCTGCTGTTCATGATCTCTTGGACTTCTGGCCCAGATTGTACTCCCTTATATAAGGACTCCTCAGGCCACCAATTTTGCCTAAAAATAGTTGATGTGTGCCCTGGGGGCCAAAGGCTTCGCCAATTTCAGCTGTTTCTCCAGCGTTGCCTTCCCTCTTTATTTGGTTATGACCCATAATAAAGGTGTTTTTTTAAACTAATATTTTCCTATATGCTTTACTTCAAAAAGGACAGTTCGTTTGTGAGTAGGCAGGTACATTTCAAAAATACAATGTCAAATTAACAAGGGACACCAACCAACCTCCTTAAGATTCAAAAATACAAGATAATAATGTTGTTGTGGTAACTTGACACAAAAAACAAACAAAAAAAGTTATTAAAAAAAGGAGATCTTGATTAAAAAAACAAACACCAAATAATCAAAAATATAAAAACATAAAACTAAAAAAATTATGCGGTAGCTCTGACGAATAAAAATATATTAATGAAATCACGAGAAATAATAAAGAAAGAAGTTTGTTAGAAGTCTGTGTGAATATGAGCAGCAAAACAACTTCATTCTTCTAGCATTATAAAGAAGAAAAGAGTGCGCTGCATTAAACAATTTAAAACATTGCAGCGTGACGAAAGTGTTATATCCATAACGAACGCTAGTTTTACCAGACTGAGCACTTCTGTCTCGTAATTTATTCTGAGCATGCGTGGCACTTTGTGTCTCGGAATTGTCTACACACGGTCGGAATTTACGCAAATGGATTTTGTTGTCAGAAAATTTTAGATCCAGCTCACAAACTTTGTGTGTCGGAAATTCCGATGGAAAAAGTCAGATGGAGCCCACACACGGTCGGAATTTCCGACAACAAGCTCCGATGGCACATTTTCCATCGGAAAGTCCGACTGTGTGTACAGGGCATTAGGGTGTTTCTACAGCTGGAAAACTCCTCTTAAAACCCACTAGTTCTGGGGTTTTTTTGCAGCCAGAAAACCCCCCTGCCAAAAAATGCTGATAACAGCATATGTGTACATGGACACATAGGATAACCTGCTGGGGAATTTACTGGCTGCAGAAAAAAATCTTCTTGACCCTAGATCTCTAAAGAGGACCTGTCATGCTTATTTGTATTACAAGGGATACTTACGTTCCTTGTATTAGAAAAGATAAAATAATATTAAATAAAGGAACAGTGTAAAAATAAAAAATACAGTAAAATAAATACGGAAAAAAAAATTTAAAGCACCCCATCACGCTTGTACGCATAAGCGAACGCATGTGTAAGTCGCACCTGAATATGTAAACAGTGTTCAAACCAGACATGTGAGGTATCGCCGTGATCATTAGAGCGAGAGCAATAATTCAATGCTAGACCTCCTCTGTAACTCTAAACTGGTTACCTGTAAAAAAAATGTATCGCCTCGCCTATGGAGACTTTTAAGTACCGCAGTTTATTGCCATTCCAGGAGCGTGCGCAATTTTAAAGCATGACATGTTAGATGTCTATTTACTCTGTGTTACATCATCTTTCACATTATACAAAAAAAATTGGGGTAACTATTGTGTTTGTTTTTTTTTCATTTAAATGTGTTTCTAAAAAAATGAGAGACCGCTGCGCAAATACAATGTAACATGAAATATTGCAACAATCGCGATTTTATTTTCTAGGGTCTCTGCTCAAGAAAATATATATAATGTTTGGGGGTTTTAAGCAACTTTATAGCAAAAAATACAAATTTAAACTTGTAAACTAAAATTTACCTATCTATGCATACTGTAAGTTTATGGATCCACTTAAAAATTCCCATGAGATGTATAATGGTTATATGCATAAAAATTTAAGTCATCCAAACATAAACAACCCAACATATCAATATATTCTTACTAAGAGATAAGTCTCAACGGTCCAATTCAGATTCAGTCTCTTGCCTCAGACTCAAATCTGATCTGGTTTATGAGGAAGAAAGTTCTCGGTAGAACATTTTGGTACATCGGACCCCAAAGTGCCTATCTACATTTTTTCCAACTCTTCATTTTGTTCTTACCCATTTGCTGTTTTTTTAGCTGTTTATCCATGGCTTTAAATCTCCAATTGAGATCTTCACACACTGAGGAAAGAGAAGTTGATACTGTTGAAGGATTCATAATAAGGGTAATGAAGTCTTTTCAGTGCCTGCTGAAAAAATATATTCATTGTTTTTATTTAATGTAAGAATTTTTTTTTTTCTGGGTGCCACCTTTAGACTTTTCACCAATCACCCTATTCACTGGAGCTCCTGAGCACTGTGTGACAGCAATATGGCTCTGTGCCACAGTATGCCTACAGAAGACTGCTGTTTTTAATCTGGGCTGTAAAATTACCACTTTATATTAGCCTGAAGCATTGGCGTACCTAGCACAGCTGGTAACCAGGGGCCAATCATTTTATTTTTTAATGTACACATTCCCATAAAATATGCTTTAAAGTGGTCCTAAAGCCTTCAATGCAATAAGGTAAAAAAACCTTCTGTGTAATAGAGTTTCCCCCAGCTCCCCTTATACTTACCTGAGCCCAGGGGCGGAACTACCACCATAGCGACCCATGCGGGCGCTATGGGGCCCGCAGCCGAGTGGGGCCCGGTGAGGATGAGAGCACCGCTGGCACAGTCTCCTAGCCAGGGGAAGAGAGAGAAGAGGAAGAGGCGAGCTGTCTGTATCAGCAGAGAGCTGAATTGCCCAATGTAATTTGAACTTTCATTGGAACTTCCAGTGTTCCCGGGGCTCACGTCACATAGCTCCACCTCTTGGCCCGACGCCTTTGATAGACAGAACGCCAATCTAATGCGGGACATGTGAAGTCATCAAAGGCGTCGGGCCAAGAGGTGGGGCTATGTGACGATGAGCCCCGGGAAGACGGGAAATTCAAATGAAAGCTGTTACAGTGGGCAATCCCGCTCTCTGCTGATCCGGGAGGCTTGCCTCTTTCTCTGCATAGGTGAGGCTGTATGAGGCACAGGCAGACCAGGCTGTATTGGGCACAGGTCACGCTGTATGGGGCACAGGTCACACTGCATGGGGCACAGGTCACGCTGCATTGACACTAGGGCAGCTGTGGGGGAGGGGGCTGCTTGCAGGGGGGCCCCATACAACATTTTGCTATGGGGCCCTGCTATTTCTAGTTACGCCCCTGCCTGAGCCCATTCACGTTCCAGCGCTGTGCATGAGAACCAAGGCTCTCCCGGTTCTGTTCCTCCTCTCTGGGCAAATTGAGAGCAGCAGGAGCCATTGACTCCCACTGCTCTCAATCAAATGCTGTGACAAGGAGCGTTGGGCTTGGGAGCAAGCTCGCACTGGCTTCCTATGGGGGCATTTGCTGAAGAGGAGGAGCCATGAGCGCCAATGGGGGATCCAAGAAGATCGGGGCTGCTCTATAGTGCAGGGGTCAGGAGTGCATAACACACAGACCACTTTAGGGCGGCACAGTGGTGAAGTGGTTAGCACTCTCACCTAGCAGTAAAAAGGGTCGCTGGTTCGAATCCCAACCACGACACTACCTGCCTGGAGTTTGCATGTTCTCCCTGTGCCTGCGTGGGTTTCCTCCGGGTACTCCGGTTTCCTCCCACATTCCAAAAACATGCTGGTAGATTAATTGGCTTCTGTCCAAAATTGGCCCTAGTATATGAATGGGGACCTTGGATTGAGAGTAGGGAATGATGTGAGTGTGGCATGTACAGGGTTAGGGATAATTGTAGACACCCACACTCACTCAGGTTGAACTGGATGGACTGGTGTCTTTATTCAACCTTACTAACTATGTAACTTTATAGAGTACAACCAAAATGACCCCCTCTTTTAGTACAAATCACTCCCCAAGCTTATATCCTTCACTGTACCGATCTCCTTCATTAATATCCCCTGAATCCCCCCTCCCAGTCCACCCCCTCAGTACAGTACCCTTTAGTAGTAGAAACACTCCTTCCCCCTAGTATAGACCCCTCAGCAGTAGGACCACCCCTTCCCCCTAGTATAGAACCCTCATTAGTAGGACCACTCCTTCCCCCTAGAATAGACCCCTCAGTAGTAGAAACACCCCTTCCCTCAAGTATAGACCCCTCAGTAGTAGAACCACCCCTTGTCTCTAGTACAGAGCCCTCTGTAGTCAAACGACTCCTTTCCCCTAGTATTAGAAGCTCCCCTTCCCCTAATATAGACCCCTCAGTAGTAGAACCACCCCTTCCCCCTAATGCAGACCCCTTAGTAGTAGAACTACCCCTTCCTCTAATGCAGACGCCTCAGTAGTAGAACCTTCCCTCCCCCCTAGTACAGACCCCTCAGTAGTCAAACCACCCCATTCACCCTAGTACAGACCCCTTAGTAGTAGAACCACCCCTTCCCTCAGTAGTAGAACCACCCCTTCTCCCTAGTACAGACCCCTCAGTAGTAGAACCACCCCTTCCCCTAGTACAGACTTCTTAGTAGTAGAACCACCCCATTCACCCTAGTACAGACCCCTTAGTAGTAGAACCACCCCTTCCCTCGGTAGTAGAACCACCCCTTCCCCCTAGTACAGACCCCTCAGTAGTAGAATCACCCCTTCCCCCAGTACAGACCCCTTAGTAGTAGAACCATCCCTTCCCTCAGTAGTAGGACCACCCCTTCCCCAAGTACAGACTCCTCAGTACAGACAGCCCCCCTCCTCTCTAATACCATGTTAGTACAGACATTGCCCAGGCAAAAAACCCTATCCCTCCTCACTAATCACACCAGATGACCGAATGAGAGGAAGTCCTACTCTCGGCTCTGTCATATGAGTGCAGAAGGACAAGGAATTCGAAGCAGAGGCTACAGACTGACACAGGCCACCTGACATTTTTTTGTGTGTGTGTGTGTTTCAAAACCCTGCAAGACAATAAAAAGGAATGGCAGGTGGTCACAGCACCTCCAATAAGTTACAAAATAAAACTTAATTGCGCTAGCAGTGATAAAGGTTCTGAAGGTTTACTTTGCACGGGCGTTCTGCCTTTGTTTATGCCGGCTTTTTATGAATATTTTACGAGATTTTTTAAATGTTCACTTGTGGTTTATCCAATAAAACCCCAACGATATTACACCATAGGAGCTTCTTCTTTTTTCCTTATGTCTTTTTTGTCCATGGGCCTCTCCATTCTTGGGTCCCCCCTCTGATGCTGGAGCAGTTGGACTATCCTGACCATCCTGAAGTCTGCGGTGTATGCTGTCAAGACCTGGTTACCAACATTTGGTCCCTGCAGAGGGCGAAATCTGCAAGCTCGTAAGACCTTGCCACAGAGGAGGTCCAACAATAGGGGTAAGCGCACACCTATTACTCTCTCTCTGCAATCAATGCACGTCCGATAGAAAATTACTTCGATCTATCAGTCCTTATGGCTTGGTGACTAGACAAATCAAACGGACTTTTATTTTTATTGGAATTATTCTTCTATGGACAGATTATAGGTGGTGTTGATGCCTGATTATCGATTTTTAGCACATAACTATTTTTTGTTATAAGGTTTATGCACTTATTGTTACTTTTTAATTGGGATTTACATGCATATATCGTGTTTCCTAAACACTTTTCAATTATATTATCACTGCTAGCGCAATTAAGTTTTATTTTGTATGTCTATCACTTCATGGATATTTGAAGTTTTTTTTTGCTGCTGCAATCTTTGTGAATACACATTATACATTATTTTCACGTATTGCTCACTAGCGCAGGTTGACCCCACCAGTTTTTACCTCCAATAAGTTAGCACATGGTGCGGTCTTCACCCCTCCTTAGTACGCCACTGGCCTGAAGAGAACCTGTGCTATACCCATACAGGCAAAGTACCAAGTTCACCCCCCCTTGGCTTTTCTCCCTTTAAATCTGCTACATTCACCTGACAAAGCCAACTGTATTACCCTATACATTCAAATATAGGAAAGCCTGTGATGCCCAAGATACAACACTGGGTGCCCGCATGGAAAGTCGCGAGATCTCAGAGCTGTGATATTGGGTAACAAGTCCTTAGCACTGTACAACCAGTTCAACTGAGGGCTTAAAATATAACTCAATTTTTGTTGAGGAAAAACATTCCCCTTTAGTGATCAATGAACATTGCAAGGATTGTAACATATTTGGTTGAAGCCTATTGCATTAGGGTGTGCACCCCAAAGCTCAAACACACATGCATTTGTGTGTCTACATATATATGACCCGGGCACATTGATTTCCCGGTCGGTACAGTGAAAGAGAAGTGCATAAGCTCTTCTCTTATGGGAGAGCCAATAAGAGAGAGATCTTTCCCATCTCCCTGCCTGCACTGTGAGTGATAATTCTAATGTGCACAAGGTAAATAGGGTGTGCCCAGGCACATCCGGCACACACTGTGCACATGCCTTTGGTTGCAGCTTTTGAAGAAATAACTGTTACGCCATGTCCTTTCCAGACTGATTTCTAATCGGTAGGATCTCAGTGTCCTAATGATTAAAGCCTCAGTGCCCTCATCTATTTAGTAGACAAGCCTTAGGCCCCTTTCACATTGTTGTTTTTTCTGCCTGTCTGTTTTGCAGGTGGATCCGATTGGAGCCTCCATTCTGCTCTATGGAGCGGTAGGTGTAAACAGACATGTGTCCGTTTACACCCACCCACATCCAATCCAATCCGCCAAAAAGAGATGAATGGGGATCCCCCGTTTCTCTTCTTTCCAGCAAATCGGATGGCAGTCGGGTGTAAACGGACAGGCGGTCCATTTAAATCAGCCCATAGAGGAGAGCAGTTTTTGTCCGTGTCTGAAAAACGCAGCCGCAACCCGCCCCGTGCGAAGGGGCCTTACGGAGTATCTCATTAAATATGAAATTCCTATTGCAGGGGATGGCACATTTTACTTGTATTTTAGTGCAGACTTCTGAACAAAAACAGTGAACCAATCACCGAGGTAGGAAAAGACTTAAAATCGATAGTAAAGCCTTTTTTCTTTTTTTTAAATAACAAACAACATGTTATACTTACCTGCTCTGTATAATAGTTTTGCACAGAGCAGCCCAGATCCTCGACTTCTGGGGTCCCACGCTGGCGCTCCTGGCCCCTCCCTCCTGCCGGGGGCCCCCACAGCAAGCAGCTTGCCTATTCACACATGGAGCCATGACTTGGTCCTGCCCCATCTTTCTCTTAATTGGCTCACTGGCTGTGATTGACAGCAGTGGGAGCCAATGGCACCTGATGTAAGGGGGGACTTTGATGGGGACACCTGATGTAAGGGGGGACTCTGATGGGGACACCTGGTGTAAGGGGCACTCTGATGGGGATGCCAGATGTAAGGTCATTTTATTTTATTTTACTTTAAATATGGATTTGATTGGCCTCCTTTTATGTTATATTAGAGAGCAATTCAGACCTCAGGTGCAAGAAAACACACAAATCCATGTTTTGTTCTGAGAGGAATGACAGATCGTTTGTTCCTATTAGCTAGGAACCACGATCCATCACTTCCTCTAGTCAGTCCCCTCCCCCTTCAGTTAGAATCACCTTCCAGGGAACACAGTTAACCCCTTGATCGCCCCCTAGTGATTAACCCCTTCACTGCCAGTGACATTTTTACAGTAATCAATGCATTTTTATAGCACTGATTAATGTATTAGTATTAATGTCAATGGTCCCAAAAATGTGTCAAAATTGTCCGATGTGTCCGCCATAATGCCGCAGTCATGATAAAAATTGCAGATCGCCGCCATTACTAGTAAGAAAAAAAAAATAATAAAAATGCTATAAATCTATCCCCTATTTTGTAGACACTATAACTTTTGCGCAAACCAATCAATATACGCTTATTGTGATTTTTTTTTACCAAAAATATGTAGAAGAATACAGATTGGCCTAAACTGAGAAATAAATTTGCTTTTTAAAAAAAAATGGGGATATTTATTATAGCAAAAAGTACAAAATATTGTGTTTTTTTCAAAATTGTCGCTCTTTTTTTGTTTATAGCGCAAAAAATAAAAACCACAGAGGCGATCAAATACCACCAAAAGAAAGCTCTATTTGTAGGAAAAAAAGGACACCAATTTTGTGTGGGTGCAACGTTGCATGACCGCGCAATTGTCAGTTAAAACGACGCAGTGCCGAATCGCAAAAAGTGCTCTGGTCAGGAAGGGTGTAAATCCTTCCGGGGCTGAAGTGGTTAACAAAATACCATGTGTTTTGGTGCAGAACAATTTTTAAAAAAGATTTTACAGGTTTTACACCTATTTGTATACTACAAAAAACTGTTAAACAACAGGGGGAATAAGTATCGGTAGAAAAAGGATAGATTGCTATCCGGTGCTGGAGCGATACTGGAGAATGATATCTCTCATTGTACCCAACATCCTGTGACTTTCGTCACAATGTTTTCACAGGAATTTACTTTGGTGAAAAGGATCGTCTCTAATTATCTACCAGTCCTACTTGCAGATCCTGGTTTGGCTCCCGTCCTGTCTACAGGATCTAAATTCTACAGCCGACGCTCCCAAACTCTGGGTAACATCTTGTCCCCTAGCCTATTTTCATCCACCACTCGAATTAGGATATGGTTACATGTCCAGGGCTCATATATATATATATATATATATATATATATATATATATATATATATATATATATATGTGGATTAAACACTTGCCGTATTTGGGTCAGGCATAGTAAGGAACATAAGAGTGTAGAATCCTGTACTGCAGGCAAAAAGTTTGACATTCGAAACAACATTAATTACAGCACCACAAATGTAGTTTACCTTATTGAATGCACGACATGTAAACTGCTATATGTAGGTAGCACTACTCGCCCATTACGGGTTAAAATTAGTGAGCACTTTTTTTTTGAACATTTCAAACATATTCACAATGGCAATGTTCTTTTCAATTTAGTGGCTTGGAGGGGGTTAAAGGTTCCCGAAGGGAGGTGATGTCCACCGTAAACTGCTTGAACGAGAGGTGTGGTGGATTTTCAAACTGGAATTCCTACTGGTATGAGCTATAGGTATGACGTAGACCTTTTTTTTTAAAATAAGTAATACAATGCTTGCTTTATAATTGGCAAAAAATTTATGGCCTACACATAATACATTATGGTTCCTGCCTGTCGGACTATACTAGTATGCTAGCAGCTTATGATATTTCATGCATAGTCATTCAAGATATTAATCTGCTGAACTTCAATTATGTAAATATGCAATAACTATCCACATGTATCAGTTTACCATATGGTTATGTATGGATAGCGAAATATCTCAAGCCAGTACTACTGTATATTGTTCTCTTTTCTCCCCCCCCCCCCCCCTTTTCCCTCCTATTTTCCCTTTCTTTTTTGCCCTTTTTTTTTTCCTTGTCCCCTACTATTCCTTTTTCCCTTTGTCCGGTTTTTCCATTTTGTTAATTTATTTATTTTTTCTTCTCTTTGTCTCCTATTCTTCCCTTTTCCCTTCTTCCGTTTTTCCTTTTTCCTATTTCACTTGTGTCACGAGTATTTTCACATCTAGTGTTTCATTACTTTTTTGTCTGCTTATGTGCATAGGTCATTAACCAATAGCATGTCCTGCTCCTGAGGTTTCTTCATAGTGGTATACTCCCCCACCAACTCAACAACTCTTCAATTTGCTTGATTAGCCTGATGCTGGTTGGCTGGGTGGAGATCTCCATATATTATATATAGAATGTCATTTTTATGCAGTGACCAAGGCTCTCCAGCCGAAACATGTCTGCTTTTTTGTTTTCCTACATGTGCCAATAAATTATTCTTATGGATTGGAGTTGCCGGCTATTTTTCTACTTTGTCTACCTATTTGGGTGTTGTCTGGAGGACACCGCAGCCTGAGCACCCACCTGTGGACTCCGCCCTGCCTGTTGGTATTCCCCTGTTTAGAGCGCTGATCCTTTCTGTTTGTAAGCCTGTTACAATAGTTACATTATTTACATGAGATAAAATAAAATAAAATGTACCCACAGGGCTTAAACCTTTCCCTGTACTTCAAAGCAAGAAAATAAATTGTTCAAGCTTCACTTTAACCATAAAAATCATATCTAAACTTCTTATCTTAAGCACAATGCTCCTTCCTACCTGAATCTGTGTAGCGTCCTGGGTACACCGGGAATCCTCGTCGTCCACTTCGACCTGGTAATCCAGGGAGCGCAATTCTTACTGTTTAAATATAGTATACAATTTAGCACAATATGAAAGTGAGATGACCCTGGGCATCGTTTTTTTAATGCCCAGACTCACCAGCCTGTAGTTGGGGTGCAGCATAGTGCAAAGGCAATAACTCATACTGGCAGGTGCAAGAAAAACTTGCATTTAAGTAATGCAGTAACAGTTCACAACAAACCCGGTGGGAAGGCCACCCAGCCGGTAACACTCATAGGTCCAGTAGCGTGACAGGAATGACAGAGGAGCAGAATGTGGCCTGGCCGTCCAGCACCCAATCGGAAACTTGTCCAGAGAAGTGGAGTCTCTACCTTTCCCTTATGCTAATACTGTCTATCTAACAGGCGAGGTACCTGTGTGAGCCAAACCTTTTATGCAAGCCATAAATAGGCTCTGTCTGACTCAAGATGGCTGCTTGAGTCATATGGGGTAGCAGCATCCAGTAGGACAGCTCCCCCAGTGACCCAGATATGGCACGCAGCCACATTTATGCTGGCATGAGGGAAATACCTGGGACACTCACCTCCCACATAACAGCAAAGCCGGCCGGCAGTTGTGGCTGGTTACAGAGAAAGGGCGGAATCATCTCATTGGAGGTCTGGATATAGGGGGTGGTGCACCGTGCCCCCCCCCCCCCTTCCCATAGATGCTGTGCCTTGTTCAGTAAGCTCTTCCATCCTCTGGCTGCTCTCAGGCTTGACACAGGAAATGCAGCTGAGTGGCTGTTGAACACACTGCACACAGGTCATCTGTTTTTTTTTTCCAGCCACAACCTCAATCAGCACAGCGTGTAGCTGGCAGTTGCAGTTCTTCCCTGTGAAATCCTCAGCCTGCAGCAAATCTTATCTTAGCCATGTGCAGTGTTGGGAGTAGCAGCTCTGCTGAGTGCCCTGTCAATAGTGACCCCATCCACTGTCATGCTGATGCTCATTCTATGCCTTGCTGACACTCATCCTCTCCCCTGCTGACACCTGTCCGTCAGCCTGCTGATGCCCATCCTTCACCCTGCTGATGCCCATCCTTCACCCTGTTGATGCCTGTCCTATGCCCTGCTGATGCCCATCCTCTCCCCTGCTGAAGCTCATCCTCTCCACTGCTGACACCCGTCCTCTCCCCTGCTGACACCCGTCCTCTCCCCTGCTGACACCCGTCCTTTCCCCTGCTGACACCCGTCCTCTCCCCTGCTGACACCCATTTTATGTCTTAACCTGTCTTACAGTATGCCCTGCTGACTCCAGTCCTCTCCCTTGCTGACCCCAGCCCTCTTCCCTGCTGACCTCTAAACAATGTGATGCTGACCCTATTTTCTGATTTTTGTTCAATGCCCTGCTGACCCCATTCTCTGTCCTTCTGACCTGTGTCTTTCACCCTGCTACCCCCTGTCCTCTGCTCTGCTGACCCCTGTTCACTGCCCTGCTGACCTCCTATCCTCTGCCCAGCTAATCTCCCATCCTCTGTCCTGCTGACCTCCCATCCTGTGCCCCTGGCATTAGACAGGCTAGATCCGGTCCTGGTGTTGAGGCAGACACTTCAAGCTGCCTGCTCTCATTTTGAACTGGTAATTAACCAGCTATTGGAAACTACTAATTCAGAGTTGCATGTATTGGGACTGATCTGAGGTGTGAAGGTGTAGGAATTGGGGTAATCTGACGTGTTATAATACAGGAACTGGGACTGATATGGGGTGTGATGGTGCAGAATTTGGGACTGATCTGAGGTGTGAAGGTGCAAGAATTGGGGCTGATCTGAGGTGTGAAGGTGCAGAAAGTGGAGCTGATCTGAGGTGTGATTATGCAGGAATTGGGGTGATCTGAGTTGTGAAAGTTCAGGAATTTGGGCTGATCTAAGATGTTAAGGTGCAACAACTGGCATGATGTGAGGTGTGATTGTGCAGGAATTGGGGTGTTCTGAAGTCTATAGCACAGGAATTGGGTGGGTTTGAGGAGTGCAAGAGTTGGGGCTGATCTGAGCTCGGATGGTGAAGGAATTTGGACTTATCTGAGGTGGGAAGGTACAGGATTTGGGGTGATCTAAGGTGGAAAGGTGCAGGATTTGGGGCTGATGTGACATGTGAATGTGCAGGAATTGGGGTGTTCTGACGTCTGCTGGTGCAGGATTTGGGACTGATCTACAGTGCCTTGAAAAAGTATCCATACCCATTGAAAATTTCCACATTTTGTCATGTTATAACCAAAAACATAAATGGTCTATAACATAAAATCCCAATAAAATACATTTACATTTTTGGTTGTAGCGTGACAAAATGTGGAAAATGTCAAGGGGTATGAATACTTTTTCAATGCACTGTAATGTGTGAAGGTGTAGGAATTGTGGCTGGTGTGAGATATAAAGGTGTAGGAATTGTGGCTGGTGTGAGATACAAAGGTGCAGGAATTGGGGTGACCTGGGGTGTGATGATGCAGGAATTGGGAAATCTGAGGTGTGATGGTGCAGAAAGTGGGGTGATCTGAGGTGTGAAGGTGCAAGAATTGGGGCTGTTCTGAGGTCTATAGTGCAGGAATTGGGCTGACTTGAGATGTGAAGGTGCAGGAATTGGGGTGATGGGAGGTGTTATGGTGCAAAAATTGGGGTATTTTGAGGTGTGATGGTGCAGAGATTGAGGTCATCTGAGGTGTGAAGGTTCAGGAGTTTGGGCTGATCTGAGGTTTGAAGGTGCAGGAATTGGGTTGATCTGAGATGTGAATGTGCAGGAATTGGGGTGATCTGATGTGTGAAGGTTAAGGAATTGCGGCTGATCTGAGGCATGAATGTGTAGGCATTTTGGCTGATCTGAGGTGTTAAGGTGCAGGATTAGTGGCTGGTTTGAGATGTGAAGGTGCAGGAATTGGGGCGATGTGAGGTGTGATGTTGCAGGAATTGGGGTAATCTGAGGTGTGTTGGTGCAGAGATTGAGGTGATCTGAGATGTAAAGGTTTAGGGGGTTGAGTTGATCTGAGGGTTTGAAAGTGTAAGGATTAGAGCTGATGTGGAGTGAAGGTGTGAAGGTGCAGGAATCGGGTTTATCTGGGATGTGAATGTGCAGGAATTGAGTTGATCTGAGGTGTGATGTGCAGGAATTGGGGTGATCTGATGTGTGAAGGTTAAGGAGTTGGGGCTGATCTGAAGTTTGATGGAATTTGGACTGATCTGGGGTGCGAAGGTGCAGGAATTGTGGCTGGTCTGATATGTGAAGGTGCAGGAACTGCTGTGATCTGAGGTGTGATGTGCAGGAATTGGGTTGATCTGAGCTGTGAAGGTGCAGGAATTGAGCTGATGTGCAGAAATTGGGGTGATCTGATGTGTGAAGGTTAAGGAGTTGGGGCTGATCTGAGGGTAAAGGGGGTTATCTGAGGTGTGAAGGTTCAGAAATTGTGGCTGATCTGAGGTGTGAAGGTGCAGGAACTGGGGCCAATCTGAGGAGTGATGGTGCGGGAATTGGGGCTGATCTGAGATGTGAAGGTGCAGCAAGTGGGGTGATGTGATGTGTGATGGTGCGGGAATTGGGGTGTTCTGAGGTCTATAGCAGGAATTGGGCTGATTTGAGGTGTGAAGGTACAGGAGTTGGGACTGATCTGGGGTCTGATGGTGAAGGAATTTTGACTGATCTGAGGTGGGAAGCTGCAGGATTTGGGGTGATATGAGGTGTCAAGGTGCAGGAATTGGGGCTGATGTGAGGTATGAAGGTGTAGGAATTTTGGCTGATCTGAAGTGAATGTGCAGAAATTGGGATATTTTGAGGTCTGATGGTGCAGGATATGGGGCTGATCTGAGGTGTGAAGGTTCAGGAGTTGGGGCTGATCTAAGGTATGAAGGTGTAGGAATTTTGGCTGATCTGAAGTGTGATGGTGCAGGAATTGTGGCTGGTGTGAGATGTATAGGTGCAGAAATTAGGGTGATATGAGGTGTGATGGTCTAGGAATTGGGGTGACCTGAGGTGTAAAGGTGCAGGAAGTGGGGGCTGATCTGAGGTTTGAAGGTGGAAGAATTGGGGCTGATCTGAGGTGTGAAGGTACAGGAATTGGGGTGATCTAATGTGTAAGGGTTAAGGAGTTGGGGTTAGTCTGAGGTCTGATGATGAAGGAATTTGTACTGATCTGAGGTGTGAAGGTGCAGGAATTGTGGCTGGTCTGAGATGTGAAGGTGCAGGAGTTGGGGTAATGTGAGGTGTGATGATGCAGGAATTTAGGTGATGTGAGATGTGAATGCGCAGAAATTGAGGTGATCTGAGGTGTGAAGGTGCAGGAATGAGGTTGATGTGAGGTGTGAAGGTTCAGGAGTTGGGGCTGATATGAGGTGTGAAGGTGTAGGACTTGGGGTTATGTGAGGTATGAAGGGTCAGAAGTTGGGGTTGATCCGAGGCCTGTTGGTAAAGGAACATTTGCGGCTGTTTTCTTATTTTTTTGGGGGGTGGGGGCAAATAACGCCCCCCGGCATCAGGCAGAAGGTATGGAGCGGCTGGCTTTCGGCAGAGGGCATGGAGCAGGCGTCAGCGAGCATCCGGCAGCAGTTTCTGTGTCCCTTTCCTCCATCACGGGCTGTGTGTCTCCTCCCCTCCCCCTAGGCATCCAATAGGATCACCTATTCTTTCAGCCAATCAGGTGACAGGTCTTAGACCCACTTCCTGAATGGCCAGGAGGAGGATCAGTGTTAGAATAGCTAATATCAATTCGCTATTCTAACACAACTGGGTGGGCTGTGAGCGCATTCTCTTTGCCCCGAGTCCACACTATTTTGAAGCCTGTTAGAGGCTTTGGCTCTAATCAGTGTTTCAAAAAAAATCCCCGCCATTGTAATTCATGTGCCCGGCGTCATGAAATGGGCCGGATGCATGGATGGGGGGGCGGCGGAATGGACAGGGGGGGGCGGCGCCCAGTGCCCTTAATGGATGGGCCGCCCCTATGAAGGAATTTGGACTGATCTGCGGCGTGAAGGTGCAGGAATTGGAGCTGATCTGAGGTGTGAAGGTGCAGGAATTAGAGCTGATCTGTGGTGTGAAGGTACAGGAATTGGGCTGATTTTAAGTGTGAAGGCGCAAAGCTCAGTGTTTACTTCTTAGTGTCATCCGAGTCCTTTACAGCATTTAGTTTATAAAAATTCTTTTATGTAGGAAGTTGACTTTTTTTTGTAGCTGGCACTCTTAAGTTCTTTGAAAATATTTTTTGCCACACCTATGATCAAAAGGTTGACTACCCCTGCCATAGAGGATCCTTGTTTCTCCTGACTTCCTCTTCAACAATAATGTTGTGGTGAGCACCACCTGCTGTGGAGAAAATAGGCTGCACCTACCTACAAACCCCCCATTATCCCCCACTCCCCTTTGAAGCTCTCCATGAATTAAAAAAAAAAAATCTGTCCAAGTACAATCACATCACTGATCCTCTTTACCATTTTATGTAAAGAGTATATAATATATAAATATAAAACCATGGTGATGTAAAAAAATATATTGACCCCCAAACTATTCAAGAGTCCCTTTAGGATATATGCATTTATACCTCGTTCTTCCTTCTCTCCATCTTTTCCAGCAGCTCCACACCCAATAGTGGAACAGCGGCTTTTTTCTGCATCATGAGCGTGCCCAGCATCAATCAACACTTCCGCTTCCGTGTCTATCCTCATGCTTGGCATCCCTAAAACCATGTGGAGAAAAAGTAGACCGAAAACCTGGAGCCCTTTCATTTTCCAAATACAGCTGATCTACAAAGGAGGAAAAAAATCACTCTTATTAAATTTATACAAATACACCCACCTCGTTATCAAACAAACTTTCCCTTGCTGTTCCCGTAAAATTACTGTTATGAGCATTTATTAGCAAGTATGTGTTCTACAGTAAGTCATTGTCCAGTTGGGGAATTTTCATTTCCCATCCTTGAGACAGACCAAGAAATGTCCCCATGTGATGGGAAATCCCCTCTTAGCTGTTGGCAAAACAGGTGTTTCCATTGGAAGTAGGGATGAGCCGAACACCCTCCAGTTCGGTTTGCATCCAGAACATGCAAATGGACCGAAAGTTCGCTCGAACATTCAAACACCGTTAAAGTCTATGGGACTCGAACGTGAGAAAATCAAAAATGTGAATTTTAAAGGCTAATATGCAAGTTATTGTCCTAAAAAGGGTTTGGGGACCCAGGTCCTGCCCCAGGGGACATGTATCAATGCAAAAGAAAGTTTTAACAACGGCCGTTTTTTCGGGAGCAGTGATTTTAATGATGCTTAAAGTGAAAAAATAAAAGTGAAATATTCCTTTAAATATCGTGCCTGGGGGGTGTCTATAGTATGCCTGTAAAGTGGCAGGTGTTTCCCGTGTTTAGAACAGTCCCTGCACAAAATGACATATCTAAAGGAATAAAAGTCATTTAAAACTGCTTGCGGCTATAATGTAATGTCGGGTCCCAGCAATATGGATGAAAATTATTGAGAAAAACGGCATCGGTAACCCCCCTGCCCATTACCAGGCCCTTTGGGTCTTGTATGGATATTAAGGGGAACCCCGCACCCAAATTAAAAAAAGAAAAGGTGTGGGGCCCCCAGGCCCTATATACTCTGAACAGCAGTATACAGGTGATCCAAACAAGACAGGGACTGTAGGTTTGTTCTTAAGTTGAATCTGTTTGTAATTTGGAACAGGTGCATTTTTAAGTGTAGCTCCAGCCAAAAAATCTATTTTTAAGCTTTTTGGAAAACATAGAGAAGGGTTATCATCACCCCTGTAACATTTGTTTTGCTGTCTGTGCCCCTGTTCAGAAGATTTCACCTCACTTTCTGTCCCAATGACAATTGGATTTTGAAAATTTGGTGTTTTTAGGGAAAGAAGGATTGGTGATAATAAAGCATAAGTGGAGACACCTTTTTCCCATATTAACTCTAATGTCGCATACACACGGTCGGACTTTCCGGCAGAAAAAGTCAGATTGAATCATTTCATCAGACATTCCAATTGTGTGTATGCCTCATCGGACTTTTCCTTTCTAAAATTCTGAAGGACCTAGAAATAGAACATGTTTTAAATCTTTCCGCCAAAACCAGTTCCTATCGGGAAAACCACTCGTCTGTATGCTTTTTCGTCTTTATAATGCTAGAAGAATGAAGTTGTTTTGTTGCTCATATTCACACAGAGTTCTCACAAACTGATTTCTGGATTATTTCTCCTGATCTCCTGAATAATATTGCATTTTTTTAAATTCCGATCTCCAGAATAATGTTTATAATTTTTTTTAATAGTCATCTTTTATTATTTTTTTTTATTTCATCAAGATCTTTTTTTAGGATTATTTTAAAAGTATTTTCTAGTGATCTCCATATTTTTATTCTTTTTGTGTGTCAAGTTACCACAATAACATTATTATTTTTTGTGTTTTTTGAACCTCAAGGAGGTTGATGTCCTTTGTTAATTAGACATTGTCTTTTAGAAATGTATTTGAATAAAAAATTCCCTGACAGAGGAGGTGTTGGCCCTTCTCCAATTCCACCAACGTGGTGGCTAGATAGCAGCCATAGGCCTCTTCAGCATCGGGGGGGGCTCCTGAGGACATCCGTTGCTTCCCTAATGAGGCCCAGTGCTGCTTCCTCTGTCACCGTCCCCTTCCTGGGCCTTTTTGTTGGAAGGCGGAGGGGAGGCACCTTTGGGTGAGGCTCCTACTGGGCCCAGCCTTAAAATTCCCTCCTAAACTTGCGGTGCGTGTTATACGCCGGCGCATGTTATACGCCGATAAATACGGTACTTGTCGTGTGTTCCTATTATGAGTATTAACTTGCATGCTGCTCCATGTGCTTTTCTTTACTGTTGTACAGTTTGAAATGGCTACTTTCATGCTCGTGGACACAGTAATCGTTCGTAGGAAACATCGTTAGTAGAAACATCATTATTAATAGGAAACCTCGTTTGAAAATAAAAACAATGTATTTAGTTGATACAGGGTTTTAACTACATTTTGCTAATTTGTCTTATTAAAAGAAGTTTAGGACATAGTTGTCTAGATGTCTTTGAAACTTGAATGAATTGCAAACTTGATTCAGTGTAAGGAGAGGACACTCAGCAGCTATGTACACATCTGGACTCAGGAGCACTAGTGTGGGACACCAGAGCACATTTTTTAGGGTAACCCACACAGGTGCTCCAGTGGATACTTGGGGTGTCTCCATCTGTGAAACCTGGCCAAAAAAGGTAAGTATTCCAGCTTGGTAAAAAAGGGAATTTTAATCATGTCTTCAACTTGGGTCTCTTCCCAAACAGACAATTGTACACCACTTCAAAGCAATGTTTCATATTCTTATTTCTGGACTCAAATATCTGTGTGCTAAGTATACCTTTTGTTTCATTCTCATAGGGGAGAAAAGACTCAGACAACCGGATCCCAGGGACCCCACCAGCCTGATTGGGAAGTAAGCCCGAGCCCCCCCGAGGATGTGGAGTAAGGAAAGGTGGAGTAGGTGGGGACATGGGCACCCCACCAGGTGAGTGTCTGACACCCCAGCTTCAGGTAATCTATGAATGTCTGCATGTTTCTAAATACATGTTTTTTCATCAATTTTAGGTGATGTTCTGGTTGTGGAAGGGGAAGCGGCGGAACCTTTTACTAGGGCCAGCGCCCAAACTCTCCTTAGCAAACTCCTGGCGTGGAATGGGGAGATAGACGCAATTCGCAATCGCCTTAACATCATGCAGGAGGAAATTAATAACATGATTGATATTTTGGGGAGAATATAATCCCTTTTCCCTAAAACATTTTCTTTTTAGATGACCATAATCTAGTATTAATCTTTTTACTTTTTAAAAGCCAAATTTTGAAGATGCACATGGTGGAGTGGATTTACTAAACTGCTGCACTCAGAATCTGGTGCAGCTGTTGCACAGTAACCAATCAGCTTGTAGGTTTTAGGCTGGGTTCACACTGGTCCGACAAACGCTCCGACATTGGGAGCTCATGTCGCATGACGTGTGAAATTCAATGTTTCCCTAAGGGAGCCATCCTAACTGGTCTGACACACGTCGTTCCGACTTTAGAAATGCTCCTTGTACTACTTTGGTCCGACTTTGATCCTACTTCAGCCCACTGACTATCACTGAAGTTGGATCAAAGTCGGATCGCCATCTCGCATGATCCGACTTTGCCATGTTACTTGTGCTCAGATGATCTTGCGGGGGAACTCTGCGCCAAATTTTAAATAAAAACCCGGCATGGGTTCCTGCTCAAAGAGCACACCAGGCCCTTGGGTCTGGTATGGACCTTAAGGGGAAACCCCTATGCCGAAAAAACGCCGTGGGGGTCCCCCCAAATCTATACCAGACCCTTATCCGAACACGCAGCCCGGCTGGTCAGGAATGGGGGTGGGGATGAGCGAGCGTCCCCCCTCCTGAACCATACCAGGCCTCATGCCCTCAACATGGGGGGGTGGGTGCTTTGGGGCAGGGGGTCTTCTTCCGACTTTGGGGGTCTCCTTCCGACTTCAGGGGTCTCTCCAGTTCTTCTCCTTGCTCTCCGGGTCTTCTGCTGGGCTCCTCCGCTATCTTCTGCTCTTTTGCCGCTCTTTTGCTAGCGGTGGCCCGGACTTCTGCCTTCTGCCTTCTTGTCCTCTTTTCTTCTTCCTATGTTGACACGATGCTCTCTCCAGCTGGAATGCTCTCTGAGCGCTCCGCAATCGACTTATATAGTCGGTGACCCCGCCCCCTTATGAGGTCACTGTCCCGGGACATGCTGGGACTGTTCCGTCATAAGGGGGCGTGGTCAACATCACCCGGTGACCACGCCCCCTAAAACGTCACAGTCCCAGCATGCCCAGGTACTGTGTTGGCATAAGGGAGCGGGGTCACTGCCTATATAAGTCACATCGGAGCGCTCAGAGCATTCCAGCTGGAGAGAGCGCCGTCTCAACATCGGAAGAAGAGAAGAGGGAAGAAGGCAGAAGGCAGAAGTCCGGGCCACCACTAGCAAAAGAGCGGCAGAAGATGGCGGAGGAGCCGACAGAAGATCAGGACACCGGAGAGACCCCCGAAGTTGGAAGAAGACCCCGAAGTCGGAAGAAGACCCCGGAGCTGCCTAATAAATTAATTTAAAAACCTGTGTACTGTGTTTTTTCATTGACACTTTTTTCCTAGGTGAATGGGTAGGGGTACAATGAACCCCATACTCATTTACAAAGGGTGGGGGACCGGGATCTGGGGGCCCTCTTATTAAAGGGGTCTCCCGTATTCCAATAAGCCCCCCGCCCGCAGACCCTGACAACCAAAGGCCAGGGTTGTCGGGAAGATGCCCTTGTCCTCATCAACATGGGGACAAGGTGCTTTGGGGAGGGGGGGCCCGCAGCACCCACCTACCCATGTTGAGGGCATGCGGCCTGGTACGGTTCAGGAGGGGGGGCGCTCGCTTGTCCCCACCCCCATTCCTGACCGGCCAGGCTGCATGCTCGGATAAGGGTCTGGTATGGATTTGGGGGGGACCCCCACGCTGCTTTTTCGGCGTAGGGGATTCCCTTAAGGTCCATACCAGACCCAAGGGCCTGGTATTGGCAGGGATCCAGGTCGGATCCCCGTTCATTGGAAGTCGGACACATGCCGGCTTCAAGTCGCAGGGCAAAGTCGGATCCAAAGTAGGACAGCTGTCATGTCGCACCAGTGTGAACCCAGCCTTATAGGGCGTACATACGGTCAGATTTTGTTCGGACATTCCGACAACAAAATCCTAGGATTTTGGCTCAAACTTATTTTGTCTACACACGGTCGCACAAAGTTGTCGGAATTTCCGATCGCCAACCACGCGGTCACGTACACCACGTACGACGAGACTAGAAAAGGCCGGTTCATAACCAAGCGCGGCACCCTTTGGGCTCCTTTTGCTAATCTTGTGTTAGTAAAAGTTTGGTGAGAGACGATTCGCGCTTTTTCAGACTCGTGGCTTTCAGATCGTTTTCTGCCGTTCAGTTTGTGCTTGTGGGTTTGTATCTGCTCTTCAGTGCGTGCAGTCAGTTCGTATTGGAGTCTTCTGTGCGATCTTGTCCGCTCGTTGCTGTTTTTCAGGTCGCTCTTCACAGGCTTTGCTGTTCTTCAGTGCGTTCTGTTACTTCGTTCTGAGCAGCTGACCGTTTTCTAGCCATGTTTCGTATGCGTACTCCTCGTAGAGTTAGTTCGTGCTGTGCGGGGGCTTGGTGTTGGGGTCCTGACCTTGACACAAGTCCAGTCCATGAACAGGGTGGGGAGGAGTTCATGGACCAAGAATTGGTTGCTTCAGCGTGACCAGTTCTCTCATATGCCTTTGCTCCGTGAGATCCGTGAGAATAATCCTGATGATTTCAGGAACTTTCTCAGGATGACGGACCCCGTGTTTCACCGTTTGTTGGCTTCGCTGACCCCCTATATCAGCAGGCAGGATACCTGCATGAGGCAAGCCATCACTCCAGAGCAGAGGTTGGTCGCTACCCTGCGGTATTTGGCGACAGGGAGAAGCCTGCAGGACTTGAAGTTCTCGACAGGCATCTCCCCCCAGGCTCTGGGGATCATTATCCCAGAGACCTGTTCTGCCATCATCCAGGTCCTGCAGGAGTATATGAAGGTAAGATTTTTATCCTTTTATATCACATTTTATTGTATTGAATGTTTGCTAATATATTGTATTTCTTTCCTCATTTCCTAATTACCATGATTGTAATATGCTGTGAATGTCCCCTTTGTTATCATGCATGCTGGATTTTTATGTAATTATTATTTTAAGTCCTTCATACATATTTGCCCTTCACTAACCTCCCCAGCATGGTGTCTCCTGCCCTATATTCACCTCATGTAGTCACTTAACAATGTATTTTATCAGCTCCATAGTAGTGCTTTACCCCAAACACCCCCTAAAATGTTTGGAAATGTTATTTTTGATTTAAATTCAGGCAGAGTGCCAGAGTTTTTTTTTGTGGTGTCCCCCAAAAAATTTTAGTAACCCTCCCTCCCCCAACTGCTAAGTCAGCTGATCCCAATTCTCTATCCTCAATCATCTATCTGCTGACTTTGCCAAACCCATACACACTATACCCACCTCTTTACTGGTCAGATTTATGGATGAATTACCCAAAGCATGTAGTGCAAGGGCCTGCCTGTATTCTTTCAAATGGTACTGTTTAAAGTTTGTGTATCCTATTATTATCTTGATAGGTAATAGCAGAATGTCCAAATGTCCTCAAATGTGTACAATGTGTATTTATATCTTTGTATTATGACACTTCTTACCTGTCCAGTGGTCTGCCAATAGTGTAACTAAGGAGGGTCTGTTCAAAGTAATACCCATTATTTAGGCATTCATCTCTCAATGAAGTGAAGAGGGTTACCTGTCCAAGATTTCCACACACCCCCTATAATGTTAGAAATGGCCCATGAGAGGGGGGAGGGGGAATATGATAGGTGTACCTTATACTTTGGCCTTGTTAAATTCCCCTTAGTAAATGCTATCTGGAGGTTGCCCCATAATGTTTGTGTATAATCTGCTTGCCATGTTTCTGAGTAAAAATAGTAATGTTTATTGTTTTTTCCTCAACAGTTTCCTTCCACGCCACAGGAATGGCAGACTGTGGCCTCCCACTTTGCCCAGCGGTGGGACTTTCCTAACTGCGGAGGGGCAATTGATGGGAAACACGTCCGCATCGTCCCACCACCCAACTCGGGGTCGTACTATTATAATTACAAGGGGTTTAATAGTATAGTGATGTTGGCGGTGGTGTCGGCTAATTACGAATTCTTGTATGTGGACGTGGGGAAGAATGGCCGGATGTCCGATGGTGGAGTCATCGGCAAGACGGAGTTTTACAGGCGTCTCCAGAATGGCAGCTTGGACTTGCCAGCTCCAGAGGACAATATGGAAGGACTCCCATTCGTGTTCATTGCTGATGAAGCGTTTGCGCTGGGGGACCACCTGATACGGCCATTCCCAATGAGGACCCTCACCCCGGAACAGAGGGTTTTTAATTACTGGCTGGCCAGAGCCCGAAGAGTGGTGGAGAACATATTTGGAATCCTGGCCAGCCGGTTCCGCCTATTTATGACACCCATCCATATGGCGGAGTATAAACTGAACCATATTATACTGGCGTGCTGTGTTCTCCATAACTTTTTAAGGAAACATTCGGCCAACTATGCTGGCTCAGTTGGGCCTGAGGCTGGAATCCTACATCAAACCACACTGACGGCGCTTGAAAGTGGCCGTCCTGGCTTGCCCTCCCTGAGTGCCCGTGATGTCCGGTTACGCTACCTGGAGTTCTTTGCGGGTAGGGGGGCTATCAATATGCCAGACAATCTGTGAAGCCTTTTTATAATAAAAAAAAAGAAATTCTTGGTGGACATTTACTGCTTGTGTTTATTTTAGCTGACCCTGACAGAAATGTTTTGAGTGCAGAAAATGTTGTGATTGTGTAACCTTATACAAAGCACTGTTGGCTGTTATTTCCTAAATGCAAAAACACATTTCACTACAAGTGCACTTGCAAATGCACTGAAACTGCACTTGTAGTGCCAAGGGGATTTGCCCTTAGTAAATAACCCCCATTTGCAATGAAAACAGCAATTACATCACCCCAAAAGTGTTGTAGCGTTGAGACAATAATCCACACATTCTTGATTAACAATCTTTTTAATACCTGCACAATCACATGTGCATTTACCAAAGGTTTTGAAAAAAAAAACAACATGTTTGTGGTATACCAATTTTTGTGGTGGCATTATCAAAACTCAAAATGTCCATTTTACATAAAACAGTGTCAATGTCAACATGTGCTAGCTGCCATCACGGGGGATCAAAGGATGTGTTTTGGGGGAGCAAGCCCTTCCTCTCAGCTACTTTATAATTGAGGAAGGGGTTTCACCCCCAAAACGCGTCCATTGATCTCCCATGATGGCAGATAGCACATGTTGACACACTGTGTGCATCCTCCAAATTTGGCTTTGGGAAAAATCACAAAAACATTTAGCACATTGTAGCACACAAAAGAAGAAAGTGATTTTGAGGGGCTTTAAACTCGCCCCAAAACATCAATGATTTTTTTATTTTTTGGAATAACATCATTGATGTTTTGCTTGATGATTTCCAATTGTAAATTACACCCCATGATATTCCCGATCAGGATCTGGGCACTTTCGAATGTGAAAGGATCTGGATCCACAACCTCACGATCACCTAAAAAGAGAGGAACCCCAAAATAAATTAGGTCTAAAAAAAATGCCGCCATCCATCTCTTATCTGAGCCTGTGGTCGCAGACACTCACCTGTTGTTGTGACTAGTTCCACCACGTCTTCTTCCTCCTGCTCAGCTTGTGTTGGGGGTATTTCCCCTTCTTCCAGAGTGGGGGGGGGCTCTGGTCTCCTCGGATGAGGGGTGTCTTCCGAGTCTTTTCTCCCCTATGTAAAGCAAAAATGGTATAATTAGCACACAGATATTTGATGGCAGAACTATAAAGATGAAACATTGCTTGGAAGTGGGGTACAATTGTCTATTTTAGCAGAGTTCCAAGATGTAGCTTTTTTAGTGTCCTTTGTCAAGCTGCAATACTTTACCTGTTTGGTACAAGCTTCACAGATGGAGACCCCCCTATAGTATACACTGGAGCACCTGTGTGGCCCCCTAATAAAAATGGTGTTCTTTTGTCCCACACTAGTGCTCCAGTGTCCAGATGTGAAAACAGCTGCTGAGTGTCCTCTCCTTACACAGAATCTAGTTTGCATTTCATTCTAGTAACAAAGCCATCTACACAACCCAATTCTTTGAAGACAAGTATAGGGCGTCAAAATGGTGGCCAAATGCATATGGCCTAAACAATGGTATTTTATAGTTAGAACGAAAAATGTTTGATCCGAACGAATAATGTGCCCATGAACATGAAAGTTGCCATTTTAAACTGTACAACAGTTCCTAAAAGCACATGGAGCAGCACGAATGTAATAAACACAAAAAGAATAGGAACACAGCACAACTACTTACTTTTTTTGCAGCACTCTCCAGATCTTTCTGTACTGCTCATGTTCTCGTAATTTGAGGTCCGACCACCGCTTCCTGAGCTGATCTTTCGATCGTCGTACCCCGAAATTCCGGTTCAGACTCCTGACCACTTTCGCCATGATCTTGGCCTTTCGGACATTGGGGTTGGGGTAAGGCCCATACTTTCCATCATAGTCGGACTTCTTCAGGATGTCGACCATCTCCAACATCTCCCCAAAGGACATATTTGAGTCCTTAAATCTCCTTCTGGATCGGGACGTTTCAGGCTCCGGCCTTTCCTCCTCCTCCTCCTCGTTGCTACAATTAGCACGCACCTGCTGTCTATCCGCCATGTGCTTTTCCCCCACTGCGCCAAACGAAAAGGGGCGGGGAATAGACTAGAAAGAACGTCAGGGGCGGGCGGAGTTATACGCATGCGCAGTGTGTATAAAGCGTAACACACGTGCGTATTACATACGATCTGTGAGCGGAGGAAGGAGCATCGGAGACGCCGATCATGATAACGAAGGTAAGATCTAAACTTGCGCCTATACTGCTTCGAAATGGAAGCCTATATTGTAACAAGATTAGGGGAGTTTGGCCTGACATTAGGGTTTGTCTTGTGTTGTGTCTTGCAGAGAAAATGAATGGGTTCAACGACCACAATTTCCTGCCCCTGTTCATAGACAAATACAGGGAGCTGCCCTGTCTGTGGCAAGTGAGACACCCCCACTATAATCACAAACAGAAGAGGCAGGCAGCGCTGGAGAAACTGCTGGAGTTGGTGAAGCCGGTGGTCCCCACAGCAACCATCCCTTATTTAAAAGCTAAAATTGGTGGCCTGAGGAGCACTTATCTTTGGGAGCGCAAGAAGGTCACAGATTCCCAGAGGTCCGGAGCTGCAGCAGATGACATTTATGTCCCCAGGCTGTGGTACTATGAGAGACTGCGATTTCTGTCAGACCACACTGAAGTCAGGGAATCACTCTCCACTCTTCCTTCCACGCTTCCTTCCACCCCAGCTGAGGCTTCCGATATCCAACCTGGGCCTTCCAGCCAGGAAAAAGTGGAGGAGCCCAGCTGGAGTCAGGTATAGCATTGTTCTACTGATTTCTGGTCAATAAATAAATGATGTTTACTAGATGTTAGTATTGATCACTAAGTGCTGATTGAAAGTGTTTTACATATCAATAGACAGTAGTGGGCACCCAAAATTGGGACAAGAATGAAAAATGCTGGGCTCAGAAGGATAGTCTGTTATATTTGTTAACATTCAATTTGCAACAGTCAGGAGGTGAAAATTGTGTGTGATTGATGAATAAAAAACTCAAACTATGTCCCTTTTTCATACACAGGAAGACCTCAGCCAGGAGGAGGTTGTGGAATGTGGCAGTCAAGAGGAGGCCTGGATTAGTGGCAGCCAGGAGGAGGCGGGGCTAAGTGTCAGCCAGGAGAAGCCTGGGACCAGTCGCAGCCTGACTGAGTCTCAGGTCCCTCCCCTCCGCCTGCCACATAAACGAGCCAGGAAGGCCACTCCGAGTCCCGTGCAGGATTCAGCATTCAGGCTGATCCAGGAGGCTTCTGCGTCCCTCAGAGCCTTACCAACTCCTGAAGAGGCCTTTGCCTGCATGGCTGCCACCAAATTGCAGGGCATGCAGGAGGGTCAACGCAGGCTCTGTGAGGACCTTCTGTACAAAGTCCTACGTAAGGTGGTGAGTGGGGAACTAACACCCAAGACGGATGTCATTGAGTTGGACCATCCTCCTCCTCCTCCTCCTCCTGCTGCCACAACTCCACCACCAGAGCCACCGCGTGTAAGGAAGCGTGGAAGGAAGACCAAAGAGTAATGGCCCTGGGTTCAGTCTGGTCTGACAGAAGCTGCAGTCTCTCGTATGACCACAGCCTGGGGACACAGATGTCATCTGCTGCTTTCCGGATCTCTGGGATTTCTGGACCAGACTGCCCTCCCTTAGATAAGGACTCCTCAGGCCACCAATTTTGCTTTGAAATAGTTGATGTCTGCCCTGGGGGTCCAAGGCTTCACCCACTTCTGCAGTTTCTCCAGCGTTGCCTTCCTCTTTGTTTAGTTGTGACCCCTTATTAAAATTTTTTAGGTAAATTCTACTCTCCTGTGTGTGTTTTCATCCAAAAAGGACAGTTTGTTGGTGACGATTCAGGTACATTTCTAAAGTACAATGTGAAATTAACAAGGGACAACAACACCAAACAAACTCCTACAGATTAAATAGAACAACATATCAATGGTGTTGTGGGAACTTGACACAAAAAACACACACAAACATTTTCGGGAGTACAAATCAAAATCTCCCAAAAAAAAAAAAAAAAATACAAACACAAAAAAAGAATCTACATTAAAGCCAAAAAATATATAAAAAACTATACAAAAATATGTTGTCAGATGTGAGAAATCAAAATATATTGAGGGAATCACGATAAATAGTAACGAAATAAGTTTGTGAGAAGTGTGTGTGAATATGAGCAGCAAAACTACTTAATTTTTGTCACATTATAAAGAAGAGATTGTGCTGTATTAAACCATTTTTAACATTGCAGCGTGACGAAAGTGCTGTATCCATTGTGAAAGCTAAGTTTACCAGAACGAGCTGTTCCGTCTTGGAATTTCTTCTGAGCATGCGTGGCACTTTGTGCGTCGGAACAGGCCACACACGGTCGGAATTGACGCGATCGGATTTTGTTGTCGGAAAATTTTATCTCCTGCTCTCCAACTTTGTGTGTCGGAAAATCTGATGGAAAATGTCCGATGGAGCCCACACACGGTCGGAATTTCTGACAACACGCTCCGATCGGACATTTTCCATCAGAAAATCCGACCGTGTGTACGGGACATTAGTGTTAAAGCTTAATTGAACAAGCTGAAGTTGGAAACTGATTGGTTACTATGCACAGCTGCACCAGATTCTGTGAGCACCAGTTTTAGTAAATCTCCCTCGGTGTGTCAACATGTGCTATCTGCCATCAAGGGATCTAAAAAAAAAAAAAAAATAGAAAAAATAAAAGGATTGTTAAAAATAAAAAAAAATGATAAAAAAAGAAATATATATTTTTAACTAAAACGTATAAACGCACATGTGAATGTGCACAGATTAAAAAGTTTGCTAATCAACAATGTGTGGTTTCTTCTTTCAATGCTCAATACCAGTTTTGTACGTAATTTTGTGTTACGGAGACAGCCAAAAAGAAAAGCAAGCAATAAATACATTTCTAGATTTTATCTGATCATTTTTTTTTATTAATAAAAATTAGACATTGTCTGGCATTGCAATGGCCCCCCTACCCGTTAAAAATAATTAACATATTTTTCCCTAACTTCACGGGCGCTTTGGGGGGCCAAGCCAGTACGCCCAGTATCCAGGCTCGTCAGAGGATTCTCTATAATAAGTCCGGCCTCAGGCCCAACTGAGGCAATATAATTTGGAGAATTTTTTCTTAAAAAATTGTGCAGGATGCAGCATAATAGGACGATATGATTGAGTTTGTAGTCCTCCATATGGATTGCTGTCAGAAACAGGCAAAACCGGCTGGCCATTATCCTGAAGGCATTCTCAACAACTCTTCTCGCTCTGGCCAGCCGGTAGTTAAAAACCCTCCTCTCTGGGGTGAGGGTCCTTTGGGGGAATGGCCTGATCAGGTGCTTGCCCAGACCGAATGCTTCATCTGCAATGAAGACAAAGGGGAGTCCTTCTACGTTATCCGCATCAGGTAGCAATCCCAGGCCACCACTCTGGAGACCCTGGTAGAACCCTGTCTGGGCGAAGACTCCTCCATCCGACATCCGGTCATTCTTCCCCATAACGGAATTCATATTGTGCCGACACCACCGCCATTAACACGATACTATGAAACCCCTTATAGTTAAAATAGTATGACCCCGAATGGGGTGGTGGCATGATGTGGACATGCATCCCATCTATAGCCCCTCCACAGTTGGGAAAGTCCCAACGGGTGGCAAAATGGGATGCCACAGTCTGCCATTCCTGTGGCGTTGAAGGAAACTGGGGAGTCAAACAAGAAAATAAAATATAAGTACTTTTGCCCATAACATTGCAAGCAGATTACACAAAAAACATTCTTGCCCAACATCAGTATAACATTTATTTTAAGTATTATTTAAAGACTAAAATATAAGGCCCACTTATCAGATTGCTCACCCCCTCTGATGGCCCATTGATAAAATTTAAGGGGGGGCTTATAAATTAATTTAAGGCCTGGGAGACTAGAGAGCGTGATGCTGACATGACGCGTCAATGCTGGGGGGGGGGGGCTTATGGCGGTGCCGGTGTGAGGGAGCAGAGACATCTCAGATGAACCAGAGGGAGCAGAGTGGGGTGAGAGCCCGTTGATGCACTGGCGGATGAGAGCCCCACACTAATAGCGGAGGGTGACGGTGTTGTATCCGGACCCAGCAGGGGGACAGCACCAGCATCTAGAGGCACAATACTGGCTATAGAGGCGGCGGATCTTCCTGCACCCCTGCTCGGACCAGACAGAGCCTATCCACACACAGCATTACCCCCCAGACCTCCCACGTCTTCCTCATTTGAGTGTTCCCAAATTGACTCTTGTCTGAAGAGAGGAAAGTGAACAGAGGGTCCTTACCCAGAGAGTGCGAGCAGCAAGTGGACCAGGACATCACTGGAGCTTTGCAACGGAGCTATACTGCACTATACAGCATTCTAAACGGCCGGCCCAGATTTACTTGGGAGAGTAAGGTTCTGAGAAGCCCTCTCCAGGTATGAATTTAACCCACTAATATCTAGAACCATTGCAGTTTTAAATACACTAGAGACTTGTTTCTTCATTAAATAAAGCATAACTAAGACATGCATGGTATATTGATACTAAGACATACGGATGGTATATTGATATAAGGTTATAGACCCCAGAAGATGGAGTGAAGCTTTGTCCTGCTTTCCTGCTCTTTTGTATCAGTGGTTCTTTGAGGAGGGCTCTATATTAACCTCTATATACCAATATATATTAACATACTGTTGGACCGATAAATCAAGTGGAGCACAGATAAGTCCTGCAACACACTGTGGACATTATACGGTGTTAACAGGGCCTGATTGAATATGCTGCACCCTGAATCTGCCCTATCCTTTTTTTTTTTTTTGGCATATGGAGCACATGTATCATATAATAACTCATGAATGTTGCTATAAAAAAGGTCAGGGAAAAGTTTGGGCTTTGAAAGATAAAATGGAGTCTTATTGCCAGCATGTTTGAAAGGCCAGAAAAGTGACTGTAATCATAGAATTGTTTTACACCATATAGTGCGGACCTTACAGCTTCCTCGTGGGACATTGCATTTTTCCTGAATGGTGTTCAGTTGGTGCCTTATGTTTGAGGTCTTGCTATCCAAATTACCTCGCATGATTAGACCATTACATCAAACATACTCAGTGAAGTGGATTTAAACAGTGGGCCATTTTACCATAAATGACCTGGGTTTAAAGATTCTAGTAATGCTCAGTAAGCTCCTACGGAACTGTTCCCCCTTTCCGGTCTGCTCCTCACAGTTGGGTCAAATGGGACGTGACTAGTGACTTTATAGGGGCGAAACTACTTGAACTCCCTACTCATCTCTTTTTGAAATCTTTGAAAATATAGAATAAGTGGAGGGAAAGAAAATAACAAAAAGGGAACATGAGAGGTCGATCACAAAAAGTAATAGAACCCAGGACCCCAAAAGAGAGCTTAAATACTAGCACAATCCAGAAATATCTTAAGGACGCTAGTTCAAAAAGTCCTGGACTGGAAAAAAAGCAAACAGGCATAAAAGAAAAAAAGAAAGAGCAGGAGAAACATAAAGTGCATCAAGGAGAAAAATTCAGGGAAGAGCTGGACGAAGAGAGAGAACTTGATCTCAGCAAAATGGAAGAACAAAGAAATATGGCACTAATTCCAACAAAATCTGAAAAGTTGGAAATGTTTACTAAACTAGATAACTCGATAAAAACGGAGATTTCGAATGTAAGGATAGATATGGGCCATTTATTGAGGAGAGTAGAAGAAGCAGAAGAAATAACAGGAAAACAGGCCAAAGAAATAACAGATTTAAAACACAAATGAGAAAAATGCAAAATGATCACCGAGACATACTATACAAGCTGGAAGAGCAAGAAAACCAAAGTTGTCCTCAAAATCCCAGGATTAGAGCTGAGAACAACAAGGAGAAGATCTGGTATCTAAAATGAAAAAAAAAATTTAACCCAATCTTGGATAGAAGGGTTGACGAGGACCTAAAGATAGACCGTGTGCACAGGTTTAGGAAACCCCCAAATCTGAGACAGGAAACACCCAGGGATATCATCATTAAATTCCACCTATATGAAGATAAAGCCAAGATATGGAACAAACTTGGAAGAGCCCCTTCAGTACAATTTGAGAGTACAGAACTACAAATATTTTCCGACCTATCAGCAGGAACTTTGGCGTGGAGACGGCAACTAAAACCCCTGCTGGAACAACTGAGGACGGCTAACATCAAATATAGCTGGGGGTTCCCAACATCTTTAATAGTTCAGAGAGAAGGAAGAACAATCAGATTGAGGTTCCTGGAAGATATCCATGACTTCTGCAAAAATATAGACATTCCTGTCCCAAATATCCCTAGATAGAAATTTAAAAGACCTTAACAGCGAGGGATGGACACTTTCAGTAATTACAAAAGGGTCACTACTAGATTTGGAACACAATTAATTGAAGCTCGGGTGTGGAGGGAGTTGGGGGGGTGGTCTAATACATATAGATAAGATGGGGTGTGGGGGCTACAGATTCTAGGGGGAATTTTGGGTCGCCCTTGCTTGTCCACTCCTGCCCCCCTTTGCTGAGGGGAGGGGCGGAGACACGGGCGGCCGTGATTGGAGTAGCACAATAGGAGAAAAAGTGCGTAGGATGAGATCAGCTTGGAACCTCATCTGCGGACTTAGGGCCGATCTACGGCCTTGGAGAAGGGGATGGGAATGGGAGGGATGGGAATGGGGGGGTTGGGGGGGTTGGTTGGAGATTAATCTTGCAGAGACAAATACAAAATATTTTTAGAAGGCAGGTTATGGTACTGGTACGAAATTCCTCATTAAATCAAATTAAATGACAGAAATTAATTTTCTGTCATATAATGTTAACGGCCTAAACTCCCCTGTCAAGAGGCATAAAATATTAAAAGAACTTCAGCAATATCGAGCAGATATGGTGTTTTTACAGTAGACCCATCTAGCTCTAGAGACAAACATTAAATTATATTTTACTGACCTCCCGACCTGGTTTTATAGTGATTCACCTACAAGGAGGGCCAAGGAGGTTGCAATAGGGTTTGTGAAGTGTGTACATTTTCTCTGACTGACAGAATGACAGACCCTGAGGGTCGATATCTTTTCCTGAAGGGCAATCAAGGTGACAAAATGCTCACTTTGGCAAATGTATACTGCCCTAATAAAAACCTGCTCAGATTTCTAAAACAAGTACTAGGTAGCAGGGGCATAACTAAAACCTTCAGGGCCCCGATGCAAGAAATCATGAAGGGCCCCCCTTCCCCCTGGACAGCGCTTTTCCTAGGGGGATGTCTGATAAGAGGAGAAGCCGCGAGAGCCGCCGAGGGACCCCAGAAGTCGGTGTTCGGGGCAACTCTGTGCAAAACTAACTGCACAATGAAGGTATGACATGTTTGTTATTTAAAAAAAAAAACCTTTACAATCACTTTAAGGGGTTAAAACAGGTGGTCAGGAGGCAACATATTGCCTCTTTACCGGCTGTCAAATGCCTCTGAAAAGTGATCTGAGCATGGATCGCTTTTCAGAGAAACAGCATTTTGTTGCTTGTACTTTGAACGAGCAAGAAAAAATAAATCAGTCCTGATTGTACACATATAGGGTGTCAGGATTAAACGTGCATACATAAAATGTGCATACATACATCTAAACAGTGGCGGCTGGTGCTCAAAATTTTTTGGGGGGCGTAAACATTTTTTGAAAAAAAATCATCAAATGCAGCCACTGTGCCATCAATTGCAGCCACTGTGCCACTTAAACGCTGCCACTGTGCCATCAATTGCAGCCACTGTGCCACTTAAATGCTGCCAGTGTGCCATCAAACACAGCCACTGTGCCAAACGCTGCCACTGTGCCCATCAAATGCTGCCACTGTGCCACTTAAATGCTGCCAGTGTGCCATCAAACGCAGCCACTGTGCCATCATTTGCAGCCACTGTGCCAAACGCTGCCACTATGCCCATCAAACGCAGCCACTGTGCCCAAACACTGCCAGTGTGCCCAAATGCTGCTAGTGTGCCCATTAAATGCTGCCACTGTGCCATAAACGCTGCCACTGTGCCCATTAAATGCTGCCAGTGTTCCATCAAACGCAGCCACTGTGCCATCAATTGCAGCCACTGTGCCCAAACGCTGCCACTGTGCCCATCAAATGCTGCCAGTGTGCCCTTGAATGCCCCCAGTGTGACCGGCACTTACCCTGTCTTGGTGGGGCAGCGGGTGACTGCGACGAGTGGGGTCCTCCATGCCTCTCCTGCTGTCCTCATCTCCCGTCCTCTCTTCCTGATAGGCATCCAATAGCGGCGCCTGTCGTTTCAGCCAATCAGGTGATGGGTAACAGATCCGAGCACCTGATTGGCGGAGAGGCAGTTTAGTGTTAGTAGAGCGAATAGTCATTCGCTTTTCTAACACAGCTGAGTGACCTGTGAGGTCACCTTTTTTGATGCCTATTAGAGCCTATGGCTCTAATCTGGTGCTTCAAAAACACCCCCCGCCGCTGTAATTCAGGTTCCCTGCGCCCAAAAAGGGGCTGGGCGCCTGAATAGGGGGTGGCAGCGGCGGCCATAGATAGATTTATGCAATGCATGAATCTATCTATTGGTGATAGAGGGGTGGCTGGAGAGAGGGGGCGGCGCCCGTGCGCCCTTAATGCACGGGCCGCCACTGCATCTAAACACACACACATACACATAGATAAACACACACATAATATACACACACATATACTGTATATAGGGATGAGCTTCGTGTTCGAGTCGAACCCATGTTCGACTCGAACATCGGCTGTTCGACCGTCCGTCGAATTGCGAACGATATGGGCCGTTCGCGCCAAATTCGTGTGGCGCGTCACGGCCCATAATTCACTGCGGCATCGCAGTGCATTGCTGGCTGATGATTGGCCAAGCATGCACTATGACCCGCATGCTTGGCCAATCACAGCGCCGTCAGTAGAGAGAGCTGTAATTGGCCAAAGCCAGGGTGGCTTTGGCCAATTATGGCTCAGGGGATTTAGTACACACCCCACACTATATAAGGCCGCCTGCACGGCGGCCCTGTGTAGTGTGTGTTCCGGTGTGCTGAGCGATAGAGAGAGAGAGAGACAGTGTCATTTGATTTCAGTTAGATAGATTAGGCAGAACAGTCAGTCAGTTAGCTGCACTTACAGTGTATTGTGTATATATATGCATCCCAGGTGTTGCATATATATATATACACTGTATTCAGTTTAGCTAGATCCGTTCCTGTTATCTTCTATCTAGACTATTTACATTCAGTGCAGTGTGTCCTGCTCACAGTGTTCAGCTAGATCCGTTCCTGCTATTTACATTCAGTACAGTGCTTCCTGCTCACAGTGTTCAGCTAGATCCGTTCCTGCTATTTACATTCAGTGCAGTGCGTGCTGCTCACAGTGTTCAGCTAGATCCGTTCCTGCTATTTACATTCAGTGCAGTGCGTCCTGCTCACAGTGTTCAGCTAGATCCGTTCCTGCTATTTACATTCAGTGCAGTGCGTCCTGCTCACAGTGTTCAGCTAGATCCGTTCCTGGTATTTACATTTAGTGCAGTGCGTCCTGCTCACAGTGTTCAGCTAGATCCGTTCCTGCTATTTACATTCAGTGCAGTGCGTCCTGCTCACAGTGTTCAGCTAGATCCGTTCCTGCTATTTACATTCAGTGCAGTGCGTGCTGCTCACAGTGTTCAGCTAGATCCGTTCCTGCTATTTACATTCAGTGCAGTGCGTCCTGCTCACAGTGTTCAGCTAGATCCGTTCCTGCTATTTACATTCAGTGCAGTGCGTCCTGCTCACAGTGTTTAGCTACATCCGTTCCTGCTGTTTACATTCAGTGCAGTGCGTCCTGCTCACAGTGTTCAGCTAGATCCGTTCCTGCTATTTACATTCAGTGCAGTGCGTCCTGCTCACAGTGTTCAGCTAGATCCGTTCCTGCTATTTACATTCAGTGCAGTGCGTCCTGCTCACAGTGTTCAGCTAGATCCGTTCCTGCTATATACATTTAGTGCAGTACGTCCTGCTCACAGTGTTCAGCTAGATCCGTTCCTGTTATCTTCCTACTGACAGGCAGGCTTGTCTGGTTACAGTATATAAAGCTACCTGAAGAAAATTACAGGTGTTCTTTTTGATCCTATTAGTACCACGGTCAGGCAGCTAGACTATTTACATTTAGTACAGTGTGTCCTGCTCACAGTGTTCAGCTAGATCCGTTCCTGTTATTTACATTCAGTGCAGTGCGTCCTGCTCACAGTGTTCAGCTAGATCCGTTCCTGCTATTTACATTCAGTGCAGTGCGTCCTGCTCACAGTGTTCAGCTAGATCCGTTGCTGCTATTTACATTCAGTGCAGTGCGTCCTGCTCACAGTGTTCAGCTAGATCCGTTCCTGCTATATACATTTAGTGCAGTACGTCCTGCTCACAGTGTTCAGCTAGATCCGTTCCTGTTATCTTCCTACTGACAGGCAGGCTTGTCTGGTTACAGTATATAAAGCTACCTGAAGAAAATTACAGGTGTTCTTTTTGATCCTATTAGTACCACGGTCAGGCAGCTAGACTATTTACATTTAGTACAGTGTGTCCTGCTCACAGTGTTCAGCTAGATCCGTTCCTGTTATTTACATTCAGTGCAGTGCGTCCTGCTCACAGTGTTCAGCTAGATCCGTTCCTGCTATTTACATTCAGTGCAGTGCGTCCTGCTCACAGTGTTCAGCTAGATCCGTTCCTGCTATTTACATTCAGTGCAGTGCGTCCTGCTCACAGTGTTCAGCTAGATCCGTTCCTGCTATTTACATTCAGTGCAGTGCGTGCTGCTCACAGTGTTCAGCTAGATCCGTTCCTGCTATTTACATTCAGTGCAGTGCGTCCTGCTCACAGTGTTCAGCTAGATCCGTTCCTGCTATTTACATTCAGTGCAGTGCGTCCTGCTCACAGTGTTTAGCTACATCCGTTCCTGCTGTTTACATTCAGTGCAGTGCGTCCTGCTCACAGTGTTCAGCTAGATCCGTTCCTGCTATTTACATTCAGTGCAGTGCGTCCTGCTCACAGTGTTCAGCTAGATCCGTTCCTGCTATATACATTTAGTGCAGTACGTCCTGCTCACAGTGTTCAGCTAGATCCGTTCCTGTTATCTTCCTACTGACAGGCAGGCTTGTCTGGTTACAGTATATAAAGCTACCTGAAGAAAATTACAGGTGTTCTATCCCAGCTTAGTGCAGCTACAGGCCATTAGTATGTCTGGAAGGCCAAGAAGGAGAGGCAGACAGTCACAAGCCAATAAGAGAGGGCAAGCAGGCTCTGTGTCTAGTGCTGGTCGTGGAGACGGTGCATCCTCATCAGCACGTGGCCATGGGACACGCTTGGCCTTTTTTTCGGCAGCTGGCCGTGTTGAGCCGCAACATGCGGAAGACTTGGTCGAGTGGATGACCAAGCCGTCCTCATCCTCCTCATCCTCTCTCACCCATGCCCAGGGTGCTTTGTCTGGCAAAGCAGCGGCCTCTTCCCTCAGCTCAATGTCATCAGTGACTCCTTCCCTAGCCCCACCATGTCCTCCTGAGGATTCCCTCGAACTGTTTGACCACAGTGTTGGGTACATGCTCCAGGAGGATGCCCAGCGTTTGGAAGGCTCTGATGATGATACTGAGCTCAATGAAGGCAGTAACATGAGCACGGACAGAGGGGGTGCCCAAGAAGGACAGCAATCTGGCAGTCATGCTCCCCCTGCTGCAGCATACTGCCAGGTTTGCTCCAGTGATGAGGAGGGAGGGGATGATGAGGTCACTGACTCAACGTGGGTGCCTGATAGGAGAGAGGAGGAGGAGGAGGAGGAGGAGGAGGAGGAGGTGGCACATCACCAACTAGGCAGGATGCCCTCCAGGGGCCAGCCTAAGGGCAGCACATTGACTGCATCACACCCCAAAGCTCCACATGTGCAGGGCGCTGCAGTCTCTGCGCGTTATTCAAAAAGTTCTTTGGTGTGGGCCTTTTTTGAGACGAGTGCATCAGATCGCACCGCTGCTATTTGCAATATATGTCTCAAGCGTATCTCGCGTGGCCAAAACATCTCCCGCTTGGGTACCACATGCTTGACCAGACATATGTTGACCTGCCATGCAGTTCGTTGGCAAGCGTATCTAAAAGACCCACACCAAAGAACAAAGACGATCTCTCCTTGCTCCTCATCAGCTGAGATTTCCAACCCCACTAGACCTTCAGTCCTCTCTGCGACCTGCAGTGAGAGGAATGAAGGTGTAGAATTAGGTGTGTCACAGCCAAGTACTTATGGGCAATCTGCTTTTGGTACACCGACGTCAGATTGTACCAGGCAAATTTCCCTGCCCCAGCTGCTGCACCGCCGAAAGAAGTTTGCTCCCAGCCATCCACATGCCCAGCGGTTGAATGCTAGCTTGGCAAAATTGCTAGCACTTCAACTGCTGCCTTTTCAGTTGGTAGACTCTGCCCCCTTCCGTGAGTTTGTGGAATGTGCGGTTCCTCAGTGGCAGGTACCCAAACGCCACTTTTTCTCACGGAAGGCGATTCCGGCTCTCTACCGGCATGTGGAAGGCAATGTCCATGCCTCGCTGGACAGGGCGGTCAGCGGTAAGGTGCATATTACCGCTGACTCATGGTCCAGCAGGCATGGACAGGGACGTTACTTAAGTTTCACGGCGCATTGGGTGACTCTGCTGGCAGCTGGGAAGGATGCAGGACAAGGTGCAGTAGTGTTGGAGGTTGTTCCGCCACCACGCCTCCAAAATGCTGATTGTGACACACCTCTCTCCTCCACCCCCTCCTCTTCTTCTTCCTCCATGGCCTCTTCCTCGGAACCAGCGGTGCTCCGTAGGCGTTCAAGGGGCTACGCAAGTACGCAGGCCAAAAGATGCCATGCGGTGCTTGAGCTGGTGTGCTTGGGGGACAGGAGCCACACTGGGGCAGAGGTTCTGTCAGCTCTGCAGGGGCAGGTTCAGAGGTGGTTGACGCCACGCCAACTTAAGGCAGGAATGGTGGTTTGCGACAATGGCACCAACCTCCTCTCTGCCCTCCGACAGGGACAACTGACCCATGTGCCCTGTTTGGCTCACGTCCTTAACTTGGTGGTGCAGCGGTTCTTGGGCAGGTACCCGGGCTTACAGGATGTCCTGAGGCAGGCCAGGAAAGTCTGTGTGCATTTCCGCCGGTCATATAATGCCAGTGCTCGGCTGACGGACCTCCAAAAGGAGTTTAACCTGCCCAAGAACCGCCTAATCTGTGACATGCCCACCAGGTGGAACTCGACGTTGGCCATGCTGCAGCGGCTGCACACGCAGCAGAGGGCCATCAATGAGTACCTGTGCGACTATGGCACCAGGACAGGGTCAGGGGACCTTGGTTTTTTTTCCCCACGCCAGTGGGCCATGATCAGGGATGCATGCACTGTCCTGTCACCATTCGAGGAGGCCACGAGGATGGTGAGCACTGACAGTGCATGCATCAGTGACACTGTCCCCCTTGTCCACCTGTTGGAGCACACGCTGCGTGGAATAATGGACAGGGCACTTGAGGCAGAACAGAGGCAGGAAGAGGAGGACTTCCTTAGCTCTCAAGGCCCCCTTTATCCAGACAGTGTTCCTGCGTGCCCGCCGATCACACAGGAAGAGGACGAGGAGGAGGACGAGGAGGAGGAGGAAGATTGTGTCAGTATGGAGGTGGAGCCTGGCACTCAGCATCAGCAGTCTTTAAGGGATCAGTCCCAAGGAACACATGGACTTGTACGTGGCTGGGAGGAGGTGGCTGCGGACGTTGTTGTCCTTAGTGACCCAGAGGACTCCGGACCGAATGCCTCAGCAAACCTACGCTGCATGGCCTCCCTGATCCTGCAAAGCCTGCGTAAGGATCCTCGTATTCGTGGTATCAAGGAGAAGGACCAATACTGGCTGGCAACCCTCCTTGATCCACGTTACAAGGGTAAGGTTGCGGACCTTATCTTGCCATCGCAGAGGGAGCAGAGGATGAAACATCTTCGGGAGGCCTTGCAGAAAGGTCTGTGCAACGCGTTCCCAGAGACTGGGAGGTTACAAACTCCTGTTTCTGGACAACGTGTTGCTGAGGCTTCGGTCAGTCAAAGAAGGAGCGGTGGAGAAGGTGGCCGTCTGACCGATGCGTTCAGACAATTTTTTGGTCCGCAGCCCCAAGGTATGATCGGTTCCAGCAACCATCGCCAGCGTCTGTTTTACATGGTGCAGGAATACCTAGGGGCAAGATCAGACTTGGACACCTTTCCCACCGAAAATCCTCTGGGTTACTGGGTCTTGAGGATGGATCACTGGCCAGAGCTTGCACAGTATGCAATTGAGCTACTGGCCTGTCCTGCATCCAGCGTTCTTTCGGAACGCACATTCAGTGCTGCTGGAGGCGTGGTAACCGATCACAGGGTGCGTCTGTCCACCGACTCGGTCGATCGGCTGACCTTCATAAAAATGAATCAGTCTTGGATCACCACCAGCTACCAAGCACCTGATGCAGATGTAACCGAATAATTTTTTTTGAAATCTCAGATCCCTTCAAAGACTGCCTATGCTGATGCTGAGTGACTATCCCTGAGTAATTATCCTCTTCCTCCTCAATCATCACGCTGATAGCTTGTAAGAACATTTTTGGTTCTGGGCGCCACCACCAGTGCCTAAGGCACAATTTTTCAGCCCCTGTTTAACAGGGGCGTGTAATTACAATTTTTGATGCAATACTTTGCAGCAGGGCTTGTTCCTGCGTTTCAACTAGAGTGTCTGTGAGGGGTTGCAGTGTTGTGGCACCAGCACCAGTGCCTAAGACCCAATTTTTCTGCCCCTGTCTAACAGGGGCGTGTAATTACAATTTTTGATGCAATACTTTGCAGCAGGGCTCGTTCCTGCGTTCCAACTAGAGTGTCTGTGAGGGGTTGCAGTGTTGTGGCACCAGCACCAGTGCCTAAGGCCTAATTTTTCAGCTCCTGTTCAACAGGGGCATGTAATTACAATTCTTGATCTAATATTTCACAGCAGGGCCCTGTGAGGGCTTACAGTGTTTTGGCCACAGCAACACCTAAGGCCCAAATTTCTGCTGAGTATATAGGGCAGGACCCTACTTTCAAACATCTAACTTACAAACGACTCCTACTTGCAAACGGAAGGAGACAACAGGAAGTGAGATGAAATCTACCCCTAAGGAAGGGAAATTCTCTCCTGTAAGAGTTAATATGGGAAAACAATTTTTCCTTTCCACTGATGCTTTCCAATCCTTGTTCCACAAAAAAACACAAATTTTCAAAAAACATTTTTCATTGGGACAAAAAAGTGAGGTGAAATCTTCTGAAGAGGAGGAAAGACGCAAAACAAATGTCACAGGGGTGATAACCCTTCCCTATGTTTTCCAAAAAGCTTAGAAAAGATTTTTTGGCTGGAGCTAAACACATTAAAAATGTTCAAAATTACAAACAGATTCTACTTAACAACAAACCTACAGTCCCTGTCTTGTTTGCACCGCCTGTATACTGCTGTTCAGAGTATATAGGGACCTTTCCTTATTTTAATTTGGGTGCGGGGTTCCCCTTAATATCCATACAAGACCCAAAGGGCCTGGTAATGGACTGGGGGGTACCCATGCCGTTTGTCTCACTGATTTTCATCCATATTGCCATGACCCGACATGACATTAAACCCGCAAGCAGTTTTAAATGAGATTTTTTCCTTTAAAAATGACATTTGGTGCAGGGACTGTTCTAAACATGGGAAACACGCGTCACTTTACAGGCATACTATAGACACCCCCCAGGTACGATATTTAAAGGAATATTTCACTTTTTTTTTTTTACTTTAAGCATCATTAAAATCACTGCTCCCGAAAAAACGGCCGTTTTTAAAAGTTTTTTTTGCATTGATACATGTCCCCTGGGGTAGGACCCGGGTCCCCAAACCCTTTTTAGGACAATACCATGCAAATTAGCCTTTAAAATGAGCACTTTTGATTTCGAACGTTCGAGTCCCATAGACGTCAATGGGGTTCTAACGTTCGTGCGAACTTGCGGTCCGTTCGCGGGTTCTGGTGCGAACCGAACCGGGGGGTGTTCGGCTCATCCCTAACTGTATATACACACACACAAACACATATATAGATACACACATGAACACATGCAAACACATACATGAACACACATACATGAACACACATATAAGAACACACATATAAGAACACACATACATGAACACACATACATGAACACACATATAAGAACACACATACATGAACACACATACATGAACACACATATAAGAACACACATACATGAACACACATACATGAACACACATACATGAACACACATATAAGAATACACATACATGAACACACATACATGAACACACATATAAGAACACACATACATGAACACACATACATGAACACACATATAAGAACACACATACATGAACACACATATAAGAACACACATACATGAACACACATATAAGAACACACATACATGAACACACATATAAACACACACAAACACACATATACAGAAAGCCTTTTCAAAAACGGCAGTGCTTTACCTTACCTCTTCCTGCTGGGTACTGCACTGTAGGGGGAGACAAAGAGCACAGCACACACTGCTTTCATTGATCAGTGTGACAAGCTCCCCGTACAGTGCCGATTACAGTTCGGCTGACGATAGGAAGAACGATCTCAGCCGCTCATCCTTACAAGATAAACAGGGGGCCCTCAAGGGCCCCCTGCAGCATGGGGCCCAGTCGCCATGGCGACCTCAGCGACCCCTATACTTCCGCCAATGCTAGGTAGGTTAATGGACTTTAAGACAGGGGAGGTTATCTTGGCAGGGGACTTTAACTTCATCTGAACCCTTCTCTGGATAGTACGTCCCGGGCACAGGGGACGAGTAAAGTCTTATTAAAAGTGATTGGGCGTAGGCTGCATCAATGTCAAATTATGGACGTGTAGAGAGTGCAGCACGCAAAAATACACGATTACACTTTCTTCTCCCCTGTGTACGGGAGATACTCAAGATTGGACTACATAATGGTAGACCATAGTTTGCTGGATATAGTAAGGGATACTAAAATAGAAATAGCTACGCTATCTGACCACTCCCCAATTTCAATGAGGATGAGGATCCCGGGGACCCAAAGACAACCATTTACATGGCTTCTAAATGAAAACCTACTAAGAGATGATAAAGTAGTTGAAATAATACAGAAAGAAATAGAAACATCGGGCCCCACTCTCTGGGAAGCCCATAAAGCATATTTTAGGGGGGTCCTCATGTCTATTGGTGCAGGGAAAAAAAGAGAGATTAAAAAAAAAGGGAAAACCTTATTGAAGAAATACATAGGCTAGAACAAGAGCATAAAAAACACAATGGACATCATCAGGAGTGTTTCCACCAACTGATGAATAAGAGAGAGGAACTTAAAGATAGTATGGAGCAAGACTGTAGAAGGTCTTTTAACATACTAGCAAGAGACAGGTATTTCTGGGGAAACAAGTCAAGTAAGCATTTAGCTAGGCTGTTGAAAAAGAAAAGAGAAAGAAACTTCATTGAAAAAATCCAAAATAAAAATGGGGAGGTGGTCTATACATCTAAGGTGATAGCGGAAGAATTTAGGAAGTACTACGAAGCCCTTTATGCAGTAAGACAGAAGGGACAACAGGGACAAGGAAATAAGGGGAAGGTTGAAGAATTTTTAAACAATGCAGGATTACCTAACCTGACTGAGAGTGATAGAGCTGACTTGGACAGACCTATTTCAGAGGAGGAAATCTATACAGCATTAAAAGATTCTGCCCCGGGAAAAAGTCCAGGACCAGATGGGTTTACAACTTACTACCTTAAAAAATTCAAAAATATCTTAGTCCCGGAGCTTTGCCATTATTGGAATGGCTTAGGTACTAACTGGGAAATGGGAGGAGAAGCATTATCTGCAGCTATAACGGTGATTTTAAAAGAGGGTAAGAATAGTACACTTTGCTCTAGTTACAGGCCTATTGCCTTATTGAATGCAGACACTAAGCTTTACTCTAAGGTCCTAGCAAGGAGGTTGAAAGAAAAGATGACTACCTTGGTGCACCCGGACCAGGTAGGGTTTATACCAGGAAGAGAAGGAAGGGACAATTGAGTTCATTCATTGCTTCTCCTTGAGTCTATTAATTCCAATGGGTGCCCAGGACTATTTGTGTCGATGGATGCTCAAAAAGCATTTCACAGGGTAGACTGGGGACTCATGATAAAAACATTGGAAATAATGGGAGTAGGACCAAGACTGCTCAAATGGATAAAAGTACTATATAACCACCCCCCTGCATCTGTTAAGGTGAACGGGGTCTCTTCTTTACCAATTACAATGGAGAAAGGAACTAGACAGGGGTGCCCGTTGTCTCCTCTCTTATTTGTATTAACCTTGGAATCCCTGTTGGCTTCTGTCCGGAATAACCCAGATATCAGTGGGATTAAGATAGGGGCTGAGGAGCACAAACTTGCAGGGTTTGCCGACGATGTGCTCTTCTACATCACTAATCCAAGGATTACGATTCCAAATTTGCTGGAGATATTAAAAAAATATGGTGATATTTCAAATTTTAAAATCAATCTCAGCAAGTCTGAAATCTTAAATATAAATGTATCTACACAGGAAGAAGCCAAACTTCCATTTTCCATGGAGAAAGGACATAAAATACCTAGGAGTTAATTTGACTAACTCTTTGAGGAAAATATACCTAATAAACTATATCCCCTTGTTAGACGAGTTTAAGATAGAAATTTTAAAAATATCAATGCGTCCTCTCTATTGGATCGGGCGCATTAATACAGTAAAAATGGTGTTAGCTCCGAAAATTCTCTATAAGTTTCAGATGCTTCCAATCCCTCTCCCACAATCTTATATGAGAGCCTTAAGAAGGATAATAATGAATTTTGTCTGGTGTAACAAAAAAAGTAACATTTACGGTACTGAGTAGGGGGAAAAAACAGGGTGGCTTAGCTATCCCGGATTTCAAAAAATACTACAATGCAGTGGCACTTTCACGGGTGATGGAATGGGCAAGAGAGGTTTCAGATAAGAGATGGGTCAATATTGAAAACAGTATGAGTAACACACAGCTAGGTCACATAATTTGGAACCCTCCACAACACAGAACATTGGATCCAAATACACACCAGTTAACACTTAATATACTAAAAATTTGGGATAGGATTCACTTACAAAATAACTGGGACTACAACTCACCCTTGATATTTTTGAAGGACAATTAATTTTTTGAACCGGGGATGAGGGTAGTGGGAGGGAATTGGATAAAAAAAAGGGAATGCACAATTGAAAGATATAATTAGGATGGGTAAAATTAACACTTATCACGAATTAAGAACAGACACCGAATTAATGATGATTGATGCATGGCGATACATCCAGCTGACTCATTTTGTCGAAGAACTCCCAAAGCCTATTAGAAGCGAAGAAGATTACAGGCCATTGGAGCAGCTCTGCACGAGAGAAAAATTTAAAAATAACATATTGTGACTTTATAAAATACAAATGTATAAAGAGGAGCTGGATGTGCCGCCTTACATTAAGAAATGGGAAAATTAATTGGGATCACAATGTAACAAACACACTTTAGTAAAAATTTTGAAACTGATACACTGTTCCTCAGTAGATACTAAGACGACCGAGACAAACTATAAGTGCCGGAGAAATCCACGGTGTGTTGGAGAGGATGCAAGGCCATAGGAACAATGGCTCACATATGGTGGGAATGTCCCATCATTAAAGAATTTTGGAAGGAAATTTTACAGTTAATAAAGGAAATTACTAATAAAATGATCCCGGATGACCCATGGACATGTTTGATCCACGGGACAGCCGAATCAGCTAAACAATATAAAACATCCATTGTCCCTACTCTGCTGAACGCTGCAAAAAGTCAGATACCGAAAAAATGGCAGAAAATGGAAAGTCCTAAAATCCGGGATTCGATTTTTTGTGTAAATAAAATTTATAGCATAGAGAGTTTAGATGATAGGGGAGTTGAACCAGAAGAAGGGTCAGAACCAAAGGATAAATGGGAAATGTGGCAAGCGTTCAAAAAAATGTGGAGATACGTTGAGGAGATTACTTGTTAACCGTAAAGGGGATAAGGTTAGGAAAATAAATAGAAGAAACCTAAGCCTTTCTGACTATTGCAAGATAGGGGAGGGAGGAGGGTGGGATCTTAGCTTAAGGGCGGTGATATGAGTTGTAAGATATATGTTTTTTACAGTTGTCTTGGATGTTTGTCTTTCTTTCATACTTATAAAATAAAATAAAGAATTAAAAAAAAAAAGAAGACCTTCTGGTCTTCCTGAAGAAGCCGTATGATCTGTGAAATGTAGACCAACGTGGAATTTTGCGTTACCAGAAGCGTACAAGTTCTATGTGTGGTGTTATATGTTATATGATACATAATCATGTTCTTCTGGTAACTTAGTAGAGTATATGCAAATGTTTGTGTGTTGGATCATTTTTAGGCTGATATGCCTTTGTTCTTATGGAATTTTGTACAATAAAATTATATCTTAAATCTAAAAAAAAAAAAAAAATAATAATAATTTAAGGACACACATACCATTTGGACACATTTTAAGGGGGGAATTATAAATTAATTTAAGGACACACACACCATTTGGACACATTTTAAGGGGAGGGAATTATAAATTAATTTAAGGACACACATACTATTTGGACACAATTTAGGGTGGGGGCTTATAAATTAATTTAAGGACACACATACCATTTGGACACATTTTAAGGGTGTGTTTAGGGTAAGCACTACAAGGGAACTGACAAAATACATTGTTAAGTGACTAGATTAGGTTTGTATGGATACACACCTAGTGTAACATGCTGGGGAGTAGGGATGAGCCGAACACCCCCCGGTTCGGTTCGCACCAGAACCTGCGAACGGACCGAAAATTTGCACGAACGTTAGAACCCCATTGACGTCTATGGGACTCAAACATTCGAAATCAAAAGTGCTAATTTTAAAGGCTAATTTGCATGGTATTGTCCTAAAAAGGGTTTGGGGACCCGGATCCTGCCCCAGGAGACATGTATCAATGCAAAAAAAAAGTTTAAAAACGGCCGTTTTTTGGGGAGCAGTGATTTTAATGATGCTTAAAGTAAAAAAAAAAAAAAGTGAAATATTCCTTTAACCGCTTCAATACCAGGCACTTAGACACCTTCCCGCCCAGCCCAATTTTCACCTTTCAGCGCTGTTGCAATTTGAATGACAATTGCGCGGTCATGCTACACTGTACCCAAACAATTTTTTTATCATTTTGTTCCCACAAATAGAGCTTTCTTTTGGTGGTATTTGATCACCTCTGCGGTTTTTATTTTTTGCGCAACAAATAAAAAAAGACTGAAAATTTCGAAAAAAAACAAGTTTTTCTTTGTTTCTGTTAAATTTTTTTGTAAATAAGTACGCTTTCTCCTTCAATAATGGGCACTGATATAGCTGCACTGATGGGCACTGATACGGCGGCACTGATGGGCACCGATGAGGTGGCACCAATGAGGTGGCACTGATGAGGTGGCACTAACGGGCACTGATGATGGGCACTGATAGGCAGCACTGATGGGCACTGATAGGTGGCACTGATGGGCACTGATAGGTGGCACTGGTATGCGGCACTGATTGGCACTCATAGGTGGCACCGATGGGCACACATAGGCGGCACCGATGGGCACTCGTAGGTGGCATTGATTGGCATATATGGGTGGCACTGATGGGTACTTATGTGTGGCACTGATGTGTGGCACTGATGGGCACTGATAGGTGGGCACTGATGGGCACAGATGGGCACTGACAGGTGGCACCAATGGGCAATGACTGGTGGCACAGATGGGCAATGACAGGTGGCACTGATATAGCATTGCTGGGCATTGCTGGGCATTGCTGGGCGTATCATTGGCATAATAGTGCCAATCAGTGCCCATTTGTGGGCACTGATTGGCACAGATTGGGCACATGTGGATGGCCATGGGGTACATACCTGGCCATCCACGTTGCCCCTTCCCTGGTGGTCCTAGTGGCATCCCTGGTAGTCCAGTGGGGTGATCTGCGGGGGGGCTGCGCTGATAAACAATCAGCGCAGACCCCCCCTGCCAGGAGAGCCGCCGATCGGCTCTCCTCTACTTGCGTCTGTCAGACGCGAGTGAGGAAGAGCCGATCAACGGCTCTTCCTATTGACAGCGTGATCAGCCGTGATTGGACACGGCTGATCACGTGGTAAAGAGCCTCCGCCGGAGGCTTTTTACCAAGATCAGTGTAGCGGTGTGTCTGACTGACACACCGCTCCACCGATCGCCGCGCTGCGCGCCCCCGGGGGCGCGCTGAGGCATGTTATCCTGCTGGACGTCATATGACGCCCAGTCAGGATAACACAACCACTTCCCGGATGTCAATCCGCTATAGGGCGGGCGGGAAGTGGTTAAATATCGTACCTGGGGTGTGTCTATAGTATGCCTGTAAAGTGTTTCCCGTGTTTACAACAGTCCCTGCACAAAATGTCATTTTTAAAGGAAAAAATCTCATTTAAAACTGCTTACGGGTTTAATGTAATGTCGGGTCCTGGCAATATGGATGAAAATCAGTGAGACAAACGGCATGGGTACCCCCCAGTCCATTACCAGGCCCTTTGGGTCTTGTATGGATATTAAGGGGAACCCCGCACCCAAATTAAAATAAGGAAAGGTGTGGGGCCACCAGGCCCTATATACTCTGAACAGCAGTATACAGGCGGTGCAAACAAGACATAGACTGTAGGTTTGTTGTTAAGTAGAATCTGTTTGTAATTTTGAACGGGTACATTTTTAACGTGTTTAGCTCCAGCCAAAAAATCTTTTTTAAGCTTTTTGGAAAACATAGGGAAGGGTTATCACCCCTGTGACATTTGTTTTGCTGTCTGTCCTCCTCTTCAGAAGATTTCACCTCACTTTTTGTCCCAATGAAAAATGTTTTTTGAAAATTTGGGTTTTTTTGTGGAACAAGGATTGGAAAGCATCAGTGGAAAGGATTAATGTTTTTCCCATATTAAATCTTACAGGAGAGAATTTCCCTTCCTAGGGGTAGATTTCATCTCACTTTCTGTTGTCTCTTTCCGTTTGCAAGTAGGAGTCGTTTGTAAGTTAGATGTTTGAAAGTAGGGGCCTGCCCTATATACTCAGCAGAAATTTGGGCCTTAGGTGTTGTTGTGGCCACAAGACTGTAAGCCCTCACAGGGCCCTGCTGTGAAATATTAGATCAAGAATTGTAATTACATGCCCCTGTTGAACAAGGGCAGAAAAATTGGGCCTTTGGTGGTGGTGGTGTGGTGCTGGTGCTACAACACTGTAACTCCTCACTCGCTCTTGGTGGGTGCAGAAATGGGCCCTGCTGTGAAATATTAGATCAAGAATTGTAATTACATGCTAATGTTGAACAGGGGCTGAAAAATTAGGCCTTAGGCACTGGTGCTGGTGCCACAACACTGCAACCCCTCACAGACACTCTAGTTGGAACGCAAAAATGAGCCCTGCTGCAAAGTATTGCATCAAAAATTGTAATTACACGCCCCTGTTAACCACCTTAATACAGGGCACTTACACCCCCTTCCTGCCCAAGCCATTTTTCAGTTTTCAGCGCTGTCGCACTTTGAATGACAATTGCACGGTCATGTTACACTGCACCCTAATTAAATTTTTATCATTTTTTCCCCACAAATAGAGCTTTCTTTTGGTGGTATTTGATCACCTCTGCGGTTTTTATTTATTGCGCTATAAACAAAAGAAGAGGGACAATTTTGAAAAAACACAATATTTTTTACTTTTTGCTATAATAAATATCCAATTTTTTTTTTTTTAACAAATCTTTTCCTCAGTTTAGGCCGATATGTATTCTTCTACATATTTTTGGTAAAAAAAAATTGCGATAAGCGTATATTGATTGGTCTGCGCAAAAGTTATAGCGTCTACAAAATAGGGGATAGATTTATAGCATTTTTATTATTTATTTATTTTTTACTAGTAATGGCGGCGATCTGCAATTTTTATTGTGACTGCGATTCTGCGGCGGACACATCGGACACTTTTGACACATTTTTGGGACCATTCACATATTTACAGCGATCAATGCTATAAAATTGCATTGATTACTGTGTAAATGTGACTGGCAGGGAAGGGGTTAACACTAGGGGGCGCTCGAGGGGTTAATGTATGACCTAAGGAGGTGATTCTAACTGTGGGGGGAGGGGAATGACTGGGGGAGGTGACCGATCGCTGTCCCTATGTACAAGGGACACGCCATCGGTCTCCTCTCCTCTCTGACAGGACGTGGATCTGTGTTTACATGCACAGATCCACGCTCCTGCTCTGTTACCCGGCAATCGCGGGTGCCCGGCGGACATCGCGGCCGCCGGGCACGCGCACCGGGTCCCGAGCGACGCAGCGGACATGCGCGCGCGCCGCCGCCGGCGCACGCGCCCCCTAGTGGCTCGGGAGGGCGAGGACGTCATATGACGTCCTCCCAGAACAACAAAAGCCTCGTCCCGCCGTCATATGACGGTGGGCGGTGGCTTAGTGGTTAAACAGGGGCTGAAAAATTGGGCCTTAGGCACTGGTGCTGGTGGCACAACACCCCACCCCCACATTGATACTCTAGTTGTAACGCAGAAACGAGCCCTGCTGCAAAGTATTGCATCAAAAATTGTAATTACACGCTCCTGTTAAACAGGGGCTGAAATATTGGGCCTTAGGCACTGGTGGTGGCGCCCGGAACCAAAAATGTCCTTACAAGCTATCAGCGTGATCATTGTGGAGGAAGAGGATAATTACTCAGGGATAGTCACTCAGCATCAGCATAGGCAGTCTTTGAAGGGATCTGAGATTTCAAAAAAAATATTCGGTTACATCAGCATCAGGTGCTTGGTAACTGGTGGTGATCCAAGACTGATTCATTTTTATGAAGGTCAGTCGATCGACCGAGTCGGTGGACAGACGCACCCTGCGATCGGTTACAAAGCCTCCAGCAGCACTGAATGTGCGTCCGAAAGAATGCTGGATGGAGGACAGGCCAGTAGCTCAATTGCATACTGTGCAAGCTCTGGCCAGTGATCCATCCTCAAGACCCAGTAACCCAGAGGATTTTCGGTGGGAAAGGTGTCCAAGTCTGATCTTGCCCCTAGGTATTCCTGCACCATGTAAAACAGACGCTGGCGATGGTTGCTGGAACCGATCATACCTTGGGGCTGCGGACCAAAAAATTGTCGGAAAGCATCGGTCAGACAGCCACCTTGTCCATCGCTCCTTCTTTGACTGACCGAAGCCTCAGCAACACGTTGTCCAGAAACAAGAGTTTGTAACCTCCCAGTCTCTGGGAACGCGTTGCACAGACCTTTCTGCAAGGCCTCCCGAAGATGTTTCATCCTCTGCTCCCTCTGCGATGGCAAGATAAGGTCCGCAACCTTACCCTTGTATCGTGGATCAAGGAAGGTTGCCAGCCAGTATTGGTCCTTCTCCTTGATACCACGAATACGAGGATCCTTCCGCAGGCTTTGCAGGATCAGGGAGGCCATGCAGCGTAGGTTTGCTGAGGCATTCGGTCCGGAGTCCTCTGGGTCACTAAGGACGACATGGTCCGCAGCCACCTCCTCCCAGCCACGTACAAGTCCATGTGTTTCTTGGGACTGATCCCTTAAAGACTGCTGCTGATGCTGAGTGCCAGGCTCCACCTCCATTCTGACACAATCTTCCTCCTCCTCCTCCTCGTCCTCTTCCTGTGTGATCGGCGGGCACGCAGGAACACTGTCTGGATAAAGGGGGCCTTGAGAGCTAAGGAAGTCCTCCTCTTCCTGCCTCTGTTCTGCCTCAAGTGCCCTGTCCATTATTCCACGCAGCGTGTGCTCCAACAGGTGGAAAAGGGGGACAGTGTCACTGATGCATGCACTGTCACTGCTCACCATCCTCGTGGCCTCCTCAAATGGTGACAGGACAGTGCATGCATCCCTGATCATGGCCCACTGGCATGGGGAAAAAAAAACAAGCTCCCCTGACCCTGTCCTGGTGCCAAAGTCGCACAGGTACTCATTGATGGCCCTCTGCTGCGTGTGCAGCCGCTGCAGCATGGCCAACGTTGAGTTCCACCTGGTGGGCATGTCACAGATTAGGCGGTTCTTGGGCAGGTTAAAGTCCTTTTGGAGGTCCGCCAGCCGAGCACTGGCATTATATGACAGGCGGAGATGCACACAGACTTTCCTGGCCTGCCTCAGGACATCCTGTAAGCCCGGGTACCTGCCCAAGAACCGCTGCACCACCAAGTTAAGGACGTGAGCCAAACAGGGCACATGGGTCATTTGTCCCTGTCGGAGTGCAGAGAGGAGGTTGGTGCCATTGTCGCAAACCACCATTCCTGCCTTAAGTTGGTGTGGCGTCAACCACCTCTGAACCTGCCCCTGCAGAGCTGACAGAACCTCTGCCCCAGTGTGGCTCCTGTCCCCCAAGCACACCAGTTCAAGCACCGCATGGCATCTTTTGGCCTGCGTACTTGCGTAGCCCCTTGAACGGCTACGGAGCACCGCTTGTTCCGAGGACAAAGCACAGGAAGAGGCCATGGAGGAAGAAGAAGAGGAGGGGGTGGAGGAGAGAGGTGTGTCACAATCAGCATTTTGGAGGCGTGGCGGCGGAACAACCTCCAACACTACTGCACCTTGTCCTGCATCCTTCCCAGCTGCCAGCAGAGTCACCCAATGCGCCGTGAAACTTAGGTAACATCCCCGTCCATGCCTGCTGGACCATGAGTCAGCGGTAATATGCACCTTACCGCTGACCGCCCTCTCCAGCGAGGCATGGACATTGCCTTCCACATGCCAGTAGAGAGCCGGTATCACCTTCCGTGAGAAAAAGTGGCGTTTGGGTACCTGAGGAACCACACATTCCACAAACTCACGGAATGGGGCAGAGTCTACCAACTGAAAAGGCAGCAGTTGAAGTGCTAGCAATTTTGCCAAGCTAGCATTCAACCGCTGGGCATGTGGATGGCTGGGAGCAAACTTCTTTCAGCGGTGCAGCAGCTGGGGCAGGGAAATTTGCCTGGTACAATCTGACGTTGGTGTACCAAAAGCAGATTGCCCACAAGTACTTGGCTGTGACACACCTAATTCTACACCTTCATTCCTCTCAGTGCAGGTCCCAGAGAGGACTGAAGGTATAGTGGGGTTGGAGATCTCAGCTGATGAGGAGCAAGGAGAGGTCCTCTTTGTTCTTTGGTGTGGGTCTTTTAGATACGCTTGCCAACGAACTGCATGGCAGGTCAACATATGTCTGGTCAAGCATGTGGTACCCAAGCGGGAGATGTTTTGGCCATGCGAGATACGCTTGAGACATATGTTGCAAAGAGCAGCGGTGCGATCTGATGCACTCGTCTCAAAAAAGGCCCACACCAAAGAACTTTTTGAATAACGCGCAGAGACTGCAGCGCCCTGCACATGTGGAGCTTTGGGGTGTGATTCAGTCAATGTGCTGCCCTTAGGCTGGCCCCTGGAGGGCATCCTGCCTTGATGGTGATGTGCCGCCTCCTCCTCCTCTCTCCTATCAGGCACCCACGTTGAGTCAGTGACCTCATCATCCCCTCCCTCCTCATCACTGGAGCAAACCTGGCAGTATGCTGCAGCAGGGGGAGCATGATTGCCAGATTGCTGTCCTTCTTGGGCACCCCCTCTGTCCGTGCTCACGTTACTGCCTTCATCGAGCTCAGTATCATCATCAGTGCCTTCCAAACGCTTGGCATCCTCCTGGAGCATGTACCCAACACTGTGGTCAAACAGTTCGAGGGACTCCTCAGGAGGACATGGTGGGGCTAGGGAAGGAGTCACTGATGACATTGAGCCGAGGGAAGAGGCCGCTGCTTTGCCAGACAAAGTACCCTGGGCATGGGTGAGAGAGGATGAGGAGGATGAGGACGGCTTGGTCATCCACTCGACCAAGTCTTCCGCATGTTGCGGCTCAACGCGGCCAGCTGCCGAAAAAAAAGGCCAAGCGTGTCCCACGGCCACGTGCTGATGAGGATGCACCGTCTCCACGACCAGCACTAGACACAGAGCCTGCTTGCCCTCTCTTATTGGCTTGTGACTGTCTGCCTCTCCTTCTTGGCCTTCCAGACATACTAATGGCCTGTAGCTGCACTATGCCGGGATATATATATATATATATATATATATATATATATATATATACTGATACTGCAGCTAGCAAAATCAACTGCCTGCCTGCCTGCCTGCCTGGTGGTGTTCTCATAAGAACACCACCAACCTTCTACAGGTAGCTTTAGCTGAACACTGTGCAGAGCTTACAAAAAACTAACTTGTAGCTTTTTTAGCTGCCTGCGGTAGTGATAGGATCAGGAAAACACCACCAACCTTCTACAGGTAGCTTTAGCTGAATACTGTGCAGAGCTCGCAAAAAAATAACTTGTAGGTTTAGCTGAACACTTTGAGGAGGACGCACCACACTAACTTGTAGTTTTAGCTGAACACTGTGAGCAGAACGCACTGCACTAACTTGTAGCTTTAGATAAACACTGTGCAGAGGTCTCACTACACTAACTTATAGTTTTAGCTGAACACTGTGAGCAGGACACACTGCACTAACTTGTAGGTTTAGCTGAACACTGTGAGGTGGACGCACCACACTAACTTGTAGTTTTAGCTGAACACTGTGAGCAGGAGGCACTGCACTAACTTGTAGCTTTAGATGAACACTGTGCAGAGGTCTCACTACACTAACTTGTAGTTTTAGCTGAACACTGTGAGCAGGACGCACTGCACTAACTTGTAGTTTTAGCTGAACACTGTGAGCAGGACGCAACCCACTAACTTGTAGTTTTAGCTGAACACTGTGAGCAGGACGCACCACACTAACTTGTAGTTTTAGCTGAACACTGTGAGCAGGACGCACTGCACTAACTTGTACCTTTAGATGAACACTGTGCAGAGGTCTCACTACACTAACTCGTAGTTTTAGCTGAACACTGCGAGCAGGACGCACCGCACTAACTTGTAGTTTTAGCTGAACACTGTGAGCAGGACGCACCGCACTAACTTGTAGTTTTAGCTGAACACTGTGAGCAGGACGCACTGCACTAACTTGCAGCTTTAGATGAACACTGTGCAGAGGTCTCACTACACTAACTTGTAGTTTTAGCTGAACACTGTGAGCAGGACACACTGCACTAACTTGTAGCTTTAGATGAACACTGTGCAGAGGTCTTACTACACTAACTTGTAGTTTTAGCTGAACACTGTGAGCAGGACACACCACACTAACTTGTAGTTTTAGCTGAACACTGTGAGCAGGACGCACCCCACTAACTTGTAGTTTTAGCTGAACACTGTGAGCAGAATGCACCGCACTAACTTGTAGCTTTAGATGAACACTGCGCAGAGGTCTCACTACACTAACTTGTAGGTTTAGCTGAACACTGTGAGGAGGACGCACCGCACTAACTTGTAGTTTTAGCTGAACACTGTGAGCAGGACGCACTGCACTAACTTGCAGCTTTAGATGAACACTGTGCAGAGGTCTCACTACACTAACTTGTAGTTTTAGCTGAACACTGTGAGCAGGTCGCACTGCACTAACTTGTAGCTTTAGATGAACACTGTACAGAGGTCTCACTACACTAACTTGTAGTTTTAGCTGAACACTGTGAGCAGGACGCACTGCACTAACTTGTAGCTTTAGATGAACACTGTGCAGAGGTCTTACTACACTAACTTGTAGTTTTAGCTGAACACTGTGAGCAGGACGCACCGCACTAACTTGTAGTTTTAGCTGAACACTGTGAGCAGGACGCACTGCACTAACTTGTAGCTTTAGCTGAACACTGTGCAGAGGTCTCACTACACTAACTTGTAGGTTTAGCTGAACACTGTGAGCAGGACACACTGCACTAACTTGTAGCTTTAGATGAACACTGTGCAGAGGTCTTACTACACTAACTTGTAGTTTTAGCTGAACACTGTGAGCAGGACGCACCGCACTAACTTGTAGTTTTAGCTGAACACTGTGAGCAGGACGCACCCCACTAACTTGAAGTTTTAGCTGAACACTGTGAGCAGGACGCACTGCACTAACTTGTAGCTTTAGATGAACACTGTGCAGAGGTCTCACTACACTAACTTGTAGGTTTAGCTGAACACTGTGAGGAGGACGCACCACACTAACTTGTAGTTTTAGCTGAACATTGTGAGCAGGATGCACTGCACTAACTTGCAGCTTTAGATGAACACTGTGCAGAGGTCTCACTACACTAATTTGTAGTTTTAGCTGAACACTGTGAGCAGGACGCACTGCACTAACTTGTAGCTTTAGATGAACACTGTGCAGAGGTCTCACTACACTAACTTGTAGGTTTAGCTGAACACTGTGAGGAGGACGCACCGCACTAACTTGTAGTTTTAGCTGAACACTGTGAGCAGGACGCACTGCACTAACTTGCAGCTTTAGATGAACACTGTGCAGAGGTCTCACTACACTAACTTGTAGTTTTAGCTGAACACTGTGAGCAGGTCGCACTGCACTAACTTGTAGCTTTAGATGAACACTGTACAGAGGTCTCACTACACTAACTTGTAGTTTTAGCTGAACACTGTGAGCAGGACGCACTGCACTAACTTGTAGCTTTAGATGAACACTGTGCAGAGGTCTTACTACACTAACTTGTAGTTTTAGCTGAACACTGTGAGCAGGACGCACCGCACTAACTTGTAGTTTTAGCTGAACACTGTGAGCAGGACGCACCGCACTAACTTGTAGCTTTAGCTGAACACTGTGCAGAGGTCTCACTACACTAACTTGTAGGTTTAGCTGAACACTGTGAGCAGGACACACTGCACTAACTTGTAGCTTTAGATGAACACTGTGCAGAGGTCTTACTACACTAACTTGTAGTTTTAGCTGAACACTGTGAGCAGGACGCACCGCACTAACTTGTAGTTTTAGCTGAACACTGTGAGCGGGACGCACCCCACTAACTTGAAGTTTTAGCTGAACACTGTGAGCAGGACGCACTGCACTAACTTGTAGCTTTAGATGAACACTGTGCAGAGGTCTCACTACATTAACTTGTAGGTTTAGCTGAACACTGTGAGGAGGACGCACCACACTAACTTGTAGTTTTAGCTGAACATTGTGAGCAGGATGCACTGCACTAACTTGCAGCTTTAGATGAACACTGTGCAGAGGTCTCACTACACTAATTTGTAGTTTTAGCTGAACACTGTGAGCAGGACGCACTGCACTAACTTGTAGCTTTAGATGAACACTGTGCAGAGGTCTCACTACACTAACTTGTAGTTTTAGCTGAACACTGTGAGCGGGACGCACTACACTAACTTGTAGTTTTAGCTGAACCCTGTGAGCAGGACGTACTGCACTAACTTGTAGCTTTAGATGAACACTGTGCAGAGGTCTTACTACACTAACTTGTAGTTTTAGCTGAACACTGTGAGCAGGACGCACCGCACTAACTTGTAGTTTTAGCTGAACACTGTGAGCAGGACGCACTGCACTAACTTGTAGCTTTAGATGAACACTGTGCAGAGGTCTCACTACACTAACTTGTAGTTTTAGCTGAACACTGTGAGCAGAACGCACCGCATTAACTTGTAATTTTAGCTGAACACTGTGAGCAGGACGCACTGCACTAACTTGTAATTTTAGCTGAACACTGTGAGCAGGACGCACTGTACTAACTGTAAATAGTCTAGCTGCCTGACTGTGGTACTAATAGGATCAAAAGGACACCAGCAATTTTCTTCAGGTAGCTGTAAATACTGTAACAAGACTAGCCTGCCTGTCAGTAAGAAGATAACAGGAAGGGATCTAGCTAAACTGAATACAGTGTATATATATATGCAACACCTGGGATGCATATATATACACAATACACTGTAAGTGCAGCTAACACACTGATTGTCCTGCCTAATCTAGCTAACTCAAATGAAATGACACTGTCTCTCTGTCTATCTATCTCTCTTTCAACGCCGAAACACACACTACACAGGGCCGCCGTGCAGACGGCCTTATATAGTGTGGGGCATGTTCTAAACCCCATGAGCCATAATTGGCGAAAGCCACCCTGGCTTTGGCCAATTACAGCTCTCTCTACTGACTGCGCTGTGATTGGCCAAGCATGCGGGTCATAGTGCATGCTTGGCCAATCATCAGCCAGCAATGCACTGCGACGCCGCAATGAATTATGGGCCGTGACACGCGCCACATGAATTACGTTCGGAATTCGGCGAACGACCGAACAGCCAATGTTCGAGTCGAACATGGGTTCGACTCTAACACGAAGCTCATCCCTACTGGGGAGGTTAGTGAAGGCAAATATGCAGGAAGGACTAAAAAGGAGCATTAAAAGGTTACAGCTTGCATGAGGACAAAGGAGATATTCACAGCATTTTAAAATCATGGTAATTAGGGATTGATGAAAGAAATACAATACATTAGCAAACATGAAATACATAGAATGTGATGTTAAAGGATAAATCTTACCTTAATATAGTCCTTCTGCAGGACCTGGATGATGGCAGAACAGGTCTCTGGGATAATGATCCCCAGAGCCTGGGGGGAGATGCCTGTCAAGAACTTGAGGTCCTGCAGGCTTCTCCCAGTCGCCAAGTACCGCAACGTGGTGACTAGCCTCTGCTCTGGAGTGATGGCTTGGCTCATGCAGGTATCCTGCCTGCTGATATAAGAGGTCAGCAAACCCAACAGATGGTGAAAAATGGGGTCCGTCATCCTGAGAAAGTTCCTGAAATCATCAGGATTATTCTCCCGGATCTCACGAAGCAAAGGCATGTGAAAGAATTGGTCACGCTGGAGTAACCAATTCTTGGTCCATGATAAGATAGAGAGAGAGGGTGCTGCGCTAGCCAGAAAGATGAATAGAGGGATAATGAACTGGATAAAAAGGGAATGTAGATGTCAGAATGTCATGCAGCTAATCCCATATCAATATTGACAAGATGGAACGGATAATTAGAATGGATGGATAGGGTGTCTGTGCAGAGACTATATCCACTAATCAGCCTAAACAAAATACACTGGCATGAGTTGTACACAGAACAATATAACCACTTCTAAAATATGTGCAATCTTGCAAACAAAATGTGCAAAAAAACGCATGAGAAAGTGCGTGATGCTGAGTATACTAATATTCTCTAGTACTAAAAAGGTGTACCACCGTTTATCTCTGTGTAATGGATCGATTCAAATTACCGCTAAATAATAATCCAAAAAAGAAGATATACCAATAAATCAAACATATATAAAAAAAATGGTGTGCCAATGAAACCTAAATACTAACATATATGTACACACTTCGAATTATAAGGACATATAAATGTGCAAAATGCATATGCAAATAATCGATAATGGCGTGCAAAAAAGCAAAAAAAGTGCATAGTGCTAGGTGCTCTTAAAATATTCTGTTCACACAGTGTACTACTGTTAATAATGCTCAATATAACAGATAGCAGATGATATAACCTGCATCTATGCAAAAAGTGAACCAAACGATGGTAATGTCCACAGTGCAACAATGCTGATGTCCTTAGGGGTGCAATAAACAAAATTACTGTGCTCAAAACAAAAAATGACAATAAGGTGAGGTGTCTGGGGGGTGGCAGGCAGGGATGCTCTTCGTGCAATAACACACTTAAGTAAGCAGTGGCCCCTTACCTAGCGATGCTAGGTACAACCGCATAAATCAGCTAGCTGGTAGTTGTGGTTTTTACTTGGGGTCCTGGGCTGCACGGGTTCTTTCACTGCTTCCACGCCTGGTGGTGCTCAATAGGTAACAAACTAGGTGTAGCCGCGTCCTCCATCTAATGGAGGACGCGGCTACAAGAAAATGGCCGCCCATTGGAAATAACTAGTGAGACTATTTAAGACAGTAAAGTGCCTCTTCTTTCATCCCCTGATGAAGTCACGTGATCGGTGATGTCACGCGCAGGGACGGAATGGGCACTTCAGATTGATCTTGGCTAACGAGCTCGCCGCTCGTAGGAGTTTTCTGCTGGTTGGAAAAATTTTTATGTGAGTACCTTTATCTGTTTGAATAAATATCCATTGCTTAAACCTACTACACTATGCGGTACCCCCTTGTCCTTTAATATTGGAACACCCCAATGTGAGGAACGGAGGTGGAGAAAAGACCCGCGCTGGTCCAGGACCATTATTTAAAGACCACAGCTACCTAGTTTGTAAGCAGTGAAAGAACCCGTACAGCCCAGGACCCCAAGTAAAGGCCACAACTACCAGCTAGCTGATTTATGCGGTTGTACCTAGCACCGCTAGGTAAGGGGCCACTGCTTACTTAAGTGTGTTATTGCACGAAGAGGATCCCTGCCTGCCACCCCCCCAGACAACTCACCTTATTGTCATTTTTTTGTTTTGAGCACAGTGATTTTGTTTATTGCACCCCTAAGGACATCACCATTGTTGCACTGTGGACATTACCGTCGTTTGGTTCACTTTTTGCATAGATGCAGATTATATCATCTGCTATCTGTTATATTGAGCATTATTAACAGTAGTACACTGTGTGAACTTTACAGAATATTTTAAGAGCACCTAGCACTATGCACTTTTCTTGCATTTTTGCACGCCATTATCGATTATTTGCATATGTATTTTGCACATTTATATGTCCTTATAATTCGAAGTGTGTACATATATGTTAGTATTTAAGTTTTATTGGCACACCATTTTTTTTTTATATGTTTGATTTATTGGTATATGTTCTTTTTTGGATTATTATTTAGCTGTAATTTGAATTGATCCATTACACAGAGATCAACGGTGGTACACCTTTTTAGTACTAGAGAATATTAGTATACTCAGCATCACGCACTTTCTCATGCGTTTTTTTGCACATTTTGTTTGCAAGATTGCACATATTTTAGAAGTGGTTATATTGTTCTGTGTACAGCTCATGCCAGTGTATTTTGTTTAGCCTGATTAGTGGATATAGTCTCTGCACAGTCACCCTATCCATCCATTCTAATTATCCGTTCCATCTTGTCGATATTGATATGGGATTAGCGGCATGACAATCTGACATCTACATTCCCTTTTTATCCAGTTCATTATCCCTCTAGAGATACTTTATCTTATTCATCTTTCTGGCTAGCGCAGCACCCTCTCTCCCTATCTTATCCTGTTTTTTTGGGGTTTTGTCTTGTCCCCAATTTCGGTGCATGCAGCTTCCATACATTCCTTAGTGTTCACATTCTCTCTCCATTCTGGTAGTGCAGGAATACTTTTAATACAATTCTTGGTCCATGAACTCCTCCCCACACTGTTCATGAACTGGACTTGGGTCAAAGAATGAACTCCAACACCAAGCCCCAGCATAGCACGACCTCTACGATGAGTACCCGCAACATGGCTTAAAAACGGTCGGCTGGTCAGAACGAACTTAACAGAATGCACTGAAGAACAGCAGGGGCAGAAAAATTGGGCTTTAGGCACTGGTGCGGGTGCCACAACACTGCAACCCCTCACAGATACTCTAGTTGAGCGCAGGAACGAGCCCTGCTGCAAAATATTACAGCAAAAATTGTTATTACATGCCCCTGTTAAACTGGTGCATAAAAATTGGGCTTTAGGCACTGGTGCTGGTGCCACAACACTGCAACCCCGCACAGATACTCAAGTTGAGTGCAGGAACGAGCCCTGCTGCAAAATATTACATCAAAAATTGTAATTACACGCCCCTGTTAAACAGGGGCAAAAAAATTGGCCTTTAGGCAGAAGAGAGAGAAGAGAAGAGAAGACAAGAAGCCCAGAAGCCCAGAAGACAAGAAGCCCAGAAGTCCGGACCTCTGCTGGTAAGAGAGCTACCTGAACACAGCAGAGGAGCCGGCCGAAGAACTGGAACACCGGGAGAAGAGAGCGGAGAAGAACCAACCAGACGCCGGGAGAAGATGAACCGGAGGGACCCCCGAAGCCGGAAGAAGACCCCCGAAGTCGGAGGAAGATCCCCCCCCGAGCTGTTTAATAAAATATTTTAAAAACCTGTGTAGTGTTTTATTATTTACACTTTTTCCCTGGGTGAATGGGTAGGGGTACCATGTATTTGTTTTTCCTATTGCAGCGAGCGCGAAATGCAATATCCTGTCCTTGCGTCGTATCTGGTCCGTTGGACCAGCACACAGACACACAGCGGGCTTTCCGTCGGACCAGCACACGGACGAGCGGACTTTCCGCCCGAAACTGAGTCCGACGGAAAGATTTAAAACAGATTTAAAAGATTTAAAAAGTCCGCCGGAGCCTACACACGGGCGAATTGTCCGGCACACTCTGGTCCACCGGACCAAGTATGCCGGAAAGTCCGACCATGTGTACGCGGCATTAGAAGCTATCAACATGAACATTGAAGAGGAATAGGATAGTCACTCAGCATAACAGGATAGTCACTTAGCATCAGCAAAGGCAGTCTTCAAGAGATCTCACATTCATAAAAAAATGAATCGGTTACATCAGCATCAGGTGCTTGGTAGCTGGTGATCCAAGACTGATTCATTTTTATGAAGGTGAGCCGATCAACCGAGTCTGTGGACAGGCGCACTCTGTGATCAGTTACAGTAGCACTGAATGTGCGTTCAGATAGAACGCTGAATGCAGGACCGGCCAGTAGCTCAATTGTAGGGATGAGTCGAACACCCCCCGGTTCGGTTAGCACCAGAACTTGCGAACAGACCAAATCCTTGCACGAACGTTAGAACCCCATTGAAGTCTATGGGACTCGAACAATTTAATTCTAAAGAAAAAATTTGTGCTAGGTGTGCAAAAAATGAATAATATATGAATATAAAAACCTGTGAAGAGGTATCCTGCAGCTGGACACTATAACCCTGATAGGGGGCACCACTGAGTATATATAAAAGAAGTGCAGCGCTGGAAATGGGACTCGAACGTTCAAAATCAAAAGTGCTCATTTTAAAGGCTAATTTGCATGGTATTGTTCTAAAAAGGGTTTGGGGACCTGGGTCCTGCCGCAGGGGACATGTATCAATGCAAAATAAAGTTTTAAAAACGGACGTTTATTCGGGAGCAGTGATTTTAGTAATGCTTAAAGTGAAACAATAAAAGTGTAATATTCCTTTAAATTTCATACCTGGGGGTTGTCTATAGTATGCCTGTAAAGGGGTGCACGTTTCCCGTGTTTAGAACAGTCTGACAGCAAAATGACATTTCAAAGGAAAAAAAGTCATTTAAAACTACTCACGGCTATTAATGAATTGCCAGTCCAACAATACACATAAAGTTCATTGATATAAACTGCATGGGATTTCCCCACAGGGGAACCCCGAATCAAAATTAAAAAAAAACTGGCGTGGGGGTCCTCCTAAATTTCATACCAGGCCCTTCAGGTCTAGTATGGATATTAAGGGGAACCCCGCGCCAAATTTAAAAAAAAAAAATGACGTAGGGGTCCCCCTCAAAATTCATACCAGACCCTTAAGGTCTGGTATGGATTTTAAGGGGAACCCTGCACCAGAGGGGGTGGGACCAGCCGTTACGTAACGGGTGACCCCCTCTGACGTCACGTGGAATGCCATAGGGAAGTCCCTGTCAAGTCCCCGTGCGTCAGAGGGGGGCGGGGTCACCGGGTGGCCCCGCCCTCCATTATTTAAGAAGTGTCAGAAGACGAGAAGCGTCACACAGCGGGAGCCTCCCATGGATGCGGAGCGGGCCGAGAATGAAGAAGATGCCGGACGAGAACACCGGAGCAAGAAGCAGAGGATCAGAGGAAGAAGCAGAGGAAGAAGAAGATGGAGGAAGAAACCGAAGGAAGATAGAAGAAAGAAGATAGAAGAAAGAAGATGGAAAGAAGAAGAATTTAAATAAAGGAATTGTCAAAAACTGTCTCTTGTCATTTTTAACATTTTTGACAGTTTTTTTGTGAAATGGTAGATACTTTTGTACCCCCTTATCATTTCACACAGGGGGGCGGGATCTGGGGGTCCCCTTGTTAAAGGGGGCTTCCAGATTTCGATAAGCCCCCCGCCTGCAGACCCCCACAACCACCGGCCAAGGGTTGTGGGGATGAGGCCCTTGTCCTCATCAACATGGGGACAAGGTGATTTGGGGGGCTACCCCAAAGTACCCTCCCAATGTTGAGGGCATGTGGCCTGGTACGGTTCAAGAGGGGGGGCGCTCTCTCGTCCCCCCCTCTTTTCCTGCGGCCTGCCAGGTTGCGTGCTCGGATAAGGGTCTGGTATGGATTTTTGGGGGGACCCCACGCCAATTTTTTTTAAATTTTGGCGCGGGGTTCCCCTTAAAATCCATACCAGACCTGAAGGGTCTGGTATGAATTTTGAGGGGGACCCCTACGTCATTTTTTTTTTATTTTGGCGTAGGGTTCCCCTTAATATCCATACCAGACCTGAAGGGCCTGGTATAGAATTTAGGGGGACCCCCACGGCAGTATTTTTTAAAATTTTGGTTCAGGGTTCCCCTGTAGGGAAATCACACGCAGTTTTTATCAATGAACTTTTATGTGTATTGTCGGACTGGCAATTCATTAATAGCCGCGAGTAGTTTTAAATGACTTTTTTTCCTTTGAAATGTCATTTTGCTGTCAGACTGTTCTAAACATGGGAAACATGCGCCCCTTTACAGGCATACTAAAGACACCTCCCAGGTATGAAACTTAAAGGAATATTACACTTTTATTGTTTCACTTTAAGCATTATTAAAATCACTGCTCCCGAAAAAACGGCCGTTTTTAAAACTTTTTTTGCATTGATACATGTCCCCTGGGGCAGGACCCAGGTCCCCAACACTTTTTATGACAATACCATGCATATAAGCCTTTTGATTTCTCCAATAGACTTGTAATGGGTGTTTTGCGGCTTTCGAATTATTCACGAACACCCTAAATTGTTCGCTGTTCAGCGAACTGGCGAACAGCCAATGTTCGAGTCGAACATGAGTTCGTCTCGAACTCGAAGCTCATCCCTACTCAATTGCATACTGTTCAAGCTCTGGCCAGTGATCCATCCTCAAGATATAGTAACCCAGTGGATTTTCGGTTGGAAAAGTCTCCAAGTCTGATCTTGCCCCAAGGTATTCCTGCATCATGTAAATCAGACGCTGGCGATGGTTGCTGGAACCGATCAGATCTTGTGGCTGCGGACTAAAAAATTGTCTGAACGCATTGGTCAGAAGGCCACCTTCTCCACCGCTCCTTCTGTGACTGACCGAAGCCTCAGCAACACATTGTCCAGGAGGACCAGAAAATTGCAACCTCCCAGGCTCTGGAAACGCATTGCACAAACCTTCCTGCAAGGCCTCCCGAAGATGTTTCATCCTCTGCTTCCTCTGCAAAGGCTGGATAAGTTCTGCAACCTTACCCGTTTAACGTGGATCAAGAAGGGTTGTCAGCCAGTACTGATCCCTCTCCTTGATACCATGAATCCGAGGGTCCTTTCGCAGGCTTTGCAGGATCAGGGAGGCCATGCAGCATAGGTTTGCTGAGGCATCCGGTCCGGAGTCCTCTGGGTCACTAAGGACGACATGATGCGCAGCCACCTCCTCCCAGCCACGTACAAGTCCATGCGTTTCTGGGGACTAAAAATGATCCCTTGAAGACTGCTGCTGATGCTGAGTGCCAGGCTCCACCTCCATGCTGACACAATCCTCCTCTTCCTGTGTGATAGGCGGGCCTGCAAGAATACTGTCTGGATAAAAGGGGCCTTGAGAGGTAAGGAAGTCCTCCTCTTCCTCCCTCTGTTCTGCCTCAAGTGCCCTGTCCATTATTCCACACAGCATGTGCTCCAACAGGAAGACAAGAGGAGCAGTATCACTGATGCATGCACTGACACTGCTCACCATCTTCGTGGCCTCCTCAAATGGTGACCGGACAGTGCATGCATCCTTGATCATTAGCCACTGGCGTGGCGAAAAAAAAGCCAAGCTCCCCTGACCCTGTCCTGGTGCCATACTAGCACAGATACTCATTTTTGGCCCTCTGCTGCATATGCAGCTGCTGCAGCATTGCCAATGTTGAGATCCACCTGGTGGGCATGTCACAGATAAGGCGGTTCTTGGGCAGGTTGCATTCCTTTTGAAGGTCAGCCAGCCGAGCACTGGCATTATATGAGCAGAGGAAATGCCCACAGACTTTCCTGGCCTGCCTCAGGAGATCCTGTAAGCCCGGGTACCTGCACAAGAACCACTGCACCACCAAATTAAGGACGTGAGCCAAACAGGGAACATGTGTGAAATGTCCCTGTAAGAGAGCGGAGAGGAGGTTGGTGCCATTGTCGCAAACCACCATTCCTGGCTGAAGCTGGTGTGGTGTCAACCACCTCTGAGCCTGCTCCTGCAGAGCTGCCAGAATCTCTGCCCCAGTGTGGCTCCTGTCCCCTAAGCAGACCAACTCAAGCACCGCATGGCATCTTTTTGCCTGAATGCTTGCGTAGCCCCTAGAACACCTACGGAGCACCGCTGGTTCCGAGGAAAAATCTGCACAGGAAGAGGCCATAGAGGAAGAAGAAGAGGAGGGAGTGGAGGAGAGAGGTGTGGCAGAATCACCACCATTTTGGAGGCATGGTGGAGGAACAAGCTCCAACATTACTGCACCCTGTCCTGCATCCTTCCCAGCTGCCAGCAGGGTTACTCAGTGTGCCGTGAAAGAAAGGTAACATCCCTGTCCATGCCTGCTGGATCATGAGTCAGCGGTAATATGCACCTTACCGCTGACTGCCCTGTCCAACGAGGCCAAGACATTGCCTTCCACATGCCGGTAGAGAGCCGGAACGGCCTTCCGGGACAAAAAATGGCGTTTGGGAACCTGCCACTGAGGTACCGCACATTCCACAAATTCTCGAAAGGGGGCAGAGTCTACCAGCTGAAAAGGCAGCAGTTGGAGTGCTAGCAATTTAGCCAAACTAGCATTCAGACGCTGAGCATGTGGATGGCTGGGACCAAATTTCTTTCGACGGTTTAGTAACTTGGGTAGGGAAATTTGCCTGCTACAATCAGATTTAGGTGTACCGCTAGCAGATTGCCCCCAAGTGCTTGGAACACCTAATTCTACACCTTCATTCCTCTCAGTGCAGGTCTCTGAGAGGACTGAAGGTATAGTTGGTTTGGAGATCCCAGCTGATGAGGAGCAAGGAGAGGTCTGCCTTGTTCTTTAGTGTGGGTCTTTTAAGTATTGTTGCCAACAGACTGCATGGAAGCTCGACATATTACCTGGTCAAGCATGTGGTGCCCAAGCAGCTGCTGTTTTGGCCATGCTTGATATGCTTCAGACATATGTTGCAAACAGCAAGGTACAATCTGCTGTACACGTCTCAAAAAAGGCCCACACCAAAGAACTTTTTAAAAAACGCTTGGAGTAAGCAGCGCCCTGCACATGCAGAGCTCTGTGGTGTGATGCAGTCGATTGGCTGTCCTTAAGCTGGCCCCTGGTGGGCATCCTGCCTCATTGGAGATGTGCCTTCTCCTCTCTTCTATCAGGAACCCACGTAGAGTCAGTGACCTCATCATCCCCTCCTTCCTCGCCACTGGAGCAAACCTGGCAGTATGCTGCAGCTGGGGGAACATGACTGCCAGTTTCTTGTCCTTCTTGGACATCCTCAACCTGGGTACCATCATCAGAGCCTTTAAAACGCTGCGCATTCTCCTGCAGCATGTACCCGACACTGTGGTCAAACAGTTCGGGGGACTCCTCAGGACATGATGGTAGGGCTAGGGAAGGAGTGACTGATGCCATTGAGCCGATAGAATAGGCCGCTTTGGCAGCTGCATTGACAGCCAAACTTCTCTTAGCCTTGGTGACAGAGGATGAGGGGGATGAGGGCAGCTTTGTCATCCACTCTACCAACTCTTCTGCATGTTGTGGCTCAACACGGCCAGCTGCCAAAAAAAAGGACAAGCAGGCCCCACGGCCACGTGCTGAGGATGCACCGTGTCCATGACCAGCACTGTTGGCTGTAGACACAGAGCCTGCTTGCCCTCTTTTAGTGGCCTGTGAGCATCTGCCTTTCCTTGGTGACCTTCCAGACATGCTATAAAATTGGTTTAGCAAAACACTGCCTGAATTTTACTACAAAAATTACACCAGGAATGGCCTGCAGTCAGGTATAGGCTTAGCTAGACTAGAATGCAGTGGATATGTATGTAGGAGACTGTATGTATGTATATATATATATATCTTTATGAACTGCACATAACTGAATCACCTGCCTGGCCTGCCTGCCTGAAAGTGTCATTGAAAACGTACACCAGGAATGGCCTGTAGTCAGGTATAGACTTGGCTAGACTAGAATGCAGAGGATATATATGTAGGAGACAGTATATATATTTTATGCACTGCAGATCACTGAATCACTTGCCTGCCTGCCTGCCTGCCTGCCTGAAAGTGTATATGAAACCAGGATAGGCTTAGCTAGACTAGAATGCAGTGGATATGTATGTAGGAGACTGTATGTATATATATATATATATATCTTTATGAACTGCACATAACTGAATCACCTGCCTGGCCTGCCTGCCTGAAAGTGTCATTGAAAACGTACACCAGGAACTACCTGCAATCAGATATAGGCTTGGCTAGACTAGAATGCAGTGGATATATATATGTAGAAGACTGTATATATATTTTATGCACTGCAGATCACTGAATCACCTGCCTGTCTGCCTGCCTGAAAGTATATTTGAAAACCTACACCAGGAACTACCTGCAGTCAGATATAGGCTTGGCTAGACTTGAATGCAGTGGATATATATATGTAGGAGACAGTATATATATTTTGTGCACTGCAGATCACTGAATCACTTGCCTGCCTGAAAGTGTATTTGAAAACGTACACCAGCAATGGCCTGCAGTCAGATATAGGCTTGGCTAGACTAGAATGCAGTGGATATATGTAGGAGACAGTATATATATTTTATGCACTGCAGATCACTGAATAACCTGCCTGGCCTGCCTGCCTGAAAGTATATTTGAATACGTACACCAGAAATGGCCTGCAGTGAGATCTACCTACACAGGATACAGTGTGTGTATATATATATATATATATATATATATATACAAAGCCGGTATATATATATATATATGTACTAAATACACTGCAGTTAACTGAATCAACTGTCTGCATGAAGCAGATTAGAAACAGTACACCAGGAACGGTCTGCAGTGAGATCTAGCTAAACTGGATACAGTATATATATATATATATATATATATATATATATATATATATATATATATAGATAGATATAGATATATATATATAGATATATATATATACCAGTCTGACTGTATATATGTATTAAATCTACCTACACAGATCTACCTACACAGGATACAGTGTGTGTATATATATATATATATATATATATATATATATACAAAGCCGGGATATATATATATATATATATATATATATATATATATATATATGTACTAAATACACTGCAGCTAACTGAATCAACTGCCTACCTGAAGTAGATTAGGAACAGTACACTAGGAACAGTCTGCAGTGAGATTTAGCTAAACTGGATACAGTGTGTGTGTGTATATATATATATATATATATATACATATATATATATATATATATATATATATATATATATATATATAAATATACAAAGCCAGGATGTGTGTATATATATATATAAATATATATATATATATATATATATATATATATATATATATACAAAATACACTGCAGCTAACTGAATCAACCGCCTGCCTGAAGTAGATTAGAAGCAGTACAGCAGGAACGTTCTGCAGTGAGATCTAGCTAACTGAATAAACTGCCTGCTCAAAGTAAATGAAATGACTCTCTCTCTCTCTCTATATATATCTCTCTCTGCGCCAGCAACACACTACACAAGGCCGACGTGCAGGCGGCCTTATATAGTGTGGGGCGTGGACTTAACTCCCTGAGCCATAATTGGCCTGCCTTTGTCCAATTATGGCTCTCTTTACTTACGGCGCTGTGATTGGCCAAAGCATGCAGGCCAATCATCAGCCAACAATGCACTGCGAAGATGCAGTGCATTATGGGGCGTGACGCGTAGCTTGAATTTGGCGCAAACGCCCCATAATTTTCGATCTTCATCGAACGATCAAACAGCCAATGTTCGAGTTGAACTCATGTTCGACTCGAACTCGAAGCTCATCCATAATTGGAAGATCTTTTTTGTTTTTGATCTCATATAACTTTATGTTCTAGTGACGATGGCCACCGTATCAAATAGAGTGAATCTCCCCAGTGGGGATACAGCAATAAAACATGACTGGTTTTCACCCTTCCTGAATATCCAAAGCTAAAAATAAAGAAAAAAATATTGTCATGTAAAATTGAAGCATATTCCCACCATCCAAAAACTGGTCAACTGAAAAAAATAATTTTGGCAGCTGGACTTACCAATACATAGAAATAAATTAAGACATATATAAAAAAGGTGCTCATTCAAATGGTACTTGATCATACAATGCAACTCACCACGTACTCACCAGGTGTTCACCAAGGTAGACACAAGACCTGACCAAGGTAGACACAAGAGACCTGACCAAGGTAGACACAAGAGACCTGACCAAGGTAGACACAAGAGACCTGACCAAGGTAGACACAAGAGACCTGGAGCAGATGAAGCAGAAGACCCAAGGTGGTCATCTATATATACTGATTTGTTATCTGACTTTGTGAGATGCCCATTTATACCTGCAAACTAAGTAAATCAAAAACAGCAAATATTAAAAGTTCAATGTTTTCCAGAGACATGTTTTGGGTTTACCATGAAATGGTAGCAGATCTACAATTATTAAACTTCTATGTACATAACCTTTTCTTTTTTATAGTGAGGACAATAAATGAGAACTTGACTTTAGGAAACTTGGCACAGTCAAAATTTACTTTACAGTTCTGCACAAGTAATCACTTTTTTGGTAACATAGAAACAAACTGTCACACAGGGCAGATAGACAAGAAAAAAAAGAAGAAATATAGGAACAAAATACATCACTGAGCATGCAAAGTTCCTTCTATAAATGGATAAATCACCCAAAAACGTTGGTGGAATTTATTTGGCATTGAAAGCAAGATACTTAACAATAAGCACCGCATTGAATCAAATATGCACATTGCATTGTGGAGGAGGTACTTATGCTTTTCAAATGAAATACATCTGTTTAACTCTGATTTCCACTCTTCTATGGTCAGTGGATTACCCATTTTGGAGCTAGCATATTCTGTGCTATAAAGAATGATCTTGAAACCTCTAACACAGTGGAGTCAACATGGCCTAGGATACATGTTAGAGAATCAGGATTCAGAGTAATGCCATAAAGGCAACTGTTATATAAACTGATGTTTATTTCAGTACTCACTGTACACTCCAACATGCATCTCAGGACAGGATATTTTATTGTGCTTCCTTACATGTGCTCTAAGATGGCTAGAACAGGCACAAAATAGTAACTAATAACTATCCAATAACAGTCCTCCAAACCCAGAAGATTCACAGGACTTCTCCCCCATCCAGATGTGAGACCAAGCTTCTAGGGACAGCTACAGGGATAAAATGGCATTGGATCATGTACGGCTGCCCCGTCGAAAGTCTCGTAAACGGTCTTGCAACTGAAAACGGTCAGGAGGGCGACAGTGTCTTTGAGGGCGCGCATCCAGCAACTCGGGACCAGAGGAAACAGGGCTAGCTGGAATGGGCACCCGTGGGTCCAAGAAGGGATCAACTAGCTCAGAGGGTGAACAGACCTCCGGACCAGGGCTGGAGGGTTCTGTTGTTCAGAGTCCCCCCAATCACCAGTCCCAGTGCATCCTGATCTGCTGAGCGCAGACCCTTGAGGTTTAGCCGGCGTCAGGGATGCAGGCAGCTGAGAACGAGGACACAGTTGGTCCACATGCCTTCTGCAAATGGAACCATCTTCCAGGCAGACCCTATACATCTTGGGTCCCAAAGTCTCTGCAATGATAGCAGGAAGCCAATGAGTGTTGGAAGCCCCATAAGATCGGGCCCATACCGTTTGTTGGGCTGTGAACCGGGGAACCATCTTGTCTTGGGACTGCAGTACATGTTCCTGGACTGTTTGAGGGCGGAGCATGTCCAAAACAATCCATGGCTGCTGACCCAGAAGGATTTCCACTGAAGTTTTCCCAGTAGTTGCATGTGGTGTGTTTCTGTAAGCAGAAAGGAAGGAGTCCAGCTGCTGGGGTGACAGGGACTGTTGTTTTTTTTTTAGTCATATCCTTTTTTATTTGATTTTTCAATGTGGTGTGTTTCTGTAAGCAGAAAGGAAGGAGTCCAGCTGCTGGGGTGACAGGGACTGTTGTTTTTTTTTTAGTCATATCCTTTTTTATTTGATTTTTCAATTTATACAATATACATCATAACCAGTGTAAAGTACAAAAGGCAAACAAGAAAACACATATTACAATAAATATTTCCCAGAATCACCATCAATTATAAATATATCTTACCCTACCTTTTTCCCCTTGAACCCTCCCCCCACCCCTGTTCACCCTCCCTCCTCCCCACCAGTTGCTAGTTTTTAGAAATAGTCGAATCCTACGCTTGGTAATACTTCCTACCCCACTGAGAGTGATGTGCACACTACTTATTCCCTATTATCTGTTTCCTCGTGCATAACTTCCTTTCCTTGATACGATTTTATGTTTCCCTGTTCTCTCCTTGACACCACCTACCCCAAATCCTAATAAACTTCTCATAGCTTCCCCTTCTAATATATATAGTCCTTTCTGTTCCCACTAGTACGTTCATGGTATTAATCCATTCTTCAGGTGTAGGGGGCATTGTTGACAGCCATGCTTTTGCGATCAGTTTCCTGGCCTGGTATAAGCATCGTATAATTGCTATTCTTATGTAGCCATCCCCCATATCCTCTTTGATTAGCCCCAGGACACAGACTTTAGCCTCGGGCTCCAGCCTTATCCCGGTCCTAACCTCTATGATGTTTAGGATCTCGGTCCAGTACCTCACTAGCTTCGGGCATCTCCACATAATGTGTATAAGATCGCCCGTATCTAAACATCTGGGGCATTTGTCGTCTGGTCTACGACCCATTCTATGCAGCCTCTTGGGAGTGTAATAAGCTCTGTGCACAAGCAAGAGGTGCGACGCCCGCTGCGACGGAGAGAGGGACACCAGCGGACCACGCTGTGACAGGGACTGTTGTTTACTTGCAGCCAATGTAGCTTTGAAATAGCATTTGAAAGTCTACACAAACCGTTCTGCTTGACCATTTGTAGCCGGATGGTAAGGTGCAGTTAACTTGTGCTTGATGTTGTGGGCAGTCAGGAAACACTGAAACTCCTGACAGGTGAATTGTGCACCGTTGTCCATAACGATTTCTCTGGGGTATCCAAACGTAGCAGCGAGATGTAACAGTATGGATGCCGTTGCCTTAGTTAATGGAGTAACAGGTATGACCTCAGGCCACTTTGAATGGGCATCCACTAGGATCAAGAAGGTGTGTCCTCTTATTGGGCCTGCAAAGTCCAAGTGTAGCCGAAACCAAGGAACCGTGGGCCAAGTTCAGGGTTGGACGCACCCTTGAGGAGCATCTCTTGCAGTTTGTGCACATCCGGCACAAGCATTCACATATGTCGTGATATCTGTCTGACACCACCAAAAACATCATCAGAAGCCTCCGAGACAGCACATCACCAAACGACATAATTCCCACAAAACTCCTGAAAGAATGTTCCGACATCTTGGCTCCTACCATAACACACCTCATAAATCAGTCGTTCAAAGAAGGGATTGTTCCGATCGCCCTCAAACAAGGCATCGTCAAACCTCTGCTAAAGAAACCCAACCTTCACCCTAAGGACTAACTACTGCAGACCGATAACAAGCCTTAACACCATCTCCAAGATTATGGAGAAAGCAGTAGTACAACAGCTACAACGCCACCTGGACACACACAAACTCTTGGACCCTCTGCAATCAGGCTTCTGCCCAGGCCATGGCACAGAAACGGCACTTCTCAAAATATGGGACGATGCCCTCGAAGCAGCAGATGATGGAGAATTATGTCTCCTGGTACTGTTGGACCTCAGTGCAGCGTTCGATACAGTGGACCACAATACTCTACTCATTCACCTCACAGAAGTAGCAGGAGTCACAGATTCATATCTACAATGGTTCGCATCCTTCTTAGGAAATCGTTCTCAGACAGTGAAACTAGGAGCATTCACCTCTGAAACCCGCGCAATCTCTTGAGGAGTCCCTCAAGGTTCACCCTTGTCACCAGTGCTCTTCAACATCTACATTCACCCACTCCTCAAAATCATCAGAATATCGGACCTCCTTCCACTCATACGCTGATGATACTCAACTCTACTTTCGCATCACCGGACAAAAAGACCATCATCAGCGACTAGAAAAATGCCTCAGTTTGATAGATGACTGGATGACCACTAGCTCCCTCAAACTCAACGGATCAAAAACAGAGCTTCTTCTCTTACACGCAAACCAAAATTCCAAAACTAAGACCCCATGGACACCTCCCACCATCTTTGGACAGACCATCTCTCCGAGCACCAAAGCCAAGAGTCTCGGAGTCATCTTTGACTCAGAAATGTCAATGGATGCACAAATAGGATCAGTAGTCAGCGAATCTCACCATCTCCTCCGCCTGCTACGTAGACTCATCCCCTTCATTGCAGAAGAGGACAAAGCAGCAGTAGTTGGAACAATCATTAATTCCCGACTCGACTACGCAAACTCCCTCTACATAAGACTACCTCAATATCACCTTGCACGCTTACAACTCATCCAAAACATGGCAGCAAGGCTGCTAACAGGAAAAAAACCCTGGGAATCCATCTTCTCTTCCCTGAGGAGCCTACATTGGCTAACCGTAAAGAATAGGATCACATTCAAGACCCTCTGCCTCACCCACAAATGCATACAAGGAAACGCTCCTCAATACCTATGCGGGAAAATAAAACACTAAACACCCAATCGCAGTCTTCGATCATCTAACCAAAACCTCCGCCTCATTCCCAAATTTCCGCTACAAATCAAAGGGAGAACGAAGATTCGCAGTCCAAGGACCATGGCTATGGAACGCTCTACCAACTTACATTCGCATGGAAGAAAACCATCAGGCCTTCAGGAAAAAACTCAAGACCTACCTCTTCTAAGAAGCTGGACAACACAGGAAGGATCCAGCGCCTTGAGGCGATTCAGTTTGCATTTTCAGCACTATACAAATCATTCATTCATTCATGTGAGTCTAGGTTTGGCCACCACACATGTGCCCACGGGATGACCAGTATGTAGCAAGTCCAGAATGTGTCTCCGGAGGGTCTGTGGAATGACCACTCGGTCTCACCATAAAACACAGTTGCCAGCCACAGTTAATTCTATACGCCTACGGAAATAAGGTTCATAATCCTGTGTGATGCTTGCAGGCCAACCAGACCATACCCATGAGAGTATTGTTTTCAGAAAGGTATCCTTGGCTGTATGGGCTGCTATCTCCCCAGAAGACAAGAAGGACAGGCTGATGTAACGACAACTCTTGACCGGTGGAAAACAGTCCATCGACGTCCCCGTCAGTTGGGACATTGCGTCCACATTAGCATTGGCATCATGACCGCTGTTGTGAATTCATGAAGAAATATATTTTATATTTACTGGCAGAAACATGAGAGATGCTTAGGCCTCAAAAAGTAGATGAACTGTGATGTTGCAATAATTGAACTGTTTCCCTCTTGGAACCATTTAATGCAAAATAGGTGAACTCACATACTTGACAAAGCTTAATGCATCAACCATCTCTTAAAGTTTTACAAGCATATTTTGAGACAGAAACTCGATGGAACAATGGCTGTTCTCGTCACAAAACAAGGAGATATTTACATGGTATTAGTGAATAAACGAAAACTACCCTTAGAGCCATAGGAAACAAGGTTATACAGACTATTTTCACATAGAAATAACCTCACCTGGCCTAAACCTATTGTGTTCAAGTGAGGGACTGTTTAAATAGCTAATACCTTGGCTAACAAAACACATTGTGTGAATTTTTAGGAACTGTTTAGACAAACAAGTCATCTCTAAACATCCAGTGGGAAAGATTTGAAGTTTGTGCAAGTCAAAAATATTTTAAAAGTATCTATAAGGTTATTATAAGTCATTTCAAACTATCTATGACATTGTAGGTCACAGAGACATACCGTATATACTCGAGTTTAAGTTGAGTTTTTCAGCACATTTTTTTGTGCTGAAAGTGCCCCCCTCGACTTATACTCGGTCAAGCACTTTTCTGCAGCAAAAAATTTCATTTTCCGAACCGACTTTGGGGCCCCGTATCTCAGGGCTAGGGATGAGCCGAACACCCCCCTGTTCGGTTCGCACCAGAACATGCGAACAGGAAAAAAGTTTGTTCGAACACGCGAACACCGTTAAAGTCTATGGGACACGAACATGAATAATCAAAAGTGCTAATTTTAAAGGCTAATATGCAAGTTATTGTCATAAAAAGTGTTTGGGGACCTGGGTCCTGCCCCAGGGGACATGGATCAATGCAAAAAAAAGTTTTAAAAACGGCCGTTTTTTCAGGAGCAGTGATTTTAATAATGCTTAAAGTGAAACAATAAAAGTGTAATATCCCTTTAAATTTCATACCTGGGGGCTGTCTATAGTATACCTGTAAAGGGGCGCATGTTTCCCGTGTTTAGAACAGTCTGACAGCAAAATGACATTTCGAAGGAAAAAACCCATTTAAAACTACTCGCGGCTATTGCGTTGCCGACAATACACATAGAAGTTCATTGATAAAAACGGCATGGGAATTCCCCACAGGGGAACCCCGGCCAAAATTTTAAAAAAATGACGTGGGGTTCCCCTAAAAATCCATACCAGACCCTTATCTGAGCACGCAACCTGGCAGGCCGCAGACAAGGGGGGACGAGAGTGCGCCCCCCCTCCTGAACCATACCAGGCCACATGCCCTCAACATTGGGAGGGTGCTTTGGGGTAGCCCCCCAAAACACCTTGTCCCCATGTTGATGAGAACAAGGGCCTCATCCCCACAACCCTGGCCAGTGGTTGTGGGGGTCTGCGGGCGGGGGGCTTATCGGAATCTGGAAGCCCCCTTTAACAAGGGGACCCCCAGATCCCGCCCCCCCCCTGTGTGAAATGGTAAGGGGGTACTTACCCCTACCCTTTCACTAAAAAACTGTCAAAAATGTTAAAAATGACAAGAGACAGTTTTTGACAATTCCTTTATTTAAATGCTTCTTCTTTCTTCTATCTTCCTTCATCTTCTTCTGGTTCTTCTGGCTCTCCTGGTTCTTCCTCCGGCGTTCTCGTCCAGCATCTCCTCCGCGGCGTCTTCTATCGTCCTCTATCTTCTTCTCCTCGGGCCGCTCCACACCCATGGCATTGGGGAAAACTCCCGCTCTTCTCTTCATCTTCTCTTCATCTTCTTCATCTTCTTCTTTTCTTCTCTTCTTCTCTTCTTCTCTTCTTTTCTTCTTCTCTTCTTCATTTTCTTCTCCGGGCCGCTCCGCATGGTGACGTGACGGGACTTCCCTGTGACATCACGGGGAATGCCACAGGGAAGTCCCATCATGTCCCGTGCGTCAGAGGGGGCGGGGTCACTGAGTGGCCCCGCCCCCCGTTATTTAAGAACCGTCAGATGAGGAGACGCTATCACACAGCGGGAGCCTCCCTCCATGCCAGCATGGATGCGGAGCGGGCCAGAGAAGAAAATGAAGAAGAGAAGAAGGAAGAAGAGAAGAAGATGAAGAAGAAGATGAAGAGAAGAGCGGGAGCCTCCCCCCATGCCATGGGTGCGGAGCGGCCCGAGGAGAAGAAGATAGAAGACGCCGCGGAGGAGATGCTGGACGAGAACGCCGGAGGAAGAACCAGAAGAAGAAGAAGATGAAGGAAGATAGAAGAAAGAAGAAGCATTTAAATAAAGGAATTGTCAAAAACTGTCTCTTGTCATTTTTAACATTTTTGACAGTTTTTTAGTGAAATGGTAGGGGTAAGTACCCCCTTACCATTTCACACGGGGCGGGATCTGGGGGTCCCCTTGTTAAAGGGGGCTTCCAGATTCCAATAAGCCCCCCGCCCGCAGACCCCCACAACCACTGGCCAGGGTTGTGGGGATGAGGCCCTTGTCCTCATCAAAATGGGGACAAGGTGTTTTGGGGGCTACCCCAAAGCACCCTCCCAATGTTGAGGGCATGTGGCCTGGTACGGTTCAGGAGGGGGGGGGCGCACTCTCGTCCCCCCCTCTTTTCCTGCGGCCTGCCAGGTTGCGTGCTCGGATAAGGGTCTGGTATGGATTTTTTTTTTGGCACGGGGTTCCCCTTAAAATCCATACCAGACCTGAAGGGTCTGGTATGGAATTTAGGGGGAACCCCACGTCTTTTTTTTTTAAATTTTGGCTGGGGTTCTCCTGTGGGGAATTCCCATGCCATTTTTATCAATGAACTTCTATGTGTATTGCCGGCGCGAGTAGTTTTAAATGGGTTTTTTCCTTCGAAATGTCATTTTGCTGTCAGACTGTTCTAAACACTGGAAACATGCGCCCCTTTACAGGCATACAATAGACCAGCTACAAAATTTAAAGGGATATTACACTTTTATTGTTTGACTTTAGGCATTATTAAAATCACTGCTCCTGAAAAAACGGCCGTTTTTAAAACTTTTTTTTGCATTGATCCATGTCCCCTGGGGTAGGACCCGGGTCCCCAAACACTTTTTATAACAATAACTTGCATATAAGCCTTTAAAATTAGCACTTTTGATTTCTCCCATAGACTTTTAAAGGGTGTTCCGCGGCATTCAAATTTGCCGCGAACACCCCAAATTGTTCGCTGTTCGGCGAACTTGCGAACAGCCAATGTTCGAGTCGAACATGAGTTCGACCCGAACTCGAAGCTCATCCCTACTCAGGGCCACTTGGTGCTAGGAACCCCAAATTTGGTGTGCAAACCCAGTGGAACTGGTACCATAACATATCCAAAGCTGGAGTTCCTAGCACCAAGTGGCCCTGAGATACGGGGCACAAAATCAGTTCGGAAAATGTCATTCTCTGCTGCAGAAAAGTGCTTGACATTTTCTAAACCGAATTTGGGGCCCCGTATCTCAGGGCCATTTGGTGTGCAAACCCAGTGGACCTGGCACCATAACATATCTAAAGCTGGGGTTCCTAGCATCAAGTGGCCCCAAGATACGGGGCCCCAAAATAGGTTCGGAACATGTCATTCTCTGCTGCAGAAAAGTGCTTGACATTTTCTGAACCGATATTTGTGGCCCTGTATCTCGGGGCCACTTGGTGCTAGAAATCCCAGTTCCACTGGGTTTGCACACCAAATTTGGGGTTCCTAGCACTAAGTGGCCCCGAGATACGGGGCCCCAAAGTTGGTCAACTGTGTCCATCTGCAGCAATGTCATTTCGGGACACTTTGGGTTCAGAGACCCCAAATTTTGGCTGCAGCTAGGGGGCATCTAGGAACACTTAACTACCGAGTTTGAAGTTCGGGGAACCTATGGCTGCAAATGGGCACAGTGAGGCATGCAAATGGGCACAGTGAGGCTGCAAATGGGCATTGTTGACCCTCTTTTCCACTTACAGTAGCTGTGCATTTCTCACCCTCGTCTTATACTCGGGTCAATAAGTTTTTCCCATTTTTTTTGTGGTAAATTAGGGCCTCGACTTATACTCGGAACGACTTATACTCGAGTATATACGGTATTATAATTTTGGCATCTGCGGACCCAACAACTTTGGTATGAAGAAAATACATATGAAAGTGTGATTTTATAAGTAGAAGTGTTTTAAGAAACTAATTAGTATTAGGAAAAACATATAATTATGATTATAACTATATAAGACTGTAGCCTATGCTTAGATAAACAAATATTCATTTGAGATACCAGAATTATACAAGTATCACTATAGATAATCATTTTTAGGTAGTATTGATTAATATATATAACACGTGTGTATTTCATAGATAGACCAGTTTTGATAGACATACATTTATAGAGATACATATATATAACCAAGTTATGTAATGGTAACTAATCAAACTTATACTGAGTGTATTTTACATTAGACAAATTACCAGAATATTTAAAGGTATATACTGTATATACTCGAGTATAAGTCGTTCCGAGTATAAGTCGAGGCCCTAATTACCACAAAAAAATGGGAAAAACATATTGACCCGAGTATAAGACGAGGGTGAGAAATGCACAGCTACTGTAAGTGGAAAAGAGGGTTTCCAGAGCTTCCAAAGCTGGGGTTTCCAGCACCAAGTGGCTTTTCTTCAGCAAAAAATTTCATTTTCCGAACTGATATTGGGGCCCCGTATCTCAGGGCCACATGGTGCTAGGAACCCCAAATTTGGTGTGCAAACCCAGTGGAACTGGCACCACAACATAACCAAAGCTGGGGTTTCTAGCACCAAGTGACCCCAAGATACAGGGCCCCAAAAATCGGTTCAGAAAATGTCAAGCACTTTTCTGCAGCAGAGAATTACATTTTCCAGACCGGCTTTGGGGCCCCGTATCTTAGGGCCACTTGGTGCTAGGAATCTCAGCTTTGGATATGTTATGGTATCAGTTCCACTGGGTTTGCACACCAAATTTGGGGTTCTTAGCACCAAGTGGCTCTGAGATACGGGGCCCCAAATTTGGTTCAGAAAATGTCAAGCACTTTTCTGCAACAGAGAATGACATTTTCCGAACCGATTTTGGGGCCCCGTATCTCAGGGCCACTTGGTACTAGGAACTCCAACTTTGGATATGTTGTGGTACCCGTTCCACTGGGTTTGCACACCAGATTTGAGGTTTCTAGCTCCAAGTGCCCCTGAGATACGGGGCCCCAAAATCGGTTCAGAAAATGAAATTTTTTGCTGCAGAAAAGTGCTTGACTCAAATATAAGTTGAGGGGGGCACTTTCAGCACAAAAAAATGTGCTGAAAAATTCGACTTATACTCGAGTATATACGGTACTATCCTTACCATTATACACATTATGAAAATAGAATGTATTAACTTAAAAGGATAGATTCAAAACACATGTGAGACACCTGGTGGTTGAGGGTGGTATTATTTGAACTCACTAAATTTACGAGAAAGGTAAATGATTACGTTTATAACCAATAGGAAAGAAGGCCACGTCCTTTTGGGCAGAGCCATTATAATTTTTATGGTCTTATTATCTGAAATGGTATTTAGAGGCAAGTAAGATGCCAAGAAAGGAGGAGGGGAGGAGGAAGAGAAAAAGATGGAGAGGAAGTGAGCTCAGGGGGGAGAGCTCAGAAGGAAGCTTAGGGATCCATCCTGAGGGGGGACACTGGGAGATACACACACTCCCAGACTGACACTCATGCACCATGCATGAATACATATCTTTACATTCATGAAGATTCCTCAACACCTAATACTTAGAACTCGGAGGTCACAAGAAGTAAATCTTCTTTAAGAGTATCAATTTTGAAACTACAGCAGCCATCTTAACTCTGGTAACCAGCCAATAGGAACAGTAGCCATCCTGGAATGGGTAATTATGTCATGTTGATTTTATCTTGTATGTTCTCTCAAATATTGATATGTTCTCTCAAATATTGATGTGTTGAATATTATACAATTGATAATCATTCTCCCAAATCAATAATCGCCTTGTAGATTTTTCTCTAAAGATTAAAATTTTTCATTATATTTTTCTTTTTGCATAGTTTCCACATTTATTGACAAAACAAACATCTAATTTATTTCACATTTTAACCACTTATTTACCTGCAGTATAGTAACGGTTGTACGTGTGAAATACAGACGTTCTGTATAATTGTCAAGTTCACAATGTTATTGATTCTACCGAGAAGTTATCATGGTGGTATTATGTTAAAGGGACGGTATGCCCATTTTTGCAAGTGTTTTTATTGATTTTCAAGACGTTCATGTAACGCAATCGGTATCTTAATTTCATGTGATTATTTGTTTTTGTCAACCAATAAATGACTATTTCGTATGCCCACATGTCTCCGTGAAGGAGTTTCACATACATAGACTGTGTCATATAGATTGATTTTGTATCTTAAAAATATCCTCGTTAAAAATTACTCAATAATAATTATTGTGCGGGAAACCTGTCCTTAAAAAGGCACAACTTATTACTACTTATTATTCACGACACCGCGATACTGGATTTTGTAGCTGTATGCTCCCAAGAATAAGGCATAGCATTGGAGGCAGGCCACAGTAGTCTGAGAGATGCCTTTGTCAGGGCTAAAGATCTGAAGGAGTGGTTTATGGTCCGTCAGTATGGTGAATTCCCTACCATATAGGTAAAGATGAAACTTCTTAATTGCCCATATCAGCGCAAGAGCCTCTTTGTCAATGTGTGAGTAATTGCTTTCTGCTTTTGTCAAAGACCTGGATGCAAATGCCACTGGTTTTTCTGACCCATCTGGTAAGATGTGAGATAGTACAGCACCCAGACCATAGGGTGAGGTATCACAAGCTAAGGTGAGAGGCTTCTGGAGATCAAAGTGCACGAGCATGCGTGACGCTAACAGCTTCCGCTTAGAAACCTCTAAAGCACGTTGGCATGCAGCCGACCATTCCCATCTGGAGTGTTTCTCCAAAAGCTTGTTCAGTGGAAACAAGGTGTGTGCCAGATCTGGCAGGAATTTGTTTTAATAGTTCAGCAAGCCAAGGTATGATCGCAGCTGCTGGATGTTGGTTGGGGCTGGAGCTTTGACTAAATCATCAACCTTGGCTTCCGTGGTGTGTATACCCTCCGCATCCACAAGGTGGCCACAAAACTCCAATTTAGGCACCATGAATTGGCATTTTGCTAAGTTCACTTTTAGACCCTGCTCTTGGTGTCTCACAAACACAAGCTCCACGTTCCGCTTGTGTTCCTGCTCTATCAATCCCATGATAAGCATGTCATCTAGCAGGCACTGCATGAAAGGAATGTCCACCAAAATCTCATCCATTTTTCGCTGCCAAATGGCTGGGGCGGGAGGCTACACCAAACACCATCCGATTGTATTCATACAGTCCCTTGTGGGTGTTGATGGTTAGAAACTTGCAGAAAGAAGGATGGACCTCAAACTGTAAATATGCTTGTCTGAGATCAAGCTTGGTAAACTTTTGACCTCCTGCAAGAGAGGCAAAAATGTCATCCACTCTGGGTAGGGGATACTGGTCTATCTCCAGCTGGGAGTTCAGTGCCATGCGGAAATCGCCACAAATGCTTAAGTCCCCATTCGCTTTCTTTACTGGTACAACTGGTGATACCCACTCGCTGTGCTCTACCTTTGAGATGACACCTTGTTCCTCCAGCCGACTTAGTTCCGCTTCCACTCCTGCCCGGAGTGCAAAAGGTACTGTCCGAGCTTTAAAGAACTTAGGCTGAGCGTTGGGTTTCAGCTTGAGTCTCACACAGTCATGTTTTATTTTCCCCAACTGGTCATCAAAGATCTTTGGGAACCGCTGCTTCAGGGACACCACCCATTCCTCACTATCTCCTAATGGAATTGTAACGGTGTTACAGGGGTTTATGGCGATGTCTGGCATGCAAAAGTGAGCAATCCAGTCTCTCCCAAAGAGAGGGGGTTCCCCATTTTCTAGGATATATAATTGCAGTCTATTTGTCTGACCCTTGTACAATACCTGTACTTTCACGTAACCCAGTGGGTGGAGTATCTGTTTTGTGTATGTCTGCAGTTTGATTGGTGTTGGGCGGACAGTTGTTTGCTCATGGTCTGTATTCCCACAACGGTAGCAAGCTGACTCATGTCTTGGTGGGGGTCTATATTTCCAGTTTGCGGCAGTTGGCTTGACTGCTGTTCTGAAAATGTCCTGTTTCACCTCTTCCCTTCTGCCCTGGGGGTTCAATTCCTCTGTATCTTTCACAGCCATTTCCTTCACCGAAGCTATCTCAATTGCCTTTGTAAGGGTAAGGTCTTTCTCTGTTAACAGTCTCTTGTGGCTCGACTCACTGTTCAGTTCCATGAAAAACTTATCTCTCAGTGCAGTAGGTAAGTACTCCCCAAAAGAACAGGTAGAGGCTAGTCTGCAAAGGGCGAGCACATAAGCTTTTTCACCTGGCTGATGCTGCCGCTGATAGAACCAAGATCTTTCTGCAATCTCTAATGGTTTTGGCAAGAAGTGATCCTCTAACAGTGTCAGGAGCTCTGCCAATGTCTTAGTTGCTGGTTTTACAGGAGAAAGGAGATCCCTAAGAATGTCATATGTCTTAGGACCAACCACTGTCAGAAATACTGCTTCTTGCCTGTCGCTTGGGATGGCATTTGCACTGAAATACTATTCCAGTCTCTCAACCAAGAAACTCCAGAATGTCTGTTCTCCATCAAATTCACTTAATGTCCCGATCAATGACATTTTCCTGCTGGGCTCTGTGAGTGCTTTTATCCAGGTGTCAATCCACACTGCTTTTGTCTCTCTCTCAAACTGATAGACACTTTGCAAATCCCATCCTCGTTGCCACTGTTATATTCTCTGAGTTGTGAGAGACACAAGACTCTGGTCTGGAACAACTGATGTTTATTTCAGTACTCACTGTACACTCCAACATGCATCTCAGGACAGGATATCTTATTGTGCTTCCTTACATGTTCTCTAGGATGGCTACTATGCCCCTTGACCCTTGTCATCACTCCTGGGTGGAGCCAGCCTTAAAGTGACAGTACATGTGGAACCCTTCAGGTATAACAGCAACTTATAGCATGTAAAAAAAAACATTCTCCCATGCAGTGGGGCTGCATGGGTTAACTGCTCATTTTGTCTAGGAACCTTTGTGAGTAATTCCATTGTCCTGGTGCTCCAGGGCCTTCAAAAATGTGATAGGCACTCAGGAAATTAAATGTGTAATTTATGTCTTTAGAACGCCTGATGGAGCTACTTGGATATTGGGCCTCTGTATGTGACCAGGCTGTGGAAAAGTCTCACACATGGGGTATTGCCATACTCAGGACGAGTAGCAGAATGTATTTTGGGGGTGTCATTTTGGCTATGTACATGCTATGTGTTAGAAAAATCTTCTAAATTGACAACTTTGTGAGAAAAAAAGTTTTTATTTTCTTTCCACATTTTCCAAAAACTTTTGGAAAGTTATGGGGAATTTATGGGGCATGGTCACCGGGTGATGTCAACCCTCCCCCAAAGCACCCACCCCCTATGTTGAGGGCATGCGGCCTGGTACGGTTCAGGAGGGGGGCGCTCACTCGTCCCCACCCCCTTTCCTGACCGGCCAGGCTGCGTGCTTGGATAAGGATCTGGTATGGATTTAAAAAAAACGGCGTGGGGGTCCCCCCACGCCGTTTTTTTTTAAATCCATACCAGACCTAAGGGCCTGGTATGCTCTGCGACGGGGCTCGCAAGGTGTCAATCTCGCCAATAAAAGCGGCGAGATTGACTTCCTTTTCTAGTCCCATTGTACCTGAATCACGTTCAAAATGAACGGACTTGTCCATGTGGGCAAGTCCGTTCATTCAGAAGTCTGCCATAACTCCTTCAAAAGACGGGTCGTGTGTAAGCAAGTCCGTCCGTTCAGAAAGTCCGTCGGAAGTCCGCCGGAATTCCATCGGGAAGACCATCAGACCTAGTCTGCTGGAGAGTCCGGTCTTGTGTACAGGGCATAACTTTCACACAAACCAATGATCATACACTTATCAGGATTTTTTTTACCAAAGACATGTAGAGGAATACACTTTGGCCTAAATTTTCGACAACATTTTTTTGGTTTCTTTTAAAACAGAAAGTAGAAAATTTTGTTTTTTTTTTCAAAATATTCACTCTTTTTTCGCTTATATTGCAAAAAATTAAAAATGAAGTGGTGAATAAATACCACCAAAAGAAAGCTCTATTTGTGTGAACAAAATGATAAAAATTTAATTTGGGTAAAGTGTAGCATGACTGAGTAATTGTCATTTAAAGTGTGAGAGCACTGAAATCTGAAAATTTGTCTGGGAAGGAAGGGGGTGAAAGTGCCCAGTATTGAGGTGGTTACAATGAGGTCAATAAATTAGAAACAGACTTCAGTAAATTTGACATTGTCAAAATTTTGTTTAATTTATTGCAATGCACAAATAATCTAATTTTGATCAACTAAACAAAGTCTTGTATCAGTCTTGTAAATTTTTCCCCCTTTGTGTCTCTTTGGGAAGACTTCCTATTTATTCTCTATGGCAAAGATACAATAGAAAGTTAGAGATATCCTCCCCAAACTGCTCATTTATTAAGTTGATACTGAAATGGTGTTACCATTTAAAAATGTCTTTGTTTTTACTTACAGTGGAGACGGAAAGTATTCAGACCCCCTTAAATTTTTCACTCTTTGCTATATTGCAGCCATTTGCTAAAATCATTTAAGTTAATTTTTTTCCTCATTAATGTAGACACAGCACCCCATATTGACAGAAAAACACAGAATTATTGACATTTTTGCAGATTTATTAAAAAAGAAAAACTGAAATATCACATGGTCCTAAGTATTCAGACCCTTTGCTGTGACACTCACATATTTAACTCAGGTGCTGTCCATTTCTTCTGATAATCCTTGAGATGGTTCTACACCTTTATTTGAGTCCAGCTGTGTTTGATTATACTGATTGGACTTGATTAGGAAAGCCATACACCTGTCTATATAAGACCTTACAGCTCACAGTGCATGTCAGAGCAAATGAGAATCATGAGGTCAAAGGAACTGCCTGAAGAGCTCAGAGACAGAATTGTGGAAAGGCACAGATCTGGCCAAGGTTACAAAAATTTTTTTGCTGCACTTAAGGTTCCTAAGAGCACAGTGGCCTCCATAATCCTTAAATGGAAGATGCTTGGGATGACCAGAACCCTTCCTAGAGCTGGCCTTCTGGCCAAACTGAGCTATCGGGGGAGAAGAGCCTTGGTGAGAGACGTAAAGAAGAACCCAAAGATCACTGTGGCTGAGCTCCAGAGATGCAGTCGGGAGATGGGAGAAAGTTGTAGAAAGTCAACCATCACTTCAGCCCTCCACCAGTCGGGGCTTTATGGCAGAGTGGCCCAACGGAAGCCTCTCCTCAGTGCAAGACACATGAAAGTCCGCATGGAGTTTGCTAAAAAACACCTGAAGGACTCCAAGATGGTGAGAAATAAGATTCTCTAGTCTGATGCACACAGCTAAAATAACGAAGGAGTGGCTTCACAACAACTCAGTGACTGTTCTTGAATGGCCCAGCCAGAGCCATGACTTAAACCCAATTGAGCATCTTTGGAGAGATCTAAAAATGGCTGTCCACCAACTTTTATCATCCAACCTGACAGAACTGGAGAGGATCTGCAAGGAGGAATGGCAGAGGATCCCCAAATCCAGGTGTGAAAAACTTGTTGCATCGTTCCCAAAAAGACTCATGGCTGTATTAGATCAAAAGGGTGCTTCTACTAAATACTGAGCAAAGGGTCTGAGAGCTTGAAGAATAAAATAGCAGTGTCGCCAATTTTTTTAACCACTTTAGCCCCGGAAGGTTTACCCTCCTTCATAATCAGGCCATTTTTTGCGATACGGCACTGCGTTATTTTACGTGACAATTGTGCGGTCGTGCAAAAGCTCTCTTTTGGTGGTATTTGATCACCTCTGCGGTTTTTATTTTTTACACTATAAACAAAAAAAGACTGACAATTTTGAAAAAAAAAACAATCGCTTTTACTTTCTGCTATAAAACACATCCAATAAAAAAATGTAAAAAATCTAATTTCTTCATCAATTTAGACCAATATGTATTCTGCTACATATTTTTGGTTAAAAAAATCCCAATAAGCGTATATTGATTTATTTGCACAAAAGTTATAGCATACCACGCCAAACAATAAAAAAATGTGTTTACAAAAATGATATGTTTCAAAAGTAACATACACAAACAGGTAAGTAAATGAATAAATAAAGTCCAATAATACACCACCAAGTGCCAATATATTTGTTAGTTCATCAAATGTGATGATGAAAATACCATGGTGTCTCCAAAGAAAAGTGCTTCTCCTTTCACCAGCTTCTAGGTAAGTATCCTACTCACCGGACAGAATTGACACCCATGACAGGTAGTCAAAAACAGCAAATGGCCAAGGATCCAGAGACAGCAGCTCAAGGCAAATATGTTCCCTGAATGGATATGGTATGTCAACCAAAAAGAAGAAAACAGAAGCTCCTCAGAGTGCAGTAACGTTAAAAATCATGTTTATTAAAACTACAGATTGCACTTACAAAATAGAGATGAAAATCCTGCCCATAGAAAATTGCAGGGACGCCGTCCGCTTTCCACCTGCGTACCAACTGGTGGCAAAAGTGACGTAGCGCGTATCACGGGATCCAACGCGTTTTGTCAGCAGTGTCTAATGTCATCAGGGGTCATGTGGACAATTTTTAATGGAATTTTTAACCATGTGCAAAATTGTATTGGCTTTGGCTTTGTTTATGCTACTCTTTCATGTGTGATCATTTCTGCAATAATCGTTTTTACTGCATTTAAATTTGTTAATTTCATCAGCCAATTGTGCACACCTCATATAAAATCTCAAAGGGCGATAACTATGTTTTTCTTAGTCCGTAGGGTTCAATATTGAGTTGGCCCACCCTTTGCAGCTATAACAGCTTCAACTCATCTGGGATGACTGTCCACAAGGTTTAGAAATGAGTCTGTGGGAATGTTTGACCATTCTTCCAGAAGCACATGTCAGGCACTGATGTGGACAAGAAGGCATGGCTTGCAGTCTCCACTTTAATTGATCTCAAAGGTGTTCTATCAGGTTGAGGTGAGGACTCTGTGCAGGCCAGTCAAGTTCCTCCACGTCAAACTCGCTCACCCATGTCTTTATGGACATAGCTTTGTGCACCGGTCCAAGTCATTTGGTGGAGGGGGGATTACTGCTGGGGTTGTGTATTAGGGGTTGGGCTTGGTCCCTTAGTTCCAGTGAAAGGAACTCTATTTAACTTCTGCTACAAATGGAATCGGCAGCTGAAAAATTTCATACCGGGATGATGTCTGTAGGTGCAGGCATCCTCCCCATTTACCCTCTGCAAACCGAGGACGTCCATGGACATCCTACGGGTGGGTAGTAGTTAACAACCATTGACAGTGGAAAGCTCATGTAGCATGAACTATTCCAGTGGGTTGGGAACAACATCCCTCTGCTACCAGAAAAATTTAATGTTGCTCTCCTCCATCCCTCCACCACTCAGGATCCACCTTCTAATTTTATCAATGAATACTAGGCAGGTTCCTTTTGTCCAAGGGGGAGAGATGGGGTGGATGATGTCACATTCTCCACCTCAGCCAATCAGAGCCTGCCTAGTAATTCATTGACAGAAATTGAAGGCAGTTCCTGAGTGGCAGAGGAACAGGAGAGACTGACGCTCATTATTTCCGGAAGCTGATCCTACTCCTGCAGAAGCTGACCCTTCTAAGTACATGCAGTAAATACTACTTCAGTGGACTGCGGCATCCCCAGTGGCCATACACTAAAGGCCCGTACACACGATTGGACTTTTTGACAACAAACATGCAAATTAGCTGTTTTGGAGCAACATCCGACCGTGTGTACGCTCCATCGGACAAACTTTTTCTGTTTCCATAGGACTTTTGTTGGCTGTGCGAACGGACAAACATTCCGGCAACAAAAGTCCGATGGAGCAAAGTCCGATCGTGTGTACACAAAAGCATCAGACTTTTGTACAAACTACAATACATGGTCGCGAGAATGTTTCCAGCGCAAACCCATCGCGCTGGTTCTCGGCGACAGGATACTGTACATCTCCTGCTGGCTGCAATAGGAAAAACACATTTTCTATTGCGGCAAGCGCGAGAGGGAATTCCCCTCTGGGGGCATACCAGGCCCTTAGGTCTGGTATGGATACGCAGCCCGGCCGATCAGGAAAGGGGGTGGGGACGAGTGAGCGCCCCTCCTCCTGAGCCGTACCAGGCCGCATGCCCTCAACATGGGGGCTGGGTGCTTTGGGGGAGGGGGCGCCCCGCGGACCCCCCACCCCAAAGCACCTTGTCCCCATGTTGATGAGGACAAGGGCCTCTTCCCAACAACCCTGGCCGTTGGTTGTGGGGGTCTGCGGGTGGGGGGCTTATCAGAACCTGGGAGCCCCTTTAATAAGGGGGACCCCAGATCCCGGCCCCCCACCCAATGTGAATGAGTATGGGGTACATGGTACCCCTACCCATTCACCTAGGAAAAAAAGTGTCAATAAAAAAAACACACTACACAGGTGTTAAAAGTAATTTATTAGGCAGCTCCAGGGGTCTTCTGCCGACTTCAGGGGTCTCTCAGGCCTCTTCTTCTTCTCTCCAGTGTCGTCTCCCTGCTCTCTGGTTCTTCTCCTGTGCCTTCTTCCTTCTGCCGGGCTCCTCCGCTATCTTCTGCTCTTTTGCTAGTGGAGGAGCCCAGACATTTGGATCGTCATCTTCACTCTTCTCTTCCAGAGATGTTGACACGACGCTCTCTCCGGCTGTAATGCTGTCTGTGCACTCTGCTATGACTATATAGGCGGTGACCCCACCCCCCTATAAAATCACAGTCCCGGGGCATGCTGGGACTGTGAGGTCATAAGGGGGCATGGTCATGTCATACTATGAGAGAAGGAGAAGAGGCCTGAGAGACCCCCCGAAGTCGGCAGAAGACCCCTGAAGTCAGCAGAAGACCCCTGAAGTCGGAAGAGGACCCCTGGAGCTGCCTAATAAATTACTTTTAAAACCTGTGTAATGTGTTTTTTTTATTGACACTTTTTTTCCCTAGGTGAATGGGCAGGGCTACCATGTCCCCCATACTCATTCACATTTTGTGGGGGGCCGGGATCTGGGGGCCCACTTATTAAAGGGGGCTCCTGGATTCTGATAAGCCCCCCCGCCCGCAGACCCCGACAACCAATGACCAGGGTTGTCAGGAAGAGGCCCTTGTCCTCATCAACATGGGGAGGGCGCCCCCTCCCCCAAAGCACCCACTCCCCATGTTGAGGGCATGCGGCCTGATACGGCCTGATACGGCTCAGGAGGGGGGGCACTTGCTTGTCCCCACCCCCTTTCCTGACCGGCCGGGCTGCATGCTCAGATAAGGGTCTGGTATGGATTTTGGGGGGACCCCCACGCTTTTTATTTGGCGTAGGGGGTTCCCCTTAAAATTCATACTAGATCTAAGGGCCTGCTATGTCCCTGGAGGGGAAACCATGCCGGTTTTTTATTTAAAATTTGGCGTGGAGTTCCCCCTCAAGATATATACCAAACACAGTGCCTGGCATTGGTGGGGATCCAAGTTGGATCCCCGCACCAGTGTGAACCCGGCTCGCAAGGTGTCAATCTCGCCAATAAAATTGGCAAGATTGACACAATATCAGACAACAATACAGAAGTTGACCAAAGGGTGGTGGTAAAGAGCTGAAAAACCACGTGATTTGGTGAAAGTTGGCTGGAAAAGTCCTGTCGTCTGTATGCAAGACAAACTTCTGGCCAATGCCCTTTGTATAAAAATCCAAGGGAAAGTTTGTACTATCGTGTGTATGGGGCTTTAGGGCTTATGGAGAAATTACTTTATCTAAGGTGCCCCACAGTAAGGTATTAAAGTTAATTACTGGAGTTCTCTTTTACGCTTTGTATCTAGAAGCACTGCAGACGTAAGATAAATATAAACGAGGCAACAGAGAATGTCCTCAAATAAGGCAACAATGCCCTCAAACTTCCAAAAGCAGCGAGAGTATACATGATATAATGTCTTTTCGAGAACCTGTTATACAGGACAAGAATGTGAATAATCCAAATAATTTTGAAAATGTCAATAAATATGAGAAATGAGCCATCAATTCTTTATGTAAGGATCAACAATTGATAACATGCCTGGCAGATAACAGGGGCAGAATTGTATTAATGGATGCTACGTAAAGTGACATACTGTACCAAGGATTAAGTTCAGATTCTATCCATAGTTATAAAAAAAGCAATACAAATGTATGTAAATAAGCAATAAAGATAATGGTAACCAAACAAGAATTCAACTTTATTACACTGAATATCTGAGGACACCAACATCCGAGGACACCAACATTTTATTACTCACCTAAGATGCATGAAAAGAAGATGCAGCCTCTACAATGTCGGTTCCCAACCTCCATCCTCGAATACCCCCAACTTGCCATGTTTTGGGAATTTCCCTTAGATAAAATAACTGTCATGAATACCAAGCCATTGATTTAAGCACCTGTGCAAGGTGAAGGAAACCCTGAAAACATGACTTGTTGTAGTTGGGGGTACTTGAGGACTGAGGTTAGGAACCACTGCTCTAGCACATGCAAACAGACAATTTTTTACCAAACAAGAATTTGACCTTATATAAGCTGAATACCTGAGGATACCAATGTTTTATTACTTTCCTAAGATACCTAAAAATCAAGCACACCTGCACCTGCCATTACATAAACATGACAAAAACAATCCTGAACCCAATACTATCAATCAGAAAAAGACATACCTAAAGGACAAACTAGTCAACAAGTATATTACATATTACCAGTCCCAGAGGATTGAATTATGACTGGTCTCTCTTTCAGGCCCTCCATGTGCCTACCCCTAAGTGTACCCTATGAGTAAGCCCCCGATCAAGTTAAATGCATTAGAGGGTCTGTACATTGGATGGATTTGTCTGTTTAATGGATGATTCAATAAACTGTTCTGAGGTGTTTAAGATGGTGAGTGGTTCCTTTCCTTCCTTTTTTTGAAGCCTCTGGAGAGACTAGAATCATTAGGTGTTATCTTCTGACATCAACCATAGACATGTGTACAATCCATTGGTTAGCTTAGCATACTTTAGCTCATTGACCTCATGGAGACAACAGTGGCCTATTAACTGATCACACCAGGTGTTGGGTCTCAGTGCCACAATACAAAAAAACTATTTGTTGATTAAAAACCAATACAGATCTCTGGCCTCACACAGACATACACGTTGCACACTTCTTCTCTGGAGAGACCTTCCTACCACTCGCCAATTTAAATACGCAATCAAATGAACGACCATTCCCGAGGTGGATTTACCTCCAAATTCGACACTTTCTCAACCACCTTCACCAACGGGCCAATTACGCCAGACAACTCACACCGTTTGAACAATTATGCACCAAATCAGAACCACAAAGACACTTAATCTCAGTTATCTATTCTCTCCTATTTTCTGACCACAACCCTAAGTCTAACAAAGCTACCCGCAACTGGGAAAGAGATTTATCTATTGAATTGTCGGAAGAAGAATGGGAAACTATCTATACACACATTCATAAGGGTTCAACCAATGTGTCTGCACAAGAGAATAGCTTTAAAATCTTTTCTAGGTGGTACAAAACTCCGACGAACCTACATAAAATTTCCCCCGCCTTATCTTCTAAGTGTTGGAGATGCTCTAACGGAGAAGGCTCCCTACTACACATATGGTGGTCATGCCCAGCTATCCAACCATTCTGGAAGGAAGTACACCGCATCACTTCCAACATCACCACCTATCAGATAGAATTTAGCCCTGCACAAATGCTCCTACACCACTCCTCTATCCCAAAATGAAACTACCAGCGATCCCTGACGCTACACTTGCTGAACGCTGCAAAGATGTGCATCCCGACCCTCTGGAAATCCCCCAAACCCCCTACCACCGCTATTTGGCTTAAACGTATAGCAAAAATAGCAAAAATGGAGGAACTGATACACCAATCTAAAGATACACCCATAAAATTCAGGACAATCTGGTCATGCTGGCAACACTGTCAGACAACTGACGAATATACGCACCTACTCTCAAAAGAGTAAGAAAGGATCCAAAAGGTCCAACAGGTCTATAACATGGAATAGGAGGCACGACCCATCGCTCACAGCACCCATCTTACACCCTCTTACCCCCCGACCAACAGGACTCACCACCCACACACCACAGACTAGGACGCTATACAACTCCTGAATCCAGAAAACCTCCACCCCCTCCAAACCTATTCCTCACCTACTCTTACCCACAACACCACTTTCCCCGAATCCCCATCTTTTTCATACTCCATGTTTTCTGACTTCACTTCTGGTAGGATTTGCTGGTGGTCAGTAACCAGCAACATAGCTGTCTCCTGTACCACCAGGCTTCTAGAGCCAGGTGACAGTAACCACACTTATACAAATACGCAACAACACCAATTAAACGTCTCCTATCTCCCCTCCCCTAGCAGTGATCCCACACTCTCGAACTGTAACCACCGAACTATCTACGAGCCCACGCTTCCTACTTATATACTTTTAGCAAAAACGGGCCACAGGCTTTGAATCGCATTAAGCGGTGAACAGATTCCCTTGAAAATAGCGAGGTATCTAGATACAGACAATATACATACATATCCAGAAATCCGTACAATGTTTCAAACACTTCGTTACATAAAGGGCTCATTACCCCTGTTGAGTTTTTGATTATTGGTTCTATGTTAAGGAACTAATCCTTTCCTTAAACTTGTCTTATATAAATTTACAATGCTGTTTGATCATTGTTGAATATTGTACTGCCTATTCTGTATTACCATGTTGACATAAGCTTGTAACACCTTTCCTATGTATTGAGATTGTATATTTCAACATGTAATTCAACTTGTTTGATCAATAAACTTTTTGCTTTTCAGAAAAAAAAAATAAAAACCAATGCTGCATCGAAAATACGTGAAAAACTAATAGCAATGCAAAAATATATATAAGGGGCGCAAAGAAAACAATATAGAAATCAAATATCAAATTATTAATATACAACGTATATCTAATTAATAAAGTGCAAAAATAAACCATCAAAACGTCCATAATAATCATATGTGAACAAATCTTCTTGTGTATGTTCCAACACCATGAAAATAAAGTGCACACATGCTTTAGTAAACTTGCTAAAAGTGCTTCACCCGAAGTGATAACAAAATGCGCTCACCAGATCGCCTCGGCCACAAAGTGACCTCAAAGCATGACTAATGGGAAGGACTCCTTAACCACTTGCCAACCACCTCACGACGATGTACGTCGGCAGAATGGCACGGGCAGGCAGAATCACGTACCTGTATGTGATCTGCCTCCCGCGGGCGGGGGGTCCGATCGGAGCCCCCTGGTGCCTGAGGCGGTCAGCTTCTGTCTGGCAGCGATTGGAGATGAGGGGGAGGCCATCCATTTGTGCCCCCCCCCCGCGATCGCTCCGAGCCAATGAGATCATTCCCCTGCCTCTGTACACAGAGGCAGAGGAAATGATGTCATCTCTCCTCGACTCAGTATTTTCCGTTCCGGCGCCGAGGAGAGAAGACTGCAATGTGAGTGCACAACACACACACACACACACAGTAAAACATGCCAGGCACACATAACACCCCCCTTTACCCCCCGATCCCCCCCAATCACCCCCAAATCACCCCCCCCCCCGTCACACTGACACCAAGCAGTTTTTTTTTTCTGATTACTGCATGGTGTTAGTTTGTAACAGTAATGCCCCGTACACACGGTCGGACCCTTGTTCGGACATTCCGACAACAAAATCCTAGGATATTTTCCCACGGATGTTGGCTCAAACTTGTCTTGCATACACACGGTCACACAAAGTTGTCGGAAAATCCGATCGTTTTAAACGCGGTGACGTAAAACATGTACGCCGGGACTATAAACGGGGCAGTGGCCAATAGCTTTCATCTCTTTATTTATTCTGAGCATGCGTGGCACTTTGTCCGTCGGATTTGTGTACACACGATCGGAATTTCCGACAACGGATTTTGTTGTCGGAAAATTTTATCTCCTGCTCTCCAACTTTGTGTGTCGGAAAATCCGATGGAAAATGTCCGATGGAGCCCACACACGGTCGGAATTTACGACAACACGCTCCGATCAGACATTTTCCATCGGAAAATCCGACCGTGTGTACGGGGCATTAGTGTGGTAGGGCAGTTAGTGTTAGCCCCCTTTAGGTCTAGGGTACCCCCCTAACCCCCCCTAATAAAGTTTTAACTCCTTGACCACCCCCCATCGCCAGTGTCGCTAAGCGATCATTTTTCTGATCGCTGTATTAGTGTCACTGGTGACGCTAGTTAGGCAGGTAAATATTTAGGTTCGCCCTCAGCGTTTTATAGCGTCAGGGACCCCCATATACTACCTAATAAATGTTTGAACCCCTTGATTGCCCCCTAGTTAACCCTTTCACCACTGATCACCATATAACCGTTACGGGTGACGCTGGTTAGTTCGTTTATTTTTTATAGTGTCAGGGCACCCGCCGTTTATTACCTAATAAAGGTTTAGCCCCCTGATCGCCCGGCGGTGATATGCGTTGCCCCAGGCAGCGTCAGGTTAGCACCAGTACCGCTAACACCCACGCACGCAGCATACGCCTCCCTTAGTGGTATAGTATCTGAACGGATCAATATCTGATCCGATCAGATCTATACTAGCGTCCCCAGCAGTTTAGGGTTCCCAAAAATGCAGTGTTAGCGGGATCAGCCCAGATACCTGCTAGCACCTGCGTTTTGCCCTTCCGCCCAGCCCAGCCCACCCAAGTGCAGTATCGATCGATCACTGTCACTTACACAACACTAAATGCATAACTGCAGCGTTCGCAGAGTCAGGCCTGATTCCTGAGATCGCTAACAGTTTTTTTGGTAGCGTTTTGGTGAACTGGCAAGCACCAGCCCCAGGCAGAGTCAGGTTAGTGCCAGTAGCGCTAACACCCACGCACGCACCGTACACCTCCCTTAGTGGTATAGTATCTGAACGGATCAATATCTGATCCGATCAGATCTATACTGGCGTCCCCAGCAGTTTAGGGTTCCCAAAAATGCAGTGTTAGCGGGATCAGCCCAGATATCTGCTAGCACCTGCGTTTTGCCCCTCCGCCCGGCCCAGCCCAGCCCACCCAAGTGCAGTATCGATCGATCACTGTCACTTACAAAACACTAAATGCATAACTGCAGCGTTCGCAGAGTCAGGCCTGATCCCTGCGATCGCTAATAGTTTTTTTGGTAGCGTTTTGGTGAACTGGCAAGCACCAGCGGCCTAGTACACCCCGGTTGTAGTCAAACCAGCACTGCAGTAACACTTGGTGACGTGGCGAGTCCGATAAGTGCATTTCAAGCTGGTGAGGTGGCAAGCACAAGTAGTGTCCCGCTGCCACCAAGAAGAAGACAAATAGGCCCGTCGTGCCCATAGTGCCCTTCCTGCTGCATTCACCAATCCTAATTGGGAACCCACCACTTCTGCAGCACCCGTACTTTCCCTATTCACATCCCCAACCAAATGCAGTCGGCTGCATGAGAGGCATTTTCTTTATGTCCTCCCGAGTACCCCTACCCAACAAACCCCCCCAAAAAAGATGTCGTGTCTGCAGCAAGCGCGGATATAGGCATGACACCCGCTATTATTGTCCCTCCTGTCCTGACAATCCTGGTCTTTGCATTGGTGAATGTTTTGAACGCTACCATTCACTAGTTGAGTATTAGCGTAGGGTACAGCATTGCACAGACTAGACACACTTTCACAGGGTCTCCCAAGATGCCATCGCATTTTGAGAGACCCGAACCTGGAACCGGTTACAGTTATAAAATCTACAGTTACAAAAAAAAGTGTAAAAAAAAAAACTCAAAAAAAATATAAAACAAAAAAAAATAGTTGTCGTTTCATTGTTCTCTCTCTCTCTATTCTCTCTCTATTGTTCTGCTCTTTTTTACTGTATTCTATTCTGCAATGTTTTATTGTTATTATGTTTTATCATGTTTGCTTTTCAGGTATGCAATTTTTTATACTTTACCGTTACTGTGTTTTATTGTTAACCATTTTTTTGTCTTCAGGTACGCCATTCACAACTTTGAGTGGTTATACCAGAATGATACCTGCAGGTTTAGGTATCATCTTGGTATCAGTCTCTTCAGCTAGCGGTCGGCTTTCATGTAAAAGCAATCCTAGCAGCTAATTAGCCTCTAGACTGCTTTTACAAGCAGTGGGAGGGAATGCCCCCCCCCCACCGTCTTCCGTGTTTTTCTCTGGCTCTCCTGTCTCAACAGGGAACCTGAGAATGCAGCCGGTGATTCAGCCAGCTGACCATAGAGCTGATCAGAGACCAGAGTGGCTGCAAACATCTCTATGGCCTAAGAAACCGGAAGCTACGAGCATTTCATGACTTAGATTTCGCCGGATGTAAACAGCGCCATTGGGAAATTGGGAAAGCATTTTATCACACCGATCTTGGTGTGGTCAGATGCTTTGAGGGCAGAGGAGAGATCTAGGGTCTAATAGACCCCAATTTTTTCAAAAAAGAGTACCTGTCACTACCTATTGCTATCATAGGGGATATTTACATTCCCCGAGATAACAATAAAAATGATTAAAAAAAATTAAAGGAACAGTTTAAAAATAAGATAAAAAAGCAAAAAAAAATACAGAAAAAAAAAAAAAGCACCCCTGTCCCCCCCTGCTTTCGCGCTAAGGTGAACGCAAGCATCGGTCTGGCGTCAAATGTAAACGGCAATTGCACCATGCATGTGAGGTATCACCGCGAAGGTCAGATCGAGGGCAGTAATTTTATTAGTAGACCTCCTCTGTAAATCTAAAGTGGTAACCTGTAAAGACTTTTAAAGGCTTTTTAAAAATGTATTTATTTTGTTGCCACTGCACGTTTGTGCACAATTTTAAAGCATGTCATGTTTGGTATCCATGTACTCGGCCTAAGATCATCTTTTTTATGTCAACAAACATTTGGGCAAAATAGTGTGTTTTATTGCATTAAATTTTTAAAAAGTGTGTTTTTTCCCCAAAAAATGCGTTTGAAAAATCGCTGCGCAAATACTGTGTGAAAAAAAAGTGAAACACCCACCATTTTAATCTGTAGGGCATTTGCTTTAAAAAAATATATAATGTTTGGGGGTTCGAAGTAATTTTCTTGCAAAAAAAAAAAAAATTTTCATGTAAACAAAAAGTGTCAGAAAGGGCTGTCTTCAAGTGGTTAGAAGGGTGGGTGATGTGTGACATAAGCTTCTAAATGTTATGCATAAAATGCCAGGACAGTTCAAAACCTCCCCAAATGACCCCATTTTGGAAAGTAGACACCCCAAGCTATTTGCTGAGAGGCATGTCGAGCCCATGGAATATTTTATATTGTGACACAAGTTGCGGGAAAGAGACAAATTTTTAATTTTTTTTGTACAAAGTTGTCACTAAATGATATATTGCTCAAACATGCCATGGGAATATGTGAAATTACACCCCAAAATACATTCTGTTGCTTCTCCTGAGTACGGGGATACCACATGTGTGAGACTTTTTGGGAGCCTAGCCGCATACGGGACCCCGAAAACCAAGCACCGCCTTCAGGCTTTCTAAGGGCGTAAATTTTTGATTTCACTCTTCACTGCCTATCACAGTTTCGGCGGCCATGGAATGCCCAGGTGGCACAAACCCCCCCCCAAATGACCCTAATTTGGAAAGTAGACACCCCAAGCTATTTGCTGAGAGGTATGGTGAGTATTTTGCAGACCTCACTTTTTGTCACAAAGTTTTGAAAACTGAAAAAAAAAAAAGTTTTTTCTTGTCTTTTTTCATTTTCAAAAACAAATGAGAGCTGCAGGGAGTGTGGCTAGCCGGCGCAGTGAATGGACGCTCACTGAAAGAACTCCTCTCTACCACGGGCCATCAGGCACTATTACAGCGACTAAAAGCCTAGATCCTCAACACAGCTAGTGCGGTTCAGCTTGGGGAACCCCCAGGATGGCATCAAGGAAAAGAAAGGAAGAAATTTATCCAAATAAGCTGCCGGATTACTTTATGTGGCAGCGGCGGTCTCCGGAGCAAGATGGCGGCGGCAAGCAGGGGAAAGGCACATGAGGCTCTCCTTCACAGAGCAATGCTGCACAGGGGAGACGCTCAGGTCGATCTTACAGTTCTCCCACCACAGAAAAATACTCCTTGCCACCTTCAGCCTCATCTAGCCCAGCCAAGAGCAAGCCAAAGCTGGATCACACAGAGGAGCAAGATGAAGAGGTAAGCCTGCATTCATCCCAGGATGACACTAGAGAACTGCAGGACTCCATAACTGACTTCCCCACTGCAAACACACCGATAATGGACACCACAGTTAAAGATATGCTGATATCTTTAAGATCTACATTGCATGCAGATATTCAATCACTGACCAGACAATTCAAGACTGAATAGACTGAATCAATAGATTCACCTTTATGAAGGAACCTCTTGTATTTTGTAGAGGTGCCAGTGTATTAATAAAAACCTTTTTTTTTTTTTTTTTATATATAGAAGTAATTTAGTTTTTTATTTTATTAACAATAACATTTTAACATAGACTGAATCAATAGATTCACCTTTATGAAGGAACCTCTTGTATTTTTGTAGAGGTGCCAGTGTATTAATAAAAACCTTTTTTTTTTTTTTTTTTAATATATAGAAGTAATTTCGTTTTTTTTTTTATTAACAATAACGATTGAGATGCTGTGGCATGACCTCAAGAAAGCGATTCACACCAGACATCCCAAGAATATTGCTGAACTGAAACAGTTCTGTAAAGAGGATTGGTCAAGAATTACTCCTGACCGTTGACCATCAGTGAATAAAAGAATATCACACGTTGAAACGAAAATGGGAGAGTTTGCGTGCACCTTTAATGAACTAGTGGATGCCCATAATGACAGAGATGACGATATGTTGCAAATGAAACTGAAGCTAGCAAATTTAGAAGACAGGTCCAGGAGGAATAACGTTAAAATACGAGGGATTCCTGAAACAATCAAAACTCCAGACCTAAAACCTCATTTCATACAAATGCTGAAAACAGTTCTTCCAGAAGTTCCTCATGATGAACTTATTGTGGATCGCATCCACAGATTGCCAAAGCCTAAACACATCGCTGCACACCTACCCAGAGACACTATCGTTAGGATTCACTTTTATCACGTCAAAGAACAGTTTATGGCAGCTACAAGAAATCGTGATTCCCTACCAGAGGAGCTCCAAGACCTCTCCTTTTATGCTGACCTATCAGTCTTCACTATGCAACAGAGGCGTCAACTAGCTTCTATTACAAAGCCCTTAAACAACCACCACATCAAATATCGGTGGATATACCCAGCAATACTCATGATTATAAGAGAAGGAACAACACATGTGATTTCTAACATTAAAGATGGCCTCCGCCTCCTGCGGGAATGGCAGATCATCACACCTGACACAGATGCCCACGACAACAGTGGCTAAATAGCAGAGGAAAAAAGGCTGACGTTACTCTTAGAAGTTCCTTACTTCTACTGCATTCATGATGGCCCAGGGGATTGCCACTTTTTGTTTACTCGCTAAACACCCCTCAGTTGAGCGGTTATTCCTACCGCACAGATTCTTTCAAGAATCACAAGTTAATACTGTTACTCTATCTGTTATTATTAACTGTTTCTCTTAAGTTTCCAAGAGCCGTATCCATCTCTGTGTGTTAACAAGGACAACTACCCATACCACCTGATCAAGGACTCCACCCGCCGGTACCATCATCATAACACACCCGAAACAACAACCTTCTGAAGATCCTCTCGTCTCAACGACCCATTATACCGACTACAACACAACCAACAGCTGAACATCATCCTACTGGACTCAATCCCACTGCTTATTTGTCTCAAGGTAACCCGAATCTATATTAATTCTTGACGCTTGTAATTAAAAACAATCAAATAATCTTACCATGCCTATCAAAATTGTATCTCTCAATGTTAAAGGGTTAAACAGCCCATATAAACGGCAGATGGCATGGAAAGAAGCCAAAAATCTTCACAGTGATGTAATATGCTTCCAAGAAACCCATTTTGCTGCGACTAAACCACCTACTTTTCAAAATCGCCAGTTCCCCCATGTCTTTCAAGCAAACTATATATCAAAAAAAAGAGGAGTAGTAATAGCTATTAAAGACACAATACAATTTCAAAGTTTGGATGTACATTTGGACGATTCGGGAAGATTCAAAGTCCTAGTATGTGAACTCAATGGTAAAAAATACACACTGGTGAACACATACCTCCCCAACACCAAGCGAATTTCTTTCCTAAAAAAGGTCTGGAAAAAAGTCTCAGTAATGAGACAAGGTCATCATGTGTGGAGACTTTAATGTTGTCCCTAACAGAGAATTGGACGTATCCAGCCAAACAAAGCATTCAAGAAGCAGATCCACCCTGAATGGTTTCATTTCCTCCTCGGGTTTGTACGATGTGTGGAGATGTCAGCATTCATCCGAAAAGGACTATACATTCTATTCTAATGTACACCATACGTATTCTCGTATAGATTTGTTTTTGGTAGATAAGTTTATCTTGCAACAGATTTCAAAATCAGATTTGCACTGTATTACATGGTCGGACCATGCTCCGATCTCTGTGGTCGTGGGGGATCGTTGTACCGAGACCAGGGCTAACAGATGGCGTAATGATATTTACACACTATCTCAACCCCAAAATCTAGTGAAAACTGAGAAAGCAATTAAAGAATTTTTTTCCATCAATGCCCCCTCGGTGGACGATCCGTTCACGCTATGGAATGCACATAAAGTCTATGTGAGAGGTTTGTTTATACAGATGAGCGCACAGGCAAGGAGACTTAGATCCGAAAAGTTGAATGAATTATTAGTTAAAATCCAACAGTTAGAAAACACAAACAAACAGCAATCCACACAAGACACAAGAGAAGCACTGTTTAGGACCAGACAAGAATTGAGAACACTTCTGATAACAAACCATAACCACCAACTGAGATCTTTAAAAGCCCAGACATACAGATATGGGAATAGAGCAGGGAAGTTGTTAGCTACACAATTAAAAGAAAAAATTATCAAACAAAAAATCCCATACCTCCTCAACCCTAAATCTAAACGGAAAGTTAACAACCCAAAAGAAATAGCTGACGCATTTAGCGATTATTACAAGCAATTGTATAACCTTAAACATGACTCAGACACATACCAACCCAATGACGTGTTGATTTCTGCTTTTTTGGAAACAATACATCTTCCTCAAATACCCCAAGAAGACTTATCTTGTTTAAATCAACCATTTACTTTACAAGAAATAGAAAATTCCATCAAGCACCTTCCCCACAACAAAGCCCCAGGCCCAGATGGATATTCCTCCGAATACTATCAATTATTTTCCTCCATCCTAGCCCCTCATTTACTTTGTTTTTTGAAGCAGCCACAATCACACCAAAATTTCCCCCAGAAATGCTCACAGCTACAATAATAACCCTCCCTAAGCCAGGTAAAGAACCAAACCTCCCACAAAACTTTAGGCCAATATCTTTATTAAACGTAGATGTTAAGCTACACGCCAAATTGATAGCGAATAGATTGTCAATTATTTTACCTAAACTGATACATTATGACCAGGTGGGGTTTGTAGTGGGTCGCCAAACTACAGATGCTACCAGAAGAATGTTAAACCTTCTACACTTGGTTGGGGAAAACAAAGAGCCTTCTCTGCTTCTGACTCTAGATGCAGAGAAGGCCTTTGATAGAGTGCACTGGGGGTACTTGTCCAAAGTGCTGGAAAAGTTTGGACTTGTCGGCCCATTGCAGAATGCCATAATGGCTTTATATTCATCACCATCCACATTTGTATACACAGAAGGAATGTTCTCTAAACCATTGCCCATCACAAATGGGACCAGACAAGGGTGCCCCCTGTCCCCCATAATATTCACCATGCTTATGAACCACTAGCGGAGAAAATAAGATCTCATCCATCCATACAAGGTATTAATTCACAAGACCGTCAACACAAGATCTCATTATTTGCGGATGATGTCATCTTATCACTATCAAATCCAGCTACCTCATTACCTACAGCACACAATGTCCTTAATCAATTCAGCAGGGTCTCTTACTAAAAAGTAAATGCATCCAAATCCAACATACTGGGAATCCACATAAATAACAAACTCGAAAATCTCCTCAAAAATACCCTACCATACCCTTGGACAACTGACTCTATTAATTACTTAGGTATCAAACTAACATACCCTGTATCAAACATATATAATATCAATTACACCCCATTACTGTCCGCCTTCCAGCCAGAACTATCTAGACTTGGGAAAAATCACTTGACGTGGTCAGGCCGATTAGCAGCGTACAAAATGCTCATTTTACCAAAATTAATGTATATCTTTAGAGTTTTACCAATACCAGTCCAAACATCCTTCTTTAGGTTAATGCAAAAACAACTCTCAAACTTCGTATGGGCGGGGAAGAGGCCCAGGTGTTCCCCTGAAATACAAACCAAGAATAAAACAGTAGGTGGCATGGGATTACCAATACTAAAAGATTATCACACAGCAGCAATCCTGGACCAACTCAAAAATTGGTTCACTACTCCCATTACAAAACCCTGGTGCCAACTAGAAATATCATGGCTAAATAAATTATCACCACTGTCGTTTCTAATAGCTGCCAAGTTGAACAAACAGAGTAAAAGACCCTTCCCACTATCAATGCAAGCAATAATACAATCCTGGGAGGAGATACATGCAAAAGGGAACGATTTTTACCCATCAACAAACATACCTATTCCTTTAGATACACTACAATGGATAATTCCCAACATCAGCCTTCACAACTTGACTAGAAAAAAAAATATTAAACTTAACAGATATCACTTGTAGAGATAAGATGCTACCATTTATAACAATACAACAGAAATTCAATCTTCCAAACTCTGAATTCTTAATGTATACCCACATCTCTTCATACTTCCAAACAACAAAGACCACACACATATCCATAATAGAAAAAGTATGGTCTTTTCTCCAGTCCAATAACCCCAAACTGAAAGGTATAACAGTGATCTACAACTCGCTTCACGCTAAAGATGCTTTTACAAAAAATAAACCATTTACCAAATGGAAAAAAGAAATAGGCAAAGAATTTACAGATCTCCAATGGAAACAAGCGATTACTACCAATCGCAAATTTTCAAGATGCGCAAATTACGGAGAATTAACACAGAAACTTATGTTGAGATGGTACTATACCCCTACATTACAGCACAATTTTCTAAAGATAACTCAAATTTATGTTGGAGAGGGTGTGGACAGGTGGGGACCCTAACCCATATGTTATGGTCATGCCCAGAGGTCAAGAAATTCTGGTGGACAGTTTATAATATGCTATCAAAATTAACTGTTAGCAAGATTGCTCCAAAGATAGAACAAGCTATCCTAGGTATAAATATGGATCAATTTCAACCCAGATATAGATGTATTGCAACACATGTTTTGCTAGCAACAAGAATGGAAATGTTGTACAGGTGGAAATCTATTGAAGTACCCACCATTAGGGACATCAAAATTAAAATTCATATTATAGTAGAATACAAAAAAATTCTGGCACACAGGGACGGAAGTTCATTTAGATTTGAAAAAAACTGGTCTCCATGGAAAATTTTTCTTTCTTCTGATTACTTTCTGTAATTCTTTTCCTTATAAATAACTAGAATACTTGCAGCTGGTAAACTTCATAGATTTATACGCATTTATATTATTCGAGTTGTTTCAACGGATACATATATTGCTTAATGGTATGTACACTGTATAACAACTGAAGGGGGGATCCTCTGCAAGCACAGTTTGATTCCATTGGGGTGCCCGGAGGATTCCTTTCCTTTCCTTTACTTCTTTATTTCTTCCTATCTAAAACTTATGCTTTATAATCTACCTCCCACTTACAATCTGTCAGTAAAAGTTTTACAACTCAAGTTATATCAACTAAGTCGTTAAAAATTATTCAAGTGTTATTATTGTTTGGTCATCCATTTGTAACATGATTTTTCACTATAATATTGTTTGACTGTATCCATGTAATTCTCTAAAACTCTTCAATAAAAATGATTGAAACAAAAACAAATGCGAGCTGCAAAATACTCACCATGCCTCTCAGCAAATAGCTTGGGGTGTCTACTTTCCAAAATGGGGTCATTTGGGGGGGTTTGTGCCACCTGGGCATTCCATGGCCTCCGAAACTGTGATAGGCAGTGAAGAGTGAAATCAAAAATTTACACCCTTAGAAATCCTGAAGGCGGTGATTGGTTTTCGGGGCCCCGTACGCGGCTAGGCTCCCAGAAAGTCCCACACATGTGGTATTCCCATACTCAGGAGAAGCAGCTAAATGTATTTTGAGGTGCAATTCCACATATGCCCATGGCCTGTGTGAGCAATATATCATTTAGTGACAACTTTGTGCAAAAAAAAAAAAAAATTTGTCACTTTCCCGCAACTTGTGTCAAAATATAAAATATTCCATGGACTCAACATGCCTCTCAGCAAATAGCTTGGGGTGTCTACTTTCCAAAATATGGTCATTTGGGGGGATTTTGTGCCATCTGGGCATTTTATGGCCTTCAAAACTGTGATAGGTAGTGAGGAGTGAAATCAAAAATTTACGTCCTTAGAAATCCTGAAGGCAGTGATTGGTTTTCGGGGCCCCGTACGCGGCTAGGCTCCCAAAAAGTCCCACACATGTGGTATCTCCGTACTCAGGAGAAGCAGCTGAATGTATTTTGGGGTGCAATTCCACATATGTCCATGGCCTGTGTGAGCAATATATCATTTAGTGACAACTTTTTGTAATTTTATTTATTTTTTTGTCATTATTCAGTCACTTGGGACAAAAAAAAATAATATTCAATGGGCTCAACATGCCTCTCAGCAATTTCCTTGGGGTGTCTACTTTCCAAAATGGGTTTATTTGGGGTTTTTTTGTACTGCCCTGCTATTTTAGCACCTCAAGAAATGACATAGGCAGTCATAAACTAAAAGCTGTGTAAATTCCAGAAAATGTACCCTAGCTTGTAGACGCTATAACTTTTGCGCAAACCAATAAATATACGCTTATTGACATTTTTTTTACCAAAGACATGTGGCCGAATACATGAGTTTATTGGATTTTTTTTATAACAAAAAGTAGAAAATATCATTTTTTTCAAAATTTCCGGTCTTTTTCTGTTTATAGCGCAAAAAAATAAAAACCGCAGAGGTGATCAAATACCATCAAAAGAAGGCTCTATTTGTGGGAAGAAAAAGACACAAATTTCGTTTGGGTACAGCATTTCATGACCGCGCAATTAGCAGTTAAAGTGACGCAGTGCCAAATTGTAAAAAGTGCTCTGGTCAGGAAGGGGGTAAATCCTTCCGGGGCTGAAGTGGTTAATTCAATGCTGTAGATCCTTTATGCATCCTATTCCAATCAAGCAATCATATATGGAGGATGCTGGGTCCCAATCCACTTTGCATGTATACAAATGTAGATGTCTTTACCTTATAACATCACTCCACTGCATGTATCAACTTGAATCAAGTAGGTCGGTGAAATAGCTCCCCAACAAAGAGCCACAGAAGGCAGGATATATTGTAATACCGCTTTATGTTTTATTGCTTAAAAAGAGCACTTACATAGTCCAACATGAAATCACAAACAAATTCACTCATCCGCTCTTTTTAAGTAATAAAACTGTAATGGATGTGAATAATGTGAATAAGGTGTTACCAGGTGAGGTATATTAAAATGTCTTTTTCAAACGCTTTATATCTGTATCAGAAGTTTTGAAATGTTAAGAGCCTTAAGATTTTCCAGATATTTTTCTACTTCCTCTTTTTCTGTCTGAAGCCAAACCGCATTGAGTTCTCAATAGACTGTAGCTTCCTGTAGCTTCCTGTTGCTTCCTCATCCATCTCCCAGAAATCACATCAAGACCAGACATGACGTCAACATATAATAATATATTTCATTAATTGTTAAGTTTGTTGAAATTATTGCTAAAATTGTTGAAACTGCTAAAAACTGCTGACACTGTTAGAATCTTATGAATTGTCATAACAACATGTTTTGCATATACTGTACTCTTTTGCAAGGGTATAAAACTCACTGTAAAAGCATAAATAAATTAGAAGCTTTTCATTCTGAACCAAGTGTCAGAGCGTGATCACTTCATCACATGCATGTGTCTTTAATTTGGAAAAGGGGTAGATATAATAATAATATCAGATTTTGTTCTGAATCCAAAACAAAACATAAAGCGGTATTACACTATACAAATTCCCAACTGCTATATGCTTTTTGGGTGCTACTGGTCCAGGTCCCCCCCCCCATATCCTCCATATTCAATAATGTAGGGCTCAACAATTTATTTGGGGGGCCTTGAGGCCTACAATTACAAAATTAATTCTGTTTGGTCGCAAGAACAATTGCAGCCTCTCAGTCCCTAACCTTCAGGCTTATTGTTTAGTTGCCAACATTGCTCCTCTGTCCCATCTCCACAAGAAACATCACCTACCGCTTTGAGCCACTATGGATCTTAATGACTCCTATCCTACAGCTTTATCTTCGTTACTATTGCTCTCTCCTGCTTCCCGCCCATCAGCCCTGAGTTCGATTTTGCTCCAGTCCATACCCTTCTACTTTGGAACTCAGTTAAATTTTTGGCAGGTCTGATCCCATCTCATTCACTCTTGTTATGCTTTCTGCATAGTCCAATGTTCTCGCTGGGGCTCGACAACCCTGGACAGTTTACCTGGTTTATGGACATCCATTCTTTCTCTATCCCACTAGTATATATTGATGTTTTATGCACCTAGGTCTTTCCATGAAATTCTATTGCGGGAGCATTATCGATATATGCAGATTCGCCACTTTGTTTCACAACTCCTTAAATGTCAGTCCCCTCCTTATGTGCTAACATCATTTGAAACTATCTGTAGAGACCATCCACACTCCACAGGCCTTATCTCCTTGATATACCCCTCCATTGCATCTTCTACATAACCCTGGTGCGGTCCTTCCATCATCAGTGGGAGTGGGAGTTAGTTATAGGGTTGGATCAGGAAGACTGGCAGATTATTTGCGCTTTTGTTTTCCTATATGTGCCAATAAATATTTCTTATGGTTCAGAGTTGCTGGCTATTTTTCTATTTTATCTACCTATCTGGGTGTTGTTTGGAGGACCCCACTGCCTGAGCACCCACCTGTGGACTCCACCCTGCCTTTTGGTATTCCCCTGTTCAGAGCGCTGCACCTTTCTGTTTGTTTACTGGCAGATTATGACCTTGACATTCTAAGAGCTCTAAGAATGTATTCATTTTGTAAAATGCTTATAAATTTTTGTATAGATGGTATTATACGCCAGCTTGCTAAGCCTGTTTTGTTCTATCTTGTCCATCAATGTTTGTGTGGCTGTTCTCAGCTGGCGACCATAGCACATATTGTATATGGTGGTGCTGTTATAAGTTGTGCAGACTATGGGTCTGGGCTTATGCGCTTCTTCATCAGTGACAGCCCGTGCACTGTGGGCGCACGGGCGCCACCCCCCCATCCATGCGCCCGGCCCCTTTCAGGACGCCGGACACATGGATTCCTATGGCGGGGTGGGAGGGGGTGGTATATTTTTAAGCACCTGATTAGAGCCAGAGGCTCTAATAGGCTTCAAAATAGGGTGGGCTTGGGGCGCAGAGAGTGAGCCCTGATCCCAACCAATTGTGTGACCATAGCAAATAATTTTCACTATTTTAACACTAACCTTCCTCCCCGCCAATCAGGCGGCAGGACGTCAGACCTGCTTTCTGATTGGCCAAAGTGCCAGGCCACCCTATTGGATGCCTGGCACTTAGGAAGAGGAGCGAGGAGACTTGCGCTGGAGCGGAGGATGAGAGGTAAGTCCCCTTGGCTGAGTCGGCTGCATCACCCCCACCCCAACCCAACCCTCCGTGTGCATGCAGATCACGGCTCTGGCAGCCAGATGCAGCCGGAGCCGGAAACCCCGCGAGTGGGGGGTTCAGTGGGCTCAGTGGCTGCATTTGATGGGCAAGTGGCTGCATTTGATGGGCACAGGTGGCTGCATTTGATGGGCAAGTGGCTGTGTTTAATGGGCACAGGTGGCTGCATTTGATGGGCAAGTGGCTGCATTTGATGGGCACAGGTGGTTGCATATTATGGGCACAAGTGGCTGCATTTCATGGGCACAGGTAGCTGCATATGATGGGCACAAGTGGCTGCATTTCATGGGCACAAGTGGCTGCATTTGATGGGCACAAGTGGCTGCGTTTGATGGGCACAAGTGGCTGCATTTGATGGGCACAATGGCCTCGTTTGATGGGCACAAGTGGCTGCATTTGATGGGCACAATAGCTGCGTTTGATGGGCACAAGTGGCTGCGTTTGATGAGCGCAAGTGGCTGCGTTTGATGGGCACAATGGCTGTGTTTTATGGGCACAAGTGGCTGCATTTGATGGGCACAAGTGGCTGCATTTGATGGACACAAGTGGCTGCGTATGATGGGCACAAGTGGCTGCATATGATGGGCACCAGTGGCTGCATATGATGGGCACAGGTGGCTGCATTTGATGGGCAAGTGGCTGTGTTTGATGGGCACAATGGCTGCGTTTGATGGGCACAAGTGGCTGCGTTTGACCGGCACAATGGCTGTGTTTGATGGGCACAAATGGCTGCATATGATGGGCACAAGTGGCTGCATATGAAGGGCACAGTGGCTGTGTTTAATGGGCACAATGGCTGAATTCAATGGGCACAAGTGGCTGCATTTGATGGGCACAAGTGGATGCATATGATGGGCACAAGTGCCTGCATATGATGGGCACATGTGGCTGCGTTTGATGGGCACAGTGAGGCTGCAATTCATGGGGGGTGGTTCAGTATTTTTCAGTTTGTTTGCGCCCCCCCCCTGAAAATTTTGAGCACCAGCCGCCACTGTTTTTCATACTCTTTCACTCTGACATCAAAAGAAATCCATAGTAAGCTCTTCTTTTAAAAGCTGTTGAGGGGTTGCTCTGACCAGAGCGGCAATTGGCAACACATCTTTTTACAGCAACCAAACTCACCATAGCGAGAGCCTGTAAATCCCAAACCCTTATGCCCCATACACACGAGTGGAATTTCCATTGGAAAAATCTTGGATGGTTCTTCCGACGGAATTCCGCTCAAGCTTAACTTGCATACACACGGTCACACAAAAGTTCTCTGAACTTTTGACCGTCTAGAACGAGGTGACGTACAACACTACGACGAGCCGAGAAAATGAAGTTCAATGCTTCTGAGCATGCGTCAAATTGTTTCCCAGCATGCGTAGGAATTTTGCGCGTCAGAATTGCTACAGATGATCGGAATTTCCGATTGGAACTTTTTCCGTCGGAAAAATAGAGAACCTGCTCTCAATCTTTTGCTGGGGGAAATTCTGCCAGCAAAAGTCCGATGGAGCATACACACGGTCGGAATTTCCAACCAAGAGCTCACATCGGACTTTTGCTGGCCGAATTTCCGATCGTGTGTACGGGGCATTCGTTTTGAGGCAGTTAAACATTGAATAAATGACATTATGGTCAATGAGAAAAAATGGCCATTTTGCTAGATACTCACAAAAAAATTCTCAGAGTCTGGCAACCTTGGATGTTCCATGTTCAGCCATCACGCTTCGACAATCTCCTTGTGTTGATTTGATAACCTTAATCCACTGATCCCTGAGACTTTTTTCACTTTTTTTTCTCCTTCATTCTTTTCTGGTCTTTTGTTTTGCCTTCAGCTTTCCCCCTTTTTTTTTGTTTTTTCCTATCTTTTCTCTGTTTCTTCTTTTAATTAGTGTGCAAGCTTATTAGGCCATTAGGACAATACCTTATTATGACAGTTATTGGCTTCTTGGGTCCTTTTTTTCACTGCGGAATTGCAACTTCTCTCGTCTGACACTTAAACCGGACCTTAAGCCTCCTGCGGCACTCCCCTCCTCTCCATCCTGCTCCTCCTCCGCAGCACCAATATCATTTTTTTTGGTTTGTTTTCTTACTTGTCTTTCTGGGCATCAAAGGCTCAGCCCATCCCTTAGTTTCTGGAATTCGCCTAGGCAAATGACGCGGTGCCCCCAGTGTCTCCTGGGATGCATGACATGCAGTCCCATTCAGAAAAGAGGGGGCGGGCTTAGCAGTGCCAGCTGTCACAGACAACATGGCAGTGCTGGACCCATGCAGTGGCTGCAGAAAGGAGGATCCCAGCAGCTCAATGCTGGACCCACTGGCTAGGTGAGTACGCTTATGCCCTGTACACACGGTCAGATTTTCCAATGGAAAATGTGGGATCGGAGCTTGTTGTCGGAAATTCCGACCGTGTGTGGGCTCCATCTGACTTTTTCCATCTGAATTTGTCCACACACAAAGTTTGAGAGCTGGATCTAAAATTTTCCAACAACAAAATCCGATCGCTTCAATTCCGACCGTGTGTGGACAATTCCGACACACAAAGTGCCACACATGCCCAGAATAAATTCCGAGACGGAACTGCTTGGTCTGGTAAAATTAGCATTCGGAATGGATATAGCACTTTTGTCACGCTGCAATGTTTTAAATTGTTTAATGCAGCGCATTCTCTTCTTCTTTATAATGATAGAAGAATGAAGTAGTTTTGCTGCTCATATTCACACAGTCTTCTCACAAACTTCTTTCTTTATTATTTCTTGTGATTTCATCAATATAGTATTTTTATTTGTCACATCTCCCGAAAAAATAATATTTTTGGGATGTTTTTAGATTAAATATTTTTTTTTTTGTTTTTTTAAATCCTGATCTTGTTTTTTATTCTTAATTTTTATTTTATTTTTTGCTCCAGAATAGTTTGGTGTGTGTTTTGTGTGTCAAGTTACCACAACACCATTATTATCTTGTATTATTTAATCTCAAGGAGGTTGTTTATTAAATCTCAAGGTGTTGGTGTCTCTTGTTAATTTCACATTGTATTTTTGAAATGTACCTACCTCCTCACAAACAAACTGTCCTTTTTGAAGGAAAGCACACATAGGCGAGTATATTAAATCAAACCAAAAATGTATTAAGGGCTCATAACCAAAGAAAGAGGGAGGCAACGCTGGAGAAACAGCAGAAGTTGGTGAAGACTTTGGCTCTCAGGGCACACATCAATTATTTCCAGGCAAAATTGGTGGCCTGAGGAGTCCTTATCTAAGGGAGTTCAATCTGGTCCAGAAGTCCAAGAGATCATGAACAGCAGCAGATGACATCTGTGTCCCCAGGCTGTGGTCATACAAGAGCCTGCATCTTTTGTCAGACCAGACTGAACCCAGGTCATCACTCTCTGGTCTTCCTTCCATGCTTCCTTCCATGCTGTGTCTGTGGTGGTGGAGTTGTGGCAGGAGGAGGAGGATGAGGATGCAACTCACTCAGGTGGGTATTGGGTGTGATTTCGCCCCTCAACCCTTTATTTAATGTTTGATAAATGAGTTCCTTACACATGAGGCGTTGGCCCTCCTGTATGTCCTGCAGTTTGGTGGCAGCCATGGAGGCAAAGGCCTCTTCATGAGTGGGGGTGGCTCTTAGGGACGCAGAAGCCTCCTGAATCAGCCTGAGCGCTGAATCCTGCACGTTACTCCCCTTCCTGGGTCTTTTGTTTGGAAGGCGGAGGGGAGGGACCTGCAATTCTGTCAGGCTCCTACTGGGCCCGGCCTTTTCCTGGCTGCCACTTAGCCCCGCCTCCCCCTGACTGCCACTAACCCCCGCCTCCTCCTGTGTGCCACATTCCACAGCCTCCTCCTGGCTGAGGTCTTCCTGTGTATGAAAAAGGGACATAGTTTTAGTTTTTTCTTCATCAATCACACACAATTTTCACCTCATGACTGTTGCAAATTGAATTTTAACAAATATAACAGACTATGATTCTGAGCCCACCATTTTTCATTCTTGTCCCAATTATTTTTGCCCACTACTGTCTATTGATATGTAAAACACTTTATTAAATCAGCAATTAGTGATCAATAATAACATCTAGTAAACATCATTTATTTATTGACCAGAAATCTGTAGAACAATGCTATACCTGGCTCCAGCTGGGCTCCTCCACCACTTCTTCCTGGCTGGAAGTCCCAGGTTGGACATCAGAAGCCTCAGCTGTGGTGGAAGATAGGGTGGAAGGAAGAGTGGAAGGAAGAGTGGAGAGGGATTCCCTGACTTCAGTCTGGTCTGACAGAAATCGCAGTCTCTCATAGTACCACAGCCTGGGGACATAAACGTCATCTGCTGCAGCTCGGGATCTCTGGCAATCCTGGACCTTCTTGCGCTCCCTAAGATAAGTGCTCCTCAGGCCACCAATTTTGGCTTTTAAATAGGAGATGGTTGTCGTGGGGACCATCGCCTTCACCAACTCCAGCAGATTTCATTCTGTGTCTAAGCATTATGCTATCCATCACAACCGCAATCCTCCCAATACAATTTTTTTGGGGATAGATAGGTTCAGTGCTCATTGGAGGGGCAGCTCCTTAGTTAGGGAACTATCCAGGCTTGAGATGGCCTGTATTCATAAGGTACGTTGCTATACCCCATATGGCCTTAACGTGGACATAGATGTTAATTCTATTATTGATAACAGTTAGATCATCTCAGTATTGACCCTGTTCTGAGTTCCTGGTTGACCCTGGTATTATCTGTCCAGTGTCCTGGGGGATGGGAGAATGTCACCACTATTTGGTCTTTTTAAACTTATAAGCACTCACAATGTGGGGACATTTTGATAATAGGAGATAGAGGGCACGTCGGAGTTAAACATCTATGGCATTCCCTTTTGTTTCTTTTTCCCTCAGTCATTATTATAATGGTGTAATAGAATACAGTATATAAAAACATTTTCCATTTAATTTTCGAATAAGTAATCACCCCCACATCCATACTATTTGTTATGGATGCTATGAACACTTATACTGATATCTTGGCCCAGTGGGCGTATATGTATCATTTGCACTAACTGTCCAATGGGGGTTTATTATTAACATTTGAAATTACAATATATATTGGGACCCTTTTTTTAATTTTATTCTTTTGCTTGGAAGTTGTACTGTTATAAATTTCTTTTCAGACACCCGTCGCTATTTATTTTCAACATTGGATTGACAGCATCACCTCTTCTGTCAGTGTATGAGATGTCAATGACGATCGCTAATTTTATCATGGTATAATTTATACCCTTTTTATTTATTTATCTGTTTGGTTGTATTAACCTCACAGTCCTTTTAGGATAGACAGTCAAAAGATCTTCAGTGCTTCCGTTTTATCATTGTAGGGCTTTAGCCCTTTCCCAAAATGGCGGATCTGATTGAGGGACACCAGGAGCTCAGAACTGGGCGTTCCATCTTTTGTGTAGTGTATATATGGCGGTGAGTCAGCACATCGCCCATGCCCCTGGGAGACGTCATCTGCGATGAAACGGCGTAGGGAGGAGCGGCGTGCTGACGTCACCACATACCGCGCTAAGTCCCAGAAGCTACGGGCAGCATACGAGAGCCGGACGGCTCGTGGTTTTGTTTTTAATCCATCTCTTTATATCGCTTTACTTCTCCTGCATAATTGTAAGTGCATTACATTTTTATACCAATAAAATTTTAAAAACGTATTACGCTATGGAACCTCTTGTGTCCTTTCATGGTGAATGAACATACTTCTACCACATGTGATGACATTTTACGTGGAGAGTTTGAGGAGCCCCTTTAGCTTTGAAAGACCCGAGGCTGGGGTTAAGAGCCACAGGTGTGTATGATTTTCTTAAACAGGGGATCTAAGGAGCTGGTAAGTGGCAGTATTTTCGTGGGTGGAGGCACTTTCTCATTGCACCCCTTCACACCCCTCTGAGTGTTGAAATTGCATGTCTTTGCTGACAGAAAGATTACGAATAGGGATGAGCTTCGTGTTCGAGTCGAACCCATGTTCGACTGGAACATCGGCTGTTCGGTCGTTCGCCGAATTGCGAATGATATGGGCCGTTCGCGACAATTTTGTGTGGCGCGCCACAGCCCATAATTCACTGCGGCATCGCAGTGCATTGCTGGCTGATGATTGGCCAAGCATGCACTATGACCCGCATGCTTGGCCAATCACAGCGCCGCCTGAACAGAGAGCCGTAATTGGCCAAAGCCAAGGAGGCTTTGGCCAATTATGGCTCAGGGAATTTAGTACACACCCCCCAACCTATATAAGGCCGCCTGCACGGCGGCCCTGTGTAGTGTGTGTTCCGGCGTTCATTGAGAGAGAGAGAGAGACAGACAGTGACATTTGATTTGAGTTAGATAGATTAGGCTGAACAGTCAGTCAGTTAGCTGCACTTACAGTGCATTGTGTATATATATGCATCCCAGGTGTTTCATATATATATATATATATACACTGTATTCAGTTTAGCTAGATCCGTTCTTGTTATCTTCCTACTGACAGGCAGGCTTGTCTTGTTACAGTATTTACAGCTACCTGAAGAAAATTACTGGTGTTCTTTTGATCCTATTAGTACCACAGTCAGGCAGCTAGACTATTTACAGTTAGTGCAGTGCGTCCTGCTCACAGTGTTCAGCTAGATCCGTTCCTGCTATCTTCTTACTGACAGGCAGGCTTGTCTTGTTACAGTATATACAGCTACCTGAAGAAAATTGCTTGTGTTCTTTTGTTCTTATTAGTACCACAGTCAGGCAGCTAGACTATTTACAGTTAGTGCAGTGCGTCCTGCTCACAGTGTTCAGCTAGATCCGTTCCTGTTATCTTCTTACTGACAGGCAGGCTTGTCTTGTTACAGTATATACAGCTACCTGGAGAAAATTGCTGGTGTTCTTTTGACCCTTTTAGTACCACAGTCAGGCAGCTAGACTATTTACAGTTAGTGCAGTGCGTCCTGCTCACAGTGTTCAGCTAAAACTACAAGTTAGTGGGGTGCGTCCTGCTCACAGTGTTCAGCTAAACCTACAAGTTAGTGGGGTGCGTCCTGCTCACAGTGTTCAGCTAAACCTACAAGTTAGTGCGGTGCATCCTGCTCACAGTGTTCAGCTAAACCTACAAGTTAGTGGGGTGCGTCCTGCTCACAGTGTTCAGCTAAACCTACAAGTTAGTGGGGTGCGTCCTGATCACAGTGTTCAGCTAAACCTACAAGTTAGTGGGGTGCGTCCTGCTCACAGTGTTCAGCTAAACCTACAAGTTAGTGTGGTGCGTCCACCTCACAGTGTTCAGCTAAACCTACAAGTTAGTGGGGTGCGTCCTGCTCACAGTGTTCATCTAAGCCTACAAGTTAGTGGGGTGCGTCCTGCTCACAGTGTTCAGCTAAACCTACAAGTTAGTGTGGTGCGTCCACCTCACAGTGTTCAGCTAAACCTACAAGTTAGTGGGGTGCGTCCTGCTCACAGTGTTCAGCTAGATACGTTCCTGTTATCTTCTTACTGACAGGCAGGCTTGTCTTGTTACAGTATATACAGCTACCTGAAGAAAATTACTGGTGTTCTTTTGATCCTATTAGTACCACAGTCAGGCAGCTAGACTATTTACAGTTAGTGCAGTGCATCCTGCTCACAGTGTTCAGCTAAACCTACAAGTTAGTGTGGTGCGTCCACCTCACAGTGTTCAGCTAAACCTACAAGTTAGTGGGGTGCGTCCTGCTCACAGTGTTCAGCTAGATCCGTTCCTGTTATCTTCTTACTGACAGGCAGGCTTGTCTTGTTACAGTATATACAGCTACCCGAAGAAAATTACTGGTGTTCTTTTGATCCTATTAATACCACAGTCAGGCAGCTAGACTATTTACAGTTAGTGCAGTGCGTCCTGCACACAGTGTTCAGCTAAACCTACAAGTTAGTGGGGTGCGTCCTGCTCACAGTGTTCAGCTAAACCTACAAGTTAGTGGGGTGCGTCCTGTTCACAGTGTTCAGCTAAACCTACAAGTTAGTGGGGTGCGTCCACCTCACAGTGTTCAGCTAAACCTACAAGTTAGTGCAGTGCATCCTGCTCACAGTGTTCAGCTAGATCCGTTCCTGTTATCTTCTTACTGACAGGCAGGCTTGTCTTGTTACAGTATATACAGCTACCTGAAGAAAATTACTGGTGTTCTTTTGATCCTATTAGTACCACAGTCAGGCAGCTAGACTATTTACAGTTAGTGCAGTGCGTCCTGCTCACAGTGTTCAGCTAATCCTACAAGTTAGTGGCGTGCGTCCTGCTCACAGTGTTCAGCTAAACCTACAAGTTAGTGGGGTGCGTCCTGTTCACAGTGTTCAGCTAAACCTACAAGTTAGTGGGGTGCGTCCTGCTCACAGTGTTCAGCTAAACCTACAAGTTAGTGTGGTGCGTCCACCTCACAGTGTTCAGCTAAACCTACAAGTTAGTGGGGTGCGTCCTGCTCACAGTGTTCATCTAAGCCTACAAGTTAGTGGGGTGCGTCCTGCTCACAGTGTTCAGCTAAACCTACAAGTTAGTGTGGTGCGTCCACCTCACAGTGTTCAGCTAAACCTACAAGTTAGTGGGGTGCGTCCTGCTCACAGTGTTCAGCTAGATACGTTCCTGTTATCTTCTTACTGACAGGCAGGCTTGTCTTGTTACAGTATATACAGCTACCTGAAGAAAATTACTGGTGTTCTTTTGATCCTATTAGTACCACAGTCAGGCAGCTAGACTATTTACAGTTAGTGCAGTGCATCCTGCTCACAGTGTTCAGCTAAACCTACAAGTTAGTGGGGTGCGTCCTGCTCACAGTGTTCAGCTAAACCTACAAGTTAGTGTGGTGCGTCCACCTCACAGTGTTCAGCTTAACCTACAAGTTAGTGGGGTGCGTCCTGCTCACAGTGTTCAGCTAGATTCGTTCCTGTTATCTTATTACTGACAGGCAGGCTTGTCTTGTTACAGTATACACAGCTACCTGAAGAAAATTACTGGTGTTCTTTTGATCCTATTAATACCACAGTCAGGCAGCTAGACTATTTACAGTTAGTGCAGTGCGTCCTGCTCACAGTGTTCAGCTAAACCTACAAGTTAGTGGCGTGCGTCCTGCTCACAGTGTTCAGCAAAACCTACAAGTTAGTGTGGTGCGTCCACCTCACAGTGTTCAGCTAAACCTACAAGTTAGTGGGGTGCGTCCTGCTCACAGTGTTCATCTAAGCCTACAAGTTAGTGGGGTGCGTCCTGCTCACAGTGTTCAGCTAAACCTACAAGTTAGTGTGGTGCGTCCACCTCACAGTGTTCAGCTAAACCTACAAGTTAGTGGGGTGCGTCCTGCTCACAGTGTTCAGCTAGATACGTTCCTGTTATCTTCTTACTGACAGGCAGGCTTGTCTTGTTACAGTATATACAGCTACCTGAAGAAAATTACTGGTGTTCTTTTGATCCTATTAGTACCACAGTCAGGCAGCTAGACTATTTACAGTTAGTGCAGTGCATCCTGCTCACAGTGTTCAGCTAAACCTACAAGTTAGTGGGGTGCGTCCTGCTCACAGTGTTCAGCTAAACCTACAAGTTAGTGTGGTGCGTCCACCTCACAGTGTTCAGCTTAACCTACAAGTTAGTGGGGTGCGTCCTGCTCACAGTGTTCAGCTAGATTCGTTCCTGTTATCTTATTACTGACAGGCAGGCTTGTCTTGTTACAGTATACACAGCTACCTGAAGAAAATTACTGGTGTTCTTTTGATCCTATTAATACCACAGTCAGGCAGCTAGACTATTTACAGTTAGTGCAGTGCGTCCTGCTCACAGTGTTCAGCTAAACCTACAAGTTAGTGGGGTGCGTCCTGCTCACAGTGTTCAGCTAAACCTACAAGTTAGTGGGGTGCGTCCTGTTCACAGTGTTCAGCTAAACCTACAAGTTAGTGGGGTGCGTCCACCTCACAGTGTTCAGCTAAACCTACAAGTTAGTGCAGTGCGTCCTGCTCACAGTGTTCAGCTAGATCCGTTCCTGTTATCTTCTTACTGACAGGCAGGCTTGTCTTGTTACAGTATATACAGCTACCTGAAGAAAATTACTGGTGTTCTTTTGATCCTATTAGTACCACAGTCAGGCAGCTAGACTATATACAGTTAGTGCAGTGCGTCCTGCTCACAGTGTTCAGCTAAACCTACAAGTTAGTGGGGTGCATCTTGCTCACAGTGTTCAGCTAAACCTACAAGTTAGTGTGGTGCATCCACCTCACAGTGTTCAGCTAAACCTAAAAGTTAGTGGGGTGCGTCCTGCTCACAGTGTTCAGCTAGATCCGTTCCTGTTATCTTCTTACTGACAGGCAGGCTTGTGTTGTTACAGTATATACAGCTACCTGAAGAAAATTACTGGTGTTCTTTTGATCCTATTAGTACCACAGTCAGGCAGCTAGACTATTTACAGTTAGTGCAGTGCGTCCTGCTCACAGTGTTCAGCTAAACCTACAAGTTAGTTGGGTGCGTCCCTCTCACAGTGTTCAGCTAAACCTACAAGTTAGTGGGGTGCGTCCTGCTCACAGTGTTCAGCTAAACCTAAAAGTTAGTGTTGTGCGTCCACCTCACAGTGTTCAGCTAAACCTACAAGTTAGTGGGGTGCGTCCTGCTCACAGTGTTCAGCTAAACCTACAAGTTAGTGGGGTGCGTCCTGCTCACAGTGTTCAGCTACACCTACAAGTTAGTGTGGTGCGTCCACCTAACAGTGTTCAGATAAACCTAAAAGTTAGTGGGGTGCGTCCTGCTCACAGTGTTCAGCTAGATCCGTTCCTGTTATCTTCTTACTGACAGGCAGGCTTGTCTTGTTACAGTATATACAGCTACCTGAAGAAAATTACTGTTGTTCTTTTGATCCTATTAGTACCACAGTCAGGCAGCTAGACTATTTAGAGTTAGTGCAGTGCATCCTGCTCACAGTGTTCAGCTAAACCTACAAGTTAGTGGGGTGCGTCCCTCTCACAGTGTTCAGCTAAACCTACAAGTTAGTGGGGTGCGTCCTGCTCACAGTGTTCAGCTAAACCTACAAGTTAGTGTGGTGCGTCCACCTCACAGTGTTAAGCTAAACCTACAAGTTAGTGGGGTGCGTCCTGCTCACAGTGTTCAGCTAGATTCGTTCCTGTTATCTTATTACTGACAGGCAGGCTTGTCTTGTTACAGTATACACAGCTACCTGAAGAAAATTACTGGTGTTCTTTTGATCCTATTAATACCACAGTCAGGCAGCTAGACTATTTACAGTTAGTGCAGTGCGTCCTGCTCACAGTGTTCAGCTAAACCTACAAGTTAGTGGGGTGCGTCCTGCTCACAGTGTTCAGCTAAACCTACAAGTTAGTGGGGTGCGTCCTGTTCACAGTGTTCAGCTAAACCTACAAGTTAGTGGGGTGCGTCCACCTCACAGTGTTCAGCTAAACCTACAAGTTAGTGCAGTGCATCCTGCTCACAGTGTTCAGCTAGATCCGTTCCTGTTATCTTCTTACTGACAGGCAGGCTTGTCTTGTTACAGTATATACAGCTACCTGAAGAAAATTACTGGTGTTCTTTTGATCCTATTAGTACCACAGTCAGGCAGCTAGACTATATACAGTTAGTGCAGTGCGTCCTGCTCACAGTGTTCAGCTAAACCTACAAGTTAGTGGGGTGCATCTTGCTCACAGTGTTCAGCTAAACCTACAAGTTAGTGTGGTGCGTCCACCTCACAGTGTTCAGCTAAACCTAAAAGTTAGTGGGGTGCGTCCTGCTCACAGTGTTCAGCTAGATCCGTTCCTGTTATCTTCTTACTGACAGGCAGGCTTGTCTTGTTACAGTATATACAGCTACCTGAAGAAAATTACTGGTGTTCTTTTGATCCTATTAGTACCACAGTCAGGCAGCTAGACTATTTACAGTTAGTGCAGTGCGTCCTGCTCACAGTGTTCAGCTAAACCTACAAGTTAGTTGGGTGCGTCCCTCTCACAGTGTTCAGCTAAACCTACAAGTTAGTGGGGTGCGTCCTGCTCACAGTGTTCAGCTAAACCTAAAAGTTAGTGTTGTGCGTCCACCTCACAGTGTTCAGCTAAACCTACAAGTTAGTGGGGTGCGTCCTGCTCACAGTGTTCAGCTAAACCTACAAGTTAGTGGGGTGCGTCCTGCTCACAGTGTTCAGCTAAACCTACAAGTTAGTGTGGTGCGTCCACCTCACAGTGTTCAGCTTAACCTACAAGTTAGTGGGGTGCGTCCTGCTCACAGTGTTCAGCTAGATTCGTTCCTGTTATCTTATTACTGACAGGCAGGCTTGTCTTGTTACAGTATACACAGCTACCTGAAGAAAATTACTGGTGTTCTTTTGATCCTATTAATACCACAGTCAGGCAGCTAGACTATTTACAGTTAGTGCAGTGCGTCCTGCTCACAGTGTTCAGCTAAACCTACAAGTTAGTGGGGTGCGTCCTGCTCACAGTGTTCAGCTAAACCTACAAGTTAGTGGGGTGCGTCCTGTTCACAGTGTTCAGCTAAACCTACAAGTTAGTGGGGTGCGTCCACCTCACAGTGTTCAGCTAAACCTACAAGTTAGTGCAGTGCATCCTGCTCACCCTGTTCAGCTAGATCCGTTCCTGTTATCTTCTTACTGACAGGCAGGCTTGTCTTGTTACAGTATATACAGCTACCTGAAGAAAATTACTGGTGTTCTTTTGATCCTATTAGTACCACAGTCAGGCAGCTAGACTATTTACAGTTAGTGCAGTGCGTCCTGCTCACAGTGTTCAGCTAAACCTCCAAGTTAGTGGGGTGCGTCCTGCTCACAGTGTTCAGCTAAACCTACAAGTTAGTGGGGTGCGTCCTGTTCACAGTGTTCAGCTAAACCTACAAGTTAGTGGGGTGAGTCCACCTCACAGTGTTCAGCTAAACCTACAAGTTAGTGCAGTGCGTCCTGCTCACAGTGTTCAGCTAGATCCGTTCCTGTTATCTTCTTACTGACAGGCAGGCTTGTCTTGTTACAGTATATACAGCTACCTGAAGAAAATTACTGGTGTTCTTTTGATCCTATTAGTACCACAGTCAGGCAGCTAGACTATATACAGTTAGTGCAGTGCGTCCTGCTCACAGTGTTCAGCTAAACCTACAAGTTAGTGGGGTGCATCTTGCTCACAGTGTTCAGCTAAACCTACAAGTTAGTGTGGTGCGTCCACCTCACAGTGTTCAGCTAAACCTAAAAGTTAGTGGGGTGCGTCCTGCTCACAGTGTTCAGCTAGATCCGTTCCTGTTATCTTCTTACTGACAGGCAGGCTTGTCTTGTTACAGTATATACAGCTACCTGAAGAAAATTACTGGTGTTCTTTTGATCCTATTAGTACCACAGTCAGGCAGCTAGACTATTTACAGTTAGTGCAGTGCGTCCTGCTCACAGTGTTCAGCTAAACCTACAAGTTAGTTGGGTGCGTCCCTCTCACAGTGTTCAGCTAAACCTACAAGTTAGTGGGGTGCGTCCTGCTCACAGTGTTCAGCTAAACCTAAAAGTTAGTGTTGTGCGTCCACCTCACAGTGTTCAGCTAAACCTACAAGTTAGTGGGGTGCGTCCTGCTCACAGTGTTCAGCTAAACCTACAAGTTAGTGGGGTGCGTCCTGCTCACAGTGTTCAGCTACACCTACAAGTTAGTGTGGTGCGTCCACCTAACAGTGTTCAGATAAACCTAAAAGTTAGTGGGGTGCGTCCTGCTCACAGTGTTCAGCTAGATCTGTTCCTGTTATCTTCTTACTGACAGGCAGGCTTGTCTTGTTACAGTATATACAGCTACCTGAAGAAAATTACTGTTGTTCTTTTGATCCTATTAGTACCACAGTCAGGCAGCTAGACTATTTAGAGTTAGTGCAGTGCATCCTGCTCACAGTGTTCAGCTAAACCTACAAGTTAGTGGGGTGCGTCCCTCTCACAGTGTTCAGCTAAACCTACAAGTTAGTGGGGTGCGTCCTGCTCACAGTGTTCACCTAAACCTACAAGTTAGTGTGGTGCGTCCACCTCACAGTGTTAAGCTAAACCTACAAGTTAGTGGGGTGCGTCCTGCTCACAGTGTTCAGCTAGATTCGTTCCTGTTATCTTATTACTGACAGGCAGGCTTGTCTTGTTACAGTATACACAGCTACCTGAAGAAAATTACTGGTGTTCTTTTGATCCTATTAATACCACAGTCAGGCAGCTAGACTATTTACAGTTAGTGCAGTGCGTCCTGCTCACAGTGTTCAGCTAAACCTACAAGTTAGTGGGGTGCGTCCTGCTCACAGTGTTCAGCTAAACCTACAAGTTACTGGGGTGCGTCCTGTTCACAGTGTTCAGCTAAACCTACAAGTTAGTGGGGTGCGTCCACCTCACAGTGTTCAGCTAAACCTACAAGTTAGTGCAGTGCGTCCTGCTCACAGTGTTCAGCTAGATCCGTTCCTGTTATCTTCTTACTGACAGGCAGGCTTGTCTTGTTACAGTATATACAGCTACCTGAAGAAAATTACTGGTGTTCTTTTGATCCTATTAGTACCACAGTCAGGCAGCTAGACTATATACAGTTAGTGCAGTGCGTCCTGCTCGCAGTGTTCAGCTAAACCTACAAGTTAGTGGGGTGCGTCCTGCTCACAGTGTTCAGCTAAACCTACAAGTTAGTGTGGTGCGTCCACCTCACAGTGTTCAGCTAAACCTAAAAGTTAGTGGGGTGCGTCCTGCTCACAGTGTTCAGCTAGATCCGTTCCTGTTATCTTCTTACTGACAGGCAGGCTTGTCTTGTTACAGTATATACAGCTACCTGAAGAAAATTACTGGTGTTCTTTTGATCCTATTAGTACCACAGTCAGGCAGCTAGACTATTTACAGTTAGTGCAGTGCGTCCTGCTCACAGTGTTCAGCTAAACCTACAAGTTAGTTGGGTGCGTCCCTCTCACAGTGTTCAGCTAAACCTACAAGTTAGTGGGGTGCGTCCTGCTCACAGTGTTCAGCTAAACCTACAAGTTAGTGTTGTGCGTCCACCTCACAGTGTTCAGCTAAACCTACAAGTTAGTGGGGTGCGTCCTGCTCACAGTGTTCAGCTAAACCTACAAGTTAGTGGGGTGCGTCCTGCTCACAGTGTTCAGCTACACCTACAAGTTAGTGTGGTGCGTCCACCTAACAGTGTTCAGATAAACCTAAAAGTTAGTGGGGTGCGTCCTGCTCACAGTGTTCAGCTAGATCCATTCCTGTTATCTTCTTACTGACAGGCAGGCTTGTCTTGTTACAGTATATACAGCTACCTGAAGAAAATTACTGGTGTTCTTTTGATCCTATTAGTACCACAGTCAGGCAGCTAGACTATTTAGAGTTAGTGCAGTGCGTCCTGCTCACAGTGTTCAGCTAAACCTACAAGTTAGTGGGGTGCGTCCCTCTCACAGTGTTCAGCTAAACCTACAAGTTAGTGGGGTGCGTCCTGCTCACAGTGTTCAGCTAAACCTACAAGTTAGTGTGGTGCGTCCACCTCACAGTGTTAAGCTAAACCTACAAGTTAGTGGGGTGCGTCCTGCTCACAGTGTTCAGCTAGATTCGTTCCTGTTATCTTATTACTGACAGGCAGGCTTGTCTTGTTACAGTATACACAGCTACCTGAAGAAAATTACTGGTGTTCTTTTGATCCTATTAATACCACAGTCAGGCAGCTAGACTATTTACAGTTAGTGCAGTGCGTCCTGCTCACAGTGTTCAGCTAAACCTCCAAGTTAGTGGGTGCGTCCTGCTCACAGTGTTCAGCTAAACCTACAAGTTAGTGGGGTGCGTCCTGTTCACAGTGTTCAGCTAAACCTACAAGTTAGTGGGGTGCGTCCACCTCACAGTGTTCAGCTAAACCTACAAGTTAGTGCAGTGCGTCCTGCTCACAGTGTTCAGCTAGATCCGTTCCTGTTATCTTCTTACTGACAGGCAGGCTTGTCTTGTTACAGTATATACAGCTACCTGAAGAAAATTACTGGTGTTCTTTTGATCCTATTAGTACCACAGTCAGGCAGCTAGACTATATACAGTTAGTGCAGTGCGTCCTGCTCACAGTGTTCAGCTAAACCTACAAGTTAGTGTGGTGCGTCCACCTCACAGTGTTCAGCTAAACCTAAAAGTTAGTGGGGTGCGTCCTGCTCACAGTGTTCAGCTAGATCCGTTCCTGTTATCTTCTTACTGACAGGCAGGCTTGTCTTGTTACAGTATATACAGCTACCTGAAGAAAATTACTGGTGTTCTTTTGATCCTATTAGTACCACAGTCAGGCAGCTAGACTATTTACAGTTAGTGCAGTGCGTCCTGCTCACAGTGTTCAGCTAAACCTACAAGTTAGTTGGGTGCGTCCCTCTCACAGTGTTCAGCTAAACCTACAAGTTAGTGGGGTGCGTCCTGCTCACAGTGTTCAGCTAAACCTACAAGTTAGTGTTGTGCGTCCACCTCACAGTGTTCAGCTAAACCTACAAGTTAGTGGGGTGCGTCCTGCTCACAGTGTTCAGCTAAACCTACAAGTTAGTGGGGTGCGTCCTGCTCACAGTGTTCAGCTACACCTACAAGTTAGTGTGGTGCGTCCACCTAACAGTGTTCAGATAAACCTAAAAGTTAGTGGGGTGCGTCCTGCTCACAGTGTTCAGCTAGATCCGTTCCTGTTATCTTCTTACTGACAGGCAGGCTTGTCTTGTTACAGTATATACAGCTACCTGAAGAAAATTACTGTTGTTCTTTTGATCCTATTAGTACCACAGTCAGGCAGCTAGACTATTTAGAGTTAGTGCAGTGCATCCTGCTCACAGTGTTCAGCTAAACCTACAAGTTAGTGGGGTGCGTCCCTCTCACAGTGTTCAGCTAAACCTACAAGTTAGTGGGGTGCGTCCTGCTCACAGTGTTCAGCTAAACCTACAAGTTAGTGTGGTGCGTCCACCTCACAGTGTTAAGCTAAACCTACAAGTTAGTGGGGTGCGTCCTGCTCACAGTGTTCAGCTAGATTCGTTCCTGTTATCTTATTACTGACAGGCAGGCTTGTCTTGTTACAGTATACACAGCTACCTGAAGAAAATTACTGGTGTTCTTTTGATCCTATTAATACCACAGTCAGGCAGCTAGACTATTTACAGTTAGTGCAGTGCGTCCTGCTCACAGTGTTCAGCTAAACCTACAAGTTAGTGGGGTGCGTCCTGCTCACAGTGTTCAGCTACACCTACAAGTTAGTGTGGTGCGTCCACCTAACAGTGTTCAGATAAACCTAAAAGTTAGTGGGGTGCGTCCTGCTCACAGTGTTCAGCTAGATCTGTTCCTGTTATCTTCTTACTGACAGGCAGGCTTGTCTTGTTACAGTATATACAGCTACCTGAAGAAAATTACTGTTGTTCTTTTGATCCTATTAGTACCACAGTCAGGCAGCTAGACTATTTAGAGTTAGTGCAGTGCATCCTGCTCACAGTGTTCAGCTAAACCTACAAGTTAGTGGGGTGCGTCCCTCTCACAGTGTTCAGCTAAACCTACAAGTTAGTAGGGTGCGTCCTGCTCACAGTGTTCAGTTAAACCTACAAGTTAGTGTGGTGCGTCCACCTCACAGTGTTAAGCTAAACCTACAAGTTAGTGGGGTGCGTCCTGCTCACAGTGTTCAGCTAGATTCGTTCCTGTTATCTTATTACTGACAGGCAGGCTTGTCTTGTTACAGTATACACAGCTACCTGAAGAAAATTACTGGTGTTCTTTTGATCCTATTAATACCACAGTCAGGCAGCTAGACTATTTACAGTTAGTGCAGTGCGTCCTGCTCACAGTGTTCAGCTAAACCTACAAGTTAGTGGGGTGCGTCCTGCTAACAGTGTTCAGCTAAACCTACAAGTTACTGGGGTGCGTCCTGTTCACAGTGTTCAGCTAAACCTACAAGTTAGTGGGGTGCGTCCACCTCACAGTGTTCAGCTAAACCTACAAGTTAGTGCAGTGCATCCTGCTCACAGTGTTCAGCTAGATCCGTTCCTGTTATCTTCTTACTGACAGGCAGGCTTGTCTTGTTACAGTATATACAGCTACCTGAAGAAAATTACTGGTGTTCTTTTGATCCTATTAGTACCACAGTCAGGCAGCTAGACTATATACAGTTAGTGCAGTGCATCCTGCTCACAGTGTTCAGCTAGATCCGTTCCTGTTATCTTCTTACTGACAGGCAGGCTTGTCTTGTTACAGTATATACAGCTACCTGAAGAAAATTACTGGTGTTCTTTTGATCCTATTAGTACCACAGTCAGGCAGCTAGACTATATACAGTTAGTGCAGTGCGTCCTGCTCACAGTGTTCAGCTAAACCTACAAGTTAGTGGGGTGCATCTTGCTCACAGTGTTCAGCTAAACCTACAAGTTAGTGTGGTGCGTCCACCTCACAGTGTTCAGCTAAACCTAAAAGTTAGTGGGGTGCGTCCTGCTCACAGTGTTCAGCTAGATCCGTTCCTGTTATCTTCTTACTGACAGGCAGGCTTGTCTTGTTACAGTATATACAGCTACCTGAAGAAAATTACTGGTGTTCTTTTGATCCTATTAGTACCACAGTCAGGCAGCTAGACTATTTACAGTTAGTGCAGTGCGTCCTGCTCACAGTGTTCAGCTAAACCTACAAGTTAGTTGGGTGCGTCCCTCTCACAGTGTTCAGCTAAATCTACAAGTTAGTGGGGTGCGTCCTGCTCACAGTGTTCAGCTAAACCTACAAGTTAGTGTTGTGCGTCCACCTCACAGTGTTCAGCTAAACCTACAAGTTAGTGGGGTGCGTCCTGCTCACAGTGTTCAGCTAAACCTACAAGTTAGTGGGGTGCGTCCTGCTCACAGTGTTCAGCTACACCTACAAGTTAGTGTGGTGCGTCCACCTAACAGTGTTCAGATAAACCTAAAAGTTAGTGGGGTGCGTCCTGTTTACAGTGTTCAGCTAGATCCGTTCCTGTTATCTTCTTACTGACAGGCAGGCTTGTCTTGTTACAGTATATACAGCTACCTGAAGAAAATTACTGTTGTTCTTTTGATCCTATTAGTACCACAGTCAGGCAGCTAGACTATTTAGAGTTAGTGCAGTGCGTCCTGCTCACAGTGTTCAGCTAAACCTACAAGTTAGTGGGGTGCGTCCCTCTCACAGTGTTCAGCTAAACCTACAAGTTAGTGGGGTGCGTCCTGCTCACAGTGTTCAGCTAAACCTACAAGTTAGTGTTGTGCGTCCACCTCACAGTGTTCAGCTAAACCTACAAGTTAGTGGGGTGTGTCCTGCTCACAGTGTTCAGCTAAACCTACAAGTTAGTGGGGTGCGTCCACCTCACAGTGTTCAGCTAAACCTACCTGTAGAAGGTTGGTGGTGTTCTCATACTACAGGCAGGCAGTTGATTTTGCTAGCTGCAGTATCAGTACATATATATATATATATATATATATATATATAAATCCCAGCTTAGAGCAGCTACAGGCCATTAGTATGTCTGGAAGGCCAAGAAGGAGAGGCTGACAGTCACAAGCCAATAAGAGAGGGCAAGCAGGCTCTGTGTCTAGTGCTGGTCGTGGAGACGGTGCATCCTCATCAGCACGTGGCCGTGGGACACGCTTGGGCTTTTTTTCGGCAGCTGGCCGTGTTGAGCCGCAACATGCGGAAGACTTGGTCGAGTGGATGACCAAGCCATCCTCATCCTCCTCATCCTCTCTCACCCATGCCCAGGGTACTTTGTCTGGCAAAGCAGCGGCCTCTTCCCTCGGCTCAATGTCATCAGTGACTCCTTCCCTAGCCCCACCATGTCCTCCTGAGGAGTCCCTCGAACTGTTTGACCACAGTGTTGGGTACATGCTCCAGGAGGATGCCCAGCGTTTGGAAGGTTCTGATGATGATACTGAGCTCGATGAAGACAGTAACATGAGCACGGACAGAGGGGGTGCCCAAGAAGGACAGCAATCTGGCAGTCATGCTCCCCCTGCTGCAGCATATTGCCAGGTTTGCTCCAGTGATGAGGAGGGAGGGGATGATGAGGTCACTGACTCAACGTGGGTGCCTGATAGGAGAGGGGAGGAGGAGGAGGAGGAGGAGGTGGTGTTATGGAAATGATTTAAGCTCCAATCGAGCTCAAGGTTATCTGCTGCTGTCTCTAATTTGAAAAGTGTGGATATGCATGCATATAAAAGTAAACACTCTGAGACACGCTCAGAATTGCTAACTCATTACACTTCTGATTTATTCAAGGCGGTGTTAATGTTTTATACACACAAATACGTCATTGCTATGTTAGTCTAATAGGTACATCTCATTGGTTAAGATAGAAAAGAAGATGGATAATTTTCATAACGAGGTTTGGTTCTCTTTGGTTTTATCTTCAGTTCCGCGTTCTTTTGATGTGTGGGAGGTAGGGGGTACACGCCATCTTGAGAAAATATAGGAACAGAGCAAATCTGTATACTTATATAATGAGTAAGGAGAAAAATATGTATGCACATAAGAAAATAGACATTTTCAGATTACTAATATTATTATCTACATCACATTCCTTCACAATCCCCCCTAAAATGACTATTTTCTCTTTTCTGTCCCTAATACTAAAGGTCCTACTTTTTAGCCTGGCCCTTCTCCTCAGCAACTCTTTTAGGCTGTATATAGAATTGGGCAGCAACTGTTCACTTCCCTCCTCGATACAGCTGGAGAGGTGCAGTCAGGCGCTATCTATCCCTATAACCCTATAGGACTGTGAGATTATGGACAGGGAGTGACTGTAGAGGAGCGAAGGGTTTGTCATCTTCCATCATAAGGAGGTCCTCTTCTTCTTGGTGGAGAAATGTAGGTGTGCTATTGTCTACAGCCTTGCTCATTAACTTTTTTACAAAAGGTAGAATACAGCATACAATCAGGGCTAAAAGAACCAGGATTATTAATACCGTTACCCCTATCTGGACGAGCACCTTCTGCCACCCACTCATCCAGCTAAAATATTGGTCCCATGGGTCTGTGATACCTGAGTTCTTCTTCAACTCCAGTGACAGATCTTCTAATTTCTTTATAGCTAAAGTAACCTTACCATTTGGGCCAGTATTATCAGGAATGTATGTGCAGCAAGTTCCTGTTTTTTCTATCATTTTACAGACACCCCCCTTCTCGGCTAACACCATGTCTAAGGCCATCCGGTTCTGGAATGTCATGTAGGAAGTGGGGGCTAGCTGGTCAGCAATTCCCTGGAGGGCGTCTTTAGTGTAATTTACGAATCTCTGTTGGTTATAATATGTGTAGTGTCAGGTCACCTAGAGGCTGGATGACAGATGCACACCGTTGGGATCAGGAATGCACCGCAAGGTAGTGGACCCTAGCACTGACTGCTGCGGATTGTACCCTGGGAGGTTCAGGAAGCAGGTCTACTGGATCACTGACACAGATCCCACTGGGAGCTAGAGCATAGATTCCCCAGGGCGCGGAGTCTAAGAGCCAGCAGGTGTTCACCAGAGCCTCTAGTGGTGAGGATGGACTGCGCTGCAGTCTGGCTCCAGGTCGCGGCCCCCAGGGTCTCACAGCTCACGCTCACGGTAGACTACAGGAGAAGAGGAAGGAGGGAGCTGGCTGGAACATCAGGGTCACAGGCAAACAGGGATGGCCGGGAACAGGCCAAAGTCGGTAACAGGAATCAGATGTAGGAAACACAGCAAGTACACATAGAGGCTAACACACAGTGGTTGATCAGCACTGCTGGCTTGCAGTGCACAGGTTAATATAGGGTTCCCTGATATGGCCTGGGGTGGGGCCATGCTTAGAGGGGAGGTTACAAAAGCAGTCAGGTGAGGGTCAGCTGGTCTCTAGAGATGAACACATGGAGACAGGTATGCTGATCGACAAACTCTATTGCATAACCATGACATGTAGTTAATCCAATCTACATTCTTGCTGACAGTTGTTATGGGGATCAAAGACTCAAAACCAGCTTTTACCTGATCCCTGGCTTTAAACTCATCAGGGACCCCCCTTGTAACCCCTATGACATGTATGTATACATGAGGATCAAAGCTTCCGGAGAGAGCTGCTCGCTTCCTCCTCTGACTGTGTGCTGGGTCAGTGTATGTATCAGGGGTATCTTTGGTTAGGATATGGGGCTTTCTATTTTCATCTTTTTTTTTGTCTAATACACTCTGTGGTCGCCCAGTCTGGCCCTGTGTTCCAACCCACTGGCCCCCACAGAAACCACAACTCTGTCCCCAGTAACTGTCTGTGTGGCATACATATATGTCCTTACCATCAGGGATATCACTGTACCAATGGCATCACCATGAAGGGTCAAACGGACAAGGTACTATGTCACAGTAATCTAAGGTAAAGGTGGTCACATGTGTACCTGAAGAGTTACACCAAAACGTAATTATGTTATCATTTTTGTGATGGCCACCTCCTGGGCCCCTCCCCCCTAGATCAAACAGAAAAAGGATATGCAGTGCCCAAAAACACTCTCTCCTGCAGTGATAAGCGTGCATTCAGGTGTTCTTCCTGGCCAACTTGACTGAGGTGGCTGTGGTCACCAAAACTTGGAATGGACCATCATAACTTGGCTCAAGGATCTCCAGACAGTAGTTGGTGTGTTCCTGTATCTAATTCAGGATCTGGAATGGAAGAAAACACCTGGACATGCATTCAGGTTAATTCTCGTGATAATGTGGTTAAATAATTAGTCAACACATCAGACTGTAACTGTAACTGTTATAGAAAGTAACAACCAAGTCTGGGAGCTGAACCAAACAAAATTTCATAAGGGGATAGGGCATGTTTCCCCTGGGGGTGTGTCTGACACTGAACAGGGCAATGGGCTAACTGTCTGGCCAACTCATGTTAGTCTCTTGGGCCATCTTTAACATCCTGTTTTTAGTGTCCCATTCATCCTTTCTACCTTCCCGCTACTTTGGGGGTGGTATGGGATGTGTAGTGCCAACTGAACCCCCAGTGCTGCCCAAATCTCTTTAGTAAGGGTTGTTGTTAGGGCTGGTCCCTGATCTCTCAATATTACCTCTGGGACCCCAAATCTACATACTATCTCACTCAGTAATTTCTTAGCTGTGGTCCTGGCAGTCATGACCACTTCCACTAGGGCGTATTCGAATCTGCCACTTCTTGGCACTTGAGAATGATCAATTTGCATCCTCTGGAATGGGGTATAGGGCTTTTGCCAGGTGCTTCTTCTGTGCTTCTTCTGTGCTTCTTCTGTGCAGCCTGGGTTACATTTGGTGCAGATAATGTATGATCTGCAGAAGCTGTCGGTCAGTGGAGTAACTCTTGGTGCAACACTTGTTGATAAGAGAGTTCATAAAAGTCTTTGTCAAGTGGGCAGCTCCATGTGCCCATTGCACCACGGCTGGGTACATACTCCTGGGTAGACAAGGCTTCTTGTTGCACTCGAATAGTCCATTTCTGAGAGTTGCTCCTCTCCATTTCCAGCTTTCCTTCTTATCCGCACTTGTTGTTTCCTGTAGTTCTTTTAGATAAACTCTGTCCACTGGGAAAGTCTGTAAGGTAAGCACGGGGTGGTCTTCTTCTACCACCCTGCTGTCCACTTCCCGTGGACCACCAGCTGTCTTTTTGGCAGCTGAATTGGCTAGATGATTGCCTTAAGCTTCCTTTGAGTTCAGTTTGTCGTGTGCTTTTACTCATAATAGTCACTTGGGTTGTGAGAAGCAAGGCATCAATCAAGTTTTTACAGGTGTTCCTGCAGCCATCAGGAATCCTCTGTCTTAGATAACACCATAATCATGGGCAATGCTGAAAGCATATCTTGAGTCCATATGAATGTTGGCTCTTTTTCCCTCTGCCCATTTACGTGCTGTAGTAAGTGCTTACAGCTCTGCATCCTGTGTAGACATCACCGGTGGTAAGGCTTCAGCTTGTAGAACAGTGTTTTCAGTGGTGACCGCGTGTCCTGTGCGGTCACGGGGGTAACAAGTCAAGACTCTACTCCTCCTCCTCCTTTCCCCCCTCGAGAAGTGGAAGAAGGGTGGTAGGGTTCAGTGTTTGACAACTTAATAGAGTAATGCTGTCCAGTAGGAGGGAACACAGGAGTCTCAAGTGTCTGGTAGTGGACAAGTGTTTCGGCTGGATCTTGGTTGAATATGGCAACAACGTCATGGGGAACAAGCAGAACGAGGCAGTGTCCGAGGACCAAGTTCAAAGTTTTGTCAAGCAAGGCTTGTGTAGCAAATCCAGCTCGCAGACACAATAGGCCTGCTCTTGCTACCGCATCCAGCCAACAGGAATAATATCCTATGGGGCGTAGGCTGATGCCGTGTGATTGGGTGAGTACACCTGCAGCATGTCCCAGACGTTCGGATACAAAGAGCTTGAGCGTTTTGTCGTAGGCTGGGAGCCCTAGCGCCGGGGGTGGCGCACTCAAGGGTTTCAAACTTTAGATATTTCTTCAGGAGACATCTGGAAGGGTTTGATTGCAGAGCATCAGTAGGAAGGCTTCTGGAATCCATGCTCTGCACTAGGAAATTAGTCCAAGGAAAATGACAGGTGTTGAGCACCACTGCAATTTGGGCTTTGAGGCTCTGCAGCCCTGGTTGGCAAGATAGCACAACAGGCTTTCTGAGGTGACTTCAACAGGGGGTAAGTCCGCTGCACAAAGGAGAAGGTCATCAACATGTTGGAAGAGAATCACTTCCGGGTGTTCCTCTTGTCATATGTTAAGGATGATAGCCATAGCTTTTGCAAACTGGCTTGGAAAGTTCTGTGCCCCTTGTAGCACAACTGTTTAGGTATGTTGCCGTTTCTTTCCGTGGATGAATGCGAAAAGGTACCAGCAGGAGGGGTGAGGGTGGACACTGAAGAAAACGTTTGTAAGGTCCACCTCTGTGAGGTACTTTGCAGTCAAAGGCATCCACAGTAGGTATCTGGTTCTCTTTTTAGGATTCTCTTCTTGGGGTTATTGTGGTTTCCGGGGCAATGAAGCGCCCTCTTTTAGCTTGACTGAAACTGGTGGCACCTTTAAGTGACCGTTGTCTTCCGGTCCTGTGGACCATAGGCACGCAGGGATTCTGTCAAGTACTTCCTGCAGTATTGAACTTGAAGTTTTCGCTTCATGAAGTGTCATCAGGAGAGGCTGAGAACACAAAGCAGATGAGTCTTCTAAAGATAGGGGAGTATGTAACTTCACCCCCCCTTCAGGCGTGTCCTGATTGAGGCCTGTAGTCCGGACAACACATCAGCTCCTAGTAGATTCAAGGGACATGTAGAGGACACCACAAATCTGGCAAGCTAATCAGGAAGTGGAAAGGAAAGAATTATTAGGCAGGTTCACCGCCCTCAACACACTTTTGGCTGCACCCCTGTCAATGAGGAAAGTGGTAGGTTTTTCGTCTGGGACATCTTGGGGCTCTGCATTCTTTTCTGAAGTGACCCCGTTTCCCACAGTTGTAACAGGTGATCCTTTCCCTGGTATTGAGCAGTGGTGGTGGACTAGTGTAGGCGGGATCTTCATCATGGGTTACCATGAGGGGCGTTGGTTTTTTACCTTTTTGATTTTCTATACCTCTGGTCACCAACAATAAATCAGACATTTTCATTGAATGGTATTCAGGGCGGGCCACCATCAGGCCTTTTCTGATATCCTCTCTGAGCCCTGAAACAAAAGCAGTTGATAACATGTGTGTGTGTGCCTTTATGAGTCTAGCATGATACTTCTTCACAGACTCCCCTTTATCTTGGGTAATATCTTGGATTGTGGTCTTCTGATCCGTCAACTTCTCCTTTGCCCAGTCGTGGAGTTGTGCACAGAACTCCACGCCTGAGGTGTAGGAAGTGGCACTTGTCAGGCAGGCATCATTGAAGGCCATCTGCATGACTGGCCAAAAGACATATCCTGCTTTGATTTGGCATAGGCTGATCAAGTCTCTCCAGGCAGCTGAGTAAGTTTCTTGTATCTGCACTATCCTGTGGTAGAAGGCTGCTTCTCTGGGTCAGGCAGACTTGTCACTAAGGCCGCTGTTTGTGATAGAGTAAAAGCGACATACATCACTGGTGCCCCTTCTGGTAACCGAGACTGTTGTTGGGGCAGGGGCTGACAAGAGGCACTGTTCTTTACGGTTGCCAGCATGTGTTTGAGATCCTCTCGGAACTGAGAGTCTGGAGCCGGATTGGGGGTTAAATCAGTGGGTGGCCTTGCTGCCTGTTGTCGGGCTTCCCACTCAGATGCTTCTTCATCATTAACATATCCGGCCTGGGAATGTGATGCTCCCGTATTGGGGAAGACAGGTGTGTGGTATGAACCATCTTGGTTTAAAACAGCGAGGGCTGGGTACAGGCTGTTTAAGCTTACTGGGTGTACCAAGATGGCCGCCGGCAGGAAGTGCACTGGACTGGGTAGAAAGTGAAGGCATGGGTGCACTAAGATGGCCGCCGGGCTGAGTTGTCACAGTGGGTTGTGCTTGGGTGGTGAGAAAGGAGTGGTTGTTAGACGGAGGGCAGTGCTGTCCCTCCCCTCCTTTGTTTAAAGTTCCAACATATCATCAGCTCTGTGATACACATACTTATTACAATCGCCATCTTTCTTAACTTCCTTTATCCAATTTTCTTTATCACACAGGATTTTTCTCCCTGTCTCTTCAGCAACATAACTTTTGCCATTTCTTTCAACTTTGTTAACTATTTCAACATCTTCTTTGCAATATCACTTTCTTTTCCTTTTTTAAAAGAGAAAAATCACTTTCTTTTTTCTCTCGTACAACCAAGGGGTTAATATTTTTCTCAGCGTTCTTATCAGCAAATTCCTTTCTCCGGTTTAGAGTTGTTCTGACCCATCTCCCCCTCCTCTCTCAGGGCCTCCTAAGACGTAACCAAGGTCTCTAACTCTGTTTTGTTCGTCTGCCGCAGTCTCGGCTGACGGTTTGAAGGGGGAATGAGGACAACTAATGGTTTGATGACCCTCCTCTCTGGCTCTCTGTTCTATCACTTCGAGGGTCTGCCCAAACCCCCCTGTCACCGGGTAATGTACGTTTAATCTCAGTACAAGCACGTCAGGGGTAGTAGGGAGCAACGGCTTGTGACCCAACAGATCCTTCGGGTAGCCTCCTTCTCTGACTTTCACCAGTCCCCACCCCCTCTCATGTATAGCAAACAATAAACCACAGATACACTCAGGACAGGACATTACACCTGCCACTCTCTGAACCGTAAAGCCTCAGCAGGCTAAGATAACCGCAAGGGCAGACCACCCTGCAAAAATAAACCCGTTTATAGACGTTTTTTCTACAGCTCTACACCAAGAGGCCGACAACTCTTCTTGGGGTGAGACTTCTGTAACACTTTCAGACTGCAAAGCCAGCAGCTGAGATAACCCTCAAAGGTTCATTGAACCTAGAGTACACCCGTCTATAAACGACTGCTACAAGGAAACTATCTCATCCCAGAGGCCGACAGCTCGTCTGGAGATGAGACCATACATTCACGCATGTAGCACTTTTAGACTGCTGAGTTTCGTAGCCCAAAGAATGGCAGACAGTGAACAAATACAGTCAGCAGAAACCCATCAGCAGGTTCGTTAAACAACCTCAGGCGAGGAAATACTTGCCTCTAAGACAGTCTCAGCATACCGACAGAATCCAGCCGTCAACCGAAAGATAAGAGAGTCGTACAGTGGTAAGAATATAAATCAACTCACCGGTACTGTTAGGGCTGCGCAAAACCCACTCTCATTAATCAGTTAACGCCCGAATGCTTGTCGCGGTATAACTTCGACCGTAGCCTGAGGTCCCAAGTTTCGGCACCATCTGTTATGGAAATGATTTAAGCTCCAATAGAGCTCAAGGTTATCTGCTGCTGTCTCTAATTTGAAAAGTGTGGATATGCATGCATATAAAAGTAAACACTCTGAGACACGCTCAGAATTGCTAACTCATTACACTTCTGATTTATTCAAGGCGGTGTTAATGTTTTATACACACAAATACGTCATTGCTATGTTAGTCTAATAGGTACATCTCATTGGTTAAGATAGAAAAGAAGATGGATAATTTTCATAACGAGGTTTGGTTCTCTTTGGTCTTATCTTCAGTTCCGCGTTCTTTTGATGTGTGGGAGGTAGGGGGTACACGCCATCTTGAGAAAATATAGGAACAGAGCAAATCCGTATACTTATATAATGAGTAAGGAGAAAAATATGTATGCACATAAGAAAATAGACATTTTCAGATTACTATTATTATTATCTACATCACATTCCTTCACAGTGGCACATCACCAACGAGGCAGGATGCCCTCCAGGGGCCAGCCTAAGGGCAGCACATTGACTGCATCACACCCCAAAGCTCCACATGTGCAGGGCGCTGCAGTCTCTGCACGTTATTCAAAAAGTTCTTCGGTGTGGGCCTTTTTTGAGACGAGTGCATCAGATCGCACCGCTGCTATTTGCAACATATGTCTCAAGCGTATCTCGCGTGGCCAAAACATCTCCCGCTTGGGTACCACATGCTTGACCAGACATATGTTGACCTGCCATGCAGTTCCTTGGCAAGCGTATCTAAAAGACCCACACCAAAGAACAAAGAGGACCTCTTCTTGCTCCTCATCAGCTGAGATTTCCAACCCCACTATACCTTCAGTCCTCTCTGAGACCTGCACTGAGAGGAATGAAGGTGTAGAATTAGGTGTGTCACAGCCAAGTACTTGTGGGCAATCTGCTTTTGGTACACCGATGTCAGATTGTACCAGGCAAATTTCCCTGCCCCAGCTGCTGCACCGCCGAAAGAAGTTTGCTCCCAGCCATCCACATGCCAAACGGTTGAATGCTAGCTTGGCAAAATTGCTAGCACTTCAACTGCTGCCTTTTCAGTTGGTAGACTCTGCCCCCTTCCGTGAGTTTGTGGAATGTGCGGTTCCTCAGTGACAGGTACCCAAACGCCACTTTTTCTCACGGAAGGTGATTCCGGCTCTCTACCGGCATGTGGAAGGCAATGTCCATGCCTCGCTGGACAGGGCGGTCAGCGGTAAGGTGCATATTACCGCTGACTCATGGTCCAGCAGGCATGGACAGGGACGTTACCTAAGTTTCACGGCGCATTGGGTGACTCTGCTGGCAGCTGGAAGGATGCAGGACAAGGTGCAGTAGTGTTGGAGGTTGTTCCGCCACCACGCCTCCAAAATGCTTATGATTGTGACACACCTCTCTCCTCCACCCCCTCCTCTTCTTCTTCCTCCATGGCCTCTTCCTGTGCTTTGTCCTCGGAACCAGCGGTGCTCCGTAGCCGTTCAAGGGGCTACGCAAGTACGCAGGCCAAAAGATGCCATGCGGTGCTTGAGCTGGTGTGCTTGGGGGACAGGAGCCACACTGGGGCAGAGGTTCTGTCAGCTCTGCAGGGGCAGGTTCAGAGGTGGTTGACGCCACACCAACTTAAGGCAGGAATGGTGGTTTGCCACAATGGCACCAACCTTCTCTCTGCCCTCCAACAGGGACAAATGACCCATGTGCCCTGTTTGGCTCACGTCCTTAACTTGGTGGTGCAGCAGTTCTTGGGCAGGTACCCAGGCTTACAGGATGTCCTGAGGCAGGCCAGGAAAGTCTGTGTGCATTTCCACCGGTCATATAATGCCAGTGCTCGGCTGACGGACCTCCAAAAGGAGTTTAACCTGCCCAAGAACCGCCTAATCTGTGACATGCCCACCAGGTGAAACTCAACGTTGGCCATGCTGCAGCGGCTGCACATGCAGCAGAGGGCCATCAATGAGTACCTGTGTGACTATGGCACCAGGACAGGGTCAGGGGAGCTTGTTTTTTTTCCCCACGCCAGTGGGCCATGATCAGGGATGCATGCACTGTCCTGTCACCAGGCCACGAGAAGGCCACGAGGATGGTGAGCAGTGACAGTGCATGCATCAGTGACACTGTCCCCCTTGTCCACCTGTTGGAGCACACGCTGCGTGGAATAAAGGACAGGGCACTTGAGGCAGAACAGAGGCAGGAAGAGGAGGACTTCCTTAGCTCTCAAGGCCCCCTTTATCCAGACAGTGTTCCTGCGTGCCCGTCGATCACACAGGAAGAGGACAAGGAGGAGGAGGAGGAAGATTGTGTCAGTATGGAGGTGGAGCCTGGCACTCAGCATCAGCAGCAGTCTTTAAGGGATCAGTCCCAAGAAACACATGGACTTGTATGTGGCTGGGAGGAGGTGGCTGCGGACCATGTCATCCTTAGTGACCCAGAGGACTCCGGACCGAATGCCTCAGCAAACCTACGCTGCATGGCCTCCCTGATCCTGCAAAGCCTGCGGAAGGATCCTCGTATTCGTGGTATCAAGGAGAAGGACCAATACTGGCTGGCAACCCTCCTTGATCCATGTTACAAGGTTACGGTTGCGGACCTTATCTTGCCATCGCAGAGGGAGCAGAGGATGAAACATCTTCGGGAGGCCTTGCAGAAAGGTCTGTGCAATGCGTTCCCAGAGACTGGGAGGTTACAAACTCCTGTTTCTGGACAACGTGTTGCTGAGGCTTCGGTCAGTCAAAGAAGGAGCGGTGGAGAAGGTGGCCGTCTGACCGATGCGTTCAGACAATTTTTTGGTCCGCAGCCCCAAGGTATGATCGGTTCCAGCAACCATCGCCAGCGTCTGTTTTACATGGTGCAGGAATACCTAGGGGCAAGATCAGACTTGGACACCTTTCCCACCGAAAATCCTCTGGGTTACTGGGTCTTGAGGATGGATCACTGGCCAGAGCTTGCACAGTATGCAATTGAGCTACTGGCCTGTCCTGCATCCAGCGTTCTTTCGGAACGCACATTCAGTGCTGCTGGAGGCATGGTAACCGATCACAGCGTGCTTCTGTCCACCAACTCGGTCGATCGACTGACCTTCATAAAAATGAATCAGTCTTGGATCACCACCAGCTACCAAGCACCTGATGCTGATGTAACCGAATAATTTTTTTTGAAATCTCAGATCCCTTCAAAGACTGCCTATGCTGATGCTGAGTGACTATCCCAGAGTAATTATCCTCTTCCTCCTCAATCATCACGCTGATAGCTTGTAAGAACATTTTTGGTTCTGGGCGCCACCACCAGTGCCTAAGGCACAATTTTTCAGCCCCTGTTTAACAGGGGCGTGTAATTACAATTTTTGATGCAATACTTTGCAGCAGAGCTCGTTCCTGCGTTCCAACTAGAGTGTCTGTGAGGGGTTGCAGTGTTGTGGCACCAGCACCAGTGCCTAAGGCCCAATTTTTCTGCCCCTGTTTAACAGGGGCGTGTAATTACAATCTTTGATGCAAAACTTTGCAGCAGGGCTTGTTCCTGCGTTCCAACTAGTGTGTCTGTGAGGGGTTGCAGTGTTGTGGCACCAGCACCAGTGCCTAAGGCCCAATTTTTCTGCCCCTGTTTAACAGGGGCGTGTAATTACAATCTTTGATGCAAAACTTTGCAGCAGGGCTTGTTCCTGCGTTCCAACTAGTGTGTCTGTGAGGGGTTGCAGTGTTGTGGCACCAGCACCAGTGCCTAAGGCCCAATTTTTCTGCCCCTGTTTAGCAGGGGCGTGTAATTACAATCTTTGATGCAAAACTTTGCAGCAGGGCTCGTTCCTGCGTTCCAACTAGAGTGTCTGTGAGGGGTTGCAGTGTTGTGGCACCAGCACCACCACCACCACCACCAAAGACCCAATTTTTCTGCCCCTGTTCAACAGGGGCATGTAATTACAATTCTTGATCTAATATTTCACAGCAGGGCCCTGTGAAGGCTTACGTTGTTGTGGCCACAACAACACCTAAGGCCCAAATTTCTGCTGAGTATATAGGGCAGGCCCCTACTTTCAAACATCTAACTTACAAACGACTGCTACTTGCAAATGGAAGGAGACAACAGGAAGGGAGATGAAATCTACCCCTAGGAAAGGAAATTCTCTCCTGTAAGAGTTAATATGGGAAAAACATTTCTCCTTTCCACTGATACTTTCCAATCCTTGTTCCACAAAAAACCCAAAATTCTCAAAAAGCATTTGTCATTGGGACAAAAAGTGAGGTGAAATCTTCTAAAGAGGAGGAAAGACAGCAAAACAAATGTCACAGGGGTGATAACCCTCCCCTATGTTTTCCAAAAAGCTTAAAAAAGATTTTTTGGCTGGAGCTAAACACGTTAAAAATGTACCCGTTCAAAATGACAAACAGATTCTGCTTAACAACAAACCTACAGTCCCTGTCTTGTTTGCACTGCCTGTATACTGCTGTTCAGAGTATATAGCGCCTGGTGGCCCCACACCTTTCCTTATTTAAATTTGGGTGTGGGGTTCCCCTTAATATCCATACAAGACCCAAAGGGCCTGGTAATGGACTGGGGGGTACCCATGCAGTTTGTCTCACTGATTTTCATCCATATTGCCATGACCCGACATTACATTAAACCCGCAAGCAGTTTTAAATGAGATTTTTTCCTTTAAAAATGACATTTGGTGCAGGGACTGTTCTAAACATGGGAAACACGCGCCACTTTACAGGCATACTATAGACACCCCCCAGGTATGATATTTAAAGGAATATTTCACTTTTTTTTTTTACTTTAAGCATCATTAAAATCACTGCTCCCGAAAAAACGGGCATTTTTTAAAAATTTTTTTTGCATTGATACATGTCCCCTGGGGTAGGACCTGGGTCCCCAAACCCTTTTTAGGACAATACCATGCAAATTAGCCTTTAAAATGAGCACTTTTGATTTCGAACGTTCGAGTCCCATAGACGTCAATGGGGTTCTAACGTTCATGCGAACTTTCGGCCTGTTCGCAGGTTCTGGTGCGAACCGAACCGGGGGGTGTTCGGCTCATCACTAATTACGAAGTCACCTTTTACACAACTGCTTAGAAGTAGGCTTTTTTAACTAGCCTATCTGAGTGGACTTGATGTTGTTACGTGTGCATCTTGCTATGTACCCTATTTTCACAATTCTTTGCACTTATCACTGGTGAAAACATAATTGTTGATGTGATACCACATTGCAAGGACCTTTTATATATTTTCAATGGTGTGATTCAAATGTTGTATCATTTGTTATGATCACATATTATTTTTAATATATTTTTTTTCCGTTTCCAACCCAAATGTCAGAAAGGCCAAGATCATGGCGAAAGTTGTGAAGAGTCTGCACCGAAATTTTGGGGTACGGCGATCTAAGGATCAACTCAGGAAGCGGTGTTTGGATCTCAAATTAAGGGAGCACGATCAGTATAGAAGGATCAGGAGAGTGCTGCACAAAAGTAAGTAGTTGTCCTGTGTTCCTATTCGTTATTTTTATAACGTTTGTGCTGCTCCATGTGCTTTTCTTTACTGTTGTACAGTTTAAAATGGCAACTTTCATGTTCATGGACACATCATTCGTTCGCAGGAAACATTGTTCGTTCGGCCTATAAAACACCATGTTTTGTCCAGATGCAGTACAATACATTTTTTCTGGCCTACTTCTCTTTAAAAAAATTTTGGTGTCTAGATGGGTTTGGAACTAGAATGAAATGCAAACTAGATTCTGTGTAAGGAGAGGACACTCAGCAGCTGTTTACACATCTGGACGCTGGAGCACTAGTGTGGGACAAAAGAACACCCTTTTTATTAGGGGGCCCACACAGGTGCTCCAGTGTATACTATAGGGGTGTCTCCATCTGTGAAGCTTGTACAAAAACAGGTAATTATTCAAGCTTGACAAAGGAAAACAATATTTCTTCATCTTGGAACTCTGCCAAAACAGACAATCGTACCCCACTTCCAAGCAATTTTTCATATTCCTATTTCTGCCATCAAATATCTATGTGCTAAGTATACCTATTTTTTTTTACATAGGGGAGAAAAATCTCAGAGGACACCACTCATCAGAGGAGACCACGGACCCCCCACCTCAGGAAGAAGTGGAAATCCCCCAAACCCAACAAGAGGAGAAGGAGGGAGACGTGGTGGAAATTGTCACCACAACAGGTGAGTGTCTGCGACCACAGCTTCAGGTAAGAGATGGATGCCGGCATATTTATAATACATGGTCTGTTTTTGTTTATATATTTTTAGGTGATCGTGATGTTCTGGATGAAGGTCATTTCACTGAAAGTGCCCAGATCCTGATCGGGGAGATAATAGGGTGTAATAGGGACTTGGAAATCATAAAGCAAAACATCAATGATGTCCAAAACAAAATGAAGAACATCATTGATGTTTTAGGGAGAGTTTAAAACCCCTCGAAATCCCTAATTATTTCTGGGTTTTTTTCAAGAAAATATTTTTCACATGTTTTGACATATTCTTGAAAAGCCAAATTTTGAAGATGCACACAGTGTGTCAACATGTGCTATCTGCCATCACGGGAGATCAATGTAAGCGTTTTGGGGGTGCTACCCCTTCCTCAATAATAAAGTAGCTGAGAAGAAGGGGTTGCACCCACAAAACACATCCCTTGATCCCCCCATGATGGCAGCTAGCACATGTTGACATTCGGCAATTTGTGTGCATCTTCAAAATTTGGCTTTTCCAGGGGTGACTTCACCCCATCTGCTGAACGCAATATCAACCACAGTTTAGAAATAATCATGTCTGATATTGCCTTCAAGTTCTACAAAAGTTGAACTTTGTAAGTTCCAGATTTGTGTATTTCTTGTTGGTTTTAAACATGCCTGTTTTACCTTAAAAGGACATTTCTACTTTTATTAATGTGACCAAAAAATTTGTTATACAACAAACATGTTGGTTTGTTTTAAAAACCTTTTATAAATGCACATGTGATTGTGCTGGTATTAAAAAGATTGATAATCAACAATGTGTGGCTTCTTCTTTCATTGGTGTTTTCAGTGACAATGGGGGTTATTTCCTAAGGGCAAATCCACTTTGCACTACAAGTGCAGTTTCAGTGCAGTCTCAAGTGCACTTGTAGTGCAAAGTGTCTTTGCCTTTAGTAAATAACACCCAACAGTGCTTTATAATTTTACACAATCATGGCATTTTCACGACTCCCCAAATTTCAGTCAGGGTCAACTAAAAGAAAGACAAGTAGTAAATGTAAGCAAATATTTGTTCAGTTTAAAAAAAAATATTTTAAAAATGTCTCAGACATTGTCTGACATATTGATGGCCCCCCTACCCGCGAGATATTCCATGTATCTTATACGGACCTCGCGGGCACTCGGGGGGGGCAAGCCAGGGCGGCCAGCTTCAAGCGCCGTCAGGGTCGGTTCATTGAGATTAATAACTCCAGCTTCAGGCCCAACTGAGCCAGCATAGTTCACATAATTTCTCCTTAAAAAGTTGTGGAGAACACAGTAAGCCAGCATGATGTGATTGAGTTTAACTCCGCCATGTGTATTAGTGTAAGAAATAGGCGGAACCGGCTGGTCATTATTCCAAACATGTTCTCCACCACTCTTCTGGCTCTGGCCAGCCGGTAATTAAAAACCCTCTGGTCCAGGGTGAGGGTCCTCATAGGGAATGGCCGCATAAGATGGTCCCCCAGCGCAAACGCTTCATCCGCAACAAAGACGAATGGGAGTCCTTCCACATTGTCTTCTGGAGGTGGCAAGTCCAAGCTGCCATTCTGGAGATGCCTGTAGAACTCTGTGTGGGCGATGACTCCACCATCTGATATCTGGCCATTCTTCCCCACGTCCACATACAGGAACTCGTAAGTAGCCGACACCACCGCTAACATCACAATACTATTGAACCCCTTGTAGTTGTAATAGTATGACCCAGAGTTGGGTGGTGGGACGATGTGGACGTGTTTCCCATCAATTGCCCCAACGCAGTTAGGAAAGTCCCACCACTGGGCAAAGTGGGAGGCCACAGTCTGCCATTCCTGTGGGTTGGAAGGAAACTGTGGAGTCAAACAAGAAAAAAAAAATAGTCATTTTGCACATAAAAACATGGAAAGCAGATTAGACACAAACATTCTTGGCCAACATCAGTATAACATTTATTTTGGGGAGTAATTAAAGACAAAGGTATAAGGTCCACCTATCAGATTCCTCCCCCCTCTCATGGGCCATTTAAAAAAAAATTATGGGAGGGAGATGTTTTGGACAGGTAACCCTCTCAACTTCATTGAGAGATGAATGCTTAAATAATGTGTATTACTTTGCCCAGCCCCTCCTTACTATTGGCAGCCCACTGGACAGGTAAGAAGTGTCATAATACAAAGAGATAAATACACACTGTACACATTTTAGCACATTTTTACATTCTGCTATTACCTATCAAGATAATAATAGGATACAAAAACTTTTAACAGTACCATTTGAAAGTATTCAGGCAGGCCCTTGCACTACATGCTTTGGGGAATTCATCCATAAATCTGACCACAAAAGAGGTGGGTATAGTGTGTATGGGTTTGGCAAAGTCAGCAGATAGTGGATTGGTATCAGCTGAGTTAGCAGTTGGGAGGAGGGAGGGTTCCAAATGATTTTGGGACCCCCAAAAAAAGCCTCTGGCACTCTGCCAGAATTTAAAGCATACATCACAATTTTCAACATTTTAGGGGGTATTTAGGGTAAAGCACTACTATGGAGCTGACAATATACCTTGTTAAGTGACTACATGAGGTGAATATAGGCCCAGGAGAGCATGCTGGGAAGGTAAGTGAAGGCAAATATGTATGAAGGACAAAAAGAATTACATAAAAATCCAGCATGCATGAGGACAAAGGGGACATTCACAGCATATTACAATCATGGTAATTAGGGAATGAGGAAAAAAATACAATATATTATCAAACATTAAATACAATAAAATGTGATGTTAAAGGATATCTTACCTTCATATTCTCCTTCTGCAGGACCTGGATGATGGCAGAACAGGTCTCAGGGATAATGATCCCCAGAGCCTGTGGGGAGATGCCTGTCGAGAACTTAAGGTCCTGCAGGCTTCTCCCTGTCGCCAAGTACCGCATTGTGGCGACTAGCCTCTGCTCTGGAGTGATGGCTTGCCTCATGCAGGATGCAGGTATCCTGCCTGCTGATATAGGGGGTCAGCAAAGCCAACAAATGGTGAAATGCGGGGTCCGTCATCTGGAGAAAGTTCCTGAAATCGTCAGGATTATTCTCACGGATCTCACAGAGCAAAGGCATGTGACAGAACTGTTCACACTGGAGCAACCAATTCTTGATCCATGAACTCTTCCTCACCCTGTTCATGGACTGGGCTTGTGTCAAAGTAAGGACCCCAACACCACACCCCCGCACAGCACGAACTCTATGATGAGTACGTATACGCAACATGGCTAGAAAACGGTCGGCTGCTCAGAACGAAGTAACAGAACGCACTGAGGAACAGCAAGGCCTGTGAAGAGCGACCTGATAATCAGTAACGAACGAACAAGAACACAATGACAAGTCAATGGTAACTCACTGCACGCACTGAAGACCAGATACAAATCCACAAGCACAAACTGAACAGCAGAAATATGATCTGAAAACCATGAGTCTGAAAAGCGCGATCGTCTCTCACCAAACTTTTACTAACACAAGATTAGCAAAAGGAGCTCAAAGGGTGCCGCACTTGGTACTGAACTGCCCTTTTATAGTCTCGACGTACGTGGTGTACGTGACCGCGTTCTTGGTGTTTGGAAATTCCGACTTTGTGCGACCGTGTGTATGCAAAACAAGTTTGAGCCAACATCCGTCAGAAAAAATCCATGGATTTTGTTGTCGGAATGTCCAATCAATGTCCGACCGTGTGTACAGGGCAGAAGACAGGTAAAAGGTAAGCAGGAAAAAAAATGGTGGGGGAGGAAAAAGGCTGCAGTTCTTCTTTAAGGCACTCTTTAGAGACAAAACTCTAATTTGATGGATTGTAGTAGACATTTGCAATTTGTTTCAGTCCGGATACAAATTTAATGACCGTCGCACCATGGACCCTAAAAAAAAAAATATCTGCCCATGAGCACGGCTGACCACCAAATGCCTCCTCCACCATTAGATAGTCCTTGTAATATCACCCACCGATGCATGCTGGGTTGGTGATGTCACAAGGGGGTAGTGCCCCCAGGTGACATCACCAGATGGTTCAACTCCTTACCTATTTAAGAACTGTTAAATGGCAGAGGAGGCATTCAGCGATCAGCCATCCTCGCGGGCGGAGCTTTTTTTTTTCGGCTCTGGCGATGCAGCGGGCATCATGATTGACTTTTTTTTTTATTAATAAAGAAATTGTCAAAAACATGTGTACTGTTTTTATTTATTTTAACCGCTGGCAACAAAAGTCAGTACACCTCTAAGTGAAAATGTCCAAAGTGGGCCCAAAGTGTCAATATTTTGTGTGGCCGCCACTATTTTCCTGCACTGTCTTAACACTTTTGGTTCACCAGAGATTTACAGGTTGCCACTGGAGACCTCTTCCACTCCTCCATGATGACATCATGGAGCCAGTGGATGTTAGAGACCTTGCGCTCCTCTACCTTCCGTTTGAGGATGCCCCACATATGCTCAATGACACAACAAAGCTCTTAATTTACTCTCTGGTCATCTCTCGCCTCGACTACTGCAACTCCCTTCTCAATGGCTTACCTCTACATAGTCTATCACCTCTTCAATCCATCATGAACGCTGCTGCCAGACTCATTCGCCTTACCAATCGCTCTGTGTCTGCTACCCCTCTCTGTCAATCCCTCCAATGGCTTCTGCTCACCCAACAAATTAAATTCAAAATACTAACAACTACTTAAAAAGCCATCCACAATTTTGCCACCAGCTACATCACTAGCCTAGTCTCTAAATACCAACCTACTTGTTCTCTTCATTCCTCTCAAGACCTCCTGCTCTCTATCTCCCTGGTCACCTCCTCCCATGCTCGCCTCCAGGACTTTTCCAAAGCCTCTCCAATCCTATGGAATGCCTTACCCCAAGCTGTCCACTTATCTCCTACTCTATTAGCTTTTAGACGATCCCTGAAAACCCTTCTCTTCAGAGAAGCCTACCCTACCCACACCTAACAACTGTTTTTTCATTTTCTCCATCAGCTCCCCCCCCACAATTATTACATTTTGTTTCCACTTGACCCTCCCATCTGATTTGTAAGCTCTAATGAGCAGGGCCCTCTGATCCCTCCTGTATTCATTTGTATTGTAAGTGTACTGTGTTCCATCATGTTATAAAGCGCTGCACAAACTGTGGGTGCTATATAAATACTGTATAATAATAATAATAGGGTTTAGGTCTGGAGATATGCTTGGCCAGTCCATCACCTTTACCTTCAGCTTCTTTAGCAAGGCAGTGTTCATCTTGAAGGTGTCTTTGAGGTCGTTATCATGTTGGAATACTGCCCTGTGGTCCAGTCTCCAAAGGGGGGATCATGCTCTGCTTCAGTATGTCGCAGTACATGTTGGCATTCATGGTTCCCTCAATGAACTGTAGCTCCCCAGTGCCAGCAGCACTCATGCAGCCCCAGACCATGATACTCCCACCACCATGCTTGACTGTAGGCAAGACACACTTGTCTTTATACTCCTCACCTGGTTGCCACACCACACGATTGACACCATCTGAACCAAATAAGTTTATCTTGATCTCATCAGACCACAGGACATGGTTCCAGTAATCCAAGTCCTTAGCCTGCTTTTCTTCAGCAAACTGTTTGCAAGCTTTCTTGTGCATCATCATTAGAAGAGGCTTCCTTCTGGGACGACAGCCATGCAGACCAATTTGATACAGTGTGCGGAATATGGTCGGAGCACTGACAGGCTGACCCCCACCCCTTCCACCTCTGCAGCAATGCTGGCAGCACTCCAATGTCTATTTCCAAAAGACAACCTCTGGAGTTCTTTGCCATGAGGTGCCATGTTGGACTTCCAGTGACCAGTATGAGAGATTGAGAGTGATAATACCAAATGTAACACACCCGCTTCCCATTCACACCTGAGACCTTGTAACACTAATGAGTCACATGACACTGGGGAGGGAAAATGGCAATTTTCACTTAGGGGTGTACTCACTTTTGTTGCCAGCGGTTTAGACATTAATGACTGTGTGTTGAGTTATTTTGAGGGGACAGCAAATTTACACAGTTATATAAGCTGTACATTCACTACTTTACATTCTAAAAAAGTGTAATTTCTTCAGTGTTGTCATATGAAAATATAATAAAATATTTACAAAAATGTAAGGGGTGTACTCACTTTTGTGAGTTCCTTTTCATAATTTTGCCCATATCTATTGTTAATCACTTATGACTGTATTAATCACACACAGTCTATTCCCTAAGTATATATTTTCCTTATTGAGCACTGTAATACAGATGTGACGTCTTTGAATACAATTATTAATTATGAGAAAGTCTGTATGGGAACAAGATTTGCACACATCTTTTCCAACTGGTTTATGGCATATTGGGAATCTGTTTTTATTTGAAAGGATGATAAGCTGGGTGTATACCCTGTTCTATGAGGAAGCTATATAGATAACATTATTCTCATTTGGAATCTTTGTAATGATCATGAGAAAGGTTGTTGGCAGTGGAAGACATTTTTAGAAGGGAGAAGATAGACTTCACATTGAGCATTGAGTATTTGATTTATGTTACAACATGACTATTTTATGGTTGACAATTTATTCTTCCTGCAGAAGGTTGGCACAGCTTTGGTAACAAGGTTTTTACCCAGATTTGCCAAGTGGTGTATGGCATATTGGGAACCCATCTTCATTTTTTGAGAAGATAAAAAGCATGGTAGCAGCTCTCGTTCTATGGTGAAGGTTTATAGATGATATTTAATTTCTTTGGAAGAGTTTTCAAACAGATTCAGATGCGTTTTTGCCTAGGATTAACTTCATCATTTTAATAATTTTTTTGGTTTTCAATCCTACATAGAGTTATGAAGAAATTTACTTTCTTGGATCTTTATAAAGGATTGGCATATTATGAATAAAACTAACAGAAAACCAGTGAATAACAGTTTGACTTGTACTTTTAGTGCAATCAGTAGTGTATTTAGGTTTTCTGCTGCCTAGGCCTGACTAAACTTGTGCACCCCCTAATTTAAATATGACCCACCCCTTCCTGTCAAGGCCACACCCCTTGCTGTTTAAGTCCTGCCCTGAAATTTTCGAGTTGGGACACTAGTTCTGAGGGCCTGGGGGGGCAATGGATTACCTTAATTTGCATAGATTTCCTCTCACTTCCTGTTTGGCTATGGAGCAGGAAGTGAAGGGAAATCTCTGCAATGGGACAGGGATGATAAAAAATAAACTGACAGGGGCTATAAGTGTTGCCTATAGTTCTACTTTAAGCACAAATTTCTGATTATTTTATGGAGAGGACTAAGAAGCTATAACCATGCCAATGGTGCAGCAGAAAACATAGCACAGTGAGGAAGGTTTGTGGTCCAGAATGATAGGACAGTCAAAATTAGAAGTGGTGTCCCCCCCCCACATTTGCGGAATGCCGGCCGCCTGCATAACGGAAGCAGTGCGGTTAATTTATGGTGTGGCGCTAGACTAATTTGCCTCTCAGCCCAGTCCACCCCATAAGACTGGCACTACACTAACAGTGTAGTGCAAGCCGGTGGGGACTCTTTCCGAGCTGCCCCCCTGCAAAGTGTTGCCCTAGGCCTGGGCCTTGTCGGCCTAGGCCAGGATACAGCGTTGAGTGCAATGCATCACAACAAAATACAACGCTTGTGCTAAATGGCCATAAATTCCCACAGACACCCTAAGAAATCTTGCGAAAAGCCTTTCCATAAGAGGGGGGGTCTTTTCACAAAGGAGAGGGACAACACCATATTAGTGGGATTTAGCTGATTTATGTGTGATGGTCAGGTGTACACTAATCTTTGGCCACATTGTGTATCACTGCCTAAGAATCTGTCTTGCAGTGCACCACAGGAAGGTGTTGAAGTCCCACTCTGGTAAAAAATATTTTGAAAATTTTGGGAAGGGGATGGGGAGATTGTCTACCCTTAGCAAGAAAAATCTCCTGGTTGTGGACATGGATTAAAAACGTGAGTTTCCAACTGATCACTGCTCTACCCAAAGCGGAAAATCATACTGTTGAAAATGTGCGTTATATATCTAACTACGTGTGCCTTTGGAGAAACCATGTTGTAGATCTACACACGGACTGTAAAATACATTATACAGTTTTTTCTTTCTCTTGAAAATAAAGAATAAAAAAAAAAGTTGTTGCTCAAGTCACATTTGAATGTGTATAAAAGCACAATAAAGAATTCATGTTCTGTTTATCTGAAACCTCCACTAGAACAGTTTACAACGTCTCTTTTGCCATTAATTCTCTTTGCACTTTCTTATAATATGGAAATACATAATGATATACAGTACATGGTATGTTCATTTTTTATTTTTTTTATTGACATTTTTTTATACTACAAAATCAGAAGGCATGTTTTTTTTTAGTGATTGATAAACTGCTGAAATGTGATGGTTACATTAGTTCTTAAATTTTTTTGTTTTCATCTGATGAATACATTTTAGTTCTTATGTTTAGGTATGCTTCAGCATTTTTTTTTAATGATGGTCCTATTTAAGACCTCCAAAGCCAAAACATGCCAAAAATGAGAGTGACAAAGGAAGTAATTAATTACCCGCTAGACAGAAAATTCACAGATGATAAGACGTTTATTTTGACAAGCAATGTCATTCCATTTTCCTGTTCTTTGCAGCTCTAAACAGTGTGTGTCTTGATTATTACTGGGTGCATCTTTTTTCCAGTTGGTGTAGGAGATCGCATCACCCGATGGACATCTGTAAGTACCATCTGTCTCAAGTTTATTTATTCCAAGAAAAGCAAGGACGTCGTAATGATTGATGATGGAACGTACGGCTTCGTTCTCATCAGCATTCTTTGGAGAGGCAATTTGACCTCCCGCATCTGTACACCTTTCTCTAGCATGAGTGAAATTGCCTTGAGCACCATCTGAGAGGTAAATTTTGTCACCACTTCTAGCTCTTCCTTTGAAAAATAAAAATGCTGAAATGGAAATAGAAGAGAAAAAAATTATAACACCAAAAGACCTATTATGATGTACAGGTATCTTCACTTAGAGCAAAATATAACATTCCGGTGATGATGGTGGGCTGGTACTTAAAGGGTAAGTTCACCTTGCAGAGCATTGCACCCAAGATCAATGGATCACGGGTGCAGTGTCAGGCTCCTACAGAGAAGCCTTGCATATTCCTGCCCATACCTCTGTCAGATTGATAGCTGCAGTGCTTGTGAATGAACTATGAGGGTGATCATCAGCACCCTTGCAGTTGATTAAGAACTACAAGCCATCTGCTGAGGTGGTGGACCAGACTTGTAGTTTTCTCATTCACATATCTCTGTAAATAAATGACAAGGCTGTGCAGGCCAAGCCCTGCACAGCCGGACAGTTTTTAAAATGTGACAGTGGGTGTGGGGAGAGAAGCCCATTCTCTGTCACAGGGGAAGGGAGTAGTAGAAGCATGTTACACCTTAAATATGCATGTAACATATAACATGCTTGTAAAGTAGAACCTATCCTAAGTCAACCTGTTGCTATCTCCTGTTTTTAGCCAAGACATGGCCCAATGCAAATCCATGCAATATGGCCCTTATTTATTGTCTTTAATTTATAAACTCACAGATCCACTGGAGGATTATGTTCCTCCATTTAACAGAGCATTGCATCTGTAGCAATAACTCTCGGCGGAGCTGCTGGTTTAAGCGGGCTTGTTACCTTCCCTCTCCTTCCCTCTGTTTCACCGGCACCGGGTCTAGGGTTCCGTTGAGTTAACCTCCGGACAATAGAAGCACCAACACTTGAGTGCGTTTTCAATGCTTTATTGAACAATTAACGAAGGAAGTAGCAGGAAAGAGGCAGAAGGGAAACTGCAGGGAAAGCTCAAATCCCTTTCTGTAGGATTCTTGACAAATGTGTTTTAGAGTTGAATATTACAGTAGAATGCGCTCCCCTTGTGGGACACACTCTTTGCTCGCCTGGATAGGCCTCTCTCACTTGCCTAGCAGCCAGTACGTAGCACGAACAAAAGTCTCTCCAACAGACTTGCTTGGGATGAACCCATATGATCCTCTGCCACAGGATGTATTGGTTTTGCGGTGAATGTCAGTCACAGTGCTTGAACCTTTAAGCCAAACCCGACAACACTGTGCTGTAAAGTTACTTTAGGATACGTCCTCCAACCGAGTCACCAGGCCCCTCTCCAGACCAGCACTCTGCATGATCCTTCCATAACGGGTCCTCCCCTGGGATCTCCTCAGTTGTCCAGCTTCTTCACGCTGGATAGACAGCTCAGGACCATTCCTCGGCTGCTGTAGTAGGCCCCAGACAAGCTTCTGGGCCCACTCATGCACCGCAGCGACGCGGGCCTCCGGATTGGAGGACCACGAGGTAGCACTCTAACGCATACCTGTTGGCCAGGAGGGCCAGCAGGTGGCTGTAAAACGACCCTAAAACATGGCGTCTGTCCCATAAATACCCTCTCCCAGAATCCCACTCGTAGGACCACCTCCACCGAGTTGTCTCCGGGACAGAAGAGCATCCATACACTTTGACACGTTGCCTTTCCAACACTAGCCGATAGTAACAACGACACCCACCGGCCCAGTATGGAAACACATGCAACGTCAGCCAAGCTGGAACAGAGGCAAATCTAACTTCCCCTAACAAGCAATTTACTAAATTTACCTATCAGATGGTAGATAGCAAATCTACCAGCGCTACACATCTGACATGCAAACTACATTTACCCCTGCCCAGATCAAAAGGGCATTTTTGCTTGCACATATTTAATAAAAAAAGCCATGTCCCAACACATTACTATTAAATACTACCATCTGCATACAATTCAAGTTATCCAAACATAAAGAACCCTTTTTCTTACTAAGAACAAGATATGTCACCACGGTCCAACTCAGATTCAGTCTCTTGGGTCAAAAATAAGTCCTTAATAGAACATGTTTGGTACATCAGGCCCTAAAGCTGTCCAAATAGATTTTTTCCAACGATCCCTTATTTCATCTTACCTGTTTGCAGTTCTTTTAGTTGTCCATTCAATGCTTTGAATTTCCCTTGGATATCTTCACATACTGAGGAAAGAGAATTTGATACTGTTTAAGGATTCATTCTAAGGGCAATGAAGTCTTTTCTATGCCTACTGAAAGAAAATATACTCCATGATTTTTATTTCATTTAATAATTTAACTCTTCTTAGATTATCCACCAAAGTCCAGGTCGGGGGGCAATAAATGTTCCTAACGGGCCACATGAGAAACTGGGACTGTTGTGGAAGGCCAAATTTAATTCTGCTCAATATTATGTTTGGACCTAGGAAGGTCCGTAAGTATGTAAACATATAGAAATGAAACACCCGTCACTAGGAATAATAGGTACTACTGCTAGAAAATAGGTCTCTTTCAGATGGGCGGTTGGAGGAATGGTTAAAAATGGGCACTGAGCCGTGGTTTGACTAATCCCTGTCTGCCCACCCAAACTGTAAAATAATAGTTGGACAGGGCTGTTCACATGCTGCAGCATTGTTAACTTGGGCTGCAGAGTTTGAAAAGTAACACAGTTGTTCTGACTGGATGTTATATGACAACCCTCAGGACAAGCCGCTCGTGGCGCTGCGATTTGTGGTGCAGTGACACACTGCATCTCCGATCTCGGTAAAGAGCCTATGATGTAGGCTCTTTACAATGTGATCAGCTGTGTCTAATCACAGCTGATCACATTGTAAATAGGAATTGCCAGTTATCGGCTTTCCTCTGCTCACTCTGACAGTGTGTGATTAGAGGAGAGCCGATAAGTGGCTTTGCTCACAGGGGGGATTTTCACTGATAATCATAATCATTGCACTGATTATCAGTGCAGCCCTATCAGCGATGCCTGCTAGTGCCCACCAGTGATGCCAATCAGTGCCCATCAGTGCTACCTGCCAGTGCCCATCAGTGTCTCCTTATCAGTGCCGCCTATCAGTTCCCATCATTGTTGCCTATCAGTCCCCATCAGTACCCATAAATGCTACCCATTAGTGCTGCCTATCAGTGCCCCTCAGTGCCTCCTATCAGTGCCTATTACTGCTGCATATTAGTGCCTCCCCATCAGTGCCTATCAGTGCAGCCTCATCAGCGCAAATCAGTGAAGGAGAAAAAATACTTATTTACAAAATGTTATAACAGAAACTAAGAACACAATTTTTGGTCTTTTTTTCATGGTTTAGCAAAAAAAAAAAAAAAACTCAGTAGTGATTAAATACCACCAAAAGAAAGCTCTATCTGTCTCAAAATTGCGACAGCACTGAAGGCTGAAAATTGGCCTGGGCAGGAAAGCTGAAAACTGGCCTGGGCAGGAAGCGGGTGAGAGTGCCCTGTATTGAAGTGGCTAATGGTGCCACGATTGCAGTGCGGTAGGTTAAATTAGGCTTTGGGGAGGTGATATTACACCTCCTCACCACCTGTCAAATGGCCTCTGAAAAGCACTATGACTGGAAGGACGGAGCCTGAGATTACTACAGTGGAGATTTCATCAGCTCCTGATCTGGAGTAAAGAACAGGTGTACGGCTACTAGGATTTGCAGCTTGCAGGTGCCAGGAAGAACTTGGCCAGCTACCAGAGTGGCTTGAGATTGTTGGGACGTTTCTTAGGCAATGCTTTCTGATCAGAACCAAGCCTCCCCGCTATACTGCTCAGCTCCTCAGGGTCTATCCTTCCAGTTCTTGCAGCTCTCCACATAGACATCTGTCAGGGAGCTGACAAGTTTAGAGAGGCATGCTGACATTGGAGGCATCGATGGGGACAGCCAGAGGGCTGGATGTGACCCTGGGGCCATAATTTGCCCAGGTCTGCTCCAGATCATTATGTGTTAGCAATGTGAATCTGCGTCACAGTACACCTACTGAAGGCCGTAAAAATGGCTGTAAAATGGACCATTTTATATTAGCCTGACCTGAACCTGTCCTATACCCATACAAGCAAAGTAACAGGTTTACTTAACTCCCCCCTCCCTTCCTTATATTCCTATAAAATCTGCTTCGGTCAAGCACCAGAGCCAAGTGAATTACCCCGTACATCCAAGTATGGGAAAGCACGTGACTTCCATGATGCAGAACAGGGTGCCCAGTGGTGGTAAATCGCAAGACCCCCAAAGCTGTCATATTGAGGAACAAGTCCTTAAGCACTGTGCAACCAGACCAACAGAGACCTTAAAATGTAACTCCACTTCTGCTGAGTGAAAAAACATTACCCTCTGGATGACCAATGTACTGTACATGGCAAGGGTTGTGACAAACTTGGTTGTAGCTCCTAAAGTAATAGCTGTTGAAGAGTTCCCCTCATTTCCTATCTGATAAAATAGTGTCTGCAGAACAAGAAGTGGGGATGAATCTTTATTACAAAAGTCCCAGAAATCCCAAAAGGTCTCAACCCTTCCCCACTCTATCCAAAATGAATAAGACATTTTGGCTAAACATAAGCTTTAAACAGGATTTTGTTCATTACAAAAGGGTAACTGATGTGTCCAAGGAGTGAACAGCAGCCCCCCAATATCTCTCTCTCTCTCTATATCTATATATATATATATATATATATAATAGAGATAATTCTTTAACTTTATGTATCTTGTCTGATTTAGAACTTTTGGAACAGTCCCAGGAATGGAACCATTATAGTTGGGCAATCTTTTAGAGTCAGTAAACAATAGACATGTGCAGAATGGAAACATTTGTTTTGTTTCGTCTCAGATAGATATGTTATAATTTCGTTTCATTATGGAATTCATTTAGTTTGGTTTCAATATTTGTTTAGTTTCGTTTTGTTTTCCTTAAAATTTGCTTCCTTTATTAACTTTCTAACGAATGCCAATTTTTTAGAATGATCAGAATTCGGATTGGTCGAAAAAATTATCGACCAATTCAAATTCTGTGCAAAGATATGGCTACTTGTTAAGCTGCGGGCTGGAAAGCCGGCTTCCCCACTGACCGATGAATGTAAAGAAAAGAATGCCGGCATTGTCCAGCAATAGAAAGACATAAAAGAATGACGTGGGATTCCCCCTAAAATCTATACCAGACCCTTATCTAGGCAAGCAGCCTGGCAGGTCAGGAAAGGGGGATGCACCCCCCCACGAAACCATACTAGACCACATGCGCTAAACATGGGGGGATGCTTTGGGGCAAGGGGGTATGGATTTTGGGGGGGAACCCATGCCTTTTTTTTTTTTTTCTTGGCGTGGAGTTTCCCTAAAAATCCATTACCAGACCCAAAGAGCCTGGTATGGACTGGGGGGGGCACACGCTGTTTTTTAAACATTTTTCTATTGCCTGGCAATGCCGACATTCTTTTCTTTACATTCATCTGTCAGTGGAAAAGCCTGCTGACAGACGATGACACACGGTTGTTAAGGACAAAGCAGCTTCCCAGCCCGCTGCTTAACAACCAGCTATTCTTCACACAGAATTCAAATCAATCGTTTTTTCGAACAATTCGAATTCTAATTGTTCTGAAAAGTTGGATTTTTTTAGAAAAGGAATAAACAACATTAAGTTTTTAACGGAATTCATTACTATTTCATTTGGAGATTCGGATACATCCAAATCTCCGAATAACCAAAAATTTGTCCGAATTTGTATTTGGACCGAAACAAATTGAACATGTCTAGTGAACAAGGGTTGAAGGGATTTCCTCTTTAACCACTTGTCGACCGCCTCACGCAGATATACTGCGGCAGAATGGCACGGGCAGGCAGAATCACGTACCTGTACGTGATCTGCCTCCCGCGGGCGGGGATCCGATCAGACCCCCCCCGGTGCACGAGGCGGTCGGCTTGTGACTGGGAGCGATGAGAGGCGAGGGGGAGACCATCCATTCGTGGCCCCCCATCGCTCCCAGCCAATCAGCTTCTTCCTTTGCTGCTGTATGCTAAACAGCAGCAAAGGAAATGATGTCATCTCTCCTCGGCTCGGTATTTTCCGTTCCGGCGCCGAGGAGAGAAGACATCAATGTGAGTGCACAACACTACACACACAGTAGAACATGCCAGGCACACAAAACACCCCCAATCCCCCCCATCCCCCCCCCAATCACCCCCCAATCACCCCTCCCCCCCGTCACTGCATGGTGTCAGTTTGTGACATTTAGTGTGGTAGGGCAGTTAGTGTTAGCCCCCTTTAGGTCTAGGGTACCCCCTCAACCCCCCCCCAAAAAAGTTTTAACCCCTTGATCACCCCCCGTCGCCAGTGTCGCTAAGCGATCATTTTTCTGATCGCTGTATTAGTGTCGCTGGTGACGCTAGTTAGGGACGTAAATATTTAGGTTTGCCGTCAGCGTTTTATAGCGACAGGGACCCCCATATACTATCTAATAAATGTTTTAACCCCTTGATTGCCCCCTAGTTAACCCTTTCACCAGTGATCACCGTATAAGTGTTACGGGGGACGCTGGTTAGTTCGTTTATTTTTTATAGTGTCAGGGCACCCGCCGTTTACTACCGAATAAAGGTTTAGCCCCCTGATCGCCCGGTGGTGATATGCGTCGCCCCAGGCAGCGTCAGATTAGCGCCAGTCCTGCTAAAACCCACGCACGCAACATACACCTCCCTTAGTGGTATAGTGTCTGAACGGATCAATATCTGATCAGATCTATACTAGCGTCCCCAGCAGTTTAGGGTTCCCAAAAATGCAGTGTTAGCAGGATCAGCCCAGATACCTGCTAGCACCTGAGTTTCGCCCCTCCGTCCGGCCCATCCCAGCCCACCCAAGTGCAGTATCGATCGATCACTGTCACTTACAAAACACTAAACGCATAACTGCAGTGTTCGCAGAGTCAGGCCTGATCCCTGCGATCGCTAACAGTTTTGTTGATAGCATTTTGGTGAACTGGTAAGCACTAGCCCCAAGCAGCATCAGATTAGCGCCAGTACCGCTAACACCCACGCATGCAGCATACGCCTCTCTTAGTGGTATAGTGTCTGAACGGATCAATATCTGATTCGATCAGATCTATACTAACGTCCCCAGCAGTTTAGGGTTCCTAAAAACAGTGTTAGCGGGATCAGCCCAGATACCTGCTAGCATCTGAGTTTTGCCCCTCCGCCCGGCCCATCCCAGCCCATCCAAGTGCAGTAGCGATCGATCACTGTCACTTACAAAACACTAAACACATAACTGCAGCAAACCAAAAAATATGTAGAAAATGGGATTTTAAAGGAACCCCTGATATAGGAAAAGACATTATCTACTAAAAAATCAAATATTTATTAAAGCAGTTTTACAAAAAAAAAAAAAAAAAGGTACGATAAAATGTGAGAACAGTTTTACATTCACAGTCAAAGGTATATATCCTCAACCTAATATTGACAATGAAAAAAACTGGTCACCAAGAGTTCAAAGCATAACCACGTCCACATAATTTCAACATGTTTTGCCCAGAAGGCTTCATCAGGAAAATGGACGAGGCTTTTCAATTATTCAACAACAATATTCACGATAAAAACAACCTTGGATGTTCAAAAGAGAAAGAGAAAAACAGGTAAATACACAGAAAAAATATACATAAAACATTCACATTTATGTAGCTTGAAAGCTCTTTAGCTTGTGCAACCATAACTCCACCAAAACCACCCTCCAGAAACAAAAACAAAAACAGGAACAAAAACCATCCCACCCCCCCCAAAAAAAAAAAAACACCCAAACACCCCCATCACACAGGCTCACACCCAACCCTCCCCTAGTACTCCCACCCAACACAACCACCGCGTCAACACCATACCTTTGTTATAGAGTTCTGGGGAAGTCGCAGGATACGAGGCGTCAGCTGAGAGAAGAGGGGAGGAGGGGTGCCCCTAGAAATGACACCCCCCTGTGTAGTCCAGATGGATGCCTGATCGCCTGTAGGGAGGGATGTATATTCTCATGGATGAAGATCATCACAAGCAAAAAGGATGATTACGGTATCTGTAACAGATATCATAGATAATAAAATTTCACACATATTGCGGGTGAAGAGAGAGGTAGACCACAAGACAAACTAGACAGTGGACACCACTCACCAACCCCCCGAAGAGTAGAAGAGTATTTGTATTGGGAGCTCATGAGGACTGAATGGCACAATATCAATTGTAAAAAAGCACCTGTGCAGGTGAAGACAAAGCTGCTCCACAGTTTCTGAAAAAGTATATAAAATGCATGTGGCTATATTAAACTTCAATGCAACGAGGAACATATGTACACTGCAGTTTTAAATCTTCAAGAGCACCTGCTCACCTTGAAAAGGTATCACAGATTCGTTATGTAAGAAGCTACGTCACATTTCTATTAGCGCTGCTGAAAGGGCACCCTAAAGTAGTGGGCCACAAAAGATAATCACTTCCTATATTTAGAGAGAGAAAAAAAAAAGGGGGGTTGTTTAAAAGGAAATAGAGCACCAAAAGTGGTGCTTTAGTTTACAATTAGACATGTCACAGAGTGCTAGACCGATTAACGGTCAATGTATAGTTTTACCTTGTGCCGGCGTCCATGTTTAGCATGAGCTCCCTGACTGCTAGCAAGCATCTGAATGTGTGGGGTTTAAATATCCCTCCTCATGGCACCAGAATGCTGTGCGCGTCATCACAATGCACCTGGAGCCAAGCGGACGCAAAAGGGAAGTTCCTGGTCCAAGGACTGATGACCCAGAACCGGAAACGACAGACAGGAAGTAAAACTACTTCTTGTGTGCCCAAAACAGCACTAAGACTCCCTTTGGAGACAGTGCTGAGCCAAGAAGAAAAACTTGGACAGTTGGAAAGATGGCTGTGGGATACGGTTATACCGGTATGCCAAGGACTATAAGGAAGCCTCAAGGCGGGCGTATACCGGGTTGGCAACCCCCAGGAAAGAAAAGCCCAAGGGGGATGTGTGTCTAACCTAGTATACACCCTTGGGCGTCCATACGGGGATCAGATGGCACTGAACTGGGGGGGGGGGGTAAAAACGAGGGAAAATAGAGCCTGGGGAGGTGTAAAAAAAAAAAAAAGGGAAGAGGGGTTCCCCAAGGTTTGGGTGTGGTCATGATTGCACAATACAATAATTCGTCTACAACATTGTACCACTAATTTACATCCACATATGAAAAGCTGTATCAATATGCACATCATTGCAGCTGACTCAATATATGTTAGTATCCCTTTTCTAAAAGATGTATTGTTTCTAATAGGGGTAATTCTGGCCTAGACAGCCAATCCAGAATTAGTTGCGAGAGGAATCGTAATCTCATGATATTCAAATGCAGTAAATGTTAACAAAACAAAGGAAGGGAAGACACTCAATGGGGCACATACTCCCAAGGAGACAGGAGTGACCAGATCACAAAAGGGGGGTGATGTTTATAGAAAAGGCTTATAGCTAATCCCCTCATTGAGGCCGGGGGACCGAGTGGCCTGTAAACAATAGATCCATCTCGTCTCCAATTTGAGAAGTTTATTGTCTATATCACCTCCTCGTTCATTTTCTGGTATGTGTTCAAGGCTGAAAAAGCCAATAACTTTTAAGTCGAAATTGTGGTATAGCCCCACATGAAGGCTAATAGGTGTTTCCGTCCTATGTTTGGAGATAAGGGACACATGGTCCCTGATTCTGCAAAAAAGTGGGCGCTTAGTTTTTCCCACGTAAAATGCCCCGCAATGACATTTCATTAGGTATACGGAACCAACCGATTGACAGTTTGTTTTATGTTTGGGGATCCAGACGTTATTGTTGGGAAGGATAACATTGTTCCCTTCTAAAATGAAGGAACAATAGTTGCATCTGCCACAAGGGTAGGTGCCTGGTGATTTAGACTTGAGTGTAGTCTGATTGTGATAGTGGCTACTCACTAGAGTACCCCTCAAGGAGTGAGAGCGTTTGAAGGTGATCTCTGGATAAGGTCTAACGAATTTGGAAATTTTTTGATCAGCTGCCAATAGGTACCAGAACTTTTTATAGATATGTCGCACCTTTGCATGTTGTCTATTATATTTGGTAATCACTCTTGTTGATGTTGATACTTTATCTCGTCTGGGTTTATATAGCAACAGTTGTCTATTCTCGTTTTTTACCCTGTTGAATGCTTTTTTCAGACATGTTTTACTATATCCTCTAGCTAGGAGGCGATCGCGTAGCAATTGGAGATGAGATGGATCTATTGTTTACAGGCCACTCGGTCCCCCGGCCTCAATGAGGGGATTAGCTATAAGCCTTTTCTATAAACATCACCCCCCTTTTGTGATCTGGTCACTCCTGTCTCCTTGGGAGTATGTGCCCCATTGAGTGTCTTCCCTTCCTTTGTTTTGTTAACATTTACTGCATTTGAATATCATGAGATTACGATTCCTCTCGCAACTAATTCTGGATTGGCTGTCTAGGCCAGAATTGCCCCTATTAGAAACAATACATCCTTTAGAAAAGGGATACTAACATATATTGAGTCAGCTGCAATGATGTGCATATTGATACAGCTTTTCATATGTGGATGTAAATTAGTGGTACAATGTTGTAGACGAATTATTGTAATGTGCAATCATGACCACACCCAAACCTTGGGGAACCCCTCTTCCCTTTTTTTTTTTTTACACCTCCCCAGGCTCTATTTTCCCTCGTTTTTACCCCCCCAGTTCAGTGCCATTTGATCCCCATATGGACGCCCAAGGGTGTATACTAGGTTGGACACACATCCCCCTTGGGCTTTTCTTTCCTGGGGGTTGCCAACCCGGTATACGCCCGCCTTGAGGCTTCCTTATAGTCCTTGGCATACCGGTATAACCGTATTCCACAGCCATCTTTCCAACTGTCCAAGTTTTTCTTCTTGGCTCAGCACTGTCTCCAAAGGGAGTCTTAGTGCTGTTTTGGGCACACAGGAAGTAGTTTTACTTCCTGTCTGTCGTTTCCGGTTCTGGGTCATCAGTCCTTGGACAAGGAACTTCCCTTTTGCGTCCGCTTGGCTCCAGGTGCAGTGTGATGACACGCACAGCATTCTGGTGCCATGGGGAGGGATATTTAAACCCCACACATTCAGATGCTTGCTAGCAGTCAGGGAGCTCATGCTAAACATGGATGCCGGCACCAGGAAAAACTATACATTGACCGTTAATCGGTCTAGCACTCTGTGATATGTCTAATTGTAAACTAAAGCACCACTTTTGGTGCTCTATTTCCTTTTAAACAAACCCCTTCTTTTTTTTTTTCTCTCTCTAAATATAGGAAGTGATTATCTTTTGTGGCCCACTACTTTAGGGTGCCCTTTCAGTAGCGCCAATAGAAATGTGACGTAGCTTCTTACATAACGATGTGATATCTTTTCAAGGTGAGCAGGTGCTCTTGAAGATTTAAAACTGCAGCGTACATATGTTCCTCGTTGCATTGAAGTTTAATATAGCCACATGCATTTTATATACTTTTTCAGAAACTTTGGAGCAGCTTTGTCTTCACCTGCACAGGTGCTTTTTTTTACAATTGATATTGTGCCATTCAGTCCTCATGAGCTCCCAATACAAATACTCTTCTACTCTTCGGGGGGTTGGTGAGTGGTGTCCACTGTCTAGTTTGTCTTGTGGTCTACCTCTCTCTTCACCCGCAATATGTGTGAAATTCTATTATCTATGATATCTGTTACAGATACCGTAATCATCCTTTTTGCTTGTGATGATCTTCATCCATGAGAATATACATCCCTCCCTATGGTCGATCAGGCATCCATCTGGACTACACAGGGGGGAGTCATTTCTAGGGGCACTCTTCCTCCCCTCTTCTCTCAGCTGATGCCTCGTATCCTGCGATTTCCCCAGAACTCTATAACAGAGGTATGTAGTTGATGCGGTGGTTGTGTTGGGTGGGAGTACTAGGGGAGGGTTGGGTGTGAGCCTGTGTGATGGGGGGTGTTTGGGTGTTTTTTTTTTTGGGGGGGGGGGAGTGGGATGGGGGGTGGGATGGTTTTTGTTCCTGTTTTTGTTTCTGGAGGGTGGTTTTGGTGGAGTTATGGTTGCACAAGCTAAAGAGCTTTCAGGCTACATAAATGTGAATATTTTATGTATATTTTTTCTGTGTATTTACCTGTTTTTCTCTTTCTCTTTTGAACATCCAAGGTTGTTTTTATCGTGAATATTGTTGTTGAATAATTGAAAAGCCTCGTCCATTTTCCTGAGGAAGCCTTCTGGGCGAAACATGTTGAAATTATGTGGACGTGCTTTGAACTCTTGGTGACCACAGTTTTTTTCATTGTCAATATTAGGTTGAGGATGTATACCTTTGACTGTGAATGTAAAACTGTTCTCACATTTTATCGTACATTTTTTTTTTTGTAAAACTGCTTTAATAAATATTTGATATATTTTTAGTAGATAATGTATTTTCCTATATCAGGGGTACCTTTAAAATCCCATTTTCTACATATTTTTGGTTTACTACTTTAAGGATGATGGTACACACATAAAAAACGTTTGTAAACACTGATCTCTACCCATATCGCATAACTGCAGCGTTCGCAGAGTCAGGCCTGATCCCTGCGATTGCTAACAGTTTTTTTTAGTAGCATTTTGGTGAACTGGTAAGCACCAGTCCCAAGCAGCATCAGGTTAGCGCCAGTACCGCTAACACCCACGCACGCACCGTACACCTCCCTTAGTGGTATAGTATCTGAACTGATCAATATCTGATCCGATCAGATCTATACTAGTGTCCTCAGAAGTTTAGGGTTCCCAAAAACGCAGTGTTAGCGGGATCAGCCCAGATACCTGCTAGCACCTGCGTTTTGCCCCTCCGCCCGGCCCAACCCAAACCACCCAAGTGCAGTATCGATCGATCACTGTCACTTACAAAGCACTAAACGCATAACTGCAGCATTTGCAGAGTCAGGCCTGATCCCTGCGATCGCTAACAGTTTTTTTGGTAGCGTTTTGGTGAACTGGAAGGCACCAGTGGCCTAGTACACCCCGGTCGTAGTCAAACCAGCACTGTCGAGTCCCATAAGTGCAGTTCAAGCTGGTGAGGTGGCAAGCACAAGTAGTGTCCCGCTGCCACCAAGAAGAAGACAAACACAGGCCCGTCGTGCCCATAGTGCCCTTCCTGCTGCATTCGTACAATCCTAATTGGGAACCCACCACTTCTGCAGCTCCCGTACTTCCCCCATTCACCTCCCCAACCAAATGCAGTCGGCTGCATGAGAGGCATTTTTATGTCCTCCCGAGTACCCCTACCCAACGAACCCCCCCCAAAAGATGTCGTGTCTGCAGCAAGTGCGGATATAGGCGTGACGCCCGCTATTATTGTCCCTCCTGTCCTGACAATCCTGGTCTTTGAATTGTGAATGTTTTGAACGCTACCATGCACTAGTTGGTTATTAGCGTAGGGTACAGCATTGCACAGACTAGGCACACTTTTACAGGGTCTCTCAAGATGCCATCGCATTTTGAGAGACCCGAACCTGCAATCGGTTACCGTTATAAAGTTACAGTTACAAAAAAAAGTGTAAAAAAAAAAAAAACACACAAAAAAATATATAAAATGAAAAAAAAATAGTTGTCGTTTTATTCCTCTCTCTCTCTATTCTCTCTCTATTGTTCTGCTCTTTTTTACTGTATTCTATTCTGTAATGTTTATTGTTATTATGTTTTATCATGTTTGCTTTTCAGGTATGCAATTTTTTATACTTTACCGTTTACTGTGTTTTATTGTTAACCATTTTTTTGTCTTCAGGTACGCAATTCACGACTTTGAGTGGATATACCAGAATTATGACTGCAGGTTTAGGTATCATCTTGGTATCATTCTTTTCAGCCAGCGGTCGGCTTTCATGTAAAAGCAATCCTAGCGGCTAATTAGCCCCTAGACTGCTTTTACAAGCAGTGGGAGGGAATGCCCCCCCACTGTCTTCCTTGTTTTTCTCTGGCTCTCCTGTCTCAACAGGGAACCTGAGAATGCAGCCGTTGATTCAGCCAGCTGACCATAGAGCTGATCAGAGACCAGAGTGGCTCCAAACATCTCTATAGCCTAAGAAACCGGAAGCTACGAGCATTTCATGACTTAGATTTCGCTGGATGTAAACAGCGCCATTGGGAAATTGGGAAAGCATTTTATCACACCGATCTTGGTGTGGTCAGATGCTTTGAGGGCATAGGAGAGATCTACGGTCTAATAGACCCCAATTTTTTCAAAAAAGAGTACCTGTCACTACCAATAAAAATGATTTTAAAAAAATGAAAGGAACAGTTTAAAAATAAGATAAAAAAGCAAAAAAATAATAAAGGAGAAAAAAAAAAAAGAAAAAAGCACCCCTGTCCCCCCCCCTGCTCTCGCGCTAAGGCGAACGCAAGCAACAGTCTGGCGTCAAATGTAAACAGCAATTGCACCATGCATGTGAGGTATCACCGCGAAGGTCAGATCGAGGGCAGTAATTTTAGCAGTAGACCTCCTCTGTAAATCTAAAGTGGTAACCTGTAAAGGCTTTTAAAGGCTTTTAAAAATGTATTTATTTTGTTGCCACTGCACGTTTGTGCGCAATTTTAAAGCATGTCATGTTTGGTATCCATGTACTCGGCCTAAGATCATATTTTTTATTTCATCAAACATTTGGGCAATATAGTGTGTTTTAATGCATTAAAATTTAAAAAAGTGTTTTTCTTCCCCAAAAAATGTGTTTGAAAAATCGCTGCGCAAATACAAAAAAAAATGAAACACCCACCATTTTAATCTGTAGGGCATTTGCTTTAAAAAATATATAATGTTTGGGGGTTCAAAGTAATTTTCTTGCAAAAAAAATAATTTTTTCATGTAAACAAAAAGTGTCAGAAAGGGCTTTGTCTTCAAGTGGTTAGAAGAGTGGGTGATGTGTGACATAAGCTTCTAAATGTTGTGCATAAAATGCCAGGACAGTTCAAAACCTCCCCAAATGACCCCATTTTGGAAAGTAGACACCCCAAGCTATTTGCTGAGAGGCATGTCGAGTCCATGGAATATTTTATATTGTGACACAAGTTGTGGGAAAAAGACAATTTTTTTTTTTTTTTGCACAAAGTTGTCACTAAATGATATATTGCTCAAACATGCCATGGGAATGTGTGAAATTACACCCCAAAATACATTCTGTTGCTTCTCCTGAGTACGGGGATACCACATGTGTGAGACTTTTTTTGGAGCCTAGCCGCGCACGGGACCCCGAAAACCAAGCACCGCCTTCAGGCTTTCTAGGGGCGTAAATTTTTTATTTCACTCTTCACTGCCTATCACAGTTTCGGAGGCCATGGAATGCCCAGGTGGCACAAAACCCCCCGAAATGACCCTATTTTGGAAAGTAGACACCCCAAGCTATTTGCTGAGAGGTATAGTGAGTATTTTGCAGACCTCACTTTTTGTCACAAAGTTTTGAAAATTTTAAAAAGAAAAAGAACATTTTTTTTTTCTTGTCTTTCTTCATTTTCAAAAACAAATGAGAGCTGCAAAATACTCACCATGCCTCTCAGCAAATAGCTTAGGGTGTCTACTGTCCAAAATGAGGTCATTTGGGGGGGGGGGGGGGTTGTGCCACCTGGGCATTCCATGGCCTCCGAAACTGTGATAGGCAGTGAAGAGTGAAATCAAAAATTTACACCCTTAGAAATCCTGAAGGTGGTGATTGGTTTTCGGGGCCCCGTACGCGGTTAGGCTCCCAAAAAGTCCCACACATGTGATATCCCCATACTCAGGAGAAGCAGCTAAATGTATTTTGGGGTGCAATTCCACATATGCCCATGGCCTGTGTGAGCAATATATCATTTAGTGACAACTTTGTGCAAAAAAAAATGTGTCACTTTCCCGCAACTTGTGTCAAAATATAAAATATTCCATGGACTCAACATGCCTCTCAGCAAATAGCTTGGGGTGTCTACTTTCCAAAATGGGGTCATTTGGGGGGGGTTTTGTGCCATCTTGGCATTTTATGGCCTTCAAAAGTGTGATAGGTAGTGAGGAGTGAAATCACAAATTTACGCCCTTAGAAATCCTGAAGGCGGTGATTGGTTTTCGGGGCCCCGTACGCGGCTAGGCTCCCAAAAAGTCCCACACATGTGGTATCCTCATACTCAGGAGAAGCAGCTGAATGTATTTTGGGGTGCAATTCCACATATGCCCATGGCCTGTGTGAGCAATATATCATTTAGTAACAACTGTAATTTTTTTTTTGTCATTATTCAATCACTTGGGACAAAAAAAAATAATATTCAATGGGCTCAACATGCCTCTTAGCATTTTCCTTGAGATGTCTACTTTCCAAAATGGGGTCATTTGGGGGGGGGGGGGTTTGTACTGCTCTGCCATTTTAGCACCTCAAGAAATGACATAGGCAGTCATAAACTAAAAGCTGTGTAAATTACAGAAAATGTACCCTAGTTTGTAGACGCTATAACTTTTGCGCAAACCAATAAATATACGCTTATTGAGATTTTTTTTACCAAAGACATGTGGCCGAATACATTTTGGCCTAAATGTATGACTAAAATTGAGTTTATTGGATTTTTTTTATATCAAAAAGTAGAAAATGTCATTTTTTTTCAAAATTTTCAATCTTTTTCCGTTTATAGCACAAAAAATAAAAACCACAGAGGTGATCAAATAACTTCAAAAGAAAGCTCTATTTGTGGGAAGAAAAGGGCGCAAATTTCATTTGGGTACAGCATTGCATGACCGCGCAATTAGCAGTTAAAGCGACGCAGTGCCAAATTGTAAAAAGTGCTCTTGTCAGGAAGGGGAACCCCCTTACACTTTCATCACTTAGATGTTTTTTTTTGTTTCTCAAATCAAACCATTGGGCTCTCTCAGTTGGGCTCTCTCAGCTGCTTCAGTGCACACAGCCAATGCTGGGCCTTTCCTTTTACAGAATGCTTTGCAATATATCTTGCATGCTGATACCTGTATCAGACGTTAAGTTGTAAAATAAAGGAATCATTTTTCAAAGGGGATTTTTGTAATAGGTTTCCATAGCAAAATGTTTGTAAAATAATATTAAACATCCATCAAAAAAATAAAATGAACCCAAATAGGACACAGCATTATAAAGCAGAGGTTTAACCTTTCTTCATACTTCAAAGCTAAGAAAAAAACATTTTGTCCAGAGCTTTACTTTAACCTTAGAAATGATATCATCTAGATATAGTATATCATTTAAAGCAAAAATTCTTGAGTACAATGTTTCATCCTACCTGGATTATTGCAGTTTCCATGTAGTCCTGGTAGTCCTGGTGGTCCTGGTAGTCCTGGTATTCCTGGTGGTCCTGGTAGTCCTCGTAGTCCTGGCATTCCTGGTATTCCCGGGGGTCCCGGGGGTCCTGGTGCTCCTCGTGGTCCCGGAGGTCCAGGCAATCCAGGAAACCCTGTTTAATTATAGCATTCAATTTAGCACAATATGAGAGTGAGGTGACCCTGGGCTCACTTTAAACAATAGTTCCATAATAGGTGAGGCTGAAAAAAGACACAAGTTCATCCTATGTGTGTGATTATATGTCAGTATTACATTGTATATCCCTGTATAATGCAGTCGTTCAGGTGCTTATCTAATAGTTTTTTTAAACTATCAATGCTCCCCACTGGGACCACCACCCTTGGAAGGGAATTCCACATCCTTGCTGCCCTCTACGTAGTTTAAGGTTAAACCTCTTTTATTCTAATTTTAAGTAAACCTTTTTTTTTTTTTTCTTACGTTATCCTCTGGATTTACCAGCCCCCCTCCCCCCATTATCCCTCACCCCACTTTAGAGCCCTTTGAAGCATTGATTTAAAAAGATCTGTCTGGGTTCAATCACAGCAAAGGACCTCTTTGCCAATTTGTGTAAACAGTGATATATATATATATATATATATATATATATATATATATATATATATATATACTGTGTGATAAAACTTATTTTTTTTTGATTTTTTATAAAAGTAATACAATGTTTAAAGTGGTTCTAATGACTAAACATGGCTGATTTCACATTATCTTTGGTGACAGAAAATTTACTGCATTCGTAAAACGTCTGTCACGGCAAGGACACACAAAACAATTGTTTGCTACATGCTGCATTTTATTGCAGTGCATCATACTGAATCGCATGGCACTGTTCAGCAGCACAGTGTATCGCACTGCAGTACATTGCCACAAATGAAGTGTAGTCACATATAGTTTCTAAAAAAAAAAAAAAGGTAGCCATGTGATGTGCTGAATTGGGCACCACACTGTTCCTTATCGCAGTTAGGAATAGACAGCTACCAGAGTGGCAGCTGTCTGTTCCTGTGCAAATTCACCCTACTGAATTGCCTGCATTAAGGGCCAGTTCACACCACATGCAGTCCAATGCATTTTTTTTCTGCATCAAAAATGCATAGAAAGCAAGTTATATGGTTTTCAATGGCATAGTTCACATAAGTGCTTGCAGTTCCAGTGCATTCCAGTTCCAGAAAAAAAAGTAGAACATGCTGCATTTTTCCTGCACTGGACTGTACTGGAACGCTGTAAAAAGCATCAAAAACTCACAGGAACGCACCTAAACGCACCAAAAACGCACTCGAACACCCATGTTCTCATTTAAGCTTAAGGGAAAAAAAAGGGGGGGGGGGAATGCACTGGACTGCACCAAAAATGCATAAAAAAAGCACTGGAATGCATCAAAAACACGCATGCAAAAAAGCATCTGGAGAGCATTTCTATGGTGTGAACTGGCCCGTAGGTATAAAATATTTAGGCATCAGTATTGCCCCCTTACCCACCTTATACTTACCTGAGTTCTCGCTCAATCCAGTGCTGTGCCTGTCTGGAGTGGCTCTGTCTTCTCTCCCCACTCTCACAGGGCAGACTGAAAGCAGCAGAAGCCATTGGCTCCCACTGCTGTCAGTCAAATTCTGTGATGAGAAACATAGGGCAGGGCCAAGCCACGCTGTCTGTGTCTATGAACGCCCACATGAGTGCCCCCATAGGAAAACGGCTTCCTATGGGGGGCACTCCCTGAAGAGGAGGAGTCAAGAGTGTGCAGCACTGGGCCCGAGAAGGGGAGGTTTGACAGCGCAGGTATGGCATGTTTTTTTCATTAAAGAAAAAACTAAAACTTGAATTTACAATCACTTTAAAATATTTTTATATTTTTTGTAAAGATAATAATTTGTTTATATGATATATATATATATATATATATATATATATATATATATATATATTCACATAAACACATTTTTATTGGTATGAAAAATATAACCGATTTCAAAAAGTGCAAATCGATGCAACAAATTTATAAAATTCCCTTTATGATATGAATATTTATACCTCGTTCTCCCTTCTCTTTTCCAGGAGTATCGCTCAGCGTCGCTAAAGCCGCATGAAGAAAAAGTAGACTGAAACACAACAGAGCTTTCATATTCTACAGAGGAAGAAAAAAAAATCTTTTATTCAATTTATGCTAATGTCCCCACTCCATTATTGAATGAACTTGCCTTTGCTGATCTCAAAAAATACTATTTGTCATGCAAATTTAATAGCAAGAATGTGCTCTAAGTCATTGACCAGTTGGGGAGGTTTTTACTTTCCGTCCCCGAAACGCACCAGAAAATCTCCCCAATGTGATGGGGAATCCCCTTCTAGTTGTTGGAGAAACAGGTGTCCCTATTGGATGATCTTTGCTGTTTCAGATCTCATACCACGTTATGTCCTGGTGACTATGGCCACCATAGCAAATAGAGTGAATCTCCCGAGCGGAAATACAGTAATAAATCATCACAGAGGATTTTACTCTTCCTGACTCTATCCAGAACTACAAATAAAGAAAAAAATATTTTTCATTGAATTCAATTTTTTTCATAGAAAATTTAAAAATATCCTCACCATCCAAAAACTAGTGAATTGAAAAAAAAAAAAAAAGATCTTAAGTAATATTGGCAGCTGGACCTACCAATACATAGAAATACATGTATTGAGAAATAGAAGTAAGGTGCTCATTTAAATGGCACTTAATTGTACAATGTACTCACCAAGGTAGACAAAAGAGTCCTGACCAAGGTAGACACAAGAGACCTGGAGAAGATGAAGCAGAAGATCCAACGTGGTCATCTATATATACTGATATGTTATCTGACTATGTACATATTTCTACCTGCAACCTAAATAAATCAAAAACAGCAAATACAAACTTTGACCCCAAATCTCTTCTAAAGAAAAGAATGACTTCAGTAAGCAGATTTTTAGTGTTTACAAAGACATGCTTTGGTTTACCATGAGACATAGAAGATCTACAATTATTAAACTTCTGTGTGCATAAGCCTTTTTTTACAGAGATGACAGTAAATGAAAAATGGATTTCAGGAAACATGGCACTGTCAAAATTTACTTCACAGTAATGCAGAAATAATTACATTTTTTAAAGTCAGATTTTATTTAAAGATAGAAAAGTTTTCCATTTACAAAGTAACATAGAAACACGTTGTCATACAGGAAAGATAGACAATGAAAGATAAAGAAAGAAAGGACTAAAAGACAGCACTGAGCACACAAAGTCCCATCACCTGAAAACTTTGGAGGCATTCTATACACATTCAATTTACCCACAGTTAGCATTGAAAGTGATATATGAAATAAGCAATTGAGAGGTTCATTACATCTATCCATCTGGACCATATTACATCAAATTTTCCATTGTATTGCGGAGGAGGTGTGTATGCCCCCAAATCTCTCCTGAATAAAAGAATAACTCCAGTAAGCAGATTTTTAGTGTTTACAAAGACATGCTTTGGTTTACCATGAGACATAGAAGATCTACAATTATTAAACTTCTGTGTGCATAAGCCTTTTTTCAGAATTTGTAGTAATACCATAAAGTCAACTTAAGGTTGTGATGACCTTGTTCCAATACCTCCTATGATTTGGTCATCTCCATAATAAATCTATAAGGGTACCCTGCACATGGTTACACCAACACACTGTGAATTCTCTCTAAGACCAGTTCTATAGGGAAAGTGAGCTGTAAAATGCATTCTATGAAGGATATAAAGCTGTGCATATGGGAGAGCAAAACCAGTTGCATGTGCTATAGTGTATCTTCTCAGAGCTCCTCGGAGAGAGAAACCAGATCCTCCTCTCATCTGTGTTTGCAGGGGAGTGGAAACTTAAAAGAGAAGTAAAGGATTTTTTATTTTCAGATTCATACTTACCCTGGTGGATGGAGCATCAGTCCGATGCTGCATCTGTCCCCCGGCGTCTCTGCACTGAGAACCAACCAAAATATCTAACAACGCCAACATTGCTCGGTTTTTAGAGCTTCATGAGCAGAGAGTTGTAGACTGTCAGTCACAGCTCTCTGCTCTGCCCCCTCCTTGCTCACTGGAGCACTGGGCTGTGGGGGAGGCGGGGGTGGCCAGCTCAGGCTCTCAGCGGCTCACTGAGAGGCTGAGCCGAGTGTCAGTCCAGGCACCTGGCAGATCCAGACTGTATTGTTGTGATGATGCCGTGCCATCCGTGATGTCAGCAGAGAGTGGACTTCAGCCCGCTCTCTGCTGAAAACGGGTCACAGGAGTTTAAAACGAACTGCACTCCTGTGATCCATAGGAAAAGTCCAGCCAAACGAGCTTTGGCTGGACTTCTCCTTTAAGGAGAAATTTGATTAGCAACTGTATATACAGTATTGAGATACACCCCTTTGGTGGATTTAGCTTAGAGTTAGGCAGGCCATAGATGATGCAATTTTCTTTCCTGCAACCTGTGCTTGATTCCCTCATCACCACAGCTAGTGTTGATGGGGGAAACATTCTTGTAGAGTAATTGTGTTCTCCCAGCAGGGGGGGGCGTGGGGAGCTGTCCCTGCAAGGAGAACACTGATTATTGCTAGCAGCTATAGCCACTAGCAATAATCGTGTAAATATCTGACATTCTGGTTGTACCCAAGTCGATTAATGGATCGACTTGGGTACATTCTGCCTGCCCATTGATGGTTTGAAATCTCGGCTGGTCCCTGATGAAGTGGCCAAGATTCGAACCATCTATGGCTGACTTTAGAGTATAAAATAGGGACTCAGAAAAGAAGGAGAAAGTAGGACGTTTTGTATGAAGCCTATGGCATAATTGTAAATATTGATAAGACCATTTTTAGTGTAAGGTCGAATTTTAAGCACAATTGTTGAAAAGATTTTAAAATTTCCTTCTGAATAGAGTTAAAAGAGTTGTGACTCCCACCCCCTCCAACCCCTGAAAGCCCTTAAGCAAGTTGAGTTCAGACAGCATTTCATTTGACCAAAGTGGGGTATACCTAGTTTGGCCAGTTACTGCCAGCAAGTGTCTAGCTGCCTGCCATACCTTGCACATCAAATATGAAGTGAAACATAGGGGCTGTAGAGTAAAAATAGCAGAGTCCAATGCATGCAATGGATTTTTACCAAGCACTAAAGAGGAGAGTATATTATAGGGAGACGTGTTTGGGGAGCAATTCTCTCAGCCAGCCATGTGTTGGAGTTGGGCCACAATAAAATAAGTATAACTAAAACTGGAAGTGGCAATTTATCAGATAAAAATCTAGCAAGCAGGCAAAGCACTTCAGGAGAATAAGGGGGGTAAATATACATTTGCTACAACACAACTCAAACAATTTACAGTGCAAAAAGATATATCTACCATGTTTATTCACCTCTGATCATTTACAAGAGGAAAATGATCCCCTGTAGACATGGGTGTCCGCAGAACTTTTTTCAGGGGGAGGCATCACTTTTGGTCACCCATGCTCCGCCCCTTTTCGACTGTCATTATCACGGTCAGAGATTGCAGACATAGTACAGATACACCCAGATACATTACACCCCCATATACACAGATTACACACAGATACATTACACCCCCATACACCCAGATACATTACACCCCCATACACCCAGATGCATTACACCCCCATACACCCAGATACATTACACCCCCATACACCCAGATACGTTTCACACCCATATACACATACATTACACCCCGATACACACAGATGCATTACACCTCCATACATTACACACACAATCATTAGTATGGAGAACTCCCCTCCAATCAATTTCTATATTGCAAGCTTCAGATGACATTAGAGAGAATTACCATATTTATTGGCGTATAACACGCGCCTGCGTATAACACGCACCCCAAGTTTAGGAGAGAATTTTAAGGAAAAAACTTTTAGGAGGGAAGTTTAGGGAAAAAAACTTACATTAAAATGCCCATCAATGCAGCCTCATCAGTGTTCATCTGCAGCCTTGTTAGTGTCATTGCAGCCTTTTCAGTGTCAGTGCAGCCTTGACCCAGTGTCCATTGCAGTCTTGTCAGTGCAGCTTTGCCCCAGTGCAGTCTTGTCAGTGCAGCTTTGCCCCAGTGCAGTCTTGTCAGTGCAGCCTTGTCAGTACAGCTTCGCCCCAGTGCAGTCTTGTCAGTGCAGCTTTGCCCCAGTGCAGCCTTGCCCCAGTGCAGCCTTGTCAGTGCAGCTTTGCCCCAGTGCAGCTTTGTCCCAGTGCAGCCTTTCCCCTAGTGTCCATGCTTGCCGCCGCCGCCGCCGACATACACATGAAGTTTTAAATATGGCGCCGCGGAGTTCGGAGGGACTCGGCGGCGCTCGTTCAGTGACTGCTCGGAGCCGAGATACACATAGTCGAGTGTATTTGTCTCTTTCTGGCACCGCTCACAGTCACGCCCAGTCCCGCCATTGGACCTGTGTTATGTCCATCATAGGGCGGGACTGGGCGGGACTGTGAGCGGCGCCGGAAACAGCCGAATACACTCGGCTATGTGTATCTTGGCTCCGAGCAGTCACTGAACGAGCGCCGCCGAGTCCCTTCGAACTTTGCGGCGCCATATTTAAAACGACACGCTATGTGAATGATCGCCGCCGATAGATCACAATTAGCGTGGATCGGCGTATAACACGCACCCATGATTTTTCCCCGATTTTAAGGGGAAAAAAGTGCGTGTTATACGCCGATAAATAAGGTAAATGGATTACTAACCCCAGAAAAGCCAGATGGAAGGCTCCAACAACAGCTGCACATGCCAAGCAGCTCAAATGAGGCTGGGGCCCCATGCAGTGGGTGTTTTTGGGCCCCTATCTAGAAGGGAGCGCTGGGCCTTTCACACGTGTCCAGGCAGAGCACACACATCCAGCAGTCCGAGCCCAGGAGGAGGAAAGGAGGGGGGGTAAATCATCAGTGATCTGGTTGGGCTGAGCATTAGCAGACGCTGTCCAGGCAGCAGGTGAAAAGTAATGGGCAAGCTGCGGGAGAGCTTTGTATTCCCTGCCTCTGGCCGCCCTGCCTCCCCTCAGCTTAGAGGCAGCAAACACCATCACTCCCTGACACTCCATGTTGTGTATGTGACTCCCAGCCCTGGGACATGCAGCTCGGCGCCCCCAACTGATTGTGTGCACTTGCCTATAGATAGCACCAGCCCTGCCAGGGGGGGCACTTGACCCCCCTTGCCCCTACCTGAGAACGCCCATGCCTGTAGATCAGAACTGACACTAATCACACAAATGAATAAGTTGAATAATAGGCTAACAAGCAGACTGAATGCAGCACCTTCCAAGAAATGTAGTGTTCTCACCAGTGACATGAGTCTCTTGGAGAAAGATTCGATTTGGACTGAATGACATAAGAGTGTCAAACACAGATTGATTTAAAGGGTTTACTAAAACTGGAGAGTTCAAAATCTAGTGCAGGCTCTGCATGGTAGCCAATCAGCTTCTAACTTCAGCTTTTCCAGTTAAGCTTTGACAAAAAACCTGGAAGCTGATTGGTTTCTATGCAGAGCTACACCAGATTTTGCACGCTCCAACTTTAATAAATCAACCCCCATTGTCTCTTCAGAGAGTCATTTGTACCTCATACATTCCAAGAAAGAAATCTAAAAACATGGGTGGACAATAGGAATGTTCAACACTGTTCATTGTAGGAGCTGGTTCTCGCATGGTCGAGAGATCATAAAGGGGTATCTTCCAAAAGCCCTCATAAAGATATGAATGGGTCTGGGTTCCGTGCTGTAGTAACAGAGTGAAAACTATAAAACAAAGAAGAAAGGAAAATGCAACAAAAATAAATCAACTGTAACAAGACAGAGGCCAACATTACTGCTGAGAATTGCACAAGTACTAGAAGGGATAAGTGCATAGGGATAACAAAAAAAACAACTCCACGCAGGAGAAAAGTGGAGGGTTCCCTACACTGGCAGATCTGGTATTCTCTATGCTGCTTAAAAGGAGAAGTCCTCTACTGTACGGAGGAAATAGAATGAGTTCCTGAAAAATTGGAGGGAGGAAGTAACAGTAAACTTGCAACAAATCTGAATCAAAGCGTACACAAAACAGCGAAAAAATTATTAGACCCCCGCGCTCATGGTGAAATTGAGGAATGAGGAGCTGCAGCCTCTATCAATAAATTCACCCTAAGGTGAATTTAGAAGAAATGTGAAAAAGAGGGGATAGGTATGGCGCTGCTCTTATTAAATGACTTTAAATGACTTTTTTTCCTTTGAAATGTCATTTTGCTGTCAGACTGTTCTAAACAGGGGAAACATGCGCCCCTTTACAGGCATACTATAGACACCCCCTAGGTACGAAATTTAAAGGGATTTTACACTTTTATAGTTTTACTTTAAGAATTATTAAAATCACTGCTCCCGAAAAAACGGCTGTTTTTAAAACTTTTTTTTGCATAAAATTAGCACTTTTGATTTCTCCCATAGACTTTTAAAGGGTGTTCCGCGGCATTCGAATTTGCCACGAACACCCCAAATTGTTCGCTGTTCGGCGAACTTGCGAACAGCCGATGTTCGACTCGAACTCGAAGCTCATCCCTAGTCGCAGTACATGTTGGCATTCATGGTTCCCTCAATGAACTGTAGCTCCCCAGTGCCGGCAGCACTCATGCAGCCCCAGACCATGATACTCCCACCACCATGCTTGACTGTAGGCAAGACACACTTATCTTTATACTCCTCACCTGGTTGCCACCACACACAATTGACACCATCTGAACCAAATAAGTTTATCTTGGTCTCATCAGACCACAGGACATGGTTCCAGTAATCCAAGTCCTTAGCCTGCTTTTCTTCAGCAAACTGTTTGCAGGCTTTCTTGTGCATCATCATTAGAAGAGGCTTCCCTCTAGGACGACAGCCATGCAGATCAATTTGATACAGCGTGCGGAATATGGTCTGAGCACTGACAGGCTGACCCCCACCCCTTCAACCTCTGCAGCAATGCTGGCAGCACTCCAATGTCTATTTCCGAAAGAGAACCTCTGGAGTTCTTTGCCATGAGGTGCCATGTTGAACTTCCAGTGACCAGTATGAGAGATTGAGAGTGATAATACTAAATTTAACACACCTGCTCCCCATTCACACCTGAGACCTTGTAACACTAATGAGTCACATGACACTGGGGAGGGAAAATGGCTAATTGGGCCCAAATTGGACATTGTCACTTAGGGGTGTACTCACTTTTGTTGCCAGCAGTTTGGACATTAATGGCTGTGTGTTGAGTTATTTTGAGGGGACAGTAAATTTACACTGTTATACAAGCTGTACATTCACTAATTTACATTCTAAAAAAGTGTCATTTCTTCAGTGTTGTCATATGAAAACATAATAAAATATTTACAAAAATGTAAGGGGTGTACTTACTTTTGTGAGATACTGTACATAATTTTGCCCATATCTATTGTTAATCACTTATAACTGTATTAATCACACACAGTCCATTTCCTAAATATATATTTTCCTTATTGAGCACTGTAATACAGATGTGACGTCTTTGAAAACAATTATTATTTATGAGAAAGTCTGTATGGGAACAAGATTCGCACACATCTTTGCCAACTGGTTTATGGCATATTGGGAATCCGTTTTTATTTGGAAGGATGATAAGCTGGGTGTGTACCCTGTTCTATGAGGAAGCTATATAGATAACATTATTCTCATTTGGAATCTTTGTATACAATAATGATCATGAGAAAGGTTGTTGGCAGTGGAAGATGCACTGGTGGAGAAAGACATTTTTAGAAGGGAGAAGATAGGCTTCACATTGAACGGTATTTGATTTATGTTACAACATGACTATTTTATGGTTGACAATTTATTCTTTCTGCAGAAGGTTGGCACAGCTTTGGTAACAAGGTTTTTACCCAGATTTGCCAAGTGGTGTATGGCATATTGGGAACCCATCTCCATTTTTTGAGAAGATAAAAAGCAAGGTAGCAGCTCTCGTTCTATGGTGAAGGTATATAGATGATATTTAATTTCTTTGGAAGAGTTTTCAAACAGATTCAGATGCGTTTTTGCCTAGGATTAACTTCATCATTTTAATAATTTTTTTGGTTTTCAATCCTACATAGAGTTATGAAGAAATTTACTTTCTTGGATCTTTATAAAGGATTGGCATATTATGATTAAAACTAACAGAAAACCAGTGAATAACAGTTTGACGTGTACTTTTAGTGCAATCAGTAGTGTATTTAGGTTTTCTGCTGCCTAGGCATGACTAAACTTGTGCACCCCCTAATTTAAATATGACCCACCCCTTCCTGTCAAGGCCACACCCCTTGCTGTTTAAGTCCTGCCCTGAAATTTTCGAGTGGGGACACTAGTTCTAAGGGCCTGGGGGGGGGCAATGGATTACCTTAATTTGCATAGATTTCCTCTCACTTCCTGTTTGGCTATGGGGCAGGAAGTGAAGGGAAATCTCTGCAATGGGACAGGGATGGTAAAAAATAAACTGACAGGGGCTATAACCTTCCCTTATTCTATCCAAAATGAAAAAAAAAAGTGTTGCCTATAGTTATACTTTAAGCACAAATTTCTGATAATTTCATGGAGAGGACTAAGAAGATATACCCATGCCAATGGTGCAGCAGAAAACATATAGCACAGTGAGGAAGGTTTGCGGTCCAGAATGATAGGACAGTCAAAATTAGAAGTGGTGCCCCCCCCACAGTTGCGGAATGCCGGCTGCCTGCATACTGGAAGCAGTGCGCCTGATTTATGGTGGCGCTAGACTAATTTGCCTCTCAGCTCAGTCCACCCCATAAGACTGGCGCTACACTAACAGTGTAGCGCAAGCCGGTGGGGACTCTTTCCGGGCTGCCCCCCTGCAAAGTGCTGCCCTAGGCCTGGGCCTTGTCGGCCTAGGCCAGGATACAACGTTGAGTGCAATGCATCACAACAAAATACAACGCTTGTGCTAAATGGCCATAAATTCCCACAGACACCCTTTGAAATCTTGCGAAAAGCCTTTCCATAAGAGGGGGGTCTTTTCACAAAGGAGAGGGACAACACTATATTAGTGGGATTTAGCTGATTTAGGTGTGATGGTCAGGTGTACACTGATCTTTGGCCACATTGTGTATCACTGCCTAAGAATCTGTGGTTCTGTCCATTTATACTATGCCTGTCTAAGTAAAGGGGGGATCAGGACAGTTGATAAAAACTCTTTGATCTGGAAAAGTTGTGAGGACCAAGAGTGAGTAGCTTTGTGTGTAAAGTAAATACATTTGTTATAAATACAATATACATTTCTTGCTGAACGCCTAGCATTTTTTTAAATCTGTGAGCGTCTTGCAGAGCACCACAGGAAGGTGTTGAAGTCTCACTCTGGTAAAAAATATTTTGAAAACTTTGGGAAGGGTATGGGGAGATTGTCTACCCTTAGCATGTAGTCATCAGAAGAAAAAGTGAGGGAAAAATCTCTTGGTTGTGGACATGGATTAAAAACGTGAGTTTAGAAATGATCACTGCTCTACCCAAAGCGGAAAATCATACTGTTGAAAATGTGCGTTATATATCTAACTACACGTGCCTTTGGAGAAACCATGTTGTAGATCTACACACGAACTGTAAAATACATTATACAGTTTTTTCTTTCTCTTGAAAATAAAGAATAAAAACAAACTTGTTGCTCAAGTCACATTTGAATGTGCATAAAAGCACAATAAAGAATTCATGTTCTGTTTATCTGAAACCTCCACTAGAACAGTTTACAACGTCTCTTTTTTCATTAATTCTCTTTACACTTTCTTATAATATGGAAATAAATAATGATATACAGTACATGGTATGTTCATTTTTTATTTTTTTTTAATTGACATTTTTTTATACTACAAAATCAGAAGGCATGTTTTTTTTTTTGATAAACTGCTGAAATGTGATGGCTACATTAGTTCTTTAATTTTAATTTTTTGTTTTCATCTGATGAATACATTTTAGTTCTTATGTTTAGATGCTTCAGCTTTTTTTTTAATGATGGTCCTATTTAAGACCTCCAAAGCCAAAACATGCCAACAAATGAGAGTGACAAAGGAAGTAATTAATTACCCGCTAGACAGAAAATTCACAGATGATAAGACGTTTATTTTGACAAGCAATGTCATTCCATTTTCCTGTTCTTTGCAGCTCTAAACAGTGTGTGTCTTGATTATTACTGGGTGCATCTTTTTTCCAGTTGGTGTAGGAGATCGCATCACCCGATGGACATCTGTAAGTACCATCTGTCTCAAGTTTATTTATTCCAAGAAAAGCAAGGACATCGTAATGATTGGTGATGGAACGTACGGCTTCATTCTCATCAGCATTCTTTGGAGAGGCAATTTGACCTCCCGCATTTGTACACCTTTCTCTAGCATCAGTGAAATTGCCTTGACCACCATCTGAGAGGTAAATTTTGTCACCACTTCTAGCTCTTCCTTTGAAAAATAAAAATGCTGAAATGGAAATAGAAGAGAAAAAAAATTATATCATCACAAGACCTATTATGATGTACAGATATCTTCACTTAGAGCAAAATATAACATTGCGGTGATGATGGTGGGCTGGTACTTAAAGGGTAAGTTCACCTTTGTGAAAAAAATAATAAAAAAAAAAATAAATAAATAAATAAAATGCAGGCAAAAAATAAGCATTTATTATTTTGTTCATAGAAGCCTGCAGAGCATTGCATCCAAGATCAATGGATCACGGGTGCAATGTCAGGCTCCTGCAGAGAAGCCTTGCAGATTTCTGCCCATACCTCTGTCAGATTGAAAGCTGCAGTGCTTGTGAATGAATTATGAGGGTGATCATCAGCACACTTGCAGTTGATTAAGAACTACAAGCCATCTGCTGAGGTGGTGGACCGGACTTGTAGTTTTCTCATTCACATATCTCTGTAAATAAATGACATGGCTGTGCAGGCCAAGCCCTGCACAGCTGGCCAGTTTTCAGTTTTCAAATGTCACAGTGGGTGTGGGGAGAGGAGCCCATGCTCTCTGTCACAGGGGAAGGGGGTAGTAGAAGCATGTTACATTTTACACCTTAAATATGCATGTAACATATAACATGCTTGTAAAGACGAACCTATCCTAAGTCAACCTGTTGCTATCTCTTGTTTTTAGCCAAGACATGGCCCAATGCAAATCCATGCAATATGCCCCTTATTTATTGTCTTTAATTTATAAACTCACAGATCCACTGGAGGATTATGTTCCTCCATTTAACAGAGCATTGCATCTGACATGCAAACTACATTTACCCCTGCCCAGATCAAAAGTGTATTTTTGTTTGCACATATTTAATAAAAAAGCCATGTCCCAACACATTACTATTAAATACTACCATCTGCATACAATTCAAGTTATCCAAACATAAAGAACCCTTTTTCTTACTAAGAACAAGATATGTCACCATGGTCCAACTCAGATTCAGTCTCTTGGGTCAAAAATAAGTCCTTAATAGAACATGTTTGGTACATCAGGCCCTAAAGGTGCCCAAATAGATTTTTTCCAACGATCCTTCATTTCTTCTTACCTGTTTGCAGTTCTTTTAGTTGTTCATTCAATGCTTTGAATTTCCCTTGGATATCTTCACATACTGAGGAAAGAGAATTTGATACTGTTTAAGGATTCATTCTAAGGGCAATGAAGTCTTTTCTATGCCTACTGAAAGAAAATGTACTCCATGATTTTTATTTCATTTAAGGAATTAACTCTTCTTAGATTATCCACCAAAGTCCAGGTCGGGGGGCAATACATTTTTCTAACGGGCCACATGAGAAACTGGGACTCTTGTGGAAGGCCAAACTTAATTCTGCTCAATATTATGTTTGGACCTTGGAAGGTCCGTAAGTATGTAAAACATATAGAAAAGAAACACCTGTCACTAGGAATAATAGGTACTACTGCTAATAAAATAGGTCTCTTTCAGATGGGCGGTTGGAGAAATGGTTAAAAATGGGCACTGAGCCGTGGTTTGACTAATCCCTGTCTGCCCACCCAAACTGTAAAATAATAGTTGGACAGGGCTGTTCACATGTTGCAGCATTGTTAACTTGGGCTGCAGAGTTTGAGAAGTAGCACAATTGTTCTGACTAGATGTCATATGACAACCCTCAGAACAAGCCGCTCACGGTGCTGCGATTTGTGGTGCAGTTACACACTGCATCTCCGATCTCGGTAAAGAGCCTATGATGTAGATTCTTTACCATGTGTTCAGCTGTGTCTAATCACAGCTGATCACATAGTAAATAGGAAGTACCAGTTATCGACTTTCCTCTGCTTACTCTGACAGCGTGTGATTAGAGGAGAGCCGATAAGTGGCTTTGCTCACGGGGGGGATTTTCACTGATAATCATAATCATTGCACTGATTATCAGTGCAGCCCCATCAGCAATGCCTGCTAGTGCCCACCAGTGATGCCAATCAGTGCCCATCAGTGCTACCTGCCAGTGCCCATCAGTGTCTCCTTATCAGTGCCGCCTATCAGTCCCCATCATTGCTGCCTATCAGTCCCCATCAGTGCCCATAAATGCTGCCCATTAGTGCCGCCTATCAGTGCCCCTCAGTGCCTCCTATCAGTGCCTATTACTGCTGCATATTAGTGCCTCCCCATCAGTGCCTATCAGTGCAGCCTCATCAGCGCAAATCAGTGAAGGAGAAAAAATAGTTATTTACAAAATGACTAAGAACACAATTTTTGGACTTTTTTTCTTGGTTTAGCAAAAAAAAAAAAAACTCAGTAGTGATCAAATACCCCCAAAAGAAAGCTCTATCTGTCTCAAAGTTGTCATTCAAAGTGCGACAGTGCTGAAGGCTGAAAATTGGCCTGGGCGGGAAAGCTGAAAACTGGCCTGGGCAGGAAGCGGGTGAAAGTGCCCTGTATTGAAGTGGCTAATGGTGCCACGATTGCAGTGCGGTAGGTTAAATTAGGCTTTGAGGAGGTGATATTACACCTCCTTACCACTAGGGATGAGCTTCGTGTTCGAGTCGAACCCATGTTCGACTCGAACATCGTCTGTTCGCCCGTTCGCTGAATTGCGAATGATATGGGCCGTTCGCGCCAAATTCGTATGGCGCGTCACGGCCCATAATTTACTGCGGCATCGCAGTGCATTGCTGGCTGATGATTGGCCAAGCATGCACTATGACCCGCATGCTTGGCCAATCAGAGCACCGTCTGAACAGAGAGCCGTAATTGGCCAAAGCCAAGGAGGCTTTGGCCAATTATGGCTCAGGGAATTTAGTACACGCCCCACACTATATAAGGCCGCCTGCACGGCGGCCCTGTGTAGTGTGTGTTCCAGCATTCATTGAGAGAGAGAGAGAGACAGACAGTGACATTTGATTTGAGTTAGATAGATTAGGCAGAACAGTCAGTCAGTTTAGCTGCACTTACAGTGTATTGTGCATATATATGCATCCCAGGTGTTGCATATATATATATATACACTGTATTCAGTTTAGCTAGATCCGGTCCTGTTATCTTCCTACTGACAGGCAGGCTTGTCTTGTTACAGTATTTACAGCTACCTGAAGAAAATTACTGGTGTTCTTTTGATCCTATTAGTACCACAGTCAGGCAGCTAGACTATTTACAGTTAGTGCTGTGCGTCCTGCTCACAGTGTTCAGCTAGATCCGTTCCTGTTATCTTCCTACTGACAGGCAGGCTTGTCTTGTTACAGTATATACAGCTACCTGAAGAAAATTACTGGTGTTCTTTTGATCCTATTAGTACCACAGTCAGGCAGCTAGACTATTTACAGTTAGTGCAGTGCGTCCTGCTCACAGTGTTCAGCTAGATCCATTCCTGTTATCTTCTTACTGACAGGCAGGCTTGTCTTGTTACAGTATATACAGCTACCTGAAGAAATTTACTGGTGTTCTTTTGATCCTATTAGTACCACAGTCAGGCAGCTAGACTATTTACAGTTAGTGCAGTGCGTCCTGCTGACAGTGTTCAGCTAAACCTACAAGTTAGTGGGGTGCGTCCTGCTCACAGTGTTCAGCTAAACCTACAAGTTAGTGTGGTGCGTCCTGCTGACAGTGTTCAGCTAAACCTACAAGTTAGTGCGGTGCATCCTGCTCACATTGTTCAGCTAAAACTACAAGTTAGTGGGGTGCGTCCTGCTCACAGTGTTCAGCTAAACCTACAAGTTAGTGAGGTGCGTCCTGCTCACAGTGTTCAGCTAAACCTACAAGTTAGTGGGGTGCGTCCTGCTCACAGTGTTCATCTAAAGCTACAAGTTAGTGCAGTGCGTCCTGCTCACAGTGTTCAGCTAGATCCGTTCCTGTTATCTTCCTACTGACAGGCAGGCTTGTCTTGTTACAGTATTTACAGCTACCTGAATAAAATTGCTGGTGTTCTTTTGATCCTATTAGTACCACAGTCAGGCAACTAGACTATTTACAGTTAGTGCAGTGCGTCCTGCTCACAGTGTTCAGCTAAACCTACAAGTTGGTGTAGTGAGACCTCTGCACAGTGTTCATCTAAAGCTACAAGTTAGTGCAATGCGTCCTGCTCACAGCGTTCCGCTAGATCCATTCCTGTTATCTTCTTACTGACAGGCAGGCTTGTCTTGTTACAGTATTTACAGCTACCTGAATAAAATTGCTGGTGTTCTTTTGATCCTATTAGTACCACAGTCAGGCAACTAGACTATTTACAGTTAGTGCAGTGCGTCCTGCTCACAGTGTTCGGCTAAACCTACAAGTTGGTGTAGTGAAACCTCTGCACAGTGTTCATCTAAAGCTACAAGTTAGTGCAGTGCGTCCTGCTCACAGTGTTCAGCTAAAACTACAAGTTAGTGCTGTGCGTCCTGCTCACAGTGTTCAGCTAAAACTACAAGTTAGTGCTGTGCGTCCTGCTCACAGTGTTCAGCTAAACCTACAAGTTGGTGTAGTGAGACCTCTGCACAGTGTTCATGTGTACATGTATCCCAGCTTAGTGCAGCTACAGGCCATTAGTATGTCTGGAAGGCCAAGAAGAAGAGGCAGACAGTCACAAGCCAATAAGAGAGGGCAAGCAGGCTCCGTGTCTAGTGCTGGTCATGGAGACGATGCATCCTCATCAGCACGTGGCCGTGGGACACGCTTGGCCTTTTTTTCGGCAGCTGGCCGTGTTGAGCTGCAACATGCGGAAGACTTGGTCGAGTGGATGACCAAGCCGTCCTCATCCTCTCTCACCCATGCCCAGGGAACTTTGTCTGGCAAAGCAGCGGCCTCTTCCCTCGGCTTAATGTCATCAGTGACTCCTTCCCTAGCCCCACCATGTCCTCTTGAGGAGTCCCTCGAACTGTTTGACCACAGTGTTGGGTACATGCTCCAGGAGGATGCCCAGCGTTTGGAAGGCTCTGATGATGATACTGAGCTCGATGAAGGCGGTAACACGAGCACGGACAGAGGGGGTGCCCAAGAAGGACGGCAATCTGGCAGTCATGCTCCCCCTGGTGCAGCATACTGCCAGGTTTGCTCCAGTGATGAGGAAGGAGGGGATGATGAGGTCACTAACTCAACGTGGGTGCCTGATAGGAGAGAGGAAGAGGAGGAGGAGGCGGCACATCACCGAGGCAGGATGGCCAGGGGCCAGCCTAAGGGCAGCACATTGACTGCATCACACCCCAAAGCTCCACATGTGCAGGGCGCTGCAGTCTCTGCGCGTTATTCAAAAAGTTCTTTGGTGTGGGCCTTTTTTGAGACGAGTGCATCAGATCGCACCGCTGCTATTTGCAACATATGTCTCAAGCGTATCTTGCGTGGCCAAAACATCTCCCGCTTGGGTACCACATGCTTGACCAGACATATGTTGACCTGCCATGCAGTTCCTTGGCAAGCGTATCTAAAAGACCCACACCAAAGAACAAAGAGGACCTCTCCTTGCTCCTCATCAGCTAAAATCTCCAACCCCACTATACCTTCAGTCCTCTCTGAGACCTGCACTGAGAGAAATGAAGGTGTAGAATTAGGTGTTGGAATCAGCCAAGTACTTGTGGGCAATCTGCTTTTGGTACACCGACGTCAGATTGTACCAGGCAAATTTCCCTGCCCCAGCTGCTGCACCGCCGAAAGAAGTTTGCTCCCAGCCATCCACATGCGCAGCGGTTGAATGCTAGCTTGGCAAAATTGCTAGCACTTCAACTGCTGCCTTTTCAGTTGGTAGACTCTGCCCCCTTCCGTGAGTTTGTGGAATGTTCGGTTCCTCAGTGGCAGGTACCCAAACGCCACTTTTTCTCACGGAAGGCGATTCCGGCTCTCTACCGGCATGTGGAAGGCAATGTCTATGCCTCGCTGGACAGGGCGGTCAGCGGTAAGGTGCATATTACCGCTGAATTATGGTCCAGCAGGCATGGACATGGACGTTACCTAAGTTTCACGGCGCATTGGGTGACTCTGCTGGCAGCTGGGAAGGATGCAGGACAAGGTGCAGTAGTGTTGGAGGTTGTTCCGCCACCACGCCTCCAAAATGCTAATGATTGTGACACACCTCTCTCCTCCACCCCCTCCTCTTCTTCCTCCATGGCCTCTTCCTGTGCTTTGTCCTCGGAACCAGCGGTGCTCCGTAGCCATTCAAGGGGCTACGCAAGTACGCAGGCCAAAAGATGCCATGCGGTGCTTGAGCTGGTGTGCTTGGGGGACAGGAGCCACACTGGGGCAGAGGTTCTGTCAGCTCTGCAGGGGCAGGTTCAGAGGTGGTTGACGCCACACCAACTTAAGGCAGAAATGGTGGTTTGCGACAATGGCACCAACCTCCTCTCTGCCCTCCGACAGGGACAAATGACCCATGTGCCCTGTTTGGCTCACGTCCTTAACTTGGTGGTGCAACGGTTCTTGGGCAGGTACCCGGGCTTACAGGATGTCCTGAGGCAGGCCAGGAAAGTCTGTGTGCATTTCCGCCGGTCATATAATGCCAGTGCTCGGCTGACGGACCTCCAAAAGGAGTTTAACCTGCCCAAGAACCGCCTAATCTGTGACATGCCCACCAGGTGGAACTCAACGTTGGCCATGCTGCAGCGGCTGCACACGCAGCAGAGGGCCATCAATGAGTACCTGTGCGACTATGGCACCAGGACATTGTCAGGGGAGCTTGTTTTTTTTTTTTTTCCCACGCCAGTGGGCCATGATCAGGGATGCATGTACTGTCCTGTCACCATTTGAGTAGGCCACGAGGATGGTGAGCAGTGACAGTGCATGCATCAGTGACACTGTCCCCCTTGTCCACCTGTTGGTGGAATAATGGACAGGGCACTTGAGGCAGAACAGAGGCAGGAAGAGGAGGACTTCCTTAGCTCTCAAGGCCCCCTTTATCCAGACAGTATTCCTGCGTGCCCGCCGATCACACAGGAAGAGGACGAGGAGGAGGAGGAGGAGGAGGATTGTGTCAGTATGGAGGTGGAGCCTGGCACTCAGCATCAGCAGCAGTCTTTAAGGGATCAGTCCCAAGAAACACATGGACTTGTACGTGGCTGGGAGGAGGTGGCTGCGGACCATGTCGTCCTTAGTGACCCAGAGGACTCCGGACCGAATGCCTCAGCAAACCTATGCTGCATGGCCTCCCTGATCCTGCAAAGCCTGCATAAGGATCCTTGTATTCGTGGTATCAAGGAGAAGTACCAATACTGGCTGGCAACCCTCCTTGATCCACGTTACAAGGGTAAGGTTGCGGACCTTATCTTGCCATCGCAGAGGGAGCAGAGGATGAAACATCTTCGGGAGGCCTTGCAGAAAGGTCTGTGCAACGCGTTCCCAGAGACTGGGAGGATACAAACTCTTGTTTCTGGACAATGTGTTGCTGAGGCTTCGGTCAGTCAAAGAAGGAGCGGTGGAGAAGGTGGCCGTCTGACCGATGCGTTCAGACAATTTTTTGGTCCGCAGCCCCAAGGTATGATCGGTTCCAGCAACCATCGCCAGCGTCTGTTTTACATGGTGCAGGAATACCTAGTTGCAAGATCTGACTTGGACACCTTTCCCACCGAAAATCCTCTGGGTTACTGGGTCTTGAGGATGGATCACTGGCCAGAGCTTGCACAGTATGCAATTGAGCTACTGGCCTGTCCTGCATCCAGCGTTCTTTCACAACGCACATTCAGTGCTGCTGGAGGCGTGGTAACCGATCACAGGGTGCGTCTGTCCACCGACTCGGTCGATCGACTGACCTTCATAAAAATGAATCAGTCTTGGATCACCACCAGCTACCAAGCACCTAATGCTGATGTAACCGAATAATTGCTTTTGAAATCTCAGATCCCTTCAAAGACTGCCTATGCTGATGCTGAGTGACTATCCCTGAGTAATTATCCTCTTCCTCCTCAATCATCACGCTGATAGCTTGTAAGAACATTTTTGGTTCTGGGCGCCACCACCAGTGCCTAAGGCCCAATTTTTCTGCCCCTGTTTAATAGGAGTGTGTAATTACAATTTTTGATGCAATACTTTGAAGCAGGGCTCGTTCCTGTGTTCCAACTAGAGTGTCTGTGAGGGGTTGCAGTGTTATGGCACCAGCACCAGTGCCTAAGGCCCAATTTTTCAGCCCCTGTTTAACAGGGGCGTGTAATTACAATTTTTGATGCAATACTTTGCAGCAGGGCTCGTTCCTGCGTTCCAACTAGAGTGTCTGTGAGGGGTTGCAGTGTTGTGGCACCAGCACCAGTGCCTAAGGCCCAATTTTTCTGCCCCTGTTTAACAGGGGCATGTAATTACAATTTTTGATGCAATACTTTGCAGCAGGGCTCGTTCCTGCGTTCCAACTAGAGTGTCTGTGAGGGGTTGCAGTGTTGTGGCACCAGCACCACCACCACCACCAAAGGCCCAATTTTTCTGCCCCTGTTCAACAGGGGCATGTAATTACAATTCTTGATCTAATATTTCACAGCAGGGCCCATTTCTGCACCCACCAAGAGCGAGTGAGGACTTACAGTGTTGTGGCACCAGTACCACCACCACCACCACCACCAAAGGCCCAGTTTTTCTGCCCCTGTTCAACAGGGGCATGTAATTACAATTCTTGATCTAATATTTCACAGCAGGGCCCTGTGAGGGCTTACAGTGTTGTGGCCACAACAACACCTAAGGCCCAAATTTCTGCTGAGTATAGGGCAGGCCCCTACTTTCAAACATCTAACTTACAAACGACTCCTACTTGCAAACGAAAGGAGACAACAGGAAGTGAGATGAAATCTACCCCTAGGAAGGGAAATTCTCTCCTGTAAGAGTTAATATGGGAAAAACATTTCTCCTTTCCACTGATGCTTTCCAATCCTTGTTCCACAAAAAACCCCGAATTCTCAAAAAGCATTTGTCATTGGGACAAAAAGTGAGGTGAAATCTTCTAAAGAGGAGGAAAGACAGCAAAACAAATGTCACAGGGGTGATAACCCTTCCCTATGTTTTCCAAAAAGCTTAAAAAAGATTTTTTGGCTGGAGCTAAACACGTTAAAAATGTACCCGCTCAAAATAACAAACAGATTCTACTTAACAACAAACCTACAGTCCCTGTCTTGTTTGCACCGCCTGTATACTGCTGTTCAGAGTATATAGGGCCTGGTGGCCCCACACCTTTCCTTATTTTAATTTGGGTGCGGGGTTCCCCTTAATATCCATACAAGACCCAAAGGGCCTGGTAATGGACTGGGGGGTACCCATGCCATTTGTCTCACTGATTTTCATCCATATTGCCAGGACCGGACATTACATTAAACCCGCAAGCAGTTTTAAATGAGATTTTTTCCTTTAAAAATGACATTTGTTGCAGGGACTGTTCTAAACTCGGGAAACACGCGCCACTTTACAGGCATACTATAGACACCCCCCAGGTACGATATTTAAAGGAATATTTCACTTTTTTTTTTACTTTAAGCATCATTAAAATCACTGCTCCCGAAAAAACGGCTGTTTTTAAAAGTTTTTTTTGCATTGATACATGTCCCCTGGGGTAGGACCCGGGTCCCCAAACCCTTTTTAGGACAATACCATGCAAATTAGCCTTTAAAATGAGCACTTTTGATTTTAGAAAGTTCGAGTCCCATAGACGTCAATTGGGTTCTAACATTTGTGCGAACTTTCGGTCCGTTCGCAGGTTCTGGTGCGAACCGAACCGGGGGGTGTTCGGCTCATCCCTACTCACCACCTGTCAAATGGCCTCTGAAAAGCACTATGACTGGAAGGAGGGAGCCTGAGATTGCTACAGTGGAGATTTCATCAGATTCTGATCTGGAGTAAAGAACAGGTGTAAGGCTCCTAGGATTTGCAGCTTGCAGGTGCCAGGAAGACCTTGGCCAGCTACCAGAGTGGCTTGAGATTGTTGGGACGTCTCTTAGGCAATGCTTTCTGATCAGAACCAAGCCTCCCCGCTGTACTGCTCAGCTCCTCAGGTTCTATCCTTCCAGTTCTTGCAGCTCTCCACACAGACATCTGTCAGGAAGCTGACAAGTTTAGAGAGGCATGCTGACATTGGAGGCATCGATGGGGACAGCCAAAGGGCTGGATGTGACCCTGGGGCCATAATTTGCCCAGGTCTGCTCCAGATCATTATGTGTTAGCAAAGTGGATCTGCGTCACAGACCTGTCAAAGAGGCCATTTGACAGCTGGTGAGGAGGTGTAATATCACCTCCTCAAAGCCTAATTTAACCTACCGCACTGCAATCTTGGCACCATTAGCCACTTCAATACAGCACACTTTCACCCGCTTCCTGCCCAGGCCAGTTTTCAGCTTTCCCGCCCAGGCCAATTTTCAGCCTTCAGCGCTGTCACACTTTGAATTACAATTTTGAGACAGATAGAGCTTTCTTTTGGTGGTATTTTATCACTACTGAGTTGTTTTTTTTTGCTAAACCAAGAAAAAAAGACCAAAAATTGTGTTCTTAGTTTCTGTTATAACATTTTGTAAATAAGTATTTTTTCTCCTTCACTGATTTGCGCTGATGAGGCTGCACTGATAGGCACTGATGGGGAGGCACTAATATGCAGCAGTAATAGGCACTGATAGGAGGCACTGAGGGGCACTGATAGGCAGCACTAATGGGCAGCATTTATGGGCACTGATGGGGACTGATAGGCAGCAATGATGGGGACTGAAGGCCGTAAAAATGGCTGTAAAATAAACCATTTTAAATTAGCCTGACCTGAACTTGTACTATACCTATACAAGCAATGTAACAGGTTCACTTAGCCACCCCCCCTCCCTTCCTTATATTCCCATAAAATCTGCTCCGGTCAAGCACAAGAGCCAAATGAATTACCCCTTACATCTAAGTATGGGAAAGCATGTGACTTCCATGATGCAGAACAGGGTGCCCAGTGGTGGTAAATCGCAAGACCCCCAAAGCTGTCATATTGAGGAACAAGTCCTTAAGCACTGTGCAAACAGACCAACAGAGACCTTAAAATGTAACTCCACTTCTGCTGAGTGAAAAAACATTACTCTCTGGATGACCAATGTACTGTACATGGCAAGGGTTGTGACAAACTTGTAGCTCCTAAAGTAATAGCTGTTGAAGAGTTCCCCTCATTTCCTATCTGATAAAATGTTGTCTGCAGAACAAGAAGTGGGGATGAATCTTTATTACAAAAGTCCCAGAAATCCCAAAAAGGTCTCAACCCTTCCCCACTCTATCCAAAATTAATAAAAGACATTTTGGCTAAACATAAGCTTTAAACAGGATTTTGTTCATTACAAAAGGGTAAATGATGTGTCCAAGGAGTGAACAGCAGCCCCCAATATCTCTACTCCAGGGGGGATAATTCTTTAATTTTATGTATCTTGTCTGATTTAGAACTTTTGGAACAGTGCCAGGAATGGAACCATTATAGTTGGGCAATCTTTTAGAGTCAGTAAACAACAGACATGTGCAGAATGGAAACATTTGTTTTGTTTTGTTTCAGATAGATTCGTTATGTTACTAATTTTGTTTCATTATAGAATTCATTTAGTTTGGTTTCGATATTTGTTTAGTTTCATTTTGTTTTCCTTAAAATTTGCTTCCTTTATTAACTTTCTAACGAATGCCAACTTTTTAGAATGATCAGAATTCGGATTGGTCGAAAAAATTATAGACCAATTCAAATTCGGTGCAAAGATATGGCTACATGTTAAGCTGCGGGCTGGAAAGCCGGCTGCCTGTGTCCTTAACAAGCAAGACACATCATCTGTCAGCAGGCTTCCCCACTGACAGATGAATGTGAAGAAAAGAATGCCGGCATTGCCCAGCAATAGAAAGACATATAAAAGAATGACGTGGGATTCCCCCTAAAATCTATACCAGACCCTTATCTAGGCAAGCAGCCTGGCAGGTCAGGAAAGAGTGATGCGCCCCCCCCCCCCCCCCTCGAAACCATACTAGACCACATGCGCTAAACATGGGGGGATGCTTTGGGGCAAGGGGGTATGGATTTTGAGGGGGAACCCATGCCTTTTTTTTTATTCTTGGTGTGGGGTTTCCCTTAAAATCCATTACCAGACCCAAAGAGCCTGGTATGGACTGGGAGGGGGGGGGGACACGCATTTTTTTAAACATTTTTCTATTGCCTGGCAATGCCGACATTCTTTTCTTTTCATTCATCTGTCAGTGAAAAAGCCCGCTGACAGACGATGACACACGGTTGTTAAGGACAAAGCAGCTTCCCGACCCGCTGCTTAACAACCAGCTATTCTTCACACAGAATTCAAATAGGTCGTTTTTTTTCTAATTCTAATTGTTCTGAAAAGTTGGAATTTTTTAGAAAAGAAATAAACAAAATGATTTTTTAAACGGAATTCATTACTATTCGTTACTATTTCATTTGGAGATTCGGATACATCCAAATCTCAGAATAACCAAAAATTTGTCCGAATTCGGACCAAAACAAATTGCACATGTCTAGTGAACAAGGGCTGAAGGAATTTCCTCTTTAATAGCAGCTTCTACCTAACAGTTATGGCAAAGTGGGGGGGGGGATCAGGTTAGACAGACCCTAAATTGAGTCACACAGGGGAACCCCCTTACACTTTCATCACTTAGAGGTTTTTTTTGTTTCTCAAATCAAACCGTTGGGCTCTCTCAGTTGGGCTCTCTCAGCTGCTTCAGTGCACACAGCCAGTGCTGGGCCTTTCCTTTTACAGAATGCTTTGCAATATATCTTGCATGCTGATCCCTGTATCAGACGTTCAGTTGTAAAATAAAGGAATCATTTTTCAAGGGGATTTTTGTAATAGGTTTCCATAGCAAAATGTTTGTAAAATAATATTAAACATCCATCAAAAAAATAAAATGAACCCAAATAGGACACAGCATTATAAACTAAGCAGAGGTTTAACCTTTCTTCATACTTCAAAGCTAAGAAAAAAACATTTTGTCCAGAGCAAAAATTATTGAGCACAATATTCCATCCTACCAGAATTCTTGCAGTCTCCTTGTCGTCCTGGTAGTCCTGCTGGTCCTCGTGGTCCTGGCATTCCTGGTATTCCCGGGGGTCCCTGGAGTCCCGGGGGTCCTGGTGCTCCTCGTGGTCCCGGAGGTCCAGGCAATCCAGGAAACCCTGTTTAATTATAGCATTCAATTTAGCACAATATGAGAGTGAGGTGACCCTGGGCTCACTTTAAAACAAAGTTACATAATTCCATAATAGGTGAGGCTGAAAAAAGACACAAGTCCATCCTATGTGTGTGTGATTATATGTCAGTATTACATTGTAAAAGTAATAAAATGTTTAAAGTGGTTCTAATGACTAAACATGGCTGATTTCACATTATCTTTGGTGACAGACAATTTACTGCATTCGTAAAACGTCTGTCACGGCAAGGACACACAAAACAATTGTTTGCTACATGCTGCATCTTATTGCAGTGCATCATACTGAATCGCATGGCACTGTTCAGCAGAACAGTGTATCGCACTGCGTGTACATTGCCATGAATGAAGTGTAGTCACATATAGTTTCTACAAAAAAAAAAAAAAGGTAGCCATGTGATGTGCTGAATCGGGCACCACACTGTTCCTTATCACAGTTAGGTATAGACATCTACCAGAGTGGCAGCTGTCTGTTCCTGTGCAAATTGACCCTACTGCATTGCCTGCATTAAGGTCCAGTTCGAACAACATGCAGTCCAATGCATTTTTTTCTGCATCAAAAATGCATAGGAAGCAAGTTATATGGTTTTCAATGGCATAGTTCACACCAGTGCTTGCAGTTCCAGTGCATTCTAGTTCCAGAAAAAAAAGTAGAACATGCTGCATTTTTCCTGCACTGGACTGTACCGGAACGCTGTAAAAAGCATCAAAAACTCATGGGAACGCACCTAAACGCACCAAAAACGCACTGGAACACCCATGTTCTTATTTAAGCTTAAGGGAAAAAAAGGGGGGGGAAATGCACTGGACTGCACCAAAAATGCATCAAAAAAGCACTGGAACGTATCAAAAACACGCATGCAAAAAAGCATCTGGAGCGCATTTCTATGGTGTGAACTGGCCCGTAGGTAAAAAATATTTAGGCATCAGTATTGCCCCCTTACCCACCTTATACTTACCTGAGTTCTCACTCAATCCAGTGCTGTGCCTGTCTGGAGTGGCTCTGTCTTCTCTCCCCACTCTCACAGGGCAGACTGAAAGCAGCAGAAGCCATTGGCTCCCACTGCTGTCAGTCAAATTCTGCCAAGCCACGCTGTCTGTGTCTATGAACGCCCACATGAGTGCCCCCAAAGGAAAACGGCTTCCTATGGGGGGCACTCCCTGAAGAGGAGGAGCCAGGAGTGTGCAGCAGTGGGCCGGAGAAGGGGAGGTTTGACAGCGCAGGTATGGCATGTTTTTTTCATTAAAAAAAAAAACTAAAACTTGAATTTACAATCACTTTAAAACATTTTTATATTTTTTGTAATAATATATATATATATATCACATAAACACATTTTTATTTGTATGAAAAATATAACCGATTTTAAAAAGTGCAAATCAATACAACAAATTTATAAAATTCCCTTTATGAATATTTATACCTCGTTCTCCCTTCTCTTTTTCAGGAGTATCGCTCGGTGTCACTAAAGCCGCATGAAGAAAAAGTAGACCGAAACACAACAGACCTTTCATATTCTACAGAGGAAGAAAAAAAGATCTTTTATTCAATTTATGCTAATGCCCCCACTCCATTATTGAATGAACTTGCCTTCGCTGATCTCAAAAAATACTACTTGTCATGGAAATGTAATAGCAAGCATGTGTTACATAGTTACATAGTTAGTAAGGTTGAATAAAGACACCAGTCCATCCAGTTCAACCTAAGAGAGTGTGGGTGCGTGTCTACAATTATCCCTATTTTTTTTAAGGTACCCATATAGCGCCATCAATTTACGCAGCACTTCACACGTACATTGCACACTCACATTGGTCCCTACCCTCAAGGAGCCCACAATCCAAGGTCCCCAACTAACACTAGGGCCAATTTTGGACAGAAGCCAATTAGCCTACCAGCAGGTCTTTGGAGTGTTCTAAGTCATTGACCAGTTGGGGAGGTTTTTACTTTCCTGGAAACGCACCAGGAAATCTCCCCAATGTGATGGGGAATCCCCTTCTAGTTGTTGGTGAAACAGGTGTCCCTATTGGATGATCTTTGCTGTTTCAGATCTCATACCACGTTATGTCCTGGTAACGATGGCCACCATAGCAAATAGTGTGAATCTCCCGAGCGGAAATACAGTAATAAATCATCACAGAGGCTTTTACTCTTCCTGACTCTATCCAAAACTATAAATAAAGAAAAAAATATTTTCCATTGAATTCAATTTTTTTCATAGAAAATTTAAAAATATCCCCACCATCCAAAAACTAGTGAATTGAAAAAAAACAAGATCTTAAGTAATTTTGGCAGCTGGACCTACCAATACATAGAAATACATGTATTGAGAAAAAGAAGTAAGGTGCTTATTTAAATGGAACTTAATCGTACAATGGTACTCACCAAGGTAGACAAAGGAAACCTGACCAAGGTAGACACAAGAGACCTGGAGAAGATGAAGCAGAAGATCCAACATGGTCATCTATATATACTGATATGTTATCTGACTATGTACATATTTCTACCTGGAACCTAAATAAATCAAAAACAGCAAATACAAACTTTGACCTGAAATCTCTTCTAAAGAAAAGAATGACTTCAGTAAGCAGATTTTTAGTGTTTACACTAAATACCTCCCATGATTTGGTCATCTCCATAATAAATGTATAAGGGTACCCTGCACATAGTTACACCGACACACTGTGAATTCTCTCTAAGATCAGTTCTATAAGTCAGCTGTAAAATGCATTCTATGAAGGATATAAAGCTGTGCATATGGGAGAGCAAAACCAGTTGCATGTGCTATAGTGTATCTTCTCAGAGCTCCTCGGAGAGAGAAACCAGATCCTCCTCCCATCTGTGTTTGTAGGGGAGTGGAAACTTAAAAGAGAAGTAAAGAATGTTTTATTTTCAGATTCATACTTACCCTGGTGGATGCAGCATCAGTCTGATGCTGCATCTGTCCCCCGGCGTCTCTGCACTGAGAACCAAAATATTGAACACCGCCAACATTGCTCGGTTTTTAGAGCTCCATGAGCAGAGAGTTGTAGACTGTCAGTCACAGCTCTCTGCTCTGCCCCCTCCTCGCTCACTGGAGCGCTGGGCTGTGGGGGAGGCGGGGGTGGCCAGCTCAGGTTCTCAGCGGCTCACTGAGAGGCTGAGCTGGGTGTCAGTCCAGGCACCTGGCGGATCCAGACTGTATTGTTGTGATGACGCCGTGCCATCCGTGATATCAGCAGAGAGTGGACTTCAGCCCGCTCTCTGCTGAAAACGGGTCACAGGAGTGCAAAACTAACTGCACTCCTGTGATCCATAGGAGAAGTCCAGCCAAACGAGCTTTGGCTGGACTTCTCCTTTAAGGAGAAATTTCATTAGCAACTGTATATACAGTATTAAGATACGCCCCTTTGGTGGATTTAGCTTAGAGGTAGGCAGGCCATAGATGATGCAATTTTCTTTCCTGCAACCTGTGCTTGATTCCCTCATTACCACAGCTAGTGTTGATGGGGGAAACATTCTTGTAGAGCAATTGTGTTCTCCCAGCAGGGGGGCGTGGGGAGCTGTCCCTGCAAGGAGAACACTGATTATTGCTAGCAGCTATAGCCACTAGCAATAATCGCATGCAAAGATCTGACATTCTGGGTACAATCAGCCTGCCCATTGATGGTTTGAAATCTCGGCTGGTCCCTGATGAACTGGCCAAGATTCGAACCATCTATGGCTGACTTTAGATTATAAAATAGGGACTCAGAAAAGAAGGAGAAAGTAGGATGTTTTGTATGAAGTGCATGGCATAATTGTAAATATTGATAAAACCATTTTTAGTCTAAGGTCGAATTTTAAGCACAATTGTTGAAAAGATTTTAAAATTTCCTTCTGAATAGAGTTAAAAGAGTTGTGACTCCCACCCCCTCCAACCCCTGAAAGCCCTTAAGCAAGTTGAGTTCAGACAGCATTTCATTTGACCAAAGTGGGGTATACCTAGTGTGGCCAGTTACTGCCAGCAAGTGTCTAGCTGCCTGCCATACCTTGCACATCAAATATGAAGTGGAACATAGGGGCTGTAGAGTAAAAATAGGAGAGTCCAATGCATGCATTTTTACCAAGCACTAAAGAGGAGAGTATATTATAGGGGGACGTGTTTGGGGAGCAATTCTCTCAGCCAGCCATGTGTTGGAGTTGGTCCACAATAAAATAGGTATAACTAAAACTGGAAGTGGTAATTTATCAGATAAAAATCTAGCAAGCAGGCAAAGCACTCCAGGAGAATAAGGGGGGTAAATATACATTTGCTACAACACAACTCAAACAATTTACAGTGCAAAAAGATATATCTACCATGTTTATTCACCTCTGATCATTTACAAGAGGAAAATGATCCCCTGTAGACATGAGTGTCGGCAGAACTTTTTTCAGGGAGAGGCATCATTTTAAGGTCACCCATGCTCCGCCCCTTTTCGACTGTCATTATCACGGTCAGAGATTGCAGACATAGTACAGACACACCCAGGTACATTACACCCCCCATATACACAGATTACACACAGATACGTTACACCCCCATACACCCAGGTACATTACACCCCCATACACCCAGATGCATTACACCACCATACACCCAGATACATTACACCCCCATACACCCATATACACATATATTACACCCCCATACACACAGATGCATTACACCCCCATACATTACACACACAATCATTAGTATGGAGAACTCCCCTCCAATCAATTTCTATATTGCAAGCTTCAGGTGACATTAGAGAAAATTAAATGGATTACTAACCCCAGAAAAGGCAGATGGAAGGCTCCAACAACAGCTGCACATGCCAAGCAGCTCAAATGAGGCTGGGGCCCCACGTGGTGGGTGTTTTTGGGGCCCCTATCTAGAAGGAGCGCTGGGCCTTTCACACATGTCCAGGCAGAGCACACACAACCAGCAGTCTGAGCCGAGGAGGAGGAAAGGAGGAGAGATAAATCATCAGTGATCTGGTTGGGCTGAGCATTAGCAGATGCTGTCCAGGCAGCAGATGAAAGGTAATGGGCAAGCTGCGAGAGAGCTTTGTATTCCCTGCCTATGGCTGTCCTGCCTCCCCTCTGCTCAGGGGCAGCAAACACCATAACTCCATGTTGTGTATGTGACTCCCGGCCCTGGGACATGCAGCTTGGCGCCCCCAACTGATTGTGTGCACTTGCCTATAGATAGCACCAGCCCTGCCAGGGGGGGGGCACTTGACCCCCCTTGCCCCTACCTGCGGACGCCCATGCCTGTAGACCAGAACTGACACTAATCACACAAATTTATAATTTGAATAATAGGCTAATAAGCAGACTGAATGCAGCACCTTCCAAGAAATGTAGTGGTCTCACCAGTGATATGCGTCTCTTGGAGAAAGATTCGATTGGGACTGAATGACATAAGAGTGTCAAACACAGATTGATTTAAAGGGTTTACTAAAACTGGAGAGTTCAAAATCTAGTGCAGGCTCTGCATGGTAGCCAATCAGCTTCTAACTTCAGCTTTTCCAGTTACGCTTTGACAAAAAACCTGGAAGCTGATTGGTTTCTATGCAGAGCTACACCAGATTTTGCACACTCCAACTTTAATAAATCAACCCCCATTGTCTCTTCAGAGAGTCATTTGTACCTCATACATTCCAAGAAAGAAATCTAAAAACATGGGTGGACAATAGGAATGTTCAACATTGTTCATTGTAGGAGCTGGTTCTCACATGGTCAAGAGATCATAAAGGGATATCTTCCAAAGGCCCTCATGAAGATATAAAAAATAAAAGAAAGAACTGCGCTATAAAGTGAAAATGCAGAGAATCAACCTGTGCAACAAAATTAGTGTAAACAATAAACCCACATAGATGTGTCAAATAACATCAAATCATAATTGATGATAATAATAAAGTCCATAGATACAAAGGAGGTAAGAGGAATCCCCTGGTAGTTCTCCGTGAAAGTCAGGTGAGAAAGTGGAATAACAAACACACCCTGCACAGTGATCCTCCACCACCAAACATATGCCCTTACCAGATGAAAAGCACAATAAGGCACGTCTCAGGACAATATCCAGGTCAGGCTGTTAAGCAGTACACCACTTTTCCAGATACTGCTAGGGATGGTAGGCATATAAACATGGGTCCTGACCAATATACGATATCCCTCCGTAAGCGTGACTCCAACCAAACCACAACCCGAATTAGCCACATAAGGGTAGAAGAAAGGTAGCCATAGCGTAAATCCAGATGGTTTATTTAAAATAGGTTAAAACACTTACAAAACTGTAGCTTAAAAGAGCATTCGCCAAGCCGGCAAGCGAGCGCCCGTTCAGAGTTGAGTGCGATGACATCAGAACGTCAACCTCCCAACGTACGTTTCGTCAGTGACAAGACGAAACGTACGTCGGGAGGTTGATGTCCCATTGACGAAATGCGTAGGGCAGGACTATACAGCGTCATTGCATCGCTTCTGTTTCAAGCCGTGGAGTGCAGATCGCTCCAGTTTCCTGTTTTAAATGCTGTTTTCGCTTTTAATGATTTTTAAATAAATGTGAGTACCCATCAGTATTATTAATAAATGTTTGGATATTTGTACGGTATCACACTATGGAGTCTCTTTCCTCTCTACATGTGGGCAACATCTAAGAGGTTAACAGTGAGGAGAACATTTACATCGCAGACAAGGAGGCACTTGGAGAACCCAAGACAGGAAGTTTCCTCCCACTCCACAGGCTTCACAGTGGCTCATACTGTGAAGGTGAAATACCTCCTTGTGGGGTGAATAATAGCGGTGAGTGCGTTTCTTATGGGGCACTGTTTTCCAAGAAGCACAGAACAATTTGAAGGAGCACATTGTCACTTTATTGGACTTTTTTATACACCAGGGTTTAGGGACGGTATATGCATATTTCTGAACCCAGTTTTACAGCAACAATATACACCAGTCATATATGTTGGATTTTTTTGCACAGAAATGTAACTTTGAATTGTAGGTTTTGCACAGGATTGTGTTTTCGTTTGAACATAACAATATGCATTATATATAAGCAGTTAGGAAGTTTACACAGTAGGATTTTTTGTGGAGAATATAGAAATATTTATTTTCTGCACTTTTATTGTCACTTTTTGCACTAAATGCACCCGTGACACACACCCCTCAAGTATTTAAGGTCACCTCTTAATGAGTATACAAAACAGCAACGAGACAAAGTTCTCAGCTGTAAGAGCCTCCAGTATTGTAGATTCAAGGTACATAATGATTGAACAGAGCCCCACTGATGGAAGTAGAAATCACCTGTTATAGTGTCTATCTAACCAATCGGTGACAGCTCCTGGTGCATTGAAGAAATGGGTAGCGTCATTTACAACTACTCACAATTTAGTGGGGTAAACCATTTAGTATTGGAGATGCAAATGTTGCAGTCTTTTCTTGACTTCTTGGTATTTAGCATGTTGCTTATGCACCTCTGGCAAGAAAGCCAGAAAGATCATAACTTTGGTTCCACTAAAGGAAACATCTCTTAGCTATCTGAACCTACAATGAATATTTTAAGAAATATATATAAAAGGTTGGCGCTAACTCAAATCAAATGAAAATGAACATTCAGTGCATGAAAAACACAATATTTTATAATGGTTAAACCAAAACAATTTTGAAAAAATCCTTAAAGTCCAAACTCCAAAACCAAAGAATCTATGTAGTGAGAGGTAATCTTAGTTATCAGTGCTCCACCATCACTTGTGTAGGAGAAAAACAAACTCACCAGGTAACTAATCATGGAAAACATCCTGGTAATCAGATTCTTTGGAGAATACTAGACATCAAGGAGGGATAATCCTTTGCTTGAACACCGTCTGCTGGTGTATCCTTAATCTTGTATATTAGCAAAGCTCGGTATAAGCAAAGTACATAACATATTGCAATATGTTACTGCAACCTAGTAGATTAAAATAGTGAAGTGCGCACTTACATTGTGGGGTGCTAAGGAGGTAGCACCAACATGTACAGCCAAAAAGCAGGGACAAGCACCATTCTTAGAAGTCTCCACATGCGTTCCAACACACCAGAGATCGCAACCAAGCATACTGGAAGTGACGTCAGTGTGTGTTTTTCTACTACACGAGTGATCGTGGAGCATGGGTAACTAAGATTACTTGTCACTATACAGACTCTTAGGTTTTGGTGTTTGGACTTTTCTTTGAGGATTTTTCAAAATTGTTTTGGTTTGACCATTATGAAATATTGTGTTTTTCATGCACTGAATGTTCAGTTTCATTTGATTTGAGTTAGCATCGACCTTTTATATGTATTTCTTAAACTGATTAATAGGGTGATTTATTCACTTGAAAAAGGGTCAGCTCTTTTCACATTTTTTGCACTTGTATTGCACTTTCACCTATTATTGTTTGGCACCATCACTTGTTAATATAATTAAAAATACAATTAATATTTATCTAGTCTTGGTAAATGAGAAATCAGATAAGGAAAGGGCCTGGAGGATAAGCAGGAGGTAAGGGGCAAGTAGGAACATGATGGGTTCTCTCAATCGTGAATAGTGATGAAAGATGCTCGTTTCCAAACATGTTTAATAGTCAGCATTCTACGGTACAAAATCAGATGCATGCTCTGGGAGGCCCACCAGCCTGATATTATTGTAACACAGGCATTTTTTGAGATTCTGTGATTTCTGTATGTGGTATTAATCTTATGCATGATTGGAGGTTGGTGCAGCACTGTGCGGCAGCAGAAAACACTGATGCCCCGTACACACGGTCGGATTTTCCGACGGAAAATGTGTGATAGGACCTTGTTGTCAGAAATTCCGACTGTGTGTAGGCTCCATCACACATTTTCCATCGGATTTTCCAACACACAAAGTTTGAGGGCAGGATATAAAATTTTCCGACAACAAAATCCGTTGTCGGAAATTCCGATCGTGTGTACACAAATCCGACGGACAAAGTGCCACGCATGCTCAGAATAAATAAAGAGATGAAATCTATTGGTCACTGCCCCGTTTATTGTCCCGACGTACGTGTTTTAGGTCACCGCGTTCAGAATGATCAGATTTTCTGACAACTTTGTGTGACCGTGTGTATGCAAGACAAGTTTGAGCCAACATCCGTCGGAAAAAATCCTAGGATTTTGTTGTCGGAATGTCCGAACAAAGTCCGACTGTGTGTACGGGGCAATAGAGTCCCAGCGAAGCGAAACAGAATTATATTGTAATTGAAGTTCTACAATACATGACAAGGCAACTGGACCAGGAAAACTCACAGCAAGTAAAAGCAACCTGTCAGTAAAAGTAGACCTTGGGGGTGCCGACAGCATCTGTCTCGAGTGGCAGAATGTGGCCTGGCCATATAGGGAGGCTTCCAGATAGCATGGGGTGTCCCTGCACTTTCCCTACTCCTCCGGAACCTCTCCCTGATATTTAGCACTTTCCCTGCCAGACAGGTGACCTGTCCCTACTTTAGCCACACACTAAATGCGCCCGAGCCAGGGTCTTAATTAGACTCTGCCTGACCCAATATGGCCACCAGAGACACTGGGCAGCAGCATCCAATTGGATAGCTGTCCCCTGTGACTCAGAAAACGACAAAGGAGCTAAGTTCCTCTTGACTTCCTCTTCCTCTGCAATGCCGCTGCTTTTGAGTGCCACCTGCAGTGGAGAAAGCAGATGCACCTGTCTACACGGTCACTTTCACATCTATTTGAAAAGGGTTTACTATGTCTTGTAGCTCGCTTACATGTCCCTCCAGTGATGAAGTGCGTTCCCACGCTTTTTGTAAATCATGTCTGAGAAGTGAAATGCAGTGCAGTGAAACCCATCTCCACCATAAGGTACTATGGTTCAGACCAGTTAGTGCTTAAACCCTACACCTTGGGTCAGCCTATGTCATCTGCCAGGGTGACCTGTTCACCTACATTTCCTGTTGGTCAGTGTGAGCCTCTTTACTGCTATAGCTACTGATCTCTGAGCCTAAACCCTGACAATGACAGGGGAATTGTGAGGAATCTCCATCTCCGTCAAGGCTGGGCTCACTAGTGAAGTTCTCTAATCTGACTTGTCACCATCTCCTGCACTTTCTCTCTGGTGTTGCAGCCTCCATGTGGTGTCTGAGCACAGTTGCCTCCATCTTGCACACCTTGTTCCACAGTGCTAGAGACCTTTTTCCTCCTTGTTATGCTGCTGGGGATTGTTGTCAGCTCAGTAGTAGAGAGAGGGCAGGAGCCAGAGGGCACTGACAGGCAAAGTTCACACTAAGCACTGGTCCTGCAGGCACCAGCTTCTGCCCCAACAATCACATTTTTAATAAAGCTTACCTTGTACTTCAGATGAGGTCCACTTTTTCAGCAAAATTCAGCAAAAAAAAGCGCAAAAGAGAGACGGGGGGGGGGGATATTTTGATAATATGCTCACTTTTTCCCTGACTTCTATAGTGCAGGGGTTGACAACATCCTGCTACTGACCAGATCCTGGGAATGCTGAGTAGCCCAAATCTCATAAGAAGACGCTGATGCACAGTGTAGAATCTTCATCTAGAGAGATTGGGGCTACTTAACGGTCTCTGGGATCTGGTCAGGAGGATCACATCACCCGGGCCCAGGCTCAGCGGGAGAAAGCCAGAGGAAAGGTAAATTTATTATCTAACTACCCACCCACATCAGGTTTTTAGTCCCTATTAACTACACAAAGGGGCTGATTTACGAAGCATTTGTGCCATGACTTGCGATCCGATGCGCAAATGAGATTTTCGTATTTACAAAGCATTTGCGCCGGTAACACAGCGCGATCCCCCATTTACTATTCTCTTCCCGGCGCACGGGAAGAGGTAATCTGTACGCCACTATAGACCTGGTGCAGGGCATGTTTAACTTCAAATAATATGGGGGTGATGTGGGGTGATGTGGGGAAGTGTTGTACTAACTGCCCAAGTCACAAATATGGCCAATATAGAACGAGAAAATGACTTTCTCTGAACAAGCTGGCAGCGCCAGCAAATACATTTAAACTGCAGGAGGTGAATTTATACACTGCGCATGCTCAAATGGCATTTGCGCTTGTTCAAATACTTTTCAGTGCACCGGCAAAATATTAGTAAATGTCAGGCAACGTAAAAGCATTGGTTGCATAGGTTGAATGGGCGCACCTCTAGACTTTTTTTTTAACGCTGGTTCACTTCGTGCGGCTCTAATGAAATGTCAGTCCGGCAAAACACATACAAGTTCATTGATAAAAACAGCATTAAGAAAACAAACACAATTCAGAAAAAAAAATGCCCTTCAGGTCTGGTATGGATTTTAAGGGGACAAAAAAGAAAGAGACAAATTCCCCACTTGGGGTTTTTAGGCAGCGAAATGAAAGGGTAAAAAGCCAATTCATAAAAATGTATCTTTATTATACAAAAAACTTTAACACACTGGTTAAAAAGAATGAGCTCCCATAGGGTGTATAACAATGCATAACACTCAACACATACACTGTCTATATATGTTTATGACAACATGACATGTGCGTTGACTTAGGCAATAATATAATAGACCTGACGCGTTTCGACCTGTTCGAGGTCTTCTTCAAAGGTCAATTTGCTAAAATTATATCAAAAAATATATGTGTCAAAAAGAGTCAGTGATCATTGGAAACAAATACATAACATATCAATACAGCATATTTACCCAGTAATGAGTGTCATGTTGTCATAAACATATATAGACAGTGTATGTGTTGAGTGTTATGCATTGTTATACACCCTATGGGAGCTCATTCTTTTTAACCAGTGTGTTAAAGTTTTTTGTATAATAAAGATACATTTTTATGAATTGGCTTTTTACCCTTTCATTTCGCTGCCTAAAAACCCCAAGTGGGGAATTTGTCTCTTTCTTTTTTGTTTCAATCATCAGGGGTGAGCAGCATTTTTCCTTCTTCCCTGTGTCCCCCCTCCTTCTTTGGATTTTAAGGGGAACCCTGTGCCAAAATTTAAAATAAAATTGGCGTGGGGTCCCCCCAAAAATCCACACCAGACCTTTATCCAAGCACGCAACCTGGCAGGCCGCAGGAAAAGAGGGGGGACGAGAGAGCGCCCCCCCTCCTGAACCGTACCAGGCCACATGCCCTCAACATTGGGAGGGTGCTTTGGGGTATCCCCCCAAAGCACCTTGTCCCCATGTTGATGAGGACAAGGGCCTCATCCCCACAACCCTGGCCAGGGGGGGGCGGGGGGCTTATGGGAATCTGGAAGCCCCCTTTAACAAGGCCCTCCCCCTGTGTGAAATGGTAAAGGGGTACAAAAGTACCCCTACCATTTCACCAAAAAAGTGTCAAAAATGTTAAAAATTACAAGAGACAGTTTTTGACAATTCCTTTATTTCTTCTATTTTCTATCTTCTTTCTTCTATCTTCCTTCGGTTTCTTCCTCCATCTTCTTCTTCTTCTGGTTCTTCTGGTTCTTCCTCCGGTGTTCTTGTCCAGCATCTCCTCCGCGGCGTCTTCTTCCCTTCTTCTCCGGGCCGCTCCGCATCCATGCTGTCGTGGAGGGAGGCTCCCGCTGTGTGACGCTTCTCCTCTTCTGACGGTTCTTAAATAACGGGGGGCGGGGCCACCCAGTGACCCCGCCCCCCTGACGCACGGTGACTTGACGGGACTTTCCTGTTATAATATATAACTCTCAATATGGATGACCATATTTCTTATATAAATCTTGCTGGCAGCAGTGGTGGGACCCCCAGACGATGTCCAAGGAGACGAAACGCGTCGGATAGGACCCCACTGCCGCCATTTTACCCATACAGCGCTGTTTTTATCCATCTACATGTGAGTGTATTTCCTTTACAATAAAATAGTCATACTTTTTTATGGGATTACACTATGTGGCCTTTCTTTGTTTTTTCCCTGTTTATCATAACTACCCTCATTGAGGACATCACCCCTGAGGCCTACACCGTTCCACACACCATTCCTGGATCTTCTTCTTCCATCCACGGAAGTTCATCAGCTGGCTGTTGATGACCATAAGCTTGTTTGACCAGATTGAACGTAGGTTTATTGGGTCCAAAGGTTCCGGTAAGCCTTCTTATTGTTGGTGGGGATGTACCTCTGAACCATCTTTTTCTTCACTTATGGATAAGTGCAATATGAAGTTATATGTGTATTGAGGATTACTACCACCTTGCAAGATTTATTTTGTGAGGACTTTTAGGACTCTTCCATTTTTAAAACAAATATTCTTATGTCCTTTTATATCTATGATTGCTGCATTTGAGGAGTCAATTGCCTTTTATAGTGTGCAATATATGGTTGTTTCACATTAGCGCTATACATTTTTTTGTGTTTTTTTGGTTTCTGCTTATATCCTATTGGCTGTGTTAGCTGCTTGCTATTTGGGTAGCGCAGAATTATTTGTGTATATTTCCCCTTAAAATCCATACCAGACCTAAGGGTCTGGTATGCCCCACGACGGGGCTCGCAAGGTGTCAATCTCGCCGATAAAAGCGGCGAGATTGACTTCTTTTTCTTGTCCCATTGTACCCGAGTCATGTTCAAAATGAACGGACTTGTCAGTGTGTGGGCAAGTCCGTTCATTTGGAAAGTCCGCCATAACTCTGGCGAAAGTCCGTCGGGAAGACGGGCAGACCTAGCCTGCCAGAAAGTCTGGTCATGTGTGGGCAAGTCCGTCCGTTCAGAAAGTCTGGCGGTAGTCCGCCGAAGAGTCTGGCGGGAAGAACGTCGGACCTAGTTTCACAGAAAGTCCGGTCGTGTGTACGTGGCATCAGTTCTGAATGGGGATCAGGTGTGTTAAATTTGGTGTTATAGCTCTCACTCACTTACAGTGGGGCAAAAAAGTATTTAGTCAGCCACCAATTGTGCAAGTTCTCCCACTTAAAAAGATGAGAGAGGCCTGTAATTGTCATCATAGGTATATTTCCTCTATGAGAGACAAAATGTGGAAATAAATCCAGACAATCACATTGTCTGATTTTTGTAAGAATTTATTTGCAAATTATGGTGGAAAATAAGTATTTGGTCACCTACAAACAAGCAAGATTTCTGGCTCTCGCAGACCTGTATCCCCTTCTTTAAGAGGCTCCTCTGTCCTCCACTCATTACCTGTATTAATGGCACCAGTTAGAACGTGTTATCAGTATAAAAGACACCTGTCCACAACCTCAAACAGTCACACTCCAAACTCCACTATGGTGAAAACCAAAGAGCTGTCAAAGGACACCAGAAACAAAATTGTAGACCTGCACCAGGCTGGGAAGACTGAATCTGCAATAGACAAGCAGCTTGGTGTGAAGAAATCAACTGTGGGAGCAATAATTAGAAAAAGGAAGACATACAAGACCACTGATAATCTCCCTTGATCTGGGGCTCCACGCAAGATCTCACCCCATGGGGTCAAAATGATCACAAGAACGGTGAGCAAAAATCCCAGAACCACACGGGGGACCTAGTGAATGACCTGCATAGAGCTGGGACCAACGTGTGTTACCATAAGTAACACACTACGCCGCCAGGGACTCAGATCCTGCAGTGCCAGACGTGTCCCCCTGCTTAAGCCAGTACATGTCCGGGCCCATCTGAGGTTTTCTAGAGAGCATTTGGATGATCCAGAAGAGGATTGGGAGAATGTCATATGGTCAGATGAAACCAAAGTAGAACTGTTTAGTAGAAACACAACTCGTCGTGTTTGGAGGAGGGAGAATGCTGAGTTGCAACCAAAGAACACCATACCTATTGTGAAGCATGGAAGTGGCAACATCATGCTTTGGGGCTGTTTCTCTGCAAAGGGAACAGGACGACTGATCTGTGTACATGAAAGAAAGGCTGGGTCTTTCAGCATGACAATGATCCCAAACACACCACCCGGGCAACAAAGGAGTGGCTTTTCAAGAAGCATTTCAAGGTCCTGGAGTGGCCTGGCCAGTCTCCAGATCTCAACCCCATAGAAAACCTTTGGAGGGATTTGGAAGTCCGTGTTGCCCAGGGACAGCCCCAAAACATCACTGCTCTAGAGGAGATCTGCATGGAGGAATGGGCCAACATACCAGCAACAGTGTGTGACAATCTTGGGAAGACTTACAGAAAACATTTGACCTCTGTCATTGCCAACAAAGGATATAGAACAAATTATTGAGATGAACTTTTGATATTGACAAAATACTTATTTTCCATCATAATTTGCAAATAAATTCTTTCAAAAATAAGACAATGTGATTGTCTGTATTTGTTTCCACATTTTGTCTCGAATAAGTTGAGGTATACCTATGATGACAATTACAGGCCTCTCTCATCTTTTTAAGTGGGAGAACTTGCACAATTGGTGGCTGACTAAATACTTTTTTGCCCCACTGTATACTGTATACTGGTCACTGAAAGTTCGACATGGCACCTCATGGCAAAGAACTCTCTGAGGATCTGAAAAAATAAATTGTTGCTGTATATAAAGATGGCCTAGGCTATAAGCAGATTGCCAAGACCCTGAAACTGAGCTGCAGCATGGTGGCCAAGACCATACAGCCATTTAACAGGACAGGTTCCACTCACAACAGACCTCGCCACGGTCCACCAAAGGGGTTGAGTGCACGTGCTCAGCGTCATATCCAGAGGTTGTCTTTGGGAAATAGACGTATGGGTGCTGCCAGCATTGCTGCAGAGGTTGAAGGTATGGGGGGTCAGCCTGTCAGTGCTCAGACCATACGCCGCACACTGCAGCAAATTGGTCTACATGGCTGTCGCACCTGAAGGAAACCTCTTCTAAAGATTATGCACAAGAAAGCCCGCAAACAGTTTGCTAAAAACAAGCAGACTAAGGACATGGATTACTGGAACCATGTCCTGTGGTCTGATGAGACCAAGATAAAACTATTTGGTTCAGATGGTGTCAAGCATGTGTGGCGGCAACCAGGTAAGGAGTACAAAGACAAGTGTGTCTTGCCTACAGTCAAGCATGGTGGTGGGAGTGTCATGGTCTGGGACTGCATGAGTGCTGCCAGCACTGGGAAGCTACAGTTTATTGAGGGAACCATGAATGCCAACATGTACTGTGACATACTGAAGCAGAGCATGATCCCCTACCCTCGGAGACTGGGCTGCAGGGCACTATTCCAGCATGGTAACAACCCCAAACACACTTTCAAGATGACCACTACCTTGCTAAAGAAGCTGAGGGTAAAGGTGATGGACTGGCCATGCATGTCTCTAAACCCTAATAAGCATCTGTGGGGCATTTTCAAATGGAAGGTGGAGGAGCGCAAGGTCTGTAACATCCACCAGCTCCGTGACGTCGTCATGGAGGAGTGGAAGAGGACTCAAGTGGCAACCTGTGAAGCTCTGGTGAACGCCAAGTCCAAGAGGGCTAAGGCAATGCTGGGAAATAATGGTGGCCACACAAAATATTGATACTTTGGGCCCAGTTTGGACAATTTAACTTGGGGGTGTACTCACTTTTGTTGCCAGCGGTTTAGACATTAATGGCTGTGTGTTGAGTTATTTTGAGGGGACAGAAAATTTACACTGTTATACAAGCTGTACACTCACTTCTTTACATTGTAGCAAAGTGTAATTTCTTCAGTGTTGTCACATGAAAAGATATAACAAAATATTTACAAAAATGTGAGATACTGTATATATATATACAGTGGGGACGGAAAGTATTCAGACCCCCTTACATTTTTCACTCTTTGTTATATAAATGTCAACAATTCTGTGTTTTTCTGTCAATATGGGGTGCTGTGTGTACATTAATGAGGAAAAAAATGAACTCTATGTTATATAAATGTCAACAATTCTGTGTTTTTCTGTCAATATGGGGTGCTGTGTGTACATTAATGAGGAAAAAAATGAACTTTGAAATGATTTTAGCAAATGGCTGCAGTATAACAAAGAGTAACAAAGAGTGTTAAACGGGGACAGAAAAATTGGTCCTTAGGCAATGGCGGTGGTTCCCTAAACCAAAAATATTGTTGGAAGCTAGCATCATCAAGATTGAGGAGAAATAGGATAGTCACTCAGCATAGGCAGTCTTCAAGGGATTCCATATCCATGCTTGATAGCTGCTGATCCAAGACTGATTCATTTTTATGAATGTGAGCCTATCAATGGAGTCTGTGGACAGGCACACTCTATGATCCGTTATAAACCCTCCAGCAGCACTGAATGTGCATTCAGAAAGAACACTAGATGCAGGACAGGCCAGTAGTTCAATTGCATATTGAGCAAGTTCTGGCCAGTGGTCCATGCTCAAGACCCAGTAACCCAGTGGATGCTCTGTTGGAAAGGACTCCAAGTCTGCTCTTGACCCTAGATATTCCTGCACCATGTAATGCAGACGCTGGCGATGGTTGCTTGAACTGATCAGACCTTGGCGCTGAGGACTGAAAAATTGTCCAAAGGCATCGGTCAGCTGGCCACCTTCTCCACCGCTCTTCCTCTTCCTGAACAAAGCCTTAGCAACACGTTGTCCAGCACCAGGAAATTGTAACCTCCCAGGGTCTGGAAATGCATTGCACAAACCTTTCTTCAAGGCCTCCTGAAGATATTTCATTCTCTGCTCCCTCTGCAAATGCAGAATGAGTTCTGCAACCTTATCCTTGTAATGTGGGTCAAGAAGGGTTGTATGACCGGTGGAAATTACCACAGACTTTTCTGGTCTGCCTCAGGAGATCCTGTAAGCCTGGGTACCTGCTCAAGAACTGCTGCACCACCAAATTCAGGACGTATGCCAAACATGGGACATTTGTCAAGTGTCCCTGTCGGAGGGCGGAGAGAAGGTTGGTGCCATGGTTGCATACAACCATTCCTGGCTGAAGCTGACAGAATCTCTGCCCCAGTGTGGCTCCTGTACCCTAAGAAGACCAACTCAAGCACCACATGGCATCTTTTTGACTGAGTGCTTGCGTAGGCCCTTGAATGCTTATGGAGCACCGCTGGTTCAGAGGACAAATCTGCAGAAGAGGCCATAGAGGAAGAAGAAGCGGAGGGGGTGGAGGAGAGTGCTGTGGCAGAATCACCACTGGTATTTTGGAGGTAGTATAAATAGTTGCCTCACATCCAATATAAGTATTGGCACCACATCCCTGAAGTATACAATATACAAAACATAGGGGAAACTGGGATTTTAAAGGTGCAAAAGGGTGACACAAAATTTAAGTAAAAATTTCACATTTTATTTAGAAAAGTTGGTAAAAACATATTTGTAAAAAGAGTTTACATTCAATATACTGAAACTGCAACCAAAGGATTTATTTCTCAACATGTTTCACCACATGCCGTGGCTTCTTCAGGAGAGTAGTATCTATCAGGCACTGAAAAAACAATACAGTAAATTACAAAATAAACATTAAAGGGACAATCAAGAAATCAGTAAAAATACAAAGCAAAGATCATACCACACATCCAATCTGCCAATACAATACTTAAGCCAAAAATGGGATTTGTTTACCTGTATGCAGGTCTTTCAAAAAATTGAATAGCGAATTGAATATAAACTCAAGTGATTAAGCTACTTAGATCAGGAAGCAAACCCAGCCAGAGGATGAACTGATGACCACAGAGAGTAAGTAAAATTGCATTTTTAACTGATGGAAGAGGTCCTAGAATGTGAGTGGAGAAAGGAATAAAGAAAAAAAAATGTATTCTAAACCTTGTTGCAATCTTTAATTTGATTCTCTTAATTCTTTATTTCATTTTTTATTATTTATTTTTTATTTTCTTTAAAAAAAAAAAAGGAATCTGTACCTGCTGTAATGAAGGACTGGCTTAAAACCAAAAGTCCAAGTTGCTGGGCTGCATTAATTTGTGTTCTTTCCAAGAAAAAAACCCAAAAAGGGGGGAAAGGACAGCAAAAAACCTAAAAACAACAGCAAGATTTGAAATCAGTCAGAAGTTCCTCAACCAAAGCAAGGGTTCCTCAAGGATTAGTCTAGGATTTCCTAAAAATAGCATAAAATACCTGGGTCAGATGATATGTGAAAAGAATAACATCCTCCTCCTCTCAGGCTGGATCTCTATTGAATCACCACCAGAGTGTTTAAATACCTCCCCCTCTCCAAGTTTGGCACCAAAAAACGGCGTAAAAACCTAGGGGAGGGGCAGACGCTGCAGGGGCATCTACCCATAGGCAGTAAAACCAGAAGTGACACTTCTGGCTAAATCAGGAAGAGAAATGCATCAATCAAATCAGTATAGTCAATGGTGCTGGACACACCGGAAGTGACATTAGGTGGCGCACCGGAAGTGACAAAGCACTGTCGGGATCCTGTCAGCAATGTCAGCAATGATGTAAATGACCAAAAAAGGTCAAAAACACATCAAAATTGATATGTATAAAAAAATTGGTAAAGGAGAAAGTGTAACCGGGAAAGGTGAAAAAATAACTGCAACCATTTGTGTGGACAAGGTTCACAGAAAGGTTAGGGAAAGATGCAGTTTGCGTCAGCCAGTGGAAACAAACTTACCACTGGGAATGGCACCCTGGGCGTCCGTATGGTCATCTAATCCTTGTAGGTGCTTCCTTAGTTCAAAAATATAGTTCAAATTCTAGGACTCTTAGGGCAAAAAAAAAAGGTTGATAATGTTTTTCTCCCTTTCTTCCATTTCTGTTTATATATTCAAAAATGGTTGGTAGATGGAATCTAAATAAAGTGAAGGCAGTTCAGATGGGGTGTACATAAAAAAACCTGGTACAGGGAACCAACACATATCAAATAACAATAGAGGCCAAAAATGACCTTTTCAAGGAGCAGCTGAAAAAATGGCAATACAGATCCCTAGAGAAAAAGGCCTGAAGCTTATGGATTCGTTGAGCCTAGGAGGCGAGGTGGCAGCCAAGGAATGGATCCACCTCGTCTCCTTCTGCAAAATAATTCTGTCCACGGCTCTCCCCCTCTCATGAGTGGGCAGGAATTCCAGGGCAAAAAATTTAATCTTTGTTAGATCAAATGAATGGTATAAACCCATGTGTCGGCTAATGGCTGTTTCCATCTTTTTCTTTTGGATGAGGGACACATGGTCCCTAATCCTGTGGAAGAAGGGTCTCTCAGTTTTCCCTATATAGAAGGCCTTGTAAGTGCACCTCATATAGTAGATCACCCCAATGGATTGACAGTTGGCAAAGAAATTGGGTTGATATACAGTCCCATCTGGAAGGGTTATCTCCTCTGAATCTAGAATGTAACTGCAGAAATCGCACCTGCCACACGGGTCAGTGCCTTTCCGAATATCTCTTAAAGATCTCTGTGTCAAGTGGCTATGGACCAATTGATTCTTTAAGGACCTAGATCTTCTATAGGTAATGGAGAGGATTGGTTTGACATATTTGGAGATTATTTTGTCATTGGATAACAGATGCCAATATTTCTGGATAATTTCACTGACTTTTTTATGCTGTTTAGAATATGTCGTTATCAGCCGTACCTGCTGGTCCGATTTTCGGGGTTTCGACGAATGGATTAATTCAGTTTGATTATGTGATTTGGCCCTATGAAATGCCTTTTTGAGAATGGAGCGACTCTAGCCCCTATCCAAGAGGCGTAACTGCAAGGCCCATGCTTCCTTTTCAAAGTCCTGGTCGCGGCTGCAGTTCCTCCTTATTTGTAGATATTAACTATAAGGAATGCTCGCCACCAAGGACTTAGGGTGGGAGCTGGCCGTGTGTAGGATAGTATTTCCTGCTGAGGACTTCCTAAACAAAGAGGAGCCAAGTGTGCCGTCTGAATTAAGATAAATAGAAAGAATCATAGAAAGAATAGAAAAATTGATCATATATTGATCGTCAGTCATAGTGAATTTGAGATTGTATGAATTGGCCATAAGTTTGTCCAAAAAAAGAAGAAGTTCCTCCTTGGAACCAGTCCACACCACAAAAATGTTGTTGATGAATCAACGCCAAATCAAAACATTGTTAAAAAATTTACTGAAGTCATCTGAGGAGAAAATCTCCCGCTCCCACCCCCCAGGTACAGATTGGCGTACGATGGGGCACATTTGGTCCCCATCGTAACACCCTGCACCTGGAGGTAGTGGGAGCGGTCGAAGAGAAATATTTTATTAGTTAGAATAAACTGTAAGAGATCCAGGATGAATCAATTGTAAGCAGGGGCTCCAGGGCCCCTTTCTGATAGGAAGCCCTTCACAACCCCAACCCCCGCTCTTGGGGGATGGAGTTGTAGAGGGCCTTCACATCAATAGCAACCAATAGTGGTACACAAATACCATCCAGGGATCTCAAGAGGCCAGCAGTGTCCTGTATATAGGAGCTGAGCGAGCCAACATGTGGTCGCAAATAGTCGTCCACAAGTTTGCTTGCGGGGTCAGTTAAACACTCGTTGCCCGAAACTATCGGGCGGCTAGGAGGAAATTTATGATGCTTATGGATTTTGGGTAAGGCATATAAGGTGGGGGTTCTGGGAGTTTCAACAATCAAAAAATCAAATGTCTTCTGGTTAATGAGGTCATTATGGAATGCCTGACTGACAAGGATCTTGAACTTCGTCTCTGCATATTTAACTTGAAATGAGGGAACGGGCCGATACCAACTGCGATTCTGCAAGAGATCCAGAACCATTTAAAAAAAAAAATCCCTATTCATAACTACTATATTCCCCCCTTTATCCAAGGGTTTGATGACAATATGATAATTGTGTTTTAAAGAGGATAAAGCTCTGTGAAGGGCAGGTTTCAAGTTGGAGCGACCAGTAGATCGTTTCCAAGCCGTGGCCTGGATCTCTTTAGTAACTTGTTGGGTAAAGGCCCAAATGCTCGGGTTGCCCTGTAGGGCCGGAAAAAAAGTAGATTTTGGTCTATAAAGATAGGGTGGAGGGAAAATCCTCTCAGATGGGGGGTCCGAGGAAGAATTGACAGTTGGCTCCTCCAGGGAATCATCAAATGGATTGCCTTCCTCCCATAATTCCATCAAATCCTGTAATGCCGTTCTCCACTCACATTCTAGGACCTCTTCCATCAGTTAAAAATGCAATTTTACTTATTCTCTGTGGTCATCAGCTGATCCTCCGGCTGGGTTTGCTTCCTGATCTAAGTAGCTTAATCACTTGAGTTTATATTCAATTCGCTATTCAATTTTTTGAAAGACCTGCATACAGGTAAACAAATCCCATTTTTGGCTTAAGTATTGTATTGGCAGATTGGATATGTGGTATGATCTTTGCTTTGTATTTTTACTGATTTCTTGATTGTCCCTTTAATGTTTATTTTGTAATTTACTGTATTGTTTTCTCAGTGCCTGATACTACTCTCTTGAAGAAGCCACTGCATGTGGTGAAACATGTTGAGAAATAAATCCTTTGGTTGCAAAAAGACTGTTTCAGTATATTGAATGTAAACTCTTTTTACAAATATGCCTATGCCTGCTAGACCATGAGTCAGGGGTAATATGCACCTTACTGCTGACTGCTCCTGTCCAACGAGGCCAAAACATTGCCTTCCACATGCCGGTAGAGGGCTGGAATGGCCTTCCGTGAAAAGAAATGGCATTTTGGAACCTGCCACCGAGGTACAGCACATTCCACAAATTCACAAAAGGGGGCAGAGTCTACTAGCTCTAAAGGCAGTAGTTGCAGTGGTAGCAATTTAGCCAAGCTAACATTCAGACGCTGAGCATGTGGATGGCTGGGACCGAATTTCTTTTTACGGTTTACCAACTGGGGTAGGGAAATTTGCCTGCTAAAATCAGATGGTGGTGTACTGATAGCAGATTGGCTGCAAGTACCTGGGACATCTATTGCTATACCTTCATTCCTCTCAGTGCAGGTTTTTGAAAGCACTGGAGGTACAGTGGGGTTGGAGATCCGAGAAGAGGAGCAAGGAGAAGTCTACCTTTTTCTTTGATGTTGGTCTTTCAAGTGCTGTTGCCAACGGACTGTATTGCAGGTTGTCATATGTCTGGTCAAGCATGTGGTGCCCAAGCGGCTGCTGTTCTGACCAAGCTTGATCCGCTTCATACACGTTGCAAACAGCAACGGTGCAATCCGCTGCACACGTGTCAAAAAAGGCCCACACTAAGGAACTTTTCAAAATCAATGGGGAGTCAGCAGCGCCCTACACCTGCGGAGCTCTGGGGTGTGATGCAGTAGGGTAGCTGCCCTTAAGCTGCCCCCAGAGTACATACTACCTCATTGGAGTTGTGCCCCTCCTCCTCTTTTCTTCTTTCAGGCACCCAAGTACAGTCCGTGACCTCATCATCCCCTCCCTCCTCGTCACTGGAGCAAACTTGGAAGTATGCTGCAGTTGGGGGAACATGACTGCCAGTTTCTTGTCCTTCCTGGGCACTCCCTCTCTTTAGGCTCACATTACTCCCTTCCTCAACCTGGGAACCAACATTGGAGCCTTCAAATTGCTGCGCATCCTCCAGCAGCATGTACCCGACACTGTGGTCGAATAATTCTGGGGACTTCTTTGTGCATAATGGTGGGGCTACGGAAGAAGCTTCATAGTGGTAAGTGCAGTAACATCATCCTGTCCTGCCAAGGAAGTTCCACCACCTGACTGCACGTATGCCTCGAATGGCACCATAGTCTGTGTCATGAAAAGGTTTACCCGTTGGTGGTCTCTTGGATCGCAGTACCAGTGTCCACCAGCGGGTGTCTTCCAACACCTAGGACTTGTAAAAAGAGGACTCACCTGCTGGTGGCACTGTTGCATCCTTGGGCCGTAGTACCGGTGTCCATCAGCAGGTGTATTCCGGCAGTGTGGAGCAGACAGCACCCTCTGCGCTCAGGAGTAATGTGAGGTCAATTACTGCAGCCTTATAAATACCTGGCAACCCCTCACATGCTTGCTTTGGTATCTTTCTTCCTTGCGCCCTGACCTGTAACCTGAACCTGAACCTGAGCCTGAGCCTGAGCCTGCTCCTGAGCCTGTATCCGATCCCATCCTGATCCTGTCCCTCCTGTGTTCCTATTCCCTTGTAGCCAAATCCCATCCATTATCTCCCTCTCCTATCCTGCCCTTGTTCAGTTGCTAATCCCCTGTGTATGACTCTGGCCTGGCTAACGTGTTTGATTTCGGTACTTCCCTTTGGCTGTATATATTATCTGTGGGTTTCTGTTGGTTGGTTGAGCACTATTTGTATTTGGGGTGTTTGTTTATTTATATCACTTATCTTAAATAAACATTATTCTTATTCACTTTACATGCGTTTTGGTTTCCTCTTTGCAGTCCACACAATCTGGTCACACCTGTTCATGACAGTCTGTAAGCAGGAACTGGAGATGTTTGAAAAAGCTTTGCAAGCGACGAATGTCTCCCCTGCAAGAACTTCAAAAGCAACAAGTCTTAGTCTTAGTCTTCTAACACTACTGTTGGTGTATTGATTCCTCGTGAACTAGATGACGACTGTACATATGGCATAGATGCCTATGATGAACTTACTGTTCACACACAGAGGTTGTTTCTTATTGGGGAAACTGTCACGGTTCCTACCATGACATGCAAACGGCCAGGTGTGGTCACACCCCACGTGGCTCAAAGAGGTATTGCACATATGACTTTCTGTGTATTGCTCCTGTTGCTTTGCCTCTGAACCACACCTCAGTTCATTATTTAGTCTGGTTTCCAGCTACGCCTTGTCCTGCATGCAGCACTGAGGGCTATACTCTGGATCTTGCTTTGCAATTAGCACCTGTCATTCCTGGTTCAGCTGAGGCAGTTTATCAAATCAGCTGGGTATAAAACACTGCCTCATTCTGAGGGCTAGGTCAGTTCATTGTCTCTTGTGTTGCCAAAGGTTTCTGGTTTCCTGTGTTCTTATTTTCAAGTTTTAGTGTTCCAAGACTGAACTCGGCTTCTGACCTTGGTTCTGTTCATCGTTAACACTGACTTCTGGAATCCCTAACTATGCCTTAACCTCGACAATCCTTTGGTAAATTTCCTATCAAGCCCCCATGATCAAATTCACAGCCCAGGTAGCTTTTTACCTAGTTACCGTGGGCTGTGTGTATTTGCAAGGGTGAGCATACATTTCTACACTATGGACTCCAACCTAGCTAAGCCATTACAAACAGGGACTGTAATTACAATTTTTAAAATAATATTTAACAGTGGGGCCTGTTCTTGCATTCAACAAGAGTACCTGTGTGGGGTTACAGTGTTCTAGCACCAACAACACCTAAGGCCCAATTTTCTGCAGAGTATATAGTATTATATAGTAGTATATATACTACTGTTCAGAGTATATAGTGCCTGGGGGGCCCCCCACGCCATTTTTTTAAAATTTGGGTGCTGGGTTTCCCTTAATATCCATACCAGACCCAAAGAGCCTGGTAATGGGCTGGGGGACCCATGCCATTTTTCTCAATGATTTTCATCTATATTGCCAACAATACATTACAGCTGCAAGCAGTGTTAAATGACTTTTTTTTCCGTTTAGAAATGTCATTTTGCTGTGGTATTGTTCTAAACATGGGAAAACTGTGCCACTTTACAGGCATACTATAGGCACCCCCAGGCACGATATTTCAAGGAATATTTCATTTTTAGTGTTTCACTTTAAGCATTCTTAAAATCACTGCTCCCGAAAAAAACGGCTGTTTTTAAAACTTTCTTTTGCATTGATACATGTTCCCTGGAGCAGGACCCGGGTCCCCAAACACTTTTTATGGCAATAACTTGTATATAAGCCTTTAAAATTAGCACTTTTGATTTTTCACATTCGTTTCCCATAGACTTTAACGGTGTTCATGTGTTCAAACAAACTTTTTGCATGTTCGCTGGTTCTGCTGCGAACAGAACCGGGGGGATGGGGGGGGTTGTTCGGCTCATCCCTAATCGTAAATTATCAACAAGTGGCACCAGTTATCAAATCAACAGCAAGTGATGACAATTGTCAGCAAATCATGCCAGTCCTCAACAAATAGCGTCAATTATCAGTTTGTAGCGCCAGTTGTTAGCAAGTAGCAACAGTTATCCGCAGATAGCAGCACCCATTCACAATTGCCAGGGGATTGTCACTCAGTAACAATAGTTCTTTTACAGATAGCATTTCTTCTTCTCTAGAATGCATAAGGGCTGTTTAGATGGATAAGAGGCTTTATAGTGCTCTCAGTGATAATTTAATATGCAACCAGTTCCTCTTTCAGCACCCATAAACAGCTGTCAGCAAATGGCAGCAATCCCCCGTAAGTAGACACTCTTGTAGCGGAGAGAAATATATATGAGAAGGGACTCTGCACTTTGCAGATTTCAGCCACTATCAGCAAATGTTAACAAACAGTGGCAGTTATGACAATTGTCATCAGCTCTCTGCAATTTAAAAGCCAATGTCAACAGTTAACAGTGAACTTTCATTTCTTCCTTTCTGGGACCCACAAGAGAAATATAGGTGAATAAAAAAAGCTTTATAGTACTCTTGATGCTATTTTAAATGCAATAACCAGTTCCTTTTTCAAATGCCATTTCTTTCTCTCTAAAATACATAGAAGCTGTTTAGATGGATAAAAAGCTTTATAGTGCTCTCAGTGATAATTTAATATGCAAACAGTTTCCTTTTTCAGCTTTTTCCTTTTTCAGTTTCCAATTGTCAGCAGGTAGCAGCCATCCTCAGTAAGTAGCTCCCCTTATTGTGGAAGGAAAAAATGTATGAAAAGAGGCTGAGTCGCTTTGCAAGTTGCAGCGACTATCTGCAAACGGTAACTAACAGTAGCAATTATCAAAAAACAGCAGGAGCTACCGGCAGACAAAATAATCTTCAGCAAGTAGTAATAGATGTCTGCAGATAATAATGTATGAGAAGAGACTCAGTCGCTTTGGAGCCTTATGCCCCATATACACGAGCGGAATTTCCGTCGGAAAAATCTTGGATGTTTTTTTCCGATGGAATTCCATTCAAGCTTGGCTTGCATACACACAGTCACACAAAAGTTCTCTGAACTTTTGAGCGTGAAGAACGCGATAATGTACAACACTACAATGAGCCGAGAAAATGAAGTTCAATGCTTCCGAGCATGTGTCGAATTGTTTCTGAGCATGCATGATTTTTTGCGCGTCGGAGTTGCATTTTCCGTTAAGAACTTTTTCTGTTGGATAAATAGAGAACCAGCTCTCAATCTTTTGCTGGCGGAAATTCAGACAGAAAAAGTTGAATGGAGCATACACACGGTCGGAATATCCGACCAAAAGCTCCCATCACACTTTTTTTGTGTGTATGCAGCATTAGGCGACTATCCACAAATGGTAATAAACAGTGGCAGTTATTGGAAAACAGCAGGAACTATCAGCAGGCGAGATAATCTTCAGCCAGTAGAAATGAGTGTCTGACAATAGCAGCAACAGCACTTTTCAGCATTGATTAGCACGTGATGGCAATTGTCAACAATTCTCTGTGATTTAACAGCCAATGTCAATGGTTAACAACAAGCCTTCATTTCTTCCTTTCTAGAGCCTGTAAGCACTATACAGGTGAAGAGAGAGAGAAAAAAAGAAAAGCTTTATAATGCTCTCAGTGCTATTTTAAGTGCAGTAGACAGTTTTTTTCTCCAGTTTTCTTCCTCTCTAGGATACTTAAAACTGTTTAAACGGATAAGAAGCTTTAGTGCTCTCAGTGATATTTAATATGCAAACAGTTCCTTTTTCCAATCGCATTCCTTCCTCTCTGAGGCACACATAAAAAGCTATTTAGGTAGTAAGAAAAAACCTTTTCCTGGTGCCTCTATGGCAGCATACCTGTGATAAGCTCCTCCCCGGACTCCTCCCCTCAGGATAGTTAATACATTATAAAAAGACAACTCTACCCCCCAATAGCATTTTCCTTTTTTTCCTCATACCTGATGGACAGTCAGTGCGGGTCCTTTACCTCTGCCTCAGGCAGTTTCCGTCTGGGTTCAGGCCTCTCCCAGACGCGTTCCCTGTCTTGGGCTGCTAAACAGCGCTGAAAAGAGGGGAGCCCCTTCTGAGGGTCTTTTGGGGCAGCAGCGGTTTCCTAACTTGGAACAACAGTCCTGCTTTTTTATGGCTAAGCTGGTATTTACAGTGGGGGCAGGTAAGGGCTTCCTTTTTACATTTCTACCTTATGTATGCCTGTTTGTATGTGCTCCGCTCTCTGTCCCTTCACTTTCAGTGCTTGTCCTCTGGGATGCTGAGCGCCATGGCGCGAAGGCACTGCTGTATTCTCTATTTTCTTTTTCAGCATAGCTGCCGATTGGCCGGGTGATGTTCCCAGCCGCTCTGCGCATGCGCGGGTGTCTGGCGCTTGCGGCACCATCTTGGTTATGGGCAAAACTATGAAGGTTTGCCCTTAGTTAGGTTAGAAGTATAGGAGGCAGCTTAGTGAAAGGGGGAGTTCCCGCCCCTCCCGCCCCTCCTTTTCATGATTTAAAGTCTCAGCAGTTTCATTACATTCTTAGGCTTCCCCAGCAGGTCCAGCCTCTTGGATGCTCCTCAATACAATCTCGTGTATGGTGAGTACTCGTTCCTAATTTGAAGGAAGCTGTTAAATTATAATAATTTAATAAAATACATTTTAAAGGGGGGGTTGTGACTTTTGGGGTAGTAATGTTTTTTTTTTTTTCTCTTATATTTAAAAAAAGGGAGAGAAAAAGGAGAGAGGTAATTTTATAATACGGGAGTTTTTTTTTTATGATCGGGGGAAGGGCTATCTTCTCCCCATTCCTTATTATTAGCTTTCTCTTCTCTAGTGTGTTCTGCTGCTTGTCGCCCTTAGCCTGCCCCCACAGTCATGAGTCAGCTGCCGTCAGATCAAGACCCTTATTTTCTCGCACCTAATGAAAAAAAAAAAAGAAGAAAGAAAGAACTTTTAATTTTTGTTTTTGTTTTTTGAACAAAAGAGTGCCTTTACGCTGTTACTCTTGTTTCAGCCCTTTACGCCAAGACATGTCTAACAAGACTTCTGGCCATCACAGTGGACAGTCCCGACCAAGCTCTAGTCACAGTCGGTTGACTAGTTCCCGACACCGTTCTGATGGAAGGTCGACATCTAAAAGACATCGGTCACCTAATCCTTCCAGACGGGAAAGTTAAAAAAAATGCAGAGCATGTGGTGCAACCCCGATGCCAGATAAACTGATCTGCAAGGATGGTCTTCGGGGTTATGCTGATCAGGAAAGAGCTGAAGTCCAACAGGTCACGGACTTAATAAAAAAAGTGGTAAAAGACTCATTAGCTGAGCTAATGGACTCGTCTCCCTCGCAGGTCATAGCTAGTGAACAAGTGCACCCTTCGGAGTCATCCCTGCCTGGCCCTTCATCAGCAGTGGCCACATCAGTGCCACCTCCCCCGACAACAGGGTATAATAATGAATCAGAGGATTCAGGGGAGGAATTCAGGGGAGGAATGAGAGCCTTCGGGCTTCAGCTTCTCTCTAGTATAGCCATTCGTCTCCATGGTCAAACAGGCCATTGGATGGGAGGAGGCGGAAGAGCCACCTAAGAAGGCCAAGTCTTTCTTTCCCTTTTTAAAGAAAAAACTTTCTTTTTTTCCCTTTATGGAAGAAATAAAGTATCTGATAGAAGGGGAATGGAAAAAGATGGACAAACGCTTTTCCCTAAACCGTCTTCAGAAACTGTATCCGTTAGCAGAGTCTGACTCGGTTCTCTTGGACACTCCTCCGGTGGTCGATGCTGCAGTGGTGCGCCTAGCTAAAAATGTCACCCTTCCTATGGAGGACTCAGCCTCCTTTAAAGATCCGTTGGATAGGTGCATCGACTATATAGTATATATAGATATGAAGAAGGCCTACCAGTTGGCAGGAGGAGCCTGCAGACTGGCCATAGCGTTAGCTTCAGTATCTAGCGCCATCAGGGTCTGGTCCAAGAACATTGAAGTGGCCATTTGTCAAGATGTTCCTAAAGAGGATATCATTAAAGCACTGGAGGAACTCAAATTATCCGCAGACTTCGTGGGGGAAGCAGCAATTGATTCAGTGAGGTACTCAGCAAAAGCAATGTTGCACACGATTATGGCCAAACGGGCTCTATGGTTGAAACCTTGGGCAGCTGACGCAGCCTCCAAACAAAGTTGGTGCAAGATCCCCTTTGATGGGAAGGCTCTGTTTGGCGATAGCTAGAGAAGGAAATTTCTAGGGTGACTGGTGGAAGATCGGGATTGCTTCCCCAGAACAGGAGGGTCAGGCTTTCTCGAGTTTTCGCCTGTAAATTCCAGTCCTCCAGAAACAGAAACTTTTCTCAGTTCCATCAAGGAAGAGATACCAAGAAAAATTGGAGAAATACCCAGGTGACCTTTTTAAAATCAAACAAACAAAGAAGTCTCCCCAATCCCCAGGAGGGAACAAAGTCTTTTTGACAGAAAGCCACTCCAGCCTCCCCCAGTCAGGGTGAGGCTGAATAAATTTGCCGAAGTCTGGTCCAGCCAATGCAAGGATCCCTGGGTGGTATCCACCGTTTGTTTCGGACATTTTTGGACATTTCTAGATCACCCTCCGTGAGACCTCCCAACAAAACTACCTATTTCTCCTCAAAAAGCGGAGGCTCTGCAAAAATATCTTCACCTACTACAGACTCAGCAAGCGGTAATTTCTGTCCCGCCTTCCGAAAAATTAACAGGTTTCTATTCTCCTCTCTTTCTTGTTCCCAAAAAGAGTGGAGAGTGGAGACCGGTAGTGGATTCAAACAGGTTAAATCTTTACGTTCACTTAGACTCCTTCAAAATGGAGTCCTTGCCCACAATGTTCTAGATGGTCCAACCGGGGGACTGGATGGTCTCAATGGACCTTCAGGACGCCTACTTTCATGTTCCCATTCTGCCTGCCTTCCAGAAATATCTAAGAGTGGCGGTGGGTCCCATACACCTCCAGTTTCAGTGCCTTTCTTTTGTCCTGTGCACATCCCCGAGGATATTCTTGAAAGTACTGATCGCAATACTGGCACCCCTCAGGGAAAGGGGGTTGCGAGGATTCCATTTCCTGGAGGAAATCCTGTTGTTAGCCCCCAGTCCAGCACAACTTCTGGAGCACAGAGAGGTTCTCCTGTCTACCCTGAAGAAATTTGGATGGCTGGTGAATGCAGAAAAGAGTCTCCTGACTCCAACCCTGGTAATGATCTATCTCGGCGCCCTGTTCGATACCTCAGCCGGAACAGTGGGCCTTCCTCCCCAGAAAGTGGCCGCTATTGTCCAGAAGATGTCCCATGTAAGAACACTTTCTCACCTGTCAGCGTCAAACTGTATGAGTCTAATCGGGACTATGTCATCCTGTATCCCAATGCTACCCTGGGCTCATTGGCATCTGAGGATTTTTCAGGTGGGCTTCCTAGCTCAGTGGAAGAGGAAGTTAATATGCCAGCGGATCTTGATCTCAGTTTCCATGAGAAGAGGTCTCCTCTGGTGGTCGAAGAAGGATCTCATTTCAAAACCCCATCTTCTTCAATGTCCTTCTTGGACCATCCTAACCAACGATGCAAGCTCGTTGGGTTGGGGAGCACACTGCGATCACCTTGCAATACAGGGGAAATGGGACTTTGCCACAAAGAGAATAGTCTCCAACATCTTAGAGTTAAGAGCAGCCTATCTAACCCTGTGAATCTGAAAGATCATCTTCGACAGAAGTCGGTCTTAATACACCTAGACAACAGGGCAGCAGTGGCGTATATTCAAAGGCAGGGGGGAACCAACAGCATCTCTTTGCTGAGAGAAATGGAGCCGATTATGTTGTGGGCAGAGAAGAATCTGCTGGATCTAAAGGCGGTTTACCTTCCGGGCCATCTTAACGAAGAGGCAGATCATCTGTCTCGTCACTTTCAAGACGACAATGAATGGTCTCTTCACCCGGCGATCTTTGACTGGATCTGGAATCTACAGAATCCTCCAGAAATAGACCTGTTTTCCTCGGCAATAAATGCCAAGCTGCCATGATTTCTCTCTCGCCTACCTCATCCTCAGGCGGAAGCAGTGGATGCCCTCTCGAGTCCATGGAATTGCAGGACAGCATATGCCTTCAGATTGTCGAAAGAACCAGTCAAGGTGGTGACAATTCTACCATACTGGCCGAGGAGGCCATTGTTTCCCTGGGCAATATCCCTCAGCACGTGTCGGCCTCTCAAAATTCCAATTCTACCTCAGCTTCTCTCACAAGGGAGATTTGTGCATCTAGCCCCTCACAAGCTGAATCTGCATGTCTGGATGTTGAAAGGGAAAGATTCCAGTCTTTAGGATGCTCTTCTAGTGTCATTTCAACTCTTTTGAAGGCCAGAAAACCTTCCACAAATTATGTGTATTCAAAGATCTGGAATAAATTCAAGTTATTTATGGAAGGCAGGGGTTCAGCCCCCACAGATCTGTCCACTGCTCTCCTCTTGGATTTTTTACAATCTGGCCTGGACCTTGGTCTCAGTCTAAGTTCACTCAAGGTTCAAGTGGCGGCTATTTCGGCTGCTACCCAAAAAAGATGGGCAGAGGAGTTGCTCATCGTTCAATTTTTCAAAGCAGTTAAAAAGATTTGTCCTCCGGTAAGGCGACCTTTTCCGGCTTGGGACCTGGCCTTTATCCTGGATGGTCTGATGTCTCATCCTTTTGTTCCTCTAGAATCTGCTTCACTATGGAACTTAACGCTCAAGACAGCCTTTTTAATTGTGGTAACTTCAGGAAAAAGGGCTTCAGAGTTGCAAGCGTTAGGGGCAGAAGATGAACATATATCTTTCTTCCTGGATAGAGTAGAACTACGGACAGTACAAGGTTTTGTTTCAAAAGTTTCTTCTTCGTCTTCTCTATCGGAAGCTTGGGCGCTACCTACCTTTACGGATCCGCTCTCAGGCGCTCTGCAAGAATTGGACATTTCCAAAGTTCTAAAATGCTACCTACAAGCTACAAGTCCTTTTAGAGCATCAAACAGATTGTTCGTTCTTCCTGGGGGCAGAAATAGGGGGAAGCCGCACCAAGAACGATCGCCTCCTGGATTTGCAAGTTAATCCAAAAAGCGTATAGGGCTAGAGGGTTGGATCCTCCGGCGGTGAAGGCCCACTCAACTAGGGCAGTTTCTGCATCATGGGCGGCAAGGGCCAATGTTTCTTTGGAGACCATTTGCAAAGCAGACACGTGGTCAACCCCCAACACATTCATGCGTCATTACAGAATTTGGAAGAAGGGTGGTTGAGTCAGCCCTTGTGTTGCCTTATTAAAAATGTATTATGAGCATTACACACCCTATTGTTATCTATTCATTTTATCACAGGTATGCTGCCATGGAGGTGCCAGGAAAACGGAAAATTGTATCATACTTACCGTAATTTTCCTTTCCTGGTGCCTATCCATGGGAGCATACATGCCCTCCCATGGTATTCGATATAATAGTAGAATGCTATTGGGGGGTAGAGTTGTCTTTTTATAATGTATTAACTATCCTGAGGGGAGGTGTCCAGGGCGGAGCTTATCACAGGTATGCTGCCATGGATAGGCACCAGGAAAGGAAAATTACGGTAAGTATGATACAATTTTCCGTTTTAATGTTCTCCGCGCTTTTTAACCACTTCAATACAGGGCACTCATATACCTTCCTGCCCAGAACAATTTTCAGCTTTCAGCGCTGTCGCAATTTGAATGACAATTACGCGGACATGCTACACTGTACCAGTGTAGCAAACTGGCAAAAAGTTTGTATTTACAAACTAAATTTTTATCATTTTTTTCCCACAAATAGAGCTTTCTTTTGGTGGTATTTGATAACCTTTGGGGTTTTTATATTCTGCTAAACAAATTTAAAAAAGACCAAAAATTTTGAAAGTTTTTGTTTCTGTTACAAAACGTTGTTAATTACATTGTCTTCACTGATGGGCACTGATGGGGCTGCACTTACGGGCACTAATAAGGTGGCACTGATGATGGGCACTAATATGCGGCACTGATGGGCACTGATATGCAGCACTGATGGGTACACATAGGTGGTACTGAAAGGCGACACGGATGGGCAATGATAGGCGGCACAGATGGGCACTGATAGGTGGCATGGATAGACATGGATGGGCACTGATAGGTGGCACGGATGGGCATGGATGGGCACTGATAGGTAGCACTGATGTACACTAATAGATGGTACTGATGGATGCCAATCAGGGCCGAACAATAATGCCTGCCAATAAGTGATCCCCATTGTGGGCACTGGCATCCATTGTGGGCACTGATTGGCACTCCTGGTGGTCTAGGGTGGCATACCTGGTGGTAACTAGTAGTGGCATCCCTGGTGGCATCCCTAGTGGTCCAGTGTGGGTATCCCCAGGGGGGCTGTGCTGATAAACAGTCAGCACAGACCCCCCTGTCAGAGGAGCAGCCGATCGGCTCTCCTCAACTCGCATCTGACAGATGCGAGTGAGGAAAAGTCGATCGACGGCTCCTTCTGTTTACATCGTGATCAGCCATTATTGGACACGGCTGATCACGTGCTAAAGAGTCCCTGTCAGAGACTCTTTACCTAGATCAGAGTTGTGGTGTGTCAGACTAAAACACCGCAACAACAATCGCCGCGATGCGCTCCCCCGGGGGTGCGCAGCGGCTTGATATTCTGGCGACATCATTTGATGTTCAGTCAGGGTATCGAAACCACTTTGCCACCATCATTTTGCTATATGGTGGGCAGCAAGTGGTTAATATGCAATAAACAGTTCATTTTTCGAATAGTACAGGTAGGTAGACTGTTTGCATATTTAAGAGAAAGTTTATACTGCATTCCAATGGGTCTCTCTCCTTCCGGACAGGACGCAGCCTTTTAGCCTCCCCCGCCGTCCAAAGGGGTCCGTGCCTGGGTCCCAATCTGTACTACCTCTGACCCATAACAGGTCCTGGCTCCGGGTGCAATGATAGTTTCCTCCGTTCCATGCTCCGGTGGGGCCCGGGAGGTCCAAAACTCCCACCAGACCCGCCAGCGGGGGGGAAGGCCAAGCAGACCACCACAGGCGTGTGCAGCCGGTGCGTGCCACGTGCGCTTGGACAGCAGGATGGATCCCAGGGTCTCAGCAGCAAAGAAGCAGCAGGGATGGGGCAGTAGCAACAGGTGGCAGCAGGTAATGCGCTAGGCCCGGACTAGATGTAAGGGTGCCCGGATGCCGGGATCAAAGCCACGGATGCTCACGCTTCCCCCTCTAGCGCATCGGCTTAAATCCTCTCACGCAGCTCATTCCCACCTCTGGCATTGGCGGGAACCTTCGGGTGGAGCAGGGCCCTGGAGTCCAGTGCGAGTGTGAGCCACTACAAGTCAGGGCTCCTCCCCCACCTCAATGCTTTTAAAGCAACTTTTAACCATGTGCAAAATTGTATTGGCTTTATCTTTGTTTAAGCTACTCTTTCATGTGTGATCATTTCTGCAATAAATGTTTTTATTGTATTTATATTTGTTAATTTGATCAGACAATTGTGCACACCTCATATAAAGTCCCAAAGGGCGATAACTATGTTTTTCTTAGTCCGTAGGGTTCAATTTTGAGTTGGCCCACCCTTTACAGCTATAACAGCTTCAACTCTTTTGAGAAGGCTGTCCACAAGGTTTAGCAATGTGTCTAAGGGAATGTTTGACTATTCTTCCAGAAGCACATGTGTAAGGTCAGGCACTGATGTGAATGAGAAGGTCTGGCTCGCAGTCTCCACTTTAATTGATCCCAAAGGTGTTCTATCTGGTTGAGGTGAGAACTATGTGCAGGCCAGTCAAGTTCCTCCACCCCAAACTCGCTCACCCATGTCTTTATGGACCTAGGTTGTGTATTAGGGGTTGGGCTTGGCCCCTTAGTTCCAGTGAAAGGAACTATTTAACTTCTGCTACAAATGGAATCGTCAGCTGAAAAATTTCATACTGGGATGATACCTGTAGGTGCAGGCATCATCCCCATTTACCCTCTGCAAACCGAGGACGTCCATGGACATCCTATAGGCGGGAAGTATTTAACAACCATTGACAGTGGAAAGCTCATGTAGCATGAACTGTTCCAGTGGGTTGGGAGCAACATCCCTCTGCTACCAGAGAAAAATAATGTTGCTCTCCTCCATCCCTCCACCACTCAGGATCCACCTTCTATTTTTGTCAATGAATACTAGGCAGGTTCCTTTTGTCCAAAGGGGAGAGATGGGTGGGTGCAGTTTCAAAGCCAACCGCAGCCACTTTTTTTACTGGCACTTGTACCTGGACAGGTAAATTTACAAGTTGTTGGCTACACTGAACACGAGTTGTTGTTCAGGAAAAGCCTTAGGGAATGAGTCCAGCATAAAGGCTGGGTTCACCTTTTTAGAACATGTTACATGTTCTGCCCAGCAGGTGGGAAATCTTCTCCTTGTGCCCACTGTCACTTTTTGAACAGAGTAGGGCCGTGCGGGGCTCCGCCCACACAGCCGCATCATTCATTTACACTTTCCCATGGATAAATGCACTACAAGTTCCATCATCCACCGTGGCTTGTAGTTCTGAATGAACTGTGGGGGTGCTGATGAGCGATCTCGTAGTTCATCCTCAAGCCCTGCAGGGCTTGTCTGCAGAAGCCTGACATTGCACCCTGTTCCACTAATCACGGGTGCAATGCTTTCCAGGCTCCTGCAGAAAAAAAATAATAAATGCACATTTTTTTCGGCAAAAATTTGTGCATTTATTTATTTCTTTTTTTCCGGAAAGGTGAACTTATCATTTAAATTAAAGGAAAGATGGCCTGGCTAGGCTGAGTGTGCAGCAAATTGAATCAGCAACAGGTACTTAGTCAGTCTTGAACACAAGTCTTATGGGATAACAGGTAACAGCAGAACCTTACAAATTAAAGCCATGGAACTGCATGTACCAGCATGCCTGCTGATCTTTAGGAATAGAGGAGACAACAAAGCTACAGATCTACCACATCTACTATATACATACTAGTATGATGACTGACCTGCACCTGTTATCTGATCTGACTTGTAATCTGCAAACTAAGTAAAAAACAAACTTGGACTCCAAGACTTTTCAGCAGTTACCGGTTCAAAAAAGTTCAAAGTTTCCAGAGTTACCGTAAGGGTCTATCATAACAGTTTCCAGTAAATCTACATTACAACATTTTTGTTTAATCTTTCCTTAAAGTGAGGTCAATAAATTAGAAACAGACTTCAGTAAAATTGACATTGTGAAAATTGTGTTTAATTTATTGTAATGCACAAATAATCTAATTTTGATCAACTAAACAAAGTCTTGTATCAGTCTTGTACGTTTTTCGCCCTTCGTGTCTCTTTGGGAAGATTTCCTATTTACTTTCTATGGCAAAGATACAATAGGAAGTTAGAGATATCCTCCCCAAACTGCTCCTTTATTAAGTGGATACTAAAATGGTGTTCCCATTTGAAAAATGTTTTTGTTTTTACTTAAATCTGCAAAAACAGTATATAGATTCTTAAGGCAGAGAGCTTGAAGAATAAAATAGCAATGCCGCCAATTTTTTTAACCACTTCAGCCCTGGAAGGTTTACCCCCTTCATGACCAGGCCATTTTTTGCGATACGGCACTGCAATATTTTACCTGACAATTGGTCGTGCAAAAGCACTCTTCCGGTGATATTTGATCACCTCTGCAGTTTTTATTTTTTACACTATAAACAAAAAAAGACTGACAATTTTGAAAAAAGAAAACAATATCTTTTACTTTCTGCTATAAAACACATCCGATAAATGAATGTTAATGTTAATCAAATTTCTTCATCAATTAACCACTTAGCAACCTGCCTATAGCAGAATGACGGCTACAGGGTGGTTGCTTAACTCTGGGAGGACGTACTATGACAGCAGCAATAAGAGAAAATAATTCTCCATAGATTGCAGTACACTATGCATTATCAGTAATAAGACTATCAAAAGTACATTCCATATCAAAGGATAAGATATTATATTAACATAAATTAAAATAAAAACGATGGTGATGATTAAAAAGCACAACTCTGTGTACACAGTATCCGTGTATCCCCGTCTATCTGAACCATCCGGGTGACGTCATACGTTCTCGAGTGCCTCGCTGGAACGCGGAAGTGTCGATCCAGCCCAGCAGCTCAGCAGCTGGCTTCTCCGTGCGGAGGTCCGCAGCCATCCCCCCGGATTTATATCGAAGCCTCACGTATATGGACCTTTGACTTACCCTGGATATAGTTTTCATTGGAAGCTGACACTCATACATCTCTATGTAAGTGTGAATATGTGCATTTTATTTTAAATTAAACACTTGTACTCAGAGGCGCTTTCTTTTTGTTTTTTCTATGATTGCAATACTCTGCAATACCCTGCGATACTCTGCAATACTCTGCAATACCCTGCAATACCCTGCAATACTCTGCAATACTCTGCAATACTCTGTAATACCTTGCAATACTCTGCAATACCCAGCCATACTCTGCCATACCCTGTAATACCCTGCCATACTCTGCAATACCCAGCCATACTCTGTTATACTCTGTAAAACCCAGCCATACTCTGCAATACCCAGCCATACTCTGTTATACTCTGTGAAACCCAGCCATACTCTGCAATACCCAGCCATACTCTGCAATACTCTGTAATACCTTGCAATACTCTGCAATACCCAGCCATACTCTGCCATACCCTGTAATACCCTGCCATACCCTGCCATACTCTGCAATACCCAGCCATACTCTGTTATACTCTGTGATACCCAGCCATACTCTGCAATACCCAGCCATACTCTGTTATACTCTGTGATACCCAGCCATACTCTGCAATACCCAGCCATATTCTGCAATACTCGGTGATACCCAGCCATACTCTGCAATACTCAGTGATACCCAGCCACACTCTGCCATACCCAGTCATACCCTGCAATACCCTGCCATACTCAGCCATACCCAGCTATTTGCAGCCATGCTCAGCCATACTTGGCCATACTCGGCCTCTGTATGTGGCCAGGCTGTGGAAGTCCCACACATGTGGTATGGCCGTACTCAGAAGGAGTAGGAGAATCTATTTTGGGGTGTCATTTTTGGTATGTACATGCTATGTGTTAGAAATATTGTATAAATGGACAACTTTGTGTTTAAAAAAATGTGTTTTAACCACTTCCCACCCGCCGGCCGTCATACGACGTCCTTGACTTTGTGCGGGGATATCTGAATGATGGGTGCAGCTACAGGCATCGTTCAGATATCAGCTTTTTCAGCCGGCGATTCCCTACACCATAAGAATGATCATAGTGGCTGTTCCACTGCTTGATCGTTCTTACGAGAGGCGAGAGGGGATGTCCCCCCCTCCCACCGCCCTCCGGTGCGTCTACCGACTCACTGCTACGATCGAAGCCAGGATCATTATTTTATTTTTTATTTTTTCATTTCAGGCTTCCCAGCCTAGAGGTGAGATGTGGGGATGTTTACATTCCTTGTAATAGGAATAAAAGTGATCAAAACATTTATTTTTTTGGAAAAAAGCATCAAACTAAAATAAATAAAGTAAAAAGAACAATAAAAAAAATAAAAAATTTAAAGTGCCCCTGTCCCCGTGTGCTCGCATGCAGAAACGAACGCATACGTAAGTCCCACCCACATATGAAAACGGTGTTCAAACCACACATGTGAGGTATCGCTGCGATCAGTAGAACGAGAGCAATAATTTTGGCCCTAGACTTCCTCTGTAACTCAAAACATGTAACCAGTAAAAAAATTTTAAGTGTCGCCTATGGGGATTTTTAAGTAGCGAAGTTTAGCGCCATTCCACGGGCATGTGCAATTTTGAAGGGTGACATGTTAGGTATCTATTTACTCAGAATAACTTCATCTTTTACATTATGCAAGAACATTGGGCTAACGTTACTGTTTTTTTTTTTTTTAAAGCACAAAACTGTTTTTTTTTTTTTTTAAATTGCTGCGCAAATACCGTGCAAAATAAAAAGTTGCAACGACCACCATTGTATTCTTTATGGTCTTTGCTAAAAAAACAGCAAATAAATGATGATTTTTACATGTAGGAGAGAAATGTCAGAATTGGCCTGGGTGCTCCAGAACACCTGCTGGTTCTCCCTGCATTTTGGGCCTTTCTATGTGGCCAGGCTGTGTAAAAGACTCACACATGTGGTATCGCCGTACTCGGGAGTAATAGCAGAATGTGTTTTGGGGTGTAATTTGTGGTATGCATATGTTGTGGGTGAGAAATAACCTGCTAATATGACAATTTTGTGAAAAAAAAAAGAAAAAAAAATCTTTATTTTGCAAAGAATTGTGGGAAAAAATGACAACTTCAAAAAACTCATCATGCATCTTTATAAATACCTTGGAATGTCTTCTTTCCAAAAAGGGGTCATTTAGGGGGTATTTGTACTTTTCTGGCATGTTAGGGTCTCAAGAATTTAGATAGGCTGTCAGTACTTCAGGTGTGATCCATTTTCAGATATTGGCACCATAGCTTTTGGACTCTATAACTTTCACAAAGACCAAATAATATGCACTGATTTGGGTTATTTTTACCAAAGATATGTAGCGGTATAAATTTTGGCCAAAATATATGAAGAAAAATTACTAATTTAAAAAATTTTATAACAGAAACGAAGAAAAATGCATTTTTTACAGAATTTTCAGTCTTTTTTCTTTTATAGCGCAAACAATAAAGAACCCAGCGGTGATTAAATACCACCAAAAGAAAGCTCTATTTGTGTGAAAAAAAGGAAAAAAACTTCATATAGGTACAGTGTTGCATTACTGAGTAATTGTCATTCAAAATGTGAGAGCACTGAAAGCTGAAAATTGGTCTGGTTATTAAGGGGGTTTAAGTGCCTAGTGGTCAAGTGGTTAAGTGGTTAGATGGTTAAGGCCAATTTGTCTTCTGTTACATACAGTGGGGACAGAAAGTATTCAGACCCCCTTAAATTTTTCACTCTTTGTTATATTGCAACCATTTGCTAAAATCATTTACCGTAAGTTCATTTTTTTCCTCATTAATGTACACACAGCACCCTATATTGACAGAAAAACACAGAATTGTTGACATTTGTGCAGGTTTATTAAAAAAGAAAAACTGAAATATCACATGGTCCTAAGTATTCAGACCCTTTGCTGTGACACTCATATATTTAACTCAGGTGCTGTCCATTTCTTCTGATCATCCTTGAGATGGTGCTACACCTTCATTTGAGTCCAGCTTTGTTTGATTATACTGATTGGACTTGATTAGGAAAGCCACACACCTGTCTATATAAGACCTTACAGCTCACAGTGCATGTCAGAGCAAATGAGAATCATGAGGTCAAAGGAACTGCCTGAAGAGCTCAGCGACAGAATTGTGGCAAGGCACAGATCTGGCCAAGGTTACGAAAAAATTTCTGCTGCACTTAAGGTTCCTAAGAGCACAGTGGCCTCTATAATCCTTCAATGGAAGATGTTTGGGACGACCAGAACCCTTCCTAGAGCTGGTGGTCCGGCCAAACTGAGCTATCGGGGGAGAAGAGCCTTTGTGAGAGAGGTAAAGAAGAACCCAAAGATCACTGTGGCTGAGCTCCAGAGATGCAGTCGGGAGATGGGAGAAAGTTGTAGAAAGTCAACCATCACTGCAGCCCTCCACCAGTCGGAGCTTTATGGCAGAGTGGCCCGACGGAAGCCTCTCCTCAGTGCAAGACACATGAAAGCCCGCATGGAGTTTGCTAAAAAAACAGCTGAAGGACTCCAAGATGGTGAGAAATAAGATTCTTTGGTCTGATGAGACCAAGATAGAACTTTTTGGCCTTAATTCTAAGCGGTATGTGTGGAGAAAACCAGGCTGCAGGGACAGAACGACTGGTTGCAATCGAGGGAAAGATGAATGCGGCCAAGTACAGGGATATCCTGGACAAAAACCTTCTCCAGAGTGCTCAGGACCTCAAACTGGGCCGAAGGTTTACCTTCCAACAAGACAATGACCCTAAGCACACAGCTAAAATAACAGGAGTGGCTTCACAACAACTCCGTGACTGTTCTTGAATGGCCCAGCCAGAGCCCTGACTTAAACCCAATTCAGCATCTCTGGAGAGACCTAAATATGGCTGTCCACCAACGTTTACCATCCAACCTGACAGAACTGGAGAGGATCTGCAAGGAGGAATGGCAGAGGATCCCCAAATCAAAGTGTGAAAAACTTGTTGCATCTTTCCCAAAAAGACTCATGGCTGTATTAGATCAAAAGGGGCTTCTACTAAATACTGAGCAAAGGGTCTGAATCAGGGCCGTCTTTAATATTGATTGGACCCTGGGCAAGAAATTTTTTTGGGCCCCCCTCCATGCAGTTTTGTTCTCCACCTGCTTTGAGACATACAGTAAAAAGCAGCTAGACTCAAAATCAGTTTACTGAATCAGATCAGACAGCGATTGCGATTGGTTGCCAGAGGTTACAGTGTATCATTACCACTCACTGACTGGTTGCTAGAGGTTACAGCACCTAATTTCTGCTTGTTGATTGGTTGCTAGAGATTACTGTACATCAATACTGCTCACTGATTTTGGAAAAGGGTTTGGGAGTTTCTTCCGCATTTGTTTCTTCCGCATAGAGCAGCCCATTGAAATGAATGGGCTGCCCTACACATGACCTACATCTTTATCCACCCTGTCAGTACACCTTTGCATCCTTAAACCCATGCTAACCTCTGCACCCAAAACCTCCCCATCCATTCAGTATAGGTGATGGTGGATATGACCTCCAGGGGAGCATGATATACATATGAATTCTGCCTCTATTTACATATGAATCCTGCCGGTCTGCTGCTTTACATATGAATGCCGTCACTATTTACATATCAATGTCGGTATTTACATATAAAGACAGGGTCTGCAGGTGAGTCATCTGTACACAACAATAGGGCAGAGCTGGGCAGCATTAGTAACAGAACTTTACACCGAGATATCAGGACACAGCACAGGACTAAAACCTCAAGGGATGAGGGAATTTAAACTGGGATAGTTGCCATGTATGAGGCAGCTGCTTTGGGCCCCACAACAATGACAGGGCCCAGGGCAGCTGCCCCTTTTGCCCTGCCTTAAAAACGGCCCTGGTCTGAATACTTAGGACCATGTGATATTTCAGTTTTTCTTTTTTTAATAAATCTGCAAAAATGTCAACAATTCTGTGTTTTTCTGTCAATATGGAGTGTTGTGTGTACATTAATGAGGAAAAAAATGAACCTAAATGATTTTAGCAAATGGCTGCAATATAACAAAGAGTTAAAAATTTAAGGGGGTCTGAATACTTTCCGTCCCCACTGTATTTTTGGTAAAAAAATCCCAATAAGCGTATATTGATTGGTTTGCACAAAAGTCATAGCATACCGTGCTAAACAATAAAAAAATGTGTTTACAAAAATGAAATGTTTCAAAAGTAACATACACAAACTGGTAAGTAAATGAATAAATAAAGTCAATAATCCACAACCAAGTGCCAATATATTTGTTAGTTCATCAAACGTGATGATGAAAATACAATGGTTTCTCTAAAGAAAAGTGCGTCTCCTTTCAACAGCTATTAGGTAAGTATCCTACTCACCAGATGGAATTGACACCCATGACAGGTAGTCAAAAACAGCAAACGGCCAAGGATCCAGAGACAGCAGCTCAAGGCAAATATGTTCCCTGAATGGGTATTGTATGTCAACCAAAAAGAAGAAAACAGAAGCTCCTCATAGTGTAGTAATGTTAAAAAGCATGTTTATTAAAACTACAGATTGCACTTACAAAATAGAGATGAAAATCATGCCCATAGAAAATGGCAGGGACGCTGTCCGCATTCCACTTGCGTTCCAACTGGTGGCGCAAGTGACGTAGCGCGTATCACGGGATCCAATGCGTTTTGTCAGCAAATAGAGCTTTCTTTTAGTGGTATTTGATCACCTCTGCGGTTTTTATTTTTTGCGATATAAACAAAAAAAGACCGAAAAGTTTGAAAAAAAAAACAATATTTTTTACTTTCTGCTATAAAATATATCCAATAAAAAAATGTATAAAAATCAAATGTTTTTATCAATTTAGACCAATCTGTATTCTGCTACATGTTGTTGGAAACAAAATCCAAATAAGTGTATATTGAATGGTTTGCACAAAAGTTATAGCGTCTACAAACTATGGGATATTTTTATGGAATTTTTGTTTGCTTAATTTTTTAACTAGTAATAATGGCAATCAGCGACTTATAATGGGACTGTGACATTGTGGCGGACAAATCGGACACTAAGTGACACTTTTTTGGGGACCAGTGGCACTAATACAGTGATCAGTGCTAAAAATATGCACTGTCACTGTACTAATGACACTGACAGGGAAGGGGTTAACATCAGGGGTGATCGAAGGGTTTAATGTGTCCCTGGGGGAGGTGCTTGTACTGTGGGAAGACAGAGATCCGTGTTCCTGATTAACATAAACACAGGCTCTCTGCCTCCCCTACTAGCAGAACGGCAATCTACCTTGTTTACATGGGCAGGCGGCCTTTCTGCCTCCGTTGGGAACGATCGGCGGCCATGGCAGACAGCGGGTCGTCCTAGACCTGGATGTGCAGAATCACGTACTGTATCTGTGCATGATTCTGTGCACAGGAGCCGCCACCCCGCAGTAAGTGTACGTGGGACAGTCCGCAAGAGGTTAAAGCAGATCTTCACCCTTAAGAAGGACTTCTGTCTTACCCACCCCTCCTCTTCTTTGTTATCTGATTAGGGCTGGTGGGTTGTTTTTTTTTTATACAATTTTTTTAAAAGAAAAAAGTGTCCCCCCCTGCACCTTATTTCCCTAGGCAAACAACGTGCACTGTCCTCCCTTTGCCAATTGGGATATGCATGTCACATATCCCAGCAGGTAAATTCAGAGTTGGAGGCGTGGCGGCTGAACCTGGAAAAGGTGGTGGGCCTCTTGATGATCAATATGGAGGCACGGGACTGAGAGGTGGCAGAGAACCAGAGAATATCTGCAGGACAATGCTGGACAGTGCTGATCCAAATAACCCCTATAGCAGGCTGGTACAAATGGTTCACTCATAGTGATAGATACAGTGGGTAAATTAAGTACTGAACACATCACCATTTTTCTAGGTAAATATATTTCTAAAGTTGATATTGACATGAAATGTTGACCACATGTCGGTAACAACCCATGCAATCCATATATACAAAGAAACCAATGTGTAATACCAAAGAAACCAATGTGTAAAAAAAAATGGAATGACACAGGGAAAAAGTATTGAACACATGAAAAAAGGGAGGCACAAAAAAACATGAACAGCCAAGACACCAGCTGATATCTATCAGTAATTAGTGATTAGTAATTAATATGCCACCAGTTCCTCTTTTAGCACCCATAAACAGCTGTCAGCAAATAGCAGCAATCCCCCGTAAGTTGAGACTCTTGTAGCGGAGAGAAATATATATGAGAAGGGACTCAGTCACTTTGCAGATTTCAGCCACTATCAGCAAATATTAACAAACAGTGGCGGTTATCAAGGAACAGCAGGAACTATCAGCAGACAGGTTGATCTTCAGCCAGTAGAGATGAATGTCCGCAAATAGCAGCAATAGCACTTTTCAGCATTTGATTGGCAAGCAATGACAATTGTCATCAGCTCTCTGCAATTTAAAAGCCAATGTCAACAGTTAACAGTGAACTTTCATTTCTTTCTTTCTGGGGCCCACAAGACCAATATAGGTGAATAAAAAAGCTTTATAGTACTATCAATGCTATTTTAAATGCAATAACCAGTTCTTTTTTCAAATGGCATTTCTTCCTCTCTAAAATACATAGAAGCTGTTTAGATGGATAAAAAGCTTTATAGTGCTCTCAGTGATAATTTAATATGCAAACAGCTTCCTTTTTCAGCAGCCATAAACAATTGTCAGCAGGTAGCAGCCATCCTCAGTAAGTAGCCCCTCCTATTGTGGAAGGAAAAAATGTATGAAAAGAGGCTCAGTCACTTTGCAAGTTGCAGCGACTATCTGCAAATGGTAACTAATGCCGCATACACACGACCGGATTTTCCGGCAGAAAAGGTCCGACGGAATCATTCCGTCTGACATTCCGGTCGTGTGTGGGCTTCATTGGACTTTTTCTTTCTAAAATTCTGACAGACCTAGAAATAGAACATGTTTCTGGGGCATGACTTGGCGCACGGCTTGGATGGCAGCATAGTGGAGGAGGTCTGGCAAACACACAGACATTTCGCCTAATAACCCAGCCTTGAGACGCAAATGCTGAGCAAAAAGCTTTACAGCACCCCACAGAATCGTTCCCGACGCAGGCAATCATCATTCGCTGCGAGGAATATCACAGAGTTGTTTAAACAGAAACCTGCAGCGGGCCGCAGCGTGGCCGGTCCTAAGATGGCGCCGACACAGTACCATGAGGAGGAGTGCAGCGGCGACTCAGACTCGGCTGAGGAGGAAGCAGGTTGGGGGAAATCTAAATCAGACAAACCCATGACTTATGCAGACATGTCCTGCTTTACAGCAGACATTGAGTCCACATTCTCAGCCGCAATTACAGACTTAAAAACAAACCTGGTGGTTCTCACTGAGAAGCTAGCAACCACAGAGCAAGCAGGAAGACAGAGAGACAAGGCAATACACAGGTTGGACAAGGTCTCCATTTCTCATGCTCAACATCTTATAGACATGAACAGGCACTTGGAGAACCTTGAAAACAGGGGCAGGAGGTCCAACATCAGGGTGAGAGGGATCCCAGAATCCGTTGACACAGACCAAATTGTCCCTGCCCTCCAAAGAGTGTTCAATAGCCTGTTGGAGAGACAAGAGGACACAGAGATTGAATTCGTCCGGGTGCATAGGGTCACCCAGACCAAGGGGCCCTGACATAGGTCCGCCATGGGATATAATTTGCTGTCTCCAGAACTTTCAATTGAAGGAGGATATAATGCGAAAAGCAAGGAGAAATGAAAGAATAGTCTTTAACGGAGAAAATATAATGCTCTTTCAGGACTTGTCTCAGATTACTCTTAAAAACCGCAGGGTTCTGCGTCCCCTACTCGACAAGCTGAGAGACAGAGGTTTGAAATACTCTTGGCGCTTTCCCTTCGCACTCGTTGTATCTGCTAATGGACACCAGCATATATTACGCACCCCGGCAGAACTCCCAGACTTTTGTGCTGGACTAGGGCTGGACTTGCCAGACTTGTATGCGGATTTTGCTTTACCTGACTGACAGGAATCCAACTCATTCCTCACTTTTCACACCTGAGAAAAGGATCCCTAAGAAAATGAGGCATGGTAAAGCAGGAGGACCCAAATCGGGCACTCCAAACCCGAGATCTATGCCATCACGGGACCAAGCTGAGGGATAGATGGCAGTCAGGCCCACATCCCATTAATACTGTGGGCATACAGTAGTTGTGCTAAAATTTAACAAAGGTTTTCTCTTTTTCCCTCAGCACCGGATTTCCTTATCCACAGGTCTGCCTTTCATATATCAGGCTCTCGACCACGGACTTGGTCACTACCCCACCCAATGATAATTTGTTACTGCTTAGAAACAGGCCATTCATTGCCAGTTATGTTTGCAGTTATGAAATGGTGGCCAATATCCAGGGGAAGATGTCACGTGCACTAATAGCAGTAGCATTTGCACACGTCTGTTCTTGGTACTATGCCATAGTAGCTGTTTGAAGTCCAGCTTCGCCTATTAAGTGTGTCAGGAACGGGGGTGGGACGGTTGTTAGTTCAGACACCTACAAGGGGGTGACCATGGCGGGAGCTGTGTTGGGGCGTTGAAACCATTGAGCAGCGTCTTGCTTCCTAATGGAGGCGCTCACAAGTTAGTGGGGTGCCGAGTCGTCGAATGGTTGGGTTGATTAACAAAGTTTATTCAATTTTGCACTTAAGGCTGCGTGTTGCCTAAAGGCATGTTTTGCAGTATTATTGTAATTTCTATATTTTTAGTTCTTTTCCTTTTGTTTTGCATTTTTGTGTTCCTCAGCTTTGCTGGCCAATTCACCAAGTGGCCACCTCCCTCTTCCCCACTAAGTGACCCGGTCACACAGTAGTGTCCCAGAGTCACCACAGTCTGTCTAGATAGGGCTCTATCTAGAAGTTTATCAAAACTCTCTTTTTCCTACATCAGTCAGTTTATTTTCTTTCTCTATCAGGGATAATTCAGCCACATTGTTCACTTGATAGCAGAAGCTAATTGACCTGTCAGTGTTTCTTTCAGGCATCTCGTCACGACTCACGTCATGGTAAGTAAGGATGTGCCCTTTGAACTGACAGAACAACTGACAGACACAGAGGGTAGGTTTCTTTTTTAAAAGGGAAGTATGGAGGTGCACCAATTACAATAGCGAGTGTCTATTTTCCAAATAAGGCACATTCAACCTTCTGCAAACATATAATACAACAGCTACAGGGGTTTGCTGTGGGGTGTCTGATACTGGGTGAGGATTTTAACATCCCATTGAACCCACTGTCGGACACCTCTAATGGCTGCACCAGTATTAGATACAAGACACTCAAATACATCAAATCACTCTTACACTCTCTTCAATTGGTAGACTTATGGAGATTCCTTAATCCAGATGGCCGAGACTATACATTTTACTCAATCCTGCACGAGAAATATACAGGTTTAGACTACGTTTAGAAGGTCAGAATGACCTTCCTATTTTAACAGACGCCCACATTGGGATGCAATCAATCTCAGATCACTCGCCAATAGCCCTTATATTGGACTTGACCAGGAGGCCCATGAAATCTCAGACCTGGAGACTTAACTCTTCCATTCTTACTGATCCGATTCTCCTGCCCAAACTAACAGCCTCCCTCAAAGACTACTTTGAACATAACTACACCCCAGAGATGGACCCACTAGTTATCTGGGAGGCCCACAAATGCACTATCGGGGGGAACTGATGAAAATGGGAGCTCACCGCAAACGGCAAGAGAGAAAGAAATAAAGCGCTTGACGGACCTAATCCACAAAATTAGAATCCCTACACAAACAATCCCTATCAGTCAAATCCGCCACAGAGTTGCTAGAAGCCACAAAGACTTTGCAGCACATTTTAGATACCAGAAGCAAGCGCTTTTTGTTCTTCAAAAAAAAGCTATACTATGAATCGGGCAACAAATCAGGGAGGAGATTGGCAAGGGCTCACATGGAACACACACATAGCAACACAATTATGGCATCAGATGAACAAACGGTTCGCTGGGTGTTGCTACAGAAGCAATCGCAAAGCACTTCCACACTTTCCACAACACTCTCTACAACTTACCGCAGCAACACCGACAACCAGGTATGATGGGAGACAGGGTTCAGATCGTAAGAGATTTTCTCAACAATAGCAGACTTCCCTCACTAGATGATTTAGACGCCAACTCCCTTGAAACCCTGATAGACTCAAATGAGATTAGGAATGCTGTCAAGCATCTGAAACTGGGCAAGAGCCCTGGTCCAGATGGCTTCACAGCTATTTACTACAAAACTTTTGTGGATCTGATGGAACCGTTGGCGGCGACCTTGAACTCCTTGTCCCAGCCCAGACTGGCTTTCAGCCTACATAACGGTTATAGCAAAACCAGGTAAGGACCCCTCTGAGTGTGCGAGCTATCGACCTATATCCTTACTAAACTTGGATGTAAAAATCTTCGCAAAGATACTTGCCGGCAGATTGGGGCCCTACCTGCATAAATTGATAGGTCCTTAACAAGTGGGATTTATGCCAGGCCGTGAGGCTAAAGATAATGTAATTAAGTCTTTGCTCTTAATCCACTCGGCTAGATTGAACGACGTTGAGGGCCTTCTCCTGTCCACGTACGCGGAGAAGGCCTTCGACCGCGTGGCATGGGATTATATGCTAGCCACGTGTGGCCATGTGGGTTTGGGCTCCCGGATGTTGGCATGGATCTCAGCTCTCTATCAAAACCCCACTGCCAGGTTAAAAATCAACGGCACACTATCAGAGAAGGTTCACATCACAAATGGCACGCGACAAGGCTGTCCTTTATCGCCTCTCTTGTTCATTCTATCTTTGGAATCGTTTATTAGAACAATAAATGCTGACCCCTCTATAAATGGTTTTGTGGTATCGGACAGGGAGTTCAAGGTTGCTGCGTACGCAGACGACCTGTTATTTTTCTTGACTAAACTTCTTGTCACGCTGCCCAACTTAGAGTGGAGGGCCGCCCTAAAAAAAAAAATTGCACCAAAAATCTTCAAAAAAAATGTGACGGTGAGCGGCCTCGTTGCCTTCTGGGAACTGTGTGCATTCCCAGAAAACCACGGGGCCATTCACAGAGCGACGCGCTGCTCGCGCATGCGCAGTAGGAAACTGGCAGTGAAGCCGCAAGGCTCCACTGCCTGTTTCCCTTACTTAGGATGGCGGTGCCGGGACCCGAGAGCTGAGGGACGGGTCGGCCTCGGGCGGCCGACATTGCGGGCACCCAGGACAGGTAAGTCTACTTATTTAAAGTCAGCAGCTACAGTGTTTGTAGCTGCTGACTTTTAAAAAAAATATATCCTGGCCGGAATCCTGCTTTAATTAAAGCGTTCACACATTACGGATATGTATCTAACCTAAAGATAAATTACTCTAAGTCAGAGGCTATGAATGTGACTTTGCTGGACCATTCCCTGAAAAGCACTATGGAGAGCTCTCCCTTCAAGTGGGACTCTAAGTCCTTAAAATATTTAGGCATTAAATTGACACCACAGATCCACTCAATTTATGACCAAAACTTCCCTCCACTACTTAAAAACATCAAGAAAGACCTAAACAAATGGCACACCGGTTCTTTTCGTGGTTTGGACGTGTGGCCATTATAAAAATGACCGTTCTCCCCAGGATCCTTTATTTATTGCATACTTTACCAGTCAAGCTACCCCGTAGCATGTTTAATAATCTGCGCGCAATGCTCATGAGGTTTATCTGGGCTCACAAAAAATCAAGAATTAAGTATGAAACTCTACTTAGAATAAAGGATCATGGGGGGTTGGGACTACCCAACTTTAGGGATTACTACTTGGCCTCGCATCTCGCTAGGATCATTGACTGGCATTGCCACCAAGACACTAAAGACTGGGTAAACTTAGAAATGGACCTCAACAGCTTCCCCTTGAAATTCTCCCCTTGGATTACCTTTCTGGGCGTATTTACAAATTCGTAGCTATCTTCACAGTAACGAACAATTATTCAACTTTTCCAGACCCTTGACAGAATTTGAGTCAGTGTGTCACACGGGTGAGCTAGTGGGCAAAACAACTTCAATCATCTACACCTGGCTACAGAGGGGAAAAAAGCTGATGGATGACAGACTCAGGAGGCGGTGGTCAGAGGCACTACAGGTAACTATAACACCCAAACAATGGCAGAATGCATATATTTTATCATATAAATGTTCCATAAGTACTAAAATGCAAGAGATCGCTTACAAGTTGTTGACACATTGGTATCTCACACCAGCGAAACTACACAAATGGAATCCACAAGTAACTGCTCGATGCTGGAGGTGCATGGGAGATACGGGTTCTTTATTTCACATCTGGTGGCAATGCCCCATAATCACTCCATTTTGGGACAAAGTGATAGGTCTGATCATTCTAATCACAGAGACCTCATTACCACGTGACGCTGCATTTTGTCTGTTACACATATCAAAATGGCCCCTAAAGAAATACAAAAACTCTCTTACAAAACACCTCCTAAATGCAGCGAAATCTCTTATTCCAATTCATTGGAACCCCCCCCGGGTTCAAACTGTGGCAGATTAAGAGGTTTCATGTGACATGGCAACCCTGGACTGTTCTTAAATATTCTAGGACCTTTGCAGACATCACAGTCAACAAATATTAGGTTTGGGTCCTAGCTGGGAGGTCTGCAAGCGATGATAGGTCCTGGTATGCCATGATGGTGCTGAACGGTGTGGCTGATCCCCATTCTTCTTCTAATTTATTTCTTCCTTTATATCTTTTTTCCACAAGAATGACAGACAAGTCAGGGTTCATCACTTACCAATTTCATATGTTGTTTCCTAGGCTAAACACATTGAGTCAAGAAAGAAATAGTGTGATAGTTTTCATTATAAAACATTCTGATTGTCGTACCAGCTATAGCATATAAACAAGTTGAATATACATATCTTGAGAATTATTCAGTCTACCTTGTCTGGATACTTGTTACAATTGTCGCTTACTGATTTGTACTGATTTTTCATTTCAATAAACTTCTCTTAATGTTAAAAAAAAAAAAACATGTTTCAAATCTTTCCAACGGAATAAGCTCCTATCGGGAAAACTGCTCGTCTGTATGCTATTCCGACGGACCAAAAATGACGCAAGGGCAGCTATTGGCTACTGGCTATTGAATTTCCGTCTTCTAGTCATCGCGTTCTAAACGATCGGACTTTGATGTGATCGCGTGTAGGCAAGTCTGTTTCAGCGGAACTCCGTTGGAAAGACCATCGGAGTCTATTCTGACGGAAAGTCCGGTCGTGTGTACGCGGCATAACAGTAGCAGTTATCAAAAAACAGAACTACCAGCAAACAAAATAATCTTCAGCAAGTAGTAATAGATGTCTGCACATAATAATGTATGAGAAGAGACTCAGTCGCTTTGGAGCCTTATGCACTGTACACACGAGTGGAATTTCCGTTGGAAAAATCTTGGATGGTTTTTCCGACGGAATTCTGCTGAAGCTTGACTTGCATACACACGGTCACACAAAAGTTCTCTAAACTTTTGAGCATCAAGAACGTGGTGACGTACAACACTTTGACGAGCCGATAAAATGAAGTTCAATGCTTCCGAGCATGCATCGAATTGTTTCAGAGCATGTGTGATTTTTTTGCGCGTCGGAATTGCATACAGATGAACGGAATTTCCGTCAAGAACTTTTTCCGTCGGAAAAATAGAGAACCAGCTCTCAATATTTTTCTGGCGGAAATTCAGACAGAAAAAGTGGGATGGAGCACGGAATATCCGACCAAAAGCTCCCATCAATCTTTTTTTGACGGAAGTTCCGACCGTGTGTATGCAGCATTAGGCGACTATCCACAAATGGTAACAAACAGTGGCAGTTATCGGAAAACAGCAGGAACTATCAGCAGGCGAGATAATCTTCAGCCAGTAGAAATGAGTGTCTGAAGACAGCAGCAACAGCACTTTTCAGCATTGATTAGCACGTGATGGCAATTGTCAACAATTCTCTGCGATTTAACAGCCAATGTTAATGGTTAACAACAAGCCTTCATTTCTTCCTTTCTAGAGCCTGTAAGCACTATAGAGGTGAAGAGAGAGAGACAAAAAAAAGTTTTATAATGATCTCAGTGCTATTTTAAGTTCAGTAGACAGTTTCTTTCTCCAGTTTTCTTCCTCTCTAGGATACATAAAAACTGTTTAAACGGATAAGAAGCTTTAGTGCTCTCAGTGACATTTAATATGCAAACAGTTCCTTTTTCCAATCGTATTTTTTCCTCTCTGAGTCAAAGATAAAAAGCTATTTAGGTAGTAAGAAAAAACTGAAAAAAGAAAAAAGTGCACTGTCACTTTTTGAAAAGAGCAGGGTCGTGCGGAGCTCCGCCCACACAGCCACATCATTCAGTCACACTTTCCCATGGATGAATGTACTACAAGTTCCGTCATCCACCGTGGCTTGTAGTTCTGAATGAACTGTGGGGGTGCTGATGAGCGATCTCGTAGTTCATTCAGAAGCCCTGCAGGGCTTGTCTGCAGAAGCCTGACATTGCACCCTGATCCACTAATCATGGGTGCAATGCTTTCCAGGCTCCTGCAGAAAAAAAATAATAAATGCACATTTTTTTCGGCAAAAATTTGTGCATTTATTTATTTATTTTTTTCTGGAAAGGTGAACTTATCCTTTAAATTAAAGGAAAGATGGCCTGGCTAGGCTGAGTGTGCAGCAAATTGAATCAACAACGGGTATTCAATCAGTCTTGAACACAAGTTTTTTTTGGGAGAACAGGTAACAGCAGAACCTTACAAGTTAAAGCCATGGAACTACATGTACCAGCATGCCTGCTGATCTTTAGGAATAGAGGAGACAACAAAGCTACAGATCTACCACATCTACTATATACATACTAGTATGATGACTGACCTGCACCTGTTATCTGATCTGACTTGTAATCTGCAAACTAAGTAAAAAACAAACTTGGACTCCAAGACTTTTCAGCAGTTACCGGTTCAAAAAAGTTCAAAGTTTCCAGAGTTACCGTAATGGTTTATCATAACAGTTTCCAGTAAATCTACATTACAACATTTTTGTTTAATCTTTTGTTAAAGTTAGGTCAATAAATTAGAAACAGACTTCAGTAAATTTGACATTGTGAAAATTTTGTTTAATTTATTACTTGATTTGTTGTAGCCGTATTAATTTATTGTAATGCACAAATAATATAATTTTGATCAACTAAACAAAGTCTTGTATCAGTCTTATAAGTTTTCCCCCTTTGTGTCTCTTTGGGAAGATTTCCTATTTACTTTCGATAGCAAAGATACAATAGGAAGTTAGAGATATCCTCCCCAAACTGCTCCTTTTATTAAGTTGATACTGAAATGGTGTTCCCATTTAAAAAATGTCTTTATTTTTACTTAAATCTGCAAAAATAGTATATAGATTCTTAAGGCAGAGAGCTTGAAGAATAAAATAGCAATGCCGCCAATTTTTTTAACCACTTCAGCCCCGGAAGGTTTACCCCCCTTCATGACCAGGCCGTTTTTTGCGATACGGCACTACAATATTTTACCTGACAATTGCGCTCTCATTCGAAGCTGTCTTTCGGTGGTATTTGATCACCTCTGCAGTTTTTATTTTTTACACTTTAAACAAAAAAAGACTGACAATTTTGAAAAAAAAAGAAAACAATATCTTTTACTTTCTATAAAACACATCCAATAAATAAATGTTAAAAATCAAATTTCTTCATCAATTTAGACCAATATGTCTTCTGCTACATATTTTTGGTAAAAAAATCACAATAAGCGTATATTGATTGGTTTGCACAAAAGTTATAGTATACCACGCTAAACAATAAAAAAATGTGTTTACAAAAATGATATGTTTCAAAAGTAACATACACAAACAGGTAAGTAAATGAATAAATAAAGTCAATAATCCACAACCAAGTGCCAATATATTTGTTAGTTCATCAAACGTGACGATAAAAATACAATTGTGTCTCCAAAGAAAAGTGCGTCTCCTTTCACTAGCTACCAGGTAAGTATCCTACTCACCGGACGGAATTGACACCCATGACAGGTAGTCAAAAACAGCAAACTGCCAAGGATCCAGAGACAGCAGCTCAAGGCAAATATGTTCCCTGAATGGATATTGTATGTCAACCAAAAAGAAGAAAACAGACGCTCCTCATAGTGCAGTAGCATTAAAAAGCATGTTTATTAAAACTACAGATTGCACTTACACAACACTTACACAACAGAGATGAAAATCATGCCCACAGAAAATGGCAGGGACGCCGTCCGCGTTCCACCTGCGTTCCAACTGCATTCCAACTGGTGGCGGAAGTGACGTAGCACGTATCACGGGACCCAACGCGTTTCTTCAGCAGTATATACCCCAGCAGAAGTCTTTGAGGAAGAAACGCGTCGGGATCTTATGCATTTACATCTACCTTCACCTACTGCGCAACTTTTTAAAATTTTGGCATTTTTTACAACTTTGAGCCGAGTTTTTACCGCCCAATTTTTGTAATTGATTGCAAAATTTCCTTCCATTTTAATAAACGTCGTTACGTTTGAGAAAGATTTACACTATGTGGAAGTTTTTTTCTTTCCCTTCTCTTTTTGCCCACCTACATGGTAACGGTTGCTGATGAAAACTCCCTTACCGTCTGAGGATTGAGACAGACCTGGGACACCAGCTGAGTCGTACCAAGGATATCCCTCCAGATGACATCTGACGAGCGGCTTTGAGCTAGAGGCGTGCCATCCTGCGTTGCCAGGGGAGATCCGATTCGAGACCATCTCATAAGTTTATAACCCCACACCGCTTGACGGTACAAGCTCGTTTGACTCACCGCCACGGGCCTGTGAGTCCATCTTATCTGGTAAGATACGGCCAATATTTTCCGTTTTGACATACCTAAAAGGACTGCCTATACCTAGAGTGTTATGAAACAACCCAGAATTATTCCATCATTTGGTGGTGGACTCTAAAGGTCATCTTTATACTCATTATTCTGATGGACTTTTAATCTCACATTCTCTGGTCTATTTATAGGGTTGTAGGAGCAGTAATATACTTCATTGTGTTACTCTCAATTTTTAGACATTTTTTCGTTTTCTTTTGCACTCAGGTATAAGTAGAGTCATTCTATCCAATACTGCTTCATTGGATACCACCTCATTGTTTTCACTTATTGTTGATACTAAGTTTTAATTCTACCACTATATAAAATTTCCATTATTGTTGTTTTTGGTTTATAAGATACTTTGGGTAGGGATTACCCCTCCATATACTCCTAGGATCATCACTAAGACACTTGGTATATGTATGGGGATTACCACTTTTTAATTCTTACTTCACCATATCTTTCTTTACACACACCTCAGGATTGTGCACATCTATTTTTCACTTTTGGTAGTAATACCTTTTCTGATTATACCATTTTTTAGCGCCACACTTTATTATTTTCTCACATATTTACACGGGTCAGGTTGTTGTGTTGGCTGCTACACTTTGTAGGAGTTGGCGCAAATTTTTTTCTTTATAAGTTTCTTCAGCAGTGTCTGATGTCATCAGGGGTCATGTGGATAGGATGGTGTGTGAAATCTCCCTGCTGTCAGGGCCACACGATGTATGGACCTGGCAGCAAAAGGGTTAAATGCTTTATTTTTTTACACCTTTTTTCACAAAATTTTCCTTTTTATCACACAGTGGACCAGAAATCCCCTATGTAATGTTAATTGGTTGTGACAGTAATTCTTTAACCACTTGAATCATTATACACCCTCTTCATGACCAGGCCATTTTTCAGTTTTCAGCATTGCCATCCCTTGAATGACAATAACTCTTTTTTGAGACAGATAGAGCTTTGTTTTGGTAGTATTTAACCGCTTCTGCCCCGGAAGGTTTACCCCCCTTCATGACCAGGCAATTTTTTGCGATACGGCACTGCATTACTGACAATTGTGCAGTCGTGCAACATTTTACCCAAATAAAATGTAAGTCCTTTTTTTCCCACAAATAGAGCTTTCTTTTGGTGGTATTTGATCACCTCTGCGGTTTTTATTTTTTGCGCTATAAACAAAAAAAGACCGAAAAGTTTGAAAAAAAAACAATATTTTTTACTTTCTGCTATAAAATATATCCAATAAAAAAATGTATAAAAATCGAATTTCTTCATCAATTTAGACCAATCTGTATTCTGCTACATGTTGTTGGAAACAAAATCCAAATAAGTGTATATTGATTGGTTTGCACAAAAGTTATAGCGTCTACAAACTATGGGATATTTTTATGCAATTTTTATTTATTTCATTTTTTTACTAGTAATAACGGCGATCAGAGACTTTTGACACTTTTTTGGGGACCAGTGGCACTAATACAGTGATCAGTGCTAAAAATATGCACTGTCACTGTACTAATGACACTGACAGGGAAGGGGTTAACATCAGGGGTGATCGAAGGATGTAATGTGTCCCTGGGGGAGGTGCCAGTACTGTGGGAAGACAGAGATCTGTGTTCCTGATTAACATAATCAGTGCAAATTAATATCATCTGGTTCAGTCTCAACTGATGGCCTATAAAAAGGTGTCTCATTACCAAGGTGTCACACAAGAAACATCTCAAGATGAGTAAAAGCAAAGAGCTCACTCAAGACCTTTGCAACCTTATTGTTGCAAAACATACTGATGGCATTGGTTACAGAAGGATTTCTAAACTTCTGAAAGTTCCAGTGAGCACTGTTGGGGCCATAATCCGGAAGTGAAAAGAACAACATTTCACCATAAATCAGCCACGACCAGGTGCCCCCCACAAGATTTCTGACAGAGGAGTGAAAAGAATTATCAGAAGAGTTGTCCAAGAGCCAAGGACCACTTGTGGAGAGCTTCAGAAAGACCTGGAATTAACAGGTACAATTGTTTCAAATAAAACAATAAGTAATGTACTGAACCGTCATGGCCTGTATGCACACTTACCTGCAGGACTCCATTGCTGAAAAAAAAGCATGTTGAAGCTTGTTTAAAATTTGCTGCACAACATTTAGACAAGTCTGTGAAATACTCGGAGAATATAGTGTGGTCAGATGAGACCAAAATGGAACTCTTTGGATACCATAATACACACCATGTTTGGAAGTCAAATGGCACTGCACATCACCCCAAAAACACCCCCATACCAACAATGAAGTTTGGAGGTGGGAACATCATGGTGTGGGGCTGTTTGTCAATATATGGCACTGGTAAACTTCATATCATTGAAGAAAGGATGAATGGAAAAATGTACCAAGACATTCTTGATAAAAGATGAAATGAGGGTGGACATTTCAGCAAGACAATGATCTCAAACTTATTTGTTTTGGTTTCTTTGCATGTATGGATTGCATGGGTTATTACGATATGTGGTGAAAATTTCATGTCAATATTTACCTAGAAAAATGGTGATGTGTTCAATACTTATTTTACCAGCTGTAAATAGTCAGTATGGTGCTGCAGTTCTCTACTTATTCCACCAGGTGGTGGGAAAGTATCTGAAACAACACAAAGGCAGCCAAAGCACACATCCGCCCTAGTGTAACACAGTTTATTAAGACCAGTAATGAAAATTTCACCCAATGCACTCGCATTTTATAAGTAAGATGAGCATCTCAGTGTTCTTAACCCACTGTCCTGGATGGCAGCTGCAAGATCCAGATGGAAGGCAAGATCCCTGAGGAGCTCTCTGACAGCCTGAGATAACAAAGACTGACGTAGCCAGACACCGGCTTGCCTATTCCACTGCGCATGCGCAGCGGATTCAACTCTGTAGGATGCCAGCGCCATGCTCCGTAGGATGGAACCTGCAACACGGGGGAGAGTGGAAGGAAAGAAACACATGTCAGAGTTGCAATGACAGATGCATTCTGGAGGACATCAGTAGGACTGCCCTCTGTGCGTCTTAGTGAAGAAATGTTGCATGGTAATGTAACTACAAACAATGTGGAGCAAAGCCTCAGGTTTTTAATATATGCAGATAGTGCTGATGAGGGTTTCCAGCACATGAAGGTGACTAAGTCACAGTAGAAGGGCAGCGGAGACAGACCAGAGGCTGGAAATTGATGTCATTTTCAGGACCAGGAACAGCAGCAGGATGGGGCTTCCTCCAAGCTGTATGGTGGGAAGTAGAGCACGGAGCTTATGTGTGTAGCACTATATGGATAACGTATGAAGTCAGCACTCAATCCCTCAGCCTGCAGTACAACCACTGGTTGTGGTAAATCTGAAAAGGTGCCCAATGGGGCAGACATTGAGGTAGCTCCCAGTACTTCAGCCCAACTGGCAGTAATTGAGTGTTCAGAGAAAGGGACTGTGCCATGGCTCTAGACCTGAAAAATACTAAAACAATAGTCATGTCTGGAAAGCACTGCAATACAGAGCTCAGTTCCTGAAAGTCACTCTCAAGGCTGATCCAAGTCGAGTCTAGCATGGTCCGGCTAAGGGCTCCAAAGCTAGGCTGAAGAAATGCCAATCCAGATAGCTGTTACATAGAGAGACTAGCTTGAGCAGCAACATCAATGAGGAATCTTAATACAAGTCAGTTTTCAGCCAAAGAAAAGCAATCAACCTCCCAGGGTCTGTGCATAGATTTTTGTCTATTTAGACGAAGGTGCATTTTGCTGCTAAAGAAAATATCAAGAATACTTAACTAAAGGTGCTTTTTTCCGCCATGGAGTCCCGTTTACTCTTATGCAACATGGCACAGATAATCAGGGCCAGACACTTGCCTCGTGGCCGCTCTGGGTGAGACTAAACCCATATAGGATTTGGCTGTGGTAATATAGAACTTGAAAAGCCTACCCCCAGCCAACTCCCTTGGCAATATGAGGACTTGACCAGTTAACAATAACACTTGTATGGTATATGGTAAAGCTATGCTTATATCCTTATATGGCTCCTTCACCAGGATTTGGAGGCCTAGATTTCATTAGTGAGCCATAATATGAACCAAACAATAATATAAAATATACCGTTTCCCCATCACTCCGCCCCCTGGCTCACAAATATCTTATAATGCCTTCAACTTGTTGTAATTATGATGAAGAAATAATACATTTTATAATCTTCTGGCGGAGATGTTAAAACCGGTTAGGCCTCAAGACAAGATAGATGGACTAAAGGTCTTTGTGAATTCATTTGTTTTCCAAGTTTTCAATAGATCAACCATTTTTTAGATTATAAAAACCTTGTGTTGAAACAGATTTGCCTGAACAATAATGTCCTGTTTCACAAAACAAGAAGATATTTAACTGTCTTTGCTGGGTAAATAAAAGCGACAAACACAGCCATAGAAAAAAGGGTTATACAGACTATTATCACATAAAAATCACCCTTGTCTAGAAAAATCCATTGTGTTAGATTTTAGGAGCTGTGTAGATAGCTAATCTATCTCTAAATACCCATTGAGTCTGTCCAAAGTTCACTTCAAATGGTGCCGTCAGTATTATGTTTAAAATACATGTGATTGTCATTCAAATTATATATTATATTCCAGGACATAGATACGATTAAAATTTTAGTATCTACTGACCTAATGATAATTCAGTTATAAGGTAAAAATATAAAGGTTGTGATTTAGGACAAATTATAAGTAGAAATGGTTAAGATGCCAATCAGTATTATGAAAGACATATGAATCGTGATTATAACTGTATAAAAATGTACACATAGCATGTGTTTTTAGATAAACAAATATTCATCGGATATACCAGAATTATATATTTATCCATATAGATAATCATTTTATGTGATATTGATTAATATATATATATATATATATATATATATATATATATATATATATATATATATATATATATATATATATATATATATAACATGTGTATTTCCTAGATAGACCAGTCTTTATAAGATATACATTTAGTTATAGATAGATAGATAGATAGATAGATAGATAGATAGATAGATAGATAGATAGATAGATAGATAGATAGATAGATAGATAGATAGATAGATAGATAGATAGATAGATAGATAGAACCATTTTATGTGATAGTGATTAATCAAAATTATACTGAGTGTATTTTATATTAGACCAGTTACCAGAATACTAAAAGATAAATATTCTTATCACCAAAATACAAACAAATACACATTATGAAAATAGTACATTTTATTTAAAAGATAGTTCAGAACACATTTTTCTGCTCTCAGACATGCCTAGTGGTTGAAGGTGATATTACCTGAAACTCACTAAAAAGTAAATTATTAGATTTCTTTAACCAATGTAAAAGAAGCCATACCTTTTGGGCTGAGCCTATTATAATTTTTATGATCTTATTGTCTGAGATGGTATTTAGGGGGAGAGAGATGCCATGAGGGGGACTCAAGAACATTCAGAAACACCTGATTACCATCAATCATACACGTAGACACATACACCATTCATCTACTCACACTTGTACATTCATGAAGATGCCTGAACACCTTATGCTTTGGAACTCGGAGGTCGCAAGAAGTAATTCCTCTTTAAGAGTATCCATCTTGAAAGCCACGGCAGCCATTCTAAAAACTCTGGTAACCAGTAAAGTATGAAAGGGTAGTAGCTTTTCGTCTTTAAAGAGCTGCTGTAGTGCTGTAGAGTAAGGACATTACTTCTTGTCCAGGGAGTTAAATTCAGATCAGGTATCATGATTTCCAGAGGTAAGGCTATTGATCTGAGTACTGGAGTGGAAATTTAAAAGACAATAGTGAGGTCCAAGCTATAAGGGATGCCCTTATATACATGGGTGGGTCAAGGTCTGGTATTTAGATTATATTGAGTTTAGGAGGAGAAAGTTATGTGGTGTAAGTGGGTGAAATGATGGAGGTTCCATCTGCAACCACATTTCTTCCCTGGTTGGGTACCACCAGAAATATATCTGGTTGAGTAGGTGGCAAAGTAATATAGATGTATATGAGGGAGAACGGCTCCACCTCTTTTCAGTGGTCTATGTAGGAGGTGAGAGAAGCACCTAGGGCAGTTAGATTCCCAAATATATACATTTGTTTGTTTTTGGACAGTAATAAAAAAACTTAGAAGGGAGTGGAATAGGAAGAGTACAGAATAAATATAGTAGCTTAGTAGGAAAATTTTAACTGCTGCGATTCGTCCCATTTTGGACATGCCAAAGGATCAAAAGGACAGTAGATCTTTGGGTAAGGATTAAATTAATGGTCTGTGATTACATTCAAATAATTGGGTGGTTGAGGGGGTTAGATTAATGTCTAGGTATGGGATGGATTATATCCTAATACATGGATGGATAATACCTTATTACATGCGACTTATTCGCATTCTGTTGCACTATTAACTGCTTGCTGCCCGCCCACCGTCAAATGACGTGGAGCGGTGCAGCTCTTGTTCTGGGACGACGTCATATGCCGGCATCCCAGAACTACCGCCCTTGCGTGCCTGCGGAGGCACGCAGTGCTGTGATTGTGGCTGCGCTGTGTTGCTAGGACACGGCGTGACCCCGATCTGTGTAAAGAGTGGCTCTTTAACGATGTGATCGACTGTGTCCAATCACAGCCGGTCACATGTAAACATGGAGATGCCGGTAATCGGCTCTCCTCGCCTCACACTGACAGAGTGTGTGCCGAGGAGAGCCGATCAGCGGAATCTCCTCACAGGGGGACATGTAGGAATGTAATCTGGGCACTGATCATCAGTGCCCTGATTACAATAAAGAAAAAAAGTGTCACAATACAGTGCCCACCATTGTCCACCAATTCCAGCATACAGTGCCCACCAGTGGCAGCAATCAGTGCCCACCACTGCCCACAAGTGCCACCAATCAGTGCCCATTAGCCATGCCAGTCAGTGCTGGCAATCAGTGCCGCCTATCAGTGCTGCTCATCAATGCCCATCAGTGTCACCCATCAGTGCCACCCATCAATGCTCATCAGTGCCCATATGTACCGCCTATCCGTGCTGCCTATCCATGCCCACCAGTGCCTCCTATCAGTGGCCGCCACTGCCACCTATCAGTGCCCACCAGTGCCACCTATTCATGCCCATCAGTGCCACATATCAGTGCCACCTATCAGTGCCCATAAGTGCGGCATCTTAGTGCCTCCTCATTAGTGCCACCTCATCAGTGCCCATAAGTGCCACCTCATCAATGACCACCAGTTCAGCCTATCAGTGCCCATCGGTGCCGCCTCAACAGCGCACATCAGTGAAGGCGAAAAGTTACTTAGTTACAAAATTTACTGACAGAAAAAAGTAAAAAACATTTTTCTTTCAAAATTTTTGGTCTTTTTTTGTAAAAAATTAAAAAACCCATCAGAGAATAAATACCACCAAAAGAAAGCTCTATTTGTGTGAAGAAAATGATAAAAAAATTTGTTTAGGTACAGTGTAGCACGACTGCGCAATTGTCATTCAAAGTGCAACATAGCTGAAAGCTGAAAAATGGCCTTGGCAGGAAGGGGGTGTTAGTGCCTGGTAGGCAAGTGGTTAAAAAGCATACCCTATAGCCAATACCTTTGTATTCGAAAGAATTGTACCAAAGAGGGAGATTTTCAGAAAGCAGCTAGGGAACTATATTCTAGATTAGGAGACAGGGGCTATAGCCATATCTGCCTAAAAAAAGCATACAGCAAAGCTATTAGGCAAGATAGACATTCCTTGCTTTATTCCACCAAAAATAATAGACAATGTGCAGCCTGTTAGAATTATAACTCCCTATTGCAAACAGCATAAACAAATTAGAAGCATTCTTACAAAATTTTAGCCTCTTCTTACTGCAGATCCCGTGATCAATAAACATATAAAAACGCGTCCTTATATTACATATAGGAGAACCACTTCAATTAACCGCTTCAGCCCAAGAAGATTTTACCTGCTTCCTGACCAGAGCACTTTTTGCGATTCGGCACTGCGTCACTTTAACTGAATTGCGCGGTCTTGCGACGCTGCACGCAAACAAAATTGATGTCTTTTTTTCCCACAAACAGAGATTTCTTTTGGTGGTATTTGATCACCTCTGCGGTTTTTATTTTTTACGCTATAAACAAAAAAAGAGCCACAATTTTGCAAAAAACGCAATATTTTTTACTTTTTGCTATAATAAATATCCCCTAAAAATATATAAAAAAACTATTTGTTTCCTCAGTTTAGGCCGATATATATTCTTCTACATATTTTTGGTAAAAAAATTGTAATAAGCGTATATTGATTGGTTTGCCCAAAAGTTATAGCGTCTACAAAATAGAGGGTAGTTTTATGCCATTTTTTAAAATTTTTTTTTTACTAGTAATGGGGCGATCTGCGTTTTTTTTTTATCGGGACTACGACATTATGGCGGACACATCGGACACTTTTGACACATTTTTTGGACCATTGGCATTTATACAGCGATCAGTGCTATAAAAATGCACTGATTACTGTAAAAATGTCACTGGCATGGTATTAAAGTGAAACAATTCCTGGAATTCTCTTTTAAGCTTTGTATCTAGAAGCACTGCAGAACCAAGATAAATATAACCGAAGCAACAGAGAATGTCCTCAAATGAGGCAGCAATGTCCTCAAACTTCCAAAAGCAGTGAGAGTACATGGTATAATGTAATTTCGGGAACCTGTTATACAGGACATGAATGTGAATAATCCAAACCATTTTGAAAATGTCAATAAATATGAGAAATGAGTCATCAACTCTTTATGTAAGGATCAACAATTGATAACATGCCTGGCAGATAACAGGGGCAGAATTGTATTAATGGCTGCTACATAAAGTGACATACGAAACACTGAGTTCAGATTTGACCCATAGTTATAAAAAAAAAAAAAAAAAACAATAAATATGTATGTAAATAAGCAACAAAGATAACGATCTTTTGACCAAACAAGAATTAAACTTTATTACACTGAATATCCGAGGACACCAACATTTTATTACTCACCTAAGATACATAAAAAGCACATGCAGCCTCTACAATGTCGATTCCCAACTTCCATCCTCAAATACCCCCAACTTGCCATGTTTTGGGAATTTCCCTTAGACAAAGCTGTCATAAATACCAAGCCATTGACATTGTCAAAAAAGTATTCATACCCCTTGAAATTTTCCACATTTTGTCATGTTGCAAATGTTTTTTGGGGGGGGGATTTTATGTGATAGACCAACACAAACGGCTCATAATTGTGAAGTTGAAGGAAAATGATAAATGGTTTTCAATTTTTTTTACTAATAAATATCTAAAAAGTGTAGCGTGCATTTGTAATCAGCCCCCTTTTCTCTGATACCTCTAACTAAAATCTAGTGGAACCAATTGTCTTCAGAAGTCACCTAATTAGTAAATAATGTCCACCTGTGTGTAATCTCAGCATAAATACAGCTGTTCTGCGAAGCCCTCAGAGGTTTGTTAGAAAATCTTAGTGAACAAACAGCATCATGAAGGCCAAGGAACACACCAGGCAGGTCAGGGATAAAGTTGTGGAGAAGTTTAAAGCAGGGTTAGGTTATAAAAAAATATCCTAAGCTGTGAACATCTGACAGAACACTGTTCAATCCAGTATCTGAAAATGGAAACATAACCCTGAACGCAACATCCCCATCGTGAAACATGGTGGTGGCAGCATCATGTTGCGGGGATGCTTTTCTTCAGCAGGAACAAGGAAGCTGGTCAGAGTTGATGGAAAGATGGATACAGTCAAATACAGGGTTTGCAAAAGACTTGAGACTGGGGCAGGGGTTTACCTTCCAGCAGGAAAACAAACCTAAACATATAGCCAGAGCTACAATGGAATGGTTTAGATCAAAGCATAGAATAGAATGTTAGAATAACCCAGACAAAGCCCAGACCTAAATCCAATTGAGAATCTGTGGCTAGGCTTAAAAATTGCTGTTCACAGACACTCTCTATCCAATCTGACAGAGCTTGAGCTATTTTGCAAAGAAGAATGGGCACAAATGTCACTCTTTAGATGTGCAAAGCTGGTAGAGACTTCGCCAAAAAACTTGCAGCTGTAATTGCAGTGAAAGGTGGTTCTACAAATTATTGCCTGGGGGGCTGAATACAAATGCACGCCACACTTTTCACATATTTATTTGTAAAAAATTTTGAAAATCATTTATCATTTTCCTTCCACTTCACGATTATGTACCACTTTGTGTTGGTCTATCACATAAAAGCCCAATAAAATATATTTACGTTTTTGGTTGTAACATAACCAAATGTGGAAAATTTCAAAGCGTTTGAATACTTTTTCAAGGCACTGTATATTAATTGCACACACAGTATATTCCCTAAATATTCATTTTCCCTAGAGAGCATTGTAATTCCTTACAGATGTGACTTCTTTAAATACAGTTATTGATTATGAGAAAGTTTGTTTGGGAACAAGATTCCCACGCAGCTTTGCCAACTGGTTTATGTCATATTGGGAATCAATTTTTATAGTATTTGGAAGGATCATAAGCTGGTTTTGTACCTTGTTCTATGAAGAAGGTATCTAGATAATATTATATCAATTTGTATACAATAATGATCTTGGGAAAGGTTGTATGGCAGTGGAACATGCACTGGTGGAGAAAGGCATTTTTTAAGAAGGGAGAAGTTAGACTTCATATTAAACAGTGTTTGATTTATATTACAACATAACTATTTCATGGTTGACAATTTACAGCTTTGGGAATGGGGTTGTTAGCCAGATTTGCCAGGTAGTTTATGGCATATTGGGAATCCGTTTCCATTTGGGACGATGATAAGCTTGGTTGCAGATCTCATTATATGGTGAAGATATATAGACAATATTGTGTAATTTGGAAGGATTCCTAAACAGATTGAGAAGCATTTTTATCTAGGAATAATTTTTATCATTTTAGTCATGTTATTTGTGTTTTATTCCTACATAGATTTATGAAGAGATTCACTTTTTAGATCTGTATAAAGGATTGGCAAACCATGACTGAAATTTACAGAAAACCATCCTCTCAGCCCACACACTATATGATTTGAATCAAGCCTTTCCTTTCCAGTGGCTCACTTCTTTGACATACCTGAGGATTCCAATCTACGAGGGCCTTTATCAAGCTAATTTCCCTCTTTTACTTTATAAATTAAAGAAAAACTTCTGTCTTCCTGGAGTCACTTTCCATTGTCTTGGTTTAGCAGGATCAATGCGATACGAATGACTTACCTTCCCAAACTGTTATGAGCTTTTTAGGTGCTACTGGTCCTGGTTCTCCCATATCCTCCGTATTCAACAATGTAGGGTTCTACAATTTATTTGGGGGTCCTTGAGGCCTAGAGTATGCTCGCAAGAACAATCATGCCCTCTCGGTCCCTAATCTTCAGGCTTATTATTTGGTGGCCAACATTGCTCCTCTGTCCCATCTCCACAAGACACATCAACTACTGCTTTGGGCCACTATGGATCCTAATCACTCCTATCCTACAGCTTTATCTTCCTTGCCATGGCTTTCTCCTGCTTCCCGCCCATAAACCCTAAATTTGATTTTGCTCCAGTCCATACCCTTCGACTCTGGGACTTGGTTAAATTTTTGACGGGTCTGATCTCATCTCATTTACTCTTGTTATGCTTTCTGCACAGTCCAATGTTCTCGCTGGGGTTCAACAACCCTGGACTGTTTACCTGGTGAACTGATCATGGGTTTATGGAAATCCATTCTCTCTTTACGCCCACTAGGTAATTGATGTTTGATGCACTTAGGTCTTCCTATGAGATCCCATTGCGGGAGCATTACCGATGTATGCAGATCCACCACTTTGTTTCACAACTCCTTGGGTGGTTTACCTGCCACAGACAGGGCAGCTCCCCCTGAACATATCAATGAATATGGGGATAAAGTCCTGATCATTCAATATATCCATTTTCTCTGCAAGACACAAAACAAGACAAACCCTAATGTCAAGCTAAAGTCTCCTAATCTTGTCCCAATATAGGCCTCAATCTCTAAGCAGTATAGGCCCAAGTTTAAATGTTACCTTTGTTATCAAAATCTGTGCTTCCTATACTCCTTCCTCTGCTCACAGATTGTACGTACGATGCACACGTGTTACACTTTATATACAATGCGCATGCGTGAAACTCCGCCTGCCCCTGACGTTCTTTCTTGTCTATTCCCCGCCCCTTCTCTTTCGCCGCAGTGAGGAAGAGCACACGGCGGAGAGAGAGCAGGTGCGTGCTAATTACAGCAACTAGGAGGAGGAGGAGGAGGAAAGGCCGGAGCCAGAAACATCAAGATCCCTGGGGAGACAATTTAAGGCATCAAATATGTTCTTTGTTGAGATAGTGGAGATGGTCGACATACTGAAGAGGGCCGACTATGATAGGAAGTATGGACCTTACCCCAACCCCAATGTCAGAAAGGCCAAGGCGAAAGTTGTGAAGAGTCTGCAGAAGAATTTTGGGGTACGACGATCCAAGGCTCAACTCAGGGAGCGGTGGTCAGACCTCAAATTAAGGGAGCACGATCAGTATAGAAGGATCAGGAGAGTACTGCAAAAAAGTAAGTAGTTGTCCTGTGTTCCTATTCTTTATTTTTACATAGTTTAACACAGTTTAAAATGGCAACTTTCATGTTCATGGACACATTATTCGTTCGTAGGAAACATTGTTCGTTCGGCCAATAAAACACCATGTTTTGTCCAGATGCATTTCAATACATTTTTTCTGGCCTACTTCTCTTAAAATAAGTTTGTCTAGATGGGTTTGTAACTAGAATAAATGTAAAATAGATTCTGTGTAAGGAGAGGACACTCAGCAGCTGTTTACACATCTGGACGCTGGAGCACTAGTGTGGGACACCAGAACACCCTTTTTATTAGGGGGCCCCACACAGGTGCTCCAGTGGATACTATAGGGGTGTCTCCATCTGTGAAGCTTGTACAAAACAGGTGAGTATTCAAGCTTGACAAAGGAAAAAAATATTTCTTCATCTTGCAACTCTGCCAAAATAGAAAATTGTACCCCACTTCCAAGCAATGTTTCATATTCCTATTTCTGCCATCAAATACCTGTGTGCTAAGTATACCTTTTTTCTTTACTTAGGGGAGAAAAGACTCGGAGGACACCACACATCAGAGGAGACAACAGACCCCCACCTCAGGAAGAAGGGGAAATCCCACAAACACAACCAGAGGAGGAGGAGGGAGACGTGGTGGAAATTGTCACCACAACAGGTGAGTGTCTGCGACCACAGGCTCAGGTAAGAGATGGATGCCGGCATATTTATAATACATGGTGTGTTTTTAAAAAAAATATTTTTAGGTGATCGTGATGTTGTGGATGAAGGTCATTTCACCAGTGAAAGTGTCCAGATCCTGATCGGGGAGATAATGGGGTGTAATAGGGACTTGGAAAACATCAAGCAAAACATCAATGATGTTCAAAACAAAATGAAGAACATAACTGATGTTTTAGGGAGAATTTAAAATCCCTCAAAATCCCTAATTTTTTGAACATTTTGTGACATATTATAGAAAAGCCAAATTTTGAAGATGCACACAGTGTGTCAACATGTGCTATCTGCCATCACGGGAGATCAATGTACGCGTTTTCCTCAATAATAAAATAGTTGAGAGGAAGGGGTTGCACCCACAAAACATGTCCATTGATCCCCCATGATGGCAGCTAGCACATGTTGACATTCGGCAATTTGTGTGCATCTTCAAAATTTGGCTTTTCCAGGGGTGACATCACCCCATCTGCTGAACGCAATATCAAACACAATTTATAAACACTCATGTCTGATATTGCCTTCAATTTCTACAAAAGTTGAACTATGTAAGTTCCAGAGTTGTGTATTTCTTGTTGGTTTTAAACACGCCTGTTTTACCTTAAAAGGCAATTTGGACTTTTTATTAATTTGACCTAAAAAAACTTTATACAACAAACATGTTGGTTTGTTTTAGAAATCTTTTATAAATGCACATTTGATTGTGCTTTGATTAAAAACAATGTGTGGCTTCTTCTTTCAATGCTCAAAAGCATTTTTTTGTTGTAAAGTTGGTGTTTTCAGTGACAATGGGGGTTATTTACTAAAGGCAAATCCACTTTGCACTACAAGTGCAGTTTCAGTGCAGTCTCAAGTGCACTTGTAGTGCAAAGTGTATTTTCCTTTAGTAAATCACACCCAACAGTGCTTTCTAATTTTACACAATCACGCCATTTTCAGGACTCCCCAAATTTCGGTCATGGTCAGCTAAAAGAAAGCCAAGCAGTAAATGGAAGCAAATATTTTTTCAGTTTAAAATATATTTTTATTTAAAAAATGTCTCAGACATTGTCTGGCATATCGATGGCCCACCTACCCGCAAAGTATTCCATGTATCTTAGATGGACCTCGCGGGCACTCTGGGGGGGCAACCCAGGACGGCCAGCTTCAAGCACCATCAGGATTGGTTCATTTATATTAATTCCGGCTTCAGGCCCAACTGAGCCAGCATAGTTCCAAGAATTTCTCCTTAAAAAGTTGTGGAGAACAGCCAGGATGATGTGATTGAGTTTATATTCCGCCATGTGTATCGGTGTATGAAATAAGCGGTAATTAAAAACCCTCTAGTCCGGGGTGAGGGTCCTCATATGCATGGCCGCATAAGATGGTCCCCCAGCGCAAACACTTCATCCGCAACAAAGACGAATAGGAGTCCTTCCGCATTGTCTTCTGGAGGTGGCGAGCCCAAGCTGCCATTCTGGAGATGCCTGTAGAACTCTGTGTGGGCGATAACTCCACCATCTGACATCCGTCCATTTTTCCCCACGTCCACATACAGGAACTCGTAAGTAGCCGACACCACCGCCAACATCACAATACTATTGAACCCCTTGTAGTTGTAATAGTATGACCCGGAGTTGGGTGGTGGGATGATGTGGATGATGTAGATGTGTTTCCCATTAATTGCCCCTCCGCAGTTAGGAAAGTCCCACTGCTGGGCAAAGAGGGAGGCCACAGTCTGCCATTCCTGTGGGTTGGAAGGAAACTGTGGAGTCAAACAAGAAAAATAAATTAATCATTTTGCACATAAACATGGAAAGCAGATTAGACACAAACATTCTTGGCCAACATCAGTATAGCATTTATTTTAAGGAGTATTTAAAGACAAAGGTATAAGGTCCACCTAGATTCCTCCCCCCCTCTCATGGGCCATTTTAAAAATTTTAGGGGGGGTGTTTTGGCCAGGTAATCCTCTCCACTTCATTGAGAGATGAATGCCTAAATAATATGTATTACTTTGGCAAGCCCCTCCTTACTTACATTATTGGTAGCCCACTGGACAGGTAAGAAGTGTCATAATACAAAGAGATAAATGCACACTGTACACATTTTAGCACATTTTTACATTCTGCTATTACCTATCAAGATAATAATAGGATACAAAAACTTTTAACATTACCATTTGAAAGTATTCAGGCAGGCCCTTGCACTATATGCTTTGGGGAATTTATCCATAAATATGACCACAAAAGAGGTGTGTATGGGTTTGGCAAAGTCAGCAGATAGAGGATTGAGGATAGATAGAGGATTGGCATCAGCTGAGTTAGCAGTTGCGGGGAGGGAGGGTTGTGTAGATAAATCAGTGCAGCGCTAAATTGATAACTAAAAACAATTATTGAATCAGAATACAATAAATGAAAAGTTCATAGGTTCGTGTGTTGAAACTCATATGTAGATAGAGAGGCACACAGACGTCAATGGTGATAAAGGGTGCTTCATGCAAAAGTTTGGGGTGCTCCTTGATCCGTGCTCACACCATATGTTTAGCCAAACTGCTCACCTTGTTTATTAGACCCCTGAGCTAACAGGAAGGTCATAAGAGCTTTCGCCACCCCTGGTGGTAATGGTAAACTTGTGGATGGAAGCTGGGCACCTCTCGAACTCCTGCAGATAAGCCTTTTGATTCTCCCATAGCAACATATAATATAAAGAAACAATCTAGTGCTCTCTGTATGATTTGTATAAAGGTTTTTCAATTCGAATATTTTCTGCCTCAGTTTGTGGCCGTTGCAACGGCCACAAACTGAGGCAGAAAATATTCGAATTGAAAAACCTTTATACAAATCATACAGAGAGCACTAGATTGTTTCTTTATATTATATGTTGCTACGGGAGAATCAAAAGGCTTATCTGCAGGAGTTCGAGAGGTGCCCAGCTTCCATCCACAAGTTTACCATTACCACCAGGGGTGGTGAAAGCTCTTATGACCTTCCTGTTAGCTCAGGGGTCTAATAAACAAGGTGAGCAGTTTGGCTAAACATATGGTGTGAGCACGGATCAAGGAGCACCCCAAACTTTTGCATGAAGCACCCTTTATCACCATTGACGTCTGTGTGCCTCTCTATCTACATATGAGTTTCAACACACGAACCTATGAACTTTTCATTTATTGTATTCTGATTCAATAATTGTTTTTAGTTATCAATTTAGCGCTGCACTGATTTATCTACATAGTTCTGAAGGGTTTATATATTTGCCTTTAGTGTTCAGCTGCTGTGAGTAGTCATTGAGTTTTGCGCTGACTGTTTGTTTTTTTGGGGAGGGAGGGTTGCAAATAATTTTGGTACCCAAAAAAAAACTAGCACTGCCTGAATTTCAAGCACAAATCACATTTTAACACATTTTAGGGGGTATTTAGGGTAAAGCACTACTATGGAGCAGCAAAATATATTGTTAATTAAGTAGACAAGGTGGATATAGGCCCAGGAGAGCATGCTGGGGAGGTTAGTGAAGTCAAATATGTATGAAGAACAAAAAAAATTTTTTTTTTAATTTCCAGCATGCATGAGGACAAAGGGGACATTCACAGCATATTACAATCATGGTAATTAGGGAATGAGGAAAGAAATACAATACATTATCAAACATTAAATACAATAAAACGTGATGTTAAAGGAGAAAAATCTTACCTTAATATAGTCCTTCTGCAGGGCCTGAATGATGGCAGAACAGGTCTCTGGGATAATGATCCCCAGAGCCTGGGGGGAGATGCCTGTTGAGAACTTGAGGACCTACAGGCTTCTCCCCATCGCAAAGTACCGCAGGGTGGCGACTAGCCTCTGCTCCGAAGTGATGGCTTGCCTCATGCAGGTATCCTGCCTGCTGATATAAGGGGTCAGCAAAGCCAACAAACAGTGAAATACGGGGTCCGTCATCCTGAGAAAGTTCCTGAAATCATCAGGATTATTCTCACGGATCTCACGGAGCAAAGGCATGTGGCAGAATTGGTCACGCTGGAGTAACCAATTCTTGGTCCATGAACTCCTCCTCCCCTGTTCATGGACTGAGCTTGTGTCAAAGTAAGAACCCCAACGCCAAGCCACCGCACAGGACGAACTCTACGATGAGTACGTACACGCAACATGGCTAGAAAACAGTCGGCTGGTCAGAACGAAGTAACAGAACGCACTGAAGAACAGCAAGGACTGTGAAGAGCGACCTGAAAATCAGTGACGAACGGACAAGAACACAATGACAAGTCAATGGTAACTCGCTGCACGCACTGAAGACCAGATACAAGCCCACAAGCACAAACTGAACAGCAGAAATACGATCTGAAAACCACGAGTCTGAAAAAGCACAAATCGTCTCTCACCAAACTTTTACTAACACAAGATTACCAAAAGGAGCCCAAAGGGTTCCGCGCTTGGTGCTGAACTGCCCATTTATAGTCTCGTTGTACGTGGTTTACGTTACCGCGTTCTTGGCGTTCGGAAATTCCTATAACTTTTGTGCGACCATGTGTATGCAAGACAAGTTTGAGCCAACATCCGATGGAAAAAATCCATGGATTTTGTTGTCGGAATGTCCGATCAATGTCCGACCGTGTGTACAGGGCATTAGTCAATGCCTTACTATATTACCACTGATTTTTAAACCCTTTAGATCGCAGGCAACATTGAACTTCACGTGGGGAAAAATGAAAAAAAAAAATAAACTGGTAATAAAAGAAAGAAAAAAAAAAGAAAAACATTTATAAAAAATATTAAAAAAAAAAAAAAAAAACTATATTTCTCCCACTTTTTCCTCAAAGATGTGTGGTTTATCCTGTCAATTTGCAGGATACATCAGAACCAGGGATGATCAATCCCTCACTCACCGACACCATTGACTGGTTACAGGCCTAAAGTACATTAACGATACAAACGTTTAACATATATATATATAAATATATATATATATATATATATATATAGATATATATATATATATATATATCTATATATATAGATATATATATATAGATATATATATATATATATATATATATATCAGCCAAAGATGTCACCTGGTTATACGCATCCATCTCCCTAATGAACTATTTCACAAAACTTCATGACCATCCAAGCGTGGTTTCAGAATTTGCAAGCCAGCGCCAATCTTGTCCACAGTAGTGACGATTTTCAGTTCTGGGTGTATTTGAGGATTTATGCTTACAGGGACTCAAGACAAAAAATACATTAAGTTTTTTGTGGATCCTGTGTAAAAATAAAATTCAAACGCTCTCTGGGGTGCCAAATTATGTAATGGGTGAAATATTATACAATCTAATATATCCTATATAACTATTGCATACATGTATTAATTTGTCTAATCCCTATAGATGCTAATCTGTAAGAGTCTGATAAGCACAATGATATAACAAACACCTCTGTTTAGTAAACGAGTTACATTTATTTCTCAATGAAATAGGAATGTACTAAAACAGCAGAATTAGGAAAAAACTAACATAAAGGTATTACAAGAAATTGCAATGTTACAAAGCTTACAATCAGAACACAATACAAGACTTATACTTAACACATCCTATCGGCTGGTCTCCAGGTGTTGAAAAAGAGATCTCTGCTTGCAAACATTCCTTTTTCACAAACACACCTCATCCAAACCCCCTCCTATTGCCTGCCCAACTTTGCTTTTGGACGAATCACAGTATCTCTGGGGCATTTCCTCAACAGGTTATATCACTGACCGTCTTGCCATAATTGGCCTCTGGGGGCAGTGTTTGTCCATGAATTGCCATTATCTGACCGGAGTCAACTTTCGCAGATATCTGGGTCCTTGATCTCCTGTATCCCAACTCATTTATCATCCCTGTCAGTTAGGTTCTCTTTGAAGTTCACTTGCAGAGCAGCTAATCAGAAAATTCTCATTGACAGGTCGGAGCCAGCATTGTCATACGCAGCTAGAAGCTTAACGGGCTACATTCCAACCTGGAAGGGCAGCATCCTGTCCTCCCGGAAGTGTAAAACTCTCCTTCTTTCAAAAACCATGGGAGTCTGGCTTCTCTTGGGAGCAAGGAAACATATGTACAAAATCCAGAATTCTGATATTCATGTTGAAGTCCAACATAAGCCGCTTTGCGCCTAAAGAGCGCATACCACCCTTCTTCAGACACGGCTCCTATTGAACAGTCATAACTGTCTTACTGCGTTGCGGTTTTCAACATGTGCTTCAGACACAGCTCCTATTGAACAGTCCATAAGGGTCTTACCGTGTTGCGCTTTCCCACAGGTGCCGCTTTGTTACTGGGTGACACACCAACATCACTCTTCCGTGACGGTTCCATGTCACCATTCTGTGTCTCCTTCTTTCCGATATCTTCAGGACGGGGTGCAGTAAAGGCAAGGGGTGTCCATTCACTCACCATTAACTAGCACACATTCAGAGCAACATATCAACCAGCTTTGAGATATTGAGTCTCAAGGAGGGCCTTTCTTGCCCATATTACTAGCTTAAAACATACCTTTATCACACTATAACATGACATAAATCAACCCATTATCATAATATATGCATATATGTGTCCCATCCAATTATGCATCCCACTCCCAACCTCCCACAACTCCTCACTGTGGATACGGGTTGGGATTAGGCAGGCTTGCTCACAATGGCCTTTCCTACCGCACTTTTGGCATGTTAGCGGTATTGCAGGACTCCGACTTGACAGAAAAGTCTCCGACTTGTACGCAGAGACCCTACCCTCAATTTGTCCCCCAGCTTGCATAGATAACTGGGCGACCCTTCTATATAAATTTTGAGTCTAACAACACATATAAATCTGCAACAATGACAAAACCCACACAATTCCATCCCTGTGCCTGGATTTAAGAGACCATGCCCATGGTATACCATGCACCCCTACCTATTGTTAGGTTCAAGAAACCCTCTAGTTCCATGAGTAACGTTTCATCGGTATTCTTTAGGACAAGGAAACAAACTCGTCTATAGTGCTGAATACATCCCTCCTCTTTCGGGTTACTCCTCAGAAATAAGATTCCTGCATGAACCTCATTCTGTGTCCTCACATCTCTAGGAGTAAGCTACTGTTAAAATGACCGCACTTGATTCATCGTATACTCAGCACATATAAGGTAATAGGTTTTTATCAACCGTTATGAGATGTTGAAGCACCATGTGATGAAGGCATACTGTACCCTGGTAGCCAGCGTTTTGTTCCCTTTATCTAATGGAGCATGCTCCTGTGTGTATTCACTGGCATTACCTGTGCAGGGTTTCAACCTTTCAGGTGAGACATCAACCAGGCGTATCTCCCCCATGTCCAATTCTGGTGTCCCACGTGTCCAGTAACCGAGAGCTTCTCTGTAGGACTGATAAGACTGAGATACCGCCCCCACAAGGCAGTTTTCACCCCGTTGATATGCCATCTGGCACCCTCTAGTCTGGCCAACCGACACCTTATTATGCATAAGTGTCAGCCAGCCTCCTGGGTACCTACACCATATTAATTCCATTACGTCAATACATGTCATATATTAAAAACCTTTTCTTTTATCAATTCCTCCCTCCAACAAAAAAAACATATATTTTACATTTCATGTTCTGACGGATTGGATGTGTATATTCCTTCCCCAACCTCCAACCCATCGCACATGTAATAATGGCACATTTGCATTCATCAGGAGAGACTCCGGCAAAAATGTTTCACAAGTCTTGTTGATAGGCACAGTCCTTCAGATTCGGCATTAGCCCTAAATTGTCCATAAGCAAAAACAAGTATTAAACTGAAACTTTTCGTTTGTCCCTTCTCTCCTGATGTCTATCAGAACAAATTTGCGGTGTGGTATGACACAGACAAACTGCCAACCAGATGAACATCTGTCATCCATGTTCCAGAGACCTCTCCAATCTCGCTCCACCAGGACTCTGGAAGTGAAACACAAGAGCAGAATCAAATTCTTATCCATAATATCTGCTCGCTTGCTACGTTTATTTATAGTTCCTTCCTTGGAACCCGGAACTTAGTATACCTGGCTTCTGCAATTCTGACCAAACTATCAAAACAACCACGACCTCTTTAGGCTGAACCCACTCTAAAATGTATCCCCCTGGTATGATCAAAATTTTAAAAAAAATTAACGTGAACGTTGCTTCTCAAGGATCCAAAATTTTAAGCATCAAAAAGACAATGCATTATCTGTACTTTCAGACCTAAGCACTAACCCCCCTTTCAGGTGGACAAAGCATACACCTTGTAACTTTTTCCACCTGAATGAACATAAAACAAAGAGAAAAAAAAATGAACTCCAGGGGCTAGAATGGCTTCCTACCAACAACTCTTGTCTTAAATAAACAAAATGTATTCAGCTGGAGGACATATTCCCATGACCATAATCAGCTGCTAATTGACGGAATAGCCAATTACCCCCCTTCCAGGTGGACTAAACAAAAATTTTTCCACCTGAACAAAACAAAAATAAAATAGATGACTAAACAAATACCAAAAATATAAAAAAAATTAAAAAAAAAGAAACAAAAAAAAATTTAAAATTCTGGCCATTATCACACAAAAACAACATAACAAGACAACCACCATAAAACAATGACAAACACTCAACTTTTAACTAAAGACATCCATGGATTTTCCTCCTGAGAAGAGTAAGTGCTCATTTCCATCTGGAAGACAATTAGTTAAGGAAAACAAAAAACAAAACATCTGTACCTCATCACAACATTTGTAACTTCACTTGTAAGGCTGGCCATACACTATACAATTTTCTGATTCAATTTCCTTTAGATTTACCTTCAACTATGTAGTGCAAGGGCCTGTCTGATTGCATACAAATTGAAAGGGTTTAGGTTTGACCTCATATTATATGGTTTTGGTAAATCTAAAGGAAATTTGAACAGGAAAATTGTATAGTGTATGGCCAGCTTAACTCTTGAATCCATTAATGCCTGACTACCGTATTGTTTATCAAATTTTTTCATTGTTTGCAAACAATTACTAATTAATAAGTTCATGGTACCATATGAAAATCGATTATGCCTTTACAATAACCTAACCCCTGTTTTGCTAAATTTGCCCCATGTTGTTCTCACTTTAAAGGGCCTTCAAACAAAACACAGACATTAGTATCCAAACCAGTTTTAACTTCTTCCTGTCTCTTAAAAAGGAACACAAATACAGTGATTACACACAATTATCATGACAATTGACTTTTTGAGTCCCCCAAGCCTTTTCCCATTAATTGCAAAGCTAGGGCAACAATTGCCATATTTTATTTAAACATGAAGCTCACATCTAAACCCTATTTATAGCAAGGAAACCTTGACCAGAAAATTCTTAGCATCCATGCAGCTCACTAAGTGCTGCTAACATTGTTTCCCCCAGTGCTACATTTGAATAATCATGCGGCTATCTCCATTTTGACTTTACGTAACTGTTCTACATATTGATGACTTTCAGTTTGTAGTCTCCGCATTTGGGTCTTAAAAGGGAAATGGGTTTGATTACTATGGCCTCCATGCTTTGGGTTGCTGCCCCATCGGGCAGAATACACTTCATAATGCCTTGGGGTCGTTTTGGGGTATTGCAATCTTCTTTTGATATCATTATTCGCTGCCCAACAATACTTAGCGATGTGACCCCCCCCCTTTTACACAAAAAACATTTGAGGGCTGGTCTCTCTGTATAGGCCCTTCTTTGAGCATATGGCACTGGAAACTCACATTGCTGGACATTATTACTACAACTACTATGATTTGAATAAGCAGACTTTACACTTTCATCTTCTGAGGAGTCATCAGAAGTTTCCATTGTTTCAACTCCTGAATCAATTTCAAGCGCCGTTATCACACTTTTATTTAAAACCCCTTCCCGCCAAACATACGCAGATGTGCGTACACGGCTTTCGGGGGTTATACCGGAATGATGTCCCCCCCTCCCGCCACCTCCCGGCACTCTTACCGGTGACCAATCGCCTGCCTCCGGCGGCTGGGGGCGGGCTGGAAAGAAGCTGTAAACACGGAAGCGACGTCATGACGTCACTTCCCGTTTACTTAGCTGCCAATGACACCGGTTTTAAAAAAGTATACAGTGTTCAGAATCGCTGTTTTGCAAAGGAGGGATCTAAAAGACCCCCTATTCCTCCATAAAGAGTACCTGTCACCACCTATTACTGTCAAAGGGGATGTTTACATTCCTTGTGACAGCAATAAAAGTGATCAAAGATTAAAAAAAAAAAAAAAATTTCTAAATATAAAAATAAAGAAAATAAATAAGAATTTTTTTTTTTTAAAGCACCCCGTCCCCGCGAGCCCGCGCAGCAAAGGAAACGCATACGGAAGTCGCGCCCGCATATGTAAACGGTGTTCAAATCACAAATGTGAGGTATCACCATGATCGTCAGAGCGAGAGCAATAATTCCAGTACTAGACCTCCTCTGTAACTCTAACCTGGTAACCGTAAAAAAGCATCGCCTATGGAGATTTTTAGGTACCGTAGTTTGTCCACGAGTACGTGCAATTATAAAGTGTGACATGTTTGGTATCTATTTACTCGGCGTAACATCATCTTTCACATTATACAAAAAAATTGAGCTAACTTTACTGTTTGATTTTTTTTTTAAATTCATGAAAGTGTCTTTTTCCCAAAAAGTTGCATTTAAAACACCGCTGCACAAATACCATTTGATAAAAAATATTGCAACAATTGCCATTTTATTCTCTAGATTCTCTGCTAAAAATATATATATATATAATGTTTGGGGGCTTTAAGTAATTTTCTAGCAAAAAATACGGATTTTAACTCGTAAACACCAAATGTCAAAAATAGGCTTAGTCATGAAAGGGTTAAATCTCCAACATTGATTTCTGTCATAGCAACACCACTTGCAGCAATAAGAGCGTCTGTTTTTTCTGCATGTTGTTTCACTTTTATCTTTGCTGAGCACTGTGCCTGTGCGGAGGGTACGTCCAGCATTGCACATTCGGCTTTTGCATGTTCGGAGGATAACTCTATTATGGCTGCCTGTGCACCCTGTAATTCCTCCCTAAGCAGTGTGATAACACGCAAATTCTCAGCCTCTCTCTGCCCTAAAGATGCAATATATTGTTCCTTCAACATGCGTGTTTTCTCCAACTCATCTAATCTCTGTTTCAATATACATTTCTCAGTCACTAATTGTTGAATGTGATCAGCAACATTTGCATCTGCTTTTGCAACCATTGCCAATATATTCTCTGTTACACTTTGTACCTGTTCAAATAATTGTTTCCTCTCACTATACCATTCTAATTCTTTTTGTTCTGCAATGTCTTTTATCTTCAACAACATGCATATAATATTGGCCATTTTTTGCTTCTCGCCTTTTTTGGAAAACTTTTTATACTCTATGGCATCATTATAAGTATTGCATTGTTTTAATAGATCAATGTATTGGTGTGTTAACGCATTCTTTTGTATAGAATCAAGTCTAACACAGCCATACTTCTTAACAAAGTCTTCAATGGCTTCCATTGGTATGCTAATTTGCCCCTTAGCCTACCCTGAAGCTCGTCTAACCTGTTTTTACAACAGTTGCTTACAATGCATACAGACACACAGACAGATACAAAACACACACAGATAAAAGCTGTTTAAAAGCTATCTTTTTACCTGTAGTCCCACAACCAAAAAAAAAAAAAAACAGATACCAAGCCATTTAAAAACTAATTTGTTCCTTGCAGTTCTACAGCCTACAAGACACAAGGCACACTCTTAGTCAATGCCTTACTATATTACCATTGATTTTTAAACCCTTTAGATTGCAGGCCACATTGAACTTCTATTGGAACAGAGAGCTATTTCACACTCATGTGGGGAAAAATAAAAATAAAAAAAATTAAATAAACTAGTAATAAAATGAAAAAAAAAAAAAATGAAAAAAATAAAATAAAATTAATTAAAAAATTTAAAAAATAAAAACAAAAATCTATATTTCTCCCACTTTTTCCTCAAAGATGTGGTGTTTATCCTGTCAATTTGCAGGCTACATCAGAACCAGGGATGATCAATCCCTCACTCACCAGCACCGTTGACTGGTTACAGGCCTAAATCACATTAGCGATACAAACATATACATATATCAGCCAAAGATGTCACCAGGTTATTCGCGTCTGTCTCCCTGATGAACTATTTCACAGAATCTTCATGACCATCCAAGCGTGGTTTCAAAATTCACGAGCCAGCACCAGTCTTGTCCACACTAGAGATGATTTTCAGTTCTGGGTGTATTTGAGGATTTACGCTTACAGGGACTCAAGACAAAAAATACATTAGGTTTTTGTGGATCCTGTGTAAAAATAAAATTCACACGCTCTCTGGGGTGCCAAATGATGTAATGGGTGCAATATTATACAATCTAATATATCCTATATAACTATTGCATACATGTATTAATTTGTCTAATCCCTATAGTTTCTAATCTGTAAGAGTCCGATAAGCACAATCATATAACAAACACCTCTGCTTAGTAAACAAGTTACGTTTATTTCCCAATAAAATAGGAATGTACTAAAACAGCAGAATTAGGAAAAAACTAACATAAAGGTATTAAAGAAATTGCAATGTTACAAAGCTTACAATCAGAACACAATACAAGACTTATACTTAACACATCCTATAGGCTGGTCTCCAGGTGTTGAAAAAGGGAGCTCTGCTTGCAAACATTCCTTTTTCACAAACACACCTCATCCAAACCCCCTCCTATTGCCTGCCCAACTTTGCTTTTGGACAAATCACAGTATCTCTGGGGCATTTCCTCAACAGGTTATATCACTGACCGTCTTGCCATAATTGGCCTCTGGGGGCAGTGTATGTCCATGAACTGCAATTATTCGACCGGAGTCAACTTTTGCAGATATCTGGGTCCTTGATCTCCTGTATCCCAACTCATTTATCATCCTTGTCAGTTAGGTTCTCTTTGAAGTTCGCTTGCAGAGCAGCTAATCAGAAAATTCTCATAGACAGGTCAGAGCCAGCATTGTCATACGCAGTTAGAAGCTTAACAGGCTACATTCCAACCTCGGGGGGCAGCATCCTGTCCTCCCGGAAGTGTGAAACTCTCCTTCTTTCAAAAACCATGGGAGTCAGGCTTCTCTTGGGAGTGAGGAAACATATGTACAAAATCCAGAAATCTGGTATTCATATTGAATTCCAACACAACCAAAGCCCCCTTAAAGGAACAGGAGCACACTGGACACCCAGCAAGAGCACAATGGCAGTAAAGGTGCCCAGTGTGTCCCCGGCCCATATATACTAGCAGTAACAAAAAACTGGCCACTGCCCCCACGTATAACTGGCCTTCACATCAAGGAGCACATGAAGGGGCATATACATGTAAGACAAAAACAATTCCATAGCTCAACTCACCAACCAGTCTGCTGACGAACCAAATTACGTGTCTAACCGTCTGTTAAAAGCAAGGGTTTAGTTAGCACACATTTGCAAACGCATGTGAAAGCTGCAAGGCCTCGTCACGGCACCCTGTGTTGCTTTCAGTCCTAACACTACAAATTTATAAGTGTCTCCACAGTGGAAGCACATGCATGGAATTGATAGATTTGGGGCAGGTGAGCCTGGAGGCAGCCCAAGCATCCTTAAAGGAATAGGAGCACACTGGACACCCAGCAAGAGCACAATGGCAGCTAAGGTGCCCAGTGTGTTCTATAACAATGACAAACAGGAGGGGAGAAAGGGGACAGCCCTGCCAAGTGCCATTGGAGATATCGAATGGCTCAGATGCAGTGCCATTTACTAAGACCGAGGCCAAAGGTTGGGAGTATAGAGACAGCACCTTAGAGATAAAGGTTGTTCCTAAGCCTAACTGTTCTAATGAGAGTCGGAGGAATCTCCAGTTGACTCTATCGAATGCTTTTTCAACGTCGAAGGAGAGGAGACAGGCTTTCAGGTTTTTGCGTTGAATAAAGGAGATGAGGTGAATAGTTTTGGTGGTATTGTCCCTTGCCTCGCGACCTGGGACAAATCCCATTTGGTCGTTATGGATCACTCCAGGGAATAGAGGGGATAAGCGGTTGGCCAATACCTTTGCGAACAGTTTAAGGTCTATGTTGAGCAGAGATTTTGGCCGGTAGCTGCTACATTGGGATGGGTCTTTGCCTGGTTTGGGTAATATGGAGATATTAGCGCACAATAAACCTTTAGGTGGCGGGTGGGAGTCGTCTATGGTATTGAACGCCTTAGTCATAAGTGGAGCTAGTTGAGGGGAAAAAGTTTTGTAAAAACAGGGGGTGTACCCATCTGGGCCAGGGCATTTGCCTATCTTCAGATCTTTGATGGTGCCTAGAGATTCGGGTGCGACCAGAGGTTTGTCTAGTTCTTCAGCATCTGGTGTGTTGATAATGAGTAGTGCCGTTTCCATAATGTAGTCTCGCATTTTGTCGCTCGAGGAGGTGGTATGTGTGTTTGGGTTTGTGGACTGTAAGTTGTAGAATTGGGAGTAGTATTCCGGAAAGGCAGAGGATAAGGCCTTTCGCGTCGAACGTTTTATTTTGATTGGGATATGTAATAAAGGGAATGGAGTATCGGGGTGGCCTATGGGGGGAGGACCCGTGCCAGGTGTTTGCCACATTTGTTTGCTAAAGAGTAGTGATAATTGCGTGCCCTATCTCAAGCTATTAAGGAATGTGAGTCTAAAAGTTGGAGTAGGTCTCTGCGGGCATTCGACAATCTGACAAAAATGGCAGGGTCTAAATCTCGTTTGTATAAAGGTTTGAGTTCTGCTATAGTGGAGAGGAGACGACGGATATCATCCATTCGTATCCGTTTGAGGCGGGAGCCGTGTTGTATAAATAAGCCCCAAACCACGCATTTCAGGGCCTCCCATTGAATAAGGGGGGAGATAGTATCTAAGGAGTGGTCGGAGATGAAGTTCTGAATGGTTTTGGAAATGTCCGCTACACAGACGGAGTCCCGTAATAAATTGTCATTGAGACTCCATTGAGTACCTCTATGCGATTTTGGGGGGCGTGCAAGGATCAAATAGACCGGGGCGTGGTCAGACCAGGGTAGGTGACCCAGTGATGCCTGGATGGGGTTATCCAGTAGTGATTGGAATATTAGAAAGTGGTCGAGTCTGCTGTAGGAATTGTGTGCTGCTGAATAATGGCTGTAATCCCTCTCTGTGGGATGCTGGACACACCAAACATTCACCAGGTGGGAAGAATGTAGTAGGGCTTTGATGTGTGTCAGGGTAGAGGATAGAACAGAGGACTTACCCGAGGATGTGTGTCTGCAGACGGGGACATGGCGATGTTGAGATCTCCACCAATGATAAAACAGGGACCCCCAAATGAGGTGAGAACGGACGAGAGAAACCAAGCCTGATCCACGTTAGGTACATATATGTTGGCCACTGTGAAGAGAAAATTGTTTAGTTTCAGTTTAAGAAAGATGAAGCGACTAGTAACATCAACAAGAGAGTCTAGGACCTCAGGCTTAAAATATTTATGGAAGGCAATGGATACTCCCTTAGATTTGGCCTGGGGGTTAGTACTGTGGTACCATTGTGAATAGTACCTGTTGTGTAAGGCGGGTACGAAGTCCGTACGGAAGTGAGTTTCCCGTAGTAAAAAATTTTTGAGCGCTTTTTATGAAAGTGATAGAGAATCTGGCTCCGCTTTTCCGATGTGTTAAACCCCCTGCAGTTGAAAGATGCTAAAGCAATCGGGCCATGATATAGTCAGGTGCCGGGGGGGGGTTTAGGGAGGGGGAGAAGTTTGACATGTTGGGTGTCTCATAGGTCAGCAGCTCTTGGAGATGAAAACAAGGCAATAGGAGGCCCAGATAGGGAAAGAGAAAAGATGTGGGGGGGAAGAGAGAAAAGAGGGGAAAGTAGACAAAAAGAAAAAGAGGAAGAGGGGGTGATACAGGTCAGTAGGACCAGGTTAATATATAAGCACTTCGGTTCGGTCGTGGTCGTCAGCCCCACATCTGATAATAGTAAACAGAAATGTCAAGGAAAATTCACGGTGGATCAGTGGGGAAGAGGACCACTATATCAAATTTACAACAAGTTGAACATAAACAAAAAAGGCCACTAGGTGGCTCCAAAAGACTGTAAGTAAAGGATAAAAAGACCTTACAGTGTAGCATACAGCCGTATACCAGTCAGTGTGCATAGTGACACTGAAAAAAGAAAAACCCCTTTAAGGGGGGGGGGGTGCAGGGGAAACTTGCTGGGCAGAGTAGCCCCCTGGTCCTCGGCTCCACGGGGAATCAAATAAGAAACAGAACCAATAGGCATAAATCACAACATTAAAATGGTGATGCATTAAATTGGTTATGAACGGGTTATAGGAAACTCAGGATTCAGAAAGGCATATAATATGGCTTAGGGCAAGCATAGTATAAAAATCATAGGTGGGAGGTGGAAGCAAAATAGAAACATGCACATTAAAGCTGCAAAGAAATAATATATGTTAACATATATCAATATGAGCTAGATAACTTGAGCAACCTGGAAAAAATGTAATGGGGTTAACAAGAGTAAAACAATTACAATAGTCCAGGGCTTAGGGTGAGTAAACCGTGAAGAAAACAGTAACAGTAATGCGATGAGGAGATCAAAATAGGCCTCAAAGACTGTAATAGTAACATATATACGGGGGGGGGGGGGGGCAGACTGTACTAGGATCGTGTCTGCATCAGCCCTGTGTTGTCACAGGGGAAGACCCTGTGAAGGCAGAGAAAGTGAAGCATCAAATTCGATCAGTCCGGGTTCAATCGTTGGGGTCCCGTTGAGGCAAAGGCTTAGAATTGTGTTTGTGACACACCAATGGCTTCTGCCATTGTGGGGCAAAGGGTAGGCCAGGGGTAGTCGGTGTGAACGACCAATCCGGAATAGACATCTGTGGAAGTTCCAGTCTACTGAGAAAGGACGGCAGGTCTCCTAGTGTGCGGAAGATGGCAGTTTTGCCCTCATGGTGTACTCATAAGTGGAAGGGAAACCACCATTGATATTTCAACTGTTTAGATTGTAAGAGCTGTGTAAGCGGTTTCAGCGCTTTACTCATCGCCAGTGTCTGACGGGAGAGGTCTGGGAGAAGCATCACGGGGGTGTCGTTAAAGAGTATGGTGTCCTACGAGCTAGCAGCTCTCATGATGTCCTCTTTGATCTTATAAAAATGGACCCGTCACCGGGTGTCTCGCACAAAGGAGGGGCCTGGGGCCTGCGGGCCTGAGGTTCTGTGAACATGGTCCAGCTCAATGGGGTCATCCTTAGGGCACTGTAGCAATTGATTGAAGATGGCAGTCACGGCCACAGGCAGGTGTTTAGCGTTTACAGACTCAGGAATCCCGCGAATGCGGATATTATTACGACGATTACAATTCTCTATGTCTTCCTGTTGGTATGCAAGTTGCTGCAGCATGACAGTGTGGATGTTAAGAATTTTGTCATGTGCCTGCACTGCGTTGCTGAGACTGTCTGTGGTAGTGTCCATGTCCTCAAAGCGAACACCCATATCCCTCTTGAGGTCAGAGATCTCTTTCTTATAGGCTTTCTCTATCCTATGGGCACAGTGTTCAAAGTCTGCTTTAGTGGGCAGGGATCTGATGTAACTGTGCAGGGAACAGATCTGTGACTCCATATCCCAGCCTTCACCTGAGCCCAGGGAGGCATTAGAGCGGCTTCTGGTGAGCATAAAGTCAGAGTCCTCAGGGAGAGGGCAAAGGCTGTGAGAGCTCACCTGTGAGTGCAGGGATGATTCGGAGCGGGCCGGGGACGGAGGTGCCAGCGCCATCTTGGATTTAGAATGGCGCTGTGTAGCGGCCCGAGATCGGGCAAAATAATCCTCCAAATCACCTCCTTTTCGGTTCCCACAGGTGCCCTTCTGTGCACGGTGCTTATCTTTCCCCATATGCCAAGTTTGGGTGAGTTTCCTGGTGTTATATGGTCTGTGGAGCCGAAGGACCTGGGAGCTGTGAGGAAACACGTCTCACTGCTCCATCCGGCAAGCCATGCCCCTCCTAGTTATTTTATTTAATTTTTTATTTTGACCAACGGGGTTAAAAAGGAATTGGAGATTTGTAATTTTTATTATGTTTTCTTTTTATTTTAAAGTGATTTTTTTGATGATTTATGTTTTAAGATTTAGGAAAAGTCAGAAGTGATGCCAGAGTATTTAAAATTAGGACTGTGACTTTGTATAGCAGTGACGGTCAGAAAAGCCCCTCGCTGACTGTTATAGTACTACTGTGCTATTGTATGTGCAGGGATGGAGAAAAAGGGAAATGGTTTTAAGCTGAATAGACCTTGTGGGAAAACACAAAAGTAAAGCTAATGAATTATCTGGACTGACTATATTGATGGTAGGACATGATCAGGGTAATAGTGGCTGGTAGGGCCTTTTCTGGCACTCCTCTCCTACATGTAAAAATCATAATTTTTTTGCTAGAAAATTACCCAGAACCCCCAAACATAATATATGTTTTTTTTATCAGACACCCTAGGGAATAAAATGGCGGTCATTGCAACTTTTTATGTCGCACAGTATTTGCGCAACAATTTTTCAAACGCCTTTTTTTGGAAAAAAAAACAGTTTCATGAATTAAAAAATAATAAAACATTCAAGCTAGCCCAATTTTTTTGTATAATGTGAAAGATGAGGTTACGCCGAGTAAATAGATACCCAACATCTCATGTTTTAATATTGTACGCAATCATGGAATGGCGCCAAACTTCGGTACTTAAAAATCTCCTAGGCAATGTTTTAAAATGTTTTACAGGTTACCAGTTTAGAGTTACAGAAGAGGTCTAGTGCTAGAATTATTGCTCTCGCTCTAACGCATGCGGTGATACCTCACATGTGTGGTTTGAACGGCCTTTACATATGTGGGCGGGACTTATGTGTGCGTTCGCTTCTGTGCGTGAGCTACTGGGGGCAGGGTGCTTTTTTTTAATTGCTTATTTTACTTTATTTTTTTTATTTTTACATTTTCTCTTTTAATTTTTTTTTTGATCACTTTTATTCCTATTAGGCCCCTTTCACACTTATACGACTTGTCCCACGATTTTGTACTGCAAAATCGTATGACAAGTCATTCTCCATGATTTTCAATGACTACCATTCATATTGGCACGACTTTAAGTCGTGCCGACTTGAAAGTAGTCCCTGCACTACTTTGGTCCAACTTCTATGCGAGTTGTACTCCATAGACCTCAATGTTAAACCCTGAAGTAGCATGCAAGTCGTGCCTGAATAATATAGACACGACTTCAGCACGACTTTGTAAGCACAAGCCTGGCCTCGCTATTCGGGAAAGGAAAACTTTTCTTTCCCGATAAGCGACAGGCAGTGCTGACAGCTGTCTGGTATGAATCCAGAGGGGGAACTCCGTGCCAAGTTTTAAATAAAAAAAACGGCGTGGGTCCCCCCCCCAGGGGCATACCAGGCCCTTGGGTCTGGTATGGATCTAAGGGGAACCCCCTACGCCGAAATATTGGCGTGGGGTCCCCCCCAAAATCCATACCAGACCCTTATCCGAGCACGCAGCCCGGCCGGTCAGGAATGGGGGTGGGGACGAGCGAGCGCCCCCCCCCTCCATGACCGTACCAGGCCGCATGCCCTCAACATGGGGGGTGGGTGCTTTGGGGCATGGGGGGGCGCAGTGCGGCCCCCCCACCCCAAAGCACCTTGTCCCCTTGTCGGCGTAGGGGGTTCCTCTTACAATTCATACCAGACCTAAGGGCCTGGTATGTCCCTGGGGGGGAACCCACGCCAGTTTTTTTATTTAAAACTTGGCGTGGAGTTTCCCCTTATGATTCATACCAACTACTGTATGTTTTAATTTGTTAATGCCAAAAACGTGGCAAAGTAGTACTGCTCCCAAATCGCGGCAAATCGCGGTAAAATAGCGGCAAAATCGCGGCCGCAAAATCGCGGTAAAATCGTGCTACTTTGAAGTCGTATAAGTGTGAAAGGGGCCTTACAAGGAATGTAAACATCCCTTGTAATAGGAATGGTGTGTGACAGGTCCTCTTTATGGAGAGATGTGGGGTCAATAAGACCCCACATCTCTCCTCCAGGCTGGAAAGCATGAGATAAAAAAAAATTCACGATGCTTTTCAGCCGCGATCGCGGCTTTGTTTACAAGCGCGGTCCGGACGTGATGTCATAACGTCGTGCCGCTATGATCATTCTTATGCCCCGTACATTTGGATTTTCCAACAGAAAATGTGTGATAGGACCTTGTTGTCGGAAATTCCGACCGTGTGTAGGCTCCATCACTCATTTTCCATCGGATTTTCCGACATACAATGTTTGAGAGCAGGCATAAAATTTTCCGACAACAAAATCCGTTGTCGGAATTTCCGAACGTGTGTACACAAATCGGCCAACACAAAGTGCCACGCATGCTTAGAATAAATAAAGAGATGAAAGCTATTGGCTACTGCCCTGTTTATAGTCCCGACGTACATGTTTTACGTCACCGCATTCAGAATGATCGGATTTTCCGACAACTTTGTGTGACTGTGTGTATGCAAGACAAGTTTGAGCCAACATCCGTCGGAAAAAATCCTAGGATTTTGTTGTCAGAATGTCCGATCAATGTCCGACCGTGTGTACGGGGCATAACGGTGCACGGAATCGCTGGCTGAAAAAGAGGATATCTGAATGATGCCTGTAGCTGCAGGCATCATTCAGATATTCCCACTGAAAGTCAAGGACGTCATATGACGGCTTTGGGCTGGAAGTGGTTAATGTCCATGTCCCCCAAATCTCCAAGTCTAAACAAAAGCTGATCCACTTTATTCTCCTTGGAGCAAAGCTGACTATAGCTAGGGCCTGGAAACAGCCCAAGATTTCCTTAGCGGCAGCACAAAGCAAGATCTCCTGGATTATGTCCCAAGAAAATGTATCCTAACAGACACAAGCCAGAAATTTGAAATTGTCTGGGAACCTTGGGCCCTATTTGTAGGCATTTTGTTTACTCCTGGTGATCTCCCCAACCAACCTGTATTCACAAACTAAGGACTGGCTCATATATTTTACCCTCTTCTTTCTCTATCCCCTCCTTGTCTTCCTTTCTTATCTTCTTTCTAATAGTTTGAATTAAGGAGATGATATATTTAGCACTTGATAATTAATTTTGCACAGCAATGCAAACCTCGTAGCAGTGGTGTAACTAGAACCTTTAGGGCTCTGATGCAAGAAACCATGGAGGGCCCCCCTGACCCCCGGACAGGGCTCTTTTCTCCGAGCCCGATGGCGGAACAACAGGGCCGGTCACAAGTGGGTGGCTGCATATAAAGGAATTGATTTCTCCATTTCCCCCCCGCTTCTCCTCTTCTTGCTCCCACAGGCATTCAGCGGCTGCAGGAGGAAAATGGAGAGATGAGTTCCTCTATGTCGGTGTTTCTCAATCTTTTTCCAGCCAGGGCACCCTTGAAGTGTACTCCTAGGTGAATGGGGCTGCACTGCAACCACTCCGCAACTGTGTGCATTGCATGCAGTTGCGGGATAGTGATGATGCATTTAAGGGGTTAAAACAGGCGGTCAGTAGGCAACATATTGCCTCTTTACCGGCTGTCAAATGCCTCTGAAAAGTGAACTGAGCATGGATCGCTTTTCGGAGGAACAGCATTTTTTTGCTGGTAATATGAACAAGCAAAAAAAAAAATTAAAAAAATCGGTTGTGATTGTACACATATAGGGGGTCAGGATTAAAAGAGTATACCTAAAATGTGCATACAAACATGTAAACACACACACATGTATAAACACACACACACATATATAAAAACACACACATATATATATATATATATATATATATATATATATATATATATATATATATAATGCACATATGCACGGACATGTAAACCAGTGGCGCCTGGTGCTCAAAAATTTTAGGGAGGCGCAAGCAAACTGAGAAATTTTGAAAAAAAACATCAGTTGCAGCCACTGTGCCCATAAAGTGCAGCCACTGTGCCCATCAATTGCAGCAACTGTGCCCATCAATTGCTGCCACTGTGCCATCAAACTCTGCCGCTGTGCCATCAAATGCCGCCACTGTGCCCATCAAATGCTGCCAGTGTGCCCATCAAACGCTGCCACTGTGCCCATCGAAGTCTGCCACTGTGCCCATCGAAGTCTGCCATTGTGCCATCAGATGCCACCACTGTGCCATCAAATGCCGCCACTGTGCCATCAAATGCCGCCACTGTGCCCATCAAATGCCGCCACTGTGCATATTAAATGCTGCCAGTGTGCCCATCAAATGCTGCCAGTGTGCCATCAAATGCTGCAACTGTGCCATTGAATGTTGCCACTGTACCCATTAAATGCTGCCAGTGTGCCATCAAATGCTGCCACTGTGAATCCCCCCCGCCCGCTCGCTGTCTGCCCAGCACTTACCCTGTCTCTGTGGGGCAGCAGGTGATGGCCACGAGCGGGGTCCTCCATGCATCTCCTGCCGTACACCTGATTAGTGGAAAGGCGTTTAAGTGTTAGGAAAGTGAATATTAAGTCGCTTTTCTAACACACCTGCTTGGACTGTGAGCGCCAAGCATGGCACTCGCAGTTCACCTATTTCGAAGCCTATTAGAGCCTATGGCTCTAATCAGGTGCTTCAACCCCCCCCCCCCCGCTGTAATTCAGGCGTCCGGCGCCCAAAAACGGGACGGACACCTAAATATGGGGGTGGCAGCGGTGGCCATGGATAGATTCATGCTATGCATGAATCTATACATTGGTCATAGAGGGAGGGGGTGGCTGGAGAGAGGGGGCGGTGCCTGTGCGCCCTTATGGACGCACCGCCACTGATAAACACATGCACATACATACACACTCACATACATGCACACTCACATACATACATACATGCACACTCACATACATATGCACACACACATACATACACACACACACATACGTACACACACACATGCATACACATGCATACACACACACATACATGCACACATATAAATACACATACAGTAGATAGATAGTCTTATAAAAAAAACGGCAGACCTTTACTTTAGCTCTTCCTCCGGGTACTGCACTGTAGGGGGAGACAAAGAGCACAGCACACACTGTGTTTTCACTTTGACAAGCTCCCTGCACAGTCAGTGCCGATTACAGTTCCACTGACAATCAGGGAGCTCATCTCAGCCGCCCCTGCTGTTCCTCCTAGCGAAGAGTACTGGGGGCCCTCAAGGGCCCCCTGCAGCAAGGGGCCCGGTCGCCATGACAATCTCAGCAACCCCTATAATTCCGCCACTGCCTCGTAGTATATCAAATTCCCCAGAAGTAGACTCCCACGGTGATTGCTTTCCATTTGATGGTTACGGGGTGGGATGGTGGCGGTAGAGGTGGGGTGCTTATACCTTCACATCTCCAATAAACTGTCAATTTCCATGATGTATGATGTCCATGATGTCGTATTGTGATGTTTTTCGTTGGTTTGAAATATAAAAAACCTTTTGAAAGTAAAAAAATAAATAGTGTCCCTCGATGTACATCCTTTGTCAATCACAATGCCCACTGACCTAAAAAATAGAAAAAACAAAACGCTTTTGCCTCTTGGGAGGCCACCGGCCGTTTGCCTCCTCTCTGCTTTGACAGATCTTATATAGACAAGGGGCGGGAACCGCTCCCTTCTGACATCACATGACACATTACATCCTCTCAACAGGCCATTGTTAGCCTGGGGATACAACTACTACATATTCCACAGTATTCCTCATTTCTGTAGCACTGGGTGGCTACATACCAAACTTTCCAGAGATGGACCAAATGATTTTATAGCTCATATGCTATGTATGTATGGTGTTTTTATTAAGTCGCTTTCTACAATTTTTGATATCAGTAAAATATTTTTTTTTCTCAATAACGGGTGTATGGTGAGTGGAGTCATAGACATGTTCTACCATAAGGGTTGGTTGAGCTATTACAGGTTTTTATTTTTGAGTTTCTAGTTATATGCATAATGTGAGCTCCCATCCCTTCTCTCCCCCCCTCTACATTATCATTATTGTATTTTTTCTTTGAGGGCATACATTCCAAATATACTGTATATGTTTATCACTGTTGAATAATTAATCATAATTATTAGGGTAGGCAGCACCTTGAGGTTCCTAAACTTTCAGTGTATCTACTGTATATCTATACACACACATACATTTTGTTTCCTTTTAGGTTGAATATATTTTTATTTGCATTTCCTTAAACAATACATCTCTACATCACAAGAGTAAGAAAACAATCTTGTCCATTTAGGAAAATATGTAGAAACAACAGTATTCAAGTACATCTCTAGAATTAGAGGAGCCCTCGTGTCCCGAAATGGAAATATGCCATCAGAGAAAACAAAAGTATATCCAAATGAGGGCACATTTAATATAGCAACAATTTATTTTGCTTCCTTTTATATGACACATACTGTAGAAACATAGAAAAGTGACAGCTAAAAAAGGACCAAATGTTCATAAAACCTGCCCTTTTTTTTGTTTTTTTTGTTTTAATTTATATATACAGTGGGGACGGAAAGTATTCAGATCCCCTTAAATTTTTCACTCTTTGTTATATTGCAGCTATTTGCTAAAATCATTTAAGTTCATTTTTTTTCCTCATTAATGTAAACACAACACCCCATATTGACAGAAAAACACAGAATTGTTGACATTTTTGCAGATTTATTAAAAAAGAAAAACTGAAATATCACATGGTCCTAAGTCTTCAGACCCTTTGCTCAGTATTTAGTAGAAGCACCCTTTTGATCTAATACAGCCATGAGTCTTTTTGGGAAAGATGCAACAAGTTTTTCACACCTGGATTTGGGGATCCTCTGTCATTCCTCCTTGCAGATCCTCTCCAGTTCTGTCAGGTTGGATGGTAAACGTTGGTGGACAGCCATTTTTAGGTCTCTCCAGAGATGCTCAATTGGGTTTAAGTCAGGGCTCTGGCTGGGCCATTCAAGAACAGTCACAGAGTTGTTGCGAAACCACTCATTCGCTATTTTAGAGAGAAAGTTTGTGTGTGGGTGTGGCGCTATTCTGGTATCAGGCGAAGTGTTATACCACTGTGATGGTCACCTCTAATTAATAAGTGTTTGAGATGGTTTGAATTCCTAGAACACTTTATCCCAAAAAAAGGGTAATTTTTCAAGCCAAAATTGGTGTAAATAAAATTTAAAAATTAAAATAATGTGTGTACGATTTCTTTCAAATAGTGACTGACTGTTTTCTGAAGCTATTGTAGCAAAGTGCCACCATACAGTCATGACATGCATTGATCAAAAACTGGAGTAATTAGGAAAAAATAAACTCTTCATTCGTTATTTTAGCTGTGTGCTTAGGGTCATTGTCTTGTTGGAAGGTAAACCTTCGGCCCAGTCTGATGTCCTGAGCACTCTGGAGAAGGTTTTCATCCAGGATATCCCTATACTTGGCCGTATTCATCTTTCCCTCTATTGCAACCAGTCATTTTGTCCCTGCAGCTGAAAAACACCCCCACAGCATGATGCTGCCACCACCATGCCTCACTGTTGGGACTGTAATGGACAGGTGATGAGCAGTGCCTGGTTTTCTCCACACATACCGCTTAGAATTAAGGCCAAAAAGTTCTATCTTGGTCTCATCAGACCAGAGAATCTTATTTCTCACCATCTTGGAGTCCTTCAGGTGTTTTTTAGCAAACTCCACGAGGGCTTTCATGTGTCTTGCACTGAGGAGAGGCTTCCGTCAGGCCACTCTGCCATAAAGCCCCAACTGGTGGAGGGCTGCAGTGATGGTTGACTTTCTACAACTTTCTCCCATCTCCCGACTACATCTCTGGAGCTCAGCCACAGTGATCTTTGGGTTCTTCTTTACCTCTCACCAAGGCTCTTCTCCCCCGATAGCTCAGTTTGGCCGGACGGCCAGCTCTAGGAAGGGTTCTGGTCATCCCAAACGTCTTCCATTTAAGGATTATGGAGGCCACTGTGCTCTTAGGAACCTTAAGTGCAGCAGAAATTTTTTGTAACCTTGGCCAGATCTGTAGGAAAACAAAGAAAAAACTGTGCTATACCATGAATAAATGTATAAAAATCAATTGATGCAAAATAAAAACATCAAAATACATCAATACATCAGGGATGCTTCACTGCTAACTGTATACCCGTATTTCGGTCTATCTACGTGCCTGTTGTTCTTACAATCTGGTAAGCATTTTATGTGGTGGAGGATCACTGTGAGGGGTGTTTCTATTTCCTACCTTTCCACATTAGCCCTTATGAAGAGCTATTAGGGGATTCTCCCTATCTCCCTAGAAGATTTTCTGGATTTCTGACTTATGGACTTTGCTATATAACACTATTTTGCACACTTATGTTTTGATGTATTTTGACGTTTTTGAATATTTTGATTTTGCATCAATTGATTTTTATGCATTTATTCATGGTATAGCGCAGTTTATTCTTTGTTTTCCTGTATTGTTGTGTATGTTGCACAGTTGAACTGCTGCTTTTTAGGGGGTTTCTTTTCCTATTTTTCTCCATTTTGGCCAGATCTGTGCCTTGCCACAGTTCGGTCTCTGAGCTCTTCAGGCATTTCCTTTGACCTCATGGTTCTCATTTGCTCTGACAGGCACTGTGAGCTGTACGGTCTTATATAGACAGGTGTGTGGCTTTCCTAATCAAGTCCAATCAGTATAATCAAACACAGCTGGACTCAAATGAAGATGTAGAACCATCTCAAGGATGATCAGTAGAAATGGACAGCACCCGAGTTAAATATATGAGTGTCACAGCAAAGGGTCTGAATACTTATGATGTGATATTTCAGTTTTTCTTTTTTAATAATTCTGCAAAAATGTCAACAATTCTGTGTTTTTCTGTCAATATGGGGTGCAGAGTGTACATTAATGAGGAAAAAAAATGAACTTAAATGATTTTAGCAAATGGCTACAATATAACAAAGAGTGAAAAATTTAAGGGGGTCTGAATACTTTCCGTCCCCACTGTATATATATATATATATATATATAGATAGATAGATATATCAATATATATATATATATATATATATATATATATATATATATATATATATATATATATATATATATATGTATCTATATATAGATATATATATATATATATACACTGCCTGCACTGTATATATAGTCTACACTACACCGACTACACTGTATATATACAGTATCTCACATTTTTGTAAATATTGTACATTGTTATTGTAAAATGTACAGCGTGTATAACAGTGTAAATTTGCTGTCCCTTCAAAATAACGCAACACAGCCTTTAATGTCTAAAATTATGGCAACAAAAGTGAGTACACCACTAAGTGAAAATGTCCAAATTGGGTCCAAAGTGTCAATATTATATGTGGCCACCATAATTTTCCAGCACTGCCTTAACCCTCTTGGGCATGGAGTTCACCAGAGCCTCACAGGTTGCCACTGGAGTCCTTTTCCACTCCTCCATAAAGACATCACAAAGCTGGTGGATGTTAGAGACCATGCGCTCCTCCACCTTCCATTTGAGGATGCCCCACAGATGCTCAAAAGGGTTTAGGTCTGGAGACATGCAGAGCTGACAGAATCTCTGCCCCAGTGTGGCTCCTGTCCACTAAGCAAACCAGCTCAAGCACCGCATGGCATCTTTTTGCCCGAGTGCTTGCGTAGCCCCTTGAACACCTACGGAGCACCGCTGGTTCAGAGGACAAATCTGTAGAGGAAAAGGCCATAGAGGAAGAAGAAGAGGAGGGGGTGGAGGAGAGAGCTGTGGCATAATCACCACTAGCATTTTGGAGGCGTGGTGGCGGAACAAGCTCCAATAATACTGAACCCTGTCCTGCATCCTTCCCAGTTGCCAGCAGAGTTACCCAGTGCACCGGGAAAGAAAGGTAACATCCCTGTCCATGCCCGCTGGATCATGAGTCAGCGGTAATATGCACTTTACTTCTGACCGCCTTGACCAACAAGGCCAAAACATTGCCTTTCACATGCCGGTAGAGAGCCGGAATGGCCTTCCGTGAAAAGAAATGGCGTTTTGGAACCTGCCACTGAGGTACAGCACATTCCACAAATTCACGAAAGGGGGCAGAGTCTACCAGATGAAAAGGCAGCAGTTGCAGTGCTAGCAATTTGGCCAAGCTAGCATTCAGACACTGAGCATGTGCATGGCTGGGACCGAATTTCTTTCTACGGTTTAGCAATTGGGGTAGGGAAATTTGCCTGCTAAAATTGCAGATTGGCCGCAAGTACTTGGGACACCTATTGCTATATCTTCATTCCTCTCAGTGCAGGTTTCTGAGAGCACTGGAGATATAGTGGGGTTGGAGATCCCAGATGAGGAACAAGGAGAAGACCGCCTTGTTCTTTGATGTGGTTGTTTCAAGTGCTGTTGCCAACGTACTGCATGGGACGTCGTCATATGTCTGGTCAAGCATGTGGTGCCCAAGCGGCTGCTGTTTTGGCCACACTTGATCCACTTCAGACATAGGTTTCAAACAGCAACGGTGCGATCTGCTGCACACGTGTCAAAAAAGGTCCACACCAAAAAACTTCAAAATTAGCGGGGAGTCAGCAGCACCCTGCACCTGCTTAGCTCTGTGGTGGGATGCAATAGGGTGGCTGCCCTTAAGCTATCCCCTGGTGGGCATCCTACCTCGTTGGAGATGTGCCTCCTCCTCTCTTCTATCAGGCACCTAAGTGGAGTCAGTGACCTCATCATCCCCTCCCTGCTCATCACTGGAGCAAACTTGGCAGTATGTAGCAGCTGGGGGAACATGACTGCCAGTTTCTTGTCTTTTTTGGGCACCCCCTCTCTCTAGGCTCACATTACTCCCTTCCTCAACCTGGGTATCAACATCGGAGCCTTCAAATCGCTCCGCATCCTCCAGCAGCATGTACCCGACACTGTGCTTGAATAGTTTGGGGGACTCCTCCGTGCATGAGGGTGGGGCTACAGAAGGAGTAACTGTGGACAAGAAGCCGGTGGAATAGGCCGCTTTTGCAGCTGCATTGGAAGGCAAACTACTCTGAGCCTGGGTGACAGAGGATGAGGAGGATGAGGACAGCTTTATTATCCACTCCACCAACTCTTCTGCATGTTGTGGCTCAATAACATGGCCAGCAGCAGAAAAATAGGACAAGCGTGCCCCACAGCCACGTGCAGAGGATGCACCATGTCCACGACCAGAACTGTTGACTGTAGACACAGAGCCTGCTTGCCCTCTTTTAGTGGCCTGTAAGCATCTGCCTCTCCTTGGTGGCCTTCCAGACATGATGTAAATTTTGTTTTGTAACACCACACTACACTGTATTAGATACTGTGTACACCACCAGAAAAGTAGGAGCAAGTGCATTATGGCTGCACCGTATTGTGCACTGTCTTCACCACCAGAAAAGTAGTAGCAACTGCACTATGGGTGCACTGTATTATGTACTATGTACCCCACCAGAAAAGTAGTAGCAACTGCACTACGGGTGCACTGTATTGTGTACACCACCAGAAGTGTAGTAGCAACTGCACTAAGGCTGCACTGTTTTGTGTACACCACCACAAAAGTAGTAGCAAATGCACTATGGGTGCACTGTATTTTGTACACCACCAGAAGTGTAGTAGCAAGTGCACTACGGCTGCACTGTATTGTGTACTGTGTACACCACCAGAAAAGTAGTAGCAACTGCACTACAGGTGCACTGTATTGTGTACTGTATACACCACCAGAAAAGCAGTAGCAACTGCACTACAGGTGCACTGTATTGTGTACTGTGTACACCACCAGAAAAGTAGTAGCAACTGCAGTATGGGTGCACTATATTGTGTACTATGTACACCACCAGAAAAGTGGTAGCAACTGCACTACGGGTGCACTGTATTGTGTGCACCACTAGAAGTGTAGTAGCAAGTGCACTGTGGCTGCACTGTATTGTGTACTGTGTACACCACCAGAAAAGTAGTAGCAACTGCACTACGGCTGCACTGTATTGTGTACTGTGTACACCACCAGAAAAGTAGTAGAAACTGTACTACGGCTGCCCTGTATTGTGTACTGTGCATACCACCAAAAAAGTAGTAGCAACTGCACTACGGGTGCACTGTATTGTGTACACCTCCAGAAGTGTAGTAGCAAGTGCACTACGGCTGCACTGTAATGTGTACTGTGTACACCACCAGAAAAGTAGTAGCAACTGCACTACGGGTGCATTGTATTGTGTACACCACCAGAAAAGTAGTAGCAACTGCACTACGGGTGCACTTTATTGTGTACACCACCTAAAGTATATTAGAAAAAGTACACCAGGAATGCACTGCAGTCAGATATAGGCTACACTGGATGCAGAGTATATATATATATATATATATATATATATATATACTAGACTGGCTGTATATATATATATGAAATACACTGCAGCTAACTGAATAACCTGTCTGATCAATCTAAATCACACTATCCCTCCGTCGACAACAACAACACTACACAGGGCCACCGTACAGGCAACTTTATATAGTGTGGGGCATGGACTTAGTCCCCCTGAGCCATGATTGGCCAAAGGCACCCTGCCTTTGGCCAATTATGGCTTTCTTAGCAGAGGGCGCTGGGTTTGGCCAAAGCATGCAGGTCATGGTGCATGCTATGGCCAATCATCATACAGCAATGCACTGCGATCCCACAGTGCATTATGGGGCATTCCGTGGTGCTCAATTTTGCAGCAAACACCCCATAATGTTAGTTTTTGCCGAACGGGCAAACACCCAATGTTTGAGTCAAACTTATGTTTGACCCGAACATCAAGCTCATCCCTACTTATGACATACTTCCAAGGATGCCAACCCTTGGATTCGCACCAAGAAACATATGCCCTCCAGATTCTATAGTAAATGACTCTAGAGGCCGGCTTCCTAGCATTGATCAGGGTAGTCACCACTGAACCTGAAAGCCCCCGATCTTTTGGAATGTGGGTTTCAATAGCCAAACCGGTAAATTTTGAGTTTGTAAGGTAGGATGGAACACTGGTCCCTGCGAAAGCAGGTCTGGACGTGGTGGAAGGGTTCACGGGTCCCCCACTGCCATCTTTACGATTTCTGCATAGTGGGATCTTCTGGGCCATGCCGGGGCTACAAGAACTGATGGAGGCAGTATGTACAGGAGAGGAGTGCGAAGGGTATTATGGGGGCGGTATGTACAGGAGAGGAGTGTGAAGGGTATGATGAGGGTAGTATGTACAGGAGAGGAGTGTGGAGGGTATGATGGGGGCAGTATGTACAGGAGAGGAGTGTGGAGGGTATGATGGGGTAGTATGTACAGGAGAGGAGTGTGGAGGGTATGATGGGGGTAGAATGTACAGGAGAGGAGTGTGGAGGGTATGATGGGGTGGTATGTACAGGAGAGGAGTGCGGAGGGTATGATGGGGTGGTATGTACAGGAGAGGTGTGCAGAGGATATGATAGGGATAGTATGTACAGGAGAGGGGTGTGGAGGGTATGATGGGGGTAGTATGTACAGGAGAGGAGTGCGGAGGGTATGATGGGGTGGTATGTACAGGAGAGGAGTGTGGAGGGTATGATGAGGTGGTATGTACAGGAGAGGAGTGCAGAGGATATGATGGGGATAGTATGTACAAGAGAGGGGTGTGGAGGGTATGATGGGGGTAGTATGTACAGGAGAGGAGTTCCGAGGGTATGATGGGGTGGTATGTACAGGAGAGGAGTGCGGAGGGTATGATGGGGGTGCTATGTACAAGAGAGGAGTACGGAGGGTATGATGGGGGTGGTATGTACAAGAGAGGAGTACGGAGGGTATGATGAGGGTGTAGGTACAAGAGAGAAGTGTGGAGGGTATGATGGGGTGGTAAGTACAGGAGAGGAGTGCAGAGGGTATGATGAGTGTAGTATGTACAGGAGAGGAGTGTGGAGGGTATGATGGGGGCAGTATGTACAAGAGAGGAGTGCGGAGGGTATGATGGAGCAGTATGTACAGGAGAGGAGTGCGGAGGGTATGATGGAGCAGTATGTACAGGAGAGGAGTGCGGAGGGTATGATGAGGGTAGTATATACAGGAGAGGAGTGTGAAGGGTATGATGGGGCGGTATGTACAGGAGAGGAGTGCGGAGGGTATGATGAGGGTAGTATGTACAGGAGAGGAGTGTGTAGGGTATGATGGGGCGGTATGTACAGGAGAGGAGTGTGGGTGGTATGATGAGGGTAGTATGTACAGGAGAGGAGTGCGGACGGTATGAAGGGGCAGAATGGGGATTTCGTGCACTGTCTGTGGAGCGACTATGGAATGATGTCCCTCAGCTGGAGGGTAAGAAGTAGCTCTATGTGATGTCTGTCAGCTGGATATGAAGTGGCCTGGGGGTGATACAAGCTGGAGGGGGGTTGGGGCGAAGTGGTCAGATAGTGATGTGTGTCTATAATAAAAAAAAGCTATTGTGCTCATCCACTAATATATACAACAATAAATCATACAACAATACTACTCAATGAAAACAAATCTCCTGTTATAAAAGATGCCAGCCTCTAGCACTCTGTGTATGCCCAGATGATGTGATGGTAATTGATGACCATTCACGTAACCCTGTGTTATCCAGGCTCTGAGTCTATACAATCAGAGGTGTAAACTCACCACATATACACAGGGTTAAGTGAATGGTCATAAATTAACTTCACATTATCTGGACAGAGGATTGGGGGATGTTTGTATAGATAGATATGTGTACTGCTTGGGAGATACTGTGAGGCTGTGAAAGGAGCTTTTGAGATTTCCAACACACTTTGCCATGACAGTGTATTTCTTTAGAAGCAATGACACTGCTTCTGTCTCCACAGCAGCTAGCATGTAAAAGCCCTAGAGTTGCCACCTGTCCAGGATTCACCCAGACAGTCTGGGTTTTGAATCATGTGTCCGGGTTTCACTCTGCCTAAAACCCAGACACATGATCCAAACTGGGCTGTGGCTCTCCTATGAACTGAGATAGCCACACGGAGCTGTGGACAGCTGTCTGTGGGCAGATTCGGCATCACTGGGGGGGCACGGGGTGATGATGTCAGCAAGAACAACTTGGCCACACCCATTGTTCACCACAGCGTGCATAGCTTGCATTCCTACTTTCCTTGGGGCACACAAAGGTGTAATCCTATAGTGAATACTACGGGGAAAAAGAAGTGCCCTGTGCCGCTATGGTGTTCGGGTTTGGTTTGAAGAAAAGGTGGCAACCCTAAAAAGCCCCCCCCCCCACCTGAATGGTCTCCTCCTGGTCTGAGCTGAATAATGTGCCCGGGTCTCCGGCAGTACAAAACTAAGCCCATTGCATACCTTTCTTAGGCCTTACAGCAAATCACCCCCATAGCAGCCAAACCCAGCACAAGGTTTGTTTTCAGAAGAAGTTTCCAACTTAAGCTTAGGAGAAAGAAGAGTCCACACAACGACAGACATTTTACTCTTTATTGGAACACAGTTGATTCATAGTTGATTTACACTAGATTATGTCAGTCATCTCAATGGTGACAGTACATTCCTTAAATTGCAAGCAGATAGAGAACAGCATAGATGCGAGTCAAGGAGCAGCCCAAACCTTTAGGAGTTTTTTTCCAGAGTCCTACATCCTAAGCCCAAGGGATATGAGTATCTCCATGAGTTCTGCACCTCCTTTCCTTGTTTCCCCCCTATTTGAAACCCCCGGGAAGTTAAGGCCTAACATACATAACTAAATATTAACAAATTGTAAAGAAACATTTACCAACCCATTTTCTTTTCAAGACTAAGATCAGGTGTGGTCCTATTTAGTAAGTTCAGTAATTGGTTGGTCTTTTATTGCCTTATCAAAAGGTTATTTCTGATTGGTTGTTTTGGCTTACTGCCACCGTGCATTATTTCTCTCTGCAAAACATTTCTGAAAGAGGTACATAATTAGAAGAAACATCAAAACTGGAGAAACAGTGATAAATCGTAAATAAGATGTCATTTTTCATATAGTCACATGTATTTAATGCTTTTCAGGAGAATAACTGAACACAATCACCAAAATGTATTAAAGTGATTGTAAACCTCAAACATGAAATATGAACAAAGAATATCCCTCTATAATCTGTACGTATCTCAGTCCAGAGCACTGAGTGTCATTTCTGTCTGCTGCTTCATTCCTCTGCTATGTTGTATTAGGGCGTACATACGGTCGGACTTTGTTCGGACATTCCGACAACAAAATCCTAGAATTTTTTCCGATGGATGTTGGCTCAAACTTGTCTTGCATACACACGGTCACACAAAGTTGTCGGAAAATCCGATCGTTCTGAACGCAGTGACGTAAGACACGTACGTCGGGACTATAAATGGGGCAGTGGCCAATAGCTTTCATCTCTTTATTTATTCTGAGCATGCGTGGCACTTTGTCCATCGGATTTGTGTACACAAGATCGGAATTTCCGACAACTGATTTTTTTGTCGGAAAATTTTATCTCCTGCTCTCCAACTTTGTGTGTCGGAAAATCCGATGGAAAATGTCCGATGGAGCCCACACACGGTCGGAATTTCCAACAACACGCTCCGATCGGACATTTTCCATCGGAAAATCCGACCGTGTGTACGGGGCATAAGAGTCACTTCTGACAAGTTTTTCTGACATCAAGTGCCTGTGATTGACAGCCTCAGCTCTGTTACTGTGTGCTGTGTGAAGGGGGGGGGGGTGTCTCTTCCCTCCAATCAGCTCTCAGCGATCCCCTCACTGAGCTCTGCAGTGTGTGTGTGTGATGCCATCTCCCCCCCTGCTTTCTGAAATCTCAGACAAGCTGCATAAATTCTGCACTTTGAATGTCTGTAGAGAATAATGGACTGTAGATAAACAGGTACAACTTAAGTCGGAAGATTTGTTTCATCTCTGTATATCATGTCAGGCCAGTCACTTCACCGGGTTAATGTAAGGATTTACAACCACTTTAATGCTTGGTATATGGAGTTGCGCAAGAGAAAAAAGGGTTTTTGAAAAATTATAAAAGGAGAATTTGAAGGATAAAAGAGGTGCATGAATTCAAAGAATTGGCTTATTTGCACTGATTTAAAACTCACAAACGAAAAAACGTTTGCTTGCGCAATTCTCATCATTCCACCCTCCATCATACCACATTTCCACGCAGTCCTCATTGTTACGAAGGTTGTTGGGTTCACCTGCGCGCCAGTTGAAGTATGTAATGACTTGTCCAGACAGATCTCTAAAGTCACCCTCACTCTGTATGTCGTTTATACCCATGAATGAGTGCGCTTGAACCTTTTTGCGGAGGGAGAAAACGGCTTGGTTTTCTTCTTGGGTCCGGGGTACGGCCAACTGACCTCCGCCACTGGCACAAATGGTTTTGGCCTCATCGTAAGTGACTTCTAAATGATTCATAATATAGATTTTGTTGCTGCTTCTAGCAATCTCTTTTCCAAATGAAAAAACTGTAATAGTGGGAAGAAAGGAAAAAGAAAACATTTTTATCATGAGACTTCATGGAACACATAGTAGAAAGTAACATCTGCCACTTTTTATTAGGTTAAAGGGATCCTTTAAGTCAGGGGTGTTCAAACTTTTTTCAAAGAGGGCCAGATTTGATGACCTTAACATACGTGAGGGTCGACCATTTTGCCTGATATTCTTTGAACCATTAAAAAGAAAAGCAAATTAACTAATACACTGTCCAATAAGAATTTTCTTGCCTTTGTGGTTGTTTGTGGTGAAGAGTCTGAGGATGAGCTTGAGCGTGTTATTCGGATATTTATCAACATATAATACACACCTTCACTTTAAAAGGGAAGTTTCAGGAAAAAAATTAAATTTTAGATAAAGAACTGTGAAGCAAAATAAGGGTCAGTGCCCATCAATGCAGCCTAATCAGTGCCCATCTGCAGCCTTACCATTGCCATGAATGCAGCCTCACCATTGCCATGAATGCAGCCTCTGAATGCTGCCTCACCATTGACATGAATGCAGCCTATGAATGCAGCCTCACCATTGCCATGAATGCAGCCTCACCATTGCCATGAATGCAGCCTCACCATTGCCAAGAATGCAACCTTACCATTGCCAAGAATGCACCCTTATTATTGACAAGAATGCAGCCTTACCATTGACATGAATGCAGCCTCACAAGTGCCATGAATGCAGCCTCATAAGTGCCATGAATGCAGCCTCACCATTGCCATGAATGCAGTCTCACCATTGACATGAATGCAGCCTCACCATTGCCATCGTTGCAGCCTGATCCATGCCCATTTGCAGCCTTGGAGGGGACAGGGAGGGGGCGGAACGAGCGCCAACAGATTACATACAGGAGAATCTCCTGTTTACGTGATGGCCTCTTTAATACAAAGTCCCGCCTCCTATGATAGACAGAACAGTAGTCCAATGATGGCCCAGGAGACAAGACTTCCTACTACAGAGGCTGCCGAGTAAACAGGAGATTCTCACTGGATGTAATCTGACGGCACTCATCCCACCCCCTCCGAGGAACGATAAATCCCAAGCGTGGGATTCGTTAGGGTCCACAAAAGATATATATATCTGAACCACTAGTGGGGCCGCATTAAACTGGAACGCGGGCCGTAATTGGCCCGCAGGCTGGACTTTGGACATGCCTGCTGTAGGTGGACAACTGTGGCAGCCATTGATGATCTCCATCTGATAATTGTAATTTAGAGGGCTCAGCTGCCTAAAATCCAGATGTCTAAACTGCAGCCTCAGCAGTAGCTCTTGTTCATCTAAACATGCACTCCAGGACACCTAAAAATCATCTCTTGTAGTAGGGCTGCCTCTGCAAGGCAGGGTTAAATGCTTGTTGACTAGAGAACTTGGTAAAGCACTTTCACTAACCTGATCCTCCACTCCTGCAGGCTCCTCTGCACTGCTGGATCAGTCCCTGAAGCCTGAACTCTCCTATGCTTCTGTGGTCTAAGGTCTTCTGACTTCAACAAGACCAATGCACTGCTTTTTTGCTTACTACTGCAAGGGAATGCTTTTAGGTTTCCTGGAGTTGGGCTTTAAGCTTGCCACACAAATTTTGAGCATTTGCATTATTGGCTCAGTAGACTGCTGATGTCGACAATGAGCTGTGGACTTCAGCAGCATAGGTTGGACCTCCAATTCTTTCAGCTCTCCTCCCCCTACTGAAGTGTCCAAAGCAACTGTCTCTTCTGCATACCTAACTACCCATTGTCCCCAAATACAAGATATACATAACCCAACTGAAAGTAGCCCCAGTATAAAGCATCCAGCTAACCTTTTTCCTGCTTCTCAAGGTTTGATTGCAGATCTCTCATCCGTGAATCCATAGCAGTCATTTGCAATTCAAGATTTTCGATAGCTAAGAAAAGAGTTCACACAATCAATTTGAATGTATTATATGCTAAATAATTTTTATGTTCAGGACTAAACATTAGAATACGTTTCTAATTTTTTTTTCTCTCGAGACATTGAGAATTAAGAGGAAACTTTTCATTCAAGTTTTCCAGTGTTTGTAGTGGGCACCATAAAATAATAACATGCCTCTAACTGACTAATGGCAAAAACAAAGGAGATTTCCACCATATTACCCAATGCAGAAACCCCCTATAGACAACTTCAAACTACCAACCATATGACTCTTTGCTAAATCCAACTATTCCATTTAACTTTTGTGGTTCCCAAGATCTGAGCATTTACCGTATGGACTGCATGTGTTCCTAGGGCTTTAACATCAGCAGTGGAAGCATACAACCACCAAAATAGGAAGAAGGGTCCTTGTACCCAAAAGTGATGTCTGAGATGTTCTGAAAAAGTTCCGGAAAGTTTCTGCTGAGGAAAGTCTCCAGTGAAGAGCCACTGAGAGAGAGCTGGCCTGCTGAGACTAGTGACCCTGATGAGTACCAGTACTTAATACTGAATCAAGGCTACACTGCTACACATGGCTAGAGACTAAGACTGCTGGAGGGACCACAGAAGACCATGCCCTGAAGCAAAGGAACCCACAAGGCCATGATTGCACACCACAATTGGTGAAAGACTGCTTCTCACATCCTTGCCCAGGTGGGACCTCGCTAAAGTTGCAGTATCCAGGTCTGTGTCACTATAGGACTGCAAGACCCAGTGAGTTGCAAGAGAGAACTTCTAAACCCAGAATATCTGCTGCTTTGCCCAAGATCACTGCTACAGTGTTCAGAGCTGTTGATGTCACCCTCAGTGACCGCAAGAGTTGGTCTGCTCATGTAGCCAGAGTTTCAGTCACCTACAAGAGGAAGAAGATCGTGTGACAGACCTCAGAGAGGTGAGAGGCCTTGGCCACCATCATTATTATACTCCTGCTTAATGACACAGCCTCCAGGGATTCATTCTGAGGATATGTCCCCCTTTCCTGTTGGAATTCAAAATTTCTGTTGAGAGCATTTCAACATAGCCTTGGACCCCAACACTGGCCACCATCGGTCATTAGGAGCAACTGTGATTTATAGTCCTTGAGTGTAGACTTCCTGTATTTAGGGTACCCCATAGATCAGGTCTTAAGAGGTATAGACTTTGCCCCTTCAAATCAAGTTTTGGGTTCCCTGTTTAAGAGGCTTGCATATTTTTTAACAAACTGTGTTTTGGTTCAACCCTGATTTGCTTCTGTTTACAATTGTTTGTTATTATTGTTGCTGTTATTTGCCCTGTTGAACATGCTGCCCAAAAAAATCCTTTCCTTTAGCCTTAATGTCAGAGATTGCGGTACTGCTCGAAGGGTCATTACCACCAAGAGCCAGGGAACCCAAACATCAATGGCTCTTTTGGGAGAAAGCATTACAAGTTCAGAATCTAGGCCCTAAAAATAACTTCCATCCATCTAGCAATGGTAAAGCAAGAAGCATGAAGACCCCTGCTGTAATCCTCAGGAAACACAAAGAGGGAATCTGATTGTTTAAAAGAAGGTAAGCTTCCTTCTCTGGCAAAGTGCACTGCTCCCCAGTCCAATAAAGTTTGGGACACCCATGCCCCACATTTAGAGAGAAACTTTCTTTAAATGTTTTGGAGCAGGACTTAAGGAAGGAAGTACAATGCTCTGGGTATGGTGAATAGCAGGACCCACCTTTGGGAGGAAGGAGGCCTTAGACCACAAGACAACTTTGTCCTTTAACATGACTTTTGGTGCCTCCTTATTGGTTGATAGGGATGAGCCGAACACCCCCCGGTTCGGTTCGCACCAGAACCTGCGAACGGACCGAAAGTTCGCACGAACGTTAGAACCCCATTGACGTCTATGGGACTCGAACGTTCGAAATCAAAAGTGCTCATTTTAAAGGCTAATTTGCATGGTATTGTCCTAAAAAGGGTTTGGGGACCCGGGTCCTACCCCAGGGGACATGTATCAATGCAAAAAAAACTTTTAAAAACGGCCGTTTTTTCGGGAGCAGTGATTTTAATGATGCTTAAAGTAAAAAAAAAAAAAGTGAAATATTCCTTTAAATATCGTACCTGGGGGGTGTCTATAGTATGCCTGTAAAGTGACGCGTGTTTCCCGTGTTTAGAACAGTCCCTGCACCAAATGTCATTTTTAAAGGAAAAAATCTAATTTAAAACTACTTGCGGGTTTAATGTCATGTCGGGTCATGGCAATATGGATGAAAATCAGTGAGACAAACGGCATGGGTACCCCCCAGTCCATTACCAGGCCCTTTGGGTCTTGTATGGATATTAAGGGGAACCCCGCACTCAAATTAAAATAAGCAAAGGCCCTATATACTCTGAACAGCAGTATACAGGCGGTGCAAACAAGACAGGGACTGTAGGTTTGTTGTTAAGTAGAATCTCTTTGTAATTTTGAACGGGTAAATTTTTAACGCGTTTAGCTCCAGCCAAAAAATCTTTTTTAAGCTTTTTGGAAAACATAGGGAAGGGTTATCACCCCTGTGACATTTGTTTTGCTGTCTTTCCTCCTCTTCAGAAGATTTCACCTCACTTTTTGTCCCAATGAAAAATGTTTTTTGAAAATTTGGGTTTTTTGTGGAACAAGGATTGGAAAGCATCAGTTTAAAGGAGAAATTGTTTTCCCATATTAACTCTTACAGGAGAGAATTTCCCTTCCTAGGGGTAGATTTCATCTCACTTCCTGTTGTCTCCTTCCGTTTGCAAGTAGGAGTCGTTTGTAAGTTAGATGTTTGAAAGTAGGGTCCTGCCCTATATACTCAGCAGAAATTTGGGCCTTAGGTGTTGCTGTGGCCACAACATTGTAAGCCCTCACAGGGCCCTGCTGTGAAATATTAGATCAAGAATTGTAATTACATGCCCCTGTTGAACAGGAGCTGAAAAATTAGGCCTTAGGCACTGGTGCTGGTGCCACAACACTGCAACCCCTCACAGACACTCTAGTTGGAACGCAGGAACGAGCCCTGCTGCAAAGTATTGCATCAAAAATTGTAATTACACGCCCCTGTTAGACAGGGGCAGAAAAATTGGGCCTTAGGCACTGGTGCTGATGCCACAACACTGCAACCCCTCACAGACACTCTAGTTGGAACGCAGGAACGAGCCCTGCTGCAAAGTATTGCATCAAAAATTGTAATTACACGCCCCTGTTAGACAGGGGCAGAAAAATTGGGCCTTAGGCACTGGTGCTGGTGCCACAACACTGCAACCCCTCACAGACACTCTAGTTGGAATGCAGGAACAAGCCCTGCTGCAAAGTATTACATCAAAAATTGTAATTACATGCCCCTGTTAAACAGGGGCTGAAAAATTGTGCCTTAGGCACTGGTGGTGGCGCCCAGAACCAAAAATGTTCTTACAAGCTATAAGCGTGATGATTGAGGAGGAAGAGGATAATTACTCAGGGATAGTCACTCAGCATCAGCATAGGCAGTCTTTGAAGGGATCTGAGATTTCAAAAAAAATTATTCGGTTACATCAGCATCAGGTGCTTGGTAGCTGGTGGTGATCCAAGACTGATTCATTTTTATGAAGGTCAGCCGATCGACCGAGTCGGTGGACAGACGCACCCTGTGATCGGTTACCATGCCTCCAGCAGCACTGAATGTGCGTTCCGAAAGAACGCTGGATGCAGGACAGGCCAGTAGCTCAATTGCATACTGTGCAAGCTCTGGCCAGTGATCTATCCTCAAGACCCAGTAACCCAGAGGATTTTCGGTGGGAAAGGTGTCCAAGTCTGATCTTGCCCCTAGGTATTCCTGCACCATGTAAAACAGACGCTGGCGATGGTTGCTGGAACCGATCATACCTTGGGGCTGCGGACCAAAAAATTGTCTGAACGCATCGGTCAGACGGCCACCTTCTCCACCGCTCCTTCTTTGACTGACCGAAGCCTCAGCAACACGTTGTCCAGAAACAGGAGTTTGTAACCTCCCAGTCTCTGGGAACGCATTGCACAGACCTTTCTGCAAGGCCTCCCGAAGATGTTTCATCCTCTGCACCCTCTGCGATGGCAAGATAAGGTCCGCAACCTTACCCTTGTAACGTGGATCAAGGAGGGTTGCCAGCCAGTATTGGTCCTTCTCCTTGATACCACGAATACGAGGATCCTTATGCAGGCTTTGTAGGATCAGGGAGGCCATGCAGCATAGGTTTGCTGAGGCATTCGGTCCGGAGTCCTCTGGGTCACTAAGGACGACAACGTCCGCAGCCACCTCCTCCCAGCCACGTACAAGTCCATGTGTTTCTTGGGACTGATCCCTTAAAGACTGCTGCTGATGCTGAGTGCCAGGCTCCACCTCCATACTGACACAATCTTCCTCCTCCTCCTCCTCCTCCTCCTCCTCTTCCTGTGTGATCGGCGGGCACGCAGGAACACTGTCTGGATAAAGGGGGCCTTGAGAGCTAAGGAAGTCCTCCTCTTCCTGCCTCTGTTCTGCCTCAAGTGCCCTGTCCATTATTCCACGCAGCGTGTGCTCCAACAGGTGGACAAGGGGGACAGTGTCACTGATGCATGCACTGTCACTGCTCACCATCCTCGTGGCCTCCTCGAATGGTGACAGGACAGTGCATGTATCCCTGATCATGGCCCACTGGCGTGGGGAAAAAAACCAAGCTCCCCTGACCCTGTCCTGGTGCCATAGTCACACAGGTACTCATTGATGGCCCTCTGCTGCGTGTGCAGCCGCTGCAGCATGGCCAACGTTGAGTTCCACCTGGTGGGCATGTCACAGATTAGGCGGTTCTTGGGCAGGTTAAACTCCTTTTGGAGGTCCGTCAGCCGAGCACTGGCATTATATGACCGGCGGAAATGCACACAGACTTTCCTGGCCTGCCTCAGGACATCCTGTAAGCCCGGGTACCTGCCCAAGAACCGCTGCACCACCAAGTTAAGGACATGAGCCAAACAGGGCACATGGGTCATTTGTCCCTGTCGGAGGGCAGAGAGGAGGTTGGTGCCATTGTCGCAAACCACCATTCCTGCTTAAGTTGGCATGGTGTCAACCACCTCTGAACCTGCCCCTGCAGAGCTGACAGAACCTCTGCCCCAGTGTGGCTCCTGTCCCCCAAGCACACCAGCTCAAGCACCGCATGGCATCTTTTGGCCTGCGTACTTGCGTAGCCCCTTGAACGACTACGGAGCACCGCTGGTTCCGAGGAAGAGGCCATGGAGGAAGAAGAAGAGGAGGGGGTGGAGGAGAGAGGTGTGTCACAATCAGCATTTTGGAGGCGTGGTGGCGGAACAACCTCCAACACTACTGCACCTTGTCCTGCATCCTTCCCAGCTGCCAGCAGAGTCACCCAATGTGCTGTGAAACTTAGGTAACGTCCCTGTCCATGCCTGCTGGACCATGAGTCAGCGGTAATATGCACCTTACCGCTGACCGCCCTGTCCAGCGAGGCATGGACATTGCCTTCCACATGCCGGTAGAGAGCCGGAATCGCCTTCCGTGAGAAAAAGTGGCATTTGGGTACCTGCCACTGAGGAACCGCACATTCCACAAACTCACGGAAGGGGGCAGAGTCTACCAACTGAAAAGGCAGCAGTTGAAGTGCTAGCAATTTTGCCAAGCTAGCATTCAACCGCTGGGCATGTGGATGGCGGGGAGCAAACTTCTTTCGGCGGTGCAGCAGCTGGGGCAGGGAAATTTGCCTGGTACAATCTGACGTCGGTGTACCAAAAGCAGATTGCCCACAAGTACTTGGCTGTGACACACCTAATTCTACACCTTCATTCCTCTCACTGCAGGTCTCAGAGAGGACTGGAGGTCTAGTGGGGTTGGAAATCTCAGCTGATGAGGAGCAAGGAGATATCCTCTTTGTTCTTTGGTGTGGGTCTTTTAAATACGCTTGCCAACGAACTGCATGGCAGGTCAACATATGTCTGGTCAAGCATGTGGTACCCAAGCGGGAGATGTTTTGGCCACGTGAGATACGCTTGAGACATATGTTGCAAATAGCAGCGGTGCGATCTGATGCACTCGTCTCAAAAAAGGCCCACACCAAAGAACTTTTTGAATAACGCGCAGAGACTGCAGCGCCCTGCACATGTGGAGCTTTGGGATGTGATGCAGTCAATGTGCTGCCCTTAGGCTGGCCCCTGGAGGGCATCCTGCCTCGTTGGTGATGTTCCGCCTCCTCCTCCTCCTCCTCCTCCTCCTCCTCTCTCCTATCAGGCACCCACGTTGAGTCAGTGACCTCATCATCCCCTCCCTCCTCATCACTGGAGCAAACCTGGCAGTATGCTGCAGCAGGGGGAGCATGACTGCCAGATTGCTGTCCTTCTTGGGCACCCCCTCTGTCCGTGCTCATGTTACTGCCTTCATCGAGCTCAGTATCATCATCAGAGCCTTCCAAACGCTGGGCATCCTCCTGGAGCATGTACCCAACACTGTGGTCAAACAGTTCGAGGGAATCCTCATGAGGACATGGTGGAGCTAGGGAAGGAGTCACTGATGACATTGAGCTGAGGGAAGAGGCCGCTGCTTTGCCAGACAAAGCACCCTGGGCATGGGTGAGAGAGGATGAGGAGGATGAGGACGGCTTGGTCATCCACTCGACCAAGTCTTCCGCATGTTGCGGCTCAACACGGCCAGCTGCCGAAAAAAAGGCCAAGCGTGTCCCATGGCCACATGCTGATGAGGATGCACCGTCTCCATGACCAGCACTAGACACAGAGCCTGCTTGCCCTCTCTTATTGGCTTGTCTGCCTCTCCTTCTTGGCCTTCCAGACATACTAATGGCCTGTAGCTGCACTAAGCTGGGATAGAACACCAGTAATTTTCTTCAGGTAGCTTTATATACTGTAACCAGACAATCCTGCCTGTCAGTAGGAAGATAACAGGAACGGATCTAGCTGAACACTGTGAGCAGGACGCACTGCACTAAATGTAAATAGTCTAGCTGCCTGACCGTGGTACTAATAGGATCAAATAGAACACCAGTAATTTTCTTCAGGTAGCTTTATATACTGTAACCAGACAAGCCTGCCTGTCAGTAGGAAGATAACAGGAACGGATCTAGCTGAACACTGTGAGCAGGACGCACTGTACTAAATGTAAATAGTCTAGCTGCCTGACCGTGGTACTAATAGGATCAAATAGAACACCAGTAATTTTCTTCAGGTAGCTTTATATACTGTAACCAGACAAGCCTGCCTGTCAGTAGGAAGATAACAGGAACGGATCTAGCTGAACACTGAGAGCAGGACGCACTGTACTAAATGTAAATAGTCTAGCTGCCTGACCGTGGTACTAACAGGATCAAATAGAACACCAGTAATTTTCTTCAGGTAGCTTTATATACTGTAACCAGACAAGCCTGCCTGTCAGTAGGAAGATAACAGGAATGGATCTAGCTGAACACTGTGAGCAGGACGCACTGTACTAAATGTAAATAGTCTAGCTGCCTGACCGTGGTACTAACAGGATCAAATAGAACACCAGTAATTTTCTTCAGGTAGCTTTATATACTGTAACCAGACAAGCCTGCCTGTCAGTAGGAAGATAACAGGAACGGATCTAGCTGAACACTGTGAGCAGGACGCACTGTACTAAATGTAAATAGTCTAGCTGCCTGACCGTGGTACTAAAAGGATCAAATAGAACACCAGTAATTTTCTTCAGGTAGCTTTATATACTGTAACCAGACAAGCCTGCCTGTCAGTAGGAAGATAACAGGAACGGATCTAGCTGAACACTGTGAGCAGGACGCACTGTACTAAATGTAAATAGTCTAGCTGCCTGACCGTGGTACTAATAGGATCAAATAGAACACCAGTAATTTTCTTCAGGTAGCTTTATATACTGTAACCAGACAAGCCTGCCTGTCAGTAGGAAGATAACAGGAACGGATCTAGCTGAACACTGTGAGCAGGACGCACTGTACTAAATGTAAATAGTCTAGCTGCCTGACCGTGGTACTAATAGGATTAAATAGAACACCAGTAATTTTCTTCAGGTAGCTTTATTTACTGTAACCAGACAAGCCTGCCTGTCAGTAGGAAGATAACAGGAACGGATCTAGCTGAACACTGTGAGCAGGACGCACTGCACTAAATGTAAATAGTCTAGAAGATAACAGGAACGGATCTAGCTGAACACTGTGAGCAGGATGCACTGCACTAAATGTAAATAGTCTAGAAGATAACAGGAATGGATCTAGCTGAACACTGTGAGCAGGACGCACTACACTAAATGTAAATAGTCTAGAAGATAACAGGAACGGATCTAGCTAAACTGAATACAGTGTATATATATATATATGCAACACCTGGGATGCATATATATACACAATACACTGTAAGTGCAGCTAACTGACTGACTGTTCTGCCTAATCTATCTAACTCAAATCAAATGACACTGTCTGTCTCTCTCTCTCTCTCAATGAACGCCGGAACACACACTACACAGGGCCGCCGTGCAGGCGGCCTTATATAGTGTGGGGCGTGTACTAAATCCCCTGAGCCATAATTGGCCAAAGCCTCCTTGGCTTTGGCCAATTATGGCTCTCTGTTCAGGCGGCGCTGTGATTGGCCAAGCATGCGGGTCATAGTGCATGCTTGGCCAATCATCAGCAAGCAATGCACTGCGATGCCGCAGTGAATTATGGGCCGTGACGCGCCACACGAATTTGGCGCGAACGGCCCATATCGTTCGCAATTCGGCGAACGGGCGAACAGCCGATGTTCGAGTCGAACATGGGTTCGACTCGAACACGAAGCTCATCCCTATTGGTTGATGTAGGCCAAGGCCATGGTATTGTCTGACTTGATTCTCATCTGGTGTCTTCGCAACAGAGGAGACAACCAAGTTGCTCTTAGATCTGGAAAGTTAATGGGAAGGTGAACTTCCTTCTCTGACAAAGTGCACTGAGCATCCAGAACTGCCCCCCAGTACAAAAAAGTTTGGAACATTTACACTGGTCCCAAAGCATAATGTTTCTACCTCCGTGCTTGACTGTAGGGATGGTTTTCTTAGGGTAATAGTCAGCATTTTTCTTCCTCCAAACATTGCGAGTCAAGTTTATGCCAAAAAGCTGAATTTTGGTGGAAATATTATGCTTTGGGGCTGTTTCTCTGCTAAAGGTACAGGTCGACTTTGCCACATTGAGGGGCCAATGGACGGGGCCATGTATTGTAAAATCTTGGATGGGAACCTTCTTCCTTTAGACAGAACACTGAAGATGGGTCATGGATGGGTCTTCTACAATAACCCAAAACATACTAACAAGGCAACAAAGGAGTGTCTCAAGAAGAAGCACATTAGGTCATGGAGTGTCTCTAGACCTCAATCCTATAGAAAATGTATAGAGGGAGCTGAAACTTCGAGTTGTCAAGCGACAGCCAAAAAACCTTAAGGATTTAGAGAAGATATGTAAAGAAGTGTGGACCAAAATCCCTCCTGAGCTGTGTGCAAACCTGGTAACCAACTACAGGAAATGTCTTACCTCTACGCTTGCGAACAAGGGTTTCTCCACCAAGTACTAAGTCATGTTTTGCTTGGGGATCAAATACTTATTTTACTTATTGAACAGCATCTTAATTTATAACATTTGTATCATGTGTTTTTTGTGGATTTTTGGTTGATATTCTGTCTCTACCATTTAACCACTTCAGCCCCAGAAGGTTTTACCCCCTTCTTGACAAGAGCATTTTTTACAATTTTGCACTGTGTCGCTTTAACTGCCAATTGCGCGGAATTTCCTCTTTAATACCAGCTTCTACCTAACAGTTATGGCAAAGTGGGGGGGATCAGGTTAGACAGACCCTAAATTGAGTCACACAGAGGAACCCCCTTACACTTTCATTTCATTTCATTTTCATTTTGTTTCTCAAATCAAACTGTTGGGCTCTCTCAGCTGTACACAAGCTGCTTCAGTGCACACAGCCAGTGCTGGGCCTTTCCTTTTACACAATGCTTTGCAATATATCTTGCATGCATATATCTTGCATGCTGATCCCTGTATCAGACGTTTAGTTGTAAAATAAAGGAATCATTTTTCAAAGGAATTTTTGTAATAGGTTTCCATAGCAAAATGTTTGAAAAATAATATTAAACATCCATCAAAAAAATAAAATTAACCCAAACAGGACACAGCATTATAAACTTAACAGAGGTTTTAACCTTTCTTCATATTTCAAAGCTAAGAAAAAACATTTTGTCCAAAACTTTAACCTTAAAAATGATATCTAGATATAGTATATCATTTAAAGCAAAAATTCTTGAGTTCAATGTTCCATCCTACCTGAATTCTTGCAGTCTCCTGGTAGTCCTGGTGGTCCCGGGGGTCCGGGGGGTCCGGGGGGTCCAGGGGGTCCAAGGGGTCCCTGGGGTTCTTGTAATCCTTGTCCCAGAATTCCTAGTATTCCAGGCCATTCTGTTTAATTATAGCATACAATTCAGCACAATTTGAGAGTGAGGTGACCCTGGGCTCACTTTAAACATAGTTCCATAGTTCCATAATAGGTGAGGTTGAAAAAAGACACAAGTCCATCAAGTCCAACCTATGTGTGTGATTATATGTCATTATTACATTGTGTATCCCTGTATAATGCAGTAATTTAGGTGCTTATCTAATATTTTTTTTAACCACTTGACGACCGCCTCACGCAGATATACGTCTGCAGAATGGCACGGGCAGGCAAAATCACGTACCTGGTACGTGATTGCCTTCCCGTGGGCGGGGGGTCCGATCGGACCCCCCCCCGGTGCCTGAGGCGGTAGCTTTTGGTCTGGGAGCGATCAGAGATGAGGGGGAGGCCATCCGATCGTGCCCCCCCTCGCGATCGCTCCCAGCCAATGAGATTCTTCCCCTGCCTCTGTGTAGTACACACAGGCAGAGGATGTGATGTCATCTCTCCTCCTCGGCTCGGCAGCTTCCGTTCCGGCGCCGAGGAGAGAAGACGGAAATGTGAGTGCACAACACACACACACACACAGTAGAACATGCCAGGCACACAAAACACCCCCCTTTACCCCCAGATCGCCCTTCGATCACCCCCTAATCACCCCCCCCCCCCCGTCACACTGACACCAAGCAGTTTTTTTTAATTATTACTGCATGGTGTCAGTTTGTGACAGTTACTGTGGTAGGGCAGTTAGTATTAGCCCCCTGTAGGTCTAGGGTACCCCCCTAAACCCCCCTAATGAAGTTTTAACCCCTTGATCACCCCCTGTCACCAGTGTCACTAAGCGATCATTTTTCTGATCGCTGTATTAGTGTCGCTGGTGACGCTAGTTAGGGACGTAAATATTTAGGTTCGCCGTCAGCGTTTTATAGCGACAGGGACCCCCATATACTACCTAATAAATGTTTTAACCCCTTGATTGCCCCCTAGTTAACCCTTTCACCACTGATCACCGTATAACCGTTACGGGTGACACTGGTTAGTTCGTTTATTTTTTATAGTGTAGGGCACCCGCCGTTTATTACCTAATAAGGGTTTAGCCCCCTGATCACCCGGCAGTGATATGCGTCGCCCCAGGCAGCGTCAGATTAGAGCCAGTACCGCTAGCAGTTTAGGGTTCCCAAAAATGCAGTGTTAGTGGGATCAGCCCAGATACCTGCTAGCACCTGCATTTTGCCCCCTCCGCCCAGCCCAGCCCAGCCCACTCAAGTGCAGTATCGATCGATCACTGTCACTTACAAAACACTAAACGCATAACTGCAGTGTTCACAGAGTCAGGCCTGATCCCTGCGATCGCTAACAGTTTTTTTGGTAGCATTCTGTGAACTGGTAAGCACCAGCCCCAAGCAGCGTCGGGTTAGCGCCAGTACCGCTAACACCCACGCACGCAGCGTACACCTCCCTTAGTGGTATAGTATCTGAACGGATCAATATCTGATCCGATCAGATCTATACTAGCGTCCCCAGCAGTTTAGGGTTCCCAAAAACGCAGTGTTAGCGGGATCAGCCCAGATACCTGCTAGCACCTGCGTTTTGCCCCTCCCCCCGGCCCAGCCCAGCCCACCTAAGTGCAGTATCGATCGATCACTGTCACTTACAAAACACTAAACGCATAACTGCAGCGTTCGCAGAGTCAGGCCTGATCCCTGCGATTGCTAACAGTTTTTTTGGTAGCGTTTTGGTGAACTGGCAAGCGCCAGTGGCCTAGTACACCCCGGTCGTAGTCAAACCAGCACTGCAGTAACACTTGGTGACGTGGCGAGTCCCATAAGTGCAGTTCAAGCTGGTGAGGTGGCAAGCACAAGTAGTGTCCCACTGCCACCAAGAAGACAAACACAGGCCCGTCGTGTCCATAATGCCCTTCCTGCTGCATTCGCCAATCCTAATTGGGAACCCACCACTTCTGCAGTGCCCGTACTTCCCCCATTCACATCCCCAACCAAATGCAGTCGGCTGCATGAGAGGCATTTTCTTTATGTGCTCCTGAGTACCCCTACCCAACAAACCCCCCCAAAAAAGATGTTGTGTCTGCAGCAAGCGCGGATATAGGCGTGACACCCGCTATTATTGTCCCTCCTGTCCTGACAATCCTGGTCTTTGCATTGGTGAATGTTTTGAACGCTACCATTCACTAGTTGAGTTTTAGCGTAGGGTACAGCATTGCACAGACTAGGACACACTTTCACAGGGTCTCCCAAGATGCCATCGCATTTTGAGAGACCCGAACCTGGAACCGGTTACCGTTATAAAAGTTACAGTTACAAAAACAGTGTAAAAAAAAAAAAAAACACAAAAAAAAATAAAATAAAAAATAATAGTTGTCGTTTTATTGTTCTCTCTCTCTATTCTCTCTCTATTGTTCTGCTCTTTTTTACTGTATTCTATTCTGCAATGTTTTATTGTTATTATGTTTTATCATGTTTGCTTTTCAGTTATGCAATTTTTTATACTTTACCGCTTACTGTGTTTTATTGTTAACCATTTTTTTGTCTTCAGGTATGCCATTCATGACTTTGAGTGGTTATACCAGAATGATGCCTGCAGGTTTAGGTATCATCTTGGTATCATTCTTTTCAGCCAGCGGTCGGCTTTCATATAAAAGCAATCCTAGCAGCTAATTAGCCTCTAGACTGCTTTTACAAGCAGTGGGAGGGAATGCCCCCCCCCCACCGTCTTCCGTGTTTTTCTCTGGCTCTCCTGTCTCAACAGGGAACCTGAGAATGCAGCCGGTGATTCAGCCAGCTGACCATAGAGCTGATCAGAGACCAGAGTGGCTCCAAACATCTCTATGGCCTAAGAAACCGGAAGCTACGAGCATTCTATGACTTAGATTTGCCGGATGTAAACAGTGCCATTGGGAAATTGGGAAAGCATTTTATCACACCGATCTTGGTGTGGTCAGATGCTTTGAGGGCAGAGGAGGAATCTATTGTCAATTTTTTCAAAAAAGAGTACCTGTCACTACCTATTGCTATCATAGGGGATATTTACAAAAAAAAAAAAAAAAAAGCACCCCTGTCCCCCCTGCTCTTGCGCAAAGGCGAACGCAAGCGTCGGTCTGACGTCAAATGTAAACAGCATTTGCACCATGCATGTGAGGTATCACCGCGAAGGTCAGATCGAGGGCAGTAAGTTTAGTAGTAGACTTCCTCTGTAAATCTAAAGTGGTAACCTGTAAAGGCTTTTAAAGGCTTTTAAAATGTATTTATTTTGTTGCCACTGCACGTTTGTGCGCAATTTTAAAGCATGTCATGTTTGGTATCCATGTACTCGGCCTAAGATCATCTTTTTTATCTCATCAAACATTTGGGCAATATAGTGTGTTTTAGTGCATTAAAATTTAATAAAGTGTGTTTTTCCCCAAAAAATGCGTTTGAAAAATCGCTGCGCAAATACTGTGTGAAAAAAAAAAATGAAACACCCACCATTTTAATCTTTAGGGCATTTGCTTTAAAAAAATATATAATGTGTGGGGGTTCAAAGTAATTTTCTTGCAAAAAAAAAAAAATTTTCATGTAAACAGAAAGTGTCAGAAAGGGCTTTGTCTTCAAGTGGTTAGAAGAGTGGGTGATGTGTGACATAAGCTTCTAAATGTTGTGCATAAAATGCCAGGACAGTTCAAACCCCCCCAAACGACCCCATTTTGGAAAGTAGACACCCCAAGCTATTTGCTGAGAGTCATGTCAAGTCCATGGAATATTTTATATTGTGACACAAGTTGTGGGAAAGAGACAATTTTTTTTTTTTGCACAAAGTTGTCACTAAATGATATATTGCTCAAACATGCCATGGGAATATGTGAAATTACACACCAAAATACATTCTGCTGCTTCTCCTGAGTACGGGGATACCACATGTGTGAGACTTTTTGGGAGCCTAGCCGCGTACGGGACCCTGAAAACCAAGCACCACCTTCAGGCTTTCTAAGGGCGTAAATTTTTGATTTCACTCTTCACTGCCTATCACAGTTTCGGAGGCCATGGAATGCCCAGGTGGCACAAAACTCCCCCCAAATGACCCCATTTTGGAAAGTAGACACTATTTGCGGAGAGGTATAGTGAGTATTTTGCAGACCTCACTTTTTGTCACAAAGTTTTGAAAATTGAAAAAAGAAAAAAAAAATGTCTTTCTTCATTTTCAAAAACAAATGAGAGCTGCAAAATACTCACCATGCCTCTCAGCAAATAGCTTGGGGTGTCTACTTGCTTTTTATTTCAGTGGATCATACTGAATCGCATGGCACTGTTCAGCAGCACAGTGTATCGCACTGCTGTACATAGCCATGAATGAAGTTTAGTCACATATAGTTTCTACAAAAAAAAAAGTAGCCGTGTGATGTGCTGAATTGGGCACCACACTGTTCTCTATCGCAGTTAGGAATAGACAGCTACTGGAGTGGCAGCTGTCTGTGCCTGTGCAAATTCACCCTACTGCATTGCCTGCATTAAAGTGGATGTAAACCCGAATTTTTTTTTTTTTTAATATCATACTGTAAAGTATAAGATTTTATACCATTTGAGCCCAGTCTTGTCACACAGAGTTAATCCATCTCTGAGCAATCCTTTTTTATTGTTCAGTGAGATGAATCTTGACAAGCAGAGAAAAACTTTGTCAAATCCTCCCCCTTGCTGTGAGTGACAGGTGATTTACATATCTCGTGCACTAGACTAAGAGACATGCATTATTTTTTAATTCCCTCCCACTCCTTTCTTCAGCAGCTCTGCAAGGATTGGCTGTTCCACACCTCACCATGATTTGGCATGCTGAAGTCATGTGGTTACTTTCCTGTCTTTTCACTGGATGTTAGAGATCATAGCAGAAGTTCAGTGTAAGAAATACACAAAAGAAAAATGCATATTGACAAGGGGAGTGTAGAGGTGGGCGGGGAGTCTACTGACATCACGACTCCACCCACCGAGCTCCAGACAACAGACCCAGAGGGGAGACATTTGACAGGTAAAGATACATGCAGGAGGTATGTATATCCTTATAGAGAACCCCTATGGCAGTATTTTAGAAAGGATGACATTGGGTTTATATCCACTTTGAGGTAAAAAATATTTAGTCATCAGTATTGCCCCCTCACCCAACTTATACTTACCTGAGTTCTCGCTCAATCCAGTGCTGTGCTTGTCTGGAGTGGCTCTGTCTTCTCTCCCCACTCTCACAGGACAGACTGAAAACAGCAGAAGCCATTGGCTCCCACTGCTGTCAGTCAAATTATGTGATGAGAAACAGAGGGCGGGGCCAAGCCGCGCTGTCTGTATCTTTGAACGCCCCCATAGGAAAACAGCTTTGTATGGGGGGCACTCGCTGAAGGGGAGGAGCCAGGAGTGTGCAGCAGTGGGCCCGAGAAGGGGAGGTTCGACAGCGCAGGTATGACATGTTTTTTATTTTTAAAAAAAATTAAACTTAACTTTACTATAACTTTAAATCATTTTTATATTTTTTGTAAATATAATAATTTGTTTATCTATATATAATGTATGTATATATATATATATATATTCCCATAAACACATCTTTATTTTTATGAAAAACATAACTGATCTTAAAAAGTGCAAATCCATGCAACAAAATTCCCCAAAACTCCTATTCCAGATTCTCTTTACGATATTTATACCTTGTTCTCTCTTCACTCTTCCAGGAGTATCGCTCGGCATCACTAAAGCCGCATGGAGAAAAAGTAGACCAAAACCTAATAGAGCTTTCATATTCTAGTCACAGTGGATCTACAGAGGAAGAAAAAAAAAATCTTTTATTCGATTTATGCTGATGCCCCCACTACATTATTGAATGAACTTGCCTTTGCTCATCTCAAAAAATACTACTTGTCATGGAAATTTAATAGCAAGAATGTGTTCTAAGTCATTGACCAGTTGGGGGAGTTTTTAGTTTCCGTCCCGGAAACGCACCAGGGAATCTCCCCAATGTGATGAGGAATCCCCTTCTAGTTGTTGGTGAAACAGGTGTCCCTATTGGATGATCTTTGCTGTTCCAGATCTCATACCACGTTATGTCCTGGTGACAATGGCCACCATAGCAAATAGAGTGACTCCCCCGAGCAGAAATACAGTAATAAATCATCACAGAGGATTTTACTGTTACTGACTCTATCCAAAACTACAAATAAAGAAAAAATATATTTTACATTGAATTCAATTTTTTTCATAGAAAATGTAAAAATATTCTCACCATCCAAAAACTGGTGAATTGAAAAAAAAAAAAGATCTTAAGTAATTTTGGCAGCTGGACCTACCAATACATAGAAATAAATGTATTGAGAAATAGAAGTAAGGTGCTCAGTTAAATGGTACTTAATCGTACAATGGTACTCACCAAGGTAGACACAAGAGTCCTGACCAAGGTAGACACAAGAGACCTGGAAAAGATGAAGCAGAAGATCCAAAGTGGTCATCTATATATACTGATATGTTATCTGACTATGTACATATTTCTACCGGTAAACTAAGTAAATCAAAAACAGCAAATACAAACGATGACCCCAAATCTCTTCTAAAGAAAAAAATGACTTCAGTAAGCAGATTTTAGTGTTTATAAAGGCATGCTTTGGTTTACCATGAGACATAGAAGATCTACAATTATTAAACTTCTGTATGCATAACCCTTTTTTTACAGAGATGACAGTAAATGAAAAAAGGATTTCAGGAAACATGGCACTGTCAAAATTTACTTCACAGTATTGCACAAATAATTACATTTTTTAAAGTCAAATTTTTTTAAAGATAGAAAAGTTTTCCATATACATAGTAACATAGAAACATGTTGTCATACAGGAAAGATAGACAATGAAAGATAAAGAAAGAGAGGACTAAAAGACAACACTGAGCACACAAAGTCCCATCACCTGAAAATTTTGGTGGCATTCTATAAACATTCAGTCTAACCACAGTTAGCATTGAAAGTGATATAGGAAATAAGCAATTGAGGGGCTCATTACATCTATCCATCTGGACCATATTGCATCAAATTTTCCATTGTATTGCGGAGGAGGTGTGTATGCTTTTTAAAATTAAATACATCTTCGATTCAGATTTCCACTCTTCTATAATTGGTGGAATAGCAGGTACCAATTTTAGAGCAAGCATTTTCTGTGCTATAAAGAGTGTTCTTGAAACCATTAAGGTTAAGTTATTATCCAACACAGTAGAGTCAACATAGCCTAGTATACATGTTAAAGGATCAGGATTCATTCATACCATAAAGTCAACTTAATGTATAAGGTTACCCTGCACGTGGTTACACCGACACAATGTGAATTCTCTCTAAGATCAGTTCTATAAAGAAAGTCAGCTGTACAATGCATTCTATGAAGGATATAAAGCTGTGCATATGGGAGAGCAAAACCAGTTGTATGTGCTATAGTGTATCTTCTCAGAGCTCCTTGGAGAGAGAAACCAGATCCTCCTCCCATCTGTGTTTGCAGGGGAGTGGAAACTTAAAAGAGAAGTAAAGGATTTTTTCTTTTCATATTCATACTTACCTAGGTGGATGCAGCATCAGTCCAATGCTGCATCTGTCCCCCGGCGTCTCTGCACAGAGAACTGAGCGATCGAACACCGCCAACATCGCTTGGTTTTTAGAGCTCCGTGAGCAGAGAATTGTAGACTGTCAGTCACAGCTCTCTGCTCTGCCCCCTCCTCACTCACTGGAGCGCTGGGCTGTGTAGGGGGTGGGGGTGGCCAGCTCAGGCTCTCAGCGGCTTGCTGAGAGGCTGAGCCGGGTGTCAGTCCAGGCACCTGGTGGATCCTGACTTTATTGTTATGATGACGCGGTGCCTGTACTGACATCCGTGACGTCAGCAGAGAGTGGACTTCAGACCGCTCTCTGCTGAAAACTGGTCACAGGAGTGCAAAATGAACTGCACTCATTTGATCCATAGGAGAAGTCCAGCCAAACAAGCTTGGCCGGACTTCTCCTTTAAGGAGAAATTTCATTACCAACTGTGTATACGGTATTGAGATAAGCGCTTTTGGTGGATTTAACTTAGAGTTAGCAGGTCATAGATGATGCGATTTTTTTTTCCTGCAACCTGTGCTTGATTCTGTGTTGATGGGGGAAAACCTTCCTGCAGAGCGATTGTATTCTCCTGGCAGGGGTGCGTGGGGAGCTGTCCCTACAAGGAGAACACTGATTATTGCTAGCAGCTATAGCCACTAGCAATGATCGCATGTAAAAATCTGACATTCTGGTTGTGCCCAAGTCGATTAATGGATCGACTTGGGTACAATCAGCCTGCCCATTGATGGTTCGAAATCTTGGCTGGTCCCTGATGAACTAGCCAAGATTCAAACCATATATGGCTGACTTTAGAGTATTAAATAGGGACTCAGAAGAGAAGGAGAAAGTAGGACTCAGATGTTTTGTATGAAGCTCATGGCGTAATTGCAAATATTGATAAAACCATTTTTAGTCTAAAGTCGAATTTTAAGCAAAATTGTTGAAAAGATTTTAAAATTTCCTTCTGAATAGAGTTAAAAAAAGAGTTGTGACTCCCACCCCCTCCAACCCCTGAAAGCCCTAAAGCAAGTTGAGTTCAGACAGCATTTCATTTGACCAAAGTGGGGTATAGCTAGTGTGGCCAGTTACTGCCTGCAAGTTTTTAGCTGCCTGCCATACCTTGCACATCAAATATGAAGTGGAACATAGGCGCTGTAGAGTAAAAATAGGAGAGTCCAATGCTGCAATGGATTTTTACCAAGCACTAAAGAGGAAAGTATATTATAGGAGGACGTGTGTGGGCGCAATTTTCTCAGCCAGCCATGTGTTGGCGTTGGGCCACAATAAAATAGGTATAACTAAAACTGGAAGTGGCAATTTATCAGATAAAAATCTAGCAAGCAGGCAAAGCACTTCAGGAGAATAAGGGGGGTAATGTCAGAGAGCGTACCTCGGTGGGCAGGGTGCTCGCGGTGGTGTGCGTCGGGGCGCGTCGGCTCGCGCGTTCCTGCGGGTCCCGCTGCGCGTGTTCCTCGCAGTGCTGGCATTCGTGTCCCGGTCAGGTCTGTTGTGTGTGCCAGTGTGCGGCGGCGCGCGGGTGGGCGAGAGTGCGCGCCTGTGCGCGCCGGTGCCGGCACGTGCACGTCGCTTGGTGCCAAACGGCCCATTTAAGCCGGCTTCCCTCTGTGATCAGTGCTGCCTGATCAACAGCTCTGCCATCCTTAGTGCCTGACCCTTGTACCTGTATTGTTCCTGATCTCCTGATGACCCCGCTCTGTTACCAGTACCTCCCTCTGAACTCTGCCTGCACCCGACCTCTGCCTGTCTGACCATCTGTTTGCCTGCTCCACTGTACCTCATCTGCCTGCCTGTTGCCGAACCCAGCCAGTCTCCTGACCATCCTGCTCAGTCTTGTTGCCTGTGTTCCAGTCAGCACCAGCCATCATAGCCTGCTCTTCCATCTGTATCTGGACTTCTGCATACAGGCTCTCATACCACACCGCACTCCTGTGCCTCCTGTTCACCTTACCAGGGGCCGCGAGTCGGACGCGTAAGGGAGCCTACCTTCTGCCCAAGCGGACTCATCAGTCTGGTAAGTAGGAGCTTGATAGGTAAATATAAATTTGCTACAACACAACACAACTCAACTCAAACAATTTAGGGTGCAAAAGGATATATCTACCATGTTACATAGTTACATAGTAGTTGAGGTCGAAAAAAGACACAAGTCTATCAAGTCCAACCTATGTGCGTGATTATATGTCAGTATTACATTGTATATCCCTGTATGTTGAGGTCGTTCAGGTTCTTATCTAATAGTTTCTTGAAACTATCGATACCCCTGCTGTGACCACCGCCTGTGGAAGGGAATTCCACATCCTTGCTGCTCTTACAGTAAAGAACCCTCTACGTAGTTTAAGGTTAAACATCTTTTTTTCTAATTTTAGTGAGTGGCCACGAATCTTGTTAAACTCTCTTCCACAAAAAAGTTTTATCCCTATTGTGGGGTCACCAGTCCGGTATTTGTAAATTGAAATCATATCCCCTCTCAAGCTTCCCTTCTCCAGAGAGAATAAGTTCAGTGCTCGCAAACCTTTCCTCATAACTAATATCCTCCAGACCCTTTATTAGCTTTGTTGCCCTTCTTTGTACTCGCTCCATTTCTAGTACATCCTTCCTGAGGACTGGTGCCCAGAACTGGACAGTATACTCTAGATGCAGCCGGACCAGAGTCTTGTAGAGCGGGAGAATTATTGTTTTATCTCTGGAATTAATCCCCTTTTTTATGCATGCCAATATTCTGTTTGCTTTGTTAGCAGCAGCTTGGCATTGCATGCCATTGCTGAGCTTTTCATCTACTAGGACCCCCAGGTCCTTTTCCATCCTAGATTTCCCCTGAGGTTCTCCCCCCCCCAGTGTATAGTATTATAGTATTGATAGAATAGTTGCAGAGCGTGGGAGCCATAATGTGGGGTCCCAGACTCACCACTAAATTAGGCCAGGACAACAGGTGTGCGGTTCCCAGAGGCAGCAGCAGGTGTCTTACCTGGGAACTGAGGAGGCGGAGCCAACGGCACCCAAGTGGGGCAAACCAGAGGACAGGCATGGTGCACATGTGGGAGTGTGTCCCCAGGAGTCTCACTGAGTCCATGTGTAATGGAAACTGTAGACGTAAAAAAAGTGTAATAATGCATTAAGTACTAATGATATGTATATATCTCTGTATGAATAAAGAGCCTGAGCCAAGAATAATAAGGACATAGGAGACTGAAGGGGGAAAGGGAAATGGCAAAGAAATGCCAGCAAGTGATATGAATCAGAGGAATGAACAAGAGAGAAAGAAAAAGAGTGAAAAAAAAACAAATTAAAATTGAAATTGAATTGGTGACAGAAAAGCAAGCAAAAAGTAAGATAAATGCTCAAAATGAGCCATGTGCAAGTAATGAAGTGTACCTGGAATTGGTGGAAGTAGGTGAGTCTGGTAAGTCTAGGCAGGTGAAACAGCAGGTGTGTGTGTCCTCTGTGATGCAAAGACTAAAATGCACATCATGTCAGACCCCCAATATATACCCCCAGGAGATCCAACAGGGCTCCGCCGACAACACCATGGTTGGATGACTGACACATGAGTGCAGGAGGCACCCAGCGACATGGGGGGCGTGCAACTGCAAACACCTTCCCGATGCATCCAGATGGCCTAATGTGTACAGCCGCAATGACATCGCAAAATCGCAGATGCCATGCCGCCGGAACACATGCATGGCGTCGAGGTGTAGGTGTTCTCATCCACTCAAAGAGCAGGTGGGGACAGTTGGAGACAAGAAATCTCCCTGTATACACCTTGCAGCTCACAGGCAAGACAATGGTGCCATTACCACAAAGGAACTACACAACAGGGGGGCCTGAATGTGTGCCAATGCTGGAAATTGCAAACTAAACACTAGCGAGTCAATTATATGAACCAAATAAAAATATATAGTATATCTGCATGGATGCATGTAATGACCACAGACCAGGTTCGGGCTGTTGGGTGTCTTCCACCCGGGTTCAATATTGAAAAAATAAAAAGGGTCTGGTGTCACCAGTGACCCACCTTCATCCCTGAAATATGCAACAAAAGCTTCGCCCTAATGGGATTTTAAGTGAGATGGGCACCATTTGGCCAAAAAGCATCATACCAGTAATTGGAGTATACAGTGTATGTGTTTATTCAGGTAAAAGTCATGCATACATTGGTATCATCAGCAATGGCCAGTTGTAAAACAATATACATGTAAAATGGATAATGGTTACATAAATGGATAATAAACATGTAATATACGGGCACCTGGTATACCCTATGAACAGAAAACATGTGATACACAAGCATCAAGTGTACACAACGCATTTCGCGAGACCCAGCTCGCTCTTCAGGGGTTGATGCGTGTACAGATGTACCTAAGATAGAATAATATAAATAGGTACTTTTTGCTTGCTTTTCTGTCACCTTTTCAAATTCAATTTGTTTTTTTTTCACTCTTTTTCTTTCTCTCTTGTTCATTCCTCTGATTCTTATTACTTGCTGGCATTTTTTTGCCATTTACCTTTCCCCCTTCAGTCTTCTTCTTCTGCCCTTACTATTCTTGGCTCAGGCTCTTTATTCATACAGAGATATATACATATCATTAGTACTTAATGCATTATTATACTTTTTTACGCCTACAGTTTCCATTACACATGGACTCAGTGAGACTCCTGGGGACACGCTCCCACATGTGCACCATGCTTGTCCTCTGGTTTGCCCCACTGGGGTCCCGTTTGGCTCCGCCTCCTCAGTTCCCAGTTAAGACACCTGCTGCTGCCTCTGGGAACCACACACCTGTTGTCCTGGCCTTATTTAGTGGTGAGTATGGGACCCCACATTATGGCTCCCACGCTCTGCAACTAGTCTATCAATACTATACCACCTACCTATTTATATTCTTCCATCTTAAGTAGGTATGTACATGCATCAACCCCTGAAGAGCGAGCTGGGTCTCACAAAACACGTTGGGTACACTAGATGCTTGTGTATCACATGTTTTCTATTCATAGGGTACACCAGATGCCCGTGTATTACATGTTTATTATCCATTTATGTACCCATTGTCCATTTTACATGTATGTTGTTTTACAACTGGCCATTTTTGATGATACCAATGTATGCATGACTCTTACCTGAATAAACGCATATACTTTATACTCCAATTACTGGTATGATGCTTTTTGGCCAAATGGTGCCCACCTCACCATTTGGCCAAAAAGCTAAGCTATACCCCGTGTTCTGTGCATGTCCATGCATTGTTTTTATGGCCTTTTGTCAGTTGCATTTTCTGAGTAGCCACTTTTGTATAAAACATTTTTATAATTAAATTATCTTTGGTAATGCACTAGATGTGCGCGCCTTCCATTTCTGTTTTTCTTGTATACTATTAATGTTAGGCTAACTGGTCTGTAATTCCCAGGGATGTATTTGGGGCCCTTTTTAAATATTGGTGCTACATTGGCTTTTCTCCAATCAGCTGTTACCATTCCAGTCAGTAGACTGTCAGTAAAAATTAGGAACAATGGCCTGGCAATTACTTGACTGAGTTCCCTAAGTACCCTCGGGTGCAAGCCATTTGGTCCCGGTGATTTATTAATGTTAAGTTTCCCAAGTCTAATTTTAATTCTGTCCTCTGTCTAAGATCTGATTACTACGAAGTTTTCCATGATTAGTTATCTGGTGAGTTTGTTTTTCTCCTACACAAGTGATGGTGGAGCACGGATAACTAAGATTACCTGTCACTACACAGACTCTTTGGTTTTGGTGTTTGGACTTTTCTTTGAAGATTTCTTCAAAATTGTTTTGGTTTAACCATTATGAAATATTGTGTTTTTCATGCACTAAATGTTCATTTTCATTTGATTTGAGTTAGCGTTGACCTTTTATATATATTTCTTAAACTGCTTAATAGGGTGATTTATTCACTTGGAAAAGGGTCAGCTCTTTTCAAATTTTTTGCACTTGTATTGCACTTTCAGCTATTATTGTTTGGCGCCATCATTTGTAATATAATTAATAATACAATGAATATTTATCTAGTCTTGGTAATTGAGAAATCGGATAAGGAAAGGGCCAGGAGGATAAGCAGGAGGTAAGGGGCAAGTATGAACATGGTGGGTTCTCTCAATCATGAATAGTGATGAAAAATGCTCTTTCTAAACATGTTTAATATTCAGCATTCTGAAAAATCATATGCATGCTCTGGGAGGCCCACCAGTCTGATAGTATTGTAACACAGGCATTTTTTGAGATTCTATGATTTCTGTATGTGGTATTAATCTTATGCATGGTTGTAGGTTGGTGCAGCACTGTGCGGCAGCAGAAAACACATAGGGGGAAATTTACTAAAACTGGAGCACACAGAATCTGGTTCCGCCTGTGCATGGGATCCAATCAGCATCCAGGTTTTATTGTCAAAGCTTAAATGAAGTTAGAAGCTAATTGGCTCCCATGCACAGCTGCACCAGATTCTGTGTGCTCCAGTTTTAGTGAATTTCCCCCATAGAGTCCAAGCGAGGTGAAACAGAATTATATTGTCATTGAAGTTCTACAATACATGACAAGGCAACTGGACCAGGAGAACTCACAGCATGTAAAAGTAATCTGTCAGTAAAAGTAGGCCTTGGGTGTGCCAACAGCATCTGTCTCGAGGGGGAGAATTTGGCCTGGCCATATAGGGAAGTTTCCAGATAGAATGTTGTGTCACCTCACTTTCCCTACTCCTTCAGGACCTCTCCCTGATATTTAGCACTTTCCCTGCCAGACGCGGTCACTTTCAAATCTGTTTGAAAAGGGTGTACTATGTCTTGTAGCTCATGTCTGCCCTGGGGGCCAAAGGCTTCGCAAATTCCAGCTGTTTCTCCAGCGTTGCCTTCCCTCTTTATTTTGTTATTATGAGCCAGAATAAATGGAGATTTTTTTTTATATGAAAAAACTTGCAGATGTGTTTTTCTTCAAATAGGACAGTTTTTTTGTGAGTAGGCAGGTACATTTAAAAAAATACAATGTCAAATTAACAAGGGACATTAACACCAAGCAACCTCATTGAGGTTTACAAATACAAGATAATAATGGTGTTGTAGAAATGTGACATACAAAAAAAAAAAAAAATATGGAGATGACTATAAAATAATGAAAAAAATACAACAGGAGATTTTGATTAAAAAAAAAATAAAAAATGACTATAAAAAAAAAACTAAAACATTACTATGGAGATCTGGCTGTAAAAACAAAAAAGATTATTCATGAGATCACGAGAAAAAAGAAAGAAATCAGTTTGTGAGAACTCTATGTGAATATGAGCAGCAAAACAACTTCATTCTTCTAGCATTATAAAGAAGAAGAGAACGCGCTGCATTGAAAGATGTAAGCAGGGGAAAAAATTATGGGGGGGGGGGAAGGCTGCAGTTCTTCTTTAAGGCACTCTTTAGAGACATAACTCTGATTTGATGGATTGTAGTAGACATGTGCAATTCGTTTCAGTCCGGATACAAATTTGACGCCCGCCGCACCACTGGACCCTAAAAAAAAAGATCTGCCCACGAGGACGGCTGACCGCCAAATGCCTCCTTTACCGTTTGACAGTCCTTGTGATACCACCCACCGATGCATGCTGGGTCGGTGATGTCACAAGGGGGTGGTGCCACCAGGTGACATGGTTCCGCTCCTTACCTATTTAAGAACTGTTAAATGGCAGAGGAGGCATTCAGCAGTCAGCCATCTTCGCGGGTGGAGCTTTTTTCTTTTCGGCTCTGGAGGTGCAGCGGGCATCGTGATTGACATTGTTTTTTTATTTTTGTTAATAAAGAAATTGTCAAAAACATGTGTACTGTTTTTATTTATTTTAACCGCTGGCAACAAAAGTGAATACACCTCTAAGTGAAAATGTCCAAATTGGGCCCAAAGTGTCAATATTTTGTGTGACCGCCATTATTTTCCTGCACTGCCTTAACCCTTTTGGGCATGGAGTTCACCAGAGCTTCACAGGTAGCCATTGGAGTCCTCTTCCACTCCTCCATGATTACATCACGAAGCTGGTGGATGTTAGAGACCTTGCGCTCCTCCACCTTCTGTTTGAGGATGCCCCACATATGCTCAATGACAAAACAAAGCTCTTAATTCACTCTCTGGTCATCTCTCGCCTCAACTACTGCAACTCACTTCTCATTGGCTTACCTTTACATAGCCTATCACCTCTTCAATCAATCATGAATGCTGCTGCCAGACTTATCCACCTTACCAATCGCTCTGTCTGCTACCCCTCTCTGTCAATCCCTCCACTGGCTTCCGCTCACCCAACAAATTAAGTTCAAAATACTAACAACTACTTACAAAGCCATCCACAATTTAGCCCCCAGCTACATCACTAGCCTAGTCTCTAAATACCAACCTACTTGTTCTCTTCATTCCTCTCAAGACCTCCTGCTCTCTAGCTCCCTCATTACCTCCTCCCATGCTCACCTCCAGGACTTTTCCAAAGCCTCTCCAATCCTATGGTTTTCTACCCCAAGCTGTCTGCTTATCTCCTACTCTATTAGCTTTTGGACGATCCCTGCAAACCCTTTTCAGAGAAGCCTACCCTACCCACACCTAACAACTATTTTTTCATTTTCTCTATCAGCTCACCTTCCACAATTATTACTTTATTTTTGCTTCCACTTGACCCTCCCTTCTTGATTGTAAGCTCTAATGAGCAGGGCCCTCTGATCCCTCCTGTATTGATTTGTATTGTAAGTGTACAGTCTTCCCTCGTGTTGTAAAGCTCTGCGCAAACTGTTGGCGCAATATAAATCCATAATAATAATAATAATAGGTTTAGGTCTGGAGATATACTTGGCCAGTCCATCACCTTTACCCTCAGCTTCTATAGCAAGGCAATGTTCATCTTGGAGGTGTGTTTGAGGTTGTTCATGTTGGAATACTGCCCTGTGGCCCAGACTCCGAAGGGGGGATCATGCTCTGCTTCAGTATGTCACAGTACATGTTGGTATTCATGGTTCCCTCAATGAGCTGTAGCTCCCCAGTGCCGGCAGCACTCATGCAGCCCCAGACCATGGTACTCCCACCACTATGCTTGATTGTAGGCAAGACACACTTGTCTTTGTACTCCTCACCTGGTTGCCACCACACACGCTTGACACCATCCAAATCAAATAACTTTATCTTGGTCTCATCAGACAACAGGACATGATTCCAGTAATCCAAGTCCTTAGCCTGCTTTTCTTCAGCAAACTGTTTGCGGGCTTTCTTGTGCATCATCTTTAGAAGAGGCTTCTTTCTGGGACGACAGCCATGCAGACCAATTTGATACAGTGTGCGGCATATGGTCTGAGCACTGACAGGCTGACACCCACCCCCTTCAACCTCTGCAGCAATGCTGGCAGCACTCCAACATCTATTTCCCAAAGGCAACCTCTGGAGTTCTTTGTCATGAGGGGCCATGTTTAACTTCCAGTGACCAGTATGAGAGATTTGAGAGCGATAACACCAAATTTAACACACCTGCTCCCGATTCACACCTGAGAGCTTGTAACACTAATGAGTCACATGACACCGGGGAAATGGCTAATTGGGCCCAATTTGGACATTTTCACTTAGGGGTGTACTCATTTTTGTTGCCAGTGGTTTAGACATTAATGGCTGTGTGTTGAGTTATTTTGAGGGGACAGCAAATTTACACTGTTATACAAGCTGTACACTCACTACTTTACATTCTAGCAAAGTGTCATTTCTTCAGTGTTGTCATATGAAGATAATAAAACATTTACAAAAATGTAAGGGGTGTACTCACTTTTGTAAGATACTGTACATAATTTTGCCCATATCTATTTTTAATCACTTATAACTGTATTAATCACACAGTCTATTTCCCTAAATATATATTTTCCTTATTGAGCACTGTAATACAGATGTGATGTCTTTGAATACAATTATTAATTATGAGAAAGTTTGTATGGGAACAAGATTTGCACACATCTTTGCCAATTGGTTTATGGCATTTTGGGAATCCATTTTTATTTGGAAGGATGATGAGCTGGGTGTGTACCCTGTTCTATGAGGAAGCTATATAGATAACATTATTCTCATTTGGAATCTTTGTATACAATAATGATCATGAGAAAGGTTCTATGGCAGTGGAAGATGCACTGGTCGAGAAAGACATTTTTAAGAAGGGAGAAGATAGACTTCGCATTGAACAGTATTTGATTTATGTTACAACATAACTATTTCATGGTTGACAATTTATTCTTCCTGAAGAAGGTTGGCACAGCTTTGGGAACAAGATTTTTACCCAGATTTGCCAAGTGGTGTATGGCATATTGGGAACCCATCTCCATTTTTTGAGAGGATAACAAGCATGGTAGCAGATCTCGTTCTATGGTGAACGTATATAGATGATATTTAATTTCTTTGGAAGAGTTTTCAAACAGATTCAGATGTGTTTTTGCCTAGGATTAACTTGATCATTTTAATCATTTTTTTTTTTTGGTTTTCAATCCTACATAGAGTTATGAAGAAATTTACATTCTTGGATCTTTATAAAGGATTGGCATATTATGTTTAAAACCAGAAAACCAGTGAATAACAGTTCTACTTGTACTTTTAGTGCAATCAGTAATGTATTTAGGTTTTTTGCTGCCCTAGGCCTGACTAAACTTGTGCACCCCCTAATTTAAATATGACCTACCCCTTCCTGTCAAGGCCACACCCCTATCTGTTTAAGACCCACCCTTACATTTTCGAGTGGAGACACTAGTTCTGAGGGCCTAGTGGGCAATGGATTCCCTTCATTTGCATAGATTTCCTCTCACTTCCTGTTTGGCTATGGGGCAGGACGTGAAGGGAAATCTCTGCAATGGGACAGGGATGGTAAAAAATAAACTGACAGGGGCTATAACCCACCCTTATTCTATCCAAAATGAAAAAAAAAAGTGTTGCCTATAGTTTTACTTTACGCACAAATTTCTGATAATTTTATGGAGAGGACTAAGAAGATATAACCATGCCAATGGTGCAACAGAAAACATTTAAAACAGTGAGGAAGTTTTGCGGTCCAGGCTGATAGGACAGTCAAAATTAGAAGCGATGCCCCCCCCACAGTTGCGGTATGCCGGCCGCCTGCATACCGGAAGCAGTGCAGCCGATTTATGGTAGTGCTAGACTAATTAGCCTCTCAGCCCAGTCCGCCCCATAAGACTGGTGCTGCACTAATGGTGTAGCGCAAGCCGGTGGGGACTCTTTCTGCGCTGCCCCCCTGCAAAGTGCTGCCCTAAGCCTGGGCCTTGTCGGCCTAGGCCAGGATACAGTGTTGAGTGCAATGCATCACAACAAAATACAGTGCTTGTGCTAAATGGCCATAAATTCCCACAAACACCCTGTGAAATCTTGCGAAAAGCCTTTCCAGAAGAGGGGAGGTCTTTTCACAAAGGAGAGGGACAACACCATATTAGTGGGATTTAGCTGATTTAGGTGTGATGGTCAGGTGTACACTGATCTTTGACCACATATCACTGCCTGAGAATCTGTGGTTCTGTCCATTTATACTTTACCTGTCTACGTAAAGGGGGGATCAGAACAGTTGATAAAAACCCTTTGATCTGGAAAAGTTGTGATGACCAAGAGTGAGTAGCTTTGGGTGTAAAGTAAATACATTTGTTATAAATACAATATACATTTTTTGCTGCACGCCTAGCATTTTTTTTTTAAATCTGTGGGTGTCTTGCAGTTCATGACAGGAAGGTGTTGAAGTCCAACTCTGGTAAAAAATATTTTGAAAAATTTGGGAAAGGGATGGGGAGATTGTCTACCCTTAGCATGTGGTCATCAGAAGAAAAAGTGAGGGAAAAATCTCTTGGTTGTGGACATGGATTAAAACGTGAGTTTCCAACCAATCACTGCTCTACCCAAAGCGGAAAATCATATTGATGAAAATGTGCGTTATATATCTAACTACGCGTGCCTTTGGAGAACAATAAATTGTTGCTCAAGTCACATTTTATTGTGCATTAAAGCACAATAAAGAATTCATGTTCTGTTTATCTGAAACCTCCACTAGAACAGTGAAATATTCTTTGTTATGTAGATTTACAATGTCTCTTTTGTCATTAATTCTCTTTGCACTCTTATAATATGGAAATACATAATGATATACAGTACATGTTATGTTCATTTTTATTTTTTTAATTGACATTTTTTCATACTACAAAATCAGAAGGCAGTTTTTTTTTAAATGATTTATAAACTGCTGAAATGTGGTGGCTACATTAGTTCTTTCATTTTAATTTTTTTGTCTTCATCTGGTGATTACATTTTAGTTCTTATGTTTAGATATGTTTCAGCTTTTATGTTTAATGATGGACTTATTTAATACCTCAAAAGCCAAAACATGCCAACAAATGAAAGTGAAAAAGAAAGTCATTATTTACCCGCTAGACAGAAAACTCACAGATGATAAGACGTTTAAGTTGACAAGCAATTTCATTCCATTTTCCTGTTCTTTGCAGCTCTAAACAGTGTGTGTCTTGATCATTACTGGGTGCATCAATTTTCCAGTTGGTGTAGGAGATCTCATCACCTGATAGACATTTGTAAGTACCATCTGGCTCAAGTTTATTTATTCCAAGAAAAGCAAGGGCATCGAAATGATTGGTGATGGAACGTACAGCTTCGTTCTCATCAGCATTCTTTGGAGAGGCAATTTGACCTCCCGCATCTGTACACCTTTCTCTAGCATCAGTGAAACTGCCTTGAGCACCATCTGAGAGGTACATTTTGTCACCACTTCTAGCTCTTCCTTTGAAAAATAAAAATGCTGAAATGGAGATAGAAGAGAAAAAAGTTATATCATCACAAGACCTATTATGATGTACAGGTATCTTCACTTAGAGCAAAATATAACATTGTGGTGATGATGGTGGGCTGGTACGTAAAGGATAAGTTCACTTTTGTGAAAAAAATAACAAATGCACATATTTTTGCAGCAATAAATAAGCATTTATTACTTTTTTCATAGAAGCCTGCAGAGCATTGCACCCAAGATCAATGGATCACGGGTGCAATGTCAGGCTGCTGCAGAGAAGCCTTGCAGATTTCTGCCCATACCTCTGTCAGATTGAAAGCTGCAGTGCTTGTGAATGAACTATGAGGGTGATCATCAGCACCCTTGCAGTTGATTAAGAACTACAAGCCATCTGCTGAGGTGGTGGACTGGACTTGTAGTTTTCTCATTCACAGTAGACTTGTGCACAACTTAAAATTTTGTTTAGTTTTGGTTCTTTGTCATTCGTAAAATACATAATTTCATTCTGTTATATTCGTTATGTTATGTTAATTCGTTTTCGGATAATTTGTTATTTCTGTAGAGCATTGATATTTGTTATACTGAATCTCGAATCATGTTGAATTCATTCGTTCTATCCGCTATAATTTCTTTCATATTAGTTGAAATTCGATTTTTATGTATGTATATTGATTTGTGATAATAAATCGTAGTTTGGAAAGTCGTTTGTTTATTGAATCTATTAACACACACAATGACAATATCTCTTCTCCTCTGCTTAAATACAATACAACACCCTTCTCACTCAGTTCTCAGGAATGCACTTTGCCAATAATCCAACCTCCAGCACAAAATTAATCATCTGATTGGACTGTAAGTTTTACTTTGAGTTGACCTTTTGTTTCATTAGATCTTTAACGAATTACCAAATCATGTCGAATTCATTCGTTATATTTGCTATAATTTCTTTTGTATTCATTGAAATTCATAATTTTTTTATTCAGACATTCGGATGCATCCAAATGTCCGAAAGATGCAAAATTCGGCCGAATTTCGTTTCGTTACGAAATGGATTGCACATATCTCATTCACAGATCTCTGTAAATAAATGACATGGCTGTGCAGGCCAAGTCCTGTACAGCCGGTCAGTTTTCAAAATGTGACAGTGGGTGTGAGGAGAGGAGCCCATGCCCTCTGTCACAGGGGAAGGGGGTAGTAGGAGCATGTTACATGTTACACCTTAAATATGCATGTAACATATTACATGCATGTAAAAACAAACCTATCCTAAGTCAACCTGTTGCTATCTCCTGGTTTTAGCCAAGACATGGCCTAATGCAAATCCATGCAATATCCCCCTTATTTATTGTCTTTAATTTATAAACTCACAGATCCACTGGAGGATTATGTTCCTCCATTTAACAGAGCATTGCATCTGACATGCAAACTACATTTACCCCTGCCCATATCAAAAGGGCATTTTTGTTTGCACATATTTAATAAAAAAAGCCATGTCCCAACACATTACTATTAAATACTACAATCTGCATACAATTCAAGTTATCCAAACATAAAGAACCCAACGTATTCTTACTAAAAACAAGATATGTCACCATAGGCATGCGCAGGGAGGTGCCGGGTGTGCCTGGGCACACCCTAATCCCCTGACATACTTGTCTACACCTGGATGAGAGGGGCAGCAGGCGACATATAGAACAACCGATGCTCTGCATTTTCCACCCTACAGCCGTTAAATGCCTTCGGGAGGAAGAGGAAGAGAAGCGAGCATTCAGGGGCTGCATGGAGGAAAATGCAGATCATCGGTTGTTCTATATGCCGCCCCGCTGCCCCTCTGATCCAGCCTGGCGCTCTGTTTCCACCGGCTACTGTTCTAGAACTGCTGGCTCCGCCTCCCAGCTCCCCCTGACGCCTTCGTTCTGAGTAACTGCTGCAGGACCAACTACCCAGCTTCTCCGCGGCTCCGCCCATTGAATTTACAGCAGCAGACAGATGGGGGCATGGTGTCTGGGGAACTGCAATAGCCAGCTGATCCAGTAGGAAGAGCGGAGGAGGTCTCCACTGTGTGAGGAATCACGTGAAGCCTGGAGGGAGCCGGAGACACAGCAAGCATGGAGTCCACACTGAGAGCAAGTGAATGCCACTGATCCCACCCCCCCCCCACCCAGCACTACCACCGATCCCATCCATCCCCTCCACCCAGCATTGCCACCGATCCCATCCATCCCCACACCCAGCACTGCCACCGATCCCATCCATCCCCACACCCAGCACTGCCACCGATCCCATCCATCCCCCCCACCCAGCACTGCCACCGGTCCCATCTATCCCCCCACCCAGCATTACCACCGATTCCATCCATCCCCACCACCCAGCACTGCCACCGATCACATCCATCCCCCACCCAGCATTGCCCCCGATCCCATCCATCCCCCATCCAGCACTGCCACCGATCCCATCCATCCCCCATCCAGCACTGCCACCGATCCCATCCATCCCCCCACCCAGCACTGCCACCGATCCCATCCCCCCACCACACTGCTGCCATGCCCCCCAGCACTGCTGCTGATCATATCTTTCCCACTAAGCACTGCCACTGATCCCATCCATCCCCCCTCCCAGCACTGCCACTGATCCCATCCATCCCCCCACCCAACATTGCCACCGATCCCATCTATCCCACCATCCAGCACTGCCACCGATCCCATCCATCCCCCACCCAGCACTGCCACCGATCCCATCCCCCCACCACACTGCTGCCATGCCCCCCAGCACTGCTACTCATCATATCTTCTCCACTGAGCACTGCCACTAATCCCATGCCCCCCAGCACTGCCACTGATCTCATGCCCCTCAACACTGCCACTCATCCTATCCCCCAACAGCATTGCTACTGATCCCCCTCTTCCCCTGCCACTCATCCCCCCAGTACTGCCACGAATCCCCCACACCACAACCCCCACCACTGCCACTAATCCCATCAACCAGCAGTACTGCCAAAGATCCCCCCAACCTTGCCCCTCATCCCATTCCCCCCAGTACTGCCACTGATCCCATTACCCCCCACCACAACCACCATCAACACCACTGATCCCATCAACTTTCCAACACTGCCACTGATCCCATCCCCTCCAGCACTCCTACTGGTCCCATCAACCCCCTAGCACTGCCACTGATCACCCTCCCTCTCCAGCACTGCCATTGATCACCCTCCCTCTCCAGCACTGTCATTGATCACCCCCTCTCCAGTACTGCCACTGATCACCCCCTCCCCTCTCCAGCACTGCCACTGATCCCATCTCCCTCCTCTCTCACCCCCACTTTCTCCCTCTGACATGCTCTGCCATAAGATGTAAAATGTATTGAAATATTAAAAACTGTTTTAACACATTTCAAAATGTTTGTTTACATTTATTTAAAAGTGTGTGTCTGTATATAGGTATACGTATATGTCTAAACCAATAGGCTGCGCACGCCTATGTATGTCACTATGGTCCAACTTGGATTCAGTCTCTCGGGTCCCTAATAAAACATGTTTGGTACATCAGGCCCTAAAGGTGCCCAATTAGATTTTTTCCAACGATCCCTTATTTCTTCTTACCTGTTTGCAGTTCTTTTAGTTGTCCATTCAATGCTTTGAATTTCCCTTGGAGATCTTCACATACTGAGGAAAGAGAATTTGATAATGTTTATTCATTATCAAGGATTCATACTAAGGGCAATGAAGTCTTTTCTATGCCTACTGAAAGAAAATATACTCCATGATTTTTATTGAAAGTGGTAGTAAACTCAGATAATGTTACCCCAAATCATCAATATGCAATTTCATGTAGCTGTTTAGTAGCTATGCTCCACATACATTATGCAAACAGAATGTTCTTACTTAACCACTTGCCGACCGCCGCACGACGATGTACGTCGGCAAAGCGGCACGGGCAGGCAAAAGGGCTTACCTGTACGTCCCTGCCTGCCCGCGGGTGGGGGGTCCGATCGGACCCCCCCCCGGTGCCTGCGGCGGTCGGCAAATGTCCCCCGGCGATCGGTGGTGAGGGGGAGGCCATCCATTCGTGGCCCCCCCCTCGCGATCGCTCCCAGCCAATGGAATCATTTCCCTGCCTCTGTATTGTAAACAGAGGCAGAGGAAATGATGTCATCTCTCCTCGGCTCGGTATTTTCCGTTCCGGGCCGAGGAGAGAAGACTGAACTGTGAGTTACACAAACACTACACACACAGTAGAACATGCCAGGCATACATTTCACCCCGATCCCCCCCCCGATCGCCCCCCGATCCCCCCCCCGATCACCCCCCCCCCTGTCACAAACTGACACCAAGCAGGTTTTTTTTTTTTTTTTTTTTTTTTTTCTGATTACTGTATTGGTGTCAGTTTGTGTCAGTTAGTGTGTTAGGGCAGTGAGTCTTAGGCCCCCTTTAGGTCTAGGGTACCCCCCTAACCCCCCTAATAAAGTTTTAACCCCTTGATCACCCCCTGTCACCAGTGTTGCTAAGCGATCATTTTTCTGATCGCTGTATTAGTGTCGCTGGTGACGCTAGTTAGTGAGGTAAATATTTAGGTTCGCCGTCAGCGTTTTATAGCGACAGGGATCCCCCTATACTACCTAATAAATGTTTTAACCCCTTGATTGCCTCCTAGTTAACCCTTTCACCACTGATCACCGTATAACCGTTACGGTTGACGCTGGTTAGTTCGTTTATTTTTTATAGTGTCAGGGCACCCGCCGTTTATTACCGAATAAAGGTTTAGCCCCCCGATCGCCCGGCGGTGATATGCGTCGCCCCAGGCAGCGTCAGATTAGCGCCAGTACCGCTAACACCCACGCACGCAGCATACGCCTCCCTTAGTGGTATAGTATCTGTATGGATCAATATCTGATCCGATCAGATCTATACTAGCGTCCCCAGCAGTTTAGGGTTCCCAAAAACGCAGTGTTAGCGGGATCAGCCCAGATACCTGCTAGCACCTGCGTTTTGCCCCTCCGCCCGGCCCAGCCCAGCCCACCCAAGTGCAGTATCGATCGATCACTGTCACTTACAAGGCACTAAACGCATAACTGCAGCGTTCGCAGAGTCAGACCTGATCCCTGCGATCGCTAACAGTTTTCTTGGTAGCGTTTTGGTGAGCTGGCAAGCACCAGCCCCAGGCAGCGTCAGATTAGCGCCAGTACCGCTAACACCCACGCACGCAGCATACGCCTCCCTTAGTGGTATAGTATCTGAACGCATCAATATCTGATCAGATCAGATCTATACTAGCGTCCCCAGCAGTTTAGGGTTCCCACAAACGCAGTGTTAGCGGGATCAGCCCAGATACCTGCTAGCACCTGCGTTTTGCCCCTCCGCCCGGCCCAGCCCAGCCCACCCAAGTGCAGTATCGATCGATCACTGTCACTTACAAAACACTAAACGCATAACTGCAGCGTTCGCAGAGTCAGGCCTGATCCCTGCGATCGCTAACAGTTTTTTTGGTAGCGTTTTGGTGAACTGGCAAGCACCAGCCCCAGGCAGCGTCAGATTAGCGCCAGTACCGCTGACACCCGCGCACGCAGCATACACCTCCCTTAGTGGTATAGTATCTGATCGCATCAATATCTGATCCGATCAGATCTATACTAGCGTCCCCAGCAGTTTAGGGTTCCCACAAACGCAGTGTTAGCGGGATCAGCCCAGATACCTGCTAGCACCTGCGTTTTGCCCCTCCGCCCGGCCCGGCCCGGCCCAGCCCACCCAAGTGCAGTATCGATCGATCACTGACACTTACAAAACACTAAACGCATAACTGCAGCGTTCGCAGAGTCAGGCCAGATCCCTGCGATCGCTAACAGTTTTTTTGGTAGCGTTTTGGTGAACTGGCAAGCGCCAGCGGCCTAGTACACCCCGGTCGTAGTCAAACCAGCACTGCAGTAACACTTGGTGACGTGGCGAGTCCCATAAGTGCAGTTCAAGCTGGTGAGGTGGCAAGCACAAGTAGTGTCCCGCTGCCACCAAAAAGACAAACACAGTCCCGTCGTGCCCATAGTGCCCTTCCTGCTGCATTCGCCAATCCTAATTGGGAACCCACCACTTCTGCAGCGCCCGTACTTCCCCCATTCACATCCCCAACCAAATGCAGTCGGCTGCATGAGAGGCATTTTTATGTCCTCCCGAGTACCCCTACCCAACGAACCCCCCCAAAAAAGATGTCGTGTCTGCAGCAAGCGCGGATATAGGCGTGACACCCACTATTATTGTCCCTCCTGTCCTGACAATCCTGGTCTTTGCATTGGTGAATGTTTTGAATGCTACCATTCACTAGTTGACTATTAGCGTAGGGTACAGCATTGCACAGACTAGGCACACTTTCACAGGGTCTCCCAAGATGCCATCGCATTTTGAGAGACCCGAACCTGGAACCGGTTACAGTTATAAAAGTTAGTTACAAAAAAAAGTGAAAAAAAAAAAAAAACACAAACAAAAATATAAAATAAAAAAAAAATAGTTGGCGTTTTATTGTTCTCTCTCTCTCTATTCTCTCTCTATTGTTCTGCTCTTTTTTACTGTATTCTATTCTGCAATGTTTTATTGTTATTATGTTTTATCATGTTTGCTTTTCAGGTATGCAATTTTTTATACCTTACCGTTTACTGTGCTTTATTGTTAACCATTTTTTTGTCTTCAGGTACGCCATTCACGACTTTGAGTGGTTATACCAGAATGATGCCTGCAGGTTTAGGTATCATCTTGGTATCATTCTTTTCAGCCAGCGGTCAGCTTTCATGTAAAAGCAATCCTAGTGGCTAATTAGCCTCTAGACTGCTTTTACAAGCAGTCGGAGGGAATGCCCCCCCCCCCAACGTCTTCCGTGTTTTTCTCTGGCTCTCCTGTCTCAACAGGGAACCTGAGAATGCAGCCGTTGATTCAGCCAGATGACCATAGAGCTGATCAGAGACCAGAGTGGCTCCAAACATCTCTATGGCCTAAGAAACCGGAAGCTACGAGCATTTTATGACTTAGATTTCGCCGGATGTAAACAGCGCCATTGGGAAATTGGGAAAGCATTTTATCACACCGATCTTGGCGTGGTCAGATGCTTTGAGGGCAGAGGAGAAATCTAGGGTCTAATAGACCCCAATTTTTGCAAAAAAGAGTACCTGTCACTACCTATTGCTATCATAGGGGATATTTACATTCCCTGAGATAACAATAAAAATGATTTAAAAAAAAAAAAATGAAAGGAACAGTTTAAAAATAAGATAAAAAAATAATAATAATAAAGAAAAAAAAAAAAAAAAAAAAAAAAAGCACCCCTGTCCCCCCTGCTCTCGCGCTAAGGTGAACGCAAGCGTTGGTCTGGCGTCAAATGTAAACAGCAATTGCACCATGCATGTGAGGTATCGCCGCGAAGGTCAGATCGAGGGCAGTAATTTTAGCAGTAGACCTCCTCTGTAAATCTAAAGTGGTAACCTGTAAAGGCTTTTAAAGGCTTTTAAAAATGTATTTAGTTTGTCGCCACTGCACGTTTGTGCGCAATTTTAAAGCATGTCATGTTTGGTATCTATGTACTCGGCCTAAGATCATCTTTTTTATCTCATCAAACATTTGGGCAATATAGTGTGTTTTAGTGCATTAAAATGTAAAAAAGTGTGTTTTTTCCCCAAAAAATGCGTTTGAAAAATCGCTGCGCAAATACTGTGTGAAAAAAAAAAATGAAACACCCACCATTTTAATCTGTAGGGCATTTGCTTTAAAAAAAATATATAATGTTTGGGGGTTCAAAGTAATTTTCTTGCAAAAAAAAATTATTTTTTTATGTAAACAATAAGTGTCAGAAAGGGCTTTGTCTTCAAGTGGTTAGAAGAGTGGGTGATGTGTGACATAAGCTTCTAGATGTTGTGCATAAAATGCCAGGACAGTTCAAACCCCCCCCAAATGACCCCATTTTGGAAAGTAGACACCCCAAGCTATTTGCTGAGAGTCATGTTGAGTCCATGGAATAATTTATATTGTGACACAAGTTGCGGGAAAGAGACAATTTTTTATTTTTTTTATTTTTTTTTGCGCAAAGTTGTCACTAAATGATATATTGCTCAAACATGCCATGGGAATATGTGAAATTACACCCCAAAATACATTCTGCTGCTTCTCCTGAGTACGGGGATACCACATGTGTGGGACTTTTTGGGAGCCTAGCCGCGTACGGGACCCCGAAAACCAAGCACCGCCTTCAGGCTTTCTAAGGCCGTAAATTTTTGATTTCACTCTTCACCGCCTATCACAGTTTCGGGGGCCATGGAATGCCCAGGTGGCAAAAAAAAACCCCAAATGACCCCATTTTGGAAAGTAGACACCCCAAGCTATTTGATGAGAGGTATAGTGAGTATTTTGCAGACCTCACTTTTTGTCACAAAGTTTTGAAAATTGAAAAAAGAAAAAAAAAATTTTTTTTTCTCGTCTTTCTTTATTTTCAAAAACAAATGAGAGCTGCAAAATACTCACCATGCCTCTCAGCAAATAGCTTGGGGTGTCTACTTTCCAAAATGGGGTCATTTGGGGGGGGTTTGTGCCACCTGGGCATTCCATGGCCTCCGAAACTGTGATAGGCAGTGAGGAGTAAAATCAAAAATGTACGCCCTTAGAAATCCTGAAGGCGGTGCTTGGTTTTCGGGGTCCCGTACGCGGCTAGGCTCCTAAAAAGTCCCACACATGTGGTATCCCCGTACTCAGGAGAAGCAGCTAAATGTATTTTGGGGTGCAATTCCACATATGCCCATGGCCTGTGTGAGCAATATATCATTTAGTGACAACTTTGTGCAAAAAAAAAAAAAAAAAAAAAAAAATTGTCACTTTCCCGCAACTTGTGTCAAAATATAAAACATTCCATGGACTCAACATGCCTCAAAGCAAATAGCTTGGGGTGTCTACTTTCCAAAATGGGGTCATTTGGGGGGGGTTTATGTCATCTGGGCATTTTATGGCCTTCAAAACCGTGATAGGTAGTGAGGAGTAAAATCAAAAATGTACGCCCTTAGAAATCCTGAAGGCGGTGCTTGGTTTTCGGGGCCCCGTACGCGGCTAGGCTCCCAAAAAGTCCCACACATGTGGTATCCCCGTACTCAGGAGAAGCAGCTAAATGTATTTTGGGGTGCAATTCCACATATGCCCATGGCCTGTGTGAGCAATATATCATTTAGTGACAACTTTTTGTAATTTTTTTTTTTTTTTTTTTTTTTTGTCATTATTCAATCACTTGGGACAAAAAAAATGAATATTCAATGGGCTCAACATGCCTCTCAGCAAATTCCTTGGGGTGTCTACTTTCCAAAATGGGGTCATTTGTGGGGGTTTTGTACTGCCCTGCCATTTTAGCACCTCAAGAATCGACATAGGCAGTCATAAATTAAAGGCTGTGTAAATTCCAGAAAATGTACCCTAGTTTGTAGACGCTATAACTTTTGCGCAAACCAATAAATATACACTTATCGACATTTTTTTTACCAAAGACATGTGGCCGAATACATTTTGGCCTAAATGTATGACTAAAATTTAGTTTATTGGATTTTTTTTAGAACAAAAAGTAGAAAATATCTTTTTTTTTCAAAATTTTCGGTCTTTTTCCGTGTATAGCGCAAAAAATAAAAACGGCAGAGGTGATCAAATACCATCAAAAGAAAGCTCTATTTGTGGGAAGAAAAGGACGCAAATTTCGTTTGGGTACAGCATTGCATGACCGCGCAATTAGCAGTTAAAGCGACGCAGTGCCGAATTGTAAAAAGTGCTCTGGTCAGGAAGGGGGTAAATCCTTCCGGGGCTGAAGTGGTTAAAAAAATGTACTTTTTATGATCGCCTCTGCTTGTACTCAACTTCTACCATTATAACTCCTGTCTTCCACGTCTCAGTTGTATTTTATTTCCGCCCTCACTCTTCTTCTGTGGCCATAATCCAGCATGTGTGCATTCGTTCCTGAAGCCAAGCCTCGTTTTCATGTCATACAGACAGGCTCTGTCCTCGGCTCTGCGCTCCAACCCCTGTGACGTAGCGAGTCACATGGGGTTAGGATCAGCTTCTCAGCGCGGGAGTGTCGCGGGATCTCGGGGCTGACGTCAGCCAAAGGAAATGACGCAGCCCCGGCATGTACTCAATTTTCCGGCAAGAAGAAGAGCCTGCCGGAAAAATGGGACTAACTGCGCATGTGCCGATTATGTCATTGATTAGAAAAGGACAGATTACACAGAAAGGGATAAGGCAGGAAGTGTTTTACACAGATCAACTCATTCATGAGGTAGGAAAGCTTGATATGGTGGAAATAGCACAGGATGGGTTTACTACCGCTTTAATATAATAATTTGGCTGCTCTTCTTAGATTATCCACCTATCAGCTTATTCCACCAAAAGTCCAGGTCGGGGGGGGGGCAATACATTTTCTTAACGGGCCACATGAGAAACTGGAACTGTTGTGGAAGGCCAAACTTAATTCTGCTCAATATAATGTTTGGACCTTGGAAGGTCCGTAAGTATGTAAACATATAGAAAAGAAACACCCGGCACTAGGAATAATAGGTACAACTGCTAATAAAAATAGGTCTCTTTCAGATGGGCGGTTGGAGGAATGGTTAAAAATGGGTACTGAGCCATGGTTTGACTGGCCCCTGTCTGCTCACCCAAACTGTAAAATAATAGTAGAATGATAGCTGGGGGGAGGTTCAGTTGTTCTGACTGGACGTCATATGACAACCCTCAGAACAAGCCATTCGCAGCGCGGCGATTGGTGGTGCAGTGGCACACTGCATCTCCGATCTCGCTAAAGGGCCTATGACGTAGGCTCTTTGCCATGTGATCAGCTGTGTCTAATCACAGCTGATCACAATGTAAATAGGAAGTGCCAGTTATCGGCTTTTCTCTGCTGACTCTGACAGCGCCTGAGTAGAGGAGAGCCGATAAGCGGCTTTGCTCATGGGGGGATTTTCACTGATAATCAGTGCAATGATTATCAGTGCAGCCCCATCAGCGATGCCTGCCAGTGATGCCAATCAGTGCTGCCTGCCAGTGCCCATCAGTGCCGCCTATCAGTGCCATCTATCAGTGCCTCCTCATCAGTGCTGCCTATCAGTACCCATCATTGCTGCCTATCAGTGCCCATAAATGCTGCCCATTAGTGCTGCCTATCAGTGCCCCTCAGTGCCGCCTATCAGTGCCTATCACTGCTGCATATTAGTGCCTCCCCATCAGTGCCTATCAGTGCAGCCTCATTAGCACACATCAGTGAAGGAGAAAAAATACTTATTTACAAAATGTTATAACAGAAACTAAGAACACAATTTTTGGTCTTTTTTTCGTGGTTTAGCAAAAATAAATAAATAAACTCAGTAGTGATTAAATACCACCAAAAGAAAGCTCTTTCTGTCTCAAAAGTGTGACAGCGCTGAAGGCTGAAAATTGGCCTGGGCAGGAAAGCTGAAAATTGGCCTGGGCAGGAAGCGGGTGAAAGTGCCCTTCATTGAAGTGCGGTAGGTTGAATTAGGCTTTGAGGAGGTGATATTACACCTCCTCACCACCTGTCAAATGGCCTATGAAAAGCACTATGACTGGAAGGAGGGAGCCTGAGATTACTACAGTGGAGATTTCATCAGATCCTGATCTGGAGTAAAGAACAGGTGTACGGCTCCTAGGATTTGCAGCTTGCAGGTGCCAGGAAGAACTTGGCCAGCTACCAGAGCGTCTTGAGATTGTTGGGATGTCTCTTAGGCAATGCTTTCTGATCAGAACCGAGCCTTCCCGCTGTACTGCTCAGCTCCTCAGATTCTATCCTTCCAGTTCTTGCAGCTCTCCACACAGACATCTGTCAGGGAGCTGACAAGTTTAGAGAGGCATGCTGACATTGGAGGCATCGATGGGGGCTGGATGTGACCCTGGGGCCATAATTTGCCCCAGGTCTGCTCCAGCTCATTATGTGGATCTGCGTCACAGTACACCCACTGAAGGCCGTAAAAATGGCTGTAAAATGGACCATTTTATATTTGCCTGACCTGAACCTGTGCTATATCCATACAAGCAAAGTAAAAGGTTCACTTAGCTCCCCACCCCCTTCCTTATATTCCCAAAAAATCTGCTCCGGTCAAGAACCAGAGCCAAGTAAATTACCTTGTACATCCAAGTATGGGAAAGCACGTGACTTCCATGATGCAGAACAGGGTGCCCAGTGGTGCTAAATCGCAAGACCCCCAAAGCTGTCATATTGAGGAACAAGTCCTTAAGCACTGTGCAACCAGACCAACAGAGATCTTAAAATGTAACTCCACTTCTGCTGAGTGAAAAAACATTACTCTCTGGATGACCAATGTACTGTACATGGCAAGGGTTGTGACAAACTTGGTTGTAGCTCCTAAAGTAATAGCTGTTGAAGAGTTCCCCTCATTTCCTATCTGGTAAAATATTGTCTGCAGAACAAGAAGTGGGAATGAATCTTTATTACAAAAGTCCCAGAAATCCCAAAAGGGGTCTCAACCCTTCCCCACTCTATGCAAAATTAATAAAAGACGTTTTTTTTTTTTTTTTTAAATCCATTAACAGACCCAAAGAGCCTGGTATGGCCAGGGAGGGGGGGAGGGGGGCACACGCTGTTTTTTAAAAAAATTTCTATTGCCTGGCAATGCCAACATTCTTTTCTTTATATTCATCTGTCAGTGGAAAAGCCCGCTGACAGATGAAGACTCACGGTTGTTAAGGACAAAGCAGCTTCCCGGCCCGCTGCTTAACAACCAGCTATTCTTCACACAAAATTCAAATCGATCGTTTTTTCGAACAATTCGAATTCTAATTGTTCTGAAAAGTTGGAATTTTTTAGAAAAGGAATAAACAAAATGAATTTTTTAACGGAATTCATTACTATTCGTTACTATTTCATTTGGAGATTCGGATACATCCAAATCTCCGAATAACCAAAAATTTGTCAGGATTCAGACCGAAACAAATTGCACATGTCTAGTGAACAAGGCTTGAAGGAATTTCCTCTTTAATAGCAGCTTCTACCTAACAGTTATGGCAAAGTGGGGGGGGGATCAGGTTAGACAGATCCTAAATTGAGTCACACAGGGGAACCCCCTTACACTTTCATCACTTAGAGGTTTTTTTTTTGTTTCTCAAATCAAACCGTTGGGCTCTCTCAGCTGTACACAAGCTGCCTCAGTGCACACAGCCAATGCTAGGCCTTTCCTTTTACAGAATGTCTTACAGAATATATCTAGCATGCTGATCCCTGTATCAGACGTTTAGTTGTAAAATAAAGGAATCATTTTTCAAGGGGATTTTTGTAATAGGTTTCCATAGCAAAATGTTTGAAAAATAATATTAAACATCCATTAAAAAAAATAAAATGAACCCAAATAGGACACAGCATTATAAACTTAGCAGAGGTTTAACCTTTGTTCATACTTCAAAGCTAAGAAAAAAACATTTTGTCCAGAGCTTTACTTTAACCTTAGAAATGATATCATCTAGATATAGTATACCATTTAAAGCTACAATTCTTGAGCACAATGTTCCATCCTACCTGGATTATTGCAGTTTCCATGTAGTCCTGGTGGTCCCGGGGGTCCTGGTAGTCCTGGCATTCCTGGTGGTCCCGGGAATCCCGGGGGTCCTGCTGCTCCTCGTGGTCCCTGAGGTCCAGGGAATCCAGGAAACCCTGTTTAATTATAGCATACAATTTAGCACAATATGAGAGTGAGGTGGCCCTGGGCTCACTTTAAACAAAGTTACATAATTCCATAATAGGTGAGGCTGAAAAAAGACACAAGTCCATCCTATGTGTGTGATTATATGTCGGTATTATGTTGTATATTCCTGTATGTTGCGGTCGTTCAGGTGCTTATCTAATAGTTTTTTGAAACTATCAATGCTCCCCACTGAGACCACTGCCTGTGGAAGGGAATTCCACATCCTTGCCGCTCTTACAGTAAAGAACCCTCTACGTAGTTTAAGGTTAAACCTCTTTTATTCTAATTTTAAGTAAACCTTTTTTTTTTTCTTACGTTAACCCCTGGATTTACCAGCCCCTCCCCCCATTATCCCTCACCCCACTTTTGAGCCCTTTGAAGCATTGATTTAAAAAGATCTGTTTGGGTTCAATCACAGCAAAGGTCCTCTTTGCCAATTTGTGTAAACAGTGATATACTGTATAATATATATACATATATATATACTGTGTGTGTGTGTATGTGTGTGTATATATGGACACACAAAACAATTGTTTGCTACATGCTACATTTTATTCACCCTACTGCATTGCCTGCATTAAGGGCCAGTTCATACCACATGCAGTCCAATGCATTTTTTTTTCTGCATCAAAAATGCAAAGAAAGCAAGTTATATGGTTGTCAATGGCATAGTTCACACCAGTGCTTGCAGTTCCAGTGAATTCCAGTTCCAGAAAAAAAAGTAGAACATGCTGCATTTTTCCTACAATGGACTGTATTGGAATGCTGTAAAAAGCATTTAAAAACTCACGGGAACGCACCTAAACGCACCAAAAACGCACTGGAACACTCATGTTCTTATTTAAGGTTAAAGGAAAAAAAGGGGCGGGAAATGCACTGGACTGCACCAAAAATGCATCAAAAAAGCACTGGAACGCATCAAAAACACGCATGCAAAAAAGCATCTGGAGCGCATTTCTATGGTGTTAACTGGCCCGTAGGTAAAAAATATTTAGGCATCAGTATTGCCCCCTTACCCACCTTATACTTAACTGAGTTCTCGCTCAATCCAGTGCTGTGTCTGGAGTGGCTCTGTCTTCTCTCCCCACTCTCACAGGGCAGACTGAAAGCAGCAGAAGCCATTGGCTCCCACTGCTGTCAGTCAAATTCTGTGATGGGAAACATAGGGCGGGGCCAAGCCACGCTGTCTGTGTCTATGAACGCCCACATGAGTGCCCCCATAGGAAAATGGCTTCCTATGGGGGGCACTCCCTGAAGAGGAGGAGCCAGGAGTGTGCAGCAGTGGGCCCGAGAAGGGGAGGTTTGACAGCACAGGTATGGCATGTTTTTTTATTAAAAAAAAAACTAAAACTTGACTTTACAATCACTTTAAAACATTTTTATATTTTTTGTAAAGATAATAATTTGTTTATATGATATATATATATACATATATATATATATACATATATATATATATATATATATATATATATATATATATATATATATATATATACAGTGGGGATGGAAAGTATTCAGACTCCCTTAAATTTTTCACTCTTTGTTATATTGCAGCCATTTGCTAAAATCATTTAAGTTAATTTTTTTTTCCTCATTAACCACTTAAAACCTCGTTTTGGATTTTAGGTGTTTACATGATTAAAACAGATTTTCCTGTCGCATCATGGCAGCATACACGTTGGGTTGTGACTCCGCCTCCACAACCTGATAGGACCACATAGCTATAAATTAGAGAGTAGACACCTGCCCCAGTATTCTCTTATTTTTCCTCACCTGTCAGGACGCACGGATCAGCACCCCCTTACCGCTTCGCCCCAGCCAGGTTCTAGCCTCTCCTGGGTGGAAGTCCTTCTTGTACAGCCTCTAAACGAGCTAAATGGAAGGAGCCCCACTCTGGTGGTCTCAGGGGCACTCATCTCAACTTAAACTGTTTGCCAGAAGACAAGCCTTAAACAGGCTTCAAGTGCAACAGCCCGCAAAAGCCTTAAACAGGCTTGCTGGAGGATTGGCCAGGGAACCATCTATATGGCCTCAAGAAAGTAAGCCTTAAACAGGCTTCATTGTGTGCAGCGGTCTCCATTCCCCCCCCCTCTCCCCCCCCCTCTCCGGCATACCGTGGGTGTTCTGCTGGGCTCTGTGGTCCATGCAGTGCTGTGGGGGACCGCCGAGCGTTCTTGGCTTCCTCGCGCATGCGCAGTACGGCTCTTTGGGCGCTTCTAAGCTATTTGCCAGTCTCCAAGATGGCGCCGGGCGCCTCGCTGCGCTACTGCGCATGCGCGGGCGTCCGACGCCAATGGCGGCAGATTTAAAACCACAGCATTGCTGTGGAGGCTGCTGATGGTTGCTGCACGCTACAGACGCCTGCTCTGCGATCCATAGCAAAGGAAAACGCTCTACAAAGGTGGGTCTTCCCCCCCCTCCCCCCCCCTCCTGTCCAGGCTGGGTCAGTTTCTACATTGCTGCTTGTCTTTTCCTTGCAGGTTTCCAACCTACTCACCATGGAGACCGCTGCCCCAGCAGATCACCGCCAGCTTACTAGGTAAGGGGGGGGAAGAAGTGGGTAAGTAGAGAAGATTGAAAAAGAGAGCACTTCTAACGCTACCTAAATTGGTCAGCCCTACCAGGTCCTCAGGAACGTCTGCGTCAAGACATAGAGAGTCCTCACGCAGGAGAAGTTGCTCCAGACATAGACGGAGTCGCTCCTACCATAGGAGAAGTCGCTCAAGAGGAAGCCGCAGAAGAAGCCGCTCCAGATCACGTTCTCGGCGTGGTCGATCCCGCCACAGAAGGTCGTCCTCACGTAGGCACAGCTCCCCTGCACGCCATTCCCGTCCCGCCGGGAACGCATGCTGGATCTGTGGTACAGCGGCTCTTCCGGATAAGCTGGTTTGTCAGAGATGCCTAGAAGAGGCCACAAGAGAGAGAGCCTCAGAAGTCGGGGACTCAGCCCCTCAGGCCTCAATACCAGATGTGGATCTCTCCACCATTACCTCTCCAGCCTGGGCCAGCACATCAAAGGAGCAAGACTCCCTATCTGATAATGAAGGCCTGGAGGTGTCGGCAGGATTCGACTTTGGCCTTATAGAACCGTTTGTTAAATCGGTCAAGGAGGCAATAGGATGGGAGGAACCCCAGGAAGTCCAGCCAAAGCAGAGAAAATATTTTCCTCAGCTTAAAAAGGAACCTGAAACCTTTCCGTTCATCGATGAGCTGGAAGATTTAATCAAAGAAGAGTGGCAGAGACCAGAGAAAAAATCTAGTCTGAACAACAGACTCCAGAAGCTGTACCCACTCAAGGAGCCTAAAGTGAACCCTCTGGTATCCCCTCCGGTAGTGGACGCATCTTTAATGCGCCTCGCCAGGCATGTTACCCTCCCGCTAGAAGATGCGGTTACGTTTAGAGACGTTCTTGGCGGAAAGATCGACACGGATCTCAAGCGGGCTTACCTTTCGGCCGGAGGTGCATGCAGGCCTGCGATAGCACTCGCGGCAGTAGGAAGGGCCATCTCGAGTTGGTCTTCAAACACGGAAAAGCTGGTATTAGAGGGGGCAGACCAAGAGAAAATTGTGAATGCATTACAAGAGTTAAGCTTGGCTGGTGATTTCGTGGCTGAGGCCTCAGTTGACACTATTAGGTCTGCTTCAAAGTCTATGTTGGCCTCAGTGATGGCCAGAAGAGCTTTGTGGCTGAAGCCCTGGACGACGGATCCGGCATCCAAGTCTAACTGGTGCCGTATTCCGTTTGATGGTGAGCACCTTTTCGGAACAAAGTTAGATACGGCCATCTCCAAGGTAACTGGTGGAAAATCCGGGCTCATTCCCTCAGATAGGAGGCCCAAACAGAGACCCCCTCCTTTTAAGCGGAATCTCCCAGAAAGGTATAGAGACGCGAAAGCGTACAGACCAGGGAAGGAGTACCGAAGGAACTGGAAGAACCCTCAAACTTCCTTTATGAAATTCCAAAAGCCTAAGACTTCCGCTCCCAGTGACCAGAAGCCTTTTTGAAGGTGCGCCCATCCGGCCAGCAGTAGTAGGAGCAAGGCTTTTCAGTTTCAGGCCGGTCTGGACGGAAACCATACACGATACCTGGACCCTGGCCACCGTCAGTTTCGGCCACAGATGGGCCTTCAAAAATCGACCCCCAAGAGATCATTTCTGCCCAACCTGTATTCCTCCTCCCAGGGAGAAAAGGTTATCCCTTCTAACTTATGTCCTAGAGCTGCTTCAAAAGCGAGCGATAGCAGAGGTTCCGCCAACACAACGAGGCAGAGGATTCTATTCTCCACTATTCCTCGTCAAAAAGAAGTCAGGGGACTTTCGGCCGGTTCTAGACCTGAAGAAACTCAACAGGTCCATCAAAGTGGAGTCGTTCAGGATGGAAAGCCTGCAGTCTATCCTCCAGGCCATAAACTTGGGAGACTGGATGCTCTCCATAGATCTCCAGGATGCCTACCTACACATACCAATTCACGTGGCATTCCAAAAGTTCCTGCGGTTCTCGGTGGGCCAGGAACACTTTCAATTTCGAAGTCTCCCTTTCGGGATCTCTACGGCACCCAGAACATTTACAAAGGTTCTGCTTCCAGTAATAGCCTCTTTGAGGAAGAAGGGTCTAAGGGTCCACCATTACCTGGACGACATTCTTCTCCTCTCAAACAGCCAGGAATCACTCGTGCAACATCGCGAGATCTTAGTTTCCACCCTAACGAGTCTGGGTTGGATAATCAACTGGCAGAAGAGCAACATTCAGCCTACCCAGAGGATGGGAGCCGAGCTGGACACCCGGGCCAACACGGTAGAACTACCAAGGGAGAAGTTGTCCCTACTAATTCAGAAAGTGAAAGATGTGGTTCCAGCATCATACTTACCGGCCAGAGCATACCTCAGCCTGCTGGGGTCCTTATCAGCAACCATTCCAATGGTCAGGTGGGCGCAATGGAATACCAGACCTCTGCAAGCCTCCTTCCTGTGCCAGTGGGACGGATGGTCCATGTCCCAGTCGATTCGCATCTCAGAAGAAGCCAGATTATCTCTACGGTGGTGGACTCACCCCGGCAACCTCAGCAGATGCAAACAGATAGTCACTCTCCATCAGGAGGTAGTAACTTCGGACGCCAGTCTGGAGGGATGGGGGGCACACTACCTACATTATGCAGCTCAGGGCCGCTGGCACTTCAGAACCAGGGATGTTGTGTCAAACGTCCTAGAGATGAAGGCAGCCTTCCAAGCCCTCTTGGCATTCAGCTCTCTTCTGAGAGGGAAACAGGTCCTCATCCAAATGGACAACCGAGTGGCTGTGGCCTACATCAACAGGCAGGGGGGTACCAAGAGCATCTCCATGATGCGGGAAGTTGGTCCGGTGATGCGATGGGCTCAACTGAACCTGCAGGACCTGATGGCGGCTTATATTCCGGGAATTCAGAACAAACTGGCGGACTCTCTCAGCAGGACATTTGTTTCCAACAACGAGTGGTGTCTAAGCCCGCAGGCCTTCGCCCTCATATGCCAGACATGGGGTCATCCAGACATAGACCTCGCAGCAACACCAGAGAACAGGTAATGTCAAAGGTTTCTGTCGAGGAACCCCTTCCCCTCAGCGGAGGGAACGGATTGTCTCCAGCATACCTGGAACTTTCGCCTAGGTTACATTTTTCCACCAACCCCACTGATAGCCAAGTTCCGTCTGAGGCTCAAACACTCAGCAGCTCTAGTCCTGGCCGTGATTCCCTTCTGGCCACGGAGGCCTTGGTTCACCACCCTCCTGCAACTGAGCACAGTGGATCCAATTCCTCTTCCGGTGACAACGGATCTACTAACCCAGGGCCAGCTACTACATCCGAATCCAGAGAGATTGCACCTAGCGACCTGGAGACTGAAAGGTCTAGGTTCCTAGATCAAGGCTGTTCGCAGAAGGTAGTCGAAACCCTGCTTTTAGCCAGGAAATCTTCCACGAATAACACCTACGAGAGAGTCTGGGGGAAGTTCTCTTCCTTTGCTCAGGAACAAGGTTGGGACCCTTCTTCCCCATCAGCAATACAAGTGCTTGAGTTTCTACAGTCAGGCCTAGACAAAGGCCTTAGATCTAGCACCCTGAAGGTCCAAGTCTCTGCCATCTCTGCTCTGACAGGGGTTAGATGGGCACTTAACCCTCTTGTAGTTAAATTCCAGAAAGCATGCCTGAAGCTAAGGCCTCCCAGAAAGCCTTCATTTCCAACATGGGACCTATCAACTGTCCTAGAAATTCTATCCGGAGAACCATTCTCCCCTCTTGAAGATACCTCCCTTTGGGACCTGACTCTAAAAGTATCATTCCTAATTGCCATCACTTCAGCGAAAAGGGTCTCGGAAATGCAAGCTTTACTGATCAAGGAACCATACCTGATGGTTTACCCAGACAGGCTAACCCTGAAACCTTCAGACAAATTTATCCCAAAGGTTTGCTCTGCATTCCACTTTAACCAGGAGATTGACCTCCCGGCTTTGAGCACAGATCAGGGCGTTCCTCATCCCCTGGATGTTAGGGGCAACATTCTGCATTACCTCTCGGTGACCAAGTCTTTCAGGAGATGCGAGAACCTTTTAGTCATCCCACATGGGTTCAGGAAGGGCCAGGCAGCCTCTGCCCGTACCATCGCCTCATGGCTCGAGAAAACTATCAAAAAGACCTACTCCTTAAGCACCTTGCAAATCCCGGAAGACCTTAGAGCGCATTCCACCAGGGCAATGGCTACTTCATGGGCAGCTTACTGTAAAGTTTCAGCAGAAACCATTTGTAGAGCGGCCACTTGGTCTTCAAGAAACACCTTCATTTCCCATTATAAAATAGATGCTGCACGCTTAGCAGCAGTTGAATTTGGGAGGGCCGTCATACAGGCCAATTCTTCTGTTCCTTGTCAATAAATTTGATTTTTTTTTTCACTCCCACCCAGTTTGGCGAGTTACTCCCCAATGTGTATGCTGCCATGATGCGACAGGAAAACGGAAAATTGTATACTCACCTTTCCGTAATTTTCCTTTCCTGTCGCATCTTCATGGCAGCATACAATCACCCACCCTCTGAGGTGACATGTGTATATATTTACAGAGAATACTGGGGCAGGTGTCTACTCTCTAATTTATAGCTATGTGGTCCTATCAGGTTGTGGAGGCGGAGTCACAACCCAACGTGTATGCTGCCATGAAGATGCGACAGGAAAGGAAAATTACGGAAAGGTGAGTATACAATTTTCCGTTTTTCTGCTAGAAAATTACTTAGAACCCCCAAACATTATATATGGTTTTTCTTCTAACACCCTAGAGAATAAAATGGCGGTCATTGCAATACTTTTTTACACCGTATTTTCGCAGCGGTCTTAAAAGCGCACTTTTTTTGGAAGAAATTCACTTTTTTTAATAAAAAAATAAGACAACAGTAAAGTTAGCCCAATTTTTTTTTATATTGTGAAATATAATGTTCCGCCAAGTAAATTGATACCGAACATGTCATGCATGAAAATTGCGCCCGCTCGTGGAATGGCGTCAAACTTTTACCCTCAAAAATCTCCATAGGCGACGTTTAAAAAATTCTAGAGGTTGCATATTTTGCGGTACAGAGGAGGTCTAGGGCTAGAATTATTGCTCTCACTCTACTGGTCGTGGCGATACCTTACATGTGTGGTTTGACCACCGTTGTCATATGCAGGCGCTACTCGCGTATCCGTTCGCTTCTGCGCGCGAGCTCGTCGGGACAGGGGGGTTTTACATTTTTTTTTTTTTTTATTATTTATTTTACAATATTTTATTTATTTTTACACTGTTTAAAAAAAAAATGGTGTCACTTTTATTCCTATTACAAGGAATGTAAACATCCCCTGTAATAGAAAAAAGCATGGCAGGACCTCTTAAATATGAGATCTGGGGTCAAAAAGACCTCAGATCTCATATTTACACTAAAATGCAATAAAAAAAAAAAAAAGTCATTTAGAAAAATGACATTTGAAAAAATGTGCCTTTAAGAGGCGTGGACGGAAGTGACGTATTGACATTGCTTCCGCCCAGCAGTGTATTGGAGACGAGTGAGCGCCATCTTGGCTTCACTTGTCTCCAGACACACCACAGGATAGGACGCGATCGCCTCCGCCGCTACCGACGGCTCCGGTAAGCAGCGGAGGGCACCGGATCGCGGCGGGAGGGGGGGGCCCTCTCCCGCCACCGATAAAAGTGATCTCGCGGCGAATCCGCCGCAGGGACCACTTTTATCTGACAGCCGGCCGCCGCACGAAAACGGAGATACCAGGGTTTTGGCAGCTAACTTCTGCCATAACAACGATATCCCCGTTCAAAGTTTGGATGTACATAGTCGTGCGGTGGTCTTGAAGTGGTTAATGTACAAACAGCACCTCATATTGACAGAAAAACACAGAATTGTTGACATTTTTGCAGATTTATTAAAAAAGAAAAACTAAAATATCACATGGTCCTAAGTATTCAGACCCTTTGCTCAGTATTTAGTAGAAGCACCCTTTTGATCTAATACAGCCATGAGTCGTTTTGGAAAAGATGCAACAAGTTCACACCTGGATTTGGGGATCCTCTGCCATTCCTCCTTGCAGATCCTCTCCAGTTCTGTCAGGTTGGATGGTAAACGTTGGTGGACAGTCATTTTTAGGTCTCTCCAGAGATGCTCAATTGGGTTTAGTCAGGGCTCTGGCTGGGCCATTCAAGAACAGTCACGGAGTTGTTGTGAAGCCACTTCGTTATTTTAGCTGTGTGCTTAGGGTCATTGTCTCGTTGGAAAGTAAACCTTCGGCCCAGTCTGAGGTCCTGAGCACTCTGGAGAAGGTTTTCATCCAACATATCCCTGTACTTAGCCTCATTCATCTTTCCCTCAATTGCAACCAGTCGTCCTGTCCCTGCAGCTGAAAAACACCCCCACAGCAAGATGCTGCCACCACCATGCTTCACTGTTGGGACTATATTGGACAGGTGATGAGCAGTGCCTGGTTTTCTCCACACAAACCCCTTAGAATTAAGGCCAAAAAGTTCTATCTTGGTCTCATCAGACCAGAGAATCTTATTGCTCACCATCTTGGAGTCCTTCAGGTGTTTTTTAGCAAACTCCATGCAGGCTTTCATGTATCTTGCACTGAGGAGAGGCTTCCATCGGGCCACTCTGCCATAAAGATCCGACTGGTGGAGGGCAGCAGTGATGGTTGACTTTCTACACCTTTCTCCCATCTCCCGACTGCATCTCTGGAGCTCAGCCACAGTGATCTTTGGGTTCTTCTTTACCTCTCTCCCCAAGGCTCTTCTCCCCCGATAGCTCAGTTTGGCCAGATGGCCAGCTCTAGGAAGGGTTCTGGTGGTCCCAAACGTCTTCCATTTAAGGATTATGGAGGCCACTGTGCTCTTAGGAACCTTAAGTGCAGCAAAAAAAATTTTGTAACCTTTTCCAGATCTGTGCCTTGCCACATTTCTGTCTCTGAGCTCTTCAGGCAGTTCCTTTGACCTCATGATTATCATTTGCTCTGACATGCACTGTGAGCTGTAAGGTTTTATATAGACAGGTGTGTGGCTTTCCTAATCAAGTCCAATCAGTATAATCAAGCACAGCTGGACTCAAATGAAGGTATAGAACCATCTCAAGGATGATCAGAAGAAATGGACAGCACCTGAGTTAAATATATGAGTGTTAGAGCAAAGGGTCTGAATACTTAGTACCATGTGATATTTCAGTTTTTCTTTTTTAATAAATCTGCAAAAATGTCAACAATTCTTTGTTTTTCTGTCAATATGGGGTTCTGTGTGAATATTAATGAGGAAAAAAAATGAACTTAAATGATTTTAGCAAATGACTGCAATATAACAAAGAGTGAAAAATGTAAGGTGGTCTGAATACTTCCTGTCCCCACTGTATATATATATATATATATATATATATATATATATATATATATATATATATATTTATTTATTTATATATTTATCACATAAACACATTTTTATTCTTATGAAAAATATACCGATTTTAAAAAGTGAAAATCGATGCAACAAATTTACAAATTTATAAAATTCCCTTTATGATATGAATATTTATACCTCGTTCTCCCTTCTCTTTTTCTGGAGTATCGCTCGGCGTCACTAAAGCCGCATGAAGACAAAGTAGACCGAAACACAACAGAGCTTTCATATTCTACAGAGGAAGAAAAAAAACTTGTATTCAATTTATGTTAATGCCCCCACTTCTTTATTGAATGAACTTGCCTTTGCTGATCTCAAAAAATACTACTTGTCATGGAAATTTAATAGCAAGAATGGGTTCTAAGTCATTGACCAGATGGGGAGGTCTTTACTTTCCTGGAAACGCACCAGGAAATCTCCCCAATGTGATGGGGAATCCCCTTCTAGTTGTTGGTGAAACAGGTGTCCCTATTGGATGACCTTTGCTGTTTCAGATCTCATACCACGTTATGTCCTGGTGACGATGGCCACCATAGCAAATAGAGTGAATCTCCCGAGAGGAAAACAGTAATAAATCATCACAGAGGATTTTACTTTTCCTGACTCTATCCAAAACTACAAATAAAGAAAAAAATATTTTCCATTGAATGCAATTTTTTTCATAGAAAATGTAAAAATATACTCACCATCCAAAAACTAGTGAATTGGAAAAAAAAAAAAAGATCTTAAGCAATTTTGGCAGCTGGACCTACCAATACATAGAAATACATGTATTGAGAAATAGAAGTAAGGTGCCCATTTAAATGGCACTTAATCGAACAATGGTACTCACCAAGGTAGACAAAAGAAACCTGACCAAGGTAGACACAAGAGACCTGGAGAAGATGAAGCAGAAGATCCAAAGTGGTCATCTATATATACTGATATGTTATCTGACTATGTACATATTTCTACCTGCAAGCTAAATAAATCAAAACAGCAAATACAAACTTTGACCCCAAATCTCTCCTGAATAAAAGAATAACTCCAGTAAGCAGATTTTTAGCGTTTACAAATACATGCTTTGGTTTACCATGAGACATAGAAGATCTACAATTATTAAACTTCTGTGTGCATAACCCTTTTTTCAGAATTTTTGGTAATACCATAAAGTCAACTTAAGGTTGTGATGACCTTGTTCCAATACCTCCTATGATTTGGTCATCTCCATAATAAATAAAAAGAATTCACACTGTGAATTCTCTCTAAGACCAGTTTTATAAAGAAAGTCAGCTGTAAAATGCACTCTATGAAGGATATAAAGCTGTGCATATGGGAGAGCAAAACCAGTTACATGTGCTATAGTGTATCTTCTCAGAGCTCCTCGGAGAGAGAAACCAGATCCTCCTCCCATCTGTGTTTGCAAGGGAGTGGAAACTTAAAAGAGAAGTAAAGGATTTTTTATTTTCAGATTCATACTTACCTTGGTGGATGCTGCATCTGTCCCCCGGCGTCTCTGCACTGAGAACCTAAATATCGAACACCGCCAACATTGCTCGGTTTTTAGAGCTCCATGAGCAGAGAGTTGTAGACTGTCAGTCACAGCTCTCTGCTCTGCCCCCTCCTCGCTCACTGGAGCGCTGGGCTGTGGGGGAGGCGGGGGTGGCCAGCTCAGGCTCTCAGCGGCTCACTGAGAGGCTGAGCCGGGTGTCAGTCCAGGCACCTGGCGGATCCAGACTTTATTGTTGTGATGACACGGTGTCTGGACAGACATCCATGATGTCAGCAGAGAGTGGACTTCAGCACGCTCTCTGCTGAAAACGGGTCACAGGAGTGCAAAACGAACTGCACTCCTGTGATCCATAGGAGAAGTACAGCCAAACGAACCTTTGGCTGGACTTCTCCTTTAAGGAGAAATTTCATTACCAACTGTATATACAGTATTGAGATACGCCCCTTTGGTGGATTTAGCTTAGAGGTAGGCAGGCCATAGATGATGCAATTCTCTTTCCTGAAACCTGTGCTTGATTCCCTCATAAACACAGCTAGTGTTGATGGGGGAAGCATTCTAGTAGAGCAATTGTGTTCTCCCGGCAGGGGGGCGTGGGGAGCTTTCCCTGCAAGGAGAACACTGATTATTGCTAGCAGCTATAGCCACTAGCAATAAAGATCTGACATTCTGGTTGTACCCAAGTCGATTAATGGATTGACTTGGGTGCAATCAGCCTGCCCATTGATGGTTCGAAATCTAGGCTGGTCCCTGATGAACTGGCCAAGATTCGAACCATCTATGGCTGACTTTAGGGTATAAAATAGGGACTCAGAAAAGAAGAGAAGGTAGGACGTTTTGTATGAAGCGCACGGCATAATTGTAAATATTGATTAAAAAATTTTTGGTGTAAGGTCAAATTTTAAGCACAATTGTTGAAAAGATTTTAACATTTCCTTCTGAATAGAGTTAAAAGAGTTGTGACTCCCACCCCCTCCAACCCCTGAAATCCCTTAAGCAAGTTGAGTTCAGACAGCATTTCATTTAACCAAAGTGGGGTATACCTAGTGTGGCCAGTTCTTGCCAGCAATTGTCTAGCTGCCTGCCATACCTTGCACATCAAATATGAAGTGGAACATAGGGGCTGTAGAGTAAAAATACGAGAGTCCAATGCATGCAATGGATTTTTACCAAGCACTAAAGAGGAGAGTATATTATAGGGGGACGTGTTTGGGGAGAAATTCTCTCAGCCAGCCATGTGTTGGAGTTGGGTCACAATAAAATAAGTATAACTAAAACTGGAAGTGGCGATTTATCAGATAAAAATCTAGCAAGCAGGCAAAGCACTTCAGGAGAATAAGGGGGTAAATATACATTTGCTACAGCACAACTCAAACAATTTACAGTGCAAAAAGATATATCTTCCATGTTTATTCACCTCTGATCATTTACAAGAGGAAAATGATCTCCTGTAGACCAGAACTGACACTAATCACAGAAATGAATAAGTTGAATAATAGGCTAATAAGCAGACTGAATGCAGCACCTTCCAAGAAATGTAGTGATCTCACCAGTGACATGAGTCTCTTGGAGAAAGATTTGATTGGGACTGAAAGACATAAGAGTGTCAAACACAGATTGATTTAAAGGGTTTACTAAAACTGGAGAGTTCAAAATCTAGTGCAGGCTCTGCATGGTAGCCAATCAGCTTCTAACTTCAGCTTTTCCAGTTAAGCTTTGACAAAAAAACCTGGAAGCTGATTGGTTTCTATGCAGAGCTACACCAGATTTTGCATACTCCAACTTTAATAAATCAACCCCCATTGTCTCTTCAGAGAGACATTTGTACCTCATACACTCCAAGAAAAAAATTTAAAAACATGGGTGGACAATAGGAATGATCAACACTGTTCATTGTAGGAGTTGGTTCTCGCATGGTCGAGAGATCATAAAGGGGAATCTTCCAAAAGCCCTCATAAAGATATGAATGGGTCTGGGTTCCGTGCTGTAGTAACAGAGTGAAAACTATAAAAACAAAGAAGAAAGGAAAATGCAACAAAAATAAATCAACTTTAACAAGACAGAGGTCAACTGCTGAGAATTGCACAAGTACTAGAAGGGATAAGTGCATAGGGATAAAAGTGGAGGGTTCCCTACACTGGCAGATCTAGTTTTCTCTATTCTGCTTAGAAGGAGAAGTCCTCTACTGTACGGAGGATATAGAATGAGTTCCTGAAAAATTGGAGGGAGGAAGTAACAGTAAACTTGCAACAAATCTGAATCAAAGCGTACACAAAACAGCAACGAGACAAAGTTCTCAGCTGTAAGATCCTCCAGTATCGTAGATTCAAGTTACATAATGATTGAACAGAGCCCCACTGATGGAAGTAGAAATCACTTGTTATAGTGTCTATCTAACCAATCGGTGACAGCTCCTGGTGCATTGAAGAAATGGGTAGCATCATTTACAACTACTCACAATTTCGTGGGGTAAACCATTTAGTATTGGAGATGCAAATCTTGCAGTCTTTTCTTGACTTCTTGGTATTTAGCATGTTGCTTATGCACCTCTGGCAAGAAAGCCAGAAAGATCATAACTTTGGTTCCATTAAAGGAAACATCTCTTAGCTATCTGAACCTACAATAAATATTTTAAGAAACATATATAAAAGGTTGGCGCTAACTCAAATCAAATGAAAATGAACATTCGGTGCATGAAAAACACAATATTTCCTAATGGTTAAACCAAAACAATTTTGAAAAAATCCTTAAAGAAAAGTCCAAACTCCAAAACCAAAGAATCTGTGTAGTGAGAGGTAATCTTATGGGGCGTACATACGGTCGGACTTTTCGGCTACAAAAGTCCGACAGCTCGTCCGACAAACTTTCAACGGACTTTTGGCGGACTTGCGGCGGACTTTCTAAGGAACAGACTTGCCTACATATGATCACACAAAAGTCCGACGGATTTGTACGTGTTGACGTACACCGGACTAAAATAAGGAATTAGATAGCCAGTAGCCAATAGCTGCCCTAGCGTGGGTTTTTGTCTGTCAGACTAGCATACAGACGAGCAGATTTCTGGGTCCGGCGGAGTTACGACGTAAAGATTTGAAGCATGCTCCAAATCTAAAGTCCGTCAGATTTGCGACTAGAAAAGTCTGAAAAGTCCGGGGAAGCCCACACACGATAGGATTGTCCGCCGGATTTTGTCCGTCGGCGTCCGTCGGACTTTTGTAGCTGAAAAGTCTGACCGTGTGTACGCCCCATTAGTTATCCCTGCTCCACCATCACCTGTGTAGGAGAAAAACAAACTCACCAGGTAACTAATCATGGAAAATGTCCTAGTAATCAGATTCTTTGGAGAATACTAGACATCAAGGAGGGATAATCCTTTGCTTGAACACCGTCTGCTGGTGTATCCTTAATCTTGTGTATTAGCAAAGCTCGGTATAAGCAAAGTACATCACATATTGCAATATGTTACTGCAACCTAGTAAATTAAAATAGTGAAGTGCGCACTTACCTTGTGGGGTGCTAAGGAGGTAGCACCAACATGTACAGCCAAAAAGCAGGGACAAGCACCATTCCTAGAAGTCTCCACATGCGTTCCAACACACCAGAGATCGGAACCAAGCATACTGAAAGTGACGTCAGTGTTTGTTTTTCTCCTACACGAGTGATGGTGGAGCATGGGTAACTAAGATTACCTGTCACTACACAGACTCTTAGGTTTTGGTGTTTGGACTTTTCTTTGAGGATTTTTCAAAATTGTTTTGGGTTGATCATTATGAAATATTGTGTTTTTCATGCACTGAATGTTCATTTTCATTTGATTTGAGTTAGCATCGACCTTTTATATATATTTCTTAAACTGATTAATAGGGTGATTTATTCACTTGAAAAAGGGTCAGCTCTTTTCACATTTTTTGCACTTGTATTGCACTTTCACCTATTATTGTTTGGCGCCATCACTTGTTAATAAAATTAATAATACAATTAATATTTATCTAGTCTTGGTAAATGAGAAATCGGATAAGGAAAGGGCCCGGAAGATAAGCAGGAGGTAAGGGGCAAGTAGGAACATGGTGGGTTCTCTCAATCGTGAATAGTGATGAAAGATGCTCTTTTCCAAACATGTTTAATAGTCAGCATTCTACAAAATCAGATGCATGCTCTGGGAGGCCCACCGGCCTGATATTATTGTAACACAGGTATTTTTTGAGATTCTATGATTTCTGTATGTGGTATTAATCTTATGCATGATTGTAGGTTGGTGCAGCATTGTGCGGCAGCAGAAAACACATAGAGTCCCAGCGAAGCGAAACAGAATTATATTGTAATTGAAGTTCTACAATACATGACAAGGCAACTGGACCAGGAAAACTCATAGCATGTAAAAGCAATCTGTCAGTAAAAGTAGGCCTTGGGTGTGCCGAACCTCTCCCTGATATTTAGCACTTTCCCTGCCAGACAGGTGACCTGTCCCTACTTTAGCCACACACTAAATGCGCCCGAGCCAGGGTCTTAATTAGACTCTACCTGACCCAAGATGGCCACCAGAGACACTGGGTGGCAGCATCCAATTGGATAGCTGTCCCCTGTGACTCAGGAAACCACAAAGGAACTAAGTTCCTCTTGATTTCCTCTTCCTTTGCAATGCCACTGCTTTTGAGTGCCACCTGCAGTGGAGAAAGCAGACGCACCTGTCTACACGGTCACTTTCATATCTGTTTGAAAAGGGTGTACTATGTCTTGTAGCTCGCTTACATGTCCCTCCAGTGATGAAGTGCATTCCCACGCTTTTTGTAAATCATGTCTGAGAAGTGAAATGCAGTGCAGTGAAACCCATCTGCACCTTAAGGTACTATGGTTGAGACCAGTTAGTGCTTAAACCCTACACCTTGGGTCAGCCTATGTCGTCTGCCAGGGTGACCTGTTAACCTACGTTTCCTGTTGGTCAGTGTGAGCGTCTTTACTGCTATAGCTACTGGTCTCCGAGCATGACCCCTGACCATGACAGGGGAATTGTGAGGAATCTCCAGCCCCGTCAAGGCTGGGCTCACTAGTGAAGTTCTCTAATCTGACTTGTCACCATCTCCTGCACTTTCTCTCTGGTGTTGCAGCCTCCATGTGGTGTCTGAGCACAGCTGCCTCCATCTTGCACACCTTGTTCCACAGTGCTAGAGACCTTTTTCCTCCTTGTTATGCTGCTGGGGATTGTTGTCAGCTCAGTAGTAGAGAGAGGGCAGGAGCCAGAGAGCACTGACAGGCAAAGTTTACACTAAGCACTGGTCCTGCAGGCACCAGAGCTCTGCAACCCAAGTTTTTTAACATGAGCCACCAGCTTCAGCCCCAACAATCACATTTTTAATAAAGCTGACCTTGTACTTCAGGTGAGGTCTGCTTTTTCAGCAAAATGCAGCAAAAAAGAGCGCAAAAGAGAGACGGGGAGGGGATATTTTGATAATATGCTCACTTTTTCCCTGACTTCTATAGTGCAGGGGTTGACAACATCCTGCTACTGACCAGATCCTGGGAATGCTGAGTAGCCCAAATCTCATGAGAAGATGCTGCTGCAGTGTAGAATCTTCATCTAGAGAGATTGGGGCTACTTAACGGTCTCTGGGATCTGGTCAGGAGGATGACATCACCCGGGCCCAGGCTCAGCGGGAGAAAGCCAGAGGAAAGGTAAATATATTATCTAACTACCCACCCACATCGGGTTTTTAGTCCCTATTAACTACACATAGAGTCTTAAATATATCTAAAACTAAAATAGTTTTGGATAGAGCATGGAGAGGTTAAAACCCCTGTAAAGTTTTTTTAATGCTGCCTATGGGATATTTCCCTTCACTTCCTGTAAAAATCAGGGATTGAGAGAAAATCTCTCAGGACTGTTGGGAGCTACAGTATCTCACAAAAGTGAGTACACCCCTCACATTTTTGTAAATATTTTATTATATCTTTTCATGTGACAACACTGAAGAAATGACACTTTGCTACAATGTAAAGTAGTGAGTGTACAGCTTGTATAACAGTGTAAATTTTCTGTCCCCTTGAAAAAACTCAACACACAGCCATTAATGTCTAAACAGCTGGCATCAAAAGTGAGTATACCGCTAAGTGAACATGTCCAAATTGGACCCAAAGTGTCAATATTTTGTGTGACCACCATTATTTTCTAGCACTGCCTTAACCCTCTTGGGCATGAAGTTCACCAGAGCTTCACAGGTTGCCACTGGAGTCCTCTTCCACTCCTCCATGACAACATCACGAAGCTGGTGGATATTAGAGACCTTGCGCTCCTCCACCTTCCATACATACAACAGGCAGCAACTCAGCAGGATGGTGCGCTCCCGGAGTCTCTTTACTGTCTTTACTGTGGGAACTGCAGCATATACAAGCTCTCCCTATCTACAACTACCCGATGTGACTTAGCTGGGAGGCCCCGGTGTCCGTTGGCTGCTTGCCTGACCCTTACCAATATATTCCTATCTTGATCGCTTTTTGCGACCCTTTGACTACACTCATCTATGTGAATACAATTCTTTTTTGACACATTTATTTGAACCTCTAGCTCCTGAAGAAGCGTTCCCTGTCAACGTGAAACATGTAGAGCAATGAGCAATTGGAGAATACACCATTCTGGGAACACCAGACCTGCAGTACTCCCCCAACTTCAACTGTGTTAGGGGAAGTTAACCCTTTTTTCCTTTATTTGGATTATAAGTGTATACGAATACTCAGGGATAGGGATGAGCTTCGAGTTCGAGTCGAACTCATGTTCTACTCGAACATTGGCTGTTCGCAAGTTCGCCGAACAGCGAACAATTTGGGGTGTTCGCGGCAAATTCGAATGCCGCGGAACACCCTTTAAAAGTCTATGGGAGAAATCAAAAGTGCTAATTTTAAAGGCTTATATGCAAGTTATTGTCATAAAAAGTGTTTGGGGACCCGGGTCCTGCCCCAGGGGACATGGATCAATGCAAAAAAAAGTTTTAAAAACGGACGTTTTTTCAGGAACAGTGATTTTATTAATGCTTAAAGTCAAACAATAAAAGTGTAATATCCCTTTAAATTTCGTACCTGGGGGGTGTCTATAGTATGCCTGTAAAGGGGCACATGTTTCCTGTGTTTAGAACAGTCTGACAGCAAAATGACATTTGGAAGGAAAAACTCATTTAAAACTACCCGCGGCTATTGCATTGCCGACAATACACATAGAAGTTCATTGATAAAAACGGCATGGGAATTCCCCACAGGGAAACCCCGAACCAAAAAAAAAAAAAAAAAAATGATGTGGGGGTCCCCCTAAATTCCATACAAGGCCCTTCAGGTCTGGTATGGATATTAAGGGGAACCCCAGCCAAAATTTTAAAAAAAAATTGACGTGGGGTTCCCCCTAAATTCCATGAGTATTCGATTTTTTTTTAAATTCCATGAGTATTCGATTTTAAGGGGAACCCCGCGCCAAAAAAAAAAAAAAAAACGGCGTGGGGTCCCCCCAAAAATCCATACCAGACCCTTATCCGAGCACGCAACCTGGCAGGCCGCAGGAAAAGAGGGGGGGACGAGAGTGCGCCCCCCCCCCTCCTGAACCGTACCAGGCCACATGCCCTCAACATTGGGAGGGTGCTTTGGGGTAGCCCCCCAAAACACCTTGTCCCCATGTTGATGAAGACAAGGGCCTCATCCCCACAACCCTGGCCGGTGGTTGTGGGGGTCTGCGGGCGGGGGGCTTATCGGAATCTGGAAGCCCCCTTTAACAAGGGGACCCCCAGATCCCGGCCCCCCCCTGTGTGAAATGGTAAGGGGGTACTTACCCCTACCATTTCACTAAAAAACTGTCAAAAATGTTAAAAATGACAAGAGACAGTTTTTGACAATTCCTTTATTTAAATGCTTCTTCTTTCTTCCTTCATCTTCTTCTTCTTCTGGTTCTTCTGGCTCTTCTGGTTCTTCCTCCGGCGTTCTCGTCCAGCATCTTCTCCGCGGCGTCTTCTATCTTCTTCTCCTCGGGCCGCTCCGCACCCATGGCATGAGGGGAGGCTCCCGCTCTTCTCTTCATCTTCTTCTCTTCTTCATCTTCTTCTTCATCTTTTTCTTCTTCTTCTTCTTCTTCCTTCTTCTCTTCTTCCTGTCTTCTCCGGGCCGCTCCGCAGCCATGCTGTGGCATGGAGGGAGGCTCCCGCTGTGTGACGGCGTCTCTTCGTCTGACGGTTCTTAAATAACGGGGGGCAGGGCCATCCGGTGACCCCGCCCCCCTCTGACGCACGGTGACTTGAGGGACTTCCCTGTGACGTCACGGGGAATGCCACAGGGAAGTCCTGTCATGTCACCGTGCGTCAGAGGGGGGCGGGGTCACCGGGTGGCCCCGCCCCCCCGTTATTTAAGAACCGTCAGACGAAGAGACGCCATCACACAGCGGGAGCCTCCCTCCATGCCACAGCATGGCTGCGGAGCGGCCCGGAGAAGACAGGAAGAAGAGAAGAAGGAAGAAGAAGAAGAAGAAGAAGAAGATGAAGAAGAAGATGAAGAAGAGAAGAAGATGAAGAGAAGAGCGGGAGCCTCCCCTCATGCCATGGGTGCGGAGCGGCCCGAGGAGAAGAAGATAGAAGACGCCGCGGAAAAGATGCTGGACGAGAACGCCGGAGGAAGAACCAGAAGAGCCAGAAGAACCAGAAGAAGAAGAAGATGAAGGAAGAAAGAAGAAGCATTTAAATAAAGGAATTGTCAAAAACTGTCTCTTGTCATTTTTAACATTTTTGACAGTTTTTTAGTGAAATGGTAGGGGTAAGTACCCCCTTACCATTTCACACAGGGGGGGGGCCGGGATCTGGGGGTCCCCTTGTTAAAGGGGGCTTCCAGATTCCGATAAGCCCCCCGCCCGCAGACCCCCACAACCACCAGCCAGGGTTGTGGGGATGAGGCCCTTGTCTTCATCAACATGGGGACAAGGTGTTTTGGGGGGCTACCCCAAAGCACCCTCCCAATGTTGAGGGCATGTGGCCTGGTACGGTTCAGGAGGGGGGGGGGCCGCACTCTCGTCCCCCCCTCTTTTCCTGCGGCCTGCCAGGTTGCGTGCTCGGATAAGGGTCTGGTATGGATTTTTAGGGGGACCCCACGCCGTTTTTTTTTTTTTTTGGCGCGGGGTTCCCCTTAAAATCCATACCAGACCTGAAGGGTCTGGTATGGAATTTAGGGGGAACCCCACGTCAATTTTTTTTTAAAATTTTGGCTGGGGTTCCCCTTAATATCCATACCAGACCTGAAGGGCCTTGTATGGAATTTAGGGGGACTCCCACATCATTTTTTTTTTTTAATTTTGGTTCGGGGTTGCCCTGTGGGGAATTCCCATGCCGTTTTTATCAATGAACTTCTATGTGTATTGTCGGCAATGCAATAGCCGCGGTAGTTTTAAATGTGTTTTTTCCTTCAAAATGTCACTTTGCTGTCAGACTGTTCTAAACACGGGAAACATGCGCCCCTTTACAGGCATACTATAGACACCCCCCAGGTATGAAATTTAAAGGGATATTACACTTTTATTGTTTGACTTTAAGCATTATTAAAATCACTGCTCCTGAAAAAACGGCCGTTTTTAAAACTTTTTTTTGCATTGATTCATGTCCCCTGGGGGAGGACCCGGGTCCCCAAACACTTTTATTGACAATAACTTGCATATTAGCCTTTAAAATTAGCACTTTTGATTATTCATGTTCGTGTCCCATAGACTTTAACGGCGTTCGCGTGTTCGAACGAATTTTTTTCCTGTTCGCATGTTCTGTGCGAACCGAACAGGGGGGTGTTCGGCTCATCCCTACTCAGGGATATATACCAAACTGCAGGATAGGATCCTTAATGGTGTTAGGATATGCTATGTATGTCTAGACCCGTTGTGTTTTTAATGATGTTTTGTCTATTCTTTTTGTGCTTTTTTGTAGATTATAAATAAAATTCAACCTTTTTATATACGTTGTGTAGCTCACTATAGTTGTGCCTTTAAAGTCCCAAAGTTTTTAGTCTTTTGATATTTAGGACAGTCAGTCAGTTAGCTGCACTTACAGTGTATTGTGTATATTTATGCATCCCAGGTGTTGTATATATATACACTGTATTCAGTTTAGCTAGATCCGTTCCTGTTATCTTCCTACTGACAGGCAGGCTTGTCTTGTTACAGTATTTACAGCTACCTGAAGAAAATTGCTGGTGTTCTTTTGATCCTATTAGTACCAAAGTCAGGCAGCTAGACTATTTACAGTTAGTGTAGTGCATCCTCCTCACAGTGTTCAGTTAAAGCTACAAGTTAGTTTAGTGTGACCTCTGCACAGTGTTCAGCTAAAGCTACAAGTTAGTGTAGTGCGTCCTCTGAACAGTGTTCATCTAAAGCTACAAGTTAGTGTAGTGCGTCCTCTGAACAGTGTTCATCTAAAGCTACAAGTTAGTGTAGTGCGTCCTCCTCACAGTGTTCAGCTAAAACTACAAGTTAGTGTAGTGCGACCTCTGCACAGTGTTCAGCTAAAGCTACAAGTTAGTTTAGTGTGACCTCTGCACAGTGTTCAGCTAAAGCTACAAGTTAGGGTAGTGTGCCCTCCTCACAGTGTTCAGCTAAAACTACAAGTTAGTGTAGTGCGTCCTCTGAACAGTGTTCAGCTAAAACTACAAGTTAGTGTAGTGCGTCCTCCTCACAGTGTTCAGCTAAAGCTACAAGTTAGTGTAATGCGTCCTCTGAACAGTGTTCATCTAATGCTACAAGTTAGTGTAGTGCGTCCTCCTCAGTGTTTAGCTAAAACTACAAGTTAGTGTAGTGCGACCTCTGCACAGTGTTCAGCTAAAGCTACAAGTTAGTGTAGTGTGTCCTCCTCACAGTGTTCAGCTAAAACTACAAGTTAGCGTAGTGCAACCTCTGCACAGTGTTCAGCTAAAGCTACTAGTTAGTTTAGTCCGACCTCTGCACAGTGTTTAGCTAAGGCTACAAGTTAGTGTAGTGCGTCCTCTGAACAGTGTTCATCTAAAGCTACAAGTTAGTGTAGTGCGTCCTCCTCACAGTGTTCAGCTAAAGCTACAAGTTAGTGTAGTGTGACTTCTGCACAGTGTTCAGCTAAAGCTACAAGTTAGTGTAGTGCAACCTCTGCACAGTGTTCAGCTAAAGCAACAAGTTAGTTTACTTTGACCTCTGCACAGTGTTCAGCTAAAGCTACAAGTTAGTGTAGTGCGTCCTCTGAACAGTGTTCATCTAAAGCTACAAGTTAGTGTAGTGCGTCCTCCTCACAGTGTTCAGCTAAAGCTACAAGTTAGTGTAGTGCGACCTCTGCACAGTGTTCAGCTTTAGCTACAAGTTAGTGTAGTGCGACTTCTGCACAGTGTTCAGCTAAAGAAACAAGTTAGTTTACTGCGACCTCTGCACAGTGTTCAGCTAAAGCTACAAGTTAGTGTAGTGTGTCCTCTGAACAGTGTTCAGCTAAAGCTACCTGTAGAAGGTTGGTGGTGCTCTCATACTGTAGGCAGTTGATTTTTCTAGCTGCAGTATCAGTATATATATATATATATATATATATATATATATATATATATACCAGCTTAGTGCAGCTACAGGGCATTAGTATGTCTGGAAGGCCAACAAGGAGAGGCAGACAGTTACAAGCCGATAAAACAGGGCAAGCAGGCTCTGTGTCTAGAGGCAACGGTGCTGGTCGCGGAGACGGTGCATCCTCATCAGCACGTGGCCGTCGGACACTTTTTCGGCAGCTGGCCGCGTTGAGCCGCAACATGCGGAAGACTTGGTCGAGTGGATGACCAAGCCCTCCTCATCCTCCTCATCCTCCCTCACCCATGCTCAGGGTACTTTGTCTGGCAAAGCAGCTGCCAACACGGCCTCTTCCCTCGGCTCAATGGAATCAGTGACTCCTTCCCTAGCCCCACCATGTCCTCCTGTGGAGTCCCTCAAACTGTTTGACCACAGTGTTGGGTACATGCTCCAGGAGGATGCCCAGCGTTTAGAAAGCTCTGCTGATGAGGATACTGAGCTAGATGAAGGCAGTAACGTGAGCACGGACAGAGGGGGTGCCCAAGAAGGACAGCAATCTGGCAGTCATTCTCCCCCTGCTGCAGCATACTGCCAGGTTTGCTCCAGTGATGAGGAGGGAGGGGATGATGAGGTCACTGACTCAACGTGGGTGCCTGATAGGAGAGGGGAGGAGGAGGACGAGGAGGAGGAGGACGAGGAGGCACATCACCAACGAGGCAGGATGCCCTCCAGGGGCCAGCATAAGGGCAGCACACTGACTGCATCACACCCCAAAGCTCCGCATCTGCTGTCTCTGCGCGTTATTCCAAAAGTTCTTTGGTGTGGGCCTTTTTTGAGACGAGTGCATCAGATCGCACTGCTGCTATTTGCAACATATGCCTCAAGCGTATCTCGCATGGCCAAAACATCTCCCGCTTGGGCACCACATACTTGACCAGACATATGTTGACCTGCCATGCAGTTCGTTGGCAAGCGTATCTAAAAGACCCACACCAAAGAACAAAGAGGACCTCTCCTTGCTCCTCATCAGCTGAGATCTCCAACCCCACTATACCTTCAGTCCTCTCTGAGACCTGCACTGAGAGGAATGAAGGTGTAGAATTAGGTGTGTCACAGCCAAGTACTTGTGGGCAATCTGCTTTCAGTACACTGACGTCAGATTGTACCAGGCAAATTTCCCTGCCCCAGCTGCTGCACCGCCAAAAGAAGTTCGCTCCCAGCCATCCACATGCCCAGTGGTTGAATGCTAGCTTGGCAAAATTGCTAGCACTTCAACTGCTACCTTTTCAGTTGGTAGACTCTGCCCCCTTCTGTGAGTTTGTGAAATGTGCGGTTCCTCAGTGGCAGGTACCCAAACGCCACTTTTTCTCATGGAAGGCGATTCCGGCTCTCTACCGGCATGTGGAAGGCAATGTCTTGACCTCGCTGGACAGGGCGGTCAGCGGTAAAGGTGCATATTAACGCTGACTCATGGTCCAGTAGGCATGGTCCCACCGGATGCTCCTGTGTGGCAACCTCACAGACCGACTGGCGCAGTGCATGCCCCTCCCCTCCTCCAATCCTCGGGGGTTAGGTTATGTATGATCCCACGTAAGGCACGCTGGCTAGACACCGGCTCTCCAGGGGACCGGCCCACCACCTGGAAAATTAAAGATTAAGGGCTACTTTTTTACATTACGGTCATCTATAACTATCAAGAGCAACGTGACTGCTGTCATACATCTAATCTCTGAAGAAGACCCATTGGGGTCGAAACGCGTCAGGATTCTACTATTTAGATCTTGTTGCCTGAGGTTTATTTTACTGTACACTGTTCCCTGTCATGGGTATTGTTTTTTGTCAACTTTGTACTCCAGTTCATATCCTGACTTTTTAATGTCAGAATTTACTATTTATATACTTTTTGTACCAATAAAAACTATTTTTGATCATCTACTCATTTTGAATTGTATCCTATTACATCATTGGCTGCATTAAAGCCCCGTTAGGGGGTGTTTAGTTTTTTCTATGATCTTTTAAATTGAAAGCAGACAAAAGACACCAAACATCACTAGCAATGCACCATCGTAAGGGCCCCAACAAAACTCGGCAGAAATAACTATCCTAAGCCTTCCCCATTCTGTATGCCTTCAATCTGTATAGATCTCACCACCCATAGTTCTTAAAGCGGAGCGCCACCTAAAAGAGGAAGCTTTGCTTATTTGCCTCCTCCCCCCCTCTGGTGCCACATTTGGCACCTTTAGGGGGGCTTCAACTTCCAGGTGATCTCGCTGTGAAAGTTTGCTCTCGCCGGACCATTCACAAAGCACAGCGTGCATTGCACATGTGCAGTAAGGAACCGTCTTGGAAGCTGTAAGGCTTCACTGCCAGTTTCCCTTACAGGCAAATGGCGGCAGCAGCACCTGAAAGCCAATGGAAACATCGGCTGGGGTGCCAATATCACTGGATTGCTGGACAGGTAAGTGTTCCAATATTAAAAGTCAGCAGCTACAGCATTTGAAGCTGCTGACTTATTTTTTTTTTCTAAAGGAGCCTGGAGCTCCACTTTAAAAACTGCTTTGCCTGTTTTGTAGTAAAGTCCTGCAGGCAGACTTGGACCCAGCAGAGTCACTCCAGGGTTCTGGTGGCAGTGTATCCTCCCAGGGTTTATACTATCCTAATTTTTCACTCTTGACGACCATGCCTTAATCTGGTTTTTTCTGCCTTCCTCTGAATCAACTGTGGGTATAGGAGTCTGCACATTGAGGTTTTCTATTTGTGCATTTTTTTTTATTTTTTATATGTTGGTTGAACTGGATGGACTAGTATCTTTTTTTTAACCAGATTAACTATGTAACTATGTAACCCTGCAATAGTTTAATTCAGTCGAGTCATATGGTAAAACCTGGGACCAGTTACCTCTGGTGTTGCTTTCTATATGCAAGTTTGGTATATAATTACTCTGTATAGGAACAGACTGTTGATACAATTTGGACACGGTTTGTATTACCTCTCTTCTATTTGACCAATCCATTTTCCAAGATACATAGACGTTGATTTACTAAAACTGGAGAGTGAAACATTTGGTGCAACTCTGCATAGAAACCAATCAGCTTAAAGGTTTTTTGTCAAAGCTTAATTGAATAAGCTGAAGTTAGAAGCTGATTGGCTGTCATGCACAGCTGCACCAGATTAGTAAATCAGTCCCAAGATGTTGATTTACTTTGGTGTTGTTCTTCTCCACTGTACCTTCTCTGCAAGTAACTGTCAGAGTGGTAGAGGCGACATTCCAATCAGTCAGGATTGTAACCAGCTACAGAGGCCTTATCAATCTAGTGGCTCCTAAGGGGATGCATCACACTAGGAATTGTCTTTGCTAGGAATGAGGGTACACTTGGAATCTTCTCTGCTAGGAATGAGGGTACACTAGGAATCTTCTCCACTAGCAATGGGGGTACACTAGGGATCTTCTCTGCTAGGAAAAGGGATACACTAGGAATCTTCTCCCCTAGGAATGAGGGTACACTAGCAATCTTCTCCACTAGGAATGGGGGTACACTAGGAATATTCTCTGCTAGGAATAGGGATACACTAGGAATCTTCTCTGCTAGAAATGGGGGTACACAAGGAATCTTCTCCACTAGGAATGAGGGTACACTAGAAATCTTCTCCACTAGGAATGAGGGTACACTAAGAGTCTTCTCCACTAGGAATGGTGGTACACTAGGAATCTTCTCTGGTAGGAATGAGGGTACACTAGGAATCTTCTCCACTAGGAATGGGGTTACACTAGGATTATTCTCTGCTATGAATAGGGATACACTAGGAATCTTATCTGCTAGGAATGGGGGTACACTAGGAATCTTCTCTGCTAGGAATGAGGTTACACTAGGAATCTTCTCCACTATAAATGAGGGTAGACTAGGAATCTTCTCCACTAGGAATGGGGGTACACTAGGAATGTTCTCTGCTGGGAATAGGAATACACTAGGAATCTTCTCTACTGGGAATGGGGGTACACTAGGAATCTTCTCCACTAGGAATGAGGGTGCACTGGCAATAGGGATGAGCCGAACACCCCCCGGTTCGGTTCGCACCAGAACCCGCGAACGGACCGCAAGTTCGCACGAACGTTAGAACCCCATTGACGTCTATGGGACTCGAACGTTCGAAATCAAAAGTGCTCATTTTAAAGGCTAATTTGCATGGTATTGTCCTAAAAAGGGTTTGGGGACCCGGGTCCTACCCCAGGGGACATGTATCAATGCAAAAAAAACTTTTAAAAACGGCCGTTTTTTCGGGAGCAGTGATTTTAATGATGCTTAAAGTAAAAAAAAAAAAGTGAAATATTCCTTTAAATATCGTACCTGGGGGGTGTCTATAGTATGCCTGTAAAGTGACGCGTGTTTCCCATGTTTAGAACAGTCCCTGCACCAAATGTCATTTTTAAAGGAAAAAATCTCATTTAAAACTGCTTGCGGGTTTAATGTCATGTCGGGTCATGGCAATATGGATGAAAATCAGTGAGACAAACGGCATGGGTACCCCCCAGTCCATTACCAGGCCCTTTGGGTCTTGTATGGATATTAAGGGGAACCCCGCACCCAAATTAAAATAAGGAAAGGTCCCTATATACTCTGAACAGCAGTATACAGGCGGTGCAAACAAGACAGGGACTGTAGGTTTGTTGTTAAGTAGAATCTGTTTGTAATTTTGAACATTTTTAATGTGTTTAGCTCCAGCCAAAAAATCTTTTCTAAGCTTTTTGGAAAACATAGGGAAGGGTTATCACCCCTGTGACATTTGTTTTGCGTCTTTCCTCCTCTTCAGAAGATTTCACCTCACTTTTTTGTCCCAATGAAAAATGTTTTTTGAAAATTTGGGTTTTTTTGTGGAACAAGGATTGGAAAGCATCAGTGGAAAGGAAAAATTGTTTTCCCATATTAACTCTTACAGGAGAGAATTTCCCTTCCTTAGGGGTAGATTTCATCTCACTTCCTGTTGTCTCCTTCCGTTTGCAAGTAGGAGTCGTTTGTAAGTTAGATGTTTGAAAGTAGGGTCCTGCCCTATATACTCAGCAGAAATTTGGGCCTTAGGTGTTGCTGTGGCCAAAACACTGTAAGCCCTCACAGGGCCCTGCTGTGAAATATTAGATCAAGAATTGTAATTACATGCCCCTGTTGAACAGGAGCTGAAAAATTAGGCCTTAGGCACTGGTGCTGGTGCCACAACACTGCAACCCCTCACAGACACTCTAGTTGAAACGCAGGAACAAGCCCAGCTGCAAAGTATTGCATCAAAAATTGTAATTACACGCCCCTGTTAGACAGGGGCTGAAAAATTGGGTCTTAGGCACTGGTGCTGGTGCCACAACACTGCAACCCCTCACAGACACTCTAGTTGAAACGCAGGAACAAGCCCTGCTGCAAAGTATTGCATCAAAAATTGTAATTACACGCCCCTGTTAGACAGGGGCTGAAAAATTGGGTCTTAGGCACTGGTGCTGGTGCCACAACACTGCAACCCCTCACAGACACTCTAGTTGGAATGCAGGAACAAGCCCTGCTGCAAAGTATTGCATCAAAAATTGTAATTACACGCCCCTGTTAGACAGGGGCAGAAAAATTGGGTCTTAGGCACTGGTGCTGGTGCCACAACACTGCAACCCCTCACAGACACTCTAGTTGGAATGCAGGAACGAGCCCTGCTGCAAAGTATTACATCAAAAATTGTAATTACACGCCCCTGTTAAACAGGGGCTGAAAAATTGTGCCTTAGGCACTGGTGGTGGCGCCCAGAACCAAAAATGTTCTTACAAGCTATCAGCGTGATGATTGAGGAGGAAGAGGATAATTACTCAGGGATAGTCACTCAGCATCAGCATAGGCAGTCTTTGAAGGGATCTGAGATTTCAAAAAAAATTATTCGGTTACATCTGCATCAGGTGCTTGGTAGCTGGTGGTGATCCAAGACTGATTCATTTTTATGAAGGTCAGCCGATCGACCGAGTCGGTGGACAGACGCACCCTGTGATCGGTTACCACGCCTCCAGCAGCACTGAATGTGCGTTCCGAAAGAACGCTGGATGCAGGACAGGCCAGTAGCTCAATTGCATACTGTGCAAGCTCTGGCCAGTGATCCATCCTCAAGACCCAGTAACCCAGAGGATTTTCGGTGGGAAAGGTGTCCAAGTCTGATCTTGCCCCTAGGTATTCCTGCACCATGTAAAACAGACGCTGGCGATGGTTGCTGGAACCGATCATACCTTGGGGCTGCGGACCAAAAAATTGTCTGAACGCATCGGTCAGACGGCCACCTTCTCCACCGCTCCTTCTTTGACTGACCGAAGCCTCAGCAACACGTTGTCCAGAAACAGGAGTTTGTAACCTCCCAGTCTCTGGGAACGCGTTGCACAGACCTTTCTGCAAGGCCTCCCGAAGATGTTTCATCCTCTGCTCCCTCTGCGATGGCAAGATAAGGTCCGCAACCTTACCCTTGTAACGTGGATCAAGGAGGGTTGCCAGCCAGTATTGGTCCTTCTCCTTGATACCACGAATACGAGGATCCTTACGCAGGCTTTGCAGGATCAGGGAGGCCATGCAGCGTAGGTTTGCTGAGGCATTCGGTCCGGAGTCCTCTGGGTCACTAAGGACAACAACGTCCGCAGCCACCTCCTCCCAGCCACGTACAAGTCCATGTGTTCCTTGGGACTGATCCCTTAAAGACTGCTGATGCTGAGTGCCAGGCTCCACCTCCATACTGACACAATCTTCCTCCTCCTCCTCCTCCTCCTCCTCGTCCTCTTCCTGTGTGATCGGCGGGCACGCAGGAACACTGTCTGGATAAAGGGGGCCTTGAGAGCTAAGGAAGTCCTCCTCTTCCTGCCTCTGTTCTGCCTCAAGTGCCCTGTCCATTATCCCACGCAGCGTGTGCTCCAACAGGTGGACAAGGGGGACAGTGTCACTGATGCATGCACTGTCAGTGCTCACCATCCTCGTGGCCTCCTCGAATGGTGACAGGACAGTGCATGCATCCCTGATCATGGCCCACTGGCGTGGGGAAAAAAAACCAAGGTCCCCTGACCCTGTCCTGGTGCCATAGTCGCACAGGTACTCATTGATGGCCCTCTGCTGCGTGTGCAGCCGCTGCAGCATGGCCAACGTCGAGTTCCACCTGGTGGGCATGTCACAGATTAGGCGGTTCTTGGGCAGGTTAAACTCCTTTTGGAGGTCCGTCAGCCGAGCACTGGCATTATATGACCGGCGGAAATGCACACAGACTTTCCTGGCCTGCCTCAGGACATCCTGTAAGCCCGGGTACCTGCCCAAGAACCGCTGCACCACCAAGTTAAGGACGTGAGCCAAACAGGGCACATGGGTCAGTTGTCCCTGTCGGAGGGCAGAGAGGAGGTTGGTGCCATTGTCGCAAACCACCATTCCTGCCTTAAGTTGGCGTGGCGTCAACCACCTCTGAACCTGCCCCTGCAGAGCTGACAGAACCTCTGCCCCAGTGTGGCTCCTGTCCCCCAAGCACACCAGCTCAAGCACCGCATGGCATCTTTTGGCCTGCGTACTTGCGTAGCCCCTTGAACGCCTACGGAGCACCGCTGGTTCCGAGGAAGAGGCCATGGAGGAAGAAGAAGAGGAGGGGGTGGAGGAGAGAGGTGTGTCACAATCAGCATTTTGGAGGCGTGGTGGCGGAACAACCTCCAACACTACTGCACCTTGTCCTGCATCCTTCCCAGCTGCCAGCAGAGTCACCCAATGCGCCGTGAAACTTAAGTAACGTCCCTGTCCATGCCTGCTGGACCATGAGTCAGCGGTAATATGCACCTTACCGCTGACCGCCCTGTCCAGCGAGGCATGGACATTGCCTTCCACATGCCGGTAGAGAGCCGGAATCGCCTTCCGTGAGAAAAAGTGGCGTTTGGGTACCTGCCACTGAGGAACCGCACATTCCACAAACTCACGGAAGGGGGCAGAGTCTACCAACTGAAAAGGCAGCAGTTGAAGTGCTAGCAATTTTGCCAAGCTAGCATTCAACCGCTGGGCATGTGGATGGCTGGGAGCAAACTTCTTTCGGCGGTGCAGCAGCTGGGGCAGGGAAATTTGCCTGGTACAATCTGACGTCGGTGTACCAAAAGCAGATTGCCCATAAGTACTTGGCTGTGACACACCTAATTCTACACCTTCATTCCTCTCACTGCAGGTCGCAGAGAGGACTGAAGGTCTAGTGGGGTTGGAAATCTCAGCTGATGAGGAGCAAGGAGAGATCGTCTTTGTTCTTTGGTGTGGGTCTTTTAGATACGCTTGCCAACGAACTGCATGGCAGGTCAACATATGTCTGGTCAAGCATGTGGTACCCAAGCGGGAGATGTTTTGGCCACGCGAGATACGCTTGAGACATATATTGCAAATAGCAGCGGTGCGATCTGATGCACTCGTCTCAAAAAAGGCCCACACCAAAGAACTTTTTGAATAACGCGCAGAGACTGCAGCGCCCTGCACATGTGGAGCTTTGGGGTGTGATGCAGTCAATGTGCTGCCCTTAGGCTGGCCCCTGGAGGGCATCCTGCCTAGTTGGTGATGTGCCACCTCCTCCTCCTCCTCCTCCTCCTCCTCCTCCTCCTCCTCTCTCCTATCAGGCACCCACGTTGAGTCAGTGACCTCATCATCCCCTCCCTCCTCATCACTGGAGCAAACCTGGCAGTATGCTGCAGCAGGGGGAGCATGACTGCCAGATTGCTGTCCTTCTTGGGCACCCCCTCTGTCCGTGCTCATGTTACTGCCTTCATTGAGCTCAGTATCATCATCAGAGCCTTCCAAACGCTGGGCATCCTCCTGGAGCATGTACCCAACACTGTGGTCAAACAGTTCGAGGGAATCCTCAGGAGGACATGGTGGGGCTAGGGAAGGAGTCACTGATGACATTGAGCTGAGGGAAGAGGCCGCTGCTTTGCCAGACAAAGCACCCTGGGCATGGGTGAGAGAGGATGAGGAGGATGAGGACGGCTTGGTCATCCACTCGACCAAGTCTTCCGCATGTTGCGGCTCAACACGGCCAGCTGCCGAAAAAAAGGCCAAGCGTGTCCCATGGCCACGTGCTGATGAGGATGCACCGTCTCCACGACCAGCACTAGACACAGAGCCTGCTTGCCCTCTCTTATTGGCTTGTGACTGTCTGCCTCTCCTTCTTGGCCTTCCAGACATACTAATGGCCTGTAGCTGCACTAAGCTGGGATAGAACACCTGTAATTTTCTTCAGGTAGCTTTATATACTGTAACCAGACAAGCCTGCCTGTCAGTAGGAAGATAACAGGAACGGATCTAGCTGAACACTGTGAGCAGGACGTACTGCACTAAATGTATATAGCAGGAACGGATCTAGCTGAACACTGTGAGCAGCACGCACTGCACTGAATGTAAATAGCAGGAACGGATCTAGCTGAACACTGTGAGCAGGACGCACTGTACTGAATGTAAATAGCAGGAACGGATCTAGCTGAACACTGTGAGCAGGACACACTGCACTGAATGTAAATAACAGGAACGGATCTAGCTGAACACTGTGAGCAGGACACACTGTACTAAATGTAAATAGTCTAGCTGCCTGACCGTGGTACTAATAGGATCAAAAAGAACACCTGTAATTTTCTTTAGGTAGCTTTATATACTGTAACCAGACAAGCCTGCCTGTCAGTAGAAAGATAACAGGAACGGATCTAGCTGAACACTGTGAGCAGGACGCACTGCACTGAATGTAAATAGCAGGAACGGATCTAGCTGAACACTGTGAGCAGCACGCACTGCACTGAATGTAAATAGCAGGAACGGATCTAGCTGAACACTGTGAGCAGGACGCACTGCACTGAATGTAAATAGCAGGAACGGATCTAGCTGAACACTGTGAGCAGGACGCACTGCACTGAATGTAAATAACAGGAACGGATCTAGCTGAACACTGTGAGCAGGACACACTGTACTAAATGTAAATAGTCTAGCTGCCTGACCGTGGTACTAATAGGATCAAAAAGAACACCTGTAATTTTCTTCAGGTAGCTTTATATACTGTAACCAGACAAGCCTGCCTGTCAGTAGGAAGATAACAGGAACGGATCTAGCTGAACACTGTGAGCAGGACGTACTGCACTAAATGTATATAGCAGGAACGGATCTAGCTGAACACTGTGAGCAGCACGCACTGTACTGAATGTAAATAGCAGGAACGGATCTAGCTGAACACTGTGAGCAGGACACACTGCACTGAATGTAAATAACAGGAACGGATCTAGCTGAACACTGTGAGCAGGACACACTGTACTAAATGTAAATAGTCTAGCTGCCTGACCGTGGTACTAATAGGATCAAAAAGAACACCTGTAATTTTCTTCAGGTAGCTTTATATACTGTAACCAGACAAGCCTGCCTGTCAGTAGGAAGATAACAGGAACGGATCTAGCTGAACACTGTGAGCAGGACGCACTGCACTGAATGTAAATAGCAGGAACGGATCTAGCTGAACACTGTGAGCAGCACGCACTGCACTGAATGTAAATAGCAGGAACGGATCTAGCTGAACACTGTGAGCAGGACGCACTGCACTGAATGTAAATAGCAGGAACGGATCTAGCTGAACACTGTGAGCAGGACGCACTGCACTGAATGTAAATAGCAGGAACGGATCTAGCTGAACACTGTGAGCAGCACGCACTGCACTGAATGTAAATAGCAGGAACGGATCTAGCTGAACACTGTGAGCAGCACGCACTGCACTGAATGTAAATAGCAGGAACGGATCTAGCTGAACACTGTGAGCAGGAAGCACTGTACTGAATGTAAATAGCAGGAACGGATCTAGCTGAACACTGTGAGCAGGACACACTGCACTGAATGTAAATAGTCTAGATAGAAGATAACAGGAACGGATCTAGCTAAACTGAATACAGTGTATATATATATATGCAACACCTGGGATGCATATATATACACAATACACTGTAAGTGCAGCTAACTGACTGACTGTTCTGCCTAATCTATCTAACTCAAATCAAACACTGTCTCTCTGTCTATCTCTTTCAACGCCGGAACACACACTACACAGGGCCGCCGTGCAGGCGGCCTTATATAGTGTGGGGCGTGTACTAAATCCCCTGAGCCATAATTGGCCAAAGCCTCCTTGGCTTTGGCCAATTACGGCTCTCTGTTCAGGCGGCGCTGTGATTGGCCAAGCATGCGGGTCATAGTGCATGCTTGGCCAATCATCAGCCAGCAATGCACTGCGATGCCGCAGTGAATTATGGGCCGTGACGCGCCACACGAATTTGGCGCGAACGGCCCATATCGTTCGCAATTCGACGGACGGTCGAACAGCCGATGTTCGAGTCGAACATGGGTTCGACTCGAACACGAAGCTCATCCCTAACTGGCAATCTTTCCTGCTAGGAATGAGAGTACACTAGTAATCTTCTCTGCTAGGAATGATGGTACACTAGGAATCTTCTGCTAGAAATGACGGTACACTAGGAATCTTCTCTGTTAGAATGGGGGTACGCTAAAAATCTTCTCCCCTAGGAAAAACAGGGGACACTAGGAAACTACTTGGACCACAGGGTTGCCAACCTACCAAAGTGAAACTTACTGACACGACACCAAACATTTACTGACTAATTTACTTACTAAAAACTTATCCAAAATGAAAGTTTTCAGTGCAAATTCAATATTAAAGCTACAAACAAATAGCACATGCAATCAGCAATGTAGACCAAAAGGCAAACAAAATAACACAGCAGTTTTGTCACCTCTGCCCAATTGGAGAGGTTTCCCTTTAATTTCTGTCCCATAGCCACCAGCCCACCACAGAAAGTGAGGTGAAATCCCAGGTAGCCACTAGGATCACCAGAATGAATGGCCCCAGTTCTGAAAGTCCCCTCTATTTCTGTTACGGATTTTATTTTACTTTTGGTGGGAAGAGCAAACAGGCCAAATAGAGGGTGCATCTCCCCAACTGGGGCACAGATATCAATAAACAACTGACATTTCAGTTATATATATCAACTGGCAAAAATACATACAGATAGTAATGCATCTGTAAAATAATAAGAAAGAAAGTACCTTGGGGCAGCATTCAGTGGAACAGGTGTTGCCATATGAAAGTTTCCCCTTACCACCTGTTCCACTGACTGCTGTGAATTTTTGGGAAATTTGTCACTTTCTGCTTCTGCGACAATAGGCAAAAGAGTAAGGGTGAACCTCCTTAGCATGGTGACAGCTCCACTTCCAAACACTGAAGCAAAACAAAAGCAAATACAAACACTAATGCCGCGTACACACGAGCGGACTTTTCGACCGGACTGGTCCGACGGACCGGGTCCGGCAGACAATTTGACCGTGTGTGGGCTTCATCGGACCTGCAGCAGACTTTTTTGGTCTAAAATCTGACGGACTTTAGATTTGGAAAATGTGTTGCCGCGTACACACGAGCGGATTTTTTTGACCGGACTGGTCTGACGGACTTTAGATTTGGAACATGTTTCTCCACCGGACCCAGTTCCTATCGAAAAGTCCGCTCGTCTGTATGCTAGTCCGATGGACGAAAACCGATGCTAGGGCATCTATTGGTTACTGGCTATCTACTTCCTTATTTTAGTCTGGTCGTACGTCATCACGTACAAATCCGTCGGACTTTGGTGTGATCATGTGTAGGCAAGTCCGTTTGTTCAGAAAGTCCGTCGGAAGTCCACCGAAAGTCCATCGGATAGACCGTCGGACCAGTCCGGTCGAAAAATCCGCTCGTGTGTACGCGGCAATTAGCCCTGGTTCACAATAGTGCAAATTAAGGTGCAACTTGAGTTACACAGAATTGCATGATAAGGAAAATCACATTGTTTTCAATGATGCCCATTTACATCAGAAAAGGTTCTGAACTACTTGCGTGCAACTTCTGTGCAATTTTGGCCTCATAGAATAACCAGTGAACAATTATTGTACCTGTACTGCTGTCAGAGAGGTTACCTTACTGGTCATGGTGCTGCTGGTGTGCGCCGGTGTGCGCCGGTGCGTGTTGGCACGCGCATTCCTGTGCGCGCTGCTGTGCATGATCCTGTGGGCGCTGGTCTGTGCACTGGCATGTGGGCACGTATGTGTGTATGCGCGCCTGTGAGCATCGGCGTGCGCACATGTGTAGCAGTTGGCGCCAACTGGCCTATTTAGGTCTGCTGTGCACTCTGTTCAGTGCTGTCTGATCAACAGCTCCCTGTGCCATTGTTCCCATTGCCTATTCCTGTGTTCCTGATCTCCTAACGACTGGGCTTGCCTCTTGGATTCTCCTGACTTCTGCCTGTACCTGACCTCGGCCTGTTTGACTCCGCTTCTGCCTGCTCCTGTTGTACCTCTGCTGCCTGCATGTTGCCAAACCCTGCCTGTACCTTGACCTGCCTGCTCTGCTCCGGCTCAGCATCTGTTTGCCTGTGTTCCAGACTACTGACCTGCTGCTGCTTGAAGATCATCTTCCTTCCAGCACCTGGATCCCACCACCAGGCTCTCATACCTTTCCGCACTCCCGTGCCTCCTGTCTACTCTACCAGGGGCCGTGAGTCGGACTCATATGGGAGACCACCCTCTGCCCAAGCGGACTCACCGGTCTGGTAAGTGGAAGTCTGACAGTATCAGGCAGCCATGACCGAATCCGGGCAGGGGGCCTCCCCCATGGATGAACTGTGTAGACATCTGGCGGGTCTCACTCAAACTATTAAGAGCCTTCAGGAAGGTTGTCCAAGACTGGAGGAACAAGTTCAGGTCTTATCTTCTCCTTCCAATCCCCAAGGAGCATCTTCTGCCGGATTTTCACCTGCACCCTCCATAGTGATGCTTCCTCCAGAGCCCAGAGTACCCACACCTGAAAAGTTTGCCGGAGAACGCAGCAGGTTTTCTGCTTTCCGCAATGCCAACTACAATGTTCTACTTTGCTCTGCAACCTTCTCCTCGGAAGCAACCAAAGTGGGCTTTGTTATCTCCTTCTTGACCGGCGAGCCACAAACCTGGGCTCACCACCTTCTGGAGCAAAATTGTGGGACTCTGGATAGCCTTAATGCCTTCTTCCTGGCCATGTCCGGACCCTCAACTAACAGTGACTGCTGAAGCCGCACTGCACTCTCTTCAACAAGATCGCAGAGCAGCTGAAGATTATGCGGTAGAATTCAGATGCTGGAGCTCTGACACAGACTGCAATGACACCGCCATGTGTCACCAGTTTAGAATGGGGCTATCTGACCCACTCAAGGATGAGTTGGCACGAGTTGGAGTACCTCAGTCCTTGGAAGAGCTCATCAACCTCTCCATCCAGATTGACCATCACCTAAGGGAGCATTGGTCTCAGAGGTCTACCAGCCATTTTCGCCCCACCTGGATGTTACCTAAGGTTCCCAGTTCTACCGATCAGTTTCCTCCCACCTCTACTGCTCCAGTTCAAGAAGCTCCTGAACCCATGCAGCTTGGTTTGCTCCGACCCACGCTCACCCCTGAGGAAAAGCTGCGCAGACAAGCCCACAACCTATGTCTTTACTGCTGTGAACCCGGGCATTATGTGAGGGCCTGCCCCAACAAGACGTGTAAGTGCCTTCCTGCCTCCTCAATGTGTGCATATGTTTTGCCTAAATCAGGTTCTCATCTTGCTCTTTCCATCACTCTGCAGCTTCGAGGAGGGAAAATGCCAGTGTCAGTCATCATTGATTCTGGTGCATGCAGCTGCTTTGTCGACTTGACCTTCGCTGCCAACCACTGCACCCCGCTTCAACCCAAGGCCCAGGGGCTTGCTGTTCACCTTGTGGATGGCTCCATCCTTAGTTCTGGTCCATTCACACAGGAGTCCGTCCCCTTGCTGGTCACCATGGGCACCCATTATTAGGAACTTCTTCATTTGGATACCATCTCTTCTCTATCATCCTGGGAATGCCCTAGCTGCAAGCCCATAATCCCAGCATTAACTGGGCTACAGGAGAAGTTAAATTCCTTTTGGAGTATTGCCAGCAGCACTGTCTATGCAGATCTTCTGATAAAACCTCCCAACTCCTTTGCTTGGACTCAGATCCGGAGCTACGTCAGTCCATTCCCGAACCCAATCAGGACTTTCTGGACGTATTCAGTAAAAAAGGAGCAGAAACCCTGCCCCTCACAAGTCTTATGACTGCCCAATAGAACTGTTACCCGGTACTGAGGTACCTTTTGGGAGAGTCTTCCCACTAACTGAACAGGAGTTAGACACACTAAAGGCATACATAGATGAAAATCTGAAAAAGGGGTTCATTCGCCCTTTTACCTCTCCAGCCGGTGCTGGCATCTTTGTTGAAAAGAAAGACCATTCCCTATGTCCCTGCATCGACTATCGGGAGTTGAACAAGATAACTATTAAGAATCGTTATCCCTTGTCTCTAGTACCTGAACTTTTCCAAAGGCTAGGAACCGCAGTCATTTTTACAAAACTAGATTATCGCTGAGCTTACAACTTAATCCATATCAGAGAAGGGGACAAATGGAAGACAGCTTCTGTACTCGATTTGGGCACTTCAAGTACCTTGTCATGCCCTTTGGTTTATGCAATGCCCCCGCAACCTTTCAACACTTTGTCAAAGACATTTTCCGTGACTTCTTGGACTTGTATGTAATAGTGTACCTTGATGATATTTCGATCTTCTCTTCTTCATTAACCGACCACCGCAGGCACGTCCGGAATGTTCTAACCCGGCTCAGGCAACACAGGCTTTATGCAAAACCTGAAAAATGTGAGTTTGAACTCCAGTGCATCCAATTCTTGGGCTTAGTCATCTCGGTGGAGGGCATCAAGATGGATTCCCAAAAGGTATCCACCATCCTGGACTGGCCTGCCTCCTTGGATAAGAAAGGCATGCAGCGCTTTATTGGCTTCTCTAACTTCTACCGGAAGTTCATCAGAGGCTTTTCTGCAATAATTGCTCCGATTACCAAGCTGACCAGGCAGGGAACCTGATCCTCTTGGACCCCTAAGGCCCAGTCGGCCTTTGAAAAACTTAAGGAACTGTTCATGTCAGCTACCATTCTGAAACATCCCAATCCTGCTCTACCATTCGTCTTGGAGGTTGACGCTTCGGAGATTGCGGTTGGAGCGGTACTCTCTCAACGGCAGGGCGCCAAAGTTCTTCTCTACCCAGTAGCATTCTTTTCATGCAAACTCTCAATGTCAGAAAGAAACTACGATGTGGGGAATCGGGAACTTCTTGTCATCAAGGCGGCTCTGGAGGAGTGGCGTTACCTGCTGGTGGGTGCCACACATCCCATCTTGGTCTACACCGACCACAAGAATTTGGAATATTTGAGAACAGCCAAAAAAGACCACGGCAGGCAAGATGGGCACTTTTTTTCCCGATTCCAATTTCACATCACTTACAGACCCGGTTCTAAGAACATTAAGCCAGATGCGCTCTCCCGCATGTTTCATGACTCAGAGGAGACCTTGCCTCCTGATACGATTCTTCCCTCTGGGAACTTCTTGCTCCTCCAAGGGGATATTATCTCCTGGATAAGACAGGCCTCTATGGGAATGCTCCCATATCCGGAAACCAATTTAAGAGAGGGTCTGTTTTGGTATAAAGACAAGATTGTGGTTCCTGAGGCCTTAAGGGTAGCTGTAATGTAACTCTGCCACGACCATAAGTTGGCCGGACATTTCGGTGTTCTGAAGAATACCGAGCTGGTACAGCGCACCTTCTGGTGGCCCCAACTGCCCAACGACTGTAAATATTATGTGGACTCATGCAATACCGTTCCAGAGAGACCATGGAAAATGATATCGATGGACTTCATCATGGAACTCCCATCCGTCTTAGGGATTTTCTACCATCTTTGTTGTGGTGGACAGGCTGTCCAAGATGGCACACTTTCTTCCCATGAAGGGCACAGCCTTGGATATAGCAAAGATTTTTGTTAAAGAAGTTGTAAGGCTACATGGGGTCCCAGCAAGCATTGTGTCCGATCGAGGTGTACAATTTACCTCGAGGTTCTGGAAGGCCCTCTGTGGTTCCCTCAAAATAGAGTTAGCATTCTTGTCGGCCTATCATCCCCAGACGAACGGGCAAACTGAGAGAACCAACCAGACTCTGGAGCAATACCTCAGCTGCTTCTCTGCCTTCTCTCAGGATGACTGGGTCTCCTTATTACCTGTTGCAGAGTTTTTTCTCCACCAACAACAAACTTCTATAAGAAACTATGGATAAGTCTCAGGAGTACAACAAAAAGATGTTCGATAAAAAGAGGCGTGGAGAACTGATCTTGGAACCCGGCAACCAAGTGTGGTTGTCCACAATTAACTTAAAAATGGCCTGTCCCTCTAGGAAATTGGGGCCTAAATTTATGGGTCCTTTCGCAGTGAAGAGAAAAATAAATGATGTCACCTATGAACTTGATCTGCCTGACTCTGTAAAGGTGCACCCGGTCTTCCATGTGACCCTACTGAAGCCTCCTTCTCCTAATCCCTTTACTGGCCGCACTTCCAGCCCACCCAAAACTATCATAGTTGACAATGAAGAAGAATTTGAGGTGGAAGCAATTCTGGATTGTAGAAAAAGGAGAAACGGAATCAAGTACCTTATCGAATGGAAGACAACTCCTGGGAGCCAGAGAGTAATTTGCATGACCAGGAACTTTTACAGGCATGCCCGCCTGTTGCCGAACCCTACCTGTACCTTGACCTGCCTGTGCTGCTCCGGCTCAGCATCTGTTTGCCTGTGTTCCAGACTACTGACCTGCTGCTGCTTGAAGATCATCTTCCTTCCAGCACCTGGATCCAACCACCAGGCTCTCATACCTTTCCGCACTCCCGTGCCTCCTGTCTACTCTACCAGGGGCCGCAAGTTGGACTCGTAAAGGAGACCACCCTCTGCCCAAGCGGACTAACCGGTCTGGTAAGAGCAAGTCTGACAACTGCTAGGGGGGCGGCTACTCTGTGTAGAATCACGTTAATATGCGTGATTCTGCATGTCCGTGTAGGGATAGGGCGTGCTGCTTTTGTTGCAATTCACAGATAAACATTTACCGTTTAGTAGATCATGTTAATCTGGTGGTGGTGGATGTAGAGCCATACAGTTGGCTTCTCAATGCATTGACTGTATGGCGTGGAGTTTAATGCCTAGTCAGACCATCACAGAACACTTCCAGACTTGGTGCAGTTAACTTGATCTAAGGTGGGTGCTGGAGGCAGTGGAAGTGGAACAGGCTGGTCAATAGCAGTGGTTTCAGTGTGAGTCCAGTAGGGAAGGGCTTTATGTTCGGGTCAAACATGAGTTTGACTCCAACATTGGCTGTTCCCCCGTTCCCGAATAGCGAACAATTTGGGGTGTTCGCGGCAAATTCGAAAGCCGCGGAACACCCTTTAAAAGTCTATGGGAGAAATCAAAAGTGTTAATTTTAAAGGCTTATATGCAAGTTATTATCATAAAAAAAGTTTGGGGATGAATTTTCGGTCCGGCAATACACATAAAAGTTCATTGATAAAAACGGCATGGGATTTCCCCACAGGGGAACCCCCAACCAAAATTTAAAAAAAAAATGCGTGGGGTTCCCCCCAAATTCCATACCAGGCCCTCCAGGTCTGGTATAGATATTAAGGGGAACCCCACGATCCTTCAGGTCTGATATGGATTTTAAGGACCCCGTGCCAAAATTTAAAAAAAAATGGCGTGGGATCCCCCCAAAAATCCATACCAGACCCTTATCGGAGAACGCAACCTGGCAGGCCACACGAAAAGAGGGGGGATGAGAGAGCACCCCCCCAACCGTACAAGGCCACATGCTCTCAACATTGGGAGGGTGCTTTGGGGTAGCGGCCCCCCAAAGCACCTTGTCCCCATGTTGATGGGGAGAAGGGCCTCATCCCCACAACCCTTGCCTGGGTTGTGGGGCTTATCGGAATCTGGAAGCCCCCTAGCAGATACATTTAGCAAAAAAATCCACCAAAACAAACTGTGTACTTACTTACCGCACGTTATAGCTAGAGATGGGCCAAACACCCCCCTGCTTGGTTCGCAGCAGAACTGCAGAACAGGGGAAAAGTTCTGAGCCGGATGGCAAACCCCATTAAAGTCTATGGGAGCTGAACATGAAAAATCAAAAGTGCCCATTTTGAAGGCTTATATATAAGTAACTGACCATAAAAGGGGCATGGGGGTCTGGGTACTGCCCTGGGGGACATCATGCAAAATTCATTTTTAAAAACAATAGTTCTGTCAGGAGCAGTGATTTTAATGATGCTTAAAGTGCAACAATAAAAATGAAAAAAAAAAAAAAATTTAAATATAGTGCCTGGGGGGGTCCCCTTAGTCTGCCTGTAAAGTGGCACATCTGTAGCATGTATAGAACATGCTGCAGCAAAAAATAGATTTCTAAAGAAAAAAACAGTCAAATCACATATACATAGTTACATAGTTAGTCAGGTTCAAAAAAGACACAAGTCTATCCAGATCAACCAATATAAAAAAAAAAAAAAAAAAAACACAACCATGTAATCCCATATACACAATCCTATATCCACAGTTGATCCAGAGGAAACCCCAGCAAAGCATGATTCAATTTGCAACAGCAGGGGAAAAAATTCCTTCCTGATCCCCAGAGAGGCAATCATATTCTCCCTGGATCAACTTTACCTATAAATGTTAGTACCCAGTTATATTATGTACAGTACCTTGCAAAAGTATTCACCCCCTTGACATTTTTCGTGTTTTGTTGCCTCAGAACCTGGAATTAACATGGATTGTTTGAGGATTTGCATCATTTAATTTACAGAACATGTCCACAACTTTGAAGACGTTCTTTTTTCTTTTATTGTGAAGCAAACAACAAATAGGACAAAATAACAGAAAAAGTCGCTTTGGATAAGTCTCTATGAGCTTGCCAGATCTTACCACTGGGAGTTTTGCCCATTCCTCCTTGCAAAACTGCTCCAGCTCCTTCAAGTTGGATGTTTGCGCTTGTGAACAGCAATCTTTAGGTCTGACCACAGATTTTCTATTGGATTGAGGTCTGGGTTTTGACTAGGCCATTCCAACACAATTACATGTTTCCCCTTAAACCACTCAAGTGTTGCATTAGCAGTGTGTTTGAGGTCATTGTCCTGCTGGAAGGTAAACCTCCATCCTAGCCTGAAATCACACACAGAGTGGTACAGGTTTTCCTCAAGAATATCCCTGTATTTAGCACCATCCATCTTTCCCTCAATTCTGACCAGTTTCCCTGTCCCGAATGCTGAAAAACATCCCCACAGCATGATGCTGCCACCACGTTTTACGGGATGGTGTTCTTTGGGTGATGTGATGTGTTGGCTTTGCGCCAGACATAGCGTTTTCTTTGATGTCCAAAAAGTTCAATTTTAGCCTGAACAGCTTCCTGCATACATTTTGGGAGTCTCCCACATGCCTTTTCGCAAACTCACAACATGCCATTTTGTTTTTTACTGAAAGTAATGGCTTTCTTCTGGCCACTCTGCAATAAAGCCCAACTCTATTGAGCGTACAGTTTATTTTCATCCTATGTACAGATACTCCAGTCTCTGCGGTGGAACTCTGCAGCTCCTCCAGGGTTACCTTAAATCTCTGTGCTACCTCTCTGATTAATGCCCTCCTTGTCCAGTCTGTGAGTTTTGGTGTGCGGCCATCTTTTGGCAGGTTTGCTGTTGTGCCATTTGGTTATGATAGATTTCATAGTGCTTCTAGTGATCATCAAATATTTGGATATTTTTTTTATAACCTAACCCTGACTTGTACTTCTCAACAACATTATCCCTTACTTGTTTGGAGAGTTTCTTGGTCTTCATGGCAGTGTTTGGTTAGTGGTGTCTCTTGCTTAGGTGTTGCAGCCTCTGGGGCCTTTCAAAAAGGTGTGTATATGTAATGACAGATCATGTGACACTTAGATTGCACACAGGTGGACATCATCTCACTAATTATGTGACTTCTGAAGGTAATTGGTTGCACCAGAGCTTTTAATGGGCTTCATAACAAAGGGGGTGAATATGTATATACGCACATGACAATTATCAGTTTTTTATTTCTGAAAAATAGTTTTATCTATATATTTTTCTAATTTTACTTCACCAACTTAGACTATTGTGTTCTGATCCATCACATATAATTCAGAGTAAAAAAACATTGAACTAAAGGCTGTAATGTAAAAAATAGGTAAAAAGCCAAGGGGGTTGAATACTTTTGCAAGGGACTGTACACCTAGGAAAGAATCCAGGCCTTTTTAAAGCAATCTACTGAGTTGGCCAGAGATGAAAAGATGAGATGAGATGAAATCTCTTTTCCTCTAGTCTTAAAGTGTGCCCCTTGTCCTCTGTGATGACCATAAAGTGAATAACTGAACACCAAGTTCACTATATGGACCCCTTATGTATTTGTACATATTGATCATATCCCCCTTAATCTCCTCTTCTCAAGAGAGAATACATTCAGTTCCTCTAATCTTTCCTCATAGCTGAGCTCCTTCATGCCTCTTATCAGTTTGGTTGCCCTTCTCTGCACTTTCTCCAGTTCCTTTATATCCTTTTTGAGAACTGGTGCCCAAAACTGAACTGCATATTCCAGATGAGGTCTTACTAATGATTTGTACAGGGGCACAATTATATCTCTCTCTCTGGAGTCCATACCTCTCCTAATACAAGAAAGGACTTTGCTCGCTTTGGAAACCGCAGCTTGGCATTGCATGTTATTATTAAGCTTATGATCTACCAAAACCCCCAGATCCTTCTCCACTATGGATTCCCCCAGTTGTACCATCCTAGTATGTATGATGTATGCATATTCTTAGCCCCCAAGTGCATAACTTTACATTTATCAACATTAAACCTCATTTGCCACAAAGTTGCCCAATGAAACAGTGCATGGAGGTTGGCTTTTAACCACTTCAGCCCCAGAAGGATTTACCCCCTTCCTGAGCAGAGCACTTTTTACAATTTGGCAATGCATCACTTTAACTGCTAATTGCGCGGTCATGCAATGCTGTGCCCAAACAAAATTTGTGTCCTTTTGTTCCCACAAATAGAGCTTTCTGTTGATGGTATTTGATCACCTCTGCGGTTTTTATTTTTTGCGCTGTAAATGGAAAAAGACCGAAAATTCTGAAAAAAAACGATATTTTCTACTTTTTGTTATAAAAAAAAATCCAATAAACTAAATTTTAGTCATACATTTAGTCCAAAATGTATTCGGCCACATGTCTTTGGTAAAAAAATGTCAATACGCGTATATTTATTGGTTTGTGCAAAAGTTATAGCGCCTACAAACTAGGGTACATTTTCTGGAATTTACACAGCTTTTAGTTTATGACTGCCTATGTCATTTCTTGAGGTGCCAAAATGGCAGGGCAGTACAAAACCCCCCCAAATGACCCCATTTTGGAAAGTAGACACCCCAAGGAAATTGCTGAGAGGCATGTTGAGCCCATTGAATAATATTTTTTTTTTGTTCCAAGTGATTGAATAATGACAAAAAAAAAAAATTACAAAAAGTTGTCACTAAATGATATATTGCTCACAAAGGCCATAAAATGGCAGGACAGTTCAACCCCCCCCCCCCCAAATGACCCAATTTTGGAAAGTAGACACCCCAAGCTATTTGCTGAGAGGCATGTTGAGTCCATGGAATATTTTACATTTTGCCACAAGTTGCGGGAAAATTACAAACTTTTGTTTTTGCACAAAGTTGTCACTAAATGATATATTGCTCAAACATGCAATGCGCATATGTGGAATTACACCCCAAAATACATTCTGCTGCTTCTCCTGAGTATGGGGATACCACATGTGTAGGACTTTTTGGAAGCCTAGCTGCGTATGGGGCCCCAAAAACCAATCACTGCCTTCAGGATTTCTAAGGGCGTACATTTTTGATTTCACTCCTCACTACCTATCACAGTTTCGAAAGCCATAAAATGCCAAGATGGCACAAAACCCCCACAAATGACCCATTTTGGAAAGTAGACACCACAAGTTATTTGCTGAGAGGCATGGTGAGTATTTTGCAGCTCTCATTTGTTTTTGAAAATGAAAAAAGAAAAGAAAAATGTTTTTTTTTTTTTTTCAAATTTAAAAACTTAGTGACAAAAAGCGAGGTCTGCAAAATACTCACCATACCTCTCAGCAAATAGCTTGGGGTGTCTACTTTCCAAAATGGGGTCATTTGGGGGGGTTGTGCCATCTGGGCATTCCATGGCGTCCGAAACTTTACACCCTTAGAAACCCTGACGGCTGTGCTTGGTTTTTGAGGTCCCGTATGCGGCTAGGCTCCCAAAAAGTCTCACACATGTGGTATCCCCGTACTCAGGAGAAGCAACAGAATGCATTTTGGGGTGTAATTTCACATATTCCCATGGCATGTTTGAGCAATATATCATTTGGTGACAACTTTGTGCAAAAAGAAAAAAAAAATTGTCTTTTTCCCGAAGCTTGTGTCACAATATAAAATATTCCATGGACTCGACATGCCTCTCAGCAAATAGCTTGGGGTGTCTACTTTCCAAAATGGGGTCATTTTGGGGGGTTTTGAACTGTCCTGGCATTTTATGCACAACATTTAGAAGCCTATGTCACACATCACCCACTATTCTAACCACTTGAAGACAAAGCCCTTTCTGACACTATTTGTTTACATGAAAAAATAATTTTTTTTGCAAGAAAATTACTTTGAACCCCCAAACGTTATATATTTTTTTTAAAGCAAAGGCCCTACGGATTAAAATGGTGGGTGTTTCATTTTTTGTTCACACAGTATTTGCACTTTTTTAATTTTAATGCACTAAAACACACTATATTGCCCAAATGTTTGATGAAATAAAAAAGATGATCTTAGGCCGAGTACATGGATACCAAACATGACATGCTTTAAAATTGCACACAAACGTGCAGTGACGACAAATTACATACATTTTTAAAAGCCTTTAAAAGCCTTTACAGGTTACCACTTTAGATTTACAGAGTAGGTCTACTGCTAAAATTACTGCCCTCGATCTGACCTTCGCGGTGATATCTCACATGCATGGTGCAATTGCTGTTTACATTTGACGCCAGACCAACGCTTGCGTTCGCCTTTGCGCGAGAGCGCGGGGGGGGGGGTGGCAGGGGTGCTTTTTTTTTTATTATTTATTTATTTTTTTTTGCTTTTTTATCTTATTTTTTAAACTGTTCCTTTCATTTTTTTAAATTTTTTTATCATTTTTATTGTTATGTCAGGGAATGTAAATATCCCCTATGATAGCAATAGGTAGTGACAGGTACTCTTTTTTGAAAAAAATAAGATCTCTCCTCTGCCCTCAAAGCATCTGACCACACCAAGATCAGTGTAATAAAATGCTTTCCCAATTTCCCAATGGCGCTGTTTACATCCGGCAAAATCTAAGTCATGAAATGCTCGTAGCTTCCGGTTTCTTAGGCCATTCTGGTCTCTGATCAGCTCTATGGTCAGCTGGCCGAATCACCGGCTGCATTCTCAGGTTCCCTTTTCGGACAGGAGAGCCAGAGAAAAACATGGAAGACGGTGGGAGGGGGGACATTCCCTCCCACTGCTTGTAAAAGCAGTCTAGTGGCTAATTAGCCGCTAGGATTGCTTTTACATGAAAGCCGACTGGCTGAAAAGAATGATACCAAGATGATACCTAAACCTGCAGGCATCATTCTGGTATAACCACTCAAAGTCCAGCAACATACAAGTACATTGCTGGTCCTTGTTGGGCATATATTGTAATCTTTTTTTTCATGCAGCCTGTGGGCTGAACGAAAAAAAGAGATTGATTGGTGGGTATGCCCACCATTAGAATACCTCCCTTCATCCACCCACTTCTAATGATGGGCATACATGCACCATTTATATATGAGGAAGCATGGGGGCATCCGCTCCAAAAGTTAGGAGCAAATCGCTCCTCCGCCCCTGCTGCCCTCATGCTTCGGCATATATCACCTCCGACAGCGCTGGAGTCACGGCTTTATGTATCGTGGGAGCAAACGCTGTTGCTGTCAAGATGAATAAATCCGCACTGCAGCTGAATGGTGTACCTGAAAACAAAAAAAATGGTTAACAATAAAACACAGTAAACAGTAAAGTATAAAAAATTGCATACCAGAAAAGCAAACATGATAAAACATAATGACAATAAAACATTGCAGAATAGAATACAGTAAAAAAGAGCAGAACAATAGAGAGAGAATATAGAGAGAGAGAACAATAAAACAACAACTATTTTTGTTTTTTTTTATTTTATATATTTTTTGTGTTTTTTTTTACACTTTTTTTTGTAACTGTAACTTTTATAACTGTAACCAGTTCCAGGTTTGGGTCTCTCAAAATGCGATGGCATCTTGGGAGACCCTGTGAAAGTGCGCCTAGTCTGTGCAATGCTGTACCCTACGCTAAAACTCAACTAGTGCAGGACTATCAGGACAGGAAGGACAATAATAGTGGGTGTCACACCTATTTAGTTGGGGATGTGAATGGGGGAAGTACAGGGGGAAGTACATCGGATTTTCCGACACACAAAGTTTGAGAGCATGCTATAAAATTTTCCGACAACAAAATCCGTTGTCGGAAATTCCGATCGTGTGTACACAAATCTGACGCACAAAGTGCCACGCATGTTCAGAATAAATAAAGAGATGAAAGCTATTGGCCATTGCCCCGTTTATAGTCCCGACGTACGTGTTTTACGTCACTGTGTTCAGAATGATCGGATTTTCCGACAACTTTGTGTGACCATGTGTATGCAAGACAAGTTTGAGCCAACATCCGTCAGAAAAAATCGTAGGATTTTGTTGTCGGAATGTCCGATCAATGTCCGACCGTGTGTACGCGGCATTAGTCTTGGAGAGCAGCCCTCATCCTTGGAATATTTGCTCTCTTAAAGTTAAGTATTTTTATATTACCTATATGTGTTTGTTGCTTACAGCTAACATTAAATGAAATCATGTTATGGTCACTGCTACCCAGATGTTCTTTTATATGAATATTAATGGAAAGATAATGGTGATTGCTATTCCCCAACGTGCCACATCCCTGTATATATCTGGAAAGTGGGAAAACCCCTAGTGGTGGGACTTTGAAGGCATTCAATAGTAGTACTATGGAGATAATCATAAAATTAATTTATTAAATAGAAAATGCTTAAAATAGAAAACATGGAATAGACATGACCTAAAAAACTGGAAATGCATCATGACAAAAATACATGTCAATACAGTGTGATATCCTTCACCCCTAGGAGTTTTCTCGCTTTCCTTTTATATGAATATTGGTAATAAGCACTGCATGGTTTGAGATTACCAGGTCCAGCACAGTATCATTCCTAGTCAGAGCCACAATAAACTGGACCATAAAATTGTCTTGTATTAGGTTTATACATTTTTGCCCTTTAACTGTTCCAGCAGTGCCATTACTCCAGTCAATTTTCAGGTAATTAAAATGCCCCATAATTATCACTGCCCCAGCCCTTTCAGCCCTTTCTGTCTGTGCAAGGAGCTGAGTCTCCACCTCCTCATTAAAACTGGGAGGTCTATAACAGACTCCAATGTTAACCTTTGTAATACACACACCCATGTACATTTCCACCCATAATGCTTCAGACTCATCACACTCTCCATCAATTAAAGATCAGTTTGAGATCACTTCTCACATAGAGACAGATACCACCACCCCTCCATTTTACCATGTTTTTCCGAAAGAGAGCATAGCCAGGAAAATTAATTGCCCAGTTATGAGAAGAATGAAGCCAAGATTCAGAAATACCAATTAAATCATAGTTCTCCTCGTGCACCAGAGCTTCCAACTCACCTATTTTGCTTGGCAGACTTCTGGCATTGTAAATAAACACTTTAATTCTTTGTCACATTTTTCACACTTATTATGCACATTTTTTATTTTAGTACAAATAGTACAATTTCCAATGGTTGTTTACAACATGGGAAACTTCATATCACCTGCCAGAGCCCTCCCCCCATCTTTCCCCATTCCACCTATCCTCCGTCTGACCTGTCTGACCCATTATAATCTAATTCACCCTCCCCCTCAATCCTAGTTTAAATACTCTTCCACCCGGGGGGGCGTGGCCAAGGCAGGCATGTGAGAGGACGCATCTCCCACAGCTCCCAGCAGTGATCCGGTAACCGATCCTCCCCCAGCCCACTTACGACTTTATTTTGCCCTATGCAGCACGGGCACGATCCTGAGACCCCAGGGGATCATCCGCCGGCACTCTGCACTAGAGGAAAGTTCCGAAAAGGACAGATTGAGATGACGGGCCTGGAGATCCAAGATGGCGCCGCGGCGTCTTCAGCGAAACACACACCGCGCGGACAGGACAGGCAGAAGGACTCTTGGCCTAAAGCAAGTAAGACACCTAAAACCACTGGTAAAGACGCCCCCAGAGACATGATTTATTATGCTCAGAAAATGGCTGGGGCATTGGGAACAGAGCAATCATCTAGCCAGGCTGGGACACATGCTATGCAGGCAGACATCACACAGGCTCCCTGGGGAGAGGAGGAGGGGGAGCAGTCGGCCCTTGAATCTGGGGAACCACAAAGCTCAGCGGACCCGGACGCCACGCAGCCTACTCTAGCTGACATACTCAGAGCTGTGAACAACTGCACAGCTTCAGTTAACACTTTGAAGGAGCAGTATGGGGGTCTGAGAGAAGATGTGTCATTACTGAGGCAAGACATGCAAAAGATACGGGAACGCACCACGGCTGTGGAAAGCAGAGTCAGTGACATGGAAGACCAGCTACCACCTTTGACACAGGATACCAGAACAGCACTGCAAGTAGCCAGGGATGCATGCGATCATGCAGAGGATTTGGAAAATCGCTTAAGGCGAAACAATGTCCGCATAGTGGGGTTGCCTGAGAAAGTGGAGGGCAGGGACCCCACCACCTATGTTGAAAACTGGCTAATGGAACTTTTTGGGAAAAATGCATTCTCCCCATTGTTTGCGGTGGAACGTGCCCACAGAGTCCCCTCACGTCCTCCTCCACCAGGGGGCCCTCCAAGATCCATTCTTGCAAGAATTTTACATTACAAGGATAGAGAAGCTGTGTTGAGACATGCTCGTGAGAAGGCAAATGTCCTCCACAATGGTGTTCGGGTGTCTTTCTATCCGGACTTTTCGGCAGAAGTCCAGAGGCGCAGAGCTAAATTCACAGATGTGAAACGCAGACTGCGACTTCTGCAACTCCCATACGCCATGTTATATCCGGCGAAGCTTCGGATTGTGGTGAGAGGCCAAGCACAATTCTTTGAATCTGCTAAGGACGCCTCAGTCTGGTTGGATAGAAATGAGCAGGCATTGAAACGGCAGGCTCCACAAGAAGAAGATTGACAAGACTAAATCGGATACTTGCAGAAGACTGGGACACTAGAAACAGTTGTTTTGTTTCCCCTTATTTTCTAGATGGGCAACCAGAGCATACCTCATTTTCTATTTCCAGTGTTGTCAGATGTTCCTTGGCTGGGGGACTGAATATTCCTAAGCAGTGCAATGAGAGCGAATTGGATTAAAAGTCGAACTTACAAATGATTGTTTCCAGTAAAAAAGAGCGATGTACTGTCGCATGCGTTGCTAAAGTTGCCATGTTGGCAGAATGTGCAGTTTATAGCACAAGAAAGTTTTCCTTTTCATCACCCCCAATTGAAGCGGGGAAAGTTTTAGCAAAAAGAGTTACAAGCAGAGAGAAGAATATCTCAACAAGACACGACTACTTCAACCTTACGGCAAACCTAGCAGAACCTCGCTACAGAAGTGGATACCCAAAGTACCGGTCAACACTACTTACCTACCAGCGGACATGGCGGACATCCCATTAGTATCCTGGAATGTTAGGGGATTACATTCCCCGCTGAAGCGCACCATGATTCGCATGTGCCTGAAGAAGTACATTCCCGGAATTCTTTGCTACCAAGAAACCCACTTGACTGCGGACACTGTGAGCTTCCTGAGATACTCCTGGGTGGGAAAGGCCTATCACTCCACGCACACCTCCTATTCCAGGGGGGTGAGCGTGTTGATCCATGGAAACCTGGACTTTGAAGAAATTGCACATGAAATTGATAGTGAAGGTCGATATGTTTTTCTTCATTGCAGGTTGGGCACATTGACTTGTGTGCTGGCGGTAGTATATATTCCCCCCCCCTTCACGGCGGCGGTGCTTAGGTCCCTGCTGACATTTATGGATGGCAGGCCTGACGCACCGTTGTTGGCAACGGGGGACTTTAACTGCTGCTTAAATCCAGTGGAAGATAGACACCCGGGACCCGGAGCCTCTGCCCTCTCCAGGGTTACCCACCTGGCGCGGTTGTTGCAAGAGGTGGGCTGGGTGGATGTCTGGAGACATAGGAACCCAGGAGTGAGACAATTTACATGCTTTTCCAAAACCCATGGTTGTTTATCTAGAATTGACCTGGGGGTGTGCAGCTTAAACATGCTCCCGTTTGTTTCTGATATGATACATAGGCCCCGCAGTGTATCCGACCACTCACCGGTGGTTATACGGCTTATAATTGCCCCAATAGCTACACTAACTAAAGCCCCTTGGAAGTTCAATGCTTTTTGGTTGAAACTGTTCCGCTCACATGAGGGGATAGTTGGGAGCATGTGTGAGTTTTTCCGCACCCAGGATCCAAATGAATCGATAATTGGGCAATGGGATGCCTTCAAGGCATATTTGAGGGGTGTGTTAATAGCTGAAATGAATAAGGTTAAACAGGACTCTTCCGCACTTAAAAATGAACTTGAAACCAAGGTACAGGAGATGGAACAGTTATATGTCACGGATCCTTCTGATTCGACCAGGGAGGCATGGCAGGCAGCTCTCTCTGCATACCGACAGCTGCTATCCTCCTCGGCCGATAAGAAGAGATTCTTTGCTAAGCAGGCGTTTTTTGAGGAGGGCGAGAAAACAGGCCGCATACTAGCGAGAATCGCAAATTCGTACCAGAAGTCCCCAACTATAGGTGCTATCAGGACTAAAGCGGGTAACATAGTTAACACGCCTGAGAAAGTGATGCAGGAACTAAACATTTTTTATGAAGATTTGTATAAGCCGGGTACATCTTATACATCTGAGGAGTTAGAACAATACTTAGAACAGATAGATTTCCCTAGATTAAACAAAGATCAGAGAGGGCTCTTGGAGAATCCTCTTACAGTGGAAGAACTACAAGATGCTGTTGGATCTTTTCCTAACTGCAAAGCGCCCGGGGAAGACGGAATCCCCATAGAAATATACAAACAGTATCCTACTGAATTATTGCCCCAGTTGCTTAAAGTCTTTAATAGAGCCCGGGAGGAAGGCCGTCTACCAGTATCAATGTCAAAGGCCAATATTGTTTTACTGCTCAAGCCTGGTAAGGATCCAGTAGATCCCGGGGCGTATCGCCCGATTTCTTTGCTACAGAGTGACGTGAAAATATTAGCGAAAGCTCTGGCCATTAGACTAAATGGAGTTATTACTTCGATTGTCCATGGAGACCAAGCTGGTTTTATGCCCAACAAATCGACGGCAGTCAATTTGAGAAGGCTATTCCTTAACATGCAATCCAAAGCAGACAATATGGGTTCCAGGGCCTTGCTGTCATTGGATGCCACTAAGGCATTTGACAGCATAGACTGGAATTATCTGTGGTCGGTCTTGCAGAGTTTCGGATTCGGCCCCCGGTATGTCTCTTGGGTTAGGCTCCTTTATAGCCAGCCGGAGGCCGCTGTGAGGGTTGCAGGCTACCTATCCCCAAGTTTTGTGTTGAGGAGGGGTACAAGGCAGGGATGCCCCCTGTCTCCCCTCCTCTTTGCACTGGCTATTGAGCCTTTGGCGATCGGGATCAGGGCAAATCTGGGCATCACGGGCTTCTGCTACGGTGACATGCAGGAAAAAATTATGTTGTATGCTGATGATACCATGCTCCTACTCGGTGACACTGGCCCCTCCCTTCAAGAGGCCATGTCGACCATATCTAAATTTGGGAAGTTCTCTGGCCTTCACATAAATTGGTCGAAGTCTGCCCTTCTCTTTTTGGATGGAGATAATTCACAGGAGGTCTGCGCCACTTGCCCCATCCCGATTGCCACTACTTTCAAATATTTGGGGATTCAAATTACGTCCCAGCCCCGAGACTTTATACATCTAAATATATTTCCACTCCTACAGCGTTTTAGAGACAAAATTAAGACATGGAACTCTCTTTTAATGTCAGTAGCAGGTAGAGTAAATTTAGTGAAAATGATTCTCATGCCCCAGTTACTTTATTTTCTACACAATACCCCTATGGTTATTCCCTTAAAAATATTTCACATAGTCAATGCCATTTTCCGAACCCTTATTTGGAAAAATGGTCCCGCCCGGATCAAATTAGAACACCTACAGAGACCCAAGGACTGCGGTGGATTGGCATTGCCCAATCCATGGCTGTACTACCTGGCCTCCCAACTGCAGCATCTGATTGGTACATTTGTCCCGTCACACAACTCATCCCACAGGCTAATGATCCATACAGTAGGTAAGGGACCGATACACATGGCTTTAGAGGCATTGGCCTTCACTAAACCACATAAAAAATACCCAACATTTAGCCTAATTCAAAAGGTGTGGAATAAGTCCAAATATCTCCAAAACGTAGATGGATATACGGAATATAGTCCCATTTGGCACAATGACACATATGGGGAACTAGCTAAATTACAATGCGGAACTCGTTGGAAGCAGTTTGGAATCACTCATATCAAGCATATATTCAGGGAAGGTGTGTTGCGAACATTTGCTGATCTAAAAGAAGCGTATAACCTGCCAGCATCAATGTTATTCTATTATATGCAACTTAGACACGCAGTACAGACACAGGGCCGCTCCTCGGAGTGGCACTTGTCCCCGACCCCGGTTTTCAACCTTCTGGAGGATGCTGGCTCATCTAAAGGATTTATCTCTCAATGCTATGCCATCCTGTTGCAATCCGTGATGAGACGTCATCCCTTGAGGGTGAGAGAGAGGTGGGAGGCAGAGGTGGGACAGCTAGACGAGGATCAGTGGGAGGAGATCTTTCAGGCAGTGAACCAATGTTCACTTAATGTGTCACAAAAACTCACCCAACTATATATTCTATTGAGAACATATTATACTCCTCACAGATTACATCTAATGAACAGGCTGACGGAACCAACATGTACTAGGTGTAAACGGGAACATGGAGATCTGATTCATATGCTGTGGAGATGCCCCAAGTTGCATACGTACTGGGCAGGAGTGGTTCAAACTATTAACTCAATCTTTAATGTGGGTCTTCCACAGGACCCTAGAGCGTGTCTCTTGGGTGCTCTGGAGGAATACGAATGGGAAGGTCACAACAGAGAAGCTGTGCATAGAGTACTCTTTCAAGCCAGAAGGCTGATTATGACTCACTGGAAGTCCGATAGGTCACCGACTGTTAAGGAGTGGACTGAAAGTATTAACACAACTCTAAAAATGGAAAAATTGATTTACCAACATAGAGGTAGCATGCAAAAATTTGAAAAAATATGGGGTCCATGGTTAGATGTACCGGGATTGGCACCTATGGAACTGGTATATGACAGGTTGTTAGGTAATAATGCCGGGTGAGACCTGGATAGAGGTTGACTGTGATTAGAATAACCTTTTAACAATGTTATATGGAGATTGTTACTCTACTATTGGATTATGTGTAGCACAAGAGGTGATGTGTAAACCTGGCTACAATGCTTGTAATGCTTTCCCTGCAAACTCAATAAAACCTTGTTGGATTAAAAAAAAAATACTCTTCCACCCTTCCTATAAACCTCTCCCTCAGCCCAGTAGACCCCCTTCTATTTAGGTGTAAACCATCTTTAGCATATAGGTTGTACCCCAATGAAAAGTCAGCCCAGTGCTATAGAAACCCAAATCCCTCCTTTTTACACCAGGACTTTAGCCGTGCATTCAGCTCTCTAATCTCCTCCTGTCTTCCCTGTGTTGCACATGTGACAGGCAATATTTCAGAGAATCTCACCTTGGAGGTTCTTCCCTTCAACTTGCAGCCTAGTTCATTAAATTGGTTATTAAGAAGCCTCCACCTTCTATATATTCTGTCATTGGTTCCAATGATGACATCTAGGGTTGCCACCTCTGAGTTTGCCACACTTAAATTGACTCACAGTTGCAATTGCTGGAACCCGTCTATTGAAAAAAAAAAATAAAGAAAAAAATGGCGTGGCGTTCCCCCCCTCAGTTCACTCCAGACCCTTATCCAAGCAGGCAGCCTAGCAGGTCAGGAAAGGAGGGATGAGCGAGTGCCCCCCCCCGAACCATACCAGGCCACATGCCCTCAACACTTTGATAGGGACAAGGATCTCTTTGCTGTGACCCTGGGCTGTGGTTGTGGGGGTATGCAGGCAGGGGGCTTATTGGAATCTGAAAAGCCCCCTTTAACAAGGTGGCCCCCAGTTTACAGCCACCCCTATTTTAATGAGTATGGGGTACCCCTACCCATTCACCAAAAAGTGAAAAAAAGTAATAAAAACACAGAGACGGTTTTTGACAAATCTGTTATTAATAAGAATAAAAAAACAATGTCCCCTGATGTAAGTTCATTGTCACTCACACCGCCAACCACACCCATAAAAAAGAAAAAAAAAACACTCTGAACTCATTGACAGCCGACCGTCGAATGCCTCCTCACCTTTTGACAGTTCTTACTGCATATAATTGAGAATGGGGCAACCTGGTGATGTCTTCTGGGGACACCGCCTCCCCTTGTGTTGTCACGACCCTTTGGGTCTGGTATGGATTTTAAGGGAAACCCCACATCAAAATGCAAAAAACGGCATGGGGGTTCCCTTAGAATCCATACCAGATGGATTTGGTATGAACTGGGAGGGGGATCCCACACTGCTGTTTTTTTGAACAATTTTTTTAATGACACATTTTTTTTTTTATTCCGCTGTCAGCAGGGAAGCCCATCGACAGCTGATGATTCATCGGTTGTTAAGGAGTCTGCAGCCGTCTTCCTGACCCCACTCCTTAACAACCAGCTTTTACTACGCCCTGATTGGGCAAAGCTTTGTGCAGCGAGCAGTACATTGCAGGGTGTACAGAGGAGCAAACATTCTCCAAACACCCTGCTAATTCGGGTGTTCAGTGCATGGAGCAAACAGACAATGTTCGGTCCGAGCTCCAACTCTAGTTATAGTTGTAGATTGAATTTAAAGACTGGCAGTGGGATGCTTCATGAGTTACAGCAGGCAGTAGTGGCGCTTGTAGGTAGGCAGCTGACCATGTCCTTCGTACAGTTAACTTGATCCAAGGAGAGAGGTAGATGGCAAGGCACTGGCAGCAGTGGAACAGGCTGGTCAATAGCAGTGTTGTGTGATTGTGAGTTCAGGAGAAGCTAACTGCACAAAGAAGGAGAAGGCAATAAACCCTAGAATAAATTGTAATTCCAGCTAAACCCACCCAAAACATTCTCAAATTAGAAAATTGCCCTCAGGGACACAGACACTGCTCCATTGTCCCCAGAGAGAGAGAGAGACACTGCTGCATTGCCCCTAGACCAGAAAGAGGGACATTGCGCCATTGCCCCCCAGACTCAGAGAGACTGCTCCATTGTCCCCAGAGCCCAGATTTAGAGACTGATCCATTGCCTCCAGGGTCAGGCTGAGAGAAACTGCTTCATTTGTTGCCCCCAGACTGAGAGAGACTGCTCTATTGCTTAGAGAGAGAGAGAGAGAGAGAGACTACTCCATCACCCCAGAGAGAGAGTCCTTCAGTGCCCCCAGAGAGAGTGCTCACTTTCCCCCAGAAAGATAGAGAGAGTGCTCCATTGCCCCAGAGAGATAGAGAGAGTGCTCCATTTCCCCCAAAAAGAGAGAGAGAGAGCGACTGCTCCATTGCCCCCAGGAAGAGAGAGTGCACCATTGCCCCCAGAGAGAGAGTGTTCCATTCCCTCCCCCCATAGGAGGTAGAGCGAGTACTCAATTGCCCACAGAGAGAGAGACTGCTCCATTGTTCCCAAACTCAGAGAGACTGTTCCATTGCCACCAGAGAGAGAGAGACTGAAAGACTACTCCATTGCTCCTAGGCCTAGACAAGGTGAGATTGCTCCATTCATTGCCCCCAGACAGAGAGACTGCTTCATTGCCCACAGAAATAGATGGTGCTCCATTGCCCACAGAGAGAGAGAGTGAGAGTGTTCCATTGACCCTAGAGTGAGAGTGTTCCATTGCCCACAGAGAGAGAAAGAGAGACTGCTCCACTGCCTCCAGGCCCAGAAAAGGAGAGATTGCTCCATTCATTGTCCCCAAACTGAGAGAGACTGTTCCATTGCCACCAGAGAGAGAGACAGAAAGACTGCACCATTGCCCCTAGGCCTAGAAAAGGTGAGATTGCTTCATTCATTGTCCCCAGACTGAGAGAGACTGCTCCATTGCCCCTAGAGAGAGAGTGCTCCATTGCTGCCAGAGAGAGAGAGAGTACTCCATTGCCCAAATATTATTACTGATTTACCAATGAGAGAGCTGGCTTCTGGGCAAACAGTGGGCAACTGTGGACACGCTCAGCAACGGGTAGCTGTGGGTAAGAGACAGGACGGGAGACTGGCAGTGGTGGCAGACAGAGGCAGCATGGCGGGCAGAAGCGGGGGGCACGTCTGTCCCCTCTGGCTCTTGGCAATGGAATGGCAGCAGGTGGGAAAAGGCGCATCAGTTGTTGATGTCACACCACATGCAGGTCACACAGCACAAGCGTGCACCCTCCTGGACCCACCCTACGGTTACACGGCTGAGCACCATTCAGCTGGCTTTGGAACCGCACATGTACAATTTCAAAGCCAACCGCAGCCTCCTTTTTTACCGGCACTCATACCTGGACAGGTAAATTAAAGAGCTGTTGGCAACCCTGAACACGAGTTGAAGTTCAGGAAAAGCCTTTAGGGAGTGAGCCCAGCTTAAAGGCTGGGTTCACCTTTTAGAACATGTTACATGTTCTATCCAGCAGGTGGGGAATCTTCTCCCCGCGCCCACTGTCAGTTTTTGGGCTCCGCCCACACAACCGCAGCATTCATTCACACTTTCCCATGGATGAATGTACTACAAGTTCCATCATCCACCGTGTCTTGTAGTTCTGAATGAACTGTGGGGGTGCTGATGAGCGATCTCGTAGTTCATTCACAAGCCCTGCAAGGCTTGTCTGCAGAAGCCTGACATTGCACCCCGATCCACTAATCACGGGTGCAATGCTTTCCAGGCTCCTGCAGGAAAAAAAATAAATGCACATTTTTTTTTGGCAAAAATTGATGCATTTATTATTTTTTTCTGGAAAGGTAAACTTATCCTTTAAATTAAAGGAGAGATGGCCTGGCTAGGCTGAGTGTGCAGCTAATTGAATCAACAACGGGTACTCAATCAGTCTTGAACACAAGTTTTATGGGATAACAGGTAACAGCAGAACCTTACAAGTTAAAGCCATGGAACTACATGTACCAGCCTGCCTGCTGGTCCTTTGGAATAGAGGAGACAACAAAGCTACAGATCTACCACATCGACTGTAAACCTACTAGCAGTGGCCGCAGGTGCTCAAAATTTTTGGGGGGGCGCAAACAAGCTGACAAATTTTGAAAAAAAAACCCCATCAATTGCAGCCTCACTGTGCCCATCAAATGCAGCCACTGTACCAAACGCAGCCACTGTGCCATCAAACGCTGCCTCTGTGCCCATCAAATGCTGCCTCTGTGCCCATCAAGTGCTGCCACTGTGCCATAAAATGCTGCCACTGTGCCATCAAATGCTGCCACTGTGTCCATCAAACACAGCCATTGTGCCCATCAAACGCAGGCACTTTGCCCATCAAATGCTGCCACTGTGCCCATCAAACGATGCTAGTGTGCCCCAAATACTGCCACTGTGCTCGCCCGCCGTCTGCCCGGCACTTACCCTGTCGCGGGTGATGGCGGCAGCCGGCGAGCGGTGTCCAGTTTCCTCCATTTCTTCCCCGACCCCGATGTCTTCTCCCACCCGCTCCTCCTCTCGTCCTCTGCCATGATTGGACACCTGATAGGTGTCCAATCACAGCGCCTGTCATTTGAGCCAATCAGGTGACAGGTAACACAGACCCGGCAACCTGATTGGCTGAGAGGCGGTTCAATGTTAGCAAAGCAAATTCCTTCGCTTTGTTAACATACAGCTGAGTGAGAAGTGAACACACAGCGTTGCGCCCGCTTCTCACATTTTTGGGCGTCTATTAGAGCCTATGACTCTAATCAGGTGCTTCCAAAAAACTCCGAGCCGGGCACCTGAATAGGGGGTGTCAGCAGCAACCAATGCATGAATCTATCTATGGTGATTAGAGCGGTGCAGGAGAGGGCCCTTTATGGACGCACCGCCATTGCATACTAGTATGTTGACTGACCTGCACCTATTATCTGATCAGACTTGTAATCTGCAAACTAAGTAAAAACCACATTTTTCAGCAGTTACCGGTTCAAAAAAGTTCAAAGTTTCCAGAGTTACTGTAAGGGTTTATCATAACAGTTTCCAGTAAATCTACATTACAACATTTTTGTTTAACCTTTTGTTAAAGTGAGGTAAATAAATTAGAAACAGACTTCAGTAAATTTGACATTGTGAAAATTTTGTTTAATTTATTATAATACACAAATAATATAATTTTGATCAACTAAACAAAGTCTTGTATCAGTCTTGTAAGTTTTTCCCCCTTCGTGTCTCTTTGGGAAGATTTCCTATTTACTTTCGATAGCAAAGATACAATAGGAAGTTAGAAATATCCTCCCCAAACTGCTCCTTTATTAAGTTGATACTGAAATGGTGTTCCCATTTAAACATGTCTTTGTTTTTAATTAAATCTGCAAAAACAGTATATAGATTCTTAAGGCAGAGCGCTTTAAGAAGAAAATAGCAATGCCGCCAATTTTTTTAACCACTTCAGCCCGGAAGGTTTACCCCTCTTCATGACCAGGCCATTTTCTTGCGATACGGCACTGCATTATTTTGCGCGTCGTGTAAAATCTCTCTTTCGGTGGTATTTGATCACCTCTGCGGTTTTTTATTTTTTACACTATAAACAAAAAAAGACTGCCAATTTTGAAAAAAAAACAATATCTTTTACTTTCTGCTATAAAACACATCCAATAAAAAATGTAAAAAATCTAATCTCTTCATCAATTTAGACCAATATATATTCTGCTACATATTTTTGGTAAAAAAAATCCCAATAAGCATATATTGATTGGTTTGCACAAAAGTTATAGCATACCGCACTAAACAATAAGCTTAGTCCCCCCTCCCCCTAAACCTCTATCAAGTTCCTCCAACCTTCTGATTTTTTAAACTCCATCCATTTCCTCCATATGTTTCAATATATCTCTAATGAATCCTGTACTGTGTGAATTGTTTCCTCTATGGCCCTCACCATTTCCACTCTTACTACCCATTCCTTCATATTTGGCACTTTTGAGTTCGCTATAGGCTTGGGATCAGACGTTTAGCTGCAAGTATATATAAAAAAGATCCTGTGAGCCTCCTCTGATTATAAATTGCCTAAATGACACCATGAAACAGCTGCAAGTGTTAAACACGTCTCATAAAAAGGTATCACATATGTGATAACCAAAGTGCAAATATGCGTGTGAGTCACACACCGTAATACATCCAGCATGTAAAGATACCGGATCGATATTGGGATGGTATGGGGTTCTTTCCTGACAGGTCACCTGCTGAACATCCGTCCTGTCCCCTCCCCAACACGTATCGATACAGGGAACTTCCGTATCTACTTCAGGGGGAAAATATATGAGGTTATCACATACATATAATGTGGAGAGTGTATTTGAAAGCGCAGTGTATATATTTATTTTAGCTGCATTTAGAAGGTATGGAAATAAGGTATTCTTATATTGGGACACCGTCTTTCTCATATCATTAAATAGACATTCTCAGGGATCATTCTGAATCCGTTCTCCCATTATTTGGTGGATCGCTGCTATAATTCTACCCCAGTAAGGTTGTATCTTTGTACATTTCAACTACAGGTGCGCAAAGGTCCTCGGGGCATTACATCCCCTCCAGCAAGTTGGGGGGCCTTCTGCCCCGAGCCTGTGCACTCTCTATGGGGTCATGTACCATCTCGCCAAAAGTTTATAGCACATTTCCACTGTCCTTATGTTGCTTGACAAGAAGCAAGCTGTCCTAAGGATTTTCCCTTAATGTTCCTCATCCCTAAGAAAATCTCCTCCTCCCACTTTCCCAGATGGGGGTCTAGACCCCGCAGGTACTCATAAACTTCTGCGTCTTGTTTCTCTATATCTTTCCCTCTTCGATTCACGTTATATAACGCGTTATAGTATGCATGTAATACCTTCGCTATTTCAGGAGACGAATGTACCATCTCCCCCCTAACATTTTTAATACTAGGGGTAAAGGATCAGCGTTTTTTTCCTTTACTGCTCTGGCCAGCCATTTCCCGGATTTATTACCCCATTGATACCACTCTTTGTTTACTATATGAAAAGCAAGTTTTTTATCCTGTTCTAACAGTTTTACTAGTTTCTCTCTTTTTGCTATTAATTCTTGTCTCTCTGGGATGCCTTGGGGTCTTATCACTTGTTCTAAATCATATATCTCTCTATATAAAGGTACTGAGTTATTTTCCCCTCTCTCTCTTCTTCTCTGCTCCGACCCCTATCAATATTCCCCTTATAAAGGCCTTATGTGCTTCCCACAAAGTTGGAATTTTTGGTGTATCATTAACCGCAAAGAAATTCTCCAGCTCCTACTCAATCTTCTTATTTATCACCAGATCCTGAATAAGAGTTATTTAATCTCCAGTTCATTTCCCCCATAAAGTCTCGTGATATATCTAATTGAATCACTACTGGGGCATGATCAGAGAGGGTTATTGCTTTAATCTCCACATTTTTAAGAGACGGTAATAGTTGATGTTCTATGAGGACATAGCCGATCCTTGAAAATGACCTATGGACTGGGGAATAAAAAGTATAATCCCTTTTCCCTGGGTGCCTGACCCTCCATGCATCTACCAGTTGACATTCCGATAGCATTTTTTTAAACGCCTTTTGTCTTTCAAATGTATTGCGGGAGGGGCCCTCTGTAGTATCTACCCGAGGGTCTATACTCAGGTTTAAGTCTTCTGCTATTATAAGTTTGCCTTCCTTAAATACCTTTAAGTTTTTTCAAAACTTTCCTGAAAAATGTATCCAGTTCAGTCTGTTGAGAACTTTGCAAACATGAGTGAAGAGCAGGAATTAGTTGGGGGAATGAGTAAGCCCAGGGAACCTACTGAAGAAGATCAAGCCATCCTTGACAAGGTGAAAGAACAGTATGAGAAGCAGTCTGGGAAGAACCCCGGGGAATTTAAGGCAATCCTGGTCAGTACTCAGGTTGTTGCCGGAACAAATTACTTTTTCAAGGTTTGCACTGGAGAGGACACTTATATCTACGTACGTGTCTTCGTACCTCTGCCTGGTTCAGAAGAGGGACCCACTCTGGAATCTTTCCAGGAGGATAAGACCAAGGATGATGAGCTGGTGTATTTCTAAGATGGAGATGAGGACCAATTATAGTGGTCGCATGATCAGGAACGCCCCTCCTATCCTTTTATTTTAAATGCCTTGTTAAAGAACCTGAAGTTATCTGATCTGCCAGAAATGCACTTGGTTGACAACGCACAACATTTTTGTGGGCTGAGCTGTTTGGACTTGAAGCCTGAACACTAATGGTGTATAGAACATTAATATGTATCTATTTGTAATATCCAATTCAGTGTCATCTTGCTCATTGTAATGAGAACTGTGAAATAAAAATAAAATTTTTGGAAAAAAAAAAAATGTATCCAGTTCCTTATTTCGGGAGTAAATATTCAGCATTGTACATTTCATGTTACACAATCTCACCTTTATAAAAAAGGAACCTACCCGCCGGGTCTGCCAGCTGCTCCTTTACAGCAAATACTGTGGTCTTATCAAAACCTATGGCTACCCCCCACAAATGGCTGGATACTGAATCACCATAGAACCACACAGGGAACAAGTATGAGAACAGTCTGTGCCCAGAGGCATGTGCAATATGTGTTTCTTGGAGACAGACCATCTATCCAGATATCGTCCAGTTCCCATACCTCCTGGGGGGCAGTTACTCCTGACCTTACTGACCTCTCTACTGGCCCTCCAGCCCCCCCACCTCCGTCCCCCCACCCCTCTATCTATTTATTTCTTTTTAGTCAGGTTTTACCTACATCCTAGTGTTTCTTGTTCTTGAGCACCCCTCTACATAAATGTTTCAATATACACTGTGCCGTCCCCCTCTACCCCTCCACCCCCCCCTTCTTGTCTCTGCTGACATGCAGCGCTAAATACCTCCTGGGCGCACAGCAGGTGGAGCCCCTTTACCCGCTTTGCCTGACTTTCCTCTCATGTTTACTTATTTACTTTATTATCAATAGCAGCTACTAGGTAAATGGATATTATATGATATTTATATATATCCAATGGGTCAGCTAGCTCTGTATATTAGATATCCTTCAGCAGATATCATCTAGTAATATATTATAATACATGGGAGGGAGTTCAGTCCACTTTAGAGATTTCAGCAGCTCTCACTAGGATGCAGCAACTATCAGTGGCGGTTGCCATCAGTAGACATCGCCAGTAGGGATGCGCTTGATGTTCATGTCGAACATAAGTGTGTTTGGGTGTTCGCCCGTTCGCCAAAGAACGAACATTATGTATGCTGTATGATGATTAGCCAAAGCATTCACTTGACCTGCATGCTTTGGCCAATCCCAGCGCCCTCTGCTAAGAGAGCCATAATTGGCCAAAGGCAGGGTGGCTTTGGCCAATCATGGCTCAGGGGGACTAAGTCCACACAACCCGCACTATATAAGGCTGCCTACAGGGTGGCCCTGGGTAGTGTTGTTTGCGTGGATGGAGAGATACCGTGGTTTAGATTAAGCAGACAGGTTATTCAGTTAGTGGCAGTGTATTTGATATATATATATATATATATATATATATATATATATATATATATATATATATATATATATATATACAGTCAGTCTAGTATATATATATATACATAATTTGCATCCAGTGTAGCCTATATCAGTTCATTCCGTGGTGTACTATTTCTAATATACTTCAGGCGGTGTATTAATATATACAGTATCTCACAAAAGAGAGTTCACCCCTCACATTTTTGTAAATATTTTATTTTATCTTTTCATGTTCCAACACTGAAGAAATGGCATTTTGCTACAATGTAGAGTAGTGAGTGTACAGCTTGTATAACAGTGTACATTTGCTGTCCCCTCAAAATAACTCAACACACCATTGATCTCTAAACCGCTGGCAACAAAAGTGAGTACACCCCCAAGTGAAAATGTCTAAATTGGGACCAATTAGCCATTTTCCCTCCCAATTCAGGATGTATGCAAAACATGGGACATTTGTCAAGTGTCCCTGTCGGAGAGAAGGTTGGTGCCATTGTCGCATACAACCATTCCTGGCTGAAGCTGGTGTGGCGTCAACCACCTCTGAGCCTGTCCCTGCATGGCTGACAGAATCTCTGCCCCAGTGTGGCTCCTGTACCCTAAGAAGACCAAATCAAGCACTGCATGGCATCTTTTTGACTGAGTGCCTGCGTAGGCCCTTGAGCGCTTACGGAGCACCGCTGGTTCAGAGGACAAATCTGTAGAAGAGGCCATAGAGGAAGAAGAAGGGGAGGGGACGGAGGAGAGCGCTGTGGCAGAATCACCACTAGTATTTTGGAGGTGTGGTAGCGGAACAAGCTCCAACAATACTAAACCTTGGCCTGCATCCTTCGCAGCTGACAGCAGAGTTATCCAGTGCTCCGTGAAGGAAAGGCACTGTCCCTGCCTATGCCTGCCAGACCATGAGTCAGCGGTAATATGCACCTTACTGCTGACCGCCCCCTGTCCAACGAGGCCAAAACATTGCCTTCCACATGCCAGTAGAGAGCTGGAATGGCCTTCCGTGAAAAGAAATGCCATTTTGGAACCTGCCACCGAGGTACAGCACATTCCACAAATTCACAAAAGGGGGCAGAATCTACCAGCTGAAAAGGCAATATTTGCTGTGCTAGAAATTTGGCCAAGCTAGCATTCAGACCGAATTTCTTTTTACGGTTTAGCAACTGGGGTAGGGAAATTTACCTGCTAAAATCAGATGGTGGTGTACTGGTGTACTGATAGCAGATTGGCTGCAAGTATACCTATTGCTATACCTTCATTCCTCACAGTGCAAGTTTTTGAAAGCACTGGAGGTATAGTGGGGTTGGAGATCCGAAATGAGGAGCAAGGAGAAGTCCGAATTTTTCTTTGATGTTGGTCTTTCAAGTGCTGTTGCCAATGGATGGCAGGTCGTCATATGTTTGGTCAAGCATGTTGTGCCCAAACAGCTGCTGTTCTGGCCAAGCTTGATCTGCTTCAGACATAGGTTGCAAACAGCAATGGTGCAATCCGCTGCACACGTGTCAAATAAGGCCGACGCCAAGGAACTTTTCAAAATCAGTGGGGAGTCAGCAGCGCCCTGCACCTGCGGAGCTCTGCGGAGTGTGATAGAGTAGGGTGGCTGCCCTCAAGCTGCCCCCAGAGGACATCCTGCCACATTGGAGTTGTGCCCCCTCCTCCTCCTTTCTTCTCTCAGGCACCCAAGTACAGTCCGCTTCCCTCCTCGTCACTGGAGCAAACTTGGAAGTATGTTGCAGCTGGGGGAACATGACTGCTAGTTTCTTGTCCTTCTTGGGCACCCCCTCTCTCTATGCTCACGTTACTCCCTTCCTCAACCTGGGAACCAACTTTGGAGCCTTCAGATTGCTGCTCATTCTCCAGCACCATGTACCTGACACTGTGGTCAAATAATTCTGAGGACTCCTTCATGCATGATGGTGGGGCTACGGAAGGAGTGACTGTGGACAAAGAGCCAGTGGAATAGGCCGCTTTGGCAGCTGTGTTGGAAGGCAAGCTACTCTGACAAAAACACAAAGAAAAGAGGGTGCACCAGCCTAGTGCATTATCTTTTGGTACATTTATTCAGAAAACATAATAAAAACTACTCACAAAAGTAGGAGACAATCACGCTTTAAAAGATCTTTGACATATGGCAGTCTGTCTAGTGATTGCAGTCTCTGAGTCCTGGAGAGTGGACATACTAACCGCTGCTGGCTGACGCATTTCAAAGGTATTCCGTCTTCATCAGAGCCTAACAATGTTGTTCTCTCGCAGCTACTTATACATGTGTACTTCTGGGAGACACATCCCAGATCTTCTCTAAAGCTTTTCCCCCAAAGTGATAGGTGGTCTTAGAAAGGAGGCGGACTTTAGCCAGATGTTTAATGCTATAATTATATTTAAATTGAGTTTAGGTATACATGTGTATACACACCAAAGCATCCACACACACACACATTTACACACACATACATATATATATATATGTGTGTGTGTACATGGGCAGTACATGCACCCCACTGGGAAATAGCCCACATCCACAGATGGATCATACACACGCCTGTGTATGTCCCTGATCACAGGCTGCAGATGGGAAAGGCTCAGAGGGCTATATACAGGGCAGACATGGTAATAGTAACAGTAATGATAACTTCACCTCCATCAGGAACATCCATTATGGTGGGGGCTACAGTTAGGGGGTGCACCTGTCCTCTCTCCTGCTGCTTTATCGGTCCGGATGTCTGTCATAGGCGTTAACACTTCAGGAATACAAACTGAGACACGTCACTTCCTGTGCGTCCACTGTCCATATTGTTGGAGATAGAATGTAGAGGACTAAAGTGGACAGGTGTGCCAGTGCAGTCACCTTTCCATGACCATTCAGGCCTCAGATATGGCAATAAGAGGAGTATCAATAGTCCAAATCTAACAGAACCAGAAGTAACTGAGTTGTTGTGAAATGTAAGTTCGTATGAGGAAACATACATGCATATATTTACATGTGCCTTTGTAGTAGATAATAGTGATGCGATATACTGCTAAAGCAATAATCCAAAACTCGCATATGATACCATGCACACATGCTCAGAGTGTGCACACACATGTATTTGCAGGCATAAAATTAGCATAGAGTATCTGAAGGAGTGTTAGTATGGATATTATAATTATTATTCTATGCTATATAATACATTTTTCTTATATATGTGCCTGTAGCTAAATGGACTAATGTACACATGTATAAGGGCGCGGGCAAGAGATTCGCAAAGAGTGTCCGTGTATATACGCAAAGGTGCACACACTCAGGCACTTGCATGATACCAAGACAAAACCATGTGCAAGCAACCAATGCTAATATGCATTAATTTAAATCCGTGGTAAAAGGATCAAAATTAAGATTAAAAGGTATAAAATTATTTTAAATTGTTAAAATTATTAAAATTATTCTTAGACAGTAAAAATGAACCACTGGAATACACATATGTGCACCCCAGAAAGAGCGATATATAAAAATAAAAATAAATATATATGTAAATATAAATAAAATACACGCACACATGTATACACACATATACACACACATATGCATGAACACACACACACACAGACACATATTTGTTTGTACAATGTGTGCATGCTCATAACCATATTGTGAATAATACTAGACGAGTGTTTAGGAACCTATACCTTACAGTTTAGATACTTGAAAAAAAGATAGGAATTTAAAAATAAAACTCCAATTTGAATTAAAAAATTAGAGATTAAAATAAAACTGACCAAAAGCATATTTCCCTACATTAGTAATAATAAGATAGCTGTGAAACTATTTTTCTGTGTTGGCTCTATGACATTTTCATACTATTTTGTGTATTTCTGGGTCTTCAATTGAGGCCACTGCCGAGGTTGAAGATCCAGAAGGCCTCTCGCTTACATAGCTTCTTACATAGCTTCTGGTGTCTCCTCTCGGCTACAAGTGCAGTGCTAAAAACTGTGGCACATGCATGTATATGTGCCACAGAAAGAAGACCATAATAGGGAGAAATGGAAGGGTCAATAAAATCAAACCGTTCATCAACTGTGGAACAGAATCTGTAGTTTATGGTATTTTTCTGTCCCTGTGGACGCTTGTATGTTGGTCAAACTCAGCGCCCAATGCGAGTTAGAATAGGAGAACACAAATGTGGTATTATTAATTTAAGAGACAAATACCCAGTCCCTCAGCATTTCATAGAAGCTCATCAAGGGGACCCTGCAGGCATGAGAGTTTTCGGAATTGAGACCATCGGGGGAGAGCTAGACGCTGGGAGGAGACACCAGAAGCTATGTAAGCGAGAGGCCTTCTGGATCTTCACCCTTGGCAGTGGCCTCAATGAAGACCCAGAAATACACAAAATTGTGTGAAAATGTCATAGAGCCAACATAGGAAAAATGTATTACTGTATATAGCATAGAATAATAATTATAATATATATACTAACACTCCTTCAGATACCCTATGCTAATTTTATCCCTGCAATACAGCGCAGCGCTGCGGCAGCGGAGCATTGTTTGCCTGTTTTATCAACATTTTAAATAAAGCATATACATCTTTATGGATTTACGCGATGGGGCTCATTTTTGTTTTATATGGATGTGCCTGCGGGGATTGACTGGTGCCAGCCCGGATACCGGGAGCGGAGATTCGGATAAGGAACTTTCACCAAGGACCATTGCTGCAGGATACGGCTGACAGGCTTGATACCCCTGCAGGGGTGATTTCTTCCGGTGAGTGAGGGCACATTGGGGGGCCTTTGGAAGGCTGGAAGATTTCACGTCACTAAGAGCACTGCTAGATGTTTTGAAGAGACTCACTATTTGCACTTTAGGAAGAACGTTTTCAACATTTTTATTTTCTCTTTTTTTCCCCTTTTTTTGGGACATTTTGTGGACTGAAGATTTCATGATTAATTTTAAAGTCTTTTATGTGCATTTATGATTATAGGGTTTTATTTTTATTTTTTTATTTTTATTTTCATATTTATTTTTTGTTTTAATTTATGCACTATTGGTGTTCTTTATGCATAGATATATGTTTTTAAGGATTTTCTGATAGATTTTTGGGAATTCAAATCACTCTTTTATACTCACTTATAAGGTTTTGATCACCTCTTGTTTAATAAGGAGTTAATACACGCTGCACTTTATATGTATGTGGGCATTTGTCACATACACTTCAGGAATTCCCACACGATTGTGATTTTATCCATCCTACATATTTATATTTATGTTTAGTTTTTTTTTCTTCACAGTTTGTTTGATACACCACATTAGTTTTTGTACATCAGACAAATTTCAGTGGAACAGCGTCAATTACCCCTTTTTTTGACTCTATTCTATTTAGAATTTCACATTGGTGTGATTCTGTGTTGGGGGGCTGCAGTTCCTTCTATTACCTAAGCGCGGAGCTATTAGTTTCTTACATGTATATCTTAACCCAATTTAAATATAATTATAGCTATAAACATCTGGCTAAAGTCCGTCTCCTTTCTAAGACCACCTATCACTTTGCTGGAGGCGCTTTAGAGTTGATCTGGGATGTGTCTCCCAGAAGTACACATGTATAAGTAGCTGCGAGAGAACAACATTGTTAGGCTCTGATGAAGAAGGAATACCTTTGAAACGCGTCAGCCAGCAGCGGTTAGTATGTCCACTCTCCAGGACTCAGAGACTGCAATCACTAGACAGACTGCCATATGTCAAAGATCTTTTAAAGCGTGATTCTCTACTACTTTTGTGAGTAGTTTTTATTATGTTTTCTGAATAAATGTACCAAAAGATAATGCACTAGGCTGGTGCACCCTCTTTTCTTTGTGTTTTTTCTACTACTAGGATATCCCTATCCTGGAGGGCAGAAAGGCCAAAAGCCATTATCCAATTTGATCTTTTGGATCACCTAGCCAACACACCTGTGCACAAGAGTAATTGCTTTTTTGTTGTACTGCAAACTACTCTGAGCCTGGGTGACAGAGAATGAGGAGGATGAGGATGGCTTTGCTATCCACTCCACCAACTCTTCTGCATGTTCTGGCTTAATAACACAGCCAGCAGTAGAAAAAAAGGACAAGCCTGCCCCTCGGCCACCTGCAGATTATACACCATGTCCACGACCAGCACTGTTGACTGTAGACACAGAGGCTGCTTGTCCTCTTTTAGTGGCCTGTGAGCATCTGCCTCTTCTTGGTAGCCTTCCAGACATGGTGTATATTTTGTTTTGCAACACCACACTACACTGTATTGTGTACTGTGTACTCCACCAGAAGTGTGGTAGCAACTGCACTATGGCTGCACTGTATTGTCTACTGTATACACCACCAGAAAGATTCCCAGAGATCAGGAGCTGCAGCAGATGACATTTATGTCCCCAGGTTGTGGTGCATTTTCTGGCAGGCCAGACTGAACCCAGGCCAGCACTCCCCAATCTTCCTTCAAGGCTTCCTTCCACCCCAGCTGAGGCTTCCAACATCCAAACTGGGCCTTCCAGCCATGAAGAAGTGGAGGAGCCCAGACTGAGCCAGGTATAGCATTGTTCTACATATTTCTTGTCAAATAATTAATGATGTTAACTAGATGTTATTATTGATCAGTAATTTATGATTTTACAAAGTGTTTTACATATCAATAGACAGTAGTGGCCACAAATGATTGGGACAAGAATGAAAAATGCTTGGGTCAGAATAATAGTCTTTTCTATTTATTAACATTCAATTTGCAACAGTCATGATCTGAAAATTGTGTGTGATTGATGAACTAAAACTATGTCCCTTTTTCATACACAGGAAAGCCTCAGCCAGGCCGTGGAAAGTGGCAGCCAGGAAGTAGCGGGGGTAAGTGGCAGCCAGGAGGTGGCAGGGGTAAGTGGCAGTCAGGAGGTGGCTGGGCCCAGTAGCCTGCCCAAATCCCAGGTCCCTCCCCTCGGCCTTCCACAAAAAAGTGCTTGGAAGAGTTGTAACCTGGAGGAGGCAGCAATTGGTCTATTTCTGAAGGCTACTGCGGCCCTCAGAAACCCCCCAGTCTTCAAGAGGTCTATGCCTACATTGCAGCCTGCAAAATGCTGGAAATGGAGGAGGGCCAATGCCTCTTATGTGAGGAAGTTATGTTACAAGCCCTAAATTAATGGGTTGAGGGGTGAACTCACAAGCCAAAGCCACGTTTGTGAGCTGAACCATGGTCCTCCTCCTCCTCCACCGCCTGCCACAACTCCAACACCAGAGCCACAACCTGGAAGGAAGCATGGAAGGAAGACAAGAGAGTGATGGCCTGGGTTCAGTCTGGTCTGACAAAAGACCACTGCCTGGGGACAGATATGTCATCTGCTGCTGTTCCTGATTTCTTGTAGTCCTGGACCGGATTGTGCTCACTATTATAAGGACTCCTCAGGCCACCAATTTTGACTGTAAAATAATTGATGTGTGCCCTGGGGTACAAAGGCTTTGCAAATTTCATGCCCATCATCAGTGCCCATCAGTGCCACCTCACTGATGCCCATCAGTGCCGCCTTATCAGTGCCCGTCAGTGCAGCCCCATCAGTTCCCATCAGTGAAGAAAACGTACTTATTTACAACGTTTTGTAACGGAAACAAAAAAAAAATTTTTTTTCAAAATTTTCAGTCTTTTTTTTATTTGTTTAGCAGAATATAAAAACCCCAGAGGTCATCAAATACCATCAAAAGAAAGGTCTATTTGTGGGAACAAAATGATAAAAATTTAGTTTGGATACAGTGTAGCATGACCACATAATTGTTATTCAAATTGCAACAGTGCTGAAAGTTGAAAATTGGTCTGGGCAGGAAGGTGTATAAGTGCTCTGTATTGAAGTGGTTAAAAAGCGTGGAGAACATTAAAAGGTTTTTTCTTACTACCTAAATAGCTTTTTATGTGTGCCTCAGAGAGGAAGGAATGCGATTGGAAAACGGAACTGTTTGCATATTAAATATCACTGAGAGCACTAAAGCTTCTTATCCTTTAAACAGTTTTTAAGTATCCTAGAGAGGAAGAAAACGCCACTGGAGAAAGAAACTGTCTACTGCACTTAAAATATTACTGAGAGCATTATAAAACTTTTCTTTTTTTCTCTCTCTCTTCACCTGTATAGTGCTTACAGGCTCTAGAAAGGAAGAAATGAAGGCTTGTTGTTAACCATTGACATTGGCTGTTAAATCGCAGAGAATTGTTGACAATTGCCATCACGTGCTAATCAATGCTGAAAAGTGCTGTTGCTGCTATCTTCAGACACTCATTTCTACTGGCTGAAGATTATCTTGCCTGCTGATAGTTCCTGCTGTTTTCTGATAACTGCCACTGTTTGTTACCATTTGTGAATAGTTGCCAAATGCTGCATACACACGGTTGGAACTTCTGTCAAAAAAAGTGTGATGGGAGCTTTTGGTCGGATATTCCGACCATGTGTATGCTCCATCCAACTTTTTTTGTCTGAATTTCCGCCAGCAAAAGATTGAGAGCTGGTTCTCTATTTTTCAGACGGAAAAAGTTCTTGACGGAAATTCCGTTCGTCTGTATGCAATTCCGACGTGCAAAAAACCTGGTGGGGCACTGATAGGCGATACTGATGGGTACACATAGGTGGCACTGAAAGGCATCACGGATGGGCAATGATAGGCAGCACAGATGGGCACTGATAGGTGGCACGGATGGGCATGGATGGGCACTGATAGGTGGCACTGATGTACACTAATAGATGGTACTGATGGATGCCAATCAGGGCAAAACAATAATGCCTGCCAATAAGTGATGGGCACTGGCATCTATTGTGGGCACCAATTGGCATCCCTGGTGGTCTAGGGTGGCATAGCTGGTGGTGACTAGTGGTAGTGTCCCTGGTGCCCTCCCTGGTGGTCCAGTGTGGGTATCCTCAGGGGGGCTGCGCTGATAAACAATCAGCACAGACACCCCTGTCAGAGGAGCAGCTGATCGGCTCTCCTCAACTCACGTCTGACAGCTCTTCCTGTTTACATCGTGATCAGCCGTGATTGGACATGGCTGATCACGTGGTAAAAAGTCCCTGTCAGAGACTCTTTACCTAGATTGGAGTTGCGGTGTGTCAGACTGACACACCACAACAACGATCGCCGAGATGCGCACCCCCAGGGGCGAGCAGCGGCTTAATATTCTGGCGACATCATTTGACGTCTGGGCAGGGTATCAAAACCACTTTGCCACCGTCAATTTGCTATATGGTGGGTGGCAAGTGGTTAATATTCAATAAACAGATCATTTTTCAAATAGTAAAGGTAGGTAGATTGTTTGCATATTTAGGAGTAAGTTCCTACCGCATTCCAGTGGGTCTCTCTCCTTCCAGATGGGACGCAGCCTTTTAGCCTCCCCCGCCGTCCACAGGGGTCCATGCCTGGGTCCCAATCTGCACTACCTCCGACCCATAACAGGTCCTGGCTCCGGGTGCATCGATAGCTTCCTCCATTTCATGCTCCGGTGGGGCCTGGGAGGTCCAAAACTCCCATCAGACCTGCCAGCGGGGGGATGCCAAGCAGACCACCACAGGCGTGTGCAGCCGTTGCGTGCCACATGCGCTTGGATGGCAGGATGGGTCCCAGGGTCACAGCAGCAAAGAAGCAGCAGGGAGGGGGCAGTAGCAACAGGTGGCAGCAGGTAACGGGCTAGGCCAGAACTAGATGTCAGGGTGCCGAGATGCTGGGATCAAAGCCACGGATGCTCGCGCTTCCCCCTCCAGAGCATCGTCTCAAATCCTCTCACACAGCTCACTCCCACCTGTGGCATTGGCGGGAACCTTCGGGTGGAGCAGGGTCCTGGAGTCCAGTGCGAGTGTGAGCCACTACAAGTCAGGGCTCCTCCCCCACCTCAATGCTTTTAATGCAATTTTTAACCATGTGCAAAATTGTATTGGCTTTGTCTTTGTTTATGCTACTCTTTCATGTGTGATTATTTCTGCAATAAATGTTTTTATTGTATTTATATTTGTTAATTTCATCAGCCAATTGTGCACACCTCATATAAAGTCCCAAAGAGCGATAACTATGTTTTTCTGTCCGTAGGGTTCAATTTTGAGTTGGCCAACCCTTTACAGCTATAACAGCTTCAACTCTTCTGGGAAGGCTGTCCACAAAGTTTGGAAATGTGTCTATGGGAATGTTTGACCATTCTTCCAGAAGCACATGTGTAAGGTCAAGCACTGATGTGAATGAGAAGGTCTGGCTCACAGTCTCCACTTTAATTGATCCCAAAGGCATTCTATCGGGTTGAGGTGAGAACTATGTGCAGGCCAGTCAAGTTCCTCCACCCCAAACTCGCTCATCCATGTCTTTATGGACCTAGCTTTGTGCACTGGTCCAAGTCATTTGGTGGAGGGGGGATTACGGCTGGGGTTGTGTATTAGGGGTTGAGCTTGGCCCCTTAGTTCCAGTGAAAAGAACTCGATATAACTTCTGCTACAAATGGAATCGGCAGCTGAAAAATTTCATACCAGGAAGATGCCTGTAGGTGCAGGCATCATACCCATTTACCCTCTCCAAACCAAGGACGTCCATGGACATCCTACGGGTGGGAAGTAGTTAACAACCATTGACAGTGGAAAGCTCATGTAGCATGAATTGTTCCAGTGAGTTGGGAGCAACATCCCTCGGCTACCAGAAAAAAAATAATGTTGCTCTCCTCCATCCCTCCACCACTCAGGATCCACCTTCTATTTTTGTCAATGAATACTAGGCAGGTTCCTTTTGTCCAAAGGGGAGAGATGGGTGGGTGCAGTTTCAAAGCCAACTGCAGCCACCTTTTTTACCGGCACTTGTACCTGGACAGGTAAATTTACAAGTTGTTGGCAACCCTGAACACGAGTTGTTGTTCAGGAAAAGCCTTAGGGAATGAGCCCAGCATAAAGGCTGGGTTCACCTTTTTAGAACATGTTACATGTTCTACCCATCAGGTGGGGAATCTTCTCCCCAAGCCCACTGTCACTTTTTGAAAAGAGTAGGGCCGTGCGGGGCTCCGCCCGCACAGCCGCATCATTTAGCCACACTTTCCCATGGATGAATATACTACAAGTTCCATCATCCACCGTGGCTTGTAGTTCTGAATGAACTGTGGGGGTGCTGATGAGCGATCTCGTAGTTCATTTTCAAGCCCTGCAGGGCTTGTCTGCAGGAACCTGACATTGCACCCTGATCCACTAATCACGGGTGCAATGCTTTCCAGGTTCCTGCAGGAATAAAATAATAAATGCACATTTTTTTCGGCAAAAATTTGTGCATTTATTTTTTTTTTCAGAAAAGGTGAACTTGTCCTTTAAATTAAATGAGAGATGGCCTGGCTAGGCTGAGTGTGCAGCAGATTGAATCAACAACGGGTACTCAATCAGTCTTTAACACAAGTCTTATGGGATAACAGGTAACAGCAGAACCTTACAAGTTAAAGCTATGGAACTACATGTACCAGCATGCCTGCTGATCTTTAGGAATAGAGGAGACAGCAAAGCTACAGATCAGCCACATCTACTATATACATACTAGTATGATGACTGACCTGCACCTATTATCTGATCTGACTTGTAATCTGCAAACAAGTTCAAAGTTTCCAGAGTTACTGTAAGGATTTATCATAACAGTTTCCTGTAAATCTACATTACAACATTTTTGTTTAACCTTTTGTTAAAGTGAGGTCAATAAATTAGAAACAGACTTCAGTAAATTTGACATTGTGAAAATTTTGTTTAATTTATTGTAATGCACAAATAATCAAATTTTGATCAACTAAACAAAGTCTTGTATCAGTCTTGTACGTTTTTCGCCCTTCGTTTCTTTTTGGGAAGATTTCCTATTTACTTTCTATGGCAAAGATACAATAGGAAGTTAGAAATATCCTCCCCAACTTGCTCCTTTATTAAGTTGATACTGAAATGGTGTTCCCATTTAAAAAAATGTCTTTGTTTTTACTTAAATCTGCAAAAACAGTATATAGATTCTTAAGGCAGAGAGGTTGAAGAATAAAATAGCAATGCCGCCAATTTTTTTAACCACTTCAGCCCCGGAAGGTTTACCCCCTTCATGACCAGGCCATTTTTCTGAGATACGGCACTGCAATATTTTACCTGATAATTGCGCGGTCGTGAAAAAGCTCTCTTGTGGTATTTGATCACCTCTGCGGTTTTTGTTTTTTACCCTATAAACAAAAAAAGACTGACAATTTTGAAAAAAGAAAACAATATCTTTTAGAGCCGGTTCACACGGGGGCGACTTGTCAGGCGACCTAGCCGCCTGACAAGTCGCCTCCCGTTCTGTACAATGGAATCGTTCTAATCGGAGCGACGCAAGTCGCTCCGACTTAGAAGAAAGGTTCCTGTACTACTTTGGGGGCGACTTGCATAGACTTCTATACAGAAGTCGTCTTGCAAGTCGCCCCGGCAGTCGTGTGCAGGTCGCCTCGGTGAGGCGACCTGCAAGTCGTGCCGCCTCTGGTGTGAACCGAGGCTTACTTTCTGCTATAAAACACATCCAATAAATAAATGTTAAAAATCTAATTTCCTCATCAATTAAGGCCAATATGTCTTCTGCTACATATTTTTGATAAAAAAAAATCCCAATAAGCGTATATTGATTGGTTTGCACAAAAGTTATAGCATACCGCGCTAAACAATAAAAAAATATGTTTACAAAAAATTATATGTTTCAAAAGTAACATACACAAACAGGTAAGTAAATAAATAATAATATAATAAATAAATAATAAATAAATAAAGTCAATAATCCACAACCAAGTGCCAATATATTTGTTAGTTCATCAAACGTGACAATGAAAATACAATGGTTTCTCCAAAGAAAAGTGTGTCTCCTTTCACCAGCTACTAGGTAAGTATCCTACTCACCGGACGGAATTGACACCCATGACAGGTAGTCAAAAACAGCAAACAGCCAAGGATCCAGAGACAGCAGCTCAAGGCAAATATGTTCCCTGAATGGATATTGTATGTCAAACAAAAAGAAGAAAACAGAAGCTCCTCATAGTGTAGTAACGTTAAAAAGCATGTTTATTAAAACTACAGATTGCACTTACAAAATAGAGATGAAAATCATGCCCATAGAAAATGGCAGGGACGCTTTCCTCGTTCCACCTGCGTTCCAACTGGTGGCCGAAGTGATGTAGCACATATCACGGGACCCAACGCGTTTCGTCAGCAGCGTCTGACGTCATCAGTGGTCATGTGGATAGGATTGTGTGTGAAACCTCTCTGCAGTCAGTTCCACATGACATATGGACCTGGCAGCAAAAGGGTTAAATGCTTTATTTTTTTACACCTTTTGTTCACAAATGTGACAGTAATTCTTTAACCACTTGAATCATTATACACCCTCTTCATGTCCAGGCCATTTTTCAGTTTTCAGCATTGCCATCCCTTGAATGTCAACAACTCTTTTTTGAGACAGATAGAGCTTTGTTTTGGTAGTATTTAATCTCTTCTGCCCCGGAAGGTTTACCCCCCTTCATGACCAGGCAATTTTTTGCGATACGGCACTGCATTACTGACAATTGTGCAGTCGTGCAACATTTTACCCAAATAAAATGTAAGTCCTTTTTTTCCCACAAATAGAGGTTTCTTTTGGTGGTATTTGATCATCTTTGCGGTTTTTATTTTTTGCGCTAATTAACAAAAAAAAAGACCAAAAAGTTTGAAAAAAAAAAACAATATTTTTTACTTTCTGTTATAAAATATATCCAATAAAAAAATGTATAAAAATCAAATTTCTTCATCAATTTAGACCAATCTGTACTCTGCTACATGTTGTTGGAAACAAAATCCAAAGAAGTGTATATTGATTGGTTTGCACAAAAGTTATAGCGTCTACAAACTATGGGATATTTTTAAGGAATTTGTATTTATTTAATTTTTTTTACTAGTAATAACGGCAATCAGTTATAACGGGACTGCGACATTGCGGCTGACAAATTGGACACTAAGTGACACTTTTGACACTTTTTTGGGGACCAGTGGCACTAATACAGTGATCAGGGCTAAAAAATATGCACTGTCACTTTACTAATGACACTGACAGGGAGGGGGTTAACATCAGGGGTGATCAAAGGGTTTAATGTATCCCTGGGGGAGGTGCTTGTACTGTGGTAAGACAGAGATCCGTGTTCCTGATTAACATAAACACAGGATCTCTGCCTCCCCTACTAGCAGAATGGCGATTTACCTTGTTTACATGGGCAGACCACCTTTCTGCCTCTGTTGGGAACGATCGGCGGCCATGGCAGACAGCGGGTCGTCCTAGACCCGGAAGTGCAGAATCACGTACTGTATCTGTACATGATTCTGTGCACAGGAGCCACCACCCCGCAGTAAGTGTACATGGGACAGTCCGCAAGAGGTTAAAGCAGATCTTCAACCTTAAGAAAGACTTCTGTCTTTTCCACCCCTCCTCTTCTTTGTTATCTGATTAGGGCTGGTGGGTTTTTTTTATACAATTTTTTTTTAAAGAAAAAAGTGTCCCCCCCGCACCTTATTTGCCTAGGCAAACAACGTGCACTGTCCTTCCTTTGCCAATTGGGATATGCAAGTCACATATCCCAGCAGGTAAAGCGTTTCATTCAGAATTGGAGGCGTGGCGGCTGAACCTGGAAAAGGTGGTGGGCCTCTTGATGATCAATATGGAGGCACAGGACAGAGGTGGCAGAGAACCCGAGAATATCTGCAGGACAATGCTGGACAGTGCTGATCCAAATAAGCCCCATAGCAGGCTGCTACAAATGGTTCGCTCATAGTGATAGATACAGTGGGTAAATTAAGTACTGAATACGTCACCATTTTTCTAGGTAAATATATTTCTAAAGTTGATATTGACATGAAATGTTGACCACATGTCGGTAACAACCCATGCAATCCACACATACAAAGAAACTAAAACAAATATGTTCAGAAATTAAGTTATGTGTAAAAAAATGTAATGACACAGGGAAAAAGTATTGAACACATGAAAAAAGGGAGGCACAAAAAAATATGGACAGCCAAGACACCAGCTGATATCTATCAGTAATTAGAAAGCAATCCTGCCCCTTGTCAGTACAAATTAATGTCATCTGGTTCAGTCTGAACTGATGGCCTATAAAAAGGTGTCTCATTACCAGTGGCGGCTGGTGAAGTTTTAGGATGGGGGGCGCCAGACCCCGCCCTTCCTTTTTGACCCCTCCTACTTGGTGAAAATGGGCGTGGTTTCAGCAAAATAGTGGGCGTGGCTCTAAGGTGGCGTGGTTAGCGTCTGAGATGAACGAGGGATGGAGGGAGAGGGAGAGAGGGAGAGAGGGACAGCAGGCCCAGATCCTACACAACAATAGAAATATGTGTATTCTAGAAAGTTTAACAATCAGCAGATAAAGATACTCCAAACACCTGGTGTTAGCACTTCAATCATCCCGGCACCATGGTTGTTATGGTGTCAGGATGATTGAAGCGTATTATTTCTATTATTACATTGTAATATAAAATTAAATCATTCAACTCACCATAATGCAGAATCAGTGGGAGCCCCGAGTGTGTCACTAGCCACGTTGCCTACAACCAGATGCCATCAGGTGTTCCCAGCAGTCCGTCCTTACATCAGGTGCCCCCAGCGGAGTCCCTCCTTACATGCAGCCTGTGTCACATCAAATGCAGCCTCTGTCACATAAAATGCAGCCTCTGTCCCCCCAAATGCAGCCTCTGTCTCCCCAAATGCAGCTTCTGTCCCCCCAATGCAGCCTCTGTCCCCCCCAAATGCAGCCTCTATCCCTCCAAATGCAGCCTCTGCCCCCCCCATGCAGCCTCTGCCCCCCCAAATGAAGCCTCTGCCCCCCCAAAATGCAGCCTCTGTCCCCCCCCAAAATGCAGCCTCTGTCCCCCCCAAAATGCAGCCTCTTCCCCCCCAAATGAAGCCTCTGTCCCCCCCAAAATGCAGCCTCTGTCCCCCCCCAAATGCAGCCTCTATCCCCCCCAAATGCAGCCTCTGTCCCCCCCAAATGCAGCCTCTGTCCCCCCCCAAATGCAGCCTCTATTCCCCCAAAATGCTGCCTGTCCCCCCAAACAGCCTCTGCCCCCCCCACATGCAGGCTCTGTACCCCCAAGTGTAGCCTCTGTCCCCCCCATTCTCCACACAGCGGTACTTACCTTGGGTCTCCTGCGGTGTCCTCCTCCTCACACTGGCAGCAGCATTCTTCCTGTTTCCCCTCTCGGGCGCAAAGAGAGAGCGAAGCAGGAAGTGACATCTGACTCAGGGCAGATGTCAATCAAATCTGAATCGCCGAGTAGCTTCCGCCCGGCACCTGTAGTATCTATTACTATGGCTGGGCGGAAGCTACTCGGCGCTTCAGAAAATGCCACAAGGCGGGCTAAACGCCCGCAAATGCAGTGCCACATCTGCAATCTCGTGATTGCATAGACGTGGCGCTTCCCATAAGTGCACTGTGTCCGGCGTCGCACTGTGTCCGGCGTCCGAACACAGTGCACTTAAGGACCTTTTTTTCCTTTTTTTTTAAAGGGCCAGTAATAAAAAAAATTTTTTTGCTGCCTGGAGGGGGGGGGGCACCCAGGCGCCCCCTATGGACGGGCCACCACTGCTCATTACCAAGGTGTCACACAAGAAACATCTCAATATGAATAAAAGCAAAGAGCTCTCTCAAGACCTTTGCAACCTTATTGTTACAAAACATACCGATGGCATTGGTTACAGAAGGATTTCTAAACTTCTGAAAGTACCAGTGAGCACTGTTGGGGCCATAATCTGGAAGTGAAAAGAACAACATTTCACCATAAATCGGCCACGACCAGGTGCTCCCCACAAGATTTCTGACAGAGGAGTGAAAAGAATTATCAGAAGAGTTGTCCAAGAGCCAAGGACCACTTGTGGAAAGCTTCAGAAAGACCTGGAATTAGTAGGTACAATTGTTTCAAATAAAACAATAAGTAATGTACTCAACCGTCATGGCCTGTATATACACTTACCATGCAGGACTCCATTGCTGAAGAAAAAGCATGTTGAAGCTCATTTAAAATTTGCTGCACAACATTTAGACAGGTCTGTGAAATACTGGGAGAATATAGTGTGGTCAGATGAAACCAAAATGGAACTCTTTGGATACCATAATACACACCATGTTTGGAAGTCAAATGGCACTGCACATCACCCCAAAAACACCCCCATACCAACAATGAAGTTTGGAGGTGGGAACATCATTGTGTGGGGCTGTTTGTCACTGTATATGGCACTGGTAAACTTCATATCATTGAAGGAAGGATGAATGGAAAAATGTACCAAGACATTCTTGAAAAAAGATGAAATGAGGGTGGACATTTCAGCAAGACAATGATCTCAATTGTATTTGTTTTGGTTTCTTTGCATTTATGGATTGCATGGGTTGTTACGATATGTGGCGCAAATTTCATGTCAATATTTACCTAGAAAAATGGTGATGTGTTCAATAATTATTTTACCAGCTGTAAATAGTCAGTATGGTGCTGCAGTTCTCTACTTATTCCACCAGGTGGTGAGAAAGTATCTGAAACAACACAAAGACAGCCAAAGCACACATCTGCCCTAGTGTAACACAGTTTATTTAGACCAGTAATGAAAACTTCACCCAGTGCACTCACTTTTTTAAGTAAGATGAGCATGTCAGTGTTCTTAACCCACTGTCCTGGATGGCAGCTGCAAGATCCCGATGGAAAGCAAGATTCCTGAGGAGCTCTCTGACAGTCTGAGATCACAAAGACTGCCGTAGTCAGACACCGGCTTGCCTATTCCACTGCGCATGTGCAGCGGATTCAGCTCCGTAGGATGCCAGCACCACACTCTGTAGGATGGAACCTGCAACACGTGGGAGAGTGGAAGGAAAGAAACACATGTCAGAGTTGCAATGACAGATGCATTTCGAAGAACATCAGCAGGACTGTCCTCTGTGTGTCTTAGTGAAGAAATGTTGTATGGTAATGCAACTACGAACAATGTGGAGCAAAGCCTCAGGTACTAAATATAGGCAGATAGTGCTGATGAGGTTTCCAGCACATGAAAGTGACTAAGTCACAGTAGAAGGGCAGTGGAGACAGACCAGAGGCTGGAAATCCATGTCATTCTCAGGACCAGGAACAGCAGCAGGATGGGGCTTCCTCCAAGCTGAATGGTGGGAAGTAGGGATGAGCTTCGAGTCAAACTCAAGTTTGCCGAACAGCGAACAATTTGGGGTGTTCGCGGCAAATTCGAATGCCGCGGATCACCCTTTAAAAGTCTATGGGAGAAATCAAAAGTGCTAATTTTAAAGGCTAATATGCAAGTTATTGTCATAAAAAGTGTTTGGGGACCTGGGTCCTGCCCCAGGAGACATGGATCAATGCAAAAAAAGTTTTAAAAACGGCCGTTTTTTCAGGAGCAGTGATTTTAATAATGCTTAAAGTCAAACAATAAAAGTGTAATATCCCTTTAAATTTCGTAGCTGGGGGGTGTCTATAGTATGCCTGTAAAGGGGCGCATGTTTCCTGTGTTTAGAACAGTCTGACAGCAAAATGACATTTGGAAGGAAAAAACCTATTTAAAACTACCCGCGGCTATTGCATTGCCGACAATACACATAGAAGTTCATTGATAAAAACTTCATGGGAATTCCCCAAAGGGGAACCCCGAACCGAAATTAAAAAAAAAAAAATGACGTGGGAGTCCCCCTAAATTCCATACCAGGCCCTTCAGGTCTGGTATGGATATTAAGGGGAACCCCGGCCAAAATTTAAAAAAAAAATGACGTGGGGTTCCCCCTAAATTCCATACCAGACTGGTATGGATTTTAAGGGGAACCCCGCGACAAAAAAAAAAAAAAAACAGCGTGGGGTCCCCCCAAAAATCCATACCAGACCCTTATCCGAGCACGCAACCTGGCAGGCCGCAGGAAAAGAGGGGGGACGAGAGTGCGGCCCCCCCCTCCTGAACCGTACCAGGCCACATGCCCTCAACATTGGGAGGGTGCTTTGGGGTAGCCCCCCAAAACACCTTGTCCCCATGTTGATGAGGACAAGGGCCTCATCCCCACAACCCTGGCCGGTGGTTGTGGGGGTCTGCGGGCAGGGGGCTTATCGGAATCTGGAAACCCCCTTTAACAAGGGGACCCCCAGATCCCGAGCCCCCTCCGTGTGAAATGGTAAGGGGGTACTTACCCCTACCATTTCACTAAAAAACTGTCAAAAATGTTAAAAATGACAAGAGACAGTTTTTGACAATTCCTTTATTTAAATCCTTCTTCTTTCTTCTATCTTCCTTCATCTTCTGGTTCTTCTGGTTCTTCTGGTTCTTCCTCCGGCGTTCTCATCCAGCATCTCCTCCACGGCGTCTTCTATCTTCTTCTCCTCGGGCCGCTCCGCACCCATGGCATGGGGGGAGGCTCCCGCTCTTCTCTTCTTCTTTTCTTCTCTTCTTCTCTTCTTCATTTTCTTCTCCGGGCCGCTCCGCACCCATGCTGGCATGGTGGGAGGCTCCCCCTGTGTGACGGCGCTCCTGAAGGGTCTGGTATGGAATTTAGGGGGAACCCCACGTCATTTTTTTTTTTAAATTTTGGCCGGGGCTCCCCTTAATATCCATACCAGACCTGAAGGGTCTGGTATGGAATTTAGGGGGACTTCCACGTCTTTTTTTTTTTTAATGTCGGTTCGGGGTTCCCCTTTGGGGAATTCCCATGAAGTTTTTATCAATGAACTTCTATGTGTATTGTCGGCAATGCAATAGCCGCGGGTAGTTTTAAATGGGTTTTTTCCTTCAAAATGTCATTATGCTGTCAGACTGTTTTAAACACAGGAAACATGCGCCCCTTTACAGGCATACTATAGACACCCCCCAGCTACGAAATTTAAAGGGATATTACACTTTTATTGTTTGACTTTAAGCATTATTAAAATCACTGCTCCTGAAAAAACAGCCGTTATTAAAACTTTTTTTTGCATTGATCCATGTCCCTGGGGCAGGACCCAGGTCCCCAAACACTTTTTATGACAATAACTTGCATATTAGCCTTTAAAATTAGCACTTTTGATTATTCATGTTCGTGTCCCATAGACTTTAACGGTGTTCGCGTGTTCGAACGAACTTTTTTCCTGTTCGCATGTTCTGGTGCGAACCGAACAGGGGGGTGTTCGGCTCATCCCTAGTGAAAAGTAGAGCACGGAGGTTATGTGTGGAGCACTATATGGATAACGTATGAAGTCAGCACTCAATCCCTCAGCCTGCAGTACAACCAGTGGTTGTGGTAAATCTGAAAAGGTGCCCAATGGGGCAGACATTGAGGTAGCTCCCAGTACTTCAGCCCAACTGACAGTAAGTGAGTCTTCAGAGAAAGGGACTGTGCCATGGCTCTAGACCTGAAAAATACTAAAACAATAGTAATGTCTGGAAAGGACTGCAATACAGAGCCCAGTTCCTGAATGTCACACTCAAGGCTCAAATGCCAATCCAGATAGCTGTTACATAGAGAGACCAGCTTGAGCAGCAACATCAATGAGGAATCTTAATAGAAGTCAGTTTTCAGCCAAAGAAAAGCGATCAACCTCCCAGGGTCTGTGCATAGATTTTTGTCTACTTAGACGAAGGTGCATTTTGCTGCTAAAGAAAATATCAAGAATACTTATCTAAAGATGCTTTTTTCCGCCATGGAGCCCCATTTGCTCTTATGCAACATGGCACAGGTAATCGTGGCCAGACACTTGCCTCATGGGCGCTCTGGGTGAGACTAAACCCATATAGGAATTGGCTGTGGTAATATAGAACTTGAAAAGCCTACCCCCAGCCAACTCCCTTGGCAATAGGACTTGACCAGTTAACAATTTACACTTGTTTGGTATACAGTAAAGCTATGCTTATATCCTTATTTGGCTCTTTCACCAGGATTTGGAGGCCTAGATTTCATTAGTAAGCCATAATATGAACCAAACAATAATATAAAATATACCGTTTCCCCATCACTCTGCCCCCTGGTTCACAAATATCATATAATGCCTCCAACTTGTTGTAATTATGATGAAGAAATAATACATTTTATAATATTCTGGAGGAGATGTTAAAATCGGTTAGGCCTCAAGATAAGATAGATGGACTAAAGGTCTTTGGGAATTCATATGTTTTCCAAGTTTTCAATGGATCAACCATTTTTTAGATTATAAAAACCTTGTGTTGAAACAGATTTTCCTGAACAATAATGTCCTGTTTCACAAAACAAGAAGATATTTAGCTGTCTTTGGTGGGTAAATAAAAGCGACAAACACAGCCATAGAAAAAAAGGGTTATACAGACTATCATCACATAAAAATGACCCTTGTCTAGCAAAACCCATTGTGTTAGATTTTAGGAGCTGTGTAGATAGCTAATCCATCTCTAAATATCCATTGAGTCTGTGCAAAGTTCACTTCAAATGGTGCAGTCAGTATTATGTTTAAAATACATGTGATTATAAGTCATTCAAATTATATATTATATTCCAGGACACAGATACGATTAAAATGTTAGTATCTACTGACCTAATGATAATTCAGTTACAAGGTAAAAATATAAAGGTTGTGATTTAGGACAAATTACAAGTAGAAATGGTTAAGATGCCAATCAGTATTATGAAAGACATATGAATTGTGATTATAACTGTATAAAAATGTACACATAGCATGTGTTTTTAGATAAACAAATATTAATCGGATATACCAGAATCATATATTTATCCATATAGATATCATTTTATGTGATATTGACTATTATATATATAACATGTGTATTTCCTAGATAGACCAGTCTTTATAAGATATACATTTATATATAAAACCATTTTATGTGATAGTGATTAATCAAAATTATACTGAGTGTATTTTATATTAGATCGGTTAGATCGGTTACCAGAATACTTAAAATACATACAATTACATTAAATACACATTATGAAAATAGTACATTTTATTTAAAATATAGTTCAGAACACATTTTTCTGCTCTCAGACATGCCTAGTGGTTGAAGGTGATATTACCTGAAACTCAGTAAAAAGTAAATTATTATATTTCCTTAACCAATGTAAAAGAAGCCATACTTTTTGGGCTGAGCCTATTATAATTTTTATGATCCTATTGTCTGAGATGGTATTTAGAGGGAGGAGTGATGCCATGAGGGGGACTCAAGAACATTCAGAAACACCTGATTACCATCAATCATACACATAGACACATACACCATTCATCTACTCACACTTGTACATTCATGAAGATGCTTGAACACCTAATGCTTTGGAACTCGGAGGTCGCAAGAAGTAATTCCTCTTTAAGAGTATCCATCTTGAAAGCCACGGCAGCCATTCTAAAAACTATGGTAACCAGTAAAGTATGAAAGGGTAGTAGCTTTTCGTCTTTAAACAGCTGCTGTAGTGCTGTAGAGTAAGGACCTTACTCCTTGTCCAGGGAGTTAAATTCAGATTAGGTATCATGATTTCCAGAGGTAAGGCAATTGATCTGAGTACCGGAGTGGAACTTTAAAAGACAATAGTAAGGTCCAAGCTATAAGGGATGCCCTTATATACATGGGTGGGTCAAGGTCTGGTATTTAGATTGTATTGAGTTTAGGGGGAGAAAGTTATGTGGTGTAAGGGGTGAAATGATGGAGGTTCCATCTGCAACCACATTTTTTCCCTGGTTGGGTACCACCAGTAATATATCTGGTTGAGTAGGTGGCAATGTAATATAGGTGTATATGAGGGAGAACGGCTCCACCTCTTTTGCATGGTCTATGTAGGAGGTGAGAGAAGCACCTAGGGCAGTTAGATTCCCAGATATATAGATTTGTTTGTTTTTGGACAGTAATAAAAAACTTAGAAGGGAATGGGATGGGAAGAGTACTGAATAAATATAGTAGCTTAGTGTAAACATTTTAACTGCTGCAATTTGTCCCATTTTGGACATGCCAAAGGATCAAAAGGACAGTAGATCTTTGGGTAAGGATTACATTAATGGTCTGTGATTACATTCAAATAATTGGGTGGTTGAGGGGGTTAGATTAATGTCTAGGTATGGGATGGATAATATCCTAATACATGGATGGATAATAGCTTATTACTTGCGACTAGTTCGCATTCTGTTGCACTATTAACTGCTTGCTTCCCGCCCACCGTCAAATGACGGTGGTGCGGTGCAGCTCTTGTTCTGGGACGACGTCATATGCCGGCATCCCAGAATTACCGCATCCCAGAACAGGGCGCGTAGTGGCGCGATTGCGGCCGCGCTGTGTTGCTAGGAGATGGCGCAACCCCGATCTGTGTAAAGAGCCATGTCCGCAGCTCTTTAACCATGTGATCGGCTGTGTCCAATCACAGCCAGTCACATGTAAACATGGAGATGCCGGTAATCGTCTCTCCTCGCCTCACACCGACAGAGTGTGTGGCGAGGAGAGCCGATCAGTGGTATCTCCTCACAGGGGGACATGTAGGAATGTAATCAAGGCACTGATCATTAGTCTCCCATCAGTGCCACCCATCAATGCTCATATGGGGCGGCACAGTGGTGCAGTGGGTAGCACTCTCGCCTAGCAGTAAGAAGGGTCGCTGGTTTGAATCCCGACCACGGCACTACCTGCCTGGAGTTTGCATGTTCTCCCTGTGTTTGCGTGGGTTTCCTCCGGGTACTCCGGTTTCCTCCCACACTCCAAAGACATGCTGGTAGGTTAATTGGATCCTGTCTAAATTGGCCCTAGTATAGGTATGAATGTGAGTTAGGGATCTTAGATTGTAAGCTCCTTGAGGGTATAGGGACTGATGTGAATGTATAATATATATATATATATATATATGTAAAGCGCTGCGTAAATTGACAGCGCTATATAAGTACCTGAAATAAATTTAAAAAAAAATAAAAAATAAATATGTACCGCCTATCCGTGCTGCCTATCCATGCCCACCAGTGCTGCCTATCAGTGCCTGCCACTGCCGCCTATCAGTGCCCACCAGTGTCACCTATTCATGTCCATCAGTGCCACCTAACAGTGCCCATCAGTGCCACATATCAGTTCCACCTATCAGTGCCCATAAGTGCGGCATATTAGTGCCTCCTCATCAGTGCCCTTAAGTGCCACCTCATCAATGCCAACCAGTTCAGCCTATTAGTGCCCATCAGTGCCGCCTCATTAGCGCACATCAGTGAAGGCGAAAACTTACTTAGTTACAAAATTTACTGACAGAAAAAAAGTAAAAAACATTTTTTTTCAATTTTTTTTTGTAAAAAATAAAAAACCCAGCAGTGATTAAATACCACCAAAAGAAAACTCTATTTGTGTGAAGAAAATGATAACAAATTTGTTTGGGTACAGTGTAGCACGACCGCATAATTGTCATTCAAAGTGCGACAGCGCTGAAAGCTGAAAAATTGCCTGGGCAGGAAGGGGGTGTTAGTGCCTGGTAGGCAAATGGTTAAAAAGCATACCCTATAGCCAATACCTTTGTATTCTAAAGAATTGTACCAAAGAGGGATATTTTCAGAAAACAGCTAGGGAACTATATTCAAGATTAAATGACAGGGGCTATAGCCATATCTGCCTAAAAGAATCATACAACAAAACCATTAAGCAAGTTAAACATTCCTTGATTTATTCCACCAAAAATAATAGACAACATGCAGCCTGTTAGAATTATAACTCCCTATTGCAAACAGCATAAACAAATTAGAAGTATTCTTACAAAATGTTGGCCTCCTCTTACTGCAAATCCCGTGATCAATAAACATATAAAAACGCGTCCTTATATTACATATAAGAGAGCCACTTCAATTAACCACTTCAGCCCAAGAAGATTTTACCCGCTTCCTGACCAGAGCACTTTTTGCGATTCAGCACTGCATCGCTTTAACTGACAATTGCGCGGTCTTGCGACGCTGCACCCAAACAAAGTGGACGTCCTTTTATTCCCACAAACAGAGATTTCTTTTGCTGGTATTTGATCACCTCTGCTGGTTTTTATTTTTTGCGCAATAAACAAAAAAAGAGCGACAATTTTGCAAAAAAACGCAATATTTTTTTACTTTTTGCTATAATAAATATCCCCTAAAAATATATAAAAAAACAATTTGTTTCCTCAGTTTAGGCTGATATGTATTCTTCTACATATTTTTGGTAAAAAAAATTGTAATAAGCGTATATTGATTGGTTTGCCCAAAAGTTATAGCGTCTACAAAATAGGGGATAGTTTATGGCATTTTTTTTGTTTTTCACAATCAAAGTTTATTGAGAGCAAATTCAGTATACATGTTAAATTATAATAAACATCTTTTTTAAGCATGTAACATTATATCAGCGAACAACTTGACATTGCATATATATTCTGAAAATTTGAGTTTAGAAAATAATATTTCAAGTATTCTGGGAATAGGGTACAAGGTAAAGGGGAAGAGGGGGAGAGGGGAAAGAAATAAAAAAGGGGGGGGGAGGGGGGGAGGAGGGGTTAAGGATGAGCAGAGAGTAATATGATACCATTTAAGTTTGGTGTTATTGGCGTACAATACAATATTTCTTTAGATAGGTGTTACATTCTGATACAGATAGTAAATTAAAGCATTATACAAGTTAAATGTTCTTATCGATTAAAACCAGGGTTTGTTAATTCGGGATGGTTGCTGTTTTAAATTCGTCTGATAATGTAAACAGATACCAGGGTTGCCACATCTTGTTAAAAGTGGCGTTGTTTTCTTTTTTCATAGCTAGAATTTCTTCCATCTTATAGGTATAATGTACTCTGTCAAACCAATCTTTAACTCCTGGAGTGTGTGTAGATTTCCAATATATTGGAATTAGGGTTTTAGCAGCATTTAAGAGATGTCTAGTGAGGGTCTTTTTGTACTTGCTCAGTGTATATGTGTTAATATGAATCAGGGAGGCAGCGGCATGTAAGTTTATTTTGGTCTCAGTAATGTGTTTTATCCAGCGTATTATTTCCCTCCAATAATCTTGGATTGGGGGACATGTCCACCATATGTGCATAAAGGAGCCTGTTTCTGTACCACATCTCCAGCATGTGTCTGAGGTTGTAGGGAACCACCTCCTGGCCTTTTGCGGTGTTACATACCATTGGGTTAATATTTTATATGATATTTCCTGAGCCTTTGTGCTTAGTGAACACTTATGAGCTAAAATACAAGCTTTTTCCCATTGAGCATCGCTGCATTTGGTTCCCAAATCCATTTCCCACTTTTCTTTATGATTATGGCTGTCTATAGGAGTCGTTTGTGTCAACCAGTTATAAGCCATGGAAGTGGTTTTAAGAATCGGGGAACGTTTGTAGCAGATATGTTCTAGAGGTGTCATGGGTAGATAGTATGAAGCTCTATTTTTACTGTTCAGCAGGAAATTTTTTAGTTGCATATAGAACCATAGGCCAGGAAATGATTCCCCATATTCTTCACTAAATGATTCCAAGAATCTCATCTTATTTCCAAGAAAGCAGTGGGATGTTAGAAACTTTGAGCTGTGTTTGGGTCCCGGGAGACATCTTTGAGTCATCCCAGGTGTAAAATCTGGGTTGCCTTCAATTGGTGTTAGCGGGCCAGGTATTGAAGCGATATTATGGGTTTTAGCAATTTTGTGTAAGATGGCTATTGTGGTCTTAATCATGGGGTGTTTCATGTTTTTGAGTGATCTAGCATGGTTTGTCCAAGGGAAATATAGTAGTTGTTGTTTATTGTAAGAGAGTTCCAATGGGACCCAGTCTTTGTTATCCCCGTGGCAGTGCCAATCTATCAGTCTAGTGATATGAGTTGCATTATGGTATTTTTTGAAGTCAGGTAGACCTATTCCGCATTTGTTTTTGGGGGAGGTGAGTAGTCTGTAATTCAATCTAGGTTTTTTCCTGCCCATAGAAATCTTCTTTGTAAATCTTTAATTTTGCAAAGAATCCATTTGGGACGTGTATTGGTAAAGTATTAAAGATATACAATAGTCTGGGGAGAATTGTCATTTTCAGTATTGAATAGGGATGAGCTTCGAGTTCGAGTCGAACTCATGTTCGACTCGAACATCGGCTGTTCGCAAGTTCGCCGAACAGCGAACAATTTGGAGTGTTCGCGGCAAATTCGAATGCCGCGGAACACCCTTTAAAAGTCTATGGGAGAAATCAAAAGTGCTAATTTTAAAGGCTAATATGCAAGTTATTGTCATAAAAAGTGTTTGGGGACCCAGGTCCTGCCCCAGGGGACATGGATTAATGCAAAAAAAAGTTTTAAAAACGGCCGTTTTTTCCGGAGCAGTGATTTTAATAATGCTTAAAGTCAAACAATAAAAGTGTAATATCCCTTTAAATTTCGTACCTGGGGGGTGTCTATAGTATGCCTGTAAAGGGGCGCATGTTTCCTGTGTTTAGAACAGTCTGACAGCAAAATTAATTTTAAAATTAGAAATATATCCAAAATGCCTTAAATATTTTATGGAGGTTGGGAATAGAGATATGTGGCTGTGAGATAAAAAATAGGAGATCATCTGCATAGGCTGCTATTTTGTATTCTTTTTTATTTATTTGGAATCCCTTAATGTCTGTGTTTAAATTTATGCTTCTGATTACTGGTTCTAGTATAAGTATGAAGAGTGACGGGACTTCCCTGTGGCATTCCCCGTGACGTCACAGGGAAGTCCCGTCAAGTCACCGTGCGTCAGAGGGGGGCGGGGTCACCGGGTGGCCCCACCCCCCGTTATTTAAGAACTGTCAGACGAGGAGCGCCGTCACACAGCGGGAGCCTCCCTCCATGCCAGCATGGGTGCGGAGCGGCCCGGAGAAGAAAATGAAGAAGAGAAGAAAAGAAGAAGAGAAGAGCGGGAGCCTCCCCCCCATGCCATGGGTGCGGAGCGGCCCAAGGAGAAGAAGATAGAAGACGCTGGAGGAGATTCTGGACGAGAACGCCGGAGGAAGAACCAGAAGAGCCAGAAGAACCAGGAGAACCAGAAGATGAAGGAAGATAGAAGAAAGAAGAAGTATTTAAATAAAGGAATTGTCAAAAACTGTCTCTTGTCATTTTTAACATTAATTAAGGTAAACCTGACAAGTATTCAGACATTATTGTTTGACTTTAAGCATTATTAAAATCACTGCTCCTGAAAAAACGGCCGTTTTTAAAACTTTTTTTTGCATTGATCCATGTCCCCTGGGGCAGGACCCGGGTCCCCAAACACTTTTTTTGACAATAACTTGCATATTAGCCTTTAAAATTAGCACTTTTGATTAGTCATGTTCGTGTCCCATAGACTTTAACGGTGTTCGCGTGTTCGAACGAACTTTTTTCCTGTTCGCATGTTCTGGTGCGAACCGAACAGGGGGGTGTTCGGCTCATCTCTAGTATTGAAGCTCTGCCAAACCAAGAAAATAATTTTGTGGACCAATTTTTAAGATCTTTTTTTATTGAGAGTAGTAGGGGTGTATAGTTAGCTTCATATATGTCGTCTATATTTGTAGTGAGATTAACCCCTAGGTATTTAAGATGTTTTTGTACCCACTTATAATTATAGTTCTTTTTTATCATGGTCAATTGGTTGGGGGGTAGTAAGAGGTTTAGTGCCTCAGACTTGGTTTGATTAATTTTAAAATTAGAAATATATCCAAAATGCCTTAAATATTTTATGGAGGTTGGGAATAGAGATATGTGGATGTGAGATAAAAAATAGGAGATCATCTGCATAGGCTGCTATTTTGTATTCTTTTTTATTTATTTGGAATCCCTTAATGTCTGTGTTTAAATTTATGCTTCTGATTACTGGTTCTAGTATAAGTATGAAGAGTAATGGTGATAAAGGGCAACCTTGACGGGTGCCGTTGCGGATGTTGATTGGTTCTGATAATGTGTTATTTATTTTAATTTTGGCTTTGGGGTGTTGGTATAAGGCTCCTATCCAATTTAACATGTTGTTTCCTAGTCCAATATGCGAGCAAGTGGAGAGCATATAGTCCCAGGAAACCCTATCGAAGGCCTTTTCTTCATCCGTGGATAGCAGAAGGCCTTCGATTTTGGAACCCCCGGCATAGTGTATTAAATTTAATGCTTTGGTAGTGTTGTCTCTGGCTTCTCTACCAGGCATAAAGCCTACTTGCTCAGGTCCAATGATTTTTGATAAGTGGGGTTTCAACCGGTTCGCAAGGATTTTAGTGAAAATTTTTAAGTCAACATTAAGTAAGGAAATGGGTCTGAAGTTGGCACAATCCGTGGGGTCTTTATCTGGTTTTGGTACTACTGCGATATAAGCCATTAAGAGGGAGTCAGAGCTATGTTCTTGTTTTGCTAGATTATTATAAACAGATATAAGATGTTTAGAGAGGAGATGCGTGAAAGTTTTATAATATTGGGATGTAAAACCATCCGGGCCAGGGTTTTTTCCAGGTTTTAATTCTTTAATTACTTCTTGTATTTCTGTAATATTTATGGGTTCTTCTAGTTTGTTGATATCTTCAGGATCAAGGGTCGGTAATCCTCTATTTTGCAGGAATTCCTTGATTGTCTCATCTTTTGTGCCTGTGATATGGGGAGGTTTGTGTTGTGTTTTAATATTATAAAGGGCAGTATAGAATTCATGGAACAGTTCGGCTATTTTTTCGGGTTTATGTTCTAAGATACCTGTTTTGTTTTTTATGGCGTGTATGTGTCCCCCTGTGTGTGCTTCTTTTAGTGCTCTAGCCAAGTATTTCCCACTTTTGTTTCCATGCTCATAGAATATATTCTTTAGGAAAAAAAGTGCTCTTCTGGTTTTTAGGTCTAATATCTGTTTAAGGGCTTGTCTACATTTTTTAAGTTCTTCCTCTAGATTGATGGTGATGGATTGTTTATGTTGGCTCTCGAGACTGGCTATTTTATTGGATAAGTTAGTGATTTCCCTGTCTCTTTCTTTTTTTCTTCTGGCTCCCCATTTTATAAAATCCCCTCTGATTACACTCTTGTGGGCTTCCCAATTGTTTAGGGGGTTGGTATCTGATTCTCGGTTCAAAATATCGTTTGATGGAATCATGTATGTCGTCTTGTATGGTTTGGTCAGTTAATAAGGCCGAGTTAAGTCGCCAGTTGAAGGTAGTAGATTTGGGAGAGTTTAATTTGAGAGTGATGGCGGTAGGGGCATGGTCTGAAATGGATATTATTCCTATTTCTGCTCTAGTTAAATTGATCAAATTTCTTTGGGAGATAAAGATTAGGTCAATTCTGGAATATCTTTTGTGCGAGGAAGAAAAGAAGGTGTAGTCTCTGTCAGAGGGATGTGTAGATCTCCAAGTATCTACTAAGGATAGTCATTGGAGTAATTTCTTAATACGTTTCAGTATCTTGTATGCAACAGAAGTATAGCCTGAGGATGTGTCTTGTTGTGGGTTTAGAGGGATATTGAAATCGCCTCCTAGGTAATGCATCCTTCTGCAAACCATCTGAGTTCATCTACTATTTTTTGGCAGAATTTTATATATGTGCTTTGTTTCGGAAGTACACATTAGCTAAGGTAACTGGTGTCCCATCCCATGTACCTTTAATGAAAATATAGCGACCCTCTGGGTCGACGAGTTGTTTCGAAGGGGAAAAGGGAGAATGTTTGCTGAACAATATATTGACCCCTTTTTAGTTTTAGCAATAGGGTTTGTGGCGTGGTAAGCTTTTGTGAAGTGGCCATCAGTGAGTTTGGGAATATTGTTGTTCTTAAAGTGCGTTTCTTGGAGATAGACTATTGCAGGGTTGGCTTTTTTTAGTTCCTTCAGGAGCTTTGTTCTTTTCTCAGGAATATTTAGGCCGTTTACATTATGTGAAATAATATTCGGGGCTTTCCCTAGAAGTGAGTAGGCCATGACGGTAGTAAGGGGAAGAGAAAAAAAAAAAAAAAGGGGGAAAAAGGGGGGGGGGGGTGTGAAGGGGAGAAGTGAGATGGGTGGTTAGTATACGATAAGGAGGATAAGAGTAAGATAAGGTAAATCTAGAGGTTGTTAATGATAGAAGTTTGGTTCAATAGAACCGTGTTTGAGATTGCTCAGTGTTACACCTTGAAGGTGTTGAGCAAGCTGGTGTTAGTTGCGGTTCACCAGTTTTACTCTGGGGGGTGAGTGGGAGGTACGAGGGTGGACGTTTAACGTGTGGTAATGGGTGACAGTCTTATCAGTGCTCTCGAGTATTCAGGAGCGCCGGGATGCTACTTATATAATGTTAAGGTTCGTGTTCTCTGACCAGTAATTTGGATTTTAACTCATACAGCTTTATTAGTGATATAAACTAAAATCCAGGGTGTCTGGAACTTAAATAACCTTGCATCTCATCAAGTCCTGAGAGTGATCCGTTTCCAATATCTATCTTATCTAGGTTTCGAATTTCCCAGGACCCAATGAGATGCAGCCCAATATACAACTCCTCTGTGGCAGGAGAACCGATAAACTGTAAACTGTTAACCTTACCAGTACACAACAATACGTATAACTTATTTGGTTTTAAACCATTATCATTATAATGGTGTTGGTTTCTGGAGCATCACTCCATATATTATTAACTTTTAAAGGTAAATCACCGTATCCAGGATATTATGATCTGTTATATATAAGTGGAAAACATATATATTCCATCCATTTCTATGCTGTGACCTTCATGCACCCATCATCTTATCTTGGACCAATAGTAAGATAAGGTCTATGATGTATAAAAGTTGATTTCTCTTATCTTGTCCAAGGCCTATAGTAATCAGGCTGGATACCTGAATATATAGGTGTTTGGGGGTCATACAGCATGTGTGGATGGGACCTTTTGTCATCATTAATGTAAAAGATCTATGATATGAATGCATCAATCGTTAATCAAAAAAAAAAAAAAAAAAAAACTGAATAAAACAGAGTAAATAACATGTCAAATTCGACCAAAATGTTGAACCCAGTTCAGTGGGGGTATCTAAAGCTGCAATGATAGAAGCAGATTGCAATGGCATAGTAGAAATCTACTCACTAGCTAATAAATGTCAACCTGTAGGAATATCTGCACCTTACATTTTAAGCCTGTAAGAGAAATCTTAACGTTCAGTCGTTGGGAGTAGAAGACCAAACAAAATTAGAACAAAGATTGCTATGTTTCCTGAGTCCTTATACCCGTAAGATCATAGGATCCTTTTTGTTGTCAGTGTTGAAAACAAAATTCCTATTTGAAAAAGCGTGTAGCCCTCTGGTTCAATCTGGAGAGGGTTGGTTGTTAGGACATCTTGTGTTGGTGGGCAGAAATTAGAGATATTCAGTCTTCCCATTTTTCACTGCTAGCGTTCTTACTTTGTGAACTGTAAACTGGAGATTTAGGAAAGTAAAAGTTTTCCATTCCAAATTTGTAGAGAATAGGGATTCAATCCATTGTGTCAATCTTCAAAAGAAGAAGGGTAGAGTAATGAAGTTTGCTTGCAATGCAATCATTATGTGTGCAAATCTTGTGTCCTTATTTGTCACAGCATACTATTGTGCTGGATTACTAGTAAATCTTATTAAAGGTTGCCATCTAGTGGCTAAACTTTTAATATCGCTCTCATAAAACAGGTCATGAGGAAAAGTCCTTAGAAGTGAAGACAAGAGAAATAAAAATAGAACTTTAAACAAATTATTGTCCCTGTTTTTTTTTTATAATTGACTATATTGTCTAGCATCTCTTGATCTGGGGGTTTTAGTTGCAGGAGAATTATGAACAAGTCTACCTGCATTTCTGTGTTGTTTTCCATGTTGAAAAGGAGATTTCCCAGGGGACAGTCCTGAGGTGGAAGGCATGCTGTTGATTGCAGGAGGGAGACGGAATTCTGCGTACCAGTCTGGAAGCTCTACTGGTGCTATTTGCAGGTTCTCACAAAAATGCAACAAGTCATCTGGGACTCTGAGCATGAACTGTTTGCCATTGTATAAGGCCTGGAGAGCAAAAGGGAATTTCCACCTATAGTTAATTCCTTTTTCTCTTAGGATTCCTAGTTGGGGTTTCAATGCTCGTCTGTTTTTCAAGGTAATAGGTGAGAGGTCTTGAAAGAGCTGTACATCCGATCCATTAAATGTAATCAGCTCATTCGTTCTAGCTTTTTGCAGGATTTCTTCTTTGAGGCAGAAATTAGGAAGACAGCAGATTATATCTCTAGGAGGTGTATTGTCAGGGGCTCTGGGTCTTAGGGCTCTGTGTGCCCTGTCAAATTCAATGGGAGAAGCTTCAGGTCTCTCAATTAGATTATTGAAAATGGAGGTTAATGCAGGTTTGATTTGTTCAGGGGTGACAGACTCCGGAACACCCCTCACCCTTATGTTGTGCCTTCTCCCCCTGTTATCGAGGTCCTCGATCTGTCTATTCATGTCAATCATATGTTGAGAGTGAGTAGCTGCAATATCATCTAATCTGACTAAAGCCCTGTCCCTCCGTTTTCCTGCTCTCTCATTTACTGCCATTTGTTCAGTCAGCTTCAGTAAATCAGACTTTAGATCAGTGATAGCTGCTGAGAGCGAGTTCTTAATGTCTGCAGCTATCTCTGTCATATCTGCAAATGTTAGTGGGTGGTCGGCAGTCACTTTACCTCTGGCAGAGCCTTCAGATGCAGGGAGGGAGATTTCATCATCCTCCATGTCCTCCTCGTGTGCCGTTTTGTGAGCCGGCGCCATCTTGGGTCCGTCACTGCCGCTGCTGAAGCGGTATTCGCTGAGCTTTGCCTGTGAGTTCCTGCTTTTGTGGGTTCCCAGTGATCTCATAGCGCGATTGTGTGCCCCCTTCTTTAGCTGAGTGGACATTTTTGGCCAGGGAACGGATCATTTTCAGGTCCCAGCGCTCTCTGGATGTCGGAGCTCTCTCACACTGCTTCCATCCGCACTGCGTGCCAAGCCACGCCCCAGCATTTTTATTATTATTTTTTTTTTACTAGTAATGGCGGTGATCTGCAATTTTTTCTTTATTAATTTTTTTATCAGGACTGCGACATTATGGCGGACACATCAGACTCTTTTGACACATTTTTGGGACCATTGGCATTTATACAGCGATTAGTGCTATAAAAATGCACTGATTACTGTAAAAATGCCACTGGCAGTAAAGGGGTTAACACTAGGGGGTGATCAAGGGGTTAATTGTGTTCCCCAGTGTGTGTTCTAACTGAAGGGGGGAGGGGACTGTGGAGGGGAGATGACAAATCGCTGTTCATACTCTGTTATGAACAGACAATCTGTTTCTTCTCCCCTCATAAAACCGTAAACTGTGTTTACACACACAGATCCCGGTTCTCGGTGTGTCAGCAGCAATCGTGGGAACCTGACGGTGATCGTGACCGCCGGGCACTCGCTTCGGCTCCGGGGGGAATGCAGCGGGCACGCGTGTGCACCTCTGTGGCCATAGGGCGAAGCGACATAACATAACATTGTTTCACACAGCAGTGCCATTCTGCCGCAGTACAACTGCGGCAGCTGGTCGGCAAGTGGTAAAGACCGTTTGGTACATAGTCATCATAACCCAAAGAAACTGAATTCTAATCCACACAGAACATACTCCTGTGGTAATTGCGAAGTTTGTTGATTTAACCACAATGGCAATGAAATTGTCCTCCCCAATGGACAACTATACCCCATCAAATATAGAATCACATGCCAGACCATAGGAGTGGTGTACCTTATGCAATGTCTGTGTGGATGCTTCTATATAGGGAAAACCAAACGCCCCTTTTTTTAAAGAATTAAGGACCATGTATCCCCTATTCTAAAAAGACAAATGGAAACTGCCGTGAGTCAGCATGTTGGCCTATATCATGGTTTTGATCCAAGCACAATTCAATTTACAGCTCTTGACCATATACCCTTGACTACCATAGGTGGCAGCGTAGATCCAACGCTGCTACAGCTGGAAACTCGATGGATATACAGTCTCAATGCCACAGTATATCCAGGCTTGAATGAAACTGTCAGCTTTAAGCCATTCTTATGACCCATTTTGGGGACTGACAGGTCAATTCCATGCAATTTCTGCTGGTGTCAATCTTGTTTTTGTTTTTGTGACCTTATACGTCTATGTTTCCCTTCCATTTCTCTTTCCTTATCCTCTCTTATTCCTCTTCTTTCCACCTTCCTCCCCTTTACCCCCTCCCTCCCCTTCCCCCTTTTTCCTTAAACTTTACCTGCCTGTCTCCCCTCTTTTTTATCCATCTATCCAGCCTCAAATCATTTCAATTTTTTTTTTTTTTATATTTGGTGACTAACTGTTGATTGTTGTCATTTCAATGCTGATCACTACGCTATACATATCCATCTATATTTCTAACCGGTATTCACAATTTTGTATAAAATCCAATTTAGAATCTGATGTTTTCAGGTTAACAATGACTAGCAAAAATATTGATATATTATTGGTATATTATGCTTTGTTCATTGAAATTGATCGGCTCTAATATTCCTTGCCCTCTGTACTTGACTTTTCATCTTTATTTTTCATCTGCTGGCTCCTGGTGTTTGGGATGCCCATCTTGGGGCAACACAGATGTGTTTTTCTGTTTATGCATCTCTTCACTAATCATCAGCCTTTTTATTCTGTTTGCATCCTCTGCTCGGCAATACTGGGGGAGGAAATAGATGCACGCCCACTGATTGGGGCATGTCAGCTCCGCGACGTCGCCTCCCTCCTCGCAGAGCCATCATGCATTATGGTCAGTGTAGTTTTCGGTGCCTCGCGCATGCGCAATAGCTTCCACATGGCTATATTCGGCCGGTGACGTCAGACGCTGGCAGTGCGGTGTGTCTGTATAAAAAAGACCAGCCAGAAATATGTTTTTGCTACATCAAGGGTGACCACACTTTGTAGGAGATTGATCACAGGTAATAACTATACATCTCAGCTAGCTGCAAACTTATCCAAATGTATTTAAATGCTTTCATTTTTCTAGTAAACCCAATGGACAATGGTTTTGTCTATGTCCATTAAATTATTCTGATCGCTCTCTGCTTCCATCTGTTCTATCTCCTCTATTGCTTGGAGACATGTGATCTGCAGCAGTTGTCTGTGGCTGTTCTTTTTGACTCACAGACATTTGGAGATTATTATATATATTCTCCTTCTAAAACTTGCAATATACATTGTTTTAGTTATTCATGTATTTATATTTTCAGCTAGTTAACAGCCTGCTTAGCATTCAATTTAATTAAGAGAAAAATAAGGGGACTAGGGGAGAAAGGGGGACAATGGGGACTTTATATGAAACACATCACTAGGGCAGGCTGAGTCATCAGATGTAAAAAAATGTAAATTTATTGATACCACATGAGAAACAAGGTGCAATAGATGATACTCGCATATAGTCAATAGATAAGGTACAAAGTATGTAAAACATGGCAGTAGAACATATAATAGTAACATAGTAACATGTTATACATTGTAACATAGATAGATTGCAGCATCATCAAAATTACACCCCACATGTGTATACGTAATACATATTGTATTAAAATCCAACTGATGGCTAAAACACTAAAAATGCCCATGATAGATACATATTCGTTGTGACATGTCAAGAAGTTATGAATGTTCAGTTATATTGCTCGACGCGTTTCGTGGAAGTTTGTCCACTCATCAGGAGCAGCTATCTGGAAATATCTAGAGTAACGTATAAAGTAGTAATTAATAATATTTAATTACAACAGGAAGAGGGGAAGCAAAACCGCTAGTCCTAACACTCTTACCTGTAGATATATGGTATAATAGTAGTAGGGCATATATAGGACAGTTCATGATGGTAGGAGATAACCAGCGTGACGTTGGGGGTTCACCTCGTTGGCTGGCGGGCTGAGACTCTGTCATCTTAGGTAACCGTAGATCTCCTTGCAACATGCTTTCTTTATCCCCCTTTATATACACTCGTCCTCACTCAACCTGCCTTGCACTATCCCTTCACCTTGTTTGCTTGGTGTTGTGGTGGGCTCTCATTGTTCTTTCACTCCACCGATCTCCCGGACACTATCTATCTGTTTTTCCTATGTTCACTCCACTGTCACTTCACCTTGTCCCTCACTTGATCTTCCACCTAGTTGCCATCCAACATTACTTGTTTTTTTACCTTTTTTACGTATTTTATTTTATTTATCTACAGTTATCTTGGGTCAATGCTCTATCTTACACCACCATGTTGGAAACTTAGGTGAACTTTTTCACTACCCATTGCTCTACGGCGTCCTTAGCTGCCTCGCCCTGCCGCCTCGTGGTTGCCTCCTCAGCTCCCGTGGGGTTGATGTGTCCACCCCTGGTTATCTCCTACCATCATGAACTGTCCTATATATGCCCTACTACTATTATACCATATATCTACAGGTAAGAGTGTTAGGACTAGCGGTTTTGCTTCCCCTCTTCCTGTTGTAATTAAATATTATTAATTACTACTTTATACGTTACTCTAGATATTTCCAGATAGCTGCTCCTGATGACTGGACAAACTTCCACGAAACGCGTCGAGCAATATAACTGAACATTCATAACTTCTTGACATGTCACAACGAATATGTATCTATCATGGGCATTTTTAGTGTTTTAGCCATCAGTTGGATTTTAATACAATATGTATTACGTATACACATGTGGGGTGTAATTTTGATGATGCTGCAATCTATCTATGTTACAATGTATAACATGTTACTATGTTACTATTATATGTTCTACTGCCATGTTTTACATACTTTGTACCTTATCTATTGACTATATGCGAGTATCATCTGTTGCACCTTGTTTCTCATGTGGTATCAATAAATTTACATTTTTTTACATCTGATGACTCAGCCTGCCCTAGTGATGTGTTTCATATAAAGTCCCCATTGTCCCCCTTTCTCCCCTAGTCCCCTTATTTTTCTCAGATATAATTGGATGGAGACCTGTGTACCGGATGGTCATGGTCTCATATAAAGTCCTAACCTATGCCTCTTGTTTCAATTTATTTAAGCTTTTTTCTTAGCACATCTCAAATTTATTTTATTGTATTTACTATTTTTAGCTTCTTCCTTCCCCCATGTTTTTTCAACTGCAGCATATCTGATAATTAGTGGTTTTTATACCACACTGCACCCTTAATGTACCTTAAAGTCAACAGCTTGTATACCTTTATATATTTTTCCAATAAACCAGCTACTATTCACTTGGATTGTTTTAGTTGGTCACTTTTCATTCTTATAGCGAGTTGAGAATTCAACTAATTGTAGCTTTCTTAATCCTTGTAGCATGTTCCATTTGGACCTCTCCTGACCATTCTGTGTTTCCACTTTGGGGCTTGTTGCTTTGGTGTCGGCTTGTGTCCGGAGTCTCTGGGAGACAAGAGCAGGGTGAGTGCTGATCTGTTGAGTATAGTGGACAAGGCTCTATTTGTACAAACTATGCATTTTAAATTCCTAATGCCATCTGCTAATATCATGATGTGTTTTATTTTTTGCCTTATATTTAGTGACTCATACCGTATTAATAAGGAAAGAAGGGGGGAAGGGGGCGAGAGAAAACCCCCTAAAAAAGAAGGTCCGCTCAAGAACAAACTGTTGTGAACCTAAATAACTTTATTGTGTCATGATACTTAATAGAACAACTATCCATTAACCATGTGTATTAAAAAATAGGGCAGGGGTCCTATTATGTGCTGGTGGCCACCACAGACATTACACATACATCCTACATTCATGCACTCACACTCATCTGAAAAATGTCATTGAAGACCCGGGTCTGTACAATTTTCATAGAGTTCCAAAACTAGGATAGCTGCATGAATAGTAGACCAACAGTCCTTCTTAAATAAAGTGCAAGTGCTGATGGTAAGTGAGGATCCCTTCAGATGTAAACCAATAGCCAAATAGACATGTATATGTCAAACCGACAACGAGGAAGGCAAGGGAGTCCTGATTTAATTGGTAAGAAGATGGCAACTCGAGAAGGGCTAATTCATATTTTGTACATAGAAGATGGACGGAAAATGGCTATAAACAAAGTACCTCCTGAGTGTAAGGGTACAGTTTAGCTCACCGTCTGACGTCTTCAAAGGAAAGGAGATAGAGCCCAGAGGAGTTGCTGATGGCCGCAGTGGTGTGGAATGAAGACACGTTCATGCGGCGTGTTGGTCTGTTGTGGACGTAGACTTTTGCTTCCGGATCTTTTCCAGCAGGATGTAAGGTGAGTCGCAGGGTTCAGACGTTTTGGCGTTTCATACTTAGGTAGTCAGATGACTAGGAGAGACGCTCAATGTCAGTATCCACCGCAAAGACTCAACCTGATGTCCGAGATCCGATCGAGATGTTCACATCCAATCAAGGGGGTATCCTCATTGATGTGTGAGGGTCTGTGTGCCGCCTGCACATGGGTTAGACGCTTACGCGTTTCGCTTGTTTCCAAGCTTCTTCAGAGCTAATGTTGTACCAGTAGCTGGGTGTTTAAATAGCCTTACGGCTGGTATTTAATTCCCTGTCATTATAGCCAGCACCTGGATACCACAGCCTAACCTTAATTGCATTCACCAAAATGTGCCAATCACACTCATGCATACATCTATGCTACGAATTCAGATAAAACATTGGTGGTAGTGGATACATGGAAGTTGGATCTGATCGACCTATGTATGTGGTCAGATTTAGATATTCCACTTCCCCCGGTGATAGATGGTGATAGAAAAAAACTTGTCAAGCAATTGCTATCAATACATGGAGCCTATAATCAGAGAGTGCTGCGTTTTCAATTTGGTCGGTTCATGTATGGCCATATGATGGACAGAAAAATAAAAATAAAAATAAATATAATAATAATAAAATAGAAACCGGGGGGGACCGTCTGTCATTTCAGTTAAATTACCTCTCACACATTATATACTATCATCCATGCAAGGGACGAAAATATCATTGCAATCGAGCAGACTGATCGGTTAATATATGGCCAGATGGTGGACACAAAAGGGATGAAACAAATGACATAAAGGGGAGGAACAGGCTGTCATTTCAGTTAAATTACAGCTCACATATTGTGTATTGTCATCCATGCATAAGGTGGAGATAATTAATGCAAATAAAATTGCAAATAAAATTGGATATAATAGTTGTATACAGAGTAAATCCAAACTGCCTAGGTATACAGTTACATTTAGGTATTCAAATATCACTACCTCTGCATGGAATGACAAGGTAGCACACTGCGCAAGTTATTGTTGAAATATAAAGCCCATAGTCAGAGGACGCTACGACTTCGATCTGATCAGTTAATGTGTAACCAAATGATTGACACGGACTAAAGTATGGGAACGAACATAGACTGCCAATTCATATACAGTAGATTGCATCCCACACATTAGATATTATCATTCGTATGAAAGGCAGGGATATTATTATAAATCAAGTTGCAAGCAGTCTGTTTTCATAGAACGTTCCAATCACGGTCGGGGGAAGATGTGGGCCTTCGATCATGGATTTATTTTTTTTCTCTCATTAGATTGTTAACTATTAAATCATTGTTCCAAAAAGGGGGACAGATTAAATTCATTGTTTAATCCGGAAGGCTGCATACTGTTTAAATAGAAGATCCACATCTTCTCCTTTTGGTATAGGATCCTATCGAAGTCTCCACGTCTATGGGGTAAATTAAGTTTGTATATACCCTTAACCTTAAGGCCATCTGGTTTACCTTCATGTTTTTCAAGGAAATGCAAGGATAGAGGCCAATCGTCATCCTTGTTAAGGATGCTTTGGATGTGTTCGCCAGTCCTGATTTTTAGTTCTCTTTTGGTCTTACCAACATAGATAAGACCACACGGGCAGGTCAGCATATATACTACCCGTGTGGTTGTACAATTAATAAAGCTGTTAATTTTAAACTGTCTTTGGTTGTCAGAACTGGCGAACACGTCTGTCCTATCCACATACCTACATACATGGCATCTACCACAACGATACATACCCTTCAATGGTGGGAGGTCAGTAAGCCAGCTGCGTTTTTTTAGGGCGATTGTACTCTGAATGTACCAGACGGTCCCTCAGATTTGTTGCTCTACGGGCAGTGAGTAGGGGTTTTTTGCTAACAAGATTTCCCAAGATGGGGGCCTTAGACAGAATATGCCAGTGACGGCCCAAAATTTCTTTAATTTGGTCCCACTGGGTACCAAACTTGGCAATAATCCTTAGGGGAGGGTGACTTGAAGTTTTTCCCTTTTCTTTGGTGTAATTTATCAGTAGGGACGATCTATTTGTTTGCAGTGCTCTTTTTTTTGCACGTCTAATACATGCATGCGAATAACCCCTGTCACAAAACCTCCCATATAGGTCATACATTTCCCTGTGAAAATCCCCTTCCTCCGAACAGTTCCTTCTTGCACGGAGGAACTGTCCCACGGGAATACCCCGTTTAAGGGATGTGGGATGGTGGCTAGATGCCAACAGCAAGGAATTTGCCGCTGTGTCTTTTCGGAAGGTTTTAGTATGCAACTTATCATCCTTTACAAACACCGTGAGGTCCAGAAATGACAGTTTGTTAGTATCATATGTATATGTTAATTTGATGTTACGATCATTGTCATTAATTTCCTCAATAAATTGTGTCAATTCAGATGGTGAGCCGTCCCAGATCATGATCACATCGTCGATGTACCTCAGCCACAAGCGACAGTGGCTGAGGTACATCGGCGAGGTATACACGCATTCAGATTCCCAGAGGCCAAGGTGTAGGCATGCGTATGATGGGGCCCATGGGGCACCCATCGACGTGCCTCTAATTTGTTTATAGTGAATCCCCAGAAATTGGAAATAGTTATTTTCTAACATGAATTGCAACAATTCAATAATAAATTCATTTTGCCCTGCTAGTGATGGGAATTTGTTGTCCAAGAAAAATTGTGTCGCTGCTAAACCCCATCTGTGCGGAATCGATGTGTATAACGACTCTACATCGATTCCAACAAGTAGCATGCCTTTGGGTAAAGATATGTCTTCCAAATGCCCCAAGACATCCCGTGTATCCTGAACATATGATGGTAGTACATGTACAAGTTCTTTGATCAGTGAGTCCACATACTTCCCGACCCTCTCAAGGGGACCCCTTACAGCCGATACTATCGGTCTCCCCGGGGGGTCGGTGATGGACTTATGTAATTTGGGGATGGTATATAGGGTGGGGGTGTTAAAGTCGCTAACACTAAGGTATTCACGTTCTTTTTTAGTGATTAGGCCTGCTTCCTGGGCTAACTCAAGTTTAAAGTTCAGATCTGACACCATTTGGGGAAAGGGATTCTGATATAATCTTAGGTACGTGGATCCATCACGAAGGAGATGCATGGTTTGTTCCTCATACAAGGTATGGGACATGAGGACCGTGTTGCCTCCCTTGTCACTTGCTTTAATGACAATATCCTTTGCATCCTCTAGTTCCCGTAGGGCCCCCCTCTCTTCTCGACTGAGATTGTCGTGTCCTTTATACTCCCAATTAACCCTAGCAAGGTCCCTTTTTACCTGTTCCAGGAAGAACTGGATATGTCTATGTTTGGACAGGGGGGGCATTTTTTGGGATTTGATTGTCAATTGGGATGGACGGGGGCAACTCGGTGACAACTGGGTAGCTTCCCCTTCTGAGTTCCATTCTTGATTTTCGTCAAGAAGGGCAATTAGGGCCTCAAGGGAGTTCCGCTCTTGTTTATCTAGCTGGTCCATATCTGTATCTTGGGTGTCCCTATTTGCGTGCCAGTACCTAAAGACTAATTTCCTCAAAAACAGATTGATATCTTTAAAAACCTCAAACTCACTCATCGTTGTAGTGGGAGAAAAGGATAGGCCCTTTTGTAGCAGGGAGATATGATGATGGTTTAGGGGAAAATCTGATAGGTTTACGATCTTCAGATCTGGTTGTGTTTTTTTTGAGGGGTCACTGGATAGATTTTGTTGGCTATCTAGAACTTGCGTGGCCCTGACCTGAGTTCCCTTTGATTTTCTCTTCCTTCTTTTCCTTTTCCCCGGTTTCCCCTGTTGGTTTGAGCCTGGGTTTTGGTCATAGATGTAGTTGGTTGGGTGCCTGTCCTGGGGGTGGCATCCTCTTCCTGATCTAAAAAAGCCACAGTTTTTTCTGGTTGTTCAGGGTCACTATCTGTAGATGTATATCTGGGTCTAGAAACGCCTGATCGATTTCTCCTACCCTTACGTGATCTACTCCTCCCTCGAGGTAATGTGGGGTCAAAAACATCTCCTTTTTCTCGATCTAAAAGATTCTGTTTGAATTTCTCTTGTTTGGTGGATTTGAGGATTTTTTGAGTTTTTTCAACCTCATTTTTGAGCAAGTCATTGTACCTATTAAAGTCCTGATCATTCTTATATGGTTCTAGCAGTTGTGCACTGATATCAATCTCTTTTTTGATTTCATCTAGTTGAGTTTGTTCCTCATTAATAATCATATGCAGAACTGCTAGTCCACGTTCAAGACAGCTTTGTTTCCATATTTCCAAAAACCCGGGTGTATGTAAATGGGCAGCAGGTACTACTTTTTCCTTAGTCCTCTGGGTATAACTTTATGTTCAATATGGGACTTCAATGAAGAAATATCCCATTTCCTATTGAGATACTTTATTGTTAGTTTTTTATGATTCTTGAATAATTTTCTAAGGGTCTCATCATTTTCAGATACGGCTGGGGATTCACTGGAAAACGCAGATTGTATTTCCAAGTCAATCTCATCTGCCAGTAGGTAGGCCATTTTTCCAGGGGGGAGAGGGGGAAGGGGAGGGTGAGGGAATGGGAAAGAGGAAAACCAAAATTGAATCAGAGATTAAAGAGCAGTTGCCTGACAATTCGATATATATATGCTTAAAAGGTAATTGTTGAATCTGGTCCTAAAAATATGCACTTGAGTGTGGTGTTAAAAAACATGGGATGGATAGTGTTGCTATCTGACAGGGAGACTAAGGGTCCAGAAAGGAAGTCAAATCCTATAATTATGCATGTGAAGAAAAAAGGGGGGGGGGGGGACACCTTGAGTTCATCCAAATTAGGTTCTGGAGAGAGGGGGGGGGGAGAAACGTATATAGGGGGGTTCAATGACCGGCTAAAAATAGCCTACTTAATTTATAGTATTGTGCCCCTAATATCACCCATACCATTTGTTGACTGAATCAACAGTATATAATTACCAAACAGACAATTGGTTGTTCAATGGACCATAAAAGCATATATAAGGAAAGAAGGGGGGGGAGGGGGCGAGAGAAAACCCCCTAAAAAAGAAGGTCCGCTCAAGAACAAACTGTTGTGAACCTAAATAACTTTATTGTGTCATGATACTCAATAGAACAACTATCCATTAACCATGTGTATTAAAAAATAGGGCAGGGGTCCTATTATGTGCTGGTGGCCACCACAGACATTACACATACATCCTACATTCATGCACTCACAGTCATCTGAAAAATGTCATTGAAGACCCGGGTCTGTACAATTTTCATAGAGTTCCAAAACTAGGATAGCTGCATGAATAGTAGACCAACAGTCCTTCTTAAATAAAGTGCAAGTGCTGATGGTAAGTGAGGATCCCTTCAGATGTAAACCATTAGCCAAATAGACATGTATATGTCAAACCGACAACGAGGAAGGCAAGGGAGTCCTGATTTGATTGGTAAGAAGATGGCAACTCGAGAAGGGCTAATTCATATTTTGTACATAGAAGATGAACGGAAAATGGCTATAAACAAAGTACCTCCTGAGTGTAAGGGTACAGTTTAGCTCACCGTCTGACGTCTTCAAAGGAAAGGAGATAGAGCCCAGAGGAGTTGCTGATGGCCGCAGTGGTGTGGAATGAAGACACGTTCATGCGGCGTGTTGGTCTGTTGTGGACGTAGACTTTTGCTTCCGGATCTTTTCCAGCAGGATGTAAGGTGAGTCGCAGGGTTCAGACGTTTTTGCGTTTCATACTTAGGTAGTCAGATGACTAGGAGAGACGCTCAATGTCAGTATCCACCGCAAAGACTCAACCTGATGTCCGAGATCCGATCGAGATGTTCACATCCAATCAAGGGGGTATCCTCATTGATGTGTGAGGGTCTGTGTGCCGCCTGCACATGGGTTAGACGCTTACGCGTTTCGCTTGTTTCCAAGCTTCTTCAGAGCTAATGTTGTACCAGTAGCTGGGTGTTTAAATAGCCTTACGGCTGGTATTCAATTCCCTGTCATTATAGCCAGCACCTGGATACCACAGCCTAACCTTAATTGCATTCACCAAAATGTGCCAATCACACTCATGCATACATCTATGTTACGAATTCAGATAAAACATTGGTGGTAGTGGATACATGGAAGTTGAATTTGATCGACCTATGTATGTGGTCAGATTTAGATATTCCACTTCCCTCCGTGATAGATGGTGGTAGAAAAAAACTTGTCAAGCAATTGCTATCAATACATGGAGCCTATAATCAGAGAGTGCTGCGTTTTCAATTTGGTCGGTTCATGTATGGCCATATGATGGACAGAAAAATAAAAATAAAAATAAAAATAATATTAATAAAATAGAAACCGGGGGGGACCGTCTGTCATTTCAGTTAAATTACCTCTCACACATTATATACTATCATCCATGCAAGGACGAAAATATCATTGCAATCGAGCAGACTGATCGGTTAATATATGGCCAGATGGTGGACACAAAAGGGATGAAACAAATGACATAAAGGGGAGGAACAGGCTGTCATTTCAGTTAAATTACAGCTCACATATTGTGTATTGCCATCCATGTATAAGGTGGAGATAATTAATGCAAATAAAATTGCAAATAAAATTGCATATAATAGTTGTATACAGAGTAAATCCAAACTGCCTAGGTATACAGTTACATTTAGGTATTCAAATATCACTACCTCTGCATGGAATGACAAGGTAGCACACTGCGCAAGTTATTGTTGAAATATAAAGCCCATAGTCAGAGGACGCTACGACTTCGATCTGATCAGTTAATGTGTAACCAAATGATTGACACGGACTAAAGTATGGGAACGAACATAGACTGCCAATTCATATAGATTGCATCCCACACATTAGATATTATCATTCGTATGAAAGGCAAGGATATTATTATAAATCAAGTTGCAAGCAGTCTGTTTTCATAGAACGTGCCAATCACGGTCGGGGGAAGATGTGGGCCTTCGATCATGGATTTATTTTTCTTCTCTTATTAGATTGTTAACTATTAAATCATTGTTCCAAAAAGGGGGACAGATTAAATTCATTGTTTAATCCGGAAGGCTGCATACTGTTTAAATAGAAGATCCACATCTTCTCCTTTTGGTATAGGATCCTATTGAAGTCTCCACGTCTATGGGGTAAATTAAGTTTGTATATACCCTTAACCTTAAGGCCATCTGGTTTACCTTCGTGTTTTTCAAGGAAATGCAAGGATAGAGGCCGATCGTCATCCTTGTTAAGGATGCTTTGGATGTGTTCGCCAGTCCTGATTTTTAGTTCTCTTTTGGTCTTACCAACATAGATAAGACCACACGGGCAGGTCAGCATATATACTACCCGTGTGGTTGTACAATTAATAAAGCTGTTAATTTTAAACTGTCTTTGGTTGTCAGAACTGGCGAACACGTCTGTCCTATCCACATACCTACATACATGGCATCTACCACAACGGTACATACCCTTCAATGGTGGGAGGTCAGTAAGCCAGCTGCGTTTTTTAGGGCGATTGTACTCTGAATGTACCAGACGGTCCCTCAGATTTGTTGCTCTACGGGCTGTGAGTAGGGGTTTTTTGCTAACAAGATTTCCCAAGATGGGGGCCTCAGACAGAATATGCCAGTGACGGCCCAAAATTTCTTTAATTTGGTCCCACTGGGTACCAAACTTGGTAATAATCCTTAGGGGAGGGTGACTTGAAGTTTTTCCCTTTTCTTTGGTGTAATTTATCAGTAGGGACAATCTATTTGTTTGCAGTGCTCTTTTTTTTGCACGTCTAATACATGCATGCGAATAACCCCTGTCACGAAACCTCCCATATAGGTCATACATTTCCCTGTGAAAATCCCCTTCCTCCGAACAGTTCCTTCTTGCACGGAGGAACTGTCCCACGGGAATACCCCGTTTAAGGGATGTGGGATGGTGGCTAGATGCCAACAGCAAGGAATTTGCCGCTGTGTCTTTTCGGAAGGTTTTAGTATGCAACTTATCATCCTTTACAAATACCGTGAGGTCCAGAAATGACAGTTTGTTAGTATCATACGTATATGTTAATTTGATGTTACGATCATTGTCATTAAATTCCTCAATAAATTGTGTCAATTCAGATGGTGAGCCGTCCCAGATCATGATCACATCGTCGATGTACCTCAGCCACAAGCGACAGTGGCTGAGGTACATCAGCGAGGGATACACGCATTCAGATTCCCAGAGGCCAAGGTGTAGGCATGCGTATGATGGGGCCCATGGGGCACCCATCGACGTGCCTCTAATTTGTTTATAGAAATTGGAAATAGTTATTTTCTAACATGAATTGCAACAATTCAATAATAAATTCATTTTGCCCTGCTAGTGATGGGAATTTGTTGTCCAAGAAAAATTGTGTTGCTGCTAAACCCCATCTGTGCGGAATCGATGTGTATAACGACTCTACATCGATTCCAACAAGTAGCATGCCTTTGGGTAAAGATATGTCTTCCAAATGCCCCAAGACATCCCGTGTATCCTGAACATATGATGGTAGTTCATGTACAAGTTCTTTGATCAGTGAGTCCACAAATAGTATGGGTGATATTAGGGGCACAATACTATAAATTAAGTAGGCTATTTTTAGCCGGTCATTGAACCCCCCTATATACATTTCTCCCCCCCCCCTCTCTCCAGAACCTAATTTGGATGAACTCAAGGTGTCCCTCCCCCCCTTTTTTCTTCATACCGTATTAAGAAATTATATTCCCTGAGGAAGCCCAAGGTGGCAAAACATGTCCGGACAATCATATTGCTGTCACCATTATTACGATAAGATACTCCCAATATTGCATTGAATCTTTCAAACAAGCTGTATTGATTTTAAATGTTTGTCCATTAGGAACAAACTTTTTATCTGTTCACCATAATAAAACAATTCTTTTCAACAATCTGTGTTGTAAATATTTCAGCACCTAAAAAAATTGCCTAAAAAAAATCCTTGTATGTATATGGGTAGAATGCTTCGCCAAAGTAAATGGGATAATTTTATAAGGGCAGTTTGTGTTACCAGGGGTGTGTGTAGATTTAGAATCACGGACTTTGCCTCATTTTGAAATGCCTGAAATGTGAGGTTCAGCTCAGATTCTAGCAGCAAGGGGCTCTATGAGGAGTGCAAAAATTATAGGGGATAGTGGGCATCCTTGCCTGGTGCCATTAGTGATGTCAAATGGCTTGGAGAGTACACAATCTGTTAAGAAACTGGCATTTGGAAAAGAGTAGAGTGACATTATAGCATTTTGTAACCAGCCTGTAAAACCAAATTTCTCCAATATGGCCCGCAAGAACCCCCAATGTACTCGATCTAACTCCTTCTCTGCATCTAAGGATAGAAGCAGAGAAGGCTTTTTTATTGTTTCTAATGCCACTTACACAAGGTCGGAATTTCCGACAGAAAAAGTCCGATGGGAGCTTTTCATCGTTATTCCGACCATGTGTATGCCCCATCTGACTTTTTCCGTCGAAAATTCAGACGGACTTAGATAGAGAACATGTTCTATATTTTTCAGTCGGAACAAATTCCTATCAGAAAAAACGTTCATCTGTATGCTGTTTCAAAGCACCAAAAACAACGCACGCATGCTCTGAAGCAAGTACGAGACGGAAGCGCTCGGTCAGGTAAAACTAGCGTTCATAATGGAGATAGCACATTCCTCACGTTGCAAATTCTGTGATCTTTTAATGCAGCACATTCTTTTGTGCTTTATAATGGTAGAATAATGAAGTTGTTTTGCTGCTAATATTCACACAGAGTTCTGACAAACGTATTTCTTTATTATTTCTCGTGATCTCATGAACAACAGTAAAACGATCTGAAAAGCACGAGTCTGAAAAGCATGAATCGTCTCTCACCAAACTTCTACTAACATGAAATAAACATGAGATTAGCAGAAGGAGCCCAAAGGGTGGCGCAGTGGCTATTGAACTTCCTTTTTATGGTGCCGTCGTACGTGTTGTACGTCACCGCATTCTTGACGGTCGGAATTTGGAGTGACCATGTGTATGCAAGACAGCTTGAGCCGAATTCCGTCGGAAAAACCTTCAGAGTTTATTCCGACGGCAAAACTGGTCGCGTATACAGGGCATTAGTCATAAATTAGGGAGATTAGTCTCCTTGTGGTGTCTGCAGTTTGTCTGCCTGGAACAAAACCCACCTGGTCAGGGTGTATTAATAAGGGAATGAAAGTAAACAATCTTCCTGCTATTACTTATTATTGGCATACAGTTTAACATCTGTGTTTATAAGAGATATAGGTCATAATTCTGTACCACTTGGGGGTCCTTGCCAGGTTTGGGAATCGTATTAATGACAGATTGTAACATGTTCTTAGGAAGTGAACCAAAGGATGCAGCATAGTAGAAGAGGTCAGATAGATGTGGCAAAACAATAGAGGTGAATTGTTTGAAGTATTCGTTAGTGTAACCATCAACTCCAGGAGACTTCTTAGATGGGAGAGTTTTGATAGATAATTCAATTGCTACTGGAGAGAAGGGTTTAGATTTGGATTGAATTTGGGATGTTTAGGCTTTTCAGCCTTGTATTACAAGAAATTTGCTTATATCCTACCTCCATTAATAACTGAAGCCCTTAAATCCCTCTTAGACGGACATTCCTTTAGATCTGAAACTTTAACTGCAATTATCTCAATGATTCCCTAACCCCACTCTGATGAAACATCTTGCTCTAATTACAGACCTATCTCACTGCTTAATTTAGACATTTAACTTCTAACGAAAGTCTTAGCAACCAATCTAAACAATATAGTTGGCTCTTTAATACACAGAGACCAAGTAGGCTTCATACCAATGCGCCAAGCAGGAGATAATACACGTAGGGTAACATTATTGATGCATACTGCCAAATCAAGAAAAATTCCACTTTGTTGTTTATTTCTAGATATAAAAAAAGCATTTGATACAGTTTTGTGGCCCTATCTATGTTATGTCGTACAACGCTGGGGATTTGGTCCCCATTTCCTCAGTTGGATCTCATCTTTATATGATAACCCTAAGGCATATGTAAAATATGCAGGGTATAAATCAATTCCATTTAATATCTGCAGAGGTACACGACAGGGTTGCCCACTATCCCCACTTTTATTTGCCTTACTTATTAAACCCCATGCCCAATCCATTCGCTCTGATCCTTCAATTAGAAGTCTTGAGTTGGCTGGACATCATCACAAAACTTGTCTCTTTGCAGACGACATTTTAATCTTTCTGTTCTCCCCACATATCTCGGCCCCTAATCTTATTTGAAAACGAAAACATTTCGCTCATATTTCTGGTCTAGTCATTAATTCCGAAAAATCTATGGCACTAAATATTTCTCTATCTCCTTCAGCTGTACAACAGGCACAAGCATCTCTCCTTTTCTCATGGTCTACTACCCGTCTTCTATACTTAGGAATCGATTTTATGCCTAACCTCTTTACAGCTAATTTCCCACCTATCTTACGTCAGATTACCAATTTGTTAACTCAGTGGTCTTTTCTTCCCATATCTTGGATAGGTAAAATGAAAGTTATTAAGATGGCTATATTACCCAAAATTCTTTATCGCTTCAGGGTTTTACCCATCTCAGTCCCAATGTACTTTTTAAGAATATTGCAGCGTAAATTAACAACTTTTGTTTGGGGTTCTTCAAAACCCTGTTTGCCTAAACATACATTATACCTTCTGAAACTTATTGGTGGTCTCGGATTTCTTAATTTATCTACTTATTATCATGCGGCTAATTTGGCACAAATACCTAATTAACATGCAACCAATGAAATGCCACTCTGGGTAGCTCTGGAATATAGATTGTGACCCATTATTAATATCTAATCTCCTATGGTTACAACCCTATTTTTGGAAAAAACTTACAAATCCGATTACAACATTCACTTGTAGTTTGGGACAGTTCTAAATCGGTATGTGGCCTACAATCTCCCCATATTCAACACTTATCGTTTCTTAAGAATCCTCTTTTTTACCCCGCTTGGAAATTTCCTAAATCGTTTAAAGCATGGACCACCTCTAAATTACCCAACTACATGATCTTATATCCTCTAATTCCTTTAAAATGTTCCCTGACTTATGTAAAAGTCATGGACTTCCAAACTCAGTTTTCCCATATCTCCAAATGATCATATTTCGAGAATATATGTAAACATGACCCCCATGCAAAAGGACTTATTTCGAACCTTTACGCCCAACTAGTTTCTAAACTAGTACGCCCTCAAGTGGGTAGTGGGAATCTGATCTTGGATTTTCATTGGAAACAGCAGTATGGGACAAGATTTGGATTACTACAAAATCTTCCTCTCAAAATATAGCTGCTTTAGAAACTAAATACAAAGTACTTACATGATGGTACTTAGTCCCTATCAGAATTGCAAAATTTGCCCCCAATTACTCCTCATCTTGCTTTTGAGGCTGTACTGAACTTGGATCACAACTTCATATCTGGTGGACTTGCCCAATTGTCAAAAGATTTTGGAAAGATATATTCCACAGGATTATTATTGCAGTAATACATTATTTGCAGTGTCCATCTTTCCTTTGATAGCACTTTTGAATTTAAAACCGACAACAGTAATCAGTTCAAATTCTTACTACAGATCACTATAGCCGCAAAACAAATAGTCACTAAAGCCCGGAAATCCCTTACCCTGGTATTAACTGAAACTAAACATAGAATTAATCAAGCTATGATTCATGCTAAAATAAAGGCTATAACCCAAGACAAAATATCTAAATTTAAGAAAATATGGCTCCCTTGGATGACACACTATTTGCCTTCTAATTTCGATGTATACTTGTTGTTGGTACATTTTTCCTACGTTTTCATTTTTTCTATGCTTATTTTATGATTGAAACCACACCTTGCCTCTTCCATTTCCTTTCTTCTCTTCTCTTTTGTTCCTTTTCTAACTCCTTCGCTACTTTACCTTTCTTTTTCCTCTTTCTTGTACCTCTTCTCTTCATCAGGTTCAAATAGCGTTACTTTTAATTGCATTCCTTGTTTTTTTTTTTTATGATATTACAAAAATACTGAAATTTGCTCCTGCTTTAAATATGAGAGCGATAATACCTCCTTTATTAAATACTTTAGATCATGTCAATTTATTATTAATTTGAGGCTTCGTTATATTACCATTGTTAATGTTTAGAATTTTTCTCTCTTGAATAGTATAGAAATTGTCTCTCTGAGTTATTAATCTTTTGACTAAAGTGTGAGACAAATTTTATCTTTAGTTATATCCTAATATATTATATTCCTGTATCGCTTTTAAACGTGTTTCCTGATTTATTAAATTTTAATAACGGTAAATGAATTTGACAAGAATTTGGGATGTTCAAAGAGTGGGGAGATTTACTGATTCCAAAAAGTCTAGCTGACAGGATTGGTTGTGGAGTAGATTGATCATTTTTGAGATTGTATAGGGATTGGTAAAAATCGCTAAAAGCATTAGCAATATCTGAGAGGTTAACTACAGGGGTTCTGGAGCTAGGATGGTAGACTGATCTGATTTTAGTTTTTAGGTGTTGCTGTGTAACCAACTTTGCTAGGCGAGATCCAGCTTTGTTCCCTAGTGAGTAGTAGTTTGCTTTCGATTTTTTCCAGTACTGATCAAGTTGGTACTTCAGAAGAGAGCAAAGTTTATTTCTATCAGCTAATAAGGATGAGGATAGGGCAGGGGAGGGATGCTGTTTGTTTAGTTCCTCTATGTTTTTAATCCAGGTCAAGATCTCTTCAACTTGCTGTCTCCTCTGACTCTTAACAGATGCTTGCAATTGAATCAGGATACCTCTTATAAAGGCCTTGCATGTGGCCCATAATGTGGGAATAGAGATGTCCATAGAGGTATTAACCTCATAAAAGAGAGCATGGACTTTTAAGATCAATTGGCAGTGGTCAGGGAATGCTAATAGTGTGGGCTCCAGTCTCCAAAAGCAGGTGAGGTTGAGTTTCTTAATGTCACCAAGTAGTATGGATGCCAGGGCATGGTCAGACCATGTTATCATACCTATCTGTAAGGGTTCATTTGTCCGTGAGAAAAAAGTCAACCCTAGAGTATGAGAGGTAGGGTGGTGAATAGTAGGAGAAATCTTTTTCTGCTCCACGCTGGCATCTCCAGATGTCATATAGGTCATTAGTGTGTAGAAGGTGGTAAATGGTTTGGTGGGTAGCTCTTTTACCTTAGGAGGAATCAAGGATGGCATTGCCAATCGCATTGAAGTCTCCACCTATAATGAGTCTGCCACTTTTGATAGACAGAATTTTTGCAAAGAAGTGTTTGCAGAATTTAATCTGCTTAGCTTTTGGGGCATAAACGTTGACAATCGTGTATCGGCTATGGATAGATGTCGCAGATTAGGATGTGGTATCTGCCCAAGGGGACAGCGATTTTCGGAGTGGGTTTAAAAGTTAGTTGAATCTCGAATAGCCGTAAGAACCCCATTTTTCTTGCGAGTGTTAGAGGACATGAATAAATGGGGGAAGTGCTTCAAGGTGATGGTGGGCGCCCTGGATATGGTGAAGTGCATCTCCTGGATCAGGAGACTATCCGCTTTTAGGGAGCATGCCTCTTTTGCAAGTGATGAGTGCTTGAAGGGTGAGTTCAGGCCTCGCACATTCAGAGAGGTAAACTTAATTGACATGATGTTGCAGGAATTTGTGAGGACCCGGTTGGTACGTGGATATTCGTGGATCTGACGAGTGTTCTATATGTTGTTGGTGGCACATCCATTTTGGCCGCAGGACAGTTAAGTATTGTGGAATTGAAGGCGATATCATCTCAGAATGTTTGGTATGCTAAGATGTTCTACTCACTTATTCAAAAATCAGGTTTGAATGTGGTATCATACCAAGCACTAAAGAAGCATTTAGAGGTGATAAGGAAAAGTGTAAAAAACACTTGTAACGCTACCAATCAAAGAATAGTAAAAAAAATTGCTACATTATACAAGGTTAGACAGATGCCAGATGGTAACTTAGACATATGCCAAATCTATGGAGATACATTAAAAAAGGGACAGAGCATCAACCAGGTATTATCTGTGTCGTTTGGACGCAGACTAAGCCCTCAATGGAAGTGTTAAGACACAATCAGAAAAGGTCTGTACCTGCCGTGTGGTGAGTGGCCATACTTAGGCTCCCCATGACTCCAGCATCATGGGAATGCTCACTGAGGGCTCTTATATATGTTTCCCCGCCCCCCACCACCCATCCGACGCTTGGCATCAGGATGTGGTGCGGACGCCAGAAAAGGGAATCGCGCATGCGTGGGGATGGGATATCCCATGCCCCCACAGTCGACATCATGGTTCTGGGACCACTCCCAAGGGGAATGGTCCGAGGAGATAGAACGGCCCGCCCATTCAAATGAACAAGCTGGATGGGAGGGAAAGATGGACTGAGAGGAACAGGAAATCAAATTAGTGAGGCAGGGGAGGCCCTGCTCCCATCTGTATATGGTTGTACTATTGTTTTTTAATTTTATATCTGTTTAAATAAACATTATTGCTTGTATATGTTTTTTGTGCATTAACTTAAAGGCACCTAAAAGTCCCGCATTCCCACTTAATTTTTTAAATATTCTAAAATAACTGGGATGTTGGTGCCATGACTATTGATGTGTTTGGTCATGTCCACACAAACCTTTTGTAATTACACTTTATAGGGTGGTTTAAACACCCAGGAACATTTTTGTGGACATCACATCACCCCCCCCACAGCAGTGTCCTTTGCCCCTCTTCACATCACCCTCCCCCCCAAAGCAGTGTCCTCTGCTCCCTTTCACATCGCTCCCCAGTGGGGTACTCTGTCCCTATTACATCACCCCCCACAGCAGTGTCCTCTGCCCCTTCACATCATCCCCCCCCAGCAGTGTCCTCTGCCTACCTTTACATCACCCCCTTCACAGCAGTGTCCTCTGCCCCCTTCACATCACTTTCCCCCACAGCAGTGTCCTCTGCTCCCCTTCACATCACCCCTCAATGGTGTACTTTTCCCCTTTTCACATTACGTCCCCCCCACAGCCATGTTCTCTGCCCCTCTTCACATCAACCTCCCCCACACTGATGTCCTCAGCCCCCCTTCACATCACCTCCCACAGCAGTGTCATCTGCCCCCTTCAAATCCCCACCCCCACAGCTGTGTCCTCTGCCCCTTCACATAACCCTCCCCATAGTGGTGTCCTCTGTCCCCCTGCACATCGCCCCCTACGGCATTGTCCTTTGTCCCCCTTCACTTCACTCCCCCATAGCAGTGTTTTTTTCCCCTTCACATCACCCCTATAGCAGTGTCCCCTGACACCCTTTACATCACTCCTCACCACTGCAGTATCCTCTGCCCTTATTCACACCACCCTCCCCCGTGGTGTACTTTGCCTCTTTTAACATCACCCCCCTCCCACAGCCATGTTCTCTGCCCCCCTTCACATCACCCCCCAGAGCAGTGTCCTCTGCCCCTTTCACATCACCCCCCACAGCAGTGTCCTCTGCCCCCCCCCCTTTACTTCACTCCCCCACAGCAGTGTCCTCTGCCCCCTTCACATAACCCCCCCCATAGTATTGTCCTCTACTCCCCTTCACATCACCCTCCAGAGCAGTATCCTCTGCCCCTCTTCACATCACCCCCCCACAGCAATGTCTTTTGCCCCAGTCACATCACTCCCCCCCCCAGAAGTGTCCTCTGCTCCCTTCACATCACCTCCCACAGTGGTGTCCTCCGCTCCCCTTTTCATCACTCCCCACAGCCGTGTCTTCTGTCCCTCTTCATGTCACACCCCCACAGCTGTGTACTCTGCCCCTTCACATCACTCCCTCTCCCCACAGTAGTGTCTCCTGCCCCCAAAAGTGAATTAACAGCCTTTTTTCCTATATATCACATTTGCTATACATGCAAAAAAAAATGGGGTCCCCCTCAAAAGCCATACTATACCCTTCAGATCTGGTACAGATCTTAGGAGGGAACCCTGCACAAAAGAAATGGCATAGGGTCCCCCCAAATTAATTCCAGACCCCTAATCCAAGCACACAGACTGGTGAACCAGGAAAGATGAGACTGCCATTCTGCCCTCCCCCTCCTGAAACACACTAGGCTACATCAACATGACTGGCATCACTGCTGGGCACTGTTGGGGCTGCACTGATGATTAGTGTCCTGATTATCTGTGCAGGCCTCCCCTGTGAGAAAATACCACTGATCTGCTCTCCTCTCCTCAAACTCTGTCGGTGTGAGGAGAGGAAAACCAATAACCGGCATTTCCTTGTTTACGTTTGATCAGCTGTGATTGGACACAGCTGATCACATGGGTAAAGAGCCTCGTCATCAGCTTTTTACCGAGATTGGGGATCCGCCAATTGCCACGCTGTGTGCCCCAACGGGCTTGCAAGCGCGTCGAGAGTGGGACCAGAATGAGAGAGCCACCCCGCCGCTGTCATTTGTCTACACAGCAGGCGGGAGGTGGTTAAGTGACACTAAACTCTGGTTAAATAATAAAAAAAGTTTCAAGTATGTTTTCTTACTCAGATAAGCCTCTTCTATTGATCTCAGCCATTATCAAATCTCCTCATTCTTTTTTTTTCTTCTGTGATGCTGTTTGTGCTGCGACTTCCTGTTATGCCCTGTACACACGACGGAAAATGTGTGATAAGACCTTGTTGTCGGAAATTCCGACCATGTGTGGGCTCCATCACACATTTTCCATCGGAATGTCCGACACACAAAGTTTGAGAGCTATAAAATTTTCTGACAACAAAATCCGTGTGTACACAAATCCGACGCACAAAGTGCCACGCATGCACAGAATAAATTAAGAGACGCAAGCTATTGGCTACTGCCCCGTTTATAGTCTCAACGTACGTGTTTTACGTCACCGCGTTCAGAACGATCGGATTTTCCGACAACTTTGTGTGACCGTGTGTATGCAAGACAAGTTTGAGCCAACATCCATCGGAAAAAATCCATTGATTTTGTTATCGGAATGTCCGATCAATGTCCGATCGTGTGTACAGGGCATTAGAGGGTGCCTACATTCGTTCTATATGGTCCTACTGTATGTAGGAATGTAGCCACCTTCTCTTGCTCACTCCCAAGATGAGCTATGGGCTATAAGCTATAAGCTATGAAGTATAAACTATGGGCTGTAGACTATGGGCTCTGGACAGTGAGCTATGGGCTATATACTATAAGCTTTGGGCTATGGACTATGGACTTTGGACTATGGGATTTGTAAAGTGTAAAGAGCAGTGCATATAAAGTGCACAATAGCAGTCATTCCAAACAAACAGAAGTGAGGAGGAAAAAGGAGAGGTTCTGGAGCTCATGGAAGATGTTACAAGGAGGCAGAAAAGCACAGTAAGAGTCCTTTCACACTGCTAGCGCGGCCACGTTAGCGGTAAAGCTTTGCTAGCTGTAGCATCCCTTTACTGCTGTCATAGCATCGCTTTTCGGTCACTAACGGGGCGCTTTTAACCCCGCTAGCGGCCGAGGACATGGGTTAAAGCACTTTGCAGGCGCTTCAGCAGCGCTGATTTCAATATCAGAGGCGCTTTAAGAGCGGACTATACACCTCTTCCACATGGACGTCCTCCCAGAATCCCGCTTCCCCCGGGGCACACACCCAGGAATATAAATGACCACCCAGTCCTCTGCATCACGAATCACGGTAAACGGCATCCATCCATGCTCAGCCATCCATACTCAGCATACTTATCCATACTCAGAATACTCAGGCATCCATACTAAGCATACTCATCCATCCATACTCAGCATACTCATCCATCCATACTCAGCATACTCAGCCATCCATCCATACTCAGCAGCCATCCATACTCAGCATACTCATCCATACTCAGCATACTCATCTATCCATCCATCCATGCATGCTCAGCCATCCATACTCAGCATACTCATCCAGCCATCCATACTCAGCATACTCAGCCATCCATACTCAGCATACTCATCCATACTGAGCATACTCATCCATCCATGCTCAGCCATCCATACTCAGCATACTCAGCCATCCATACTCAGGATACTCAGCCATACTCAGCATACTCATCCATCCATCCATGCTCAGCCATCCATACTCAGCATACTCATCCATCCATGCTCAGCCATCCATACTCAGCATACCCATCCATACTCAGTATACTCATCCATCCATCAATGCTCAGCATATTAATCCATCCATCCATGCTCAGCCATCCATACTCAGCATACTCATCCATCAATCCATGCTCAGGATTCTCATCCATCCATCCATGCTCAGCATACTCATCCATCCATGCTCAGCCATCCATACTCAGCATACTCATCCATTCATCCATGCTCAGCCATCCGTCCATCCTCAGCAATACTCATCCATCTATCTATGCTCAGCTATCCCATCCACCCCATCCATACTCAGCCATACCCATCCATACCCAGCCGTACCCAGCATTACCCAGAAATACCCAGCCATACCCAGCAATACCCAGCCGTACCCAGCCATACCCAGCTGTACTCAGCCATACTCAGCCCTACCCAGCCATCCCATTTATACCCAGCCATACTCAGCCGTACCCATCTGTACTCAGCTGTACTCAGCCATACCCGGCCGTACTCAGCCATACTCATTCATGCTCATCCCATCCATACTCAGATATCCCCATCCAAGGCTCATCCATCCCCATTCATGCTCATCCATGCCACATCAGTTATTATTCATGCTACTAGAGTGCCTCACAAAAGTGTAATAGGTAGTCAAATTAGATTTGAAACTTATGCCCCTAGAACACCTGATGGTGCTCCCTGCATGTTGGGCCTCTCTATATGGCAAAAGTGCCATATGTGGAAAAGTCTCACACATGTGGTATCGCCGTACTCCGGAGGAGAAGGAGAATCTATTTTGGGGTGTAATTTTTGTATGTACATGTGTTAGAAATATTGTGTAAATGGACAACGTTGTGTAAAAAAAAATGCGTTTTCATTTTCTTTACACATTTTCCAAAAACTTGTAGAAAAAAATGACATGTTCAAAAGACTCATTATGCCTCATAGATTATACATTGGGTTGTTTTCTTTCCAAAATGGGGTCAAAAGTGCAAGAGGTAGTCATGAAATGATATGTGTAATTTATGCTCCAAGAACGCCTGATGGCGCTCCCTGTATGTTGGGCCTCTGTATGTGGCCACGCTGTGTAAAAGTCTCACACATGTGGTATCACCATACTCAGGAGGAGTAATAAAATGTGTTTTGGGGTGTAATTTGTGCTATGCATATGCTGTGTGTGAGAAATAACCTGCTAATATAAACATTTTTGGAAAAAAAAAAAAAGATGATGTCACATTATGCACCTCAGCCAATCAGAGCCTGCTAAGTAATTAATTGACAGAAATAGAATGTGGTTTCTGAGTGGCAGGGGGACAGGAGAGTGACGCTCTTTATTTCCGGAAGATGCTCCTACTCCTGCGGAAACCGACACTTCTAACAATATAACAATATAACAAAAGGGATATCGGGGAATTGGAGAAAGTGCAGAAAAGGGCAACCAAACTGATAAGAGGCATGGAGGAACTCGCTATGAGGAAAGATTAGAGGAACTGTATTTATTCTCTCTTGAGAAGAGGAGATTAAGGGGGATATGATCAACATACAAATATATAAGGGGTCCATATAGTGAACTTGGTGTTGAGTCATTCACTTTACGGTCAACACAGAGGACAAGGGGGTACTCTTTACGCCTAGAGGAAAAGAGATTTAATCTCCAAATATGGAAAGGTTTTTTCTGGAAAGGGTGGTTCTGGCCAGCTAAGTAGATTGCTTTAAGAAAGACCTGGATTCTTTCCTGAGTGCACACAAATTAACTGGGTACTGAAATTTATAGGTAAAGTTGATCCAGGGAAAATCTGATCGCCTCTTGGGGGTCAGGAAGGAATTTTTTTCCCCTGCTGTAGCAAATTGGATGATGCTTTGCTGGGGTTTTTCGCCTTCCTCTGGATCAACTGTGGGTATAGGATTGAGTATATGGGATTGTTTGATATGATTTTTTATTTATTTTTATATTTTTATGGTTGAACTAGATGGACTTGTGTCTTTTTTCAACCTGACTAACCATGTAATATGTAGTAAATACTACTTCAGTGGACTGCGGCATCCCCAGTGACCATACACTTAGGGCGTATGGAGAAATCACTTGATTCAAGTTGCCTCACAGTATGGTATTAAAGTGAAACAATTCCTGGAGTTCTCTTTTAAGCTTTGTATCTAGAAGCACTGCAGAACCAAGATAAATATAACCGAAGCAACAGAGAATGTCCTCAAATGAGGCAGCAATGTCCTCAAACTTTCAAAAGCAGTGAGAGTACATGGTATAATGTAATTTCGGTAACCTGTTATACAGGACACGAATGTGAATAATCCAAACCATTTTGAAAATGTCAATAAATATGAGAAATGAGCCATCAACTCTTTATGTAAGGATCAACAATTGATAACATGCCTGGCAGATAACAGGGGCAGAATTGTATTAATGGCTGCTACATAAAGTGACATACGAAACACTGAGTTCAGATTTGACCCATAGTTATAAAAAAAAAAACAATAAATATGTATGTAAATAAGCAACAAAGATAACGATCTTTTGACCAAACAAGAATTAAACTTTATTACACTGAATATCCGAGGACACCAACATTTTATTACTCACCTAAGATACATAAAAAGCACATGCAGCCTCTACAATGTCGATTCCCAACTTCCATCCTCAAATACCCCCAACTTGCCATGTTTTGGGAATTTCCCTTAGACAAAGCTGTCATAAATACCAAGCCACTGACATTGTCAAAAAAGTATTCATACCCCTTGAAATTTTCCACATTTTGTCATGCTGCAAATGTTTTTTTGGGGGGGGGATTTTATGTGATAGACCAACACAAAGCGGCTCATAATTGTGAAGTTGAAGGAAAATGATAAATGGTTTTCAATTTTTTTTACTAATAAATATCTAAAAAGTGTAGCGTGCATTTGTAATCAGCCCCCTGTTCTCTGATACCTCTAACTAAAATCTAGTGGAACCAATTGTCTTCAGAAGTCACCTAAATAGTAAATAATGTCCACCTGTGTGTAATTTAATCTCAGCATAAATACAGCTGTTCTGCGAAGCCCTCGGAGGTTTGTTAGATAATCTTAGTCAACAAACAGCATCATGAAGGCCAAGGAACACACCAGACAGGTCAGGGATAAAGTTGTGGAGAAGTTTAAAGCAGGGTTAGGTTATAAAAAAAATATCCTAAGCTGTGAACATCTGACAGAACACTGTTCAATCCAGTATCTGAAAATGGAAACATAACCCTGAATGCAACATCCCCATCGTGACACTTGGTGGTGGCAGCATCATGTTGCGGGGATGCTTTTCTTCAGCATGAACAAGGAAGCTGGTCAGAGTTGATGGGAAGATGGATGCAGTCAAATACAGGGTCTGCAAAAGACTTGAGACTGGGGCAGGGGTTCACCTTCCAGCAGGAAAACAAACCTAAACATATAGCCAGAGCTACAATGGGGTTGTTACCCAGATTTGCCAGGTAGTTTATGGCATATTGGGAATCCGTTTCCATTTGGGACGATGATAAGCTTGGTTGCAGATCTCATTATATGGTGAAGATATATAGACAATATTGTGTAATTTGGAAGGATTCCTAAACAGATTGAGAAGCATTTTTATCTAGGAATATTTTTTATCATTTTAGTCATGTTATTTGTGTTTTATTCCTACATAGATTTATGAAGAGATTCACTTTTTAGATCTGTATAAAGGATTGGCAAATCATGACTGAAATTTACAGAAAACCATCCTCTCAGTCCACACACTATATGATTTGAATCAAGCCTTTCCTTTCCAGTGGCTCACTTCTTTGACATACCTGAGGATTCCAATCTACAAGGGCCTTTATCAAGCTAATTTCCCTCTTTTACTTTATAAATTAAAGAAAAACTTCTGTCTTCCTGGAGTCACTTTCCATTGTCTTGGTTTAGCAGGATCAATGCGATACGAATGACTTACCTTCCCAAACTGTTATGAGCTTTTTAGGTGCTACTGGTCCTGGTTCTCCCATATCCTCCGTATTCAACAATGTAGGGTTCTACAATTTATTTGGGGGTCCTTGAGGCCTAGAGTATGCTCACAAGAACAATCATGCCCTCTCGGTCCCTAATCTTCAGGCTTATTATTTGGTGGCCAACATTGCTCCTCTGTCCCATCTCCACAAGACACATCAACTACTGCTTTGGGCCACTATGGATCCTAATCACTCCTATCCTACAGCTTTATCTTCCTTTCCATGGCTTTCTCCTGCTTCCCGCCCATAAACCCTGAGTTTGATTTTGCTCCAGTCCAAACCCTTCGACTCTGGGACTTGGTTAAATTTTTGACGGGTCTGATCTCATCTCATTTACTCTTGTTATGCTTTCTGCACAGTCCAATGTTCTCGCTGGGGTTCAACAACCCTGGACTGTTTACCTGGTGAACTGATCATGGGTTTATGGAAATCCATTCTCTCTTTACGCCCACTAGGTAATTGATGTTTGATGCACTTAGGTCTTCCTATGAGATCCCATTGCGGGAGTATTATCGATGTATGCAGATCCACCACTTTGTTTCACAACTCCTTGGGTGGTTTACCTGCCACAGACAGGGCAGCTCCCCCTGAACATATCAATGAACATGGGGATAAAGTCCTGATCATTCAATATATCCATTTTCCCTGCAAGACACAAAACAAGACAAACCCTAATGTCAAGCTAAAGTCTCCTAATCTTGTCCCAATATAGGCCTCAATCTCTAAGCAGTATAGGCCTAAGTTTAAATGTTACCTTCGTTATCAAAATCTGTGCATCCTATACTCCTTCCTCTGCTCACAGATTGTACGTACGATGCACACGTGTTACACTTTATATACAATGCGCATGCGTGAAACTCCGCCCGCCCCTGACGTTCTTTCTTGTCTATTCCCCGCCCCTTCTCTTTCGCCGCAGTGGGGAAGAGCACACAGCGGAGAGAGAGCAGGTGCGTGCTAATTACAGCAACTAGGAGGAGGAGGAGGAGGAGGAAAGGCCAGAGCCAGAAACATCACGATCCCTGGGGAGACAATTTAAGGCATCAAATATGTTCTTTGTTGAGATGGTGGAGATGGTCGACATACTGAAGAGGGCCGACTATGATGGGAAGTATGGACCTTACCCCAACCCCAATGCCAGAAAGGCCAAGGCGAAAGTTGTGAAGAGTCTACAGAAGAATTTTGGGGTACGACGATGCAAGGATCAACTCAGGGAGCGGTGGTCGGACCTCAAATTAAGGGAGCACGATCAGTATAGAAGGATCAGGAGAGTACTGTAAAAAAGTAAGTAGTTGTCCTGTGTTCCTATTCTTTATTTTTACATAGTTTAACACAGTTTAAAATGGCAACTTTCATGTTCATGGACACATTATTCGTTCGTAGGAAACATTGTTCGTTCGGCCAATAAAACACCATGTTTTGTCCAGATGCATTTCAATACATTTTTTCTGGCCTACTTATCTTAAAATAAGTTTGTCTAGATGGGTTTGTAACTAGAATAAATGTAAAATAGATTCTGTGTAAGGAGAGGACACTCAGCAGCTGTTTACACATCTGGATGCTGGAGCACTAGTGTGGGACACCAGAACACCCTTTTTATTAGGGGGCCCCACACAGGTGCTCCAGTGGATACTATAGGGGTGTCTCCATCTGTGAAGCTTGTACAAAACAGGTGAGTATTCAAGCTTGACAAAGGAAAAAAATATTTCTTCATCTTGCAACTCTGGCCAAAATAGAAAATTGTACCCCACTTCCAAGCAATGTTTCATATTCCTATTTCTGCCATCAAATATCTGTGTGCTAAGTATACCTTTTTTCTTTACATAGAGGAGAAAAGACTCGGAGGACACCACACATCAGAGGAGACAACAGACCCCCACCTCAGGAAGAAGGGGAAATCCCACAAACACAACCAGAGGAGGAGGAGGGAGACGTGGTGGAAATTGTCACCACAACAGGTGAGTGTCTGCGACCACAGGCTCAGGTAAGAGATGGATGCCGGCATATTTATAATACATGGTGTGTTTTTAAAAAAAATATTTTTAGGTGATCGTGATGTTGTGGATGAAGGTCATTTCACCAGTGAAAGTGTCCAGATCCTGATCGGGGAGATAATGGGGTGTAATAGGGACTTGGAAAACATCAAGCAAAACATCAATGATATATAAACCAAGTGGACTGCGCTAGCAACTAAATGTGTAAAAATATATATAAACAAAAAAACACAAGACACCACAGGTGTTAATAAAGTGGCACGTGAGTATAGATATGGATGTGTCAGAGAACTGGACCCGCGGCTCGTGCATCTGAGCCAACACTCAGTGTGCATGCACTAAGCCGCAACACCAGAGCTCCAAGACCCTCCACCGAAACAATATCAGTTAGTGTAGAGATGGCAGGATCATAGGACGATGCACTACTTGAGCAGATGCATCTATCAGACCTCAAAATTAGCAAATTGGCATACAATGGTATAAACAAAAATATAAATGTATAAATATAGCATAACAATTGTGCAAAAATAGGATAGCATGGAGCAAAACCACTCAGCACATTCCAGATAGCACAAAGAGACCATAGAATGTCATCTACAATATAGATGCTCCTTCATGGGGCAAACAATAAAATAATAAACGGGCTTCCAACTTTTTCATCTTTTCCAACAACCAGGGCCAATGGTGTAGTGATGTAAAAAGGATTGCTCATAAAGCCATAGAAGCACGCGTTCCACCGAAGGAGAGAAGAGATGTATATAGCATAAAACCTTTTTAAAACCAAAGGTCACCTGCGCCTAAATGCGCTACTCACGGGACCGGTAGGAAAGCAGGCATTCAGATATTTCGGTCGGTTCGCCGCTCATGGCGTGCGTTCCACCGCCAGGAAGTGATGTCACTGGTACAGGCCGAGAGAACGTAAACAGGATGTTGCGTCTCGGCCTGTACCAGTGACATCACTTCCTGGCGGTGGAACGCACGCCATGAGCGGCGAACCGACCGAAATATCTGAATGCCTGCTTTCCTACCGGTCCCGTGAGTAGCGCATTTAGGCGCAGGTGACCTTTGGTTTTAAAAAGGTTTTATGCTATATACATCTCTTCTCTCCTTCGGTGGAACGCGTGCTTCTATGGCTTTATGAGCAATCCTTTTTACATCACTACACCATTGGCCCTGGTTGTTGGAAAAGATGAAAAAGTTGGAAGCCCGTTTATTATTTTATTGTTTGCCCCATGAAGGAGCATCTATATTGTAGATGACATTCTATGGTCTCTTTGTGCTATCTGGAATGTGCTGAGTGGTTTTGCTCCATGCTATCCTATTTTTGCACAATTGTTATGCTATATTTATACATTTATATTTTTGTTTATACCATTGTATGCCAATTTGCTAATTTTGAGGTCTGATAGATGCATCTGCTCAAGTAGTGCATCGTCCTATGATCCTGCCATCTCTACACTAACTGATATTGTTTCGGTGGAGGGTCTTGGAGCTCTGGTGTTGCGGCTTAGTGCATGCACACTGAGTGTTGGCTCAGATGCACGAGCCGCGGGTCCAGTTCTCTGACACATCCATATCTATACTCACGTGCCACTTTATTAACACCTGTGGTGTCTTGTGTTTTTTTGTTTATATATATTTTTACACATTTAGTTGCTAGCGCAGTCCACTTGGTTTATATATCTTCAAAGTACAGTACTTTCACTCTGCTGCTGCAACAAAGTTCCATTTTCTTTTCTTTTTTTTGCTTCACAAAAGAATCTGTTTGATACCATATATTTGCAAGCGCTGTATTGTATGATTTTATTTTTATTTTATAAAACATCAATGATGTTCAAAACAAAATGAAGAACATAACTGATGTTTTAGGGAGAATTTAAAATCCCTCAAAATCCCTAATTTTTTGAACATTTTGTGACATATTATAGAAAAGCCAAATTTTGAAGATGCACACAGTGTGTCAACATGTGCTATCTGCCATCACGGGAGATCAATGTAGGCGTTTTCCTCAATAATAAAGTAGTTGAGAGGAAGGGGTTGCACCCACAAAACATGTCCATTGATCCCCCATGATGGCAGCTAGCACATGTTGACATTCGGCAATTTGTGTGCATCTTCAAAATTTGGCTTTTCCAGGGGTGACATCACCCCATCTGCTGAACGCAATATCAAACACAATTTATAAACACTCATGTCTGATATTGCCTTCAATTTCTACAAAAGTTGAATTATGTAAGTTCCAGAGTTGTGTATTTCTTGTTGGTTTTAAACATGCCTGTTTTACCTTAAAAGGCAATTTGGACTTTTTATTAATGTGACCTAAAAATTTTTTATACAACAAACATGTTGGTTTGTTTTAGACACCTTTTATAAATGCACATGTGATTGTGCTTTGATTAAAAAGATTGATAATCAACAATGTGTGGCTTCTTCTTTCAATGCTCAAAAGCATTTTTTTGTTGTAAAGTTGGTGTTTTGAGTGACAATGGGGGTTATTTACTAAAGGCAAATCCACTTTGCATTACAAGTGCAGTTTCAGTGCAGTCTCAAGTGCACTTGTAGTGCAAAGTGTATTTACCTTTAGTAAATCACACCCAACAGTGCTTTCTAATTTTACACAATCACGCCATTTTCAGGACTCCCCAAATTTTGGTCATGGTCAGCTAAAAGAAAGCCAAGCAGTAAATGGAAGCAAATATTTTTTCAGTTTAAAATATATTTTTATTTAAAAAATGTCTCAGACATTGTCTGGCATATCGATGGCCCACCTACCCGCAAAGTATTCCATTTATCTTAGATGGACCTCGCGGGGGGGCAACCCAGGACGGCCAGCTTCAAGCGCCATCAGGATTGGTTCATTTATATTAATTCTGGCTTCAGGCCCAACTGAGCCAGCACAGTTCCAAGAATTTCTCCTTAAAAAGTTGTGGCGAACAGCTAGGATGATGTGATTGAGTTTATATTCCGCCATGTGTATCGGTGTATGAAATAAGCGGTAATTAAAAACCCTCTGGTCCGGGGTGAGGGTCCTCATATGCATGGCCGCATAAGATGGTCCCCCAGCGCAAACACTTCATCCGCAACAAAGACGAATGGGAGTCCTTCCGCATTGTCTTCTGGAGGTGGCAAGCCCAAGCTGCAATTCTGGAGACGCCTGTAGAACTCTGTGTGGGCGATGACTCCACCATCTGACATCCGGCCATTTTTCCCCACGTCCACATACAGGAACTCTTAAGTAGCCGACACCACCGCCAACATCACAATACTATTGAACCCCTTGTAGTTGTAATAGTATGACCCAGAGTTGGGTGGTGGGATGATGTGGATGTGTTTCCCATTAATTGCCCCTCCGCAGTTAGGAAAGTCCCACCGCTGGGCAAAGAGAGAGGCCACAGTCTGCCATTCCTGTGGGTTGGAAGGAAACTGTGGAGTCAAACAAGAAAAATAAATTAATCATTTTGCACATAAACATGGAAAGCAGATTAGACACAAACATTCTTGGCCAACATCAGTATAGCATTTATTTTAAGGAGTATTTAAAGACAAAGGTATAAGGTCCACCTATCAGATTTCTCCCCCCCTCTCATGGGCCATTTTAAAAATTTTAGGGGGGGCGTTTTGGCCAGGTAATCCTCTCCACTTCATTGAGAGATGAATGCCTAAATAATATGTATTACTTTGGCCAGCCCCTCCTTACTTACATTATTGGTAGCCCACTGGTAGGGATGAGCTTCGAGTTCGAGTCGAACTCATGTTCGACTCGAACATTGGCTGTTCGCAAGTTCGCCGAACAGCGAACAATTTGGGGTGTTCGCGGCAAATTCGAATGCCGCGGAACACCCTTTAAAAGTCTATGGGAGAAATCAAAAGTGCTAATTTTAAAGGCTTATATGCAAGTTATTGTCATAAAAAGTGTTTGGGGACCTGGGTCCTGCCCCAGGGGACATGGATCAATGCAAAAAAATTTTTTTAAAACGGCCGTTTTTTCAGAAGCATTGATTTTAATAATGCTTAAAGTCAAACAATAAAAGTGTAATATCCCTTTAAATTTCGTACCTGGGGGGTGTCTATAGTATGCCTGTAAAGGGGCGCATGTTTCCTGTGTTTAGAAAAGTCTGACAGCAAAATGACATTTGGAAGGAAAAAACTCATTTAAAACTACCCGCGGCTATTGCATTGCCGACAATACACATAGAAGTTCATTGATAAAAACGGCATGGGAATTCCCCACAGGGAAACCCCGAACCAAAATTAAAAAAAAAAAATGACGTGGGGGGGTCCCCCTAAATTCCATACCAGGCCCTTCAGGTCTGGTATGGATATTAAGGGGAACCCCGGCCAAAATAAAAAAAAAAATGATGTGGGGTTCCCCCTAAATTCCATACCAGACCCTTCAGGTCTGGTATGGATTTTAAGGGGAACCCCGCGCCAAAAAAAAAAAAAAAAACGGCGTGGGGTTCCCCCAAAAATCCATACCAGACCCTTATCTGAGCACGCAACCTGGCAGGCCGCAGGAAAAGAGGGGGGGACGAGAGTGCGGCCCCCCCCCTCCTGAACCGTACCAGGCCACATGCCCTCAACATTGGGAGGGTGCTTTGGGGTAGCCCCCCAAAACACCTTGTCCCCATGTTGATGAGGACAAGGGCCTCATCCCCACAACCGTGGCCGGTGGTTGTGGGGGTCTGCGGGCGGGGGGCTTATCGGAATCTGGAAGCCCCCTTTAACAAGGGGACCCCCAGATCCCGGCCCCCCCCCTGTGTAAAATGGTAAGGGGGTACTTACCCCTACCATTTCACTAAAAAAGTGTCAAAATAGTTAAAAATGACAAGAGACAGTTTTTGACAATTCCTTTATTTAAATGCTTCTTCTATCTTCCTTCATCTTCTTCTTCTTCTGTTTCTTCTGGCTCTTCTGGTTCTTCCTCCGGCGTTCTCGTCCAGCATCTCCTCTGCGGCGTCTTCTATCTTCTTCTCCTCGGGCCGCTCCGCACCCATGGCATTGAGGGGAGGCTCCCGCTCTTCTCTTCATCTTCTTCTTCATCTTCTTCTTCATCCTCTTCTCTTCTTCCTTCTTCTCTTCTTCTCTTCTTAATTTTCTTATCCGGGCCGCTCCGCATCCATGCTGTGGCATGGAGGGAGGCTCCCGCTGTGTGACGGCGTCTCCTCATCTGACGGTTCTTAAATAACGGGGGGCGGGGCCACCCGGTGACCCCGCCCCCCTCTGACGCACGGTGACTTGACGGGACTTCCCTGTGACGTCACGGGGAATGCCACAGGGAAGTCCCGTCATGTCCCGTGCGTCAGAGGGGGCGGGGTCACCGGGTGGCCCCACCCCCCGTTATTTAAGAACCGTCAGATGAGGAGACGCCGTCACACAGCGGGAGCCTCCCTCCATGCCACAGCATGGATGCGAAGCGGCCCGGATAAGAAAATTAGGAAGAGAAGAAGAGAAGAAGGAAGAAGAGAAGAGGATGAAGAAGAAGATGAAGAGAAGAGCGGGAGTCTCCCCTCAATGCCATGGGTGCGGAGCGGCCCGAGGAGAAGAAGATAGAAGACGCCGCGGAGGAGATGCTGGACGAGAACGCCGGAGGAAGAACCAGAAGAGCCAGAAGAACCAGAAGAAGAAGAAGATGAAGGAAGATAGAAGAAGCATTTAAATAAAGGAATTGTCAAAAACTGTCTCTTGTCATTTTTAACTATTTTGACACTTTTTTAGTGAAATGGTAGGGGTAAGTACCCCCTTACCATTTCACACAGGGGGGGGCGGGATCTGGGGGTCCCCTTGTTAAAGGGGGCTTCCAGATTCCGATAAGCCCCCCGCCCTCAGACCCCCACAACCACGGGCCACGGTTGTGGGGATGAGGCCCTTGTCCTCATCAACAAGGGGACAAGGTGTTTTGGGGGGCTACCCCAAAGCACCCTCCCAGTGTTGAGGGCATGTGGCCTGGTACGGTTCAGGAGGGGGGGGGCGCACTCTCATCCCCCCTCTTTTCCTGCGGCCTGCCAGGTTGCGTGCTCGGATAAGGGTCTGGTATGGATTTTTGGGGGAACCCCACGCCGTTGTTTTTTTTTTTTTTTGGCGCGGGGTTCCCCTTAAAATCCATACCAGACCTGAAGGGTCTGGTATGGAATTTAGGGGGAACCCTACGTCATTTTTTTTTTTAAATTTTGGCCGGGGTTCCCCTTAATATCCATACCAGACTTGAAGGGCCTGGTATGGAATTTAGGGGGACCCCCCCACGTCATTTTTTTTTTTAAATTTTGGTTCGGGGTTTCCCTGTGGGGAATTCCCATGCCATTTTTATCAATGAACTTCTATGTGTATTGTCGGCAATGCAATAGCCGCGGGTAGTTTTAAATGAGTTTTTTCCTTCCAAATGTCATTTTGCTGTCAGACTTTTCTAAACACAGGAAACATGCGCCCCTTTACAGGCATACTATAGACACCCCCCAGGTACGAAATTTAAAGGGATATTACACTTTTATTGTTTGACTTTAAGCATTATTAAAATCACTGCTCCTGAAAAAACGGCCGTTTTTAAAACTTTTTTTGCATTGATCCATGTCCCCTGGGGCAGGACCCAGGTCCCCAAACACTTTTTATGACAATAACTTGCATATAAGCCTTTAAAATTAGCACTTTTGATTATTCATGTTCGTGTCCCATAGACTTTAACGGTGTTCGCGTGTTCGAGCGAACTTTTTTCCTGTTCGCATGTTCTGGTGCGAACCGAACAGGGGGGTGTTCGGCTCATCCCTACCCACTGGACAGGTAAGAAGTGTCATAATACAAAGAGATAAATGCACACTGTACACATTTTAGCACATTTTTACATTCTGCTATTACCTATCAAGATAATAATAGGATACAAAAACTTTTAACATTACCATTTGAAAGTATTCAGGCAGGCCCTTGCACTATATGCTTTGGGGAATTTATCCATAAATATGACCACAAAAGAGGTGGGTATAGTGTGTATGGGTTTGGCAAAGTCAGCAGATAGAGGATTGAGGATAGATAGAGGATTGGTATCAGCTGAGTTAGCAGTTGCGGGGAGGGAGGGTTGCAAATAATTTTGGTACCCAAAAAAAAAAACTAGCACTGCCTGAATTTCAAGCACAAATCACATTTTAACACATTTTAAGGGGTATTTAGGGTAAAGCACTACTATGGAGCAGCAAAATATATTGTTAATTAAGTAGACAAGGTGGATATAGGCCCAGGAGAGCATGCTGGGGAGGTTAGTGAAGGCAAATATGTATGAAGAACAAAAAACATTTTTTTTTTAATTTCCAGCATGCATGAGGACAAAGGGGACATTCACAGCATATTACAATCATGGTAATTAGGGAATGAGGAAAGAAATACAATACATTATCAAACATTAAATACAATAAAACGTGATGTTAAAGGAGAAAAATCTTACCTTAATATAGTCCTTCTGCAGGGCCTGAATGATTGCAGAACAGGTCTCTGGGATAATGATCCCCAGAGCCTGGGGGGAGATGCCTGTCGAGAACTTGAGGACCTACAGGCTTCTCCCCATCGCAAAGTACCGCAGGGTGGCGACTAGACTCTGCTCCGGAGTGATGGCTTGCCTCATGCAGGTATCCTGCCTGCTGATATAAGGGGTCAGCAAAGCCAACAAACAGTGAAATACGGGGTCCGTCATCCTGAGAAAGTTTCTGAAATCGTCAGGATTATTCTCACGGATCTCACGGAGCAAAGGCATGTGGCAGAATTGGTCACGCTGGAGTAACCAATTCTTGGTCCATGAACTCCTCCTCCCCTGTTCATGGACTGAGCTTGTGTCAAAGTAAGAACCCCAACGCCAAGCCACCGCACAGGACGAACTCTACGATGAGTATGTACACGCAACATGGCTAGAAAACAGTCGGCTGGTCAGAACGAAGTAACAGAATGCACTGAAGAACAGCAAGGACTGTGAAGAGCGACCTGAAAATCAGTGACGAACGGACAAGAACACAATGACAAGTCAATGGTAACTCGCTGCACCCACTGAAGACCAGATACAAACCCACAAGCACAAACTGAACAGCAGAAATACGATCTGAAAACCACAAGTCTGAAAAAGCACAAATTGTCTCTCACCAAACTTTTACTAACACAAGATTACCAAAAGGAGCCCAAAGGGTGCCGCGCTTGGTGCTGAACTGCCCATTTATAGTCTCGTTGTACGTGGTGTACGTTACCGCGTTCTTGGCGTTCGGAAATTCCTATAACTTTTGTGCGACCATGTGTATGCAAGACAAGTTTGAGCCAACATCCGATGGAAAAAATCCATGGATTTTGTTGTCGGAATGTCCGATCAATGTCCGACCGTGTGTACAGGGCATTAGTCAATGCCTTACTATATTACCACTGATTTTTAAACCCTTTAGATCGCAGGCAACATTGAACTTCTATTGGAATAGAGAGCTGTTTCACACTCATGTGGGGAAAAATGAAAAAAAAATAAATAAACTGGTAATAAAAGAAAAAAAGAAAAAAAGAAAAAAATTAATAAAAAAATTTAAAAAATAAAAATAAAAAACTATATTTCTCCCACTTTTTCCTCAAAGATGTGTGGTTTATCCTGTCAATTTGCAGGATACATCAGAACCAGGGATGATCAATCCCTCACTCACCAACACCATTGACTGGTTACAGGCCTAAAGTACATTAACGATACAAACGTTTAACATATATATATATAAATATATATATATATATATATATATATATATATATATATATATATATATATATATATATCAGCCAAAGATGTCACCTGGTTATACGCATCCATCTCCCTGATGAACTATTTCACAGAATCTTCATGACCATCCAAGCGTGGTTTCAGAATTTGCAAGCCAGCGCCAATCTTGTCCACAGTAGTGACGATTTTCAGTTCTGGGTGTATTTGAGGATTTATGCTTACAGGGACTCAAGACAAAAAATACATTAAGTTTTTTGTGGATCCTGTGTAAAAATAAAATTCAAACGCTCTCTGGGGTGCCAAATTATGTAATGGGTGCAATATTATACAATCTAATATATCCTATATAACTATTGCATACATGTATTAATTTGTCTAATCCCTATAGATGCTAATCTGTAAGAGTCTGATAAGCACAATGATATAACAAACACCTCTGTTTAGTAAACGAGTTACATTTATTTCCCAATAAAATAGGAATGTACTAAAACAGCAGAATTAGGAAAAAACTAACATAAAGGTATTACAAGAAATTGCAATGTTACAAAGCTTACAATCAGAACACAATACAAGACTTATACTTAACACATCCTATCGGCTGGTCTCCAGGTGTTGAAAAAGAGATCTCTGCTTGCAAACATTCCTTTTTCACAAACACACCTCATCCAAACCCCCTCCTATTGCCTGCCCAACTTTGCTTTTGGACGAATCACAGTATCTCTGGGGCATTTCCTCAACAGGTTATATCACTGACCGTCTTGCCATAATTGGCCTCTGGGGGCAGTGTTTGTCCATGAATTGCCATTATCCGACCGAAGTCAACTTTTGCAGATATCTGGGTCCTTGATCTCCTGTATCCCAACTCATTTATCATCCCTGTCAGTTAGGTTCTCTTTGAAGTTCATTTGCAGAGCAGCTAATCAGAAAATTCTAATTGACAGGTCGGAGCCAGCATTGTCATACGCAGCTAGAAGCTTAACGGGCTACATTCCAACCTGGAAGGGCAGCATCCTGTCCTCCCGGAAGTGTAAAACTCTCCTTCTTTCAAAAACCATGGGAGTCTGGCTTCTCTTGGGAGCAAGGAAACATATGTACAAAATCCAGAATTCTGATATTCATGTTGAAGTCCAACATAAGCCGCTTTGCGCCTAAAGAGTGCATACCACCCTTCTTCAGACACGGCTCCTATTGAACAGCCATAACTGTCTTACTGCGTTGCGGTTTTCAACATGTGCTTCAGACACAGCTCCTATTGAACAGTCCATAAGGGTCTTACCGTGTTGCGCTTTCCCACAGGTGCCGCTTTGTTACTGGGTGACACACCAACATCACTCTTCCGTGACGGTTCCATGTCACCATTCTGTGTCTTCTTCTTTCCGATATCTTCAGGACGGGGTGCAGTAAAGGCAAGGGGTGTCCATTCACTTACCATTCACTAGCACACATTCAGAGCAACATATCAACCAGCTTTGAGATATTGAGTCTCAAGGAGGGCCTTTCTTGCCCATATTACTAGCTTAAAACATACCTTTATCACACTATAACATGACATAAATCAACCCATTATCATAATATATACATATATGTGTCCCATCCAATTATGCATCCCACTCCCAACCTCCCACAACTCCTCACTGTGGATACGGGTTGGGATTAGGCAGGCTTGCTCACAATGGCCTTTCCTACCGCACTTTTGGCATGTTAGCGGTATTGCAGGACTCCGACTTGACAGAAAAGTCTCCGACTTGTACGCAGAGACCCTACCGTCAATTTGTCCCCCAGCTTGCATAGATAACTGGGCGACCCTTCTATATAAATATTGAGTCTAACAACACATATAAATCTGCAACAATGACAAAACCCACACAATTCCATCCCTGTGCCTGGATTTAAGAGACCATGCCCATGGTATACCATGCAACCCTACCTATTGTTAGGTTCAAGAAACCCTCTAGTTCCATGAGTAACGTTTCATCGGTATTCTTTAGGACAAGGAAACAAACTCGTCTATGTCCCAAATAATACCCAGGTGCTTCCTTCCCAGCAATGATCTCTTCATCCAGAACCCAGAGTGCAATATCTTCCCAACATTCTTTGTTCATCACCATGTATTGACCTGGCCTACAAAGGACATCATGGTCATGCTTCCGACCAAGGGAAGTATCAACCTGCCTCCAGCTTCCATCTTCTCTGACCACATTTGGGTAATCTAGCCTCAAATGCAACAAGATAGAATCCCCAGCCAGTAAGCCCATTGATGCCACCAAATATACAGACCGAGTCTGCACTATGGGATCATACAGCATAACACCTTCCACAATCCAAACTAGTACAGCCATTCGACCACCACTTTGGATCAGTGTAAGCGACATGTTTTGGCAAAGTCTTACTGAGCAGTGATGCTAACTCATCAGGCCACTGCCCCTCATACAGAGACTGTACAATCAGCTTGATGTTGGTTGATACTTCCACCTGCCACTGCGTGCACGCCAGAGCCCATGACAGATTCCTGTTCTATACCATCACACTCTCTACCAACCTCTCAACATGGTTGACCAAAATCCGGAGCCACTTTAACCTGGGTGTTTATGTGATTTTGTTGAATGTTATTAAGGATGCCACCAATCTCTCTGAGCAACAAAGCCCCGCTTATTGTCTGAATCTATGGCTGCGAGTTTGTTCCTCAGGAGGCCGATGTCAAGTCCATTAACAACACCCATCCCAGCTCCTATTCCCCCAATATAGTGCTGAATACATCCCTCCTCTTTCGGGTTACTCCTCAGAAATAAGATTCCCGCATGAACCTCATTCTGTGTCCGCACATCTCTAGGAGTAAGCTACTGTTAAAATGACCGCACTTGATTCAGCGTATACTCAGCACATATAAGGTAATAGGTTTTTATCAACCATTGTGAGATGTTGAAGCACCATGTGATGAAGGCATACTGTACCCTGGTAGCCAGCGTTTTGTTCCCTTTATCTAATGGAGCATGCTCCTGTGTGTATTCACTGGCATTACCTGTGCAGGGTTTCAACCTTTCAGGTGAGACATCAACCAGGCGTATCTCCCCCATGTCCAATTCTGGTGTCCCACGTGTCCAGTAACCGAGAGCTTCTCTGTAGGACTGATAAGACTGAGATACCGCCCCCACAAGGCAGTTTTCACCCCGTTGATATGTCATCTGGCACCCTCTAGTCTGGCCAACCGACACCTTATTATGCATAAGTGTCAGCCAGCCTCCTGGATACCTACACCATATTAATTCCATTACGTCAATACATGTCATATATTAAAAACCTTTTCTTTTATCAATTCCTCCCTCCAACAAAAAAAAACATATATTTTACATTTCATGTTCTGACGGATTGGATGTGTATATTCCTTCCCCAACCTCCAACCCATCGCACATGTAATAATGGCACATTTGCATTCATCAGGAGAGACTCTGGCAAAAATGTTTCACAAGTCTTGTTGATAGGCACAGTCCTTCAGATTCGGCATTAGCCCTAAATTGTCCATAAGCAAAAACAAGTATTAAACTGAATCTTTTCGTTTGTCCCTTCTCTCCTGATGTCTATCAGAACAAATTTGCGGTGTGGTATGGCACAGACAAACTGCCAACCAGATGAACATCTGTCATTCATGTTCCAGAGACCTCTCCAATCTCGCTCCACCAGGACTCTGGAAGTGAAACACAAGAGCAGAATCAAATTCTTATCCATAATATCTGCTCGCTTGCTACGTTTATTTATAGTTCCTTCCTTGGAACCCGGAACTTAGTATACCTGGCTTCTGCAATTCTGACCAAACTATCAAAACAACCACGACCTCTTTAGGCTGAACCCACTCTAAAATGTATCCCCCTGGTATGATCAAAATTAAAAAAAAAAATTTACGTGAACGTTGCTTCTCAAGGATCCAAAATTTTAAGCATCAAAAAGACAATGCATTATCTGTACTTTCAGACCTATGCACTAACTAGAGTTGCCACCTCATCCCTTTAAACCCGGACACATATGAATTACACAGGTTCTGAGGCTATTTAAATGCAGGTAAGGCACCATGTGAATTTAATTACCACCTTAATCAGCCACAGAACCTGTGTAATTAATATGTGTTCGGGTTTAAAGGGATGAGGTGGCAACCATAGCACTAACCCCCCTTTCAGGTGGACAAAGCGTACACCTTGTAACTTTTTCCACCTGAATGAACATAAAGCAAAGAGAAAAAAAAATGAACTCCAGGGGCTAGAATGGCTTCCTACCAACAACTCTTGTCTTAAATAAACAAAATGTATTCAGCTGGAGGACATATTCCCATGACCATAATCAGCTGCTAATTGACGGAATAGCCAATTACCCCCCTTCCAGGTGGACTAAACAAAAATTTTTCCACCTGAACAAAACAAAAATAAAATAGATGACTAAACAAATACCAAAAATATAAAAAAAATAAAAAAAAAAATAAACAAAAAAAAATTAAAATTCTGGCCATTATCACACAAAAACAACATAACAAGACAACCACCATAAAACAATGACAAACACTCAACTTTTAACTAAAGACATCCATGGATTTTCCTCCTGAGAAGAGTAAGTGCTCATTTCCATCTGGAAGACAATTAGTTAATGGGAAAACAAAAAACAAAACATCTGTACCTCATCACAACATTTGTAACTTCACTTGTAACTCTTGAATCCATTAATGCCTGACTACCGTACTGTTTATCAGATTTTTTCATTGTTTGCAAACAATTACTAATTAATGAGCTCATGGTACCATATGATAATCGATTATGCCTTTACAATAACCTAACCCCTGTTTTGCTAAATTCGCCCCATGTTGTTCTCACTTTGAAGGGCCTGCAAACAAAACACAGACATTAGTATCCAAACCAGTTTTAACTTCTTCCTGTCTCTTAAAAAGGAACACAAAGACAGTGATTACACACAATTATCATGACAATTGACTTTTTGAGTCCCCCAAGCCTTTTCCCATTAATTGCAAAGCTAGGGCAACAATTGCCATATTTTATTTAAACATGAAACTCACATCTAAACCCTATTTATAGCAAGGAAACCTTGATCAGAAAATTCTTAGCATCCATGCAGCTCACTAAATGCTGCTAACATTGTTTCCCCCAGTGCTACATTTGAATAATCAAGCGGCTATCTCCATTTTGACTTTACGTAACTGTTCTACATATTGATGACTTTCAGTTTGTAGTCTCCGCATTTGGGTCTTAAAAGGGAAATGGGTTTGATTACTATGGCCTCCATGCTTTGGGTTGCTGCCCCATCGGGCAGAATACACTTCATAATGCCTTGGGGTCGTTTTGGGGTATTGCAATCTTCTTTTGATATCATTATTCGCTGCCCAACAATACTTAGCGATGTGACCCCCCCCCTTTTACACAAAAAACATTTGAGGGCTGGTCTCTCTGTATAGGCCCTTCTTTGAGCATATGGTGCTGGAAACTCACATTGCTGGACATTATTACTACAATTACTATGATTGGAATAAGCAGACTTTACACTTTCATCTTCTGAGGAGTCATCAGAAGTTTCCATTGTTTCAACTCCTTAATCAATTTCAAGCGCCGTTATCACACTTTTATTTAAAACCCCTTCCCGCCAAACATACGCAGATGTGTGTACACGGCTTTCGGGGGTTATACCGGAATGATGCCCGCAGCTGCAGTCATCATCCCAGTACCGTTTTTTAGAGCGGGCGATTGGCTATCCATGTATAACAACTGATGTGGCTAAAAGCCGCTCGGCTGTTATACCAGAGGAGCAGGAGGGGATGTCCCCCCCTCCCGCCGCCTCCCGACGCTCTTACCGGGCCTACCGTTCGATCGGGAGGCCCGGTGACCAATCGCCTGCCTCCGGCGGCTGGGGGCGGGCTGGAAAGAAGCCGTGGGCAGCTTCGTTCCAGCCTTCTGATTGTAAACACGGAAGCGATGTCATGACATCACTTCCCGTTTACTTAGCTGCCAATGGCGCCGGTTTTAAAAAAGTATACAGTATTCAGAATCGCTGTTTTGCAAAGGAGGGATCTAAAAGACCCCCTATTCCTCCATAAAGAGTACCTGTCACCACCTATTACTCTCACAAGGGATGTTTACATTCCTTGTGACAGCAATAAAAGTGATCAAAAATTTAAAAAAAAAAACAATTTCTAAATATAAAAATAAAGAAAATAAATAAGAAAAATTTTGTTTTTTTTAAAGCACCCCGTCCCCGCGAGCCCGCGCAGCAAAGGAAACGCATACGGAAGTCGCCCCCGCATATGTAAACGGTGTTCAAATCACAAATGTGAGGTATCACCACGATCGTCAGAGCGAGAGCAATAATTCCAGTACTAGACCTCCTCGGTAACTCTAACCTGGTAACCGTAAAAAAGCGTCGTCTATGGAGATTTTTAGGTACCGTAGTTTGTCACTATTCCACGAGTACGTGCAATTATAAAGTGTGACATGTTTGGTATCTATTTACTCGGCGTAACATCATCTTTCACATTATACAAAAAAATTGAGCTAACTTTACTGTTTGATTTTTTTTTTAATTCATGAAAGTGTCTTTTTCCCAAAAAGTTGCATTTAAAACACCGCTGCACAAATACCATTTGATAAAAAATATTGCAACAATTGCCGTTTTATTCTCTAGATTCTCTGCTAAAAATATATGTATAATGTTTGGGGGCTTTAAGTAATTTTCTAGCAAAAAATATAGATTTTAACTTGTAAACACCAAATGTCAAAAATAGGCTTAGTCATGAAAGGGTTAAATCTCCAACATTGATTTCTGTCATAGCAACACCACTTGCAGCAATAAGAGCGTCTGTTTTTTCAGCATGTTGTTTCACTTTTATCTTTGCTGAGCACTGCGCCTGTGCGGAGGGTATGTCCAGCATTGCACATTCGGCTTTTGCATGTTTGGAGGATAACTCCATTATGGCTGCCTGTGCACCCTGTAATTCCTCCCTAAGCAGTGTGATAACACGCAAATTCTCAGCCTCTCTCTGTCCTAAAGATGCAATACATTGTTCCTTCAACATGCGTGTTTTCTCCAACTCATCTAATCTCTGTTCCAATATTCATTTCTCAGTCACTAATTGTTGAATGTGATCAGCAACATTTGCATCTGCTTTTGCAACCATTGCCAATATATTCTCTGTTACACTTTGTACCTGTTCAAATAATTGTTTCCTCTCACTATACCATTCTAATTCTTTTTGCTCTGCAATGTCTTTTATCTTCAACAACATGCATATAATATTGGCCATTTTTTGCTTCTCGCCTTTTTTGGAAAACTTTTTATACTCTATGGCATCATTATAAGTATTGCATTGTTTTAATAGATCATTGTATTGGTGTGTTAACGCATTCTTTTGTATAGAATCAAGTCTAACACAGCCATACTTCTTAACAAAGTCTTCAATGGCTTCCATTGGTATGCTAATTTGCACCTTAGCCTACCCTGAAGCTCGTCTAACCTGTTTTTACAACAGTTGCTTACAATGCATACAGACACACAGACAGATACAAAACACACACAGATAAAAGCTTTTTACCGGTAGTCCCACAACCAAAAAAACAAAAAAAAAACAGATACCAAGCCATTTAAAAACTAATTTGTTCCTTGCAGTTCTACAGCCTACAAGACACAAGGCACACTCTTAGTCAATGCCTTACTATATTACCATTGATTTTTAAACCCTTTAGATTGCAGGCCACATTGAACTTCTATTGGAACAGAGAGCTATTTCACACTCACGTGGGGAAAAATAAAAATAAAAAAAATTAAATAAACTAGTAATAAAATTTAAAAAAAAAAATGAAAAAAAAATAAATAAAATTAATTAAAAAATTTAAAAAATAAAAACAAAAATCTATATTTCTCCCACTTTTTCCTCAAAGATGTGGTGTTTATCCTGTCAATTTGCAGGCTACATCAGAACCAGGGATGATCAATCCCTCACTCACCAGCACCGTTGACTGGTTACAGGCCTAAATCACATTAACGATACAAACATATACATATATCAGCCAAAGATGTCACCAGGTTATTCGCGTCTGTCTCCCTGATGAACTATTTCACAGAATCTTCATGACCATCCAAGCGTGGTTTCAAAATTCACGAGCCAGCGCCAGTCTTGTCCACACTAGAGATGATTTTCAGTTCTGGGTGTATTTGAGGATTTACGCTTACAGGGACTCAAGACAAAAAATACATTAGGTTTTTGTGGATCCTGTGAAAAAATAAAATTCACACGCTCTCTGGGGTGCCAAATGATGTAATGGGTGCAATATTATACAATCTAATATATCCTATATAACTATTGCATACATGTATTAATTTGTCTAATCCCTATAGTTTCTAATCTGTAAGAGTCCGATAAGCACAATCATATAACAAACACCTCTGCTTAGTAAACAAGTTACGTTTATTTCCCAATAAAATAGGAATGTACTAAAACAGCAGAATTAGGAAAAAACTAACATAAAGGTATTACAAGAAATTGCAATGTTACAAAGCTTACAATCAGAACACAATACAAGACTTATACTTAACACATCCTATAGGCTGGTCTCCAGGTGTTGAAAAAGGGAGCTCTGCTTGCAAACATTCCTTTTTCACAAACACACCTCATCCAAACCCCCTCCCATTGCCTGCCCAACTTTGCTTTTGGACGAATCACAGTATCTCTGGGGCATTTCCTCGACAGGTTATATCACTGACCGTCTTGCCATAATTGGAATCTGGGGGCAGTGTTTGTCCATGAACTGCAATTATTCGACCGGAGTCAACTTTTGCAGATATCTGGGTCCTTGATCTCCTGTATCCCAACTCATTTATCATCCTTGTCAGTTAGGTTCTCTTTGAAGTTCGCTTGCAGAGCAGCTAATCAGAAAATTCTCATAGACAGGTCAGAGCCAGCATTGTCATACGCAGTTAGAAGCTTAACAGGCTACATTCCAACCTCGGGGGGCAGCATCCTGTCCTCCCGGAAGTGTGAAACTCTCCTTCTTTCAAAAACCATGGGAGTCAGGCTTCTCTTGGGAGTGAGGAAACATATGTACAAAATCCAGAAATCTGGTATTCATGTTGAATTCCAACACAACCAAAGCCCCCTTAAAGGAAGAGGAGCACACTGGACACCCAGCAAGAGCACAATGGCAGTAAAGGTGCCCAGTGTGTCCCCGGCCCATATATACTAGCAGTAACAAAAAACTGGCCACTGCCCCCACGTATAACTGGCCTTCACATCAAGGAGCACATGAAGGGGCATATACATGTAAGACAAAAACAATTCCATAGCTAAACTCACCAACCAGTCTGCTGACGAACCAAATTACGTGTCTAACCGTCTGTTAAAAGCAAGGGTTTAGTTAGCACACATTTGCAAACGCATGTGAAAGCTGCAAGGCCTCGTCACAGCACCCTGTGTTGCTTTCAGTCCTAACACTACAAATTTATAAGTGTCTCCACAGTGGAAGCACATGCATGGAATGGATAGATTTGGGGCAGGTGAGCCTGGAGGCAGCCTTAAGCCCCCTTAAAGGAATAGGAGCACACTGGACACCCAGCAAGAGCACAATGACAGCAAAGGTGCCCAGTGTGTTCTATAACAATGACAAACAGGAGGGGAGAAAGGGGAAAGCCCTGCCAAGTGCCATTGGAGATATCGAATGGCTCAGAGGAAGTGCCATTTACTAAGACCGAGGCCAAAGGTTGGGAGTATAGAGACAGCACCTTAGAGATAAAGGTTGTTCCTAGGCCTAACTGTTCTAATGAGAGTCGGAGGAATCTCCAGTTGACTCTATCGAATGCTTTTTCAATGTCGAAGGAGAGGAGACAGGCTTTCAGGTTTTTGCGTTGAATAAAGGAGATGAGGTGAATAGTTTTGGTGGTATTGTCCCTTGCCTCACGACCTGGGACAAATCCCATTTGGTCGTTATGGATCACTCCAGGGAATAGAGGGGATAAGCGGTTGGCCAATACCTTTGCGAACAGTTTAAGGTCTATGTTGAGCAGAGATTTTGGCCGGTAGCTGCTACATTGGGATGGGTCTTTGCCTGGTTTGGGTAATATGGAGATATTAGCGCACAATAAACCTTTAGGTGGCGGGTGGGAGTCGTCTATGGTATTGAACGCCTTAGTCATAAGTGGAGCTAGTTGAGGGGAAAAAGTTTTGTAAAAACAGGGGGTGTACCCATCTGGGCCAGGGCATTTGCCTATCTTCAGATCTTTGATGGTGTCTAGAGATTCGGGTGTGACCAGAGGTTTGTCTAGTTCTTCAGCATCTGGTGTGTTGATAATGGGTAGTGCCGTTTCCATAATGTAGTCTCGCATTTTGTCTCTCGAGGAGGTGGTATGTGTGTTTGGGTTTGTGGACTGTAAGTTGTAGAATTGGGAGTAGTATTCCCGAAAGGCAGAGGATAAGGCCTTTCGCGTTGAACGTTTTATTTTGATTGGGATGTGTAATAAAGGGAATGGAGTATCGGGGTGGCCTATGTGGGAAGGACCCGTGCCAGGTGTTTGCCGCATTTGTTTGCTAAAGAGTAGTGATAATTGCGTGCCCTATCTCAAGCTATTAAGGAATGTGAGTCTAAAAGTTGGAGTAGGTCTCTGCGGGCATTCGACAGTCTGACAAAAATGGCAGGGTCTAAATCTCCTTTGTATAAAGGTTTGAGTTCTGCTATAGTGGAGAGGAGACGACGGATATCATCCATTCGTATCCGTTTGAGGCGGGAGCCGTGTTGTATAAATAAGCCCCAAACCACGCATTTCAGGGCCTCCCATTGAATAAGGGGGAGGTAGTATCTAAGGAGTGGTCGGAGATAAAGTTCTGAATGGTTTTGGAAATGTCCGCTACACAGACGGAGTCCCGTAATAAATTGTCATTGAGACTCCATTGAGTACCTCTATGCGATGTTGGGGGGCGTGCAAGGGTCAAATAGACCGGGGCGTGGTCAGACCAGAGTAGGTGACCCAGTGATGCCTGGATGGGGTTATCCAGTAGTGATTGGAATATTAGAAAGTAGTCGAGTAGTAGGAATTGTGTGCTGCTGAATAATGGCTGTAATCCCTCTCTGTGGGATGCTGGACACACCAAACATTCACCAGGTGGGAAGAATGTAGTAGGGCTTTGATGTGTGTCAGGGTAGAGGATAGAACAGAGGACTTACCCGAGGATGTGTCTGCAGACGGGGACATGGCGATGTTGAGATCTCCACCAATGATAAAACAAGGACCCCCAAATGAGGTGAGAACAGACGAGAGAAACCGAGCCTGATCCACGTTAGGTACATATATGTTGGCCACTGTGAAGAGAAAATTGTTTAGTTTCAGTTTAAGAAAGATGAAGCGACTAGTAACATCAACAAGAGAGTCTAGGACCTCAGGCTTAAAATACCGTATTTATCGGCGTATAACACGCACTTTTTTCCCCTTAAAACCAGGGGAAAATCGCAGGTGCGTGTTATACGCCGATCCCCTGCGATCCCGACCTGTCACATTTTCAAAATCGCCGATCGCGATTTGAAAATGGCGCCGCCGGCGCCGAAATACACAGTGCTGGTCCTCGGCTCTTTCCGGCGGCTGACGTTCATTTTCGGCTCCACTCGTAGTCCCGAGCGGAGATACCCGAACCTAGCCGAGTAGGTTCGGATAGCTCCGCTCGGGACTACGAGTGGAGCCGAAAATGAACGACAGCCGCCGGAAAGAGCCGAGGACCGGCACTGTGTATTTCGGCGCCGGCGGCGCCATTTTCAAATCGCGATCGGCGATTTTGAAGCCCAGAATGGCTGGAATCACTGGGGAAGGCTGCACTAGGGAAGGCTGCACTGGGGAAGGCTGCGCTGGGGAAAGCTGCACTGGGGAAGTCTGCACTGGGGAAAGCTGCACTGGGGAAGTCTGCACTGGGGAAGTCTGCACTGGGGAAAGCTGCACTGACAAGGCTGCACTGACAAGGCTGCACTGGGGAAGTCTGCACTGACAAGGCTGCACTGGGGAAGGCTGCACTGGGGAAGGCTGCACTGACAAGGCTGCACTGACATGGCTGCACTGACATGGCTGCACTGACAAGGCTGCACTGACAAGGCTGCACTGACATGGCTGCACTGACAAGGCTGCACTTAAAAGGCTGCACTGACATGGCTGCACTGAGAAGGCTGCAATGATGGGCGTTTAAATGTAAGTTTTTTTTCCCTTCAACTTCCCTCCTAAAAGTTTTTTTTTCCTTAAAATTCCCTCCTAAATTGGGGTGCGTGTTATACGCCGGTGCATGTTATACGCCGATAAATACGGTATTTATGGACGGCGATGGATACCCCCTTAGATTTGGCCTGGGGGTTAGAACTGTGGTACCATTGTGAATAGTACCTGTTGTGTAAGGGGGGTACGAAGTCCGTACCGAAGTGAGTTTCCCGTAGTAAAAAATTTTTGAGAGCTTTTTATGAAAGTGATAGAGAATCTGGCTCCGCTTTTCCGGTGTGTTAAACCCCCCTGCAGTTGAAAGATGCTAAAGCAATCGGGCAAACAGAAGCCATGATATAGTCAGGTGCCGGGGGGGTGTTTGGGGAGGGGGAGAAGTTTGACATGTCGGGTGTCTCATAGGTCAGCAGCTCTTGGAGATGAAAACAAGGCCATAAGAGGCCCAGATAGGGAAAGAGAAAAGATGTGGGGGGGAAGAGAGAAAAGAGGGGAAAGTAGACAAAAAGAAAAAGAGGAAGAGGGGGTGATACAGGTCAGTAGGACTAGGTTAATATATAAGCACTTGGTTCGGTCGTGGTCGTCAGCCCCACATCTGATAATAGTAAACAGAAATGTCAAGGAAAATTCACGGTGGATCAGTGGGGAAGAGGACCACTATATCAAATTTACAAAAAGTTGAACATAAACAAAAAAGGCCACTAGGTGGCTCCAAAAGACTGTAAGTAAAGGATAAAAAGACCTTACAGTGTGGCATACAGCCGTATACCAGTCAGTGTCCATAGTGACACTGAAAAAAGAAAAACCCCTTTAAGGGGGGGTGCAGGGGAAACTTGCTGGGCAGAGTAGCCCCTTGGTCCTCGGCTCCACGGGGAATCAAATAAGAAACAGAACCAATAGGCATAAATCACAACATTAAAATGGTGATGCATTAAATTGGTTATGAATGGGTTATAGGAAACTCAGGATTCAGGAAGGCATATAATATGGCTTAGGGCGAGCATAGTATAAAAATCATAGGTGGGAGGTGGAAGCAAAATAGAAACATGCACATTAAAGCTTCAAAGAAATAGCATATGTTAACATATATCAATAAGCTCATGGCATGAGCTAGATAACTTGAGCAACCTGGAAAAAATGTAATGGGGTTAACAAGAGTAAAACAATTACAATAGTCCAGGGCTTAGGGTGAGTAAATCGTGAAGAAAACAGTAACAGTAATGCGATGAGGAGATCAAAATAGGCCTCAAAGACTGTAATAGTAACATGTATACGGGGGGGGGGGGGCAGACTGTACTAGGATCGTGTCTGCATCAGCCCTGTGTTGTCACAGGGGAAGACCCTGTGAAGGCAGAGAAAGTGAAGCATCAAATTCGATCAGTCCGGGTTCAATCGTTGGGGTCCCGTTGAGGCAAAGGCTTAGAATTGTGTTTGTGACACACCAATGGCTTCTGCCATTGTGGGGCAAAGGGTAGGCCAGGGGTAGACGGTGTGAACGACCAATCCGGAATAGACATCTGTGGAAGTTCCAGTGTACTGAGAAAGGACGGGAGGTCTCCTAGTGTGCGGAAGATGGCAGTTTTGCCCTCATGGTGTACTCATAAGTGGAAGGGAAACCACCATTGATATTTCAACTGTTTAGGTTGTAAGAGCTGTGTAAGCGGTTTCAGCGCTTTACTCATCGCCAGTGTCTGACGGGACAGGTCTGGGAGAAGCATCACGGGGGTGTCGTTAAAGAGTATGGTGTCCTGCGAGCTAGCAGCTATCATGATGTCCTCTTTGATCTTATAAAAATGGACCCGTCACCGGGTGTCTCGCACAAAGGAGGGGCCCGGAGTCCGCGGGCCTGAGGTTCTGTGAACATGGTCCAGCTCAACGGGGTCATCCTTAGGGCACTGTAGCAATTGATTGAAGATGGCAGTCACGGCCACAGGCAGGTGTTTAGCGTTTACAGACTTAGGAATCCCGCGAATGCGGATATTATTACGACGATTACAATTCTCTATGTCTTCCTGTTGGTATGCGAGTTGCTGCAGCATGACAGTGTGGATGTTAAGAATTTTGTCATGTGCCTGCACTGCATTGCTGAGACTGTCTGTGGTAGTGTCCATGTCCTCAAAGCGAACACCCATATCCCTCTTGAGGTCAGAGATCTCTTTCTTATAGGCTTTCTCTATCCTATGGGCACAGTGTTCAAAGTCTGCTTTAGTGGGCAGGGAGCTGATGTAACTGTGCAGGGAACAGATCTGTGACTCCATATCCCAGCCTTCACCTGAGCCCAGGGAGGCATTAGAGCGGCTTCTGGTGAGCATAAAGTCAGAGTCCTCAGGGAGAGGGCAAAGGCTGTGAGAGCTCACCTGTGAGTGCAGGGATGATTCGGAGTGGGCCGGGGACAGAGGTGCCAGTGCCATCTTGGATTTAGAATGGCGCTGTGTAGCGGCCCGAGATCGGGCAAAATAATCCTCCAAATCACCTCCTTTTCGGTTCCCACAGGTGCCCTTCTGTGCACGGTGCTTATCTTTCCCCATATGCCAAGTTTGGGTGAGTTTCCTGGTGTTATATGGTCTGTGGAGCCGAAGGACCCAGGAGCTGTGAGGAAACACGTCTCACTGCTCCATGCGGCAAGCCATGCCCCTCCTAGTTATTTTATTTAATTTTTTATTTTGACCAACGGGGTTAAAAAGGAATTGGAGATTTGTAATTTTTATTATGTTTTCTTTTTATTTTAAAGTGATTTTTTTGATGATTTATGTTTTAAGATTTAGGAAAAGTCAGAAGTGATGCCAGAGTATTTAAAATTAAGACTGTGACTTTGTATAGCAGTGACGGTCAGAAAAGCCCCTCGCTGACTGTTATAGTACTACTGTGCTATTGTATGTGCAGGGATGGAGAAAAAGGGAAATGGTTTTAGGCTGAATAGACTTTGTGGGAAAACACAAAAGTAAAGCTAATGAATTATCTGGACTGACTATATTGATGGTAGGACATGATCAGGGTAATAGTGGCTGGTAGGGCCTATTCTGGCACTCCTCTCCTACATGTAAAAATCATAATTTTTTTGCTAGAAAATTACTCAGAACCCCCAAACATAATATATGTTTGTTTTATCAGACACCCTAGGGAATAAAATGGCAGTCATTGCAACTTTTTATGTCGCACAGTATTTGTGCAACAATTTTTCAAACGCCTTTTTTTGGAAAAAAAAACTGTTTCATGAATTAAAAAATAATAAAACATTTAGTTAGCCCAATTTTTTTGTATAATGTGAAAGATGAGGTTACACCGAGTAAATAGATACCCAACATCTCATGTTTTAATATTGTACACACTCATGGAATGGCACCAAACTTTGGTACTTAAAAATCTCCTAGGCAACGTTTTAAAATGTTTTACAGGTTACCAGTTTAGAGTTACAGAAGAGATCAAGTGCTAGAATTATTGCTCTCGCTCTAACGCATGCGGTGATACCTCACATGTGTGGTTTGAACGGCTTTTACATATGTGGGCGGGACTTATGTGTGCGTTCGCTTCTGTGCGTGAGCTACTGGGGGCAGGGTGCTTTTTTTTAATTGCTTATTTTACTTTATTTTTTTTATTTTTACACTTTCTCTTTTAATTTTTTTTTGATCACTTTTATTCCTATTACAAGGAATGTAAACATCCCTTGTAATAGGAATGGTGTGTGACAGGTCCTCTTTATGGAGAGATGTGGGGTCAATAAGACCCCACATCTCTCCTACAGGCTGGAAAGCATGGGATAAAAAAAAAATTCACGATGCTTTTCAGCCGCGATCGCGGCTTTGTTTACAAGCGGGGTCCGGACGTGACGTCATAACGTCGTGCCGCTATGATCATTCTTATGCCCCGTACACACGGTCGCATTTTCCAACGGAAAATGTGTGATAGGACCTTGTTGTCGGAAATTCCGACCGTGTGTAGGCTCCATCACACATTTTCCATCAGATTTTCCGACACACAAAGTTTGAGAGCAGGCATAAAATTTTCCGACAACAAAATCCGTTGTCGGAATTTCCGATCGTGTGTACACAAATCTGACACACAAATTGCCACTCATGCTCAGAATAAATAAAGAGATGAAAGCTATTGGCTACTGCCCCCTTTATAGTCCCGATGTACATGTTTTACGTCACCGCGTTCAGAATGATCGGATTTTCCGACAACTTTGTGTGACCGTGTGTATGCAAGAAAAGTTTGAGCCAACATCCGTCGGAAAAAATCCAAGGATTTTGTTGTCGGAATGTCCGATCAATGTCCAACCGTGTGTACGGGGCATAACGGTGCACAGAATCGCCGGCTGAAAAAGAGGATATCTGAATGATGCCTGTAGCTGCAGGCATCATTCAGATATTCCCATTGAAAGTCAAGGACGTCATATGATGGCTTTGGGCTGGAAGTGGTTAATGTCCATGTCCCCCAAATCTCCAAGTCTAAACAAAAGCTGATCCACTTTATTCTCCTTGGAGCAAAGCTGACTATAGCTAGGGCCTGGAAACAGCCAAAGATTTCCTTAGCGGCAGCACAAAGCAAGATCTCCTGGATTATGTCCCAAGAAAATGTATCCTAACAGACACAAGCCAGAAATTTGAAATTGTCTGGGAACCTTGGGCCCTATTTGTAGGCATTTTGTTTACTCCTGGTGATCTCCCCAACCAACCTGTATTCACAAACTAAGGACTGGCTCATATATTTTACCCTCTTCTTTCTCTATCCCCTCCTTGTCTTCCTTTCTTATCTTCTTTCTAATAGTTTAAGGAGATGATATATTTAGCACTTGATAATTCATTTTGCACAGCAATGCAAACCTTGTAGCAGTGGCGTAACTAGAACCTTTAGGGCTCCGATGCAAGAAATCATGGAGGGCCTCCCTGACCCCCGGACAAGGCTCTTTTCTCCGAGCCTGATCGCGGATCAACAGGGCCCGGTCACAAGTGGGTGGCTGCATATAAAGGAATTGATTTCTCCATTTCCCCCCCGCTTCTCCTTCTCTCCCTCCCACAGGCATTCAGCGGCTGCAGGAGGAAAATGGAGAGATGAGTTCCTCTATGTCAGTGTTTCTCAATCTTTTTCCAGCCAGGACGCCCTTGAAGTGTACTCCTAGGTGAATGGGGCTGCACTGCAACCACTCCGCAACTGTGTGCATTGCATGCAGTTGCGGGATAGTGATGATGCATTTAAGGGGTTAAAACAGGCGGTCAGTAGGCAACATATTGCCTCTTTACCATGCCTCTGAAAAGCGAACTGAGCATGGATCGCTTTTCGGGGGAACAGCATTTTTTGCTGGTAATATATGAACAAGCAAAAAAAAATTTAAAAAATTGGTTCTGATTGTACACATATAGGGGGTCAGGAATAAAACAGTATACCTAAAATGTGCATACAAACATGTAAACACACACACACACATATATAAAAACACACATATATATATATATATATATATATATATATATATATATATATATATATAAATGCACATATGCACGCACATGTAAACCAGTGGCGCCTGGTGCTCAAAATTTTTAGGGAGGCGCAAGCAAACTGAGAAATTTAGAAAAAAAACATCAGTTGCAGCCACTGTGCCCATAAAGTGCAGCCACTGTGCCCATCAATTGCAGCCACTGTGCCCATCAATTGCTGCCACTGTGCCATCAAACTCTGCCGCTGTGCCATCAAATGCCGCCACTGTGCCCATCAAATGCTGCCAGTGTGCCCATCGAAGTCTGCCATTGTGCCATCAGATGCCACCACTGTGCCATCAAATGCCGCCAGTGTGCCCATCAAACGCTGCCACTGTGCCCATCGAAGTCTGTCACTGTTCCCATCGAAGTCGGCCATCACTGTGCCATCAGATGCCACCACTGTGCCATCAAATGCCGCCACTGTGCCCATCAAATGCCGCCACTGTGCATATTAAATGCTGCCAGTGTGCCCATCAAATGCTGCCAGTGTGCCATCAAATGCTGCAACTGTGCCATTGAATGCTGCCACTGTACCCATTAAATGCTGCCAGTGTGCCATCGAATGCTGCCACTGTGAATCCCCCCCGCCCGCTCGCTGTCTGCCCAGCACTTACCCTGTCTCTGTGGGGCAGCAGGTGATGGCCACGAGCGGGGTCCTCCATGTGTCTCCTTCCGTCCTCATCTCCCGTCCTCCACTCCTGATAGGTGTCCAATAGCTACGCCTATTGTTTCAGCCAATCAGGTGACGGGTAACAGACCCGCACACCTGATTTGCAGAAAGGCGTTTCAGTGTTAGGAAAGTGAATATTAAGTCGCTTTTCTAACACACCTGGGTGGACTGTGAGCGCCAAGCATGGCACTCGCAGTTCACCTATTTTGAAGCCTATTAGAGTCTATGGCTCTAATCAGGTGCTTCAAAAACACCCCCCCCTGCTGTAATTCAGGCGTCCGGCGCCCAAAAACTGGCCGGACATCTAAATATGGGGGTGGCAGCGGTGGCCATGGATAGATTCATGCTATGCATGAATCTACCCATTGGTCAAAGAGGGAGGGGGTGGCTGGAGAGAGGGGGCGGCACCTGTGCGCCCTTATGGACGCACCGCCACTGATAAACACATGCACATACATGCACACATAAATACATACATGCACACTCACATACATATGCACACACACATACATACACACACACACACATACGTACACACACACATGCATACACACACACATACATGCACACATATAAATACACATACAGTAGATAGATAGGCTTATAAAAAAAACGGCAGACCTTTACCTTAGCTCTTCCTGCCGGGTACTGCACTGTAGGGGGAGACAAAGAGCACAGCACACACTGTGCTTTCGCTTTGACACGATTACAGTTCGGCTGACGATCAGGGAGCTCATCTCAGCCGCCCCTGCTGTTCCTCCTATCGAAGAGTACTGGGGGCCCTCAAGGGCCCCCTGCAGCAAGGGGCCCGGTCGCCATGGCTATCTCAGCGACCCCTATAATTCCGCCACTGCCTCGTAGTATATCAAATTCCCCAGAAGTAGACTCCCACGGTGATTGCTTTCCATTTGATAGTTACGGGGTGGGGTGGTGGCGGTAGAGGTGGGGTTTTCCTCTGGCACAGAATGATCCCATCAGGGGTGCTGGGGGCAGGGATTTCCCTGTTCTAAACCTGCTGCCGCTCCCCTCCAGACCAAGATACCTGTGGAAGCCTTTAAAAAAGACCAGGCCATAGTTGTCAGGAAGCCCCTAGTAATCTAACTTGGTTGCATTGTTATGTGCTTATACCTCCACATCTCTAATAAACTGTCAATTTCCATGATGTATGTTGATATAACGTATTGTGATGATTTTTCATTGGTTTGAAATATAAAAAACCTTTTGAAAGTAAAAAAATAAATAGTGTCCATTGATGTAAATCCATCGTCAATCACAATGCCCACTGACCTAAAAAATAAAATGCTTTTGCCTCTTGGGAGGCCACCGGCCGTTTGCCTCCTCTCTGCTTTGACAGATCTTATATAGGTAAGGGGCAGGAACCGCTCCCTTCTGACATCACATGACATATTACACCCTCTCAACTACTACATATTCCACAGTATTCCTCATTTCTGTAGCACTGGGTGGCTACATACCAAACTTTCCAGAGATGGACCAAATGTTTTTATAGCATATATGCTATGTATGTATGGTGTTTTTATTAAGTCGCTTTCTACAATTTTTGATATCAGTAAAATATTTTTTTTTCTCAATAACGGTTGTATGGTGAGTGGAGTCATAGACATGTTCTACCATAATGGTTGGTTGAGCTATTACAGGTTTTTATTTTTGAGTTTCTATTTATATGCATAATGTGAGCTCCCATCCCTTCTCTCCTCCCCCTCTCCATTATCATTATTGTATTTTTTCTTTGAGGGCATACATTCCAAATATATATGTTTATCACTGTTGATTAATTAATCATAATTATTAGGGTAGGCAGCACCTTGAGGTTCCTAAACTTTCAGTGTATCTACTGTATATCTATACACACACATACATTTTGCTTCCTTTTAGGTTGAATATATTTTTATTTGCATTTCCTTAAACAATACATCTCTACATCACAAGAGTAAGAAAACAATCTTGTGCATTTAGGAAAATATGTAGAAACAACAGTATTCAAGTACATCTCTAGAATTAGAGGAGCCCTCGTGTCCCGAAATGGAAATATGCCATCAGAGAAAACAAAAGTATATCCAAATGAGGGCACATTTAATATAACAACAATTTATTTTGCTTCCTTTTATATGACACATACTGTAGAAACATAGAAAAGTGACAGCTAAAAAAGGACCAAATGTTCATAAAATCTGCCCTTTTTTTTTTCTTTTTTTTGTTTTAATTTATATATACAGTGGGGACGGAAAGTATTCAGACCCCCTTAAATTTTTCACCCTTTGTTATATTGCAGCCATTTGCTAAAATCATTTAAGTTCATTTTTTTCCTCATTAATGTACACACAGCACCCCATATTGATAGAAAAACACAGAATTGTTGACATTTTTGCAGATTTATTAAAAAAGAAAAACTGAAATATCACATGGTCCTAAGTATTCAGACCCTTTGCTCAGTATTTAGTAGAAGCACCCTTTTGATCTAATACAGCCATGAGTCTTTTTGGGAAAGATGCAACAAGTTTTTCACACCTGGATTTGGGGATCCTCTGCCATTCCTCCTTGCAGATCCTCTCCAGTTCTGTCAGGTTGGATGGTAAAAGTTGATGGACAGCCATTTTTAGGTCTCTCCAGAGATGCTCAATTGGTTTTAAGTCAGGGCTCTGGCTGGGCCATTCAAGAACAGTCACGGAGTTGTTGTGAAGCCACTCCTTTGTTATTTTAGAGAGAAAGTTTGTGTGTGGGTGTGGCGCTATTCTGGTATCAGGCGAAGTGTTATACCACTGTGATGGTCACCTCTAATAAGTAAGTGTTTGAGATGGTTTGAATTCCTAGAACACTTTATCCCAAAAAAAGGGGAATTTTTCAAACCAAAATTGGTGTAAATAAAATAAAAAAATTAAAATAATATGTGTACGATTTCTTTCAAAAAGTGACTGACTGTTTTCTGAAGCTATTGTAGCAAAGTGCCACCATACAGTCATGACATGCATTGATCAAAAACTGGAGTAATTAGGAAAAAAATAAACTCTTCATTCGTTATTTTAGTTGTGTGCTTAGGGTCATTGTCTTGATGGAAGGTTAACCTTCGGCCCAATCTGAGGTCCTGAGCACTCTGGAGAAGGTTTTCATCCAGGATATCCCTATACTTGACCGCATTCATCTTTCCCTCTATTGCAACCAGTAGTCCTGTCCCTGCAGCTGAAAAACACCCCCACAGCATGATGCTGCCACCACCATGCCTCACTGTTGAGACTGTAATGGACAGGTGATTAGCAGCAGTGGCGTAGCGTGGGGGGTGCCACCGCCCCGGGCGCAAAATTTAGAGGGGCGCTGTCACGAGTGTGGACCATCTAGCACAAGGATAAAAGCTCCTGTTAAACTTATGACAAGTCCGCGTTGCCCAGCAACAGCGGCCGTTCTTGCGGTGCGGGCGACAAGCAGGGGGATCTCTCTCATGGGGCTGAGCCGAGGACAGAATGGCCTGAGAGCCCGGGAGTCGGAAGAATAGTTCCTCCGCGGCCGCCTCCTCCTTGACCTCGCCCCCCCTCCTCCAAGAGGTGAGAAGCCACGGGCGCAGAATCTCCTGTGACACTAGAGCATGGATTGCTCTAACTTCCTCCCCGGGCAACAGGCTGACTGGGGACCCAGAGGACGGGCATGCTGCCAGGGAGCCGCTGGAAGGATGAAAGGAGACAATGGCATGGAAGGTAGGGCTAGCAGTCTCTCTCGTCATCTCTCAGCCTCCCCCCTTTCCCTCAGCTCCACTGTCTCTCTAAACACAATGTCTCTCTCAGTGAATCCAAATCACCAGTGTTGCAAAAACACACAATTGTGCAAATATATAAATAAACAACCTCATTTTATATAATTATCAATAAAATGTTAATTCATAGCCATGTTTTTTGGATGCTTTTTATTGATTGTTATATGGAATTAGTTTGTTTATTTATATATTTGCACAGTTGTGTGTTCTTGCAGCACTGGTGATTTGGATTCACTACCCAGCAGGACTATCTTAGAATTATTGTATTTGATGAATTGTTTTATAAAATTTTCTGTACTTTATTTAATTGCTTTATTTGCACAATGAGGTTGAGGTTTCTGGCAGCACCGGTGATTGGGACTCACTAACAGTAGGGTCATTTTATAATATTAGAGTTAATGGAAGCTACATATGTCATATTCACACTATAATACTTGTTGCAGCACTGTGCAGTTGGGATCAATACCCAGTAGGGTTTTTTTTTAACCTTTTTGAATTTTTATATATATATATATATATATATATATATATATATATATATATATATATATATATATATATATATATATATATGTGTGTATATATTGTTTTTTTATATATAGATATACCAAAATATATATAGAACATTTTCAAAAAGGTTAAATACAAAACCCTACTGGGTATTGATCCCAACTGCACGGTGCTGCAACAAGTCATATATATATATATATATATGACTATCTAGAGATATATATAGATAGATAGATAGATAGATAGATAGATAGATAGATAGATAGATAGATAGATAGATAGATAGATAGATAGATAGATAGATAGATAGATAGATAGATAGATAGATAGATAGATAGATAGATAGATAGATAATACACTGTCTGCACTGTATATATAGTCTACACTACACCGACTACACTGTATATATACAGTATCTCACATTTTTGTAAATATTGTACATTGTTATTGTAAAATGTACAGCTTGTATAACAGTGTAAATTTGCTGTCCCTTCAAAATAACGCAACACAGCCAAACACTGGCAACAAAAGTGAGTACACCACTAAGTGAAAATGTCCAAATTGGGCCCAAAGTGTCAATATTATATGTGGCCACCATAATTTTCCAGCAGTGCCTTAATCCTCTTGGGCATGGAGTTCACCAGAGCCTCACAGGTTGCCACTGGAGTCCTTTTCCACTCCTCCATGAAGACATCACAAAGCTGGTGGATGTTAGAGACCATGCACTCCTCCACCTTCCATTTGAGGATGCCCCACAGATGCTCAAAAGGGTTTAGGTCTGGAGACATGCAGAGCTGACAGAATCTCTGCCCCAGTGTGGCTCCTGTCCACTAAGTAGACCAGCTCAAGCACCGCATGGCATCTTTTTGCCTGAGTGCTTGCGTAGCCCCTTGAACACCTACGGAGCACCGCTGGTTCAGAGAACAAATCTGCAGAGGAAAAGGCCATAGAGGAAGAAGAAGAGGAAGGGGTGGAGGAGAGAGCTGTGGCATAATCACCACTAGCATTTTGGAGGCGTGGTGGCGGAACAAGCTCCAATAATACTGAACCCTGTCCTGCATCCTTCCCAGTTGCCAGCAGAGTTACCCAGTGCACTGGGAAAGAAAGGTAACATCCCTGTCCATGCCCGCTGGATCATGAGTCAGCGGTAATATGCACTTTACTGCTGACCGCCTTGACCAACAAGGCCAAAACATTGCCTTTCACATGCCGGTAGAGAGCCGGAATGGCCTTCCTTGAAAAGAAATGGCGTTTTGGAACCTGCCACTGAGGTACAGCACATTCCACAAATTCACGAAAGGGGGCAGAGTCTACCAGATGAAAAGGCAGCAGTTGCAGTGCTAGCAATTTGGCCAAGCTAGCATTCAGACACTGAGCATGTGCATGGCTGGGACCGAAATTGCAGATTGGCCGCAAGTACTTGGGACACCTATTGAGTCAGCAGCACCCTGCACCTGCTTAGCTCTGTGGTGTGATGCAATAGGGTGGCTGCCCTTAAGCTATCCCCTGGTGGGCATCCTGCCTCATTGGAGATGTGCCTCCTCCTCTCTTCTATCAGGCACCTAAGTGGAGTCAGTGACCTCATCATCCCCTCCCTGCTCATCACTGGAGCAAACTTGGCAGTATGCAGCAGCTGGGGGAACATGACTGCCAGTTTCTTGTCTTTTTTGGGCACCCCCTCTCTCTAGGCTCACGTTACTCCCTTCCTCAACCTGGGTATCAACATCGGAGCCTTCAAATCGCTGAGCATCCTCCAGCAGCATGTACCCGACACTGTGCTTGAATAGTTTGGGGGACTCCTCCGTTCATTAGGGTGGGGCTACAGAAGGAGTAACTGTGGACAAGAAGCCGGTGGAATAGGCCGCTTTTGCAGCTGCATTGGAAGGCAAACTACTCTGAGCCTGGGTGACAGAGGATGAGGAGGATAAGGACAGCTTTATTATCCACTCCACCAACTCTTCTGCATGTTGTGGCTCAATAACATGGCCAGCAGCAGAAAAATAGGACAAGCGTGAACCACAGCCATATGTAGAGGATGCACCATGTCCACGACCAGAACTGTTGACTGTAGACACAGAGCCTGCTTGCCCTCTTTTAGTGGCCTGTAAGCATCTGCCTCTCCTTGGTGGCCTTCCGGACATGATGTAAATTTTGTTTTGCAACACCACACTACACTGTATTAGATACTGTGTACACCACCAGAAAAGTAGGAGCAAGTGCATTATGGCTGCACTGTATTGTGCACTGTCTTCCCCACCAGAAAAGTAGTAGCAACTGCACTACGGGTGCACTGTATTATGTACTATGTACCCCACCAGAAAAGTAGTAGCAACTGCACTACGGGTGCACTGTATTGTGTACACCACCAGAAGTTTAGTAGCAACTGCACTAAGGCTGCACTGTTTTGTGTACACCACCACAAAAGTAGTAGCAAATTCATTATGGGTGCACTGTATTGTGTACACCACCAGAAGTGTAGTAGCAAGTGCACTACGGCTGCACTGTATTGTGTACTGTGTACACCACCAGAAAAGTAGTAGCAACTGCACTACAGGTGCACTGTATTGTGTACTGTATAACACCACCAGAAAAGCAGTAGCAACTGCACTACAGGTGCACTGTATTGTGTACTGTGTACACCACCAGAAAAGTAGTAGCAACTGCACTATGGGTGCACTATATTGTGTACTATGTACACCACCAGAAAAGTAGTAGCAACTGCACTACGGGTGCACTGTATTGTGTGCACCACTAGAAGTGTAGTAGCAAGTGCACTCTGGCTGCACTGTATTGTGTACTGTGTACACCACCAGAAAAGTAGTAGCAACTGCACTACGGCTGCACTGTATTGTGTACTGTGTACACCACCAGAAAAGTAGTAGAAACTGTACTACGGCTGCCCTGTATTGTGTACTGTGCATACCACCGGAAAAGTAGTAGCAACTGCACTACGGGTGCACTGTATTGTGTACACCTCCAGAAGTGTAGTAGCAAGTGCACTACGGCTGCACTGTAATGTGTACTGTGTACACCACCAGAAAAGTAGTAGCAACTGCACTACGGGTGCATTGTATTGTGTACACCACCAGATGTGTAGTAGAAAAGGTACACCAGGAATGCACTGCAGTCAGATATAGGCTACACTGGATGCAGAGTATATATATATACTAGACTGTATATATATTAATGCACTGCCTAAAGTATATTAGAAAAAGTACACCAGGAATGCACTGCAGTCAGATATAGGCTACACTGGATGCAGAGTATATATATATATATATATATATATATATATATATATATATATATATATATATACTAGACTGGCTGTATATATATATATATGAAATACACTGCAGCTAACTGAATAACCTGTCTGATCAATCTAAATCACACTATCCCTCCGTCGACAACAACAACACTACACAGGGCTGCCGTGCAGGCAACCTTATATAGTGTGGGGCATGGACTTAGTCCCCCTGAGCCATGATTGGCCAAAGGCACCCTGCCTTTGGCCAATTATGGCTTTCTTAGCAGAGGGCGCTGGGTTTGGCCAAAGCTTGCAGGTCATGGTGCATGCTTTGGCCAATCATCATACAGCAATGCACTGCGATCCCACAGTGCATTATGGGGCATTCCGTGGTGCTCAATTTTGCAGCAAACACCCCATAATGTTAGTTTTTGCCGAATGGGCGAACACCCAATGTTCGAGTCAAACTTATGTTCGACCTGAACATCAAGCTCATCCCTACTTATGACATACTTCCAAGGATGCCAACCCTTGGATTCGCACCAAGAAACATATGCCCTCCAGATTCTATAATAAATGACTCTAGGGGCCGGCTTCCTAGCATTGATCAGGGTAGTCACCACTGAACCTGAAAGCCCCCGATCTTTTAGAATGTGGGTTTCAATAGCCAAACCGGTAAATTTTGAGTTTGTAAGGTAGGATGGAACACTGGTCCCTGCAAAAGAGGGTCTGGACGTGGTGGAAGGGTTCACGGGTCCCCCACTGCCATCTTTACGATTTCTGCATAGCAGGATCTTCTGGGCCATGCCGGGGCTACATGAACTGATGGAGGCAGTATGTACAGGAGAGGAGTGCGAAGGGTATTATGGGGGCGGTATGTACAGGAGAGGAGTGTGAAGGGTATAATGAGAGTAGTATGTACAGGAGAGGAGTGTGGAGGGTATGATGGGGGCAGTATGTACAGGAGAGGAGTGTGGAGGGTATGATGGGGTAGTATGTACAGGAGAGGAGTGCCGAGGGTATTATGGGGTGGTATGTACAGGAGAGGAGTGTGGAGGGTATGATGGGGGTAGAATGTACAGGAGAGGAGTGCGGAGGGTATGATGTGGTGGTATGTACAGGAGAGGAGTGCGGAGGGTATGATGGGGTGGTATGTACAGGAGAGGTGTGCAGAGGCTATGATGGGGATAGTATGTACAGGAGAGGGGTGTGGAGGGTATGATGGGGGTAGTATGTACAGGAGAGGAGTGCCGAGGGTATGATGGGGTGGTATGTACAGGAGAGGAGTGCGGAGGGTATAATGGGGGTGCTATGTACAAGAGAGGAGTACGGAAGGTATGATGGGGGTAGTATGTACAAGAGAGGAGTACGGAGGGTATGATGAGGGTGTAGGTACAAGAGAGAAGTGTGGAGGGTATGATGGGGTGGTAAGTACAGGAGAGGAGTGCAGAGGGTATGATTAGTGTAGTATGTACAGGAGAGGAGTGTGGAGGTTATGATGGGGACAGTATGTACAAGAGAGGAGTGCGGAGGGTATGATGAGGGTAGTATGTACAGGAGAGGAGTGTGAAGGGTATGATGGGGGTAGAATGTACAGGAGAGGAGTGCGGAGGGTATGATGGGGTGGTATGTACAGGAGAGGAGTGCGGAGGGAATGATGGGGTGGTATGTACAGGAGAGGAGTGCAGAGGATATGATGGGGATAGTATGTACAGGAGAGGGGTGTGGAGGGTATGATGGGGGTAGTATGTACAGGAGATGAGGGCTGAGGGTATGATGGGGTGGTATGTACAGGAGGGGAGTGCGGAGGGTATGATGGGGGTGCTATGTACAAGAGAGGAGTACGGAAGGTATGATGGGGGTGGTATGTACAAGGGAGGAGTACGGAGGGTATGATGAGGGTGTAGGTACAAGAGAGAAGTGTGGAGGGTATGATGGGGTGGTAAGTACAGGAGAGGAGTGCAGAGGGTATGATGAGTGTAGTATGTACAGGAGAGGAGTGTGGAGGGTATGATGGGGGCAGTATGTACAAGAGAGGAGTGCGGAGGGTATGATGGAGCAGTATGTACAGGAGAGGAGTGTGAAGGGTATGATGGGGCGGTATGTACAGGAGAGTAGTGCGGAGGGTATGATGAGAGTAGTATGTACAGGAGAGGAGTGTGGAGGGTATGATGGGGCGGTATGTACAGAAGAGGAGTGTGGGGGGTATGATGAGGGTAGTATGTACAGGAGAGGAGTGAGGACGGTATGATGGGGGCAGAATGGGGAGGGATTTCGTGCACTGTCTGTGGAGCGACTATGGAATGATGTCCCTCAGCTGGGGGGTAAGAAGCAGCTCTAAGTGATGTCTGTCAGCTGGATATGAAGTGGTCTTGGGGTGATACAAGCTGGAGGGGGGTTGGGGCGAAGTGGTCAGATAGTGATGTGTGTCTATAATAAAAAAAAGCTATTGTGCTCATCCACTAATATATACAACAATAAATCATACAACAATACTACTCAATGAAAACAAATCTCCTGTTATAAAAGATGCCAGCCTCTAGCACTCTGTGTATGCCCAGATGATGTGATGGTAATTGATGACCATTCACGTAACCCTGTGTTATCCAGGCTCTGAGTCTGTACAATCAGAGGTGTAAACTCACCACATATATACAGGGTTAAGTTAATGGTCATAAATTAACTTCACATTATCTGGACAGAGGATTGGGGGATGTTTGTATAGATAGATATGTGTACTGCTTGGGAGATACTGTGAGGCTGTGAAAGGAGCTTTTGAGATTCCCAACACACTTTGCCATGACAGTGTATTTCTTTAGAAGCAATGACATTGCTTCTGTCTCCACAGCAGCTAGCATGTAAAAGCCCTAGAGTTGCCACCTGTCCATGATTCACCCGGACAGTCCGGGTTTTGAATCATGTGTCCGGGTTTCAGTCTGCCTAAAACCCAGACACATGATTCAAACTGGGCTGTGGCTCTCCTATGAACTGAGAGCCACACGGAGCTGTGGACAGCTGTCTGTGGGCAGATTCGGCATCACTGGGGGGGCACGGGGTGATGATGTCAGCAAGAACAACTTGGCCACACCCATTGTTCACCACAGTGTGCATAGCTTGCATTCCTACTTTCCTTGGGGCACACAAAGGTGTAATCCTATAGTGAATACTACGGGGAAAAAGAAGTGCCCTGTGCCGCTATAGTGTTCGGGTTTGGCTTGAAGAAAAGGTGGCAACCCTAAAAAGCCCCCACCCCCACCTGAATGGTCTCCCCCTGGTCTGAGCTGAATAATGTACCCGGGTCTCCGGCAGTACAAAACTAAGCCCATTGCATACCTTTCTTAGGCCTTACAGCAAATCACCCCCATAGCAGCCCCACCCAGCACAAAGTTTGTTTTCAGAAGAAGTTTCCAACTTAAGCTTAGGAGAAAGAAGAGTCCACACAACGACAGACATTTTACTCTTTATTGGAACACAGTTGATCCATAGTTGATTTACACTAGATTATGTCAGTCATCCCAATGGTGACAGTACATTCCTTAAGTTGCAAGCAGATAAAGAACAGCATAGATGGAAGTCAAGGAGCAGCCCAAACCTTTAGGAGTTTTTTACAGAGTCCTACATCCTAAGCCCAAGGGATATGAGTATCTCCATGAGTTCTGCACCTCCTTTCCTTGTTTCCCCCCTATTTGAAACCCCCGGGAAGTTAAGGCCTAACATACATAACTAAATATTAACAAATTGTAAAGAAACATTTACCAACCCATTTTCTTTTCAAGACTAAGATCAGGTGTGTTCCTATTTAGTAAGTTCAGTAATTGGTTGGTCTTTTATTGCCTTATCAAAAGGTTATTTCTGATTGGTTGTTTTGGCTTACTGCCACCGTGCATTATTTCTCTTTGCAAAACATTTCTGAAAGCGGTACATATTTAGAAGAAACATCAAAACTGGAGAAACAGTGATAAATCGTAAATAAGATGTCATTTTTTATATAGTCACATGTATTTAATGCTTTTCAGGAGAATAACTGAACACAATAACCAAAATGTATTAAAGTGATTGTAAACCTCAGACATGAAATATGAACAAAGCATATCCCTCTATAGTCTGTACGTATCTCAGTCCAGAGCACTGAGTGTCATTTCTGTCTGCTGCTTCATTCCTCTGCTATGTGTATGAGTCACTTCTGACAAGTTTTTCTTGCATCAAGTGCCTGTGATTGACAGCCTCAGCTCTGTTACGGTGTGCTGTGTGAAGGGGGGGGTGTCTCTTCCCTCCAATCAGCTCTCAGCGATCCCCTCACTGAGCTCTGCAGTGCGTGTGTGATGTCACCCCCCCACCCCCACTTTCTGAAAGCTCAGATAAGCTGCATAAATTCTGCACTTTGAAGGTCTGTAGAGAATAATGGACTGTAGATAAACAGGTACAACTTAAGTAGGAAGATTTGTTTCATCTCTGTATATCATCTCAGGTCAGTCACTTCACTGGGTTAATGTAAGGATTTACAACCACTTTAATGCTTGGTATATGGAGTCGCGCAAGAGAAAAAAGGAATGTAGCTTCTATAAGTTTGGTTTTTGAAAAATTATAAAAAGAGAATTTGAAGGATAAAAGAGGTGCATGAATTCAAAGAATATACTTATTTGCACTGATTTAAAACTCACAAATGAAAAAACGTTTGCTTTCGCAATTCTCATCATTCCACCTTCCATCATCCCACATTTCCACGCAGTCCTCATTGTTACGAAGGTTGTTGGGTTCACCTGGGTACCAGTTGAAGTATGTAATGACTTGTCCAGACAGATCTCTAAAGTCACCCTCACTCTGTATGTCGTTTATACCCATGAATGAGTCCTTTTGAACCTTTTTGCGGAGGGAGAAAATGGCTTGGTTTTCTTCTTGGGTCCGGGGTACGGCCAACTGACCTCCGCCACTGGCACAGATAGCTTTGGCCTCATCGTAAGTGACTTCTAAATGATTCATAATATAGATTTTGTTGCTGCTTCTAGCAATCTCTTTTCCAAATGAAAAAACTGTAATAGTGGGAAGAAACGAAAAAGAAAACATTTTTATCATGAGACTTCATGTAACACATAGTAGAAAGTAACATCTGCCACTTTTTACTAGGTTAAAGGGATCCTTTAGGTCAGGGGTGTCCAAACATTTTTCAAAGAGGGCCAGATTTGATGAACTTAACATGCGTGAGGGTTGACCATTTTGCCTGACATTCTTTGAACCATTAAAATGAAAAGCAAATTAACTAATACACTGTCCAACAAGAATTCTCTTGCCTTTGTGGTTGTGTGTGGTGAAGAGTCTGAGGATGAGCTTGAGCATGTTATTTGGATATTTATCAACATATAACACACACCTTCACTTTAAGAGGGAAGTTTCAGGAAAAAAATTACATTTTAGATAAAGAACTGTGAAGCAAAATAAGGGTCAGTGCCCATCAATGCAGCCTAATCAGTGCCCATCTGCAGCCTCACCATTGCCATGAATGCAGCCTCACCATTGCCATGAATGCAGCCTCTGAATGCTGCCTCACCATTGATATGAATGCAGCCTCTGAATGCAGCCTCACCATTGCCATGAATGCAGCCTCACCATTGCCAAGAATGCAGCCTTACCATTGCCAAGAATGCACCCTTATTATTGACAAGAATGCAGCCTTACCATTGACATGAATGCAGCCTCACAAGTGCCATGAATGCAGCCTCACAAGTGCCATGAATGCAGCCTCATAAGTGCCATGAATGCAGCCTCGCCATTGCCATGAATGCAGTTTCACCATTGACATGAATGCAGCCTCACCATTGCCATTGTTGCAGCCTGATCCATGCCCATTTGCAGCCTTGGAGGGGACAGGGAGGGGGCGGAACGAGCGCCAACAGATTACATACAGGAGAATCTCCTGTTTACGTGGCAGCCTCTTTAATACAAAGTCCTGCCTGCTATGATAGACAGAACAGTAGTCCAATGATGGCCCAGGAGACAGGACTTCCTATTACAGAGGCTGCCGAGTAAACAGGAGATTCTCACTGGATGTAATCTGATGGCACTCATCCCACCCCCCTGAGGAATGATAAATACGGTATATACGGTATCCCAAGTGTGGGATTCGTTAGGGTCCACAAAAGATATATATATCTGAACCACTAGTGGGGCCGCATTAAACTGGAATGCGGGCCGCAATTGGCCCGCAGGCTGGACTTTGGACATGCCTGCTGTAGGTGGACAACTGTGGCAGCCATTGATGATCTCCATCTAATAATTGTAATTTAGAGGGCTCAGCTGCTTAAAATCCAGATGTCTAAACTGTAGCCTCAGATTTTGAGTATTTGCATTATTGCCTCAGTAGACTGCTGATGTCGACTATGAGCTGTGGGCTTCAGCAGCATAGGTTGGACCTCCTGAAGTGTCCAAAGCAACTGTCTCTTCTGCATACCTAACTATCCATTGTCCCCAAATACAAGATATACATAACCCAACTGAAAGTAGCCCCAGTATAAAGCATCCAGCTAACCTTTTTCCTGCTTCTCAAGGTTTGATTGCAGATCTCTCATCCGTGAATCCATAGCAGCCATTTGCAATTCAAGATTTTCGATAGCTAAGAAAAGAGTTCACACAATCAATTTGAATGTATTATATGCTAAATAATTTTTATGTTCAGGACTAAACATTAGAATACGTTTCTACTTTTTTTTTTCTCTCGAGACATTGAGAATTAAGAGGAAACTTTTCATTCCAGTTTTCCAGTGTTTGTAGTGGGCACCATAAAATAATAACATGCCTCTAACTGGCTAATGGCAAAAACAAAGGAGCATTTCCACCATATTACCCAATGCAGAAACCCCCTATAAACAACTTCAGACTACCAACCATATGACTCTTTACTAAATCCAACTATTCCATTTAACTTTTGTGGTTCCCAAGATCTGAGCATTTACCGTATGGACTGCAAGTGTTCCTAGGGCTTTAACATCAACAGTGGAAGCATATAACCACCAAAATAGGAAGAAGGGTCCTTGTACCCAAAAGTGATGTCTGAGATGTTCTGAAAAGTTCCAGAAAGTTTCTGCTGAGGAAAGTTTCCACTGAAGAGCCATTGAGAGAGAGCTGGCCTGCTGAGGCTAGTGACCCTGATGAGTACCAGTACTTAATACTGAATCAAGGCTACACTGCTACACATGGCTAGAGACGAAGACTGCTGGAGGGACCACAGAGGACCATGCCCTGAAGCAAAGGAACCCACAAGGCCATGATTGCACACCACGATTGGTGAAAGACTGCTTCTCACATCTTTGCCAGGTGGGACCTCGCTAAAGTTGCAGTATCCAGGTCTGCGTCACTATAGGACTGCAAGACCCAGTGAGTTGCAAGAAAGAACTTCTAAACCCAGAATATCTGCTGCTTTGCCCAAGATCACTGCTACAGTGTTCAGAGCTGTTGATGTCACCCTCAGTGACCGCAAGAGTCGGTCTGCTCATGTAGCCAGAGTTTCAGACACCTACAAGAGGAAGAAGATCGTGTGACAGACGTCAGAGAGGTGAGAGGCCTTGGCCACCATCTTTATTATACTCCTGCTTAATAACACAGCCTCCAGGGATTCATTCTGAGGATATGTCCCCCTTTCCTGTTGGAATTCAAAATTTCTGTTGAGAGCATTTCAACATAGCCTTGGACCCCAACACTGGCCACCATCGGTCATTAGGAGAAACTGTGATTTATAGTCCTTGAGTGTAGACTTCCTGTATTTAGGGTACCCCATAGACCAGGTCTTGAGAGGTATAGACTTTGCCCCTTCAAATCAAGTTTTGGTTTCCCTGCTTAAGAGGCTTGCATATTTTTTTAACAAACTGTGTTTTGGTTAAACCCTGATTTGCTTCTGTTTACAATTGTTTGTTATTATTGTTGCTGTTATTTGCCCTGTTGAACATGCTGCCCAAAAAAATCCTTTCCTTTAGCCTTAATGTCAGAGATTGCGGTACGGTTCAAAGGGTCATTACCACCAAGAGCCAGGGAACCCAAACATCAATGGCTCTTTTGGGAGAAAGCATTACAAGTTCAGAATCTAGGCCCTAAAATTAACTTCCATCCATCTAGCAATGGTAAAGCAAGAAGCATGAAGACCCCTGCTGTAATCCTCAGGAAACACAAGGAGGGAATCTGATTGTTTAAAATAAGGTAAGCTTCCTTCTCTGGCAAAGTGCACTGCTCCCCAGTCCAATAAAGTTTGGGACACCCATGCCCCACATTTAGAGAGAAACTTTCTTTAAATGTTTTGGAGCAGGACTTAAGGAAGGAAGTACAATGCTCTGGGTATGGTGAATAGCAGGACCCACCTTTGGGAGGAAGGAGGCCTTAGACCACAAGACAACTTTGTCCTTTAACATGACTTTTGGTGCCTCCTTATTGGTTGATGTAGGCCAAGGTCATGGTATTGTCTGACTTGATTCTCATCTGGTGTCTTCGCAACAGAGGAGACAACCGAGTTGCTCTTAGATCTGGAAAGTTAATGGGAAGGAGAACTTCCTTCTCTGACAAAGTGCACTGAGCATCCAGAACTGCTCCCCAGTACAAAAAAGTTTGGAACATTTACAACGGTCCCAAAGCATAATGTTTCCACCTCAGTGCTTGACTGTAGGGATGGTGTTCTTAGGGTCATAGTCAGCATTTTTCTTCCTCCAAACACGGCGAGTCATGTTTATGCCAAAAAGCTGAATTTTGGTGGAAATATTATGCTTTGGGGCTATTTCTCTGCTAAATGTACAGGCCGACTTTGCCACATTGAGGGGCCAATGGACGGGGCTATGTATTGTAAAATCTTGGATGGGAACCTTCTTCCTTAGACAGAACACTGAAGATGGGTCATGGATGGGTCTTCCAGCATGACAATGACCCAAAACAGGCAACAAGGCAACAAAGGCAACAAAGGAGTGGCTCAAGAAGAAGCACATTAGGTCATGGAGTGTCTCTAGACCTCAATCCTATAAAAAATGTATAGAGGGAGCTGAAATTTTGAGTTGTCAAGCGACAGCCAAAAAACCTTAAGGATTTAGAGAAGATATGTAAAGAAGTGTGGACCAAAATCCCTCCTGAGCTGTGTGCAAACCTGGTAACCAACTACAGGAAATGTCTTACGTCTACGCTTGCCAACAAGGGTTTCTCCACCAAGTACTAAGTCATGTTTTGCTTGGGGATCAAATACTTATTTTACTTATTGAACAGAAACTCAATTTATAACATTTGTATCATGTGTTTTTTGTGGATTTTTGGTTGATATTCTGTCTTTACCATTTAACCACTTCAGCCCCAGAAGGTTTTACCCCCTTCCTGACCAGAGCACTTTTTACAATTTGGCACTGTGTCGCTTTAACTGCTAATTGCGCGGAACTTCCTCTTTAATAGCAGCTTCTACCTAACAGTTATGGCAAAGTGGGGGGGATCAGGTTAGACAGACATTAAATTGAGTCACACAGAGGAACCCCCTTACACTTTCATTTCATTTCATTTTCATTTTGTTTCTCAAATCATACTGTTGGGCTCTCTCAGCTGTACACAAGCTGCTTCAGTACACACAACCAGTGCTGGGCCTTTCCTTTTACACAATGCTTTGCAATATATCTTGCATGCATATATCTTGCATGCTGATCCCTGTATCAGACGTTTAGTTGTAAAATAAAGGAATAATTTTTCAAAGGAATTTTTGTAATAGGTTTCCATAGCAAAATGTTTGAAAAATAATATTAAACATCCATCAAAAAAATAAAATTAACCCAAACTGGACACAGCATTATAAACTTAACAGAGGTTTTAACCTTTCTTCATATTTCAAAGCTAAGAAAAAACATTTTGTCCAAAGCTTTACTTTAACCTTAAAAATTATATCATCTAGATATAGTATATCATTTAAAGCAAAAATTCTTGAGTACAATGTTCCATCCTACCTGAATTCTTGCAGTCTCCTGGTGGTCCCGGGGGTCCGGGGGGTCCCGGGGGTCCTGGTACTCCTTGTGGTCCCGGAATTCCAAACAATCCAGGCAATTCTGTTTAATTATAGCATACAATTCAGCACAATTTGAGAGTGAGGTGACCCTGGGCTCACTTTAAACATAGTTCCATAATAGGTGAGGTTGAAAAAAGACACAAGTCCATCAAGTCCAACCTATGTGTGTCAATACTACATTGGGTATCCCTGTATAATGCAGGGTGCTTATCTAATAGTTTTTTAAAACTATCGATGCCCCCCACTGAGACCACCGCCTGTGGAAGGGAATTCCTTCTTACAGTAAAAAACCCTCTACGTAGTTTAAGATTAAACCTCTTTTCTTCTAATTTTAAGTAACCTTTTTTTTTTTAAATTAACTTCTGGATTTACCAGCCCCCCCCCCCATTATCCCACTTTAGAGCCCTTTGAAGCATTGATTTAAAAAGATCCTCTGTGCCAATTTGTGTAAACAGTGATATGCTGTATTATATATATATATATATATATATATATATATATATATATATATATATATATATATATATATATATTTATTTATTTATTTATTTTTTTATATTTTTTGTAAAAGTAATGAAATGTTTAAAGTGGTTCTAATGCTGATTTCACACTATCTAGGGTGACAGACAATTTACTGCAATTGTAAAATGTCTGTAACAGCAAGGACACACAAAACAGTTGTTTTCTGCCTTTTATTTCAGTGGATCATACTGAATCGCATGGCACTGTTCAGCAGCACAGTGTATCGCACTGCTGTACATTGCCATGAATGAAGTGTAGTCAGTCTTCCCACACAGAGTTAATCCATCTCTGGGCAATCCTTTTTTATTGTTCAGTGAGATGAATCTTGACAAACAGAGAAAAACTTTGTCAAATCCTCCCCCTTGCTGTGAGTGACAGGTGATTTACATAAATCGTGCACTATCCTAAGACATGCATTATTTTTTAATTCCCTCCTCCACTCCTTTCTTCAGCAGCTCTGCAAGGATTGGCTGTTCCACACCTCAGCATGATTTGGCATGCTGAAGTCATGTGGTTATTTCCTGTCTTTTCACTGGATGTTAGTGATCATAGCAGAAGTTCAGTGTAAGAAATACACAGGAGAAAAATTCATATTGACAAGGGGAGTGTAGAGGTGGGCGGGGAGTCTACTGACATCACGACTCCACCCACCGAGCTTCAAACAACAGACCCACCCACAGAATTTGCAGTTTTTTGGGTCTAATAACAGACAGAGGGGAGACATTTGACAGGTAAAGATACATGCAGGAGGCATGTATATCCTTATAGATAACCCCTATGGCAGTATTTTAGAAAGGATGACATTGGGTTTACATCCACTTTAAGGTAAAAAATATTTAGGCATCAGTATTGCCCCCTCACCCAACTTATACTTACCTGAGTTCTCGCTCAATCCAGTGCTGTGCCTGTCTGGAGAGGCTCTGTCTTCTCTCCCCACTCTACCAGGACAGACTGAAAGCAGCAGAAGCCATTGGCTCCCACTGCTGTCAGTCAAATTCTGTGATGAGAAACAGAGGGCGGGGGGGCCAAGCCGCGCTGTCTGTGTCTATGAACGCCCCCATAGGAAAACAGATTCCTATGGGGGGCACTCGCTGAAGGGGAGGAGCCAGGAGTGTGCAGCAGTGGGCCCGAGAAGGGGAGGTTCGACAGCGCAGGTATGACGTTTTTTATTTAAAAAAAAAATTAAACTTAACTTTACTATTACTTTAAATCATTTTTATATTTTTTGTAAATATAATATATATGTGTGTATATATATATATATATATATATATATATATATAATATATATATATATATATATATATATATATATATATATATATATGTGTGTGTGTGTGTGTGTATATTCACATAAACACATCTTTATTTTTATGAAAAACATAACTGATCTTAAAAAGTGCAAATCCATGCAACAAAATTCCCCAAAACTCCTATTCCAGATTCTCTTTATGATATGAATGTTTATACCTTGTTCTCTCTTCACTTTTCCAGGAGTATCGCTCGGCATCACTAAAGCCGCATGGAGAAAAAGTAGACCAAAACCTAACAGAGCTTTCATATTCTAGACACAGCGGATCTACAGAGGAAGAAAAAAAAAATCTTTTATTCGATTTATGCTGATGCCCCCATTCCATTATTGAATGAACTTGCCTTCGCTCATCTCAAAAAATACTACTTGTCATGGAAATTTAATAGCAAGAATGTGTTCTAAGTCATTGACCAGTTGGGGAAGTTTTTAGTTTCCGTCCTGGAAACGCACCAGGAAATCTCCCCAATGTGATGGGGAATCCCCTTCTAGTTGTTGGTGAAACAGGTGTCCCTATTGGATGATCTTTGCTGTTCCAGATCTCATACCACATTATGTCCTGGTGACGATGGCCACCATAGCAAATAGAGTGAATCCCCCGAGTGGAAATACAGTAATAAATCATCACAGAGGATTTTACTCTTCCTGACTCTATCCAAAACTACAAATAAAGAAAAAATATATTTTCCATTGAATTCAATTTTTTTCATAGAAAATGTAAAAATATTCTCACCATCTAAAAACTGGTGAATTGAAAAAAAAAAGATCTTAAGTCATTTTGGCAGCTGGACCTACCAATACATAGAAATAAATGTATTGAGAAATAGAAGTAAGGTGCTCAGTTAAATGGTACTTAATCGTACAATGGTACTCACCAAGGTAGACACAAGAGTCCTGACCAAGGTAGACACAAGAGACCTGGAAAAGATGAAGCAGAAGATCCAAAGTGGTCATCTATATATACTGATATGTTATCTGACTATGTACATATTTCTACCGGTAAACTAAGTAAATCAAAAACAGCAAATACAAACGATGACCCCAAATCTCTTCTAAAGAAAAAAATGACTTCAGTAAGCAGATTTTAGTGTTTATAAAGGCATGCTTTGGTTTACCATGAGACATAGAAGATCTACAATTATTAAACTTCTGTATGCATAACCCTTTTTTTACAGAGATGACAGTAAATGAAAAAAGGATTTCAGGAAACATGGCACTGTCAAAATTTACTTCACAGTATTGCACAAATAATTACATTTTTTAAAGTCAAATTTTTTTAAAGATAGAAAAGTTTTCCATATACATAGTAACATAGAAACATGTTGTCATACAGGAAAGATAGACAATGAAAGATAAAGAAAGAGAGGACTAAAAGACAACACTGAGCACACAAAGTCCCATCACCTGAAAATTTTGGTGGCATTCTATAAACATTCAGTCTAACCACAGTTAGCATTGAAAGTGATATAGGAAATAAGCAATTGAGGGGCTCATTACATCTATCCATCTGGACCATATTGCATCAAATTTTCCATTGTATTGCGGAGGAGGTGTGTATGCTTTTTAAAATTAAATACATCTTCGATTCAGATTTCCACTCTTCTATAATTGGTGGAATAGCAGGTACCAATTTTAGAGCAAGCATTTTCTGTGCTATAAAGAGTGTTCTTGAAACCATTAAGGTTAAGTTATTATCCAACACAGTAGAGTCAACATAGCCTAGTATACATGTTAAAGGATCAGGATTCATTCATACCATAAAGTCAACTTAATGTATAAGGTTACCCTGCACGTGGTTACACCGACACAATGTGAATTCTCTCTAAGATCAGTTCTATAAAGAAAGTCAGCTGTACAATGCATTCTATGAAGGATATAAAGCTGTGCATATGGGAGAGCAAAACCAGTTGTATGTGCTATAGTGTATCTTCTCAGAGCTCCTTGGAGAGAGAAACCAGATCCTCCTCCCATCTGTGTTTGCAGGGGAGTGGAAACTTAAAAGAGAAGTAAAGGATTTTTTCTTTTCATATTCATACTTACCTAGGTGGATGCAGCATCAGTCCAATGCTGCATCTGTCCCCCGGCGTCTCTGCACAGAGAACTGAGCGATCGAACACCGCCAACATCGCTTGGTTTTTAGAGCTCCGTGAGCAGAGAATTGTAGACTGTCAGTCACAGCTCTCTGCTCTGCCCCCTCCTCACTCACTGGAGCGCTGGGCTGTGTAGGGGGTGGGGGTGGCCAGCTCAGGCTCTCAGCGGCTTGCTGAGAGGCTGAGCCGGGTGTCAGTCCAGGCACCTGGTGGATCCTGACTTTATTGTTATGATGACGCGGTGCCTGTATTGACATCCGTGACGTCAGCAGAGAGTGGACTTCAGACCGCTCTCTGCTGAAAACTGGTCACAGGAGTGCAAAATGAACTGCACTCATTTGATCCATAGGAGAAGTCCAGCCAAACAAGCTTGGCCGGACTTCTCCTTTAAGGAGAAATTTCATTACCAACTGTGTATACGGTATTGAGATAAGCGCTTTTGGTGGATTTAACTTAGAGTTAGCAGGTCATAGATGATGCGATTTTTTTTTCCTGCAACCTGTGCTTGATTCTGTGTTGATGGGGGAAAACCTTCCTGCAGAGCGATTGTATTCTCCTGGCAGGGGTGCGTGGGGAGCTGTCCCTACAAGGAGAACACTGATTATTGCTAGCAGCTATAGCCACTAGCAATGATCGCATGTAAAAATCTGACATTCTGGTTGTGCCCAAGTCGATTAATGGATCGACTTGGGTACAATCAGCCTGCCCATTGATGGTTCGAAATCTTGGCTGGTCACTGATGAACTAGCCAAGATTCAAACCATATATGGCTGACTTTAAAGTATTAAATAGGGACTCAGAAGAGAAGGAGAAAGTAGGACTCAGATGTTTTGTATGAAGCTCATGGCGTAATTGCAAATATTGATAAAACCATTTTTAGTCTAAAGTCGAATTTTAAGCAAAATTGTTGAAAAGATTTTAAAATTTCCTTCTGAATAGAGTTAAAAAAAGAGTTGTGACTCCCACCCCCTCCAACCCCTGAAAGCCCTAAAGCAAGTTGAGTTCAGACAGCATTTCATTTGACCAAAGTGGGGTATAGCTAGTGTGGCCAGTTACTGCCTGCAAGTTTTTAGCTGCCTGCCATACCTTGCACATCAAATATGAAGTGGAACATAGGCGCTGTAGAGTAAAAATAGGAGAGTCCAATGCTGCAATGGATTTTTACCAAGCACTAAAGAGGAAAGTATATTATAGGAGGACGTGTGTGGGCGCAATTTTCTCAGCCAGCCATGTGTTGGCGTTGGGCCACAATAAAATAGGTATAACTAAAACTGGAAGTGGCAATTTATCAGATAAAAATCTAGCAAGCAGGCAAAGCACTTCAGGAGAATAAGGGGGGTAATGTCAGAGAGCGTACCTCGGTGGGCAGGGTGCTCGCGGTGGTGTGCGTCGGGGCGCGTCGGCTCGCGCGTTCCTGCGGGTCCCGCTGCGCGTGTTCCTCGCAGTGCTGGCATTCGTGTCCCGGTCAGGTCTGTTGTGTGTGCCAGTGTGCGGCGGCGCGCGGGTGGGCGAGAGTGCGCGCCTGTGCGCGCCGGTGCCGGCACGTGCACGTCGCTTGGTGCCAAACGGCCCATTTAAGCCGGCTTCCCTCTGTGATCAGTGCTGCCTGATCAACAGCTCTGCCATCCTTAGTGCCTGACCCTTGTACCTGTATTGTTCCTGATCTCCTGATGACCCCGCTCTGTTACCAGTACCTCCCTCTGAACTCTGCCTGCACCCGACCTCTGCCTGTCTGACCATCTGTTTGCCTGCTCCACTGTACCTCATCTGCCTGCCTGTTGCCGAACCCAGCCAGTCTCCTGACCATCCTGCTCAGTCTTGTTGCCTGTGTTCCAGTCAGCACCAGCCATCATAGCCTGCTCTTCCATCTGTATCTGGACTTCTGCATACAGGCTCTCATACCACACCGCACTCCTGTGCCTCCTGTTCACCTTACCAGGGGCCGCGAGTCGGACGCGTAAGGGAGCCTACCTTCTGCCCAAGCGGACTCATCAGTCTGGTAAGTAGGAGCTTGATAGGTAAATATAAATTTGCTACAACACAACACAACTCAACTCAAACAATTTAGGGTGCAAAAGGATATATCTACCATGTTACATAGTTACATAGTAGTTGAGGTCGAAAAAAGACACAAGTCTATCAAGTCCAACCTATGTGTGTGATTATATGTCAGTATTACATTGTATATCCCTGTATGTTGAGGTCGTTCAGGTTCTTATCTAATAGTTTCTTGAAACTATCGATACCCCTGCTGTGACCACCGCCTGTGGAAGGGAATTCCACATCCTTGCTGCTCTTACAGTAAAGAACCCTCTACGTAGTTTAAGGTTAAACATCTTTTTTTCTAATTTTAGTGAGTGGCCACGAATCTTGTTAAACTCTCTTCCACAAAAAAGTTTTATCCCTATTGTGGGGTCACCAGTCCGGTATTTGTAAATTGAAATCATATCCCCTCTCAAGCTTCCCTTCTCCAGAGAGAATAAGTTCAGTGCTCGCAAACCTTTCCTCATAACTAATATCCTCCAGACCCTTTATTAGCTTTGTTGCCCTTCTTTGTACTCGCTCCATTTCTAGTACATCCTTCCTGAGGACTGGTGCCCAGAACTGGACAGTATACTCTAGATGCAGCCGGACCAGAGTCTTGTAGAGCGGGAGAATTATTGTTTTATCTCTGGAATTAATCCCCTTTTTTATGCATGCCAATATTCTGTTTGCTTTGTTAGCAGCAGCTTGGCATTGCATGCCATTGCTGAGCTTTTCATCTACTAGGACCCCCAGGTCCTTTTCCATCCTAGATTTCCCCTGAGGTTCTCCCCCCCCCCAGTGTATAGTATTATAGTATTGATAGAATAGTTGCAGAGCGTGGGAGCCATAATGTGGGGTCCCAGACTCACCACTAAATTAGGCCAGGACAACAGGTGTGCGGTTCCCAGAGGCAGCAGCAGGTGTCTTACCTGGGAACTGAGGAGGCGGAGCCAACGGCACCCAAGTGGGGCAAACCAGAGGACAGGCATGGTGCACATGTGGGAGTGTGTCCCCAGGAGTCTCACTGAGTCCATGTGTAATGGAAACTGTAGACGTAAAAAAAGTGTAATAATGCATTAAGTACTAATGATATGTATATATCTCTGTATGAATAAAGAGCCTGAGCCAAGAATAATAAGGACATAGGAGACTGAAGGGGGAAAGGGAAATGGCAAAGAAATGCCAGCAAGTGATATGAATCAGAGGAATGAACAAGAGAGAAAGAAAAAGAGTGAAAAAAAAACAAATTAAAATTGAAATTGAATTGGTGACAGAAAAGCAAGCAAAAAGTAAGATAAATGCTCAGAGTGAGCCATGTGCAAGTAATGAAGTGTACCTGGAATTGGTGGAAGTAGGTGAGTCTGGTAAGTCTAGGCAGGTGAAACAGCAGGTGTGTGTGTCCTCTGTGATGCAAAGACTAAAATGCACATCATGTCAGACCCCCAATATATACCCCCAGGAGATCCAACAGGGCTCCGCCGACAACACCATGGTTGGATGACTGACACATGAGTGCAGGAGGCACCCAGCGACATGGGGGGCGTGCAACTGCAAACACCTTCCCGATGCATCCAGATGGCCTAATGTGTACAGCCGCAATGACATCGCAAAATCGCAGATGCCATGCCGCCGGAACACATGCATGGCGTCGAGGTGTAGGTGTTCTCATCCACTCAAAGAGCAGGTGGGGACAGTTGGAGACAAGAAATCTCCCTGTATACACCTTGCAGCTCACAGGCAAGACAATGGTGCCATTACCACAAAGGAACTACACAACAGGGGGGCCTGAATGTGTGCCAATGCTGGAAATTGCAAACTAAACACTAGCGAGTCAATTATATGAACCAAATAAAAATATATAGTATATCTGCATGGATGCATGTAATGACCACAGACCAGGTTCGGGCTGTTGGGTGTCTTCCACCCGGGTTCAATATTGAAAAAATAAAAAGGGTCTGGTGTCACCAGTGACCCACCTTCATCCCTGAAATATGCAACAAAAGCTTCGCCCTAATGGGATTTTAAGTGAGATGGGCACCATTTGGCCAAAAAGCATCATACCAGTAATTGGAGTATACAGTGTATGTGTTTATTCAGGTAAAAGTCATGCATACATTGGTATCATCAGCAATGGCCAGTTGTAAAACAATATACATGTAAAATGGATAATGGTTACATAAATGGATAATAAACATGTAATATACGGGCACCTGGTATACCCTATGAACAGAAAACATGTGATACACAAGCATCAAGTGTACACAACGCATTTCGCGAGACCCAGCTCGCTCTTCAGGGGTTGATGCGTGTACAGATGTACCTAAGATAGAATAATATAAATAGGTACTTTTTGCTTGCTTTTCTGTCACCTTTTCAAATTCAATTTGTTTTTTTTTCACTCTTTTTCTTTCTCTCTTGTTCATTCCTCTGATTCTTATTACTTGCTGGCATTTTTTTGCCATTTACCTTTCCCCCTTCAGTCTTCTTCTTCTGCCCTTACTATTCTTGGCTCAGGCTCTTTATTCATACAGAGATATATACATATCATTAGTACTTAATGCATTATTATACTTTTTTACGCCTACAGTTTCCATTACACATGGACTCAGTGAGACTCCTGGGGACACGCTCCCACATGTGCACCATGCTTGTCCTCTGGTTTGCCCCACTGGGGTCCCGTTTGGCTCCGCCTCCTCAGTTCCCAGTTAAGACACCTGCTGCTGCCTCTGGGAACCACACACCTGTTGTCCTGGCCTTATTTAGTGGTGAGTATGGGACCCCACATTATGGCTCCCACGCTCTGCAACTAGTCTATCAATACTATACCACCTACCTATTTATATTCTTCCATCTTAAGTAGGTATGTACATGCATCAACCCCTGAAGAGCGAGCTGGGTCTCACAAAACACGTTGGGTACACTAGATGCTTGTGTATCACATGTTTTCTATTCATAGGGTACACCAGATGCCCGTGTATTACATGTTTATTATCCATTTATGTACCCATTGTCCATTTTACATGTATGTTGTTTTACAACTGGCCATTATTGATGATACCAATGTATGCATGACTCTTACCTGAATAAACGCATATACTTTATACTCCAATTACTGGTATGATGCTTTTTGGCCAAATGGTGCCCACCTCACCATTTGGCCAAAAAGCTAAGCTATACCCCGTGTTCTGTGCATGTCCATGCATTGTTTTTATGGCCTTTTGTCAGTTGCATTTTCTGAGTAGCCACTTTTGTATAAAACATTTTTATAATTAAATTATCTTTGGTAATGCACTAGATGTGCGCGCCTTCCATTTCTGTTTTTCTTGTATACTATTAATGTTAGGCTAACTGGTCTGTAATTCCCAGGGATGTATTTGGGGCCCTTTTTAAATATTGGTGCTACATTGGCTTTTCTCCAATCAGCTGTTACCATTCCAGTCAGTAGACTGTCAGTAAAAATTAGGAACAATGGCCTGGCAATTACTTGACTGAGTTCCCTAAGTACCCTCGGGTGCAAGCCATTTGGTCCCGGTGATTTATTAATGTTAAGTTTCCCAAGTCTAATTTTAATTCTGTCCTCTGTCTAAGATCTGATTACTACGAAGTTTTCCATGATTAGTTATCTGGTGAGTTTGTTTTTCTCCTACACAAGTGATGGTGGAGCACGGATAACTAAGATTACCTGTCACTACACAGACTCTTTGGTTTTGGTGTTTGGACTTTTCTTTGAAGATTTCTTCAAAATTGTTTTGGTTTAACCATTATGAAATATTGTGTTTTTCATGCACTAAATGTTCATTTTCATTTGATTTGAGTTAGCGTTGACCTTTTATATATATTTCTTAAACTGCTTAATAGGGTGATTTATTCACTTGGAAAAGGGTCAGCTCTTTTCAAATTTTTTGCACTTGTATTGCACTTTCAGCTATTATTGTTTGGCGCCATCATTTGTAATATAATTAATAATACAATGAATATTTATCTAGTCTTGGTAATTGAGAAATCGGATAAGGAAAGGGCCAGGAGGATAAGCAGGAGGTAAGGGGCAAGTATGAACATGGTGGGTTCTCTCAATCATGAATAGTGATGAAAAATGCTCTTTCTAAACATGTTTAATATTCAGCATTCTGAAAAATCATATGCATGCTCTGGGAGGCCCACCAGTCTGATAGTATTGTAACACAGGCATTTTTTGAGATTCTATGATTTCTGTATGTGGTATTAATCTTATGCATGGTTGTAGGTTGGTGCAGCACTGTGCGGCAGCAGAAAACACATAGGGGGAAATTTACTAAAACTGGAGCACACAGAATCTGGTTCCGCCTGTGCATGGGATCCAATCAGCATCCAGGTTTTATTGTCAAAGCTTAAATGAAGTTAGAAGCTAATTGGCTCCCATGCACAGCTGCACCAGATTCTGTGTGCTCCAGTTTTAGTGAATTTCCCCCATAGAGTCCAAGCGAGGTGAAACAGAATTATATTGTCATTGAAGTTCTACAATACATGACAAGGCAACTGGACCAGGAGAACTCACAGCATGTAAAAGTAATCTGTCAGTAAAAGTAGGCCTTGGGTGTGCCAACAGCATCTGTCTCGAGGGGGAGAATTTGGCCTGGCCATATAGGGAAGTTTCCAGATAGAATGTTGTGTCACCTCACTTTCCCTACTCCTTCAGGACCTCTCCCTGATATTTAGCACTTTCCCTGCCAGACGCGGTCACTTTCAAATCTGTTTGAAAAGGGTGTACTATGTCTTGTAGCTCATGTCTGCCCTGGGGGCCAAAGGCTTCGCAAATTCCAGCTGTTTCTCCAGCGTTGCCTTCCCTCTTTATTTTGTTATTATGAGCCAGAATAAATGGAGATTTTTTTTTATATGAAAAAACTTGCAGATGTGTTTTTCTTCAAATAGGACAGTTTTTTTGTGAGTAGGCAGGTACATTTAAAAAAATACAATGTCAAATTAACAAGGGACATTAACACCAAGCAACCTCATTGAGGTTTACAAATACAAGATAATAATGGTGTTGTAGAAATGTGACATACAAAAAAAAAAAAAAATATGGAGATGACTATAAAATAATAAAAAAAATACAACAGGAGATTTTGATTAAAAAAAAAATAAAAAATGACTATAAAAAAAAAACTAAAACATTACTATGGAGATCTGGCTGTAAAAACAAAAAAGATTATTCATGAGATCACGAGAAAAAAGAAAGAAATCAGTTTGTGAGAACTCTATGTGAATATGAGCAGCAAAACAACTTCATTCTTCTAGCATTATAAAGAAGAAGAGAACGCGCTGCATTGAAAGATGTAAGCAGGGGAAAAAATTATGGGGGGGGAGGGGAAGGCTGCAGTTCTTCTTTAAGGCACTCTTTAGAGACATAACTCTGATTTGATGGATTGTAGTAGACATGTGCAATTCGTTTCAGTCCGGATACAAATTTGACGCCCGCCGCACCACTGGACCCTAAAAAAAAAGATCTGCCCACGAGGACGGCTGACCGCCAAATGCCTCCTTTACCGTTTGACAGTCCTTGTGATATCACCCACCGATGCATGCTGGGTCGGTGATGTCACAAGGGGGTGGTGCCACCAGGTGACATGGTTCCGCTCCTTACCTATTTAAGAACTGTTAAATGGCAGAGGAGGCATTCAGCAGTCAGCCATCTTCGCGGGTGGAGCTTTTTTCTTTTCGGCTCTGGAGGTGCAGCGGGCATCGTGATTGACATTGTTTTTTTATTTTTGTTAATAAAGAAATTGTCAAAAACATGTGTACTGTTTTTATTTATTTTAACCGCTGGCAACAAAAGTGAATACACCTCTAAGTGAAAATGTCCAAATTGGGCCCAAAGTGACAATATTTTGTGTGACCGCCATTATTTTCCTGCACTGCCTTAACCCTTTTGGGCATGGAGTTCACCAGAGCTTCACAGGTAGCCATTGGAGTCCTCTTTCACTCCTCCATGATTACATCACGGAGCTGGTGGATGTTAGAGAACTTGCGCTCCTCCACCTTCTGTTTGAGGATGCCCCACATATGCTCAATGACAAAACAAAGCTCTTAATTCACTCTCTGGTCATCTCTCGCCTCAACTACTGCAACTCACTTCTCATTGGCTTACCTTTACATAGCCTATCACCTCTTCAATCAATCATGAATGCTGCTGCCAGACTTATCCACCTTACCAATCGCTCTGTCTGCTACCCCTCTCTGTCAATCCCTCCACTGGCTTCCGCTCACCCAACAAATTAAGTTCAAAATACTAACAACTACTTACAAAGCCATCCACAATTTAGCCCCCAGCTACATCACTAGCCTAGTCTCTAAATACCAACCTACTTGTTCTCTTCATTCCTCTCAAGACCTCCTGCTCTCTAGCTCCCTCATTACCTCCTCCCATGCTCACCTCCAGGACTTTTCCAAAGCCTCTCCAATCCTATGGTTTTCTACCCCAAGCTGTCCGCTTATCTCCTACTCTATTAGCTTTTGGACGATCCCTGCAAACCCTTTTCAGAGAAGCCTACCCTACCCACACCTAACAACTATTTTTTCATTTTCTCTATCAGCTCACCTTCCACAATTATTACTTTATTTTTGCTTCCACTTGACCCTCCCTTCTTGATTGTAAGCTCTAATGAGCAGGGCCCTCTGATCCCTCCTGTATTGATTTGTATTGTAAGTGTACAGTCTTCCCTCGTGTTGTAAAGCTCTGCGCAAACTGTTGGCGCAATATAAATCCATAATGATAATAATAATAGGTTTAGGTCTGGAGATATACTTGGCCAGTCCATCACCTTTACCCTCAGCTTCTATAGCAAGGCAATGTTCATCTTGGAGGTGTGTTTGAGGTTGTTCATGTTGGAATACTGCCCTGTGGCCCAGACTCCGAAGGGGGGATCATGCTCTGCTTCAGTATGTCACAGTACATGTTGGTATTCATGGTTCCCTCAATGAACTGTAGCTCCCCAGTGCCGGCAGCACTCATGCAGCCCCAGACCATGGTACTCCCACCACTATGCTTGATTGTAGGCAAGACACACTTGTCTTTGTACTCCTCACCTGGTTGCCACCACACACGCTTGAGACCATCCAAATCAAATAACTTTATCTTGGTCTCATCAGACAACAGGACATGATTCCAGTAATCCAAGTCCTTAGCCTGCTTTTCTTCAGCAAACTGTTTGCGGGCTTTCTTGTGCATCATCTTTAGAAGAGGCTTCTTTCTGGGACGACAGCCATGCAGACCAATTTGATACAGTGTGCGGCATATGGTCTGAGCACTGACAGGCTGACACCCACCCCCTTCAACCTCTGCAGCAATGCTGGCAGCACTCCAACATCTATTTCCCAAAGGCAACCTCTGGAGTTCTTTGTCATGAGGGGCCATGTTTAACTTCCAGTGACCAGTATGAGAGATTTGAGAGCGATAACACCAAATTTAACACACCTGCTCCCGATTCACACCTGAGAGCTTGTAACACTAATGAGTCACATGACACCGGGGAAATGGCTAATTGGGCCCAATTTGGACATTTTCACTTAGGGGTGTACTCATTTTTGTTGCCAGTGGTTTAGACATTAATGGCTGTGTGTTGAGTTATTTTGAGGGGACAGCAAATTTACACTGTTATACAAGCTGTACACTCACTACTTTACATTCTAGCAAAGTGTCATTTCTTCAGTGTTGTCATATGAAGATAATAAAACATTTACAAAAATGTAAGGGGTGTACTCACTTTTGTAAGATACTGTACATAATTTTGCCCATATCTATTTTTAATCACTTATAACTGTATTAATCACACAGTCTATTTCCCTAAATATATATTTTCCTTATTGAGCACTGTAATACAGATGTGATGTCTTTGAATACAATTATTAATTATGAGAAAATTTGTATGGGAACAAGATTTGCACACATCTTTGCCAATTGGTTTATGGCATTTTGGGAATCCATTTTTATTTGGAAGGATGATGAGCTGGGTGTGTACCCTGTTCTATGAGGAAGCTATATAGATAACATTATTCTCATTTGGAATCTTTGTATACAATAATGATCATGAGAAAGGTTCTATGGCAGTGGAAGATGCACTGGTCGAGAAAGACATTTTTAAGAAGGGAGAAGATAGACTTCGCATTGAACAGTATTTGATTTATGTTACAACATAACTATTTCATGGTTGACAATTTATTCTTCCTGAAGAAGGTTGGCACAGCTTTGGGAACAAGATTTTTACCCAGATTTGCCAAGTGGTGTATGGCATATTGGGAACCCATCTCCATTTTTTGAGAGGATAACAAGCATGGTAGCAGATCTCGTTCTATGGTGAACGTATATAGATGATATTTAATTTCTTTGGAAGAGTTTTCAAACAGATTCAGATGTGTTTTTGCCTAGGATTAACTTGATCATTTTAATCATTTTTTTTTTTTGGTTTTCAATCCTACATAGAGTTATGAAGAAATTTACATTCTTGGATCTTTATAAAGGATTGGCATATTATGTTTAAAACCAGAAAACCAGTGAATAACAGTTCTGCTTGTACTTTTAGTGCAATCAGTAATGTATTTAGGTTTTTTGCTGCCCTAGGCCTGACTAAACTTGTGCACCCCCTAATTTAAATATGACCTACCCCTTCCTGTCAAGGCCACACCCCTATCTGTTTAAGACCCACCCTTACATTTTCGAGTGGAGACACTAGTTCTGAGGGCCTAGTGGGCAATGGATTCCCTTCATTTGCATAGATTTCCTCTCACTTCCTGTTTGGCTATGGGGCAGGAAGTGAAGGGAAATCTCTGCAATGGGACAGGGATGGTAAAAAATAAACTGACAGGGGCTATAACCCACCCTTATTCTATCCAAAATGAAAAAAAAAAGTGTTGCCTATAGTTTTACTTTACGCACAAATTTCTGATAATTTTATGGAGAGGACTAAGAAGATATAACCATGCCAATGGTGCAACAGAAAACATTTAACACAGTGAGGAAGTTTTGCGGTCCAGGCTGATAGGACAGTCAAAATTAGAAGCGATGCCCCCCCCACAGTTGCGGTATGCCGGCCGCCTGCATACCGGAAGCAGTGCAGCCGATTTATGGTAGTGCTAGACTAATTTGCCTCTCAGCCCAGTCCGCCCCATAAGACTGGTGCTGCACTAATGGTGTAGCGCAAGCCGGTGGGGACTCTTTCTGCGCTGCCCCCCTGCAAAGTGCTGCCCTAAGCCTGGGCCTTGTCGGCCTAGGCCAGGATACAGTGTTGAGTGCAATGCATCACAACAAAATACAGTGCTTGTGCTAAATGGCCATAAATTCCCACAAACACCCTGTGAAATCTTGCGAAAAGCCTTTCCAGAAGAGGGGAGGTCTTTTCACAAAGGAGAGGGACAACACCATATTAGTGGGATTTAGCTGATTTAGGTGTGATGGTCAGGTGTACACTGATCTTTGACCACATATCACTGCCTGAGAATCTGTGGTTCTGTCCATTTATACTATACCTGTCTACGTAAAGGGGGGATCAGAACAGTTGATAAAAACCCTTTGATCTGGAAAAGTTGTGATGACCAAGAGTGAGTAGCTTTGGGTGTAAAGTAAATACATTTGTTATAAATACAATATACATTTTTTGCTGCACGCCTAGCATTTTTTTTTTAAATCTGTGGGTGTCTTGCAGTTCATGACAGGAAGGTGTTGAAGTCCAACTCTGGTAAAAAATATTTTGAAAAATTTGGGAAAGGGATGGGGAGATTGTCTACCCTTAGCATGTGGTCATCAGAAGAAAAAGTGAGGGAAAAATCTCTTGGTTGTGGACATGGATTAAAACCTTGAGTTTCCAACCAATCACTGCTCTACCCAAAGCGGAAAATCATATTGATGAAAATGTGCGTTATATATCTAACTACGCGTGCCTTTGGAGAACAATAAATTGTTGCTCAAGTCACATTTTATTGTGCATTAAAGCACAATAAAGAATTCATGTTCTGTTTATCTGAAACCTCCACTAGAACAGTGAAATATTCTTTGTTATGTAGATTTACAATGTCTCTTTTGTCATTAATTCTCTTTGCACTCTTATAATATGGAAATACATAATGATATACAGTACATGTTATGTTCATTTTTATTTTTTTAATTGACATTTTTTCATACTACAAAATCAGAAGGCAGTTTTTTTTTAAATGATTTATAAACTGCTGAAATGTGGTGGCTACATTAGTTCTTTCATTTTAATTTTTTTGTCTTCATCTGGTGATTACATTTTAGTTCTTATGTTTAGATATGTTTCAGCTTTTATGTTTAATGATGGTCTTATTTAATACCTCAAAAGCCAAAACATGCCAACAAATGAAAGTGACAAAGAAAGTCATTATTTACCCGCTAGACAGAAAACTCACAGATGATAAGACGTTTAAGTTGACAAGCAATTTCATTCCATTTTCCTGTTCTTTGCAGCTCTAAACAGTGTGTGTTTTGATCATTACTGGGTGCATCAATTTTCCAGTTGGTGTAGGAGATCTCATCACCTGATAGACATTTGTAAGTACCATCTGGCTCAAGTTTATTTATTCCAAGAAAAGCAAGGGCATCGAAATGTATGGTGATGGAACGTACAGCTTCGTTCTCATCAGCATTCTTTGGAGAGGCAATTTGACCTCCCGCATCTGTACACCTTTCTCTAGCATCAGTGAAACTGCCTTGAGCACCATCTGAGAGGTACATTTTGTCACCACTTCTAGCTCTTCCTTTGAAAAATAAAAATGCTGAAATGGAGATAGAAGAGAAAAAAGTTATATCATCACAAGACCTATTATGATGTACAGGTATCTTCACTTAGAGCAAAATATAACATTGTGGTGATGATGGTGGGCTGGTACGTAAAGGATAAGTTCACTTTTGTGAAAAAAATAACAAATGCACATATTTTTGCAGCAATAAATAAGCATTTATTACTTTTTTCATAGAAGCCTGCAGAGCATTGCACCCAAGATCAATGGATCACGGGTGCAATGTCAGGCTGCTGCAGAGAAGCCTTGCAGATTTCTGCCCATACCTCTGTCAGATTGAAAGCTGCAGTGCTTGTGAATGAACTATGAGGGTGATCATCAGCACCCTTGCAGTTGATTAAGAACTACAAGCCATCTGCTGAGGTGGTGGACTGGACTTGTAGTTTTCTCATTCACAGTAGACTTGTGCACAACTTAAAATTTTGTTTAGTTTTGGTTCCTTGTCATTCGTAAAATACATAATTTTATTCTGTTATATTCGTTATGTTATGTTAATTCGTTTTCGGATAATTTGTTATTTCTGTAGAGCGTCGATATTTGTTATACTGAATCTCGAATCATGTTGAATTCATTCGTTCTATCCGCTATAATTTCTTTCATATTAGTTGAAATTCGATTTTTATGTATGTATATTGATTTGTGATAATAAATCGTAGTTTGGAAAGTCGTTTGTTTATTGAATCTATTAACACACACAATGACAATATCTCTTCTCCTCTGCTTAAATACAATACAACACCCTTCTCACTCAGTTCTCAGGAATGCACTTTGCCAATAATCCAACCTCCAGCACAAAATTAATCATCTGATTGGACTGTAAGTTTTACTTTGAGTTGACCTTTTGTTTCATTAGATCTTTAACGAATTACCAAATCATGTCAAATTCATTCGTTATATTTGCTATAATTTCTTTTGTATTCATTGAAATTCATAATTTTTTTATTCAGACATTCGGATGCATCCAAATGTCCGAAAGATGCAAAATTCGGCCGAATTTCGTTTCGTTACGAAATGGATTGCGCATATCTCATTCACAGATCTCTGTAAATAAATGACATGGCTGTGCAGGCCAAGTCCTGTACAGCCGGTCAGTTTTCAAAATGTGACAGTGGGTGTGGGGAGAGGAGCCCATGCCCTCTGTCACAGGGGAAGGGGGTAGAAGGAGCATGTTACATGTTACACCTTAAATATGCATGTAACATATTACATGCATGTAAAAACAAACCTATCGTAAGTCAACCTGTTGCTATCTCCTGGTTTTAGCCAAGACATGGCCTAATGCAAATCCATGCAATATCCCCCTTATTTATTGTCTTTAATTTATAAACTCACAGATCCACTGGAGGATTATGTTCCTCCATTTAACAGAGCATTGCATCTGACATGCAAACTACATTTACCCCTGCCCATATCAAAAGGGCATTTTTGTTTGCACATATTTAATAAAAAAAGCCATGTCCCAACACATTACTATTAAATACTACAATCTGCATACAATTCAAGTTATCCAAACATAAAGAACCCAACGTATTCTTACTAAAAACAAGATATGTCACCATAGGCATGCGCAGGGAGGTGCCGGGTGTGCCTGGGCACACCCTAATCCCCTGACATACTTGTCTACACCTGGATGAGGGGGGCAGCAGGCGACATATAGAACAACCGATGCTCTGCATTTTCCACCCTACAGCCGTTAAATGCCTTCGGGAGGAAGAGGAAGAGAAGCGAGCATTCAGGGGCTGCATGGAGGAAAATGCAGAGCATCGGTTGTTCTATATGCCGCCCCGCTGCCCCTCTGATCCAGCCTGGCGCTCTGTTTCCATCGGCTACTGTTCTAGAACTGCTGGCTCCGCCTCCCAGCTCCCCCTGACGCCTTCGTTCTGAGTAACTGCTGCAGGACCAACCACCCAGCTTCTCCGCGGCTCCGCCCATTGAATTTACAGCAGCAGACAGATGGGGGCATGGTGTCTGGGGAACTGCAATAGCCAGCTGATCCAGTAGGAAGAGCGGAGGAGGTCTCCACTGTGTGAGGAATCATGTGAAGCCTGGAGGGAGCCGGAGACACAGCAAGCATGGAGTCCACAGTGAGAGCAAGTGAATGCCACTGATCCCAGCGCTCTACCACCGATCCCATCCATCTCCTCCACCCAGCATTGCCACCGAACCCATCCATCCCCACACCCAGCACTGCCACCGATCCCATCCATCCCTACACCCAGCACTGCCACCGATCCCATCCATCCCCCCCACCCAGCACTGCCACGATCCCATCTATCCCCCCACCCAGCATTGCCACCGATTCCATCCATCCCCACCACCCAGCACTGCCACTGATCACATCCATCCCCCACCCAGCATTGCCCCCGATCCCATCCATCCCCCATCCAGCACTGCCACCGATCCCATCCATCCCCCCACCCAGCACTGCCACCGATCCCATCCCCCCACCACACTGCTGCCATGCCCCCCAGCACTGCTACTCATCATATCTTCTCCACTGAGCACTGCCACTAATCCCATGCCCCCCAGCACTGCCACTGATCTCATGCCCCTCAACACTGCCACTCATCCTATCCCCCAACAGCATTGCTACTGATCCCCCTCTTCCCCTGCCACTCATCCCCCCAGTACTGCCACGAATCCCCCACGCCACAACCCCCACCACTGCCACTAATCCCATCAACCAGCAGCACTGCCAAAGATCCCCCCCAACCTTGCCCCTCATCCCATTCCCCCCAGTACTGCTACTGATCCCATTACCCCCCCACCACAACCACCATCAACACCACTGATCCCATCAACTTTCCAACACTGCCAGTGATCCCATCCCCTGCAGCACTCCTACTGGTCCCATCAACCCCCTAGCACTGCCACTGATCACCCTCCCTCTCCAGCACTGCCATTGATCACCCTCCCTCTCCAGCACTGTCATTGATCACCCCCTCTCCAGTACTGCCACTGATCACCCCCTCCCCTCTCCAGCACTGCCACTGATCCCATCTCCCTCCTCTCTCATCCCCCCTTTCTCCCTCTGACATGCTCTGCCATAAGATGTAAAATGTATTGAAATATTAAAAACTGTTTTAACACATTTCAAAATGTTTGTTTACATTTATTTAAAAGTGTGTGTCTGTATATAGGTATACGTATATGTCTAATCCAATAGGCTGCGCACGCCTATGTATGTCACCATGGTCCAACTTGGATTCAGTCTCTCGGGTCAAAAATAAGTCCCTAATAAAACATGTTTGGTACATCAGGCCCTAAAGGTGCCCAATTAGATTTTTTCCAATGATCCCTTATTTCTTCTTACCTGTTTGCAGTTCTTTTAGTTGTCCATTCAATGCTTTGAATTTCCCTTGGAGATCTTCACATACTGAGGAAAGAGAATTTGATAATGTTTATTTATTATCAAGGATTCATACTAAGGGCAATGAAGTCTTTTCTATGCCTACTGAAAGAAAATATACTCCATGATTTTTATTGAAAGTGGTAGTAAACTCAGATAATGTTACCCCAAATCATCAATATGCAATTTCATGTAGCTGTTTAGTAGCTATGCTCCACATACATTATGCAAACAGAATGTTCTTACTTAAAAAAATGTACTTTTTATGATCGCCTCTGCTTGTACTCAACTTCTACCATTATAACTCCTGTCTTCCACGTCTCAGTTGTATTTTATTTCCCCCCTCACTCTTCTTCTGTGGCCATAATCCAGCATGTGTGCATTCGTTCCTGAAGCCAAGCCTCGTTTTCATGTCATACAGACAGGCTCTGTCCTCGGCTCTGCGCTCCAACCCCTGTGACGTAGCGAGTCACATGGGGTTAGGATCAGCTTCTCAGCGCGGGAGTGTCGCGGGATCTCGGGGCTGACGTCAGCCAAAGGAAATGACGCAGCCCCGGCATGTACTAAATTTTCCGGCAAGAAGAAGAGCCTGCCGGAAAAATGGGACTAACTGCGCATGTGCCGATTATGTCATTGATTAGAAAAGGACAGATTACACAGAAAGGGATAAGGCAGGAAGTGTTTTACACAGATCAACTCATTCATGAGGTAGGAAAGCTTGATATGGTGGAAATAGCACAGGATTGTTTTACTACCGCTTTAATATAATAATTTGGCTGCTCTTCTTAGATTATCCACCTATCAGCTTATTCCACCAAAAGTCCAGGTCGGGGGGGGGGGGGGGGCAATACATTTTCCTAACGGGCCACATGAGAAACTGGAACTGTTGTGGAAGGCCAAACTTAATTCTGCTCAATATAATGTTTGGACCTTGGAAGGTCCGTAAGTATGTAAACATATAGAAAAGAAACACCCGGCACTAGGAATAATAGGTACAACTGCTAATAAAAATAGGTCTCTTTCAGATGGGCGGTTGGAGCAATGGTTAAAAATGGGTACTGAGCCGTGGTTTGACTGGCCCCTGTCTGCTCACCCAAACTGTAAAATAATAGTAGAATGATAGCTGGGGGGAGGTTCAGTTGTTCTGACTGGACGTCATATGACAACCCTCAGAACAAGCCATTCGCAGCACGGTGATTGGTGGTGCAGTGGCACACTGCATCTCCGATCTCGCTAAAGGGCCTATGACGTAGGCTCTTTGCCATGTGATCAGCTGTGTCTAATCACAGCTGATCACAATGTAAATAGGAAGTGCCAGTTATCGGCTTTTCTCTGCTGACTCTGACAGCGCCTGAGTAGAGGAGAGCCGATAAGCGGCTTTGCTCATGGGGGGATTTTCACTGATAATCAGTGCAATGATTATCAGTGCAGCCCCATCAGCGATGCCTGCCAGTGATGCCAATCAGTGCTGCCTGCCAGTGCCCATCAGTGCCGCCTATCAGTGCCATCTATCAGTGCCTCCTCATCAGTGCTGCCTATCAGTACCCATCATTGCTGCCTATCAGTGCCCATAAATGCTGCCCATTAGTGCTGCCTATCAGTGCCCCTCAGTGCCGCCTATCAGTGCCTATCACTGCTGCATATTAGTGCCTCCCCATCAGTGCCTATCAGTGCAGCCTCATTAGCACACATCAGTGAAGGAGAAAAAATACTTATTTACAAAATGTTATAACAGAAACTAAGAACACAATTTTTGGTCTTTTTTTCGTGGTTTAGCAAAAATAAATAAATAAACTCAGTAGTGATTAAATACCACCAAAAGTAAGGTCTTTCTGTCTCAAAAGTGTGACAGCGCTGAAGGCTGAAAATTGGCCTGGGCAGGAAAGCTGAAAATTGGCCTGGGCAGGAAGCGGGTGAAAGTGCCCTTCATTGAAGTGCGGTAGGTTGAATTAGGCTTTGAGGAGGTGATATTACACCTCCTCACCACCTGTCAAATGGCCTATGAAAAGCACTATGACTGGAAGGAGGGAGCCTGAGATTACTACAGTGGAGATTTCATCAGATCCTGATCTGGAGTAAAGAACATGTGTACGGCTCCTAGGATTTGCAGCTTGCAGGTGCCAGGAAGAACTTGGCCAGCTACCAGAGCGTCTTGAGATTGTTGGGATGTCTCTTAGGCAATGCTTTCTGATCAGAACCGAGCCTTCCCGCTGTACTGCTCAGCTCCTCAGATTCTATCCTTCCAGTTCTTGCAGCTCTCCACACAGACATCTGTCAGGGAGCTGACAAGTTTAGAGAGGCATGCTGACATTGGAGGCATCGATGGGGGCTGGATGTGACCCTGGGGCCATAATTTGCCCCAGGTCTGCTCCAGCTCATTATGTGGATCTGCGTCACAGTACACCCACTGAAGGCCGTAAAAATGGCTGTAAAATGGACCATTTTATATTTGCCTGACCTGAACCTGTGCTATATCCATACAAGCAAAGTAAAAGGTTCACTTAGCTCCCCACCCCCTTCCTTATATTCCCAAAAAATCTGCTCCGGTCAAGAACCAGAGCCAAGTAAATTACCCCGTACATCCAAGTATGGGAAAGCATGTGACTTCCATGATGCAGAACAGGGTGCCCAGTGGTGCTAAATCGCAAGACCCCCAAAGCTGTCATATTGAGGAACAAGTCCTTAAGCACTGTGCAACCAGACCAACAGAGATCTTAAAATGTAACTCCACTTCTGCTGAGTGAAAAAACATTACTCTCTGGATGACCAATGTACTGTACATGGCAAGGGTTGTGACAAACTTGGTTGTAGCTCCTAAAGTAATAGCTGTTGAAGAGTTCCCCTCATTTCCTATCTGGTAAAATATTGTCTGCAGAACAAGAAGTGGGAATGAATCTTTATTACAAAAGTCCCAGAAATCCCAAAAGGGGTCTCAACCCTTCCCCACTCTATGCAAAATTAATAAAAGACGTTTTTTTTTTTTTTTTAAATCCATTAACAGACCCAAAGAGCCTGGTATGGCCAGGGAGGGGGGCACACGCTGTTTTTTAAAAAATTTTCTATTGCCTGGCAATGCCAACATTCTTTTCTTTATATTCATCTGTCAGTGGAAAAGCCCGCTGACAGATGATGACTCACGGTTGTTAAGGACAAAGCAGCTTCCCAGCCCGCTGCTTAACAACCAGCTATTCTTCACACAAAATTCAAATCGATCGTTTTTTCGAACAATTCGAATTCTAATTGTTCTGAAAAGTTGGAATTTTTTAGAAAAGGAATAAACAAAATGAATTTTTTAACGGAATTCATTACTATTCGTTACTATTTCATTTGGAGATTCGGATACATCCAAATCTCCGAATAACCAAAAATTTGTCAGGATTCAGACCGAAACAAATTGCACATGTCTAGTGAACAAGGCTTGAAGGAATTTCCTCTTTAATAGCAGCTTCTACCTAACAGTTATGGCAAAGTGGGGGGGGGGATTAGGTTAGACAGACCCTAAATTGAGCCACACAGGGGAACCCCCTTACACTTTCATCACTTAGAGGTTTTTTTTTGTTTCTCAAATCAAACCGTTGGGCTCTCTCAGCTGTACACAAGCTGCCTCAGTGCACACAGCCAATGCTAGGCCTTTCCTTTTACAGAATGTCTTACAGAATATATCTAGCATGCTGATACCTGTATCAGACGTTCAGTTGTAAAATAAAGGAATCATTTTTCAAGGGGATTTTTGTAATAGGTTTCCATAGCAAAATGTTTGAAAAATAATATTAAACATCCATTAAAAAAAATAAAATGAACCCAAATAGGACACAGCATTATAAACTTAGCAGAGGTTTAACCTTTCTTCATACTTCAAAGCTAAGAAAAAAACATTTTGTCCAGAGCTTTACTTTAACCTTAGAAATGATATCATCTAGATATAGTATACCATTTAAAGCTACAATTCTTGAGCACAATGTTCCATCCTACCTGGATTATTGCAGTTTCCATGTAGTCCTGGTGGTCCCGGGGGTCCTGGTAGTCCTGGCATTCCTGGTGGTCCCGGGAATCCCGGGGGTCCTGCTGCTCCTCGTGGTCCCTGAGGTCCAGGGAATCCAGGAAACCCTGTTTAATTATAGCATACAATTTAGCACAATATGAGAGTGAGGTGGCCCTGGGCTCACTTTAAACAAAGTTACATAATTCCATAATAGGTGAGGCTGAAAAAAGACACAAGTCCATCCTATGTGTGTGATTATATGTCGGTATTATGTTGTATATTCCTGTATGTTGCGGTCGTTCAGGTGCTTATCTAATAGTTTTTTGAAACTATCAATGCTCCCCACTGAGACCACTGCCTGTGGAAGGGAATTCCACATCCTTGCCGCTCTTACAGTAAAGAACCCTCTACGTAGTTTAAGGTTAAACCTCTTTTATTCTAATTTTAAGTAAACTTTTTTTTTTTTTCTTACGTTAACCCCTGGATTTACCAGCCCCTCCCCCCATTATCCCTCACCCCACTTTTGAGCCCTTTGAAGCATTGATTTAAAAAGATCTGTTTGGGTTCAATCACAGCAAAGGTCCTCTTTGCCAATTTGTGTAAACAGTGATATACTGTATAATATATATACATATATATATACTGTGTGTGTGTGTATGTGTGTGTATATATATGGACACACAAAACAATTGTTTGCTACATGCTACATTTTATTCACCCTACTGCATTGCCTGCATTAAGGGCCAGTTCATACCACATGCAGTCCAATGCATTTTTTTTTCTGCATCAAAAATGCAAAGAAAGCAAGTTATATGGTTGTCAATGGCATAGTTCACACCAGTGCTTGCAGTTCCAGTGAATTCCAGTTCCAGAAAAAAAAGTAGAACATGCTGCATTTTTCCTACAATGGACTGTATTGGAATGCTGTAAAAAGCATCAAAAACTCACGGGAACGCACCTAAACGCACCAAAAACGCACTGGAACACTCATGTTCTTATTTAAGGTCAAAGGGAAAAAAAGGGGCGGGAAATGCACTGGACTGCACCAAAAATGCATCAAAAAAGCACTGGAACGCATCAAAAACACGCATGCAAAAAAGCATCTGGAGCGCATTTCTATGGTGTTAACTGGCCCGTAGGTAAAAAATATTTAGGCATCAGTATTGCCCCCTTACCCACCTTATACTTAACTGAGTTCTCGCTCAATCCAGTGCTGTGTCTGGAGTGGCTCTGTCTTCTCTCCCCACTCTCACAGGGCAGACTGAAAGCAGCAGAAGCCATTGGCTCCCACTGCTGTCAGTCAAATTCTGTGATGGGAAACATAGGGCGGGGCCAAGCCACGCTGTCTGTGTCTATGAACGCCCACATGAGTGCCCCCATAGGAAAATGGCTTCCTATGGGGGGCACTCCCTGAAGAGGAGGAGCCAGGAGTGTGCAGCAGTGGGCCCGAGAAGGGGAGGTTTGACAGCACAGGTATGGCATGTTTTTTTATTAAAAAAAAAACTAAAACTTGACTTTACAATCACTTTAAAACATTTTTATATTTTTTGTAAAGATAATAATTTGTTTATATGATATATATATATACATATATATATATACATATATATATATATATATATATATATACATATATTATATATAAATTTTTCACTCTTTGTTATATTGCAGCCATTTGCTAAAATCATTTAAGTTAATTTTTTTTTCCTCATTAACCACTTAAAACCTCGTTTTGGATTTTAGGTGTTTACATGATTAAAACAGATTTTCCTGTCGCATCATGGCAGCATACACGTTGGGTTGTGACTCCGCCTCCACAACCTGATAGGACCACATAGCTATAAATTAGAGAGTAGACACCTGCCCCAGTATTCTCTTATTTTTCCTCACCTGTCAGGACGCACGGATCAGCACCCCCTTACCGCTTCGCCCCAGCCAGGTTCTAGCCTCTACTGGGTGGAAGTCCTTCTTGTACAGCCTCTAAACGAGCTAAATGGAAGGAGCCCCACTCTGGTGGTCTCAGGGGCACTCATCTCAACTTAAACTGTTTGCCAGAAGACAAGCCTTAAACAGGCTTCAAGTGCAACAGCCCGCAAAAGCCTTAAACAGGCTTGCTGGAGGATTGGCCAGGGAACCATCTATATGGCCTCAAGAAAGTAAGCCTTAAACAGGCTTCATTGTGTGCAGCGGTCTCCATTCCCCCCCCTCTCCCCCCCCCCTCTCCGGCATACCGTGGGTGTTCTGCTGGGCTCTGTGGTCCATGCAGTGCTGTGGGGGACCGCCGAGCGTTCTCGGCTTCCTCGCGCATGCGCAGTACGGCTCTTTGGGCGCTTCTAAGCTATTTGCCAGTCTCCAAGATGGCGCCGGGCGCCTCGCTGCGCTACTGCGCATGCGCGGGCGTCCGACGCCAATGGCGGCAGATTTAAAACCACAGCATTGCTGTGGAGGCTGCTGATGGTTGCTGCACGCTACAGACGCCTGCTCTGCGATCCATAGCAAAGGAAAACGCTCTACAAAGGTGGGTCTTCCCCCCCCCTTCCCCCCCCTCCTGTCCAGGCTGGGTCAGTTTCTACATTGCTGCTTGTCTTTTCCTTGCAGGTTTCCAACCTACTCACCATGGAGACCGCTGCCCCAGCAGATCACCGCCAGCTTACTAGGTAAGGGGGGGGAAGAAGTGGGTAAGTAGAGAAGATTGAAAAAGAGAGCACTTCTAACGCTACCTAAATTGGTCAGCCCTACCAGGTCCTCAGGAACGTCTGCGTCAAGACATAGAGAGTCCTCACGCAGGAGAAGTTGCTCCAGACATAGACGGAGTCGCTCCTACCATAGGAGAAGTCGCTCAAGAGGAAGCCGCAGAAGAAGCCGCTCCAGATCACGTTCTCGGCGTGGTCGATCCCGCCACAGAAGGTCGTCCTCGCGTAGGCACAGCTCCCCTGCACGCCATTCCCGTCCCGCCGGGAACGCATGCTGGATCTGTGGTACAGCGGCTCTTCCAGATAAGCTGGTTTGTCAGAGATGCCTAGAAGAGGCCACAAGAGAGAGAGCCTCAGAAGTCGGGGACTCAGCCCCTCAGGCCTCAATACCAGATGTGGATCTCTCCACCATTACCTCTCCAGCCTGGGCCAGCACATCAAAGGAGCAAGACTCCCTATCTGATAATGAAGGCCTGGAGGTGTCGGCAGGATTCGACTTTGGCCTTATAGAACCGTTTGTTAAATCGGTCAAGGAGGCAATAGGATGGGAGGAACCCCAGGAAGTCCAGCCAAAGCAGAGAAAATATTTTCCTCAGCTTAAAAAGGAACCTGAAACCTTTCCGTTCATCGATGAGCTGGAAGATTTAATCAAAGAAGAGTGGCAGAGACCAGAGAAAAAATCTAGTCTGAACAACAGACTCCAGAAGCTGTACCCACTCAAGGAGCCTAAAGTGAACCCTCTGGTATCCCCTCCGGTAGTGGACGCATCTTTAATGCGCCTCGCCAGGCATGTTACCCTCCCGCTAGAAGATGCGGTTACGTTTAGAGACGTTCTTGGCGGAAAGATCGACACGGATCTCAAGCGGGCTTACCTTTCGGCCGGAGGTGCATGCAGGCCTGCGATAGCAGTAGGAAGGGCCATCTCGAGTTGGTCTTCAAACACGGAAAAGCTGGTATTAGAGGGGGCAGACCAAGAGAAAATTGTGAATGCATTACAAGAGTTAAGCTTGGCTGGTGATTTCGTGGCTGAGGCCTCAGTTGACACTATTAGGTCTGCTTCAAAGTCTATGTTGGCCTCAGTGATGGCCAGAAGAGCTTTGTGGCTGAAGCCCTGGACGACGGATCCGGCATCCAAGTCTAACTGGTGCCGTATTCCGTTTGACGGTGAGCACCTTTTCGGAACAAAGTTAGATACGGCCATCTCCAAGGTAACTGGTGGAAAATCCGGGCTCATTCCCTCAGATAGGAGGCCCAAACAGAGACCCCCTCCTTTTAAGCGGAATCTCCCAGAAAGGTATAGAGACGCGAAAGCGTACAGACCGGGGAAGGAGTACCGAAGGAACTGGAAGAACCCTCAAACTTCCTTTATGAAATTCCAAAAGCCTAAGACTTCCGCTCCCAGTGACCAGAAGCCTTTTTGAAGGTGCGCCCATCCGGCCAGCAGTAGTAGGAGCAAGGCTTTTCAGTTTCAGGCCGGTCTGGACGGAAACCATACACGATACCTGGACCCTGGCCACCGTCAGTTTCGGCCACAGATGGGCCTTCAAAAATCGACCCCCAAGAGATCATTTCTGCCCAACCTGTATTCCTCCTCCCAGGGAGAAAAGGTTATCCCTTCTAACTTATGTCCTAGAGCTGCTTCAAAAGCGAGCGATAGCAGAGGTTCCGCCAACACAACGAGGCAGAGGATTCTATTCTCCACTATTCCTCGTCAAAAAGAAGTCAGGGGACTTTCGGCCGGTTCTAGACCTGAAGAAACTCAACAGGTCCATCAAAGTGGAGTCGTTCAGGATGGAAAGCCTGCAGTCTATCCTCCAGGCCATAAACTTGGGAGACTGGATGCTCTCCATAGATCTCCAGGATGCCTACCTACACATACCAATTCACGTGGCATTCCAAAAGTTCCTGCGGTTCTCGGTGGGCCAGGAACACTTTCAATTTCGAAGTCTCCCTTTCGGGATCTCTACGGCACCCAGAACATTTACAAAGGTTCTGCTTCCAGTAATAGCCTCTTTGAGGAAGAAGGGTCTAAGGGTCCACCATTACCTGGACGACATTCTTCTCCTCTCAAACAGCCAGGAATCACTCGTGCAACATCGCGAGATCTTAGTTTCCACCCTAACGAGTCTGGGTTGGATAATCAACTGGCAGAAGAGCAACATTCAGCCTACCCAGAGGATGGTCTTCCTGGGAGCCGAGCTGGACACCCGGGCCAACACGGTAGAACTACCAAGGGAGAAGTTGTCCCTACTAATTCAGAAAGTGAAAGATGTGGTTCCAGCATCATACTTACCGGCCAGAGCATACCTCAGCCTGCTGGGGTCCTTATCAGCAACCATTCCAATGGTCAGGTGGGCGCAATGGAATACCAGACCTCTGCAAGCCTCCTTCCTGTGCCAGTGGGACGGATGGTCCATGTCCCAGTCGATTCGCATCTCAGAAGAAGCCAGATTATCTCTACGGTGGTGGACTCACCCCGGCAACCTCAGCAGATGCAAACAGATAGTCACTCTCCATCAGGAGGTAGTAACTTCAGACGCCAGTCTGGAGGGATGGGGGGCACACTACCTACATTATGCAGCTCAGGGCCGCTGGCACTTCAGAACCAGGGATGTTGTGTCAAACGTCCTAGAGATGAAGGCAGCCTTCCAAGCCCTCTTGGCATTCAGCTCTCTTCTGAGAGGGAAACAGGTCCTCATCCAAATGGACAACCGAGTGGCTGTGGCCTACATCAACAGGCAGGGGGGTACCAAGAGCATCTCCATGATGCGGGAAGTTGATCCGGTGATGCGATGGGCTCAACTGAACCTGCAGGACCTGAAGGCGGCTTATATTCCGGGAATTCAGAACAAACTGGCGGACTCTCTCAGCAGGACATTTGTTTCCAACAACGAGTGGTGTCTAAGCCCGCAGGCCTTCGCCCTCATATGCCAGACATGGGGTCATCCAGACATAGACCTCGCAGCAACACCAGAGAACAGGTAATGTCAAAGGTTTCTGTCGAGGAACCCCTTCCCCTCAGCGGAGGGAACGGATTGTCTCCAGCATACCTGGAACTTTCGCCTAGGTTACATTTTTCCACCAACCCCACTGATAGCCAAGTTCCGTCTGAGGCTCAAACACTCAGCAGCTCTAGTCCTGGCCGTGATTCCCTTCTGGCCACGGAGGCCTTGGTTCACCACCCTCCTGCAACTGAGCACAGTGGATCCAATTCCTCTTCCGGTGACAACGGATCTACTAACCCAGGGCCAGCTACTACATCCGAATCCAGAGAGATTGCACCTAGCGGCCTGGAGACTGAAAGGTCTAGGTTCCTAGATCAAGGCTGTTCGCAGAAGGTAGTCGAAACCCTGCTTTTAGCCAGGAAATCTTCCACGAATAACACCTACGAGAGAGTCTGGGGGAAGTTCTCTTCCTTTGCTCAGGAACAAGGTTGGGACCCTTCTTCCCCATCAGCAATACAAGTGCTTGAGTTTCTACAGTCAGGCCTAGACAAAGGCCTTAGATCTAGCACCCTGAAGGTCCAAGTCTCTGTCATCTCTGCTCTGACAGGGGTTAGATGGGCACTTAACCCTCTTGTAGTTAAATTCCAGAAAGCATGCCTGAAGCTAAGGCCTCCCAGAAAGCCTTCATTTCCAACATGGGACCTATCAACTGTCCTAGAAATTCTATCCGGAGAACCATTCTCCCCTCTTGAAGATACCTCCCTTTGGGACCTGACTCTAAAAGTATCATTCCTAATTGCCATCACTTCAGCGAAAAGGGTCTCGGAAATGCAAGCTTTACTGATCAAGGAACCATACCTGATGGTTTACCCAGACAGGCTAACCCTGAAACCTTCAGACAAATTTATCCCAAAGGTTTGCTCTGCATTCCACTTTAACCAGGAGATTGACCTCCCGGCTTTGAGCACAGATCAGGGCGTTCCTCATCCCCTGGATGTTAGGGGCAACATTCTGCATTACCTCTCGGTGACCAAGTCTTTCAGGAGATGCGAGAACCTTTTAGTCATCCCACATGGGTTCAGGAAGGGCCAGGCAGCCTCTGCCCGTACCATCGCCTCATGGCTCGAGAAAACTATCAAAAAGACCTACTCCTTAAGCACCTTGCAAATCCCGGAAGACCTTAGAGCGCATTCCACCAGGGAAATGGCTACTTCATGGGCAGCTTACTGTAAAGTTTCAGCAGAAACCATTTGTAGAGCGGCCACTTGGTCTTCAAGAAACACCTTCATTTCCCATTATAAAATAGATGCTGCACGCTTAGCAGCAGTTGAATTTGGGAGGGCCGTCATACAGGCCAATTCTTCTGTTCCTTGTCAATAAATTTGATTTTTTTTTCACTCCCACCCAGTTTGGCGAGTTACTCCCCAATGTGTATGCTGCCATGATGCGACAGGAAAACGGAAAATTGTATACTCACCTTTCCGTAATTTTCCTTTCCTGTCGCATCTTCATGGCAGCATACAATCACCCACCCTCTGAGGTGACATGTGTATATATTTACAGAGAATACTGGGGCAGGTGTCTACTCTCTAATTTATAGCTATGTGGTCCTATCAGGTTGTGGAGGCGGAGTCACAACCCAACGTGTATGCTGCCATGAAGATGCGACAGGAAAGGAAAATTACGGAAAGGTGAGTATACAATTTTCCGTTTTTCTGCTAGAAAATTACTTAGAACCCCCAAACATTATATATGGTTTTTCTTCTAACACCCTAGAGAATAAAATGGCGGTCATTGCAATACTTTTTTACACCGTATTTTCGCAGCGGTCTTAAAAGCGCACTTTTTTTGGAAGAAATTCACTTTTTTTAATAAAAAAATAAGACAACAGTAAAGTTAGCCCAATTTTTTTTTATATTGTGAAATATAATGTTCCGCCAAGTAAATTGATACCCAACATGTCATGCATGAAAATTGCGCCCGCTCGTGGAATGGCGTCAAACTTTTACCCTCAAAAATCTCCATAGGCGACGTTTAAAAAATTCTATAGGTTGCATATTTTGCGGTACAGAGGAGGTCTAGGGCTAGAATTATTGCTCTCACTCTACTGGTCGTGGCGATACCTTACATGTGTGGTTTGACCACCGTTGTCATATGCAGGCGCTACTCGCGTATCCGTTCGCTTCTGCGCGCGAGCTCGTCGGGACAGGGGGGTTTTACATTTTTTTTTTTTTTTTATTATTTATTTTACAATATTTTATTTATTTTTACACTGTTTAACCACTTGAGCCCCGGACCATTATGCTGCCTAAGGACCAGAGGTCTTTTTCCAATTTGGCACTGCGTCGCTTTAACTGCTAATTGCGCGGTCATGCAATGCTGTACCCAAACGAAATTTGCGTCCTTTTCTTCCCACAAATAGAGCTTTCTTTTGATGGTATTTGATCACCTCTGCGGTTTTTATTTTTTGCGCTATAAACGGAAAAAGACCGAAAATTTTGAAAAAAAATGATATTTTCTACTTTTTGTTATAAAAAAAATCCAATAAACTCAATTTTAGTCATACATTTAGGCCAAAATGTATTCGGCCACATGTCTTTGGTAAAAAAAATGTCAATAAGCGTATATTTATTGGTTTGCGCAAAAGTTATAGCGTCTACAAACTAGGGTACATTTTCTGGAATTTACACAGCTTTTAGTTTATGACTGCCTATGTCATTTCTTGAGGTGCTAAAATGGCAGGGCAGTACAAAACCCCCCCAAATGACCCCATTTTGGAAAGTAGACACCCCAAGGAAATTGCTGGGAGGCATGTTGAACCCATTGAATATTTATTTTTTTTGTCCCAAGTGATTGAAAAATGACAAAAAAAAAAAAAATATTTACAAAAAGTCGTCACTAAATGATATATTGCTCACACAGGCCATGGGCCTATGTGGAATTGCACCCCAAAATACATTTAGCTGCTTCTCCTGAGTATGGGGATACCACATGTGTGGGACTTTTTGGGAGCCTAGCCGCGTACGGGGCCCCGAAAACCAATCACCGCCTTCAGGATTTTTAAGGGTGTAAATTTTTGCTTTCACTCTTCACTGCCTATCACAGTTTCGGAGGCCATGGAATGCCCAGGTGGCACAAACCCCCCCAAAATGACCCCATTTTGGAAAGTAGACACCCCAAGCTATTTGCTGAGAGGCATATTGAGTCCATGGAATATTTTATATTTTGACACAAGTTGCGGGAAAGTGACACTTTTTTTTTTTTTTTTTCATAAAGTTGTCACTAAATGATATATTGCTCACACAGGCCATGGGCATATGTGGAATTGCACCCCAAAATACATTTAGCTGCTTCTCCTGAGTATGGGGATACCACATGTGTGGGACTTTTTGGGAGCCTAGCCGCGTACTGGACCCCAAAAACCAATCACTGCCTTCAGGATTTCTAAGGGTGAAAATTTTTGATTTCACTCTTTACTGCCTATCACAGTTTCGGAGGCCATGGAATGCCCAGGTGGCACAAAACCCCCCCAAATGACCCCATTTTGGAAAGTAGACACCCCAAGCTATTTGCTGAGAGGCATGTGAGTATTTTGCAGCTCTCATTTGTTTTTGAAAATGAAGAAAGACAAGAAAAAACATTTTTTTTTTTCTTTTTTCAATTTTCAAAACTTTGTGACAAAAAGTGAGGTCTGCAAAATACTCACTATACCTCTCAGCAAATAGCTTGGGGTGTCTACTTTCCAAAATGGGGTCATTTGGGGGGGTTTTGTGCCACCTGGGCATTCCATGGCCTCCGAAACTGTGATAGGCAGTGAAGAGTGAAATCAAAAATTCACGCCCTTAGAAAGCCTGAAGGCGGTGCTTGGTTTTCGGGGTCCCGTACGCGGCTAGGCTCCCAAAAAGTCTCACACATGTGGTATCCCCGTACTCAGGAGAAGCAGCAGAATGTATTTTGGGGTGTAATTTCATATATTTCCATGGCATGTTTGAGCAATATATCATTTAGTGACAACTTTGTGCAAAAAAAAAAAAAAAAAAAAAAAATTTGTCTCTTTCCCGCAACTTGTGTCGCAATATAAAATATTCCATGGACTCGACATGCCTCTCAGCAAATAGCTTGGGGTGTCTACTTTCCAAAATGGGGTCATTTGGGGGGGTTTTGAACTGTCCTGGCATTTTATGCACAACATTTAGAAGCTTATGTCACACATCACCCACTCTTCTAACCACTTGAAGACAAAGCCCTTTCTGACACTTATTGTTTACATGAAAAAGTTTTTTTTTTTTGCAAAAAAATTACTTTGAACCCCCAAACATTATATATTTTTTTAAAGCAAATGCCCTACAGATTAAAATGGTGGGTGTTTCATTTTTTTTTTTCACACAGTAATTGCGCAGCGATTTTTCAAACGCATTTTTTGGGGAAAAAACACACTTTTTTTAATTTTAATGCACTAAAACACGCTATATTGCCCAAATGTTTGATGAAATAAAAAAGATGATCTCAGGCCGAGTACATGGATACCAAACATGACATGCTTTAAAATTGCGCACAAACGTGCAGTGGCAACAAAATAAATACATGTTTAAAAGCCTTCAAAAGCCTTTACAGGTTACCACTTTAGATTTACAGAGGAGGTCTACTGGAAAAATTACTGCACTCGATCTGGCCTTCGCGGTGATACCTCACATGCATGGTGCAATTGCTGTTTACGTTTGACGACAGACCGCCGCTTGCGTTCGCCTTAGCGCGAGAGCAGGGGGCGACAGGGGTGTTTTTTTTTTTTTTTTTTTTTTTTCTTTATTATTTTTTTGCTTTTTTAATCTTACTTTTAAACTGTTCCTTTCATATTTTTTTTTTAATCATTTTTATTGTTATCTCGGGGAATGTAAATATCCCCTATGATAGCAATAGGTAGTGACAGGTACTCTTTTTTGAAAAAATTGTGGTCTATTAGACCCTAGATCTCTCCTCTGCCCTCAAAGCAAATGACCACACCAAGATCGGTGTGATAAAATGCTTCCCCAATTTCCCAATGGCGCTATTTACATCCGGCGAAATCTAAGTCATGAAATACTCGTAGCTTCCGGTTTCTTAGGCCATAGAGATGTTTGGAGCCACTCTGGTCTCTGATCAGCTCTATGGTCAGCTGGCTGAATCACCGGCTGCATTCTCAGGTTCCCTGTTGAGACAGGAGAGCCAGAGAAAAACACGGAAGACGGTGGGGGGGGGGGGGCATTCCCTCCCACGGCTTGTAAAAGCAGTCTAGAGGCTAATTAGCCGCTAGGATTGCTTTTACATGAAAGCCGACCGCTGGCTGAAAAGAATGATACCAAGATGATACCTAAACCTGCAGGCATCATTCTGGTATAACCACTCAAAGTCGTGAATGGCGTACCTGAAGACAAAAAAATGGTTAACAATGGTTAACAATAAAGCACAGTAAAGTGTAAATAATTACACACCTGAAAAACAAACATGATAAAACATAATAACAATAACAATAACAATCAATAACAATAACAATAACAATAACAATCAATAACAATAACAATAAAACATTGCAGAATAGAATACAGTAAAAAAGAGCAGAACAATAGAGAGAGAGAATAGAGAGAGAGAGAACAATAAAACAACAACTATTTTTTTTTATTTCATATTTTTTTTTTTTTTTTACACTTTTTTTTGTAACTAACTTTTATAACGGTAACCGGTTCCAGGTTCGGGTCTCTCAAAATGCGATGGCATCTTGGGAGACCCTGTGAAAGTGTGCCTAGTCTGTGCAATGCTGTACCCTACGCTAATACTCAACTAGTGAATGGTAGCGTTCAAAACATTCACCAATGCAAAGACCAGGATTGTCAGGACAGGAGGGACAATAATAGCGGGTGTCACGCCTATATCCGCGCTTGCTGCAGACACAACATCTTTTTTGGGGGGGTTCGTTGGGTAGGGGTACTCGGGAGGACATAAAAATGCCTCTCATGCAGCCGACTGCATTTGGTTGGGGATGTGAATGGGAGAAGTACGGGCGCTGCAGAAGCGGTGGGTTCCCAATTAGGATTGGCGAATGCAGCAGGAAGGGCACTATGGGCACGACGGGCCTGTGTTTGTCTTTTTGGTGGCAGCGGGACACTACTTGTGCTTGGCACCTCACCAGCTTGAACTGCACTTATGGGACTCGCCACGTCACCACGTGTTACTGTAGTGCTGGTTTGACTACGACCGGGGTGTACTAGGCCACTGGCGCTTGCCAGTTCACCAAAACACTACCAAAAAACTGTTAGCGATCGCAGGGATCAGGCCTGACTCTGCGAACGCTGCAGTTATGCGTTTAGTGTTTTGTAAGTGACAGTGATCGATCGATACCGCACTTGGGTGGGCTGGGCTGGGCCGGGCGGAGGGGCAAAACGCAGGTGCTAGCAGGTATCTGGGCTGATCCCGCTAACACTGCGTTTTTGGGAACCCTAAACTGCTGGTGACGCTAGTATAGATCTAATTGGATCAGATATTGATCCGATCAGATACTATACCACTAAGGGAGGTGTACAGTGCGTGCGTGGGTGTTAGCGGTACTGGCGCTAATCTGACGCTGCCTGGGGCTGGTGCTTGCCAGTTCACCAAAACGCTACAAAAAAAACTGTTAGCGATCGCAGGGATCAGGCCTGACTCTGCGAACGCTGCAGTTATGCGTTTAGTGTTTTGTAAGTGTCAGTGATCGATCGATACTGCACTTGGGTGGGCTGGGCTGGGCCGGGCGGAGGGGCAAAACGCAGGTGCTAGCAGGTATCTGGGCTGATTCCGCTAACACTGCGTTTTTGGGAACCCTAAACTGCTGGGGACGCTAGTATAGATCTGATCGGATCAGATATTGATGCGATCAGATACTATACCACTAAGGGAGGTGTACGGTGCGTGCGTGGGTGTTAGCGGTACTGGCGCTAACCTGACGCTGCCTGGGGCTGGTGCTTGCCAGTTCACCAAAATGCTACCAAAAAAACTGTTAGCGATCGCAGGGATCAGGCCTGACTCTGCGAACGCTGCAGTTATGCGTTTAGTGCCTTGTAAGTGACAGTGATCGATCGATACTGCACTTGGGTGGGCTGGGCGGAGGCACAAAACGCAGGTGCTAGCAGGTATCTGGGCTGATCCCGCTAACACTGCGTTTTTGGGAACCCTAAACTGCTGGGGACGCTAGTATAGATCTGATCGGATCAGATATTGATCCGTTCAGATACTATACCACTAAGGGAGGCGCATGCTGCGTGCGTGGGTGTTAGCGGTACTGGCGCTAATTTGACGCTGCCTGGGGCGACGCATATCGCCGCCGGGCGATCGGGGGGCTAAACCTTTATTCGGTAATAAACGGCGGGTGCCCTGACACTATAAAAAATAAACAAACTAACCAGCGTCACCCGTATCGGTTATACGGTGATCAGTGGTGAAAGGGTTAACTAGGGGGCAATCAAGGGGTTAAAACATTTATTAGATAGTATATGGGGGTCCCTGACGCTATAAAACGCTGACGGCGAACCTAAATATTTACCTCACTAACTAGCGTCACCAGCGACACTAATACAGCGATCAGAAAAATGATCGCTTAGCGACACTGGTGACAGGGGGTGATCAAGGGGTTAAAACTTTATTAGGGGGGGTTAGGGGGGTACCCTAGACCTAAAGGGGGGTAATATACACTGTCCCAACACTGTCACTGTCACAAACTGACACTATGCAGTAATCAGAAAAAAAAAAAAAAAAAACTGCTGGTGTCAGTTTGTGACAGGGGGGGGGGGTGATTGGGGGGGGATCGGGGGGCGATCGGGGGGGGATCGGGGTGATTTGTGTGCCTGGCATGTTCTACTGTGTGTGTAGTGTTTGTGCACTCACATACTTGTCGTCTCTCCTCGGGCCGGAACGGAAAATACCGACCCGAGGGGAGATGACATCACTTCCTTTGCTGCTGTTTAGCATACAGCAGCAAAGGAGTGTTTTCATTGGCCGGCGGCGATCGCGAGGGGGGGGCCACGAACGGATGGTCTCCCCCTCATCACCGATCGCCGCTGGACAAACGACGACCGCCTCGGGCACCGGGGGGGGTCCGATCGGACCCCCCACCCGCGGAAGGCAAATCACGTACCCTGTACGTGATTTTGCCTGTCCGTGCCACTTTGCCGACGTACATCGGCGTGAGGCGGTCGTCAAGTGGTTAAAAAAAAAATGGTGTAACTTTTATTCCTATTACAAGGAATGTAAACATCCCCTGTAATAGAAAAAAGCATGGCAGGACCTCTTAAATATGAGATCTGGGGTCAAAAAGACCTCAGATCTCATATTTACACTAAAATGCAATAAAAAAAAAAAAAAGTCATTTAGAAAAATGACATTTGAAAAAATGTGCCTTTAAGAGGCGTGGACGGAAGTGACGTATTGACATTGCTTCCGCCCAGCAGTGTATTGGAGACGAGTGAGCGCCATCTTGGCTTCACTTGTCTCCAGACACACCACAGGATAGGACGCGATCGCCTCCGCCGCTACCGACGGCTCCGGTAAGCAGCGGAGGGCACCGGATCGCGGCGGGAGGGGGGGGCCCTCTCCCGCCACCGATAAAAGTGATCTCGCGGCGAATCCGCCGCAGGGACCACTTTTATCTGACAGCCGGCCGCCGCACGAAAACGGAGATACCAGGGTTATGGCAGCTAACTTCTGCCATAACAACGATATCCCCGTTCAAAGTTTGGATGTACATAGTCGTGCGGTGGTCTTGAAGTGGTTAATGTACATACAGCACCTCATATTGACAGAAAAACACAGAATTGTTGACATTTTTGCAGATTTATTAAAAAAGAAAAACTAAAATATCACATGGTCCTAAGTATTCAGACCCTTTGCTCAGTATTTAGTAGAAGCACCCTTTTGATCTAATACAGCCATGAGTCGTTTTGGAAAAGATGCAACAAGTTCACACCTGGATTTGGGGATCCTCTGCCATTCCTCCTTGCAGATCCTCTCCAGTTCTGTCAGGTTGGATGGTAAACGTTGGTGGACAGTCATTTTTAGGTCTCTCCAGAGATGCTCAATTGGGTTTAGTCAGGGCTCTGGCTGGGCCATTCAAGAACAGTCACGGAGTTGTTGTGAAGCCACTTCGTTATTTTAGCTGTGTGCTTAGGGTCATTGTCTCGTTGGAAAGTAAACCTTCGGCCCAGTCTGAGGTCCTGAGCACTCTGGAGAAGGTTTTCATCCAACATATCCCTGTACTTAGCCTCATTCATCTTTCCCTCAATTGCAACCAGTCGTCCTGTCCCTGCAGCTGAAAAACACCCCCACAGCAAGATGCTGCCACCACCATGCTTCACTGTTGGGACTATATTGGACAGGTGATGAGCAGTGCCTGGTTTTCTCCACACAAACCCCTTAGAATTAAGGCCAAAAAGTTCTATCTTGGTCTCATCAGACCAGAGAATCTTATTGCTCACCATCTTGGAGTCCTTCAGGTGTTTTTTAGCAAACTCCATGCAGGCTTTCATGTATCTTGCACTGAGGAGAGGCTTCCATCGGGCCACTCTGCCATAAAGATCCGACTGGTGGAGGGCAGCAGTGATGGTTGACTTTCTACACCTTTCTCCCATCTCCCGACTGCATCTCTGGAGCTCAGCCACAGTGATCTTTGGGTTCTTCTTTACCTCTCTCCCCAAGGCTCTTCTCCCCCGATAGCTCAGTTTGGCCAGATGGCCAGCTCTAGGAAGGGTTCTGGTGGTCCCAAACGTCTTCCATTTAAGGATTATGGAGGCCACTGTGCTCTTAGGAACCTTAAGTGCAGCAAAAAAATTTTTGTAACCTTTTCCAGATCTGTGCCTTGCCACATTTCTGTCTCTGAGCTCTTCAGGCAGTTCATTTGACCTCATGATTATCATTTGCTCTGACATGCACTGTGAGCTGTAAGGTTTTATATAGACAGGTGTGTGGCTTTCCTAATCAAGTCCAATCAGTATAATCAAGCACAGCTGGACTCAAATGAAGGTATAGAACCATCTCAAGGATGATCAGAAGAAATGGACAGCACCTGAGTTAAATATATGAGTGTTAGAGCAAAGGGTCTGAATACTTAGTACCATGTGATATTTCAGTTTTTCTTTTTTAATAAATCTGCAAAAATGTCAACAATTCTTTGTTTTTCTGTCAATATGGGGTTCTGTGTGAATATTAATGAGGAAAAAAAATGAACTTAAATTATTTTAGCAAATGACTGCAATATAACAAAGAGTGAAAAATGTAAGGTGGTCTGAATACTTCCTGTCCCCACTGTATATATATATATATATATATATATATATATATATATATATATATATATATATATATATATATATATATATATATATATATTTTTATTTATTTATATATTTATCACATAAACACATTTTTATTCTTATGAAAAATATACCGATTTTAAAAAGTGAAAATCGATGCAACAAATTTACAAATTTATAAAATTCCCTTTATGATATGAATATTTATACCTCGTTCTCCCTTCTCTTTTTCTGGAGTATCGCTCGGCATCACTAAAGCCGCATGAAGACAAAGTAGACCGAAACACAACAGAGCTTTCATATTCTACAGAGGAAGAAAAAAAATCTTGTATTCAATTTATGTTAATGCCCCCACTTCTTTATTGAATGAACTTGCCTTTGCTGATCTCAAAAAATACTACTTGTCATGGAAATTTAATAGCAAGAATGGGTTCTAAGTCATTGACCAGATGGGGAGGTCTTTACTTTCCTGGAAACGCACCAGGAAATCTCCCCAATGTGATGGGGAATCCCCTTCTAGTTGTTGGTGAAACAGGTGTCCCTATTGGATGACCTTTGCTGTTTCAGATCTCATACCACGTTATGTCCTGGTGACGATGGCCACCATAGCAAATAGAGTGAATCTCCCGAGAGGAAAACAGTAATAAATCATCACAGAGGATTTTACTTTTCCTGACTCTATCCAAAACTACAAATAAAGAAAAAAATATTTTCCATTGAATGCAATTTTTTTCATAGAAAATGTAAAAATATACTCACCATCCAAAAACTAGTGAATTGGAAAAAAAAAAAAAGATCTTAAGCAATTTTGGCAGCTGGACCTACCAATACATAGAAATACATGTATTGAGAAATAGAAGTAAGGTGCCCATTTAAATGGCACTTAATCGAACAATGGTACTCACCAAGGTAGACAAAAGAAACCTGACCAAGGTAGACACAAGAGACCTGGAGAAGATGAAGCAGAAGATCCAAAGTGGTCATCTATATATACTGATATGTTATCTGACAATGTACATATTTCTACCTGCAAGCTAAATAAATCAAAAACAGCAAATACAAACTTTGACCCCAAATCTCTCCTGAATAAAAGAATAACTCCAGTAAGCAGATTTTTAGCGTTTACAAATACATGCTTTGGTTTACCATGAGACATAGAAGATCTACAATTATTAAACTTCTGTGTGCATAACCCTTTTTTCAGAATTTGTGGTAATACCATAAAGTCAACTTAAGGTTGTGATGACCTTGTTCCAATACCTCCTATGATTTGGTCATCTCCATAATAAATAAAAAGAATTCACACTGTGAATTCTCTCTAAGACCAGTTTTATAAAGAAAGTCAGCTGTAAAATGCACTCTATGAAGGATATAAAGCTGTGCATATGGGAGAGCAAAACCAGTTACATGTGCTATAGTGTATCTTCTCAGAGCTCCTCGGAGAGAGAAACCAGATCCTCCTCCCATCTGTGTTTGCAAGGGAGTGGAAACTTAAAAGAGAAGTAAAGGATTTTTTATTTTCAGATTCATACTTACCTTGGTGGATGCTGCATCTGTCCCCCGGCGTCTCTGCACTGAGAACCAAAATATCGAACACCGCCAACATTGCTCGGTTTTTAGAGCTCCATGAGCAGAGAGTTGTAGACTGTCAGTCACAGCTCTCTGCTCTGCCCCCTCCTCGCTCACTGGAGCGCTGGGCTGTGGGGGAGGCGGGGGTGGCCAGCTCAGGCTCTCAGCGGCTCACTGAGAGGCTGAGCCGGGTGTCAGTCCAGGCACCTGGCGGATCCAGACTTTATTGTTGTGATGACACGGTGTCTGGACAGACATCCATGATGTCAGCAGAGAGTGGACTTCAGCACGCTCTCTGCTGAAAACGGGTCACAGGAGTGCAAAACGAACTGCACTCCTGTGATCCATAGGAGAAGTACAGCCAAACGAACCTTTGGCTGCACTTCTCCTTTAAGGAGAAATTTCATTACCAACTGTATATACAGTATTGAGATACGCCCCTTTGGTGGATTTAGCTTAGAGGTAGGCAGGCCATAGATGATGCAATTCTCTTTCCTGCAACCTGTGCTTGATTCCCTCATAAACACAGCTAGTGTTGATGGGGGAAGCATTCTAGTAGAGCAATTGTGTTCTCCCGGCAGGGGGGCGTGGGGAGCTTTCCCTGCAAGGAGAACACTGATTATTGCTAGCAGCTATAGCCACTAGCAATAAAGATCTGACATTCTGGTTGTACCCAAGTCGATTAATGGATTGACTTGGGTGCAATCAGCCTGCCCATTGATGGTTCGAAATCTAGGCTGGTCCCTGATGAACTGGCCAAGATTCGAACCATCTATGGCTGACTTTAGGGTATAAAATAGGGACTCAGAAAAGAAGAGAAGGTAGGACGTTTTGTATGAAGCGCACGGCATAATTGTAAATATTGATTAAAAAATTTTTGGTGTAAGGTCAAATTTTAAGCACAATTGTTGAAAAGATTTTAACATTTCCTTCTGAATAGAGTTAAAAGAGTTGTGACTCCCACCCCCTCCAACCCCTGAGATCCCTTAAGCAAGTTGAGTTCAGACAGCATTTCATTTAACCAAAGTGGGGTATACCTAGTGTGGCCAGTTCTTGCCAGCAATTGTCTAGCTGCCTGCCATACCTTGCACATCAAATATGAAGTGGAACATAGGGGCTGTAGAGTAAAAATACGAGAGTCCAATGCATGCAATGGATTTTTACCAAGCACTAAAGAGGAGAGTATATTATAGGGGGACGTGTTTGGGGAGAAATTCTCTCAGCCAGCCATGTGTTGGAGTTGGGTCACAATAAAATAAGTATAACTAAAACTGGAAGTGGCGATTTATCAGATAAAAATCTAGCAAGCAGGCAAAGCACTTCAGGAGAATAAGGGGGTAAATATACATTTGCTACAGCACAACTCAAACAATTTACAGTGCAAAAAGATATATCTTCCATGTTTATTCACCTCTGATCATTTACAAGAGGAAAATGATCCCCTGTAGACCAGAACTGACACTAATCACAGAAATGAATAAGTTGAATAATAGGCTAATAAGCAGACTGAATGCAGCACCTTCCAAGAAATGTAGTGATCTCACCAGTGACATGAGTCTCTTGGAGAAAGATTTGATTGGGACTGAAAGACATAAGAGTGTCAAACACAGATTGATTTAAAGGGTTTACTAAAACTGGAGAGTTCAAAATCTAGTGCAGGCTCTGCATGGTAGCCAACCAGCTTCTAACTTCAGCTTTTCCAGTTAAGCTTTGACAAAAAAACCTGGAAGCTGATTGGTTTCTATGCAGAGCTACACCAGATTTTGCATACTCCAACTTTAATAAATCAACCCCCATTGTCTCTTCAGAGAGACATTTGTACCTCATACACTCCAAGAAAGAAATTTAAAAACATGGGTGGACAATAGGAATGATCAACACTGTTCATTGTAGGAGTTGGTTCTCGCATGGTCGAGAGATCATAAAGGGGAATCTTCCAAAAGCCCTCATAAAGATATGAATGGGTCTGGTTTCCGTGCTGTAGTAACAGAGTGAAAACTATAAAAACAAAGAAGAAAGGAAAATGCAACAAAAATAAATCAACTTTAACAAGACAGAGGTCAACTGCTGAGAATTGCACAAGTACTAGAAGGGATAAGTGCATAGGGATAAAAGTGGAGGGTTCCCTACACTGGCAGATCTAGTTTTCTCTATTCTGCTTAGAAGGAGAAGTCCTCTACTGTACGGAGGATATAGAATGAGTTCCTGAAAAATTGGAGGGAGGAAGTAACAGTAAACTTGCAACAAATCTGAATCAAAGCGTACACAAAACAGCAACGAGACAAAGTTCTCAGCTGTAAGATCCTCCAGTATCGTAGATTCAAGTTACATAATGATTGAACAGAGCCCCACTGATGGAAGTAGAAATCACTTGTTATAGTGTCTATCTAACCAATCGGTGACAGCTCCTGGTGCATTGAAGAAATGGGTAGCATCATTTACAACTACTCACAATTTCGTGGGGTAAACCATTTAGTATTGGAGATGCAAATCTTGCAGTCTTTTCTTGACTTCTTGGTATTTAGCATGTTGCTTATGCACCTCTGGCAAGAAAGCCAGAAAGATCATAACTTTGGTTCCATTAAAGGAAACATCTCTTAGCTATCTGAACCTACAATAAATATTTTAAGAAACATATATAAAAGGTTGGCGCTAACTCAAATCAAATGAAAATGAACATTCGGTGCATGAAAAACACAATATTTCCTAATGGTTAAACCAAAACAATTTTGAAAAAATCCTTAAAGAAAAGTCCAAACTCCAAAACCAAAGAATCTGTGTAGTGAGAGGTAATCTTATGGGGCGTACATACGGTCGGACTTTTCGGCTACAAAAGTCCGACAGCTCGTCCGACAAACTTTCAACGGACTTTTGGCGGACTTGCGGCGGACTTTCTAACGAACAGACTTGCCTACATATGATCACACAAAAGTCCGACGGATTTGTACGTGTTGACGTACACCGGACTAAAATAAGGAATTAGATAGCCAGTAGCCAATAGCTGCCCTAGCGTGGGTTTTTGTCTGTCAGACTAGCATACAGACGAGCAGATTTCTGGGTCCGGCGGAGTTACGACGTAAAGATTTGAAGCATGCTCCAAATCTAAAGTCCGTCAGATTTGCGACTAGAAAAGTCTGAAAAGTCCGGGGAAGCCCACACACGATAGGATTGTCCGCCGGATTTTGTCCGTCGGCGTCCGTCGGACTTTTGTAGCTGAAAAGTCTGACCGTGTGTACGCCCCATTAGTTATCCCTGCTCCACCATCACCTGTGTAGGAGAAAAACAAACTCACCAGGTAACTAATCATGGAAAATGTCCTAGTAATCAGATTCTTTGGAGAATACTAGACATCAAGGAGGGATAATCCTTTGCTTGAACACCGTCTGCTGGTGTATCCTTAATCTTGTGTATTAGCAAAGCTCGGTATAAGCAAAGTACATCACATATTGCAATATGTTACTGCAACCTAGTAAATTAAAATAGTGAAGTGCGCACTTACCTTGTGGGGTGCTAAGGAGGTAGCACCAACATGTACAGCCAAAAAGCAGGGACAAGCACCATTCCTAGAAGTCTCCACATGCGTTCCAACACACCAGAGATCGGAACCAAGCATACTGAAAGTGACGTCAGTGTTTGTTTTTCTCCTACACGAGTGATGGTGGAGCATGGGTAACTAAGATTACCTGTCACTACACAGACTCTTAGGTTTTGGTGTTTGGACTTTTCTTTGAGGATTTTTCAAAATTGTTTTGGGTTGATCATTATGAAATATTGTGTTTTTCATGCACTGAATGTTCATTTTCATTTGATTTGAGTTAGCATCGACCTTTTATATATATTTCTTAAACTGATTAATAGGGTGATTTATTCACTTGAAAAAGGGTCAGCTCTTTTCACATTTTTTGCACTTGTATTGCACTTTCACCTATTATTGTTTGGCGCCATCACTTGTTAATAAAATTAATAATACAATTAATATTTATCTAGTCTTGGTAAATGAGAAATCGGATAAGGAAAGGGCCCGGAAGATAAGCAGGAGGTAAGGGGCAAGTAGGAACATGGTGGGTTCTCTCAATCGTGAATAGTGATGAAAGATGCTCTTTTCCAAACATGTTTAATAGTCAGCATTCTACAAAATCAGATGCATGCTCTGGGAGGTCCACCGGCCTGATATTATTGTAACACAGGTATTTTTTGAGATTCTATGATTTCTGTATGTGGTATTAATCTTATGCATGATTGTAGGTTGGTGCAGCATTGTGCGGCAGCAGAAAACACATAGAGTCCCAGAGAAGCGAAACAGAATTATATTGTAATTGAAGTTCTACAATACATGACAAGGCAACTGGACCAGGAAAACTCATAGCATGTAAAAGCAATCTGTCAGTAAAAGTAGGCCTTGGGTGTGCCGAACCTCTCCCTGATATTTAGCACTTTCCCTGCCAGACAGGTGACCTGTCCCTACTTTAGCCACACACTAAATGCGCCCGAGCCAGGGTCTTAATTAGACTCTACCTGACCCAAGATGGCCACCAGAGACACTGGGTGGCAGCATCCAATTGGATAGCTGTCCCCTGTGACTCAGGAAACCACAAAGGAACTAAGTTCCTCTTGATTTCCTCTTCCTTTGCAATGCCACTGCTTTTGAGTGCCACCTGCAGTGGAGAAAGCAGACGCACCTGTCTACACGGTCACTTTCATATCTGTTTGAAAAGGGTGTACTATGTCTTGTAGCTCGCTTACATGTCCCTCCAGTGATAAAGTGCATTCCCACGCTTTTTGTAAATCATGTCTGAGAAGTGAAATGCAGTGCAGTGAAACCCATCTGCACCTTAAGGTACTATGGTTGAGACCAGTTAGTGCTTAAACCCTACACCTTGGGTCAGCCTATGTCGTCTGCCAGGGTGACCTGTTAACCTACGTTTCCTGTTGGTCAGTGTGAGCGTCTTTACTGCTATAGCTACTGGTCTCCGAGCATGACCCCTGACCATGACAGGGGAATTGTGAGGAATCTCCAGCCCCGTCAAGGCTGGGCTCACTAGTGAAGTTCTCTAATCTGACTTGTCACCATCTCCTGCACTTTCTCTCTGGTGTTGCAGCCTCCATGTGGTGTCTGAGCACAGCTGCCTCCATCTTGCACACTATGTTCCACAGTGCTAGAGACCTTTTTCCTCCTTGTTATGCTGCTGGGGATTGTTGTCAGCTCAGTAGTAGAGAGAGGGCAGGAGCCAGAGAGCACTGACAGGCAAAGTTTACACTAAGCACTGGTCCTGCAGGCACCAGAGCTCTGCAACTCAAGTTTTTTAACATGAGCCACCAGCTTCAGCCCCAACAATCACATTTTTAATAAAGCTGACCTTGTACTTCAGGTGAGGTCTGCTTTTTCAGCAAAATGCAGCAAAAAAGAGCGCAAAAGAGAGACGGGGAGGGGATATTTTGATAATATGCTCACTTTTTCCCTGACTTCTATAGTGCAGGGGTTGACAACATCCTGCTACTGACCAGATCCTGTGAATGCTGAGTAGCCCAAATCTCATGAGAAGATGCTGCTGCAGTGTAGAATCTTCATCTAGAGAGATTGGGGCTACTTAACGGTCTCTGGGATCTGGTCAGGAGGATGACATCACCCGGGCCCAGGCTCAGCGGGAGAAAGCCAGAGGAAAGGTAAATATATTATCTAACTACCCACCCACATCGGGTTTTTAGTCCCTATTAACTACACATAGAGTCTTAAATATATCTAAAACTAAAATAGTTTTGGATAGAGCATGGAGAGGTTAAAACCCCTGTGAAGTTTTTTTAATGCTGCCTATGGGATATTTCCCTTCACTTCCTGTAAAAATCAGGGATTGAGAGAAAATCTCTCAGGACTGTTGGGAGCTACAGTATCTCACAAAAGTGAGTACACCCCTCACATTTTTGTAAATATTTTATTATATCTTTTCATGTGACAACACTGAAGAAATGACACTTTGCTACAATGTAAAGTAGTGAGTGTACAGCTTGTATAACAGTGTAAATTTTCTGTCCCCTTGAAAAAACTCAACACACAGCCATTAATGTCTAAACAGCTGGCATCAAAAGTGAGTATACCGCTAAGTGAACATGTCCAAATTGGACCCAAAGTGTCAATATTTTGTGTGACCACCATTATTTTCTAGCACTGCCTTAACCCTCTTGGGCATGAAGTTCACCAGAGCTTCACAGGTTGCCACTGGAGTCCTCTTCCACTCCTCCATGACAACATCACGAAGCTGGTGGATATTAGAGACCTTGCGCTCCTCCACCTTCCATACATACAACAGGCAGCAACTCAGCAGGATGGTGCGCTCCCGGAGTCTCTTTACTGTCTTCACTGTGGGAACTGCAGCATATACAAGCTCTCCCTATCTACAACTACCCGATGTGACTTAGCTGGGAGGCCCCGGTGTCCGTTGGCTGCTTGCCTGACCCTTACCAATATATTCCTATCTTGATCGCTTTTTGCGACCCTTTGACTACACTCATCTATGTGAATACAATTCTTTTTTGACACATTTATTTGAACCTCTAGCTCCTGAAGAAGCGTTCCCTGTCAACGTGAAACATGTAGAGCAATGAGCAATTGGAGAATACACCATTCTGGGAACACCAGACCTGCAGTACTCCCCCAACTTCAACTGTGTTAGGGGAAGTTAACCCTTTTTTCCTTTATTTGGATTATAAGTGTATACGAATACTCAGGGATAGGGATGAGCTTCGAGTTCGAGTCGAACTCATGTTCTACTCGAACATTGGCTGTTCGCAAGTTCGCCGAACAGCGAACAATTTGGGGTGTTCGCGGCAAATTCGAATGCCGCGGAACACCCTTTAAAAGTCTATGGGAGAAATCAAAAGTGCTAATTTTAAAGGCTTATATGCAAGTTATTGTCATAAAAAGTGTTTGGGGACCCGGGTCCTGCCCCAGGGGACATGGATCAATGCAAAAAAAAGTTCTAAAAACGGACGTTTTTTCAGGAACAGTGATTTTATTAATGCTTAAAGTCAAACAATAAAAGTGTAATATCCCTTTAAATTTCGTACCTGGGGGGTGTCTATAGTATGCCTGTAAAGGGGCACATGTTTCCTGTGTTTAGAACAGTCTGACAGCAAAATGACATTTGGAAGGAAAAAACTCATTTAAAACTACCCGCGGCTATTGCATTGCCGACAATACACATAGAAGTTCATTGATAAAAACGGCATGGGAATTCCCCACAGGGCAACCCCGAACCAAAAAAAAAAAATGATGTGGGGGTCCCCCTAAATTCCATACAAGGCCCTTCAGGTCTGGTATGGATATTAAGGGGAACCCCAGCCAAAATTTAAAAAAAAAATTGACGTGGGGTTCCCCCTAAATTCCATACCAGACCCTTCAGGTCTGGTATGGATTTTAAGGGGAACCCCGCGCCAAAAAAAAAAAAAAAAACGGCGTGGGGTCCCCCCAAAAATCCATACCAGACCCTTATCCGAGCACGCAACCTGGCAGGCCGCAGGAAAAGAGGGGGGGACGAGAGTGCGGCCCCCCCCCCTCCTGAACCGTACCAGGCCACATGCCCTCAACATTGGGAGGGTGCTTTGGGGTAGCCCCCCAAAACACCTTGTCCCCATGTTGATGAAGACAAGGGCCTCATCCCCACAACCCTGGCCGGTGGTTGTGGGGGTCTGCGGGCGGGGGGCTTATCGGAATCTGGAAGCCCCCTTTAACAAGGGGACCCCCAGATCCCGGCCCCCCCCCTGTGTGAAATGGTAAGGGGGTACTTACCCCTACCATTTCACTAAAAAACTGTCAAAAATGTTAAAAATGACAAGAGACAGTTTTTGACAATTCCTTTATTTAAATGCTTCTTCTTTCTTCCTTCATCTTCTTCTTCTTCTGGTTCTTCTGGCTCTTCTGGTTCTTCCTCCGGCGTTCTCGTCCAGCATCTTCTCCGCGGCGTCTTCTATCTTCTTCTCCTCGGGCCGCTCCGCACCCATGGCATGAGGGGAGGCTCCCGCTCTTCTCTTCATCTTCTTCTCTTCTTCATCTTCTTCTTCATCTTCTTCTTCTTCTTCTTCTTCTTCCTTCTTCTCTTCTTCCTGTCTTCTCCGGGCCGCTCCGCAGCCATGCTGTGGCATGGAGGGAGGCTCCCGCTGTGTGACGGCGTCTCTTCGTCTGACGGTTCTTAAATAACGGGGGGCGGGGCCATCCGGTGACCCCGCCCCCCTCTGACGCACGGTGACTTGAGGGACTTCCCTGTGACGTCACGGGGAATGCCACAGGGAAGTCCCATCATGTCACCGTGCGTCAGAGGGGGCGGGGTCACCGGGTGGCCCCGCCCCCCATTATTTAAGAACCGTCAGACGAAGAGACGCCATCACACAGCGGGAGCCTCCCTCCATGCCACAGCATGGCTGCGGAGCGGCCCGGAGAAGACAGGAAGAAGAGAAGAAGGAAGAAGAAGAAGAAGATGAAGAAGAAGATGAAGAAGAGAAGAAGATGAAGAGAAGAGCGGGAGCCTCCCCTCATGCCATGGGTGCGGAGCGGCCCGAGGAGAAGAAGATAGAAGATGCCGCGGAGAAGATGCTGGACGAGAACGCCGGAGGAAGAACCAGAAGAGCCAGAAGAACCAGAAGAAGAAGAAGATGAAGGAAGAAAGAAGAAGCATTTAAATAAAGGAATTGTCAAAAACTGTCTCTTGTCATTTTTAACATTTTTGACAGTTTTTTAGTGAAATGGTAGGGGTAAGTACCCCCTTACCATTTCACACAGGGGGGGGGCCGGGATCTGGGGGTCCCCTTGTTAAAGGGGGCTTCCAGATTCCGATAAGCCCCCCGCCCGCAGACCCCCACAACCACCGGCCAGGGTTGTGGGGATGAGGCCCTTGTCTTCATCAACATGGGGACAAGGTGTTTTGGGGGGCTACCCCAAAGCACCCTCCCAATGTTGAGGGCATGTGGCCTGGTACGGTTCAGGAGGGGGGGGGGGCGCACTCTCGTCCCCCCCTCTTTTCCTGCAGGCTGCCAGGTTGCGTGCTCGGATAAGGGTCTGGTATGGATTTTTAGGGGGACCCCACGCCGTTTTTTTTTTTTTTGGCGCGGGGTTCCCCTTAAAATCCATACCAGACCTGAAGGGTCTGGTATGGAATTTAGGGGGAACCCCACGTCAATTTTTTTTTTAAATTTTGGCTGGGGTTCCCCTTAATATCCATACCAGACCTGAAGGGCCTTGTATGGAATTTAGGGGGACTCCCACATCATTTTTTTTTTTTAATTTTGGTTCGGGGTTGCCCTGTGGGGAATTCCCATGCCGTTTTTATCAATGAACTTCTATGTGTATTGTCGGCAATGCAATAGCCGCGGTAGTTTTAAATGTGTTTTTTCCTTCAAAATGTCACTTTGCTGTCAGACTGTTCTAAACACGGGAAACATGCGCCCCTTTACAGGCATACTATAGACACCCCCCAGGTATGAAATTTAAAGGGATATTACACTTTTATTGTTTGACTTTAAGCATTATTAAAATTACTGCTCCTGAAAAAACGGCCGTTTTTAAAACTTTTTTTTGCATTGATTCATGTCCCCTGGGGGAGGACCCGGGTCCCCAAACACTTTTATTGACAATAACTTGCATATTAGCCTTTAAAATTAGCACTTTTGATTATTCATGTTCGTGTCCCATAGACTTTAACGGCGTTCGCGTGTTCGAACGAATTTTTTTCCTGTTCGCATGTTCTGGTGCGAACCGAACAGGGGGGTGTTCGGCTCATCCCTACTCAGGGATATATACCAAACTGCAGGATAGGATCCTTAATGGTGTTAGGATATGCTATGTATGTCTAGACCCGTTGTGTTTTTAATGATGTTTTGTCTATTCTTTTTGTGCTTTTTTGTAGATTATAAATAAAATTCAACCTTTTTATATACGTTGTGTAGCTCACTATAGTTGTGCCTTTAAAGTCCCAAAGTTTTTAGTCTTTTGATATTTAGGACAGTCAGTCAGTTAGCTGCACTTACAGTGTATTGTGTATATTTATGCATCCCAGGTGTTGTATATATATACACTGTATTCAGTTTAGCTAGATCCGTTCCTGTTATCTTCCTACTGACAGGCAGGCTTGTCTTGTTACAGTATTTACAGCTACCTGAAGAAAATTGCTGGTGTTCTTTTGATCCTATTAGTACCAAAGTCAGGCAGCTAGACTATTTACAGTTAGTGTAGTGCATCCTCCTCACAGTGTTCAGTTAAAGCTACAAGTTAGTTTAGTGTGACCTCTGCACAGTGTTCAGCTAAAGCTACAAGTTAGTGTAGTGCGTCCTCTGAACAGTGTTCATCTAAAGCTACAAGTTAGTGTAGTGCGTCCTCTGAACAGTGTTCATCTAAAGCTACAAGTTAGTGTAGTGCATCCTCCTCACAGTGTTCAGCTAAAACTACAAGTTAGTGTAGTGCGACCTCTGCACAGTGTTCAGCTAAAGCTACAAGTTAGTTTAGTGCGACTTCTGCACAGTGTTCAGCTAAAGAAACAAGTTAGTTTACTGCGACCTCTGCACAGTGTTCAGCTAAAGCTACAAGTTAGTGTAGTGCGTCCTCTGAACAGTGTTCAGCTAAAACTACAAGTTAGTGTAGTGCGTCCTCCTCACAGTGTTCAGCTAAAGCTACAAGTTAGTGTAATGCGTCCTCTGAACAGTGTTCATCTAATGCTACAAGTTAGTGTAGTGCGTCCTCCTCAGTGTTTAGCTAAAACTACAAGTTAGTGTAGTGCGACCTCTGCACAGTGTTCAGCTAAAGCTACAAGTTAGTGTAGTGTGTCCTCCTCACAGTGTTCAGCTAAAACTACAAGTTAGCGTAGTGCAACCTCTGCACAGTGTTCAGCTAAAGCTACAAGTTAGTTTATTCCGACCTCTGCACAGTGTTTAGCTAAGGCTACAAGTTAGTGTAGTGCGTCCTCTGAACAGTGTTCATCTAAAGCTACAAGTTAGTGTAGTGCGTCCTCCTCACAGTGTTCAGCTAAAGCTACAAGTTAGTGTAGTGCAACCTCTGCACAGTGTTCAGCTAAAGCTACAAGTTAGTGTAGTGCAACCTCTGCACAGTGTTCAGCTAAAGCAACAAGTTAGTTTACTTTGACCTCTGCACAGTGTTCAGCTAAAGCTACAAGTTAGTGTAGTGCGTCCTCTGAACAGTGTTCATCTAAAGCTACAAGTTAGTGTAGTGCGTCCTCCTCATAGTGTTCAGCTAAAGCTACAAGTTAGTGTAGTGCGACCTCTGCACAGTGTTCAGCTTTAGCTACAAGTTAGTGTAGTGCGACTTCTGCACAGTGTTCAGCTAAAGAAACAAGTTAGTTTACTGCGACCTCTGCACAGTGTTCAGCTAAAGCTACAAGTTAGTGTAGTGTGTCCTCTGAACAGTGTTCAGCTAAAGCTACCTGTAGAAGGTTGGTGGTGCTCTCATACTGTAGGCAGTTGATTTTTCTAGCTGCAGTATCAGTATATATATATATATATATATATATATATATATATATATATATACCAGCTTAGTGCAGCTACAGGGCATTAGTATGTCTGGAAGGCCAACAAGGAGAGGCAGACAGTTACAAGCCGATAAAACAGGGCAAGCAGGCTCTGTGTCTAGAGGCAACGGTGCTGGTCGCGGAGACGGTGCATCCTCATCAGCACATGGCCGTCGGACACTTTTTCGGCAGCTGGCCGCGTTGAGCCGCAACATGCGGAAGACTTGGTCGAGTGGATGACCAAGCCCTCCTCATCCTCCTCATCCTCCCTCACCCATGCTCAGGGTACTTTGTCTGGCAAAGCAGCTGCCAACACGGCCTCTTCCCTCGGCTCAATGGAATCAGTGACTCCTTCCCTAGCCCCACCATGTCCTCCTGTGGAGTCCCTCAAACTGTTTGACCACAGTGTTGGGTACATGCTCCAGGAGGATGCCCAGCGTTTAGAAAGCTCTGCTGATGAGGATACTGAGCTAGATGAAGGCAGTAACGTGAGCACGGACAGAGGGGGTGCCCAAGAAGGACAGCAATCTGGCAGTCATTCTCCCCCTGCTGCAGCATACTGCCAGGTTTGCTCCAGTGATGAGGAGGGAGGGGATGATGAGGTCACTGACTCAACGTGGGTGCCTGATAGGAGAGGGGAGGAGGAGGACGAGGAGGAGGAGGACGAGGAGGCACATCACCAACAAGGCAGGATGCCCTCCAGGGGCCAGCATAAGGGCAGCACACTGACTGCATCACACCCCAAAGCTCCGCATCTGCTGTCTCTGCGCGTTATTCCAAAAGTTCTTTGGTGTGGGCCTTTTTTGAGACGAGTGCATCAGATCGCACTGCTGCTATTTGCAACATATGCCTCAAGCGTATCTCGCATGGCCAAAACATCTCCCGCTTGGGCACCACATACTTGACCAGACATATGTTGACCTGCCATGCAGTTCGTTGGCAAGCGTATCTAAAAGACCCACACCAAAGAACAAAGAGGACCTCTCCTTGCTCCTCATCAGCTGAGATCTCCAACCCCACTATACCTTCAGTCCTCTCTGAGACCTGCACTGAGAGGAATGAAGGTGTAGAATTAGGTGTGTCACAGCCAAGTACTTGTGGGCAATCTGCTTTCAGTACACTGACGTCAGATTGTACCAGGCAAATTTCCCTGCCCCAGCTGCTGCACCGCCAAAAGAAGTTCGCTCCCAGCCATCCACATGCCCAGTGGTTGAATGCTAGCTTGGCAAAATTGCTAGCACTTCAACTGCTACCTTTTCAGTTGGTAGACTCTGCCCCCTTCTGTGAGTTTGTGAAATGTGCGGTTCCTCAGTGGCAGGTACCCAAACGCCACTTTTTCTCATGGAAGGCGATTCCGGCTCTCTACCGGCATGTGGAAGGCAATGTCTTGACCTCGCTGGACAGGGCGGTCAGCGGTAAAGGTGCATATTACCGCTGACTCATGGTCCAGTAGGCATGGTCCCACCGGATGCTCCTGTGTGGCAACCTCACAGACCGACTGGCGCAGTGCATGCCCCTCCCCTCCTCCAATCCTCGGGGGTTAGGTTATGTATGATCCCACGTAAGGCACGCTGGCTAGACACCGGCTCTCCAGGGGACCGGCCCACCACCTGGAAAATTAAAGATTAAGGGCTACTTTTTTACATTACGGTCATCTATAACTATCAAGAGCAACGTGACTGCTGTCATACATCTAATCTCTGAAGAAGACCCATTGGGGTCGAAACGCGTCAGAATTCTACTATTTAGATCTTGTTGCCTGAGGTTTATTTTACTGTACACTGTTCCCTGTCATGGGTATTGTTTTTTGTCAACTTTGTACTCCAGTTCATATCCTGACTTTTTAATGTCAGAATTTACTATTTATATACTTTTTGTACCAATAAAAACTATTTTTGATCATCTACTCATTTTGAATTGTATCCTATTACATCATTGGCTGCATTAAAGCCCCGTTAGGGGGTGTTTAGTTTTTTCTATGATCTTTTAAATTGAAAGCAGACAAAAGACACCAAACATCACTAGCAATGCACCATCGTAAGGGCCCCAACAAAACTCGGCAGAAATAACTATCCTAAGCCTTCCCCATTCTGTATGCCTTCAATCTGTATAGATCTCACCACCCATAGTTCTTAAAGCGGAGCGCCACCTAAAAGAGGAAGCTTTGCTTATTTGCCTCCTCCCCCCCTCTGGTGCCACATTTGGCACCTTTAGGGGGGCTTCCACTTCCAGGTGATCTCGCTGTGAAAGTTTGCTCTCGCCGGACCATTCACAAAGCACAGTGTGCATTGCACATGTGCAGTAGGGAACCGTCTTGGAAGCTGTAAGGCTTCACTGCCAGTTTCCCTTACAGGCAAATGGCGGCAGCAGCACCTGAAAGCCAATGGAAACATTGGCTGGGGTGCCAACATCACTGGATTGCTGGACAGGTAAGTGTTCCAATATTAAAAGGCAGCAGCTACAGCATTGGAAGCTGCTGACTTATTTTTTTTTTCTAAAGGAGCCTGGAGCTCCACTTTAAAAACTGCTTTGCCTGTTTTGTAGTAAAGTCCTGCAGGCAGACTTGGACCCAGCAGAGTCACTCCAGGGTTCTGGTGGCAGTGTATCCTCCCAGGGTTTATACTATCCTAATTTTTCACTCTTGACGACCATGCCTTAATCTGTTTTTTTCTGCCTTCCTCTGAATCAACTGTGGGTATAGGAGTCTGCACATTGAGGTTTTCTATTTGTGCATTTTTTTTTATTTTTTATATGTTGGTTGAACTGGATGGACTAGTATCTTTTTTTTAACCAGATTAACTATGTAACTATGTAACCCTGCAATAGTTTAATTCAGTCGAGTCATATGGTAAAACCTGGGACCAGTTACCTCTGGTGTTGCTTTCTATATGCAAGTTTGGTATATAATTACTCTGTATAGGAACAGACTGTTGATACAATTTGGACACGGTTTGTATTACCTCTCTTCTATTTGACCAATCCATTTTCCAAGATACATAGACGTTGATTTACTAAAACTGGAGAGTGAAACATTTGGTGCAACTCTGCATAGAAACCAATCAGCTTAAAGGTTTTTTGTCAAAGCTTAATTGAATAAGCTGAAGTTAGAAGCTGATTGGCTGTCATGCACAGCTGCACCAGATTAGTAAATCAGTCCCAAGATGTTGATTTACTTTGGTGTTGTTCTTCTCCACTGTACCTTCTCTGCAAGTAACTGTCAGAGTGGTAGAGGCGACATTCCAATCAGTCAGGATTGTAACCAGCTACAGAGGCCTTATCAATCTAGTGGCTCCTAAGGGGATGCATCACACTAGGAATTGTCTTTGCTAGGAATGAGGGTACACTTGGAATCTTCTCTGCTAGGAATGAGGGTACACTAGGAATCTTCTCCACTAGCAATGGGGGTACACTAGGGATCTTCTCTGCTAGGAAAAGGAATACACTAGGAATCTTCTCCCCTAGGAATGAGGGTACACTAGCAATCTTCTCCACTAGGAATGGGGGTACACTAGGAATATTCTCTGCTAGGAATAGGGATACACTAGGAATCTTCTCTGCTAGAAATGGGGGTACACAAGGAATCTTCTCCACTAGGAATGAGGGTACACTAGAAATCTTCTCCACTAGGAATGAGGGTACACTAAGAGTCTTCTCCACTAGGAATGGTGGTACACTAGGAATCTTCTCTGGTAGGAATGAGGGTACACTAGGAATCTTCTCCACTAGGAATGGGGTTACACTAGGATTATTCTCTGCTATGAATAGGGATACACTAGGAATCTTATCTGCTAGGAATGGGGGTACACTAGGAATCTTCTCTGCTAGGAATGAGGTTACACTAGGAATCTTCTCCACTATAAATGAGGGTAGACTAGGAATCTTCTCCACTAGGAATGGGGGTACACTAGGAATGTTCTCTGCTGGGAATAGGAATACACTAGGAATCTTCTCTACTGGGAATGGGGGTACACTAGGAATCTTCTCCACTAGGAATGAGGGTGCACTGGCAATCTTTCCTGCTAGGAATGAGAGTACACTAGTAATCTTCTCTGTTAGGAATGATGGTACACTAGGAATCTTCTGCTAGAAATGACGGTACACTAGGAATCTTCTCTGTTAGAATGGGGGTACGCTAAAAATCTTCTCCCCTAGGAAAAACAGGGGACACTAGGAAACTACTTGGACCACAGGGTTGCCAACCTACCAAAGTGAAACTTACTGACACGACACCAAACATTTACTGACTAATTTACTTACTAAAAACTTATCCAAAATGAAAGTTTTCAGTGCAAATTCAATATTAAAGCTACAAACAAATAGCACATGCAATCAGCAATGTAGACCAAAAGGCAAACAAAATAACACAGCAGTTTTGTCACCTCTGCCCAATTGGAGAGGTTTCCCTTTAATTTCTGTCCCATAGCCACCAGCCCACCACAGAAAGTGAGGTGAAATCCCAGGTAGCCACTAGGATCACCAGAATGAATGGCCCCAGTTCTGAAAGTCCCCTCTATTTCTGTTACGGATTTTATTCTACTTTTGGTGGGAAGAGCAAACAGGCCAAATAGAGGGTGCATCTCCCCAACTGGGGCACAGATATCAATAAACAACTGACATTTCAGTTATATATATCAACTGGCAAAAATACATACAGATAGTAATGCATCTGTAAAATAATAAGAAAGAAAGTACCTTGGGGCAGCATTCAGTGGAACAGGTGTTCCCATATGAAAGTTTCCAGTTACCACCTGTTCCACTGACTGCTGTGAATTTTTGGGAAATTTGTCACTTTCTGCTTCTGCGACAATAGGCAAAAGAGTAAGGGTGAACCTCCTTAGCATGGTGACAGCTCCACTTCCAAACACTGAAGCAAAACAAAAGCAAATACAAACACTAATGCCGCGTACACACGAGCGGACTTTTCGACCGGACTGGTCCGACGGACCGGGTCCGGCAGACAATTTGACCGTGTGTGGGCTTCATCGGACCTGCAGCAGACTTTTTTGGTCTAAAATCTGACGGACTTTAGATTTGGAAAATGTGTTGCCGCGTACACACGAGCGGATTTTTTTGACCGGACTGGTCTGACGGACTTTAGATTTGGAACATGTTTCTCCACCGGACCCAGTTCCTATCGAAAAGTCCGCTCGTCTGTATGCTAGTCCGATGGACGAAAACCGATGCTAGGGCATCTATTGGTTACTGGCTATCTACTTCCTTATTTTAGTCTGGTCGTACGTCATCACGTACAAATCCGTCGGACTTTGGTGTGATCATGTGTAGGCAAGTCCGTTTGTTCAGAAAGTCCGTCGGAAGTCCACCGAAAGTCCATCGGATAGACCGTCGGACCAGTCCGGTCGAAAAATCCGCTCGTGTGTACGCGGCAATTAGCCCTGGTTCACAATAGTGCAAATTAAGGTGCAACTTGAGTTACACAGAATTGCATGATAAGGAAAATCACATTGTTTTCAATGATGCCCATTTACATCAGAAAAGGTTCTGAACTACTTGCGTGCAACTTCTGTGCAATTTTGGCCTCATAGAATAACCAGTGAACAATTATTGTACCTTTACTGCTGTCAGAGAGGTTACCTTACTGGTCATGGTGCTGCTGGTGTGCGCCGGTGTGCGCCGGTGCGTGTTGGCACGCGCATTCCTGTGCGCGCTGCTGTGCATGATCCTGTGGGCGCTGGTCTGTGCACTGGCATGTGGGCACGTATGTGTGTATGCGCGCCTGTGAGCATCGGCGTGCGCACATGTGTAGCAGTTGGCGCCAACTGGCCTATTTAGGTCTGCTGTGCACTCTGTTCAGTGCTGTCTGATCAACAGCTCCCTGTGCCATTGTTCCCATTGCCTATTCCTGTGTTCCTGATCTCCTAACGACTGGGCTTGCCTCTTGGATTCTCCTGACTTCTGCCTGTACCTGACCTCGGCCTGTTTGACTCCGCTTCTGCCTGCTCCTGTTGTACCTCTGCTGCCTGCATGTTGCCAAACCCTGCCTGTACCTTGACCTGCCTGCTCTGCTCCGGCTCAGCATCTGTTTGCCTGTGTTCCAGACTACTGACCTGCTGCTGCTTGAAGATCATCTTCCTTCCAGCACCTGGATCCCACCACCAGGCTCTCATACCTTTCCGCACTCCCGTGCCTCCTGTCTACTCTACCAGGGGCCGTGAGTCGGACTCATATGGGAGACCACCCTCTGCCCAAGCGGACTCACCGGTCTGGTAAGTGGAAGTCTGACAGTATCAGGCAGCCATGACCGAATCCGGGCAGGGGGCCTCCCCCATGGATGAACTGTGTAGACATCTGGCGGGTCTCACTCAAACTATTAAGAGCCTTCAGGAAGGTTGTTCAAGACTGGAGGAACAAGTTCAGGTCTTATCTTCTCCTTCCAATCCCCAAGGAGCATCTTCTGCCGGATTTTCACCTGCACCCTCCATAGTGATGCTTCCTCCAGAGCCCAGAGTACCCACACCTGAAAAGTTTGCCGGAGAACGCAGCAGGTTTTCTGCTTTCCGCAATGCCAACTACAATGTTCTACTTTGCTCTGCAACCTTCTCCTCGGAAGCAACCAAAGTGGGCTTTGTTATCTCCTTCTTGACCGGCGAGCCACAAACCTGGGCTCACCACCTTCTGGAGCAAAATTGTGGGACTCTGGATAGCCTTAATGCCTTCTTCCTGGCCATGTCCGGACCCTCAACTAACAGTGACTGCTGAAGCCGCACTGCACTCTCTTCAACAAGATCGCAGAGCGGCTGAAGATTATGCGGTAGAATTCAGATGCTGGAGCTCTGACACAGACTGCAATGACACCGCCATGTGTCACCAGTTTAGAATGGGGCTATCTGACCCACTCAAGGATGAGTTGGCACGAGTTGGAGTACCTCAGTCCTTGGAAGAGCTCATCAACCTCTCCATCCAGATTGACCATCACCTAAGGGAGCATTGGTCTCAGAGGTCTACCAGCCATTTTCGCCCCACCTGGATGTTACCTAAGGTTCCCAGTTCTACCGATCAGTTTCCTCCCACCTCTACTGCTCCAGTTCAAGAAGCTCCTGAACCCATGCAGCTTGGTTTGCTCCGACCCACGCTCACCCCTGAGGAAAAGCTGCACAGACAAGCCCACAACCTATGTCTTTACTGCTGTGAACCCGGGCATTATGTGAGGGCCTGCCCCAACAAGACGTGTAAGTGCCTTCCTGCCTCCTCAATGTGTGCATATGTTTTGCCTAAATCCGGTTCTCATCTTGCTCTTTCCATCACTCTGCAGCTTCGAGGAGGGAAAATGCCAGTGTCAGTCATCATTGATTCTGGTGCGAACTTCTTCATTTGGATACCATCTCTTCTCTATCATCCTGGGAATGCCCTAGCTGCAAGCCCATAATCCCAGCATTAACTGGGCTACAGGAGAAGTTAAATTCCTTTTGGAGTATTGCCAGCAGCACTGTCTATGCAGATCTTCTGATAAAACCTCCCAACTCCTTTGCTTGGACTCAGATTCGGAGCTACGTCAGTCCATTCCCGAACCCAATCAGGACTTTCTGGACGTATTCAGTAAAAAAAGGGGAGGAGAAACCCTGCCCCTCACAAGTCTTATGACTGCCCAATAGAACTGTTACCCGGTACTGAGGTACCTTTTGGGAGAGTCTTCCCACTAACTGAACAGGAGTTAGACACACTAAAGGCATACATAGATGAAAATCTGAAAAAGGGGTTCATTCGCCCTTTTACCTCTCCAGCCGGTGCTGGCATCTTTGTTGAAAAGAAAGACCATTCCCTATGTCCCTGCATCGACTATCGGGAGTTGAACAAGATAACTATTAAGAATCGTTATCCCTTGTCTCTAGTACCTGAACTTTTCCAAAGGCTAGGAACCGCAGTCATTTTTACAAAACTAGATTATCGCTGAGCTTACAACTTAATCCATATCAGAGAAGGGGACAAATGGAAGACAGCTTCTGTACTCGATTTGGGCACTTCAAGTACCTTGTCATGCCCTTTGGTTTATGCAATGCCCCCGCAACCTTTCAACACTTTGTCAAAGACATTTTCCGTGACTTCTTGGACTTGTATGTAATAGTGTACCTTGATGATATTTCGATCTTCTCTTCTTCATTAACCGACCACCGCAGGCACGTCCGGAATGTTCTAACCCGGCTCAGGCAACACAGGCTTTATGCAAAACCTGAAAAATGTGAGTTTGAACTCCAGTGCATCCAATTCTTGGGCTTAGTCATCTCGGTGGAGGGCATCAAGATGGATTCCCAAAAGGTATCCACCATCCTGGACTGGCCTGCCTCCTTGGATAAGAAAGGCATGCAGCGCTTTATTGGCTTCTCTAACTTCTACCGGAAGTTCATCAGAGGCTTTTCTGCAATAATTGCTCCGATTACCAAGCTGACCAGGCAGGGAACCTGATCCTCTTGGACCCCTAAGGCCCAGTCGGCCTTTGAAAAACTTAAGGAACTGTTCATGTCAGCTACCATTCTGAAACATCCCAATCCTGCTCTACCATTCGTCTTGGAGGTTGACGCTTCGGAGATTGCGGTTGGAGCGGTACTCTCTCAACGGCAGGGCGCCAAAGTTCTTCTCTACCCAGTAGCATTCTTTTCATGCAAACTCTCAATGTCAGAAAGAAACTACGATGTGGGGAATCGGGAACTTCTTGTCATCAAGGCGGCTCTGGAGGAGTGGCGTTACCTGCTGGTGGGTGCCACACATCCCATCTTGGTCTACACCGACCACAAGAATTTGGAATATTTGAGAACAGCCAAAAAAGACTAAGACCACGGCAGGCAAGATGGGCACTTTTTTTCCCGATTCCAATTTCACATCACTTACAGACCCGGTTCTAAGAACATTAAGCCAGATGCGCTCTCCCGCATGTTTCATGACTCAGAGGAGACCTTGCCTCCTGATACGATTCTTCCCTCTGGGAACTTCTTGCTCCTCCAAGGGGATATTATCTCCTGGATAAGACAGGCCTCTATGGGAATGCTCCCATATCCGGAAACCAATTTAAGAGAGGGTCTGTTTTGGTATAAAGACAAGATTGTGGTTCCTGAGGCCTTAAGGGTAGCTGTAATGTAACTCTGCCACGACCATAAGTTGGCCGGACATTTCGGTGTTCTGAAGAATACCGAGCTGGTACAGCGCACCTTCTGGTGGCCCCAACTGCCCAACGACTGTAAATATTATGTGGACTCATGCAATACCGTTCCAGAGAGACCATGGAAAATGATATCGATGGACTTCATCATGGAACTCCCATCCGTCTGAGGGATTTTCTACCATCTTTGTTGTGGTGGACAGGCTGTCCAAGATGGCACACTTTCTTCCCATGAAGGGCACAGCCTTGGATATAGCAAAGATTTTTGTTAAAGAAGTTGTAAGGCTACATGGGGTCCCAGCAAGCATTGTGTCCGATCGAGGTGTCCAATTTACCTCGAGGTTCTGGAAGGCCCTCTGTGGTTCCCTCAAAATAGAGTTAGCATTCTTGTCGGCCTATCATCCCCAGACGAACGGGCAAACTGAGAGAACCAACCAGACTCTGGAGCAATACCTCAGCTGCTTCTCTGCCTTCTCTCAGGATGACTGGGTCTCCTTATTACCTGTTGCAGAGTTTTTTCTCCACCAACAACAAACTTTTATAAGAAACTATGGATAAGTCTCAGGAGTACAACAAAAAGATGTTCGATAAAAAGAGGCGTGGAGAACTGATCTTGGAACCCGGCAACCAAGTGTGGTTGTCCACAATTAACTTAAAAATTGCCTGTCCCTCTAGGAAATTGGGGCCTAAATGTATGGGTCCTTTCGCAGTGAAGAGAAAAATAAATGATGTCACCTATGAACTTGATCTGCCTGACTCTGTAAAGGTGCACCCGGTCTTCCATGTGACCCTACTGAAGCCTCCTTCTCCTAATCCCTTTACTGGCCGCACTTCCAGCCCACCCAAAACTATCATAGTTGACAATGAAGAAGAATTTGAGGTGGAAGCAATTCTGGATTGTAGAAAAAGGAGAAACGGAATCCAGTACCTTATCGAATGGAAGGGGTATGGTCCTGAAGACAACTCCTGGGAGCCAGAGAGTAATTTGCATGACCAGGAACTTTTACAGGCATGCCCGCCTGTTGCCGAACCCTACCTGTACCTTGACCTGCCTGTGCTGCTCCGGCTCAGCATCTGTTTGCCTGTGTTCCAGACTACTGACCTGCTGCTTGAAGATCATCTTCCTTCCAGCACCTGGATCCAACCACCAGGCTCTCATACCTTTCCGCACTCCTGTGCCTCCTGTCTACTCTACCAGGGGCCGCAAGTTGGACTCGTAAAGGAGACCACCCTCTGCCCAAGCGGACTAACCGGTCTGGTAAGAGCAAGTCTGACAACTGCTAGGGGGGCGGCTACTCTGTGTAGAATCACGTTAATATGCGTGATTCTGCATGTCCGTGTAGGGATAGGGCGTGCTGCTTTTGTTGCAATTCACAGATAAACATTTACCGTTTAGTAGATCATGTTAATCTGGTGGTGGTGGATGTAGAGCCATACAGTTGGCTTCTCAATGCATTGACTGTATGGCGTGGAGTTTAATGCCTAGTCAGACCATCACAGAACACTTCCAGACTTGGTGTAGTTAACTTGATCTAAGGTGGGTGCTGGAGGCAGTGGAAGTGGAACAGGCTGGTCAATAGCAGTGGTTTCAGTGTGAGTCCAGTAGGGAAGGGCTTTATGTTCGGGTCAAACATGAGTTTGACTCCAACATTGGCTGTTCCCCCGTTCCCGAATAGCGAACAATTTGGGGTGTTCGCGGCAAATTCGAAAGCCGCGGAACACCCTTTAAAAGTCTATGGGAGAAATCAAAAGTGTTAATTTTAAAGGCTTATATGCAAGTTATTATCATAAAAAAAGTTTGGGGATGAATTTTCGGTCCGGCAATACACATAAAAGTTCATTGATAAAAACGGCATGGGATTTCCCCACAGGGGAACCCCCAACCAAAATTTAAAAAAAAAATGCGTGGGGTTCCCCCCAAATTCCATACCAGGCCCTCCAGGTCTGGTATAGATATTAAGGGGAACCCCACGATCCTTCAGGTCTGATATGGATTTTAAGGACCCCGTGCCAAAATTTAAAAAAAAAATGGTGTGGGATCCCCCCAAAAATCCATACCAGACCCTTATCCGAGAACGCAACCTGGCAGGCCACACGAAAAGAGGGGGGATGAGAGAGCACCCCCCCAACCGTACAAGGTCACATGCTCTCAACATTGGGAGGGTGCTTTGGGGTAGCGGCCCCCCAAAGCACCTTGTCCCCATGTTGATGGGGAGAAGGGCCTCATCCCCACAACCCTTGCCTGGGTTGTGGGGCTTATCGGAATCTGGAAGCCCCCTAGCAGATACATTTAGCAAAAAAAATCCACCAAAACAAACTGTGTACTTACTTACCGCACGTTATAGCTAGAGATGGGCCAAACACCCCCCTGCTTGGTTCGCAGCAGAACTGCAGAACAGGGGAAAAGTTCTGAGCCGGATGGCAAACCCCATTAAAGTCTATGGGAGCTGAACATGAAAAATCAAAAGTGCCCATTTTGAAGGCTTATATATAAGTAACTGACCATAAAAGGGGCATGGGGGTCTGGGTACTGCCCTGGGGGACATCATGCAAAATTCATTTTTAAAAACAATAGTTCTGTCAGGAGCAGTGATTTTAATGATGCTTAAAGTGCAACAATAAAAATGAAAAAAAAAAAAATAATTTAAATATAGTGCCTGGGGGGGTCCCCTTAGTCTGCCTGTAAAGTGGCACATCTGTAGCATGTATAGAACATGCTGCAGCAAAAAATAGATTTCTAAAGAAAAAAACAGTCAAATCACATATACATAGTTACATAGTTAGTCAGGTTCAAAAAAGACACAAGTCTATCCAGATCAACCAATATAAAAAAAAAAATAAAAAAATAACACAACCATGTAATCCCATATACACAATCCTATATCCACAGTTGATCCAGAGGAAACCCCAGCAAAGCATGATTCAATTTGCAACAGCAGGGGAAAAAATTCCTTCCTGATCCCCAGAGAGGCAATCATATTCTCCCTGGATCAACTTTACCTATAAATGTTAGTACCCAGTTATATTATGTACAGTACCTTGCAAAAGTATTCACCCCCTTGACATTTTTCGTGTTTTGTTGCCTCAGAACCTGGAATTAACATGGATTGTTTGAGGATTTGCATCATTTAATTTACAGAACATGCCCACAACTTTGAAGACGTTCTTTTTTCTTTTATTGTGAAGCAAACAACAAATAGGACAAAATAACAGAAAAAGTCGCTTTGGATAAGTCTCTATGAGCTTGCCAGATCTTACCACTGGGAGTTTTGCCCATTCCTCCTTGCAAAACTGCTCCAGCTCCTTCAAGTTGGATGTTTGCGCTTGTGAACAGCAATCTTTAGGTCTGACCACAGATTTTCTATTGGATTGAGGTCTGGGTTTTGACTAGGCCATTCCAACACAATTACATGTTTCCCCTTAAACCACTCAAGTGTTGCATTAGCAGTGTGTTTGAGGTCATTGTCCTGCTGGAAGGTAAACCTCCATCCTAGCCTGAAATCACACACAGAGTGGTACAGGTTTTCCTCAAGAATATCCCTGTATTTAGCACCATCCATCTTTCCCTCAATTCTGACCAGTTTCCCTGTCCCGAATGCTGAAAAACATCCCCACAGCATGATGCTGCCACCACGTTTTACGGGATGGTGTTCTTTGGGTGATGTGATGTGTTGGCTTTGCGCCAGACATAGCGTTTTCTTTGATGTCCAAAAAGTTCAATTTTAGCCTGAACAGCTTCCTGCATACATTTTGGGAGTCTCCCACATGCCTTTTCGCAAACTCACAACATGCCATTTTGTTTTTTACTGAAAGTAATGGCTTTCTTCTGGCCACTCTGCAATAAAGCCCAACTCTATTGAGCGTACAGTTTATTTTCATCCTATGTACAGATACTCCAGTCTCTGCGGTGGAACTCTGCAGCTCCTCCAGGGTTACCTTAAATCTCTGTGCTACCTCTCTGATTAATGCCCTCCTTGTCCAGTCTGTGAGTTTTGGTGTGCGGCCATCTTTTGGCAGGTTTGCTGTTGTGCCATTTGGTTATGATAGATTTCATAGTGCTTCTAGTGATCATCAAATATTTGGATATTTTTTTTATAACCTAACCCTGACTTGTACTTCTCAACAACATTATCCCTTACTTGTTTGGAGAGTTTCTTGGTCTTCATAGCAGTGTTTGGTTAGTGGTGTCTCTTGCTTAGGTGTTGCAGCCTCTGGGGCCTTTCAAAAAGGTGTGTATATGTAATGACAGATCATGTGACACTTAGATTGCACACAGGTGGACATCATCTCACTAATTATGTGACTTCTGAAGGTAATTGGTTGCACCAGAGCTTTTAATGGGCTTCATAACAAAGGGGGTGAATATGTATATACGCACATGACAATTATCAGTTTTTTATTTCTGAAAAATAGTTTTATCTATATATTTTTCTAATTTTACTTCACCAACTTAGACTATTGTGTTCTGATCCATCACATATAATTCAGAGTAAAAAAACATTGAACTAAAGGCTGTAATGTAAAAAATAGGTAAAAAGCCAAGGGGGTTGAATACTTTTGCAAGGGACTGTACACCTAGGAAAGAATCCAGGCCTTTTTAAAGCAATCTACTGAGTTGGCCAGAGATGAAGAGATGAGATGAGATGAAATCTCTTTTCCTCTAGTCTTAAAGTGTGCCCCTTGTCCTCTGTGATGACCATAAAGTGAATAACTGAACACCAAGTTCACTATATGGACCCCTTATGTATTTGTACATATTGATCATATCCCCCTTAATCTCCTCTTCTCAAGAGAGAATACATTCAGTTCCTCTAATCTTTCCTCATAGCTGAGCTCCTTCATGCCTCTTATCAGTTTGGTTGCCCTTCTCTGCACTTTCTCCAGTTCCTTTATATCCTTTTTGAGAACTGGTGCCCAAAACTGAACTGCATATTCCAGATGAGGTCTTACTAATGATTTGTACAGGGGCACAATTATATCTCTCTCTCTGGAGTCCATACCTCTCCTAATACAAGAAAGGACTTTGCTCGCTTTGGAAACCGCAGCTTGGCATTGCATGTTATTATTAAGCTTATGATCTACCAAAACCCCCAGATCCTTCTCCACTATGGATTCCCCCAGTTGTACCATCCTAGTATGTATGATGTATGCATATTCTTAGCCCCCAAGTGCATAACTTTACATTTATCAACATTAAACCTCATTTGCCACAAAGTTGCCCAATGAAACAGTGCATGGAGGTTGGCTTTTAACCACTTCAGCCCCAGAAGGATTTACCCCCTTCCTGAGCAGAGCACTTTTTACAATTTGGCAATGCATCACTTTAACTGCTAATTGCGCGGTCATGCAATGCTGTGCCCAAACAAAATTTGTGTCCTTTTGTTCCCACAAATAGAGCTTTCTGTTGATGGTATTTGATCACCTCTGCGGTTTTTATTTTTTGCGCTGTAAATGGAAAAAGACCGAAAATTCTGAAAAAAAACGATATTTTCTACTTTTTGTTATAAAAAAAAATCCAATAAACTAAATTTTAGTCATACATTTAGTCCAAAATGTATTCGGCCACATGTCTTTGGTAAAAAAATGTCAATACGTGTATATTTATTGGTTTGTGCAAAAGTTATAGCGCCTACAAACTAGGGTACATTTTCTGGAATTTACACAGCTTTTAGTTTATGACTGCCTATGTCATTTCTTGAGGTGCCAAAATGGCAGGGCAGTACAAAACCCCCACAAATGACCCCATTTTGGAAAGTAGACACCCCAAGGAAATTGCTGAGAGGCATGTTGAGCCCATTGAATAATATTTTTTTTTTGTTCCAAGTGATTGAATAATGACAAAAAAAAAAAAAAAAATTACAAAAAGTTGTCACTAAATGATATATTGCTCACAAAGGCCATAGAATGGCAGGACAGTTCAACCCCCCCCCCCCCCCCAAATGACCCAATTTTGGAAAGTAGACACCCCAAGCTATTTGCTGAGAGGCATGTTGAGTCCATGGAATATTTTACATTTTGCCACAAGTTGCGGGAAAATTACAAACTTTTGTTTTTGCACAAAGTTGTCACTAAATGATATATTGCTCAAACATGCAATGCGCATATGTGGAATTACACCCCAAAATACATTCTGCTGCTTCTCCTGAGTATGGGGATACCACATGTGTAGGACTTTTTGGAAGCCTAGCTGCGTATGGGGCCCCAAAAACCAATCACTGCCTTCAGGATTTCTAAGGGCGTACATTTTTGATTTCACTCCTCACTACCTATCACAGTTTCGAAAGCCATAAAATGCCAAGATGGCACAAAACCCCCACAAATGACCCATTTTGGAAAGTAGACACCACAAGTTATTTGCTGAGAGGCATGGTGAGTATTTTGCAGCTCTCATTTGTTTTTGAAAATGAAAAAAGAAAAGAAAAATGTTTGTTTTTTTTTTTCAAATTTAAAAACTTAGTGACAAAAAGCGAGGTCTGCAAAATACTCACCATACCTCTCAGCAAATAGCTTGGGGTGTCTACTTTGCAAAATGGGGTCATTTGGGGGGGTTGTGCCATCTGGGCATTCCATGGCGTCCGAAACTTTACACCCTTAGAAACCCTGACGGCTGTGCTTGGTTTTTGAGGTCCTGTATGCGGCTAGGCTCCCAAAAAGTCTCACACATGTGGTATCCCCGTACTCAGGAGAAGCAACAGAATGCATTTTGGGGTGTAATTTCACATATTCCCATGGCATGTTTGAGCAATATATCATTTGGTGACAACTTTGTGCAAAAAGAAAAAAAAAATTGTCTTTTTCCCGAAGCTTGTGTCACAATATAAAATATTCCATGGACTCGACATGCCTCTCAGCAAATAGCTTGGGGTGTCTACTTTCCAAAATGGGGTCATTTTGGGGGGTTTTGAACTGTCCTGGCATTTTATGCACAACATTTAGAAGCCTATGTCACACATCACCCACTATTCTAACCACTTGAAGACAAAGCCCTTTCTGACACTATTTGTTTACATGAAAAAATATTTTTTTTTGCAAGAAAATTACTTTGAACCCCCAAACGTTATATATTTTTTTTAAAGCAAAGGCCCTACGGATTAAAATGGTGGGTGTTTCATTTTTTGTTCACACAGTATTTGCACTTTTTTAATTTTAATGCACTAAAACACACTATATTGCCCAAATGTTTGATGAAATAAAAAAGATGATCTTAGGCCGAGTACATGGATACCAAACATGACATGCTTTAAAATTGCACACAAACGTGCAGTGACGACAAATTACATACATTTTTAAAAGCCTTTAAAAGCCTTTACAGGTTACCACTTTAGATTTACAGAGTAGGTCTACTGCTAAAATTACTGCCCTCGATCTGACCTTCGCGGTGATATCTCACATGCATGGTGCAATTGCTGTTTACATTTGACGCCAGACCAACGCTTGCGTTCGCCTTTGCGCGAGAGCGCGGGGGGGGGGTGGCAGGGGTGCTTTTTTTTTTTTTTATTTATTTTTTTTTTTTTGCTTTTTTATCTTATTTTTTAAACTGTTCCTTTCATTTTTTTAAATTTTTTTATCATTTTTATTGTTATGTCAGGGAATGTAAATATCCCCTATGATAGCAATAGGTAGTGACAGGTACTCTTTTTTGAAAAAAATAAGATCTCTCCTCTGCCCTCAAAGCATCTGACCACACCAAGATCAGTGTAATAAAATGCTTTCCCAATTTCCCAATGGCGCTGTTTACATCCGGCAAAATCTAAGTCATGAAATGCTCGTAGCTTCCGGTTTCTTAGGCCATTCTGGTCTCTGATCAGCTCTATGGTCAGCTGGCCGAATCACCGGCTGCATTCTCAGGTTCCCTTTTCGGACAGGAGAGCCAGAGAAAAACATGGAAGACGGTGGGAGGGGGGACATTCCCTCCCACTGCTTGTAAAAGCAGTCTAGTGGCTAATTAGCCGCTAGGATTGCTTTTACATGAAAGCCGACTGGCTGAAAAGAATGATACCAAGATGATACCTAAACCTGCAGGCATCATTCTGGTATAACCACTCAAAGTCCAGCAACATACAAGTACATTGCTGGTCCTTGTTGGGCATATATTGTAATCTTTTTTTTCATGCAGCCTGTGGGCTGAACGAAAAAAAGAGATTGATTGGTGGGTATGCCCACCATTAGAATACCTCCCTTCATCCACCTACTTCTAATGATGGGCATACATGCACCATTTATATATGAGGAAGCATGGGGGCATCCGCTCCAAAAGTTAGGAGCAAATCGCTCCTCCGCCCCTGCTGCCCTCATGCTTCGGCATATATCACCTCCGACAGCGCTGGAGTCACGGCTTTATGTATCGTGGGAGCAAACGCTGTTGCTGTCAAGATGAATAAATCCGCACTGCAGCTGAATGGTGTACCTGAAAACAAAAAAAATGGTTAACAATAAAACACAGTAAACAGTAAAGTATAAAAAATTGCATACCAGAAAAGCAAACATGATAAAACATAATGACAATAAAACATTGCAGAATAGAATACAGTAAAAAAGAGCAGAACAATAGAGAGAGAATAGAGAGAGAGAGAACAATAAAACAACAACTATTTTTGTTTTTTTTTATTTTATATATTTTTTGTGTTTTTTTTTACACTTTTTTTTGTAACTGTAACTTTTATAACTGTAACCAGTTCCAGGTTTGGGTCTCTCAAAATGCGATGGCATCTTGGGAGACCCTGTGAAAGTGCACCTAGTCTGTGCAATGCTGTACCCTACGCTAAAACTCAACTAGTGCAGGACTATCAGGACAGGAAGGACAATAATAGTGGGTGTCACACCTATTTAGTTGGGGATGTGAATGGGGGAAGTACAGGTGCTGCAGAAGTGGTGGGTTCTCAATTAGGATTGGCGAATGCAGCAGGAAGGGCATGACGGGCATGACGGGCCTGTGTTTGTCTTCTTCTTGGTAGCAGCAGGACACTACTTGTGCTTGCCACCTCACCAGCTTGAACTGCACTTATGGGACTCGCCACGTCACCAAGTGTTACTGCAGTGCTGGTTTGACTACGACCGGGGTGTACCAGGCCACTGGTGCTTGCCAGTTCACCAAAACGCTACCAAAAAAACTGTTAGCGATCGCAGGGATCAGGCCTGACTCTGTGAACGCTGCAGTTATGCGTTTAGTGTTTTGTAAGTGACAGTGATCGATCGATACTGCACTTGGGTGGGCTGGGCTGGGTGGAGGGGCAAAACGCAGGTGCTAGCAGGTATCTGGGCTGATCCCGCTAACACTGCATTTTTGGGAACCCTAAACTGCTGGGGACGCTAGTATAGATCTGATTGGATCAGATATTGATCCGTTCAGATACTATACCACTAAGGGAGGTGTACGGTGCGTGCGTGGGTGTTAGCGGTACTGGCAAAGAAATGATGCTGCCTGGGGCGACGCAGACCCTATCTGACCCTAAAGCCTAACTTATATCACCGCCGGGTGATCAGGGGGTTAAACCTTTATTAGGTAATAAACGGCGGGTGCCCTGACACTATAAAAAATAAACGAACTAACCAGCATCACCTGTAACAGTTATACGGTGATCAGTGGTGAAAGGGTTAACTATGGGGCAATCAAGGAGTTAAAACCTTTATTAGATAGTATATGGGGGTCCCTGACGCTATAAAACGATGACGGCGAACCTATATATTTACCTCCCTAACTAGCGTCACCAGTGACACTAATACAGCGATCAGAAAAACGATCGCTTAGCGACACTGGCGACGGGGGGTGATCAAGGGGTTAAAACTTTATTAGGGGGGTTAGGGGGGTACCCTAGACCTAAAGGGGGCTAACACTAACTGCCCTACACTTATAACTGTCACAAAATGACACCAATGCAGTAATGAGAAAAAAAAAACTGCTATTGGTGTCACTGTGACACGGGGGGGGGGGGGGTGATGGGGGGTGAAAAGTGTGCCTAGTGTGTTTTACTGTAATGTGCTGTGTTGTGCACTTACTCAGATGTCTTCTCTCCTCGGCGCTGGAACGGAAAATACCGACCCGAGGAGAGATGACATCACCTCCTCTGCCGCTGTTTACATTACAGCAGCAGAGGAAAATTCTCATTTGTTGGGATTGATCGCAAGGGGGTGGCCACGAATGAGTGGTCCCTCCCTCAGCCTGGATCGCTCCCCTAACGAAGCCGACCGCCTCAGCCACCGGGGGGGGAGCAAATCACGTACCAGGTACGTGATTTTGCCTGCCCGTGCCATTCTGCCGCAGTATATCTGTGTTAGGCGGTCGGCAAGTGGTTAAATTGGAAACATCCTGTGAGAATGTTATTCCACTGCATAGCTTGGTGTCATCTGCAAAGACTTAAATGGTACTTTTAATCCCAGACCCAATATCATTTATAAAGTTGTTAAAAAGTATGGGTCCCAACACTGAACCTTGGGGTACACCACTGATAACCTTAGACCATTCAGAGTAAGAATCATTAACCACTACTCTCTAAATTCTGTCTTTTAGCCAGTTTTCTGTCCATTAGCCGTTTGTGAGGAACTGTGTCAAATGCTGTGTCAAACGCTTTTGCAAAATCCAAGTAGACTACGTCGGCAGCCCAACGTTTTACTTATCTCTTTATAAAAAGAAATCAGATTTGTTTGACAACTTCTGTCTTTCATAAATCCATGCTGTCTGTTGCTTAAAATTTTTTTTCCAGCAAGAACTCATACCATTCCCATTATGGACATGAGCTCCACCATGCTCTTTTGCATACACAGAGCTAAAGAAAGTATTTAATACATTTAAATATAATACATTTGCCATCTCTTTGTCCCCAGTCACCCACTCCAGATTATTTTGTAAAGGGCCTACATGCTCAGACCTGACCTTTCTACTAATAATATATCTGAATAATTTTTTGGAGTTTGTCCTACTATCTTTTGTAATCTGTCGTTCGTTTTGAATTTTTGTGTCCTTAATTTCCTTTTTACATATTCTGTTATATTCTTTGTAACATTTAAATGATGATAGGGTTCCTTCATTTTTATATTTTATGAAAGCTCTTTTCATATTATTATAGCTTTTTAAACTTTTTTTCTTTGCCTTTTAAACATTTTGCCCATGGGAATATACTTTGCAGTGAGTTTTTCTATTCTGTGTTCATCAATGCCAAAATTCCCTCCCAGTCTAATGCCCTGTACACATGGTCGGATTTTCCAACGGAAAATGTGTTATAGGACCTTGTTGTCGGAAATTCCGACTGTGTGTAGGCTCCATCACACATTTTCCATCGGATATTCCGACACACAAAGTTTGAGAGCATGCTATAAAATTTTCCGACAACAAAATCCGTTTTCGGAAATTCCGATCGTGTGTACACAAATCTGACGCACAAAGTGCCACGCATGTTCAGAATAAATAAAGAGATGAAAGCTATTGGCCACTGCCCCGTTTATAGTCCCGACGTACGTGTTTTACGTCACTGTGTTCAGAATGATCGGATTTTCCGACAACTTTGTGTGACCATGTGTATGCAAGACAAGTTTGAGCCAACATCCGTCAGAAAAAATCCTAGGATTTTGTTGTCGGAATGTCCGATCAATGTCCGACCGTGTGTACGCGGCATTAGTCTTGGAGAGCAACCCTCATCCTTGGAATATTTGCTCTCTTAAAGATAAGTATTTTTATATTACCTATATGTGTTTGTTGCTTACAGCTAACATTAAATGAAATCATGTTATGGTCACTGCTACCCAGATGTTCTTTTATATGAATATTAATGGAAAGATAATGGTGATTGCTATTCCCCAACGTGCCACATCCCTGTATATATCTGGAAAGTGGGAAAACCCCTAGTGGTGGGACTTTGAAGGCATTCAATAGTAGTACTATGGAGATAATCATAAAATTAATTTATTAAATAGAAAATGCTTAAAATAGAAAACATGGAATAGACATGACCTAAAAAACTGGAAATGCATCATGACAAAAATACATGTCAATACAGTGTGATATCCTTCACCCCTAGGAGTTTTCTCGCTTTCCTTTTATATGAATATTGGTAATAAGCACTGCATGGTTTGAGATTACCAGGTCCAGCACAGTATCATTCCTAGTTAGAGCCACAATAAACTGGACCATAAAATTGTCTTGTATTAGGTTTATACATTTTTGCCCTTTAACTGTTTCAGCAGTGCCATTACTCCAGTCAATTTTCAGGTAATTAAAATGCCCCATAATTATCACTGCCCCAGCCCTTTCAGCCCTTTCTGTCTGTGCAAGGAGCTGAGTCTCCACCTCCTCATTAAAACTGGGAGGTCTATAACAGACTCCAATGTTAACCTTTGTAATACACACACCCATGTACATTTCCACCCATAATGCTTCAGACTCATCACACTCTCCATCAATTAAAGATCAGTTTGAGATCACTTCTCACATAGAGACAGATACCACCACCCCTCCATTTTACCATGTTTTTCCGAAAGAGAGAATAGCCAGGAAAATTAATTGCCCAGTTATGAGAAGAATGAAGCCAAGATTCAGAAATACCAATTAAATCATAGTTCTCCTTGTGCACCAGAGCTTCCAACTCACCTATTTTGCTTGGCAGACTTCTGGCATTGTAAATAAACACTTTAATTCTTTGTCACATTTTTCACACTTATTATGCACATTTTTTATTTTAGTACAAATAGTACAATTTCCAATGGTTGTTTACAACATTGGAAACTTCATATCACCTGCCAGAGCCCTCCCCCCATCTTTCCCCATTCCACCTATCCTCCGTCTGACCTGTCTGACCCATTATAATCTAATTCACCCTCCCCCTCAATCCTAGTTTAAATACTCTTCCACCCGGGGGGGCGTGGCCAAGGCAGGCATGTGAGAGGACGCATCTCCCACAGCTCCCAGCAGTGATCCGGTAACCGATCCTCCCCCAGCCCACTTACCGACTTTATTTTGCCCTATGCAGCACGGGCACGATCCTGAGACCCCAGGGGATCATCCGCCGGCACTCTGCACTAGAGGAAAGTTCCGAAAAGGACAGATTGAGATGACGGGCCTGGAGATCCAAGATGGCGCCGCGGCGTCTTCAGCGAAACACACACCGCGCGGACAGGACAGGCAGAAGGACTCTTGGCCTAAAGCAAGTAAGACACCTAAAACCACTGGTAAAGACGCCCCCAGAGACATGATTTATTATACTCAGAAAATGGCTGGGGCATTGGGAACAGAGCAATCATCTAGCCAGGCTGGGACACATGCTATGCAGGCAGACATCACACAGGCTCCCTGGGGAGAGGAGGAGGGGGAGCAGTCGGCCCTTGAATCTGGGGAACCACAAAGCTCAGCGGACCCGGACGCCACGCAGCCTACTCTAGCTGACATACTCAGAGCTGTGAACAACTGCACAGCTTCAGTTAACACTTTGAAGGAGCAGTTTGGGGGTCTGAGAGAAGATGTGTCATTACTGAGGCAAGACATGCAAAAGATACGTGAACGCACCACGGCTGTGGAAAGCAGAGTCAGTGACATGGAAGACCAGCTACCACCTTTGACACAGGATACCAGAACAGCACTGCAAGTAGCCAGGGATGCATGCGATCATGCAGAGGATTTGGAAAATCGCTTAAGGCGAAACAATGTCCGCATAGTGGGGTTGCCTGAGAAAGTGGAGGGCAGGGACCCCACCACCTATGTTGAAAACTGGCTAATGGAACTTTTTGGGAAAAATGCATTCTCCCCATTGTTTGCGGTGGAACGTGCCCACAGAGTCCCCTCACGTCCTCCTCCACCAGGGGGCCCTCCAAGATCCATTCTTGCAAGAATTTTACATTACAAGGATAGAGAAGCTGTGTTGAGACATGCTCGTGAGAAGGCAAATGTCCTCCACAATGGTGTTCGGGTGTCTTTCTATCCGGACTTTTCGGCAGAAGTCCAGAGGCGCAGAGCTAAATTCACAGATGTGAAACGCAGACTGCGACTTCTGCAACTCCCATACGCCATGTTATATCCGGCGAAGCTTCGGATTGTGGTGAGAGGCCAAGCACAATTCTTTGAATCTGCTAAGGACGCCTCAGTCTGGTTGGATAGAAATGAGCAGGCATTGAAACGGCAGGCTCCACAAGAAGAAGATTGACAAGACTAAATCGGATACTTGCAGAAGACTGGGACACTAGAAACAGTTGTTTTGTTTCCCCTTTTTTTCTAGATGGGCAACCAGAGCATACCTCATTTTCTATTTCCAGTGTTGTCAGATGTTCCTTGGCTGGGGGACTGAATATTCCTAAGCAGTGCAATGAGAGCGAATTGGATTAAAAGTCGAACTTACAAATGATTGTTTCCAGTAAAAAAGAGCGATGTACTGTCGCATGCATTGCTAAAGTTGCCATGTTGGCAGAATGTGCAGTTTATAGCACAAGAAAGTTTTCCTTTTCATCACCCCCAATTGAAGCGGGGAAAGTTTTAGCAAAAAGAGTTACAAGCAGAGAGAAGAATATCTCAACAAGACACGACTACTTCAACCTTACGGCAAACCTAGCAGAACCTCGCTACAGAAGTGGATACCCAAAGTACCGGTCAACACTACTTACCTACCAGCGGACATGGCGGACATCCCATTAGTATCCTGGAATGTTAGGGGATTACATTCCCCGCTGAAGCGCACCATGATTCGCATGTGCCTGAAGAAGTACATTCCCGGAATTCTTTGCTACCAAGAAACCCACTTGACTGCGGACACTGTGAGCTTCCTGAGATACTCCTGGGTGGGAAAGGCCTATCACTCCACGCACACCTCCTATTCCAGGGGGGTGAGCGTGTTGATCCATGGAAACCTGGACTTTGAAGAAATTGCACATGAAATTGATAGTGAAGGTCGATATGTTTTTCTTCATTGCAGGTTGGGCACATTGACTTGTGTGCTGGCGGTAGTATATATTCCCCCCCCCTTCACGGCGGCGGTGCTTAGGTCCCTGCTGACATTTATGGATGGCAGGCCTGACGCACCGTTGTTGGCAACGGGGGACTTTAACTGCTGCTTAAATCCAGTGGAAGATAGACACCCGGGACCCGGAGCCTCTGCCCTCTCCAGGGTTACCCACCTGGCGCGGTTGTTGCAAGAGGTGGGCTGGGTGGATGTCTGGAGACATAGGAACCCAGGAGTGAGACAATTTACATGCTTTTCCAAAACCCATGGTTGTTTATCTAGAATTGACCTGGGGGTGTGCAGCTTAAACATGCTCCCGTTTGTTTCTGATATGATACATAGGCCCCGCAGTGTATCCGACCACTCACCGGTGGTTATACGGCTTATAATTGCCCCAATAGCTACACTACCTAAAGCCCCTTGGAAGTTCAATGCTTTTTGGTTGAAACTGTTCCGCTCACATGAGGGGATAGTTGGGAGCATGTGTGAGTTTTTCCGCACCCAGGATCCAAATGAATCGATAATTGGGCAATGGGATGCCTTCAAGGCATATTTGAGGGGTGTGTTAATAGCTGAAATGAATAAGGTTAAACAGGACTCTTCCGCACTTAAAAATGAACTTGAAACCAAGGTACAGGAGATGGAACAGTTATATGTCACGGATCCTTCTGATTCGACCAGGGAGGCATGGCAGGCAGCTCTCTCTGCATACCGACAGCTGCTATCCTCCTCGGCCGATAAGAAGAGATTCTTTGCTAAGCAGGGGTTTTTTGAGGAGGGCGAGAAAACAGGCCGCATACTAGCGAGAATCGCAAATTCGTACCAGAAGTCCCCAACTATAGGTGCTATCAGGACTAAAGCGGGTAACATAGTTAACACGCCTGAGAAAGTGATGCAGGAACTAAACATTTTTTATGAAGATTTGTATAAGCCGGGTACATCTTATACATCTGAGGAGTTAGAACAATACTTAGAACAGATAGATTTCCCTAGATTAAACAAAGATCAGAGAGGGCTCTTGGAGAATCCTCTTACAGTGGAAGAACTACAAGATGCTGTTGGATCTTTTCCTAACTGCAAAGCGCCCGGGGAAGACGGAATCCCCATAGAAATATACAAACAGTATCCTACTGAATTATTGCCCCAGTTGCTTAAAGTCTTTAATAGAGCCCGGGAGGAAGGCCGTCTACCAGTATCAATGTCAAAGGCCAATATTGTTTTGCTGCTCAAGCCTGGTAAGGATCCAGTAGATCCTGGGGCGTATCGCCCGATTTCTTTGCTACAGAGTGACGTGAAAATATTAGCGAAAGCTCTGGCCATTAGACTAAATGGAGTTATTACTTCGATTGTCCATGGAGACCAAGCTGGTTTTATGCCCAACAAATCGATGGCAGTCAATTTGAGAAGGCTATTCCTTAACATGCAATCCAAAGCAGACAATATGGGTTCCAGGGCCTTGCTGTCATTGGATGCCACTAAGGCATTTGACAGCATAGACTGGAATTATCTGTGGTCGGTCTTGCAGAGTTTCGGATTCGGCCCCCGGTATGTCTCTTGGGTTAGGCTCCTTTATAGCCAGCCGGAGGCCGCTGTGAGGGTTGCAGGCTACCTATCCCCAAGTTTTGTGTTGAGGGTACAAGGCAGGGATGCCCCCTGTCTCCCCTCCTCTTTGCACTGGCTATTGAGCCTTTGGCGATCGGGATCAGGGCAAATCTGGGCATCACGGGCTTCTGCTACGGTGACATGCAGGAAAAAATTATGTTGTATGCTGATGATACCATGCTCCTACTCGGTGACACTGGCCCCTCCCTTCAAGAGGCCATGTCGACCATATCTAAATTTGGGAAGTTCTCTGGCCTTCACATAAATTGGTCGAAGTCTGCCCTTCTCTTATTGGATGGAGATAATTCACAGGAGGTCTGCGTCACTTGCCCCATCCCGATTGCCACTACTTTCAAATATTTGGGGATTCAAATTACGTCCCAGCCCCGAGACTTTATACATCTAAATATATTTCCACTCCTACAGCGTTTTAGAGACAAAATTAAGACATGGAACTCTCTTTTAATGTCAGTAGCAGGTAGAGTAAATTTAGTGAAAATGATTCTCATGCCCCAGTTACTTTATTTTCTACACAATACCCCTATGGTTATTCCCTTAAAAATATTTCACATAGTCAATGCCATTTTCCGAACCCTTATTTGGAAAAATGGTCCCGCCCGGATCAAATTAGAACACCTACAGAGACCCAAGGACTGCGGTGGATTGGCATTGCCCAATCCATGGCTGTACTACCTGGCCTCCCAACTGCAGCATCTGATTGGTACATTTGTCCCGTCACACAACTCATCCCACAGGCTAATGATCCATACAGTAGGTAAGGGACCGATACACATGGCTTTAGAGGCATTGGCCTTCACTAAACCACATAAAAAATACCCAACATTTAGCCTAATTCAAAAGGTGTGGAATAAGTCCAAATATCTCCAAAACGTAGATGGATATACGGAATATAGTCCCATTTGGCACAATGACACATATGGGGAACTAGCTAAATTACAATGCGGAACTCGTTGGAAGCAGTTTGGAATCACTCATATCAAGCATATATTCAGGGAAGGTGTGTTGCGAACATTTGCTGATCTAAAAGAAGCGTATAACCTGCCAGCATCAATGTTATTCTATTATATGCAACTTAGACACGCAGTACAGACACAGGGCCGCTCCTCGGAGTGGCACTTGTCCCCGACCCCGGTTTTCAACCTTCTGGAGGATGCTGGCTCATCTAAAGGATTTATCTCTCAATGCTATGCCATCCTGTTGCAATCCGTGATGAGACGTCATCCCTTGAGGGTGAGAGAGAGGTGGGAGGCAGAGGTGAGACAGCTAGACGAGGATCAGTGGGAGGAGATCTTTCAGGCAGTGAACCAATGTTCACTTAATGTGTCACAAAAACTCACCCAACTATATATTCTATTGAGAACATATTATACTCCGCACAGATTACATCTAATGAACAGGCTGACGGAACCAACATGTACTAGGTGTAAACGGGAACATGGAGATCTGATTCATATGCTGTGGAGATGCCCCAAGTTGCATACGTACTGGGCAGGAGTGGTTCAAACTATTAACTCAATCTTTAATGTGGGTCTTCCACAGGACCCTAGAGCGTGTCTCTTGGGTGCTCTGGAGGAATACGAATGGGAAGGTCACAACAGAGAAGCTGTGCATAGAGTACTCTTTCAAGCCAGAAGGCTGATTATGACTCACTGGAAGTCCGATAGGTCACCGACTGTTAAGGAGTGGACTGAAAGTATTAACACAACTCTAAAAATGGAAAAATTGATTTACCAACATAGAGGTAGCATGCAAAAATTTGAAAAAATATGGGGTCCATGGTTAGATGTACCGGGATTGGCACCTATGGAACTGGTATATGACAGGTTGTTAGGTAATAATGCCGGGTGAGACCTGGATAGAGGTTGACTGTGATTAGAATAACCTTTTAACAATGTTATATGGAGATTGTTACTCTACTATTGGATTATGTGTAGCACAAGAGGTGATGTGTAAACCTGGCTACAATGCTTGTAATGCTTTCCCTGCAAACTCAATAAAACCTTGTTGGATTAAAAAAAAAATACTCTTCCACCCTTCCTATAAACCTCTCCCTCAGCCCAGTAGACCCCCTTCTATTTAGGTGTAAACCATCTTTAGCATATAGGTTGTACCCCAATGAAAAGTCAGCCCAGTGCTATAGAAACCCAAATCCCTCCTTTTTACACCAGGACTTTAGCCGTGCATTCAGCTCTCTAATCTCCTCCTGTCTTCCCTGTGTTGCACATGTGACAGGCAATATTTCAGAGAATCTCACCTTGGAGGTTCTTCCCTTCAACTTGCAGCCTAGTTCATTAAATTGGTTATTAAGAAGCCTCCACCTTCCATATATTCTGTCATTGGTTCCAACGTGGACCAAGACAGCTGGGTCTTGCCCAGCCCCTCCCAGTAATTTATCAACCCGGTCCACCACATGCCGAACCCTGGCACCAGGGAGACAGCAAACCATTCGGTTGAGGCGATGCTTGCAACAAATTATTCTATCATTCCTTCTGATTATAGAATCCCTTATTACCACCAACTGTTTAGGCCTACCTGCACTACCCTTACCATCTCTACTAGATGGGCTGCTCTCCCGGCTCTTAGGGGTAGCAGTGACATCTAGGGTTGCCACCTCTGAGTTTGCCACACTTAAATTGACTCACAGTTGCAATTGCTGGAACCCGTCTATTGAAAAAAAAAAATAAAGAAAAAAATGGCGTGGCGTTCCCCCCCTCAGTTCACTCCAGACCCTTATCCAAGCAGGCAGCCTAGCAGGTCAGGAAAGGAGGGATGAGCGAGTGCCCCCCCCGAACCATACCAGGCCACATGCCCTCAACATGGGGGGGTGCTTTTCCCCCTCCTAAAGCACTTTGTCCCCACGTTGATAGGGACAAGGATCTCTTTGCTGTGACCCTGGGCTGTGGTTGTGGGGGTATGCAGGCAGGGGGCTTATTGGAATCTGAAAAGCCCCCTTTAACAAGGTGGCCCCCAGATTACAGCCACCCCTATTTTAATGAGTATGGGGTACCCCTACCCATTCACCAAAAAGTGAAAAAAAGTAATAAAAACACAGAGACGGTTTTTGACAAATCTGTTATTAATAAGAATAAAAAAACAATGTCCCCTGATGTAAGTTCATTGTCACTCACACCGCCAACCACACCCATAAAAAAGAAAAAAAAAACACTCTGAACTCATTGACAGCCGACCGCCGAATGCCTCCTCACCTTTTGACAGTTCTTACTGCATATAATTGAGAATGGGGCAACCTGGTGATGTCTTCTGGGGACACCGCCTCCCCTTGTGTTGTCACGACCCTTTGGGTCTGGTATGGATTTTAAGGGAAACCCCACATCAAAATGCAAAAAACGGCATGGGGGTTCCCTTAGAATCCATACCAGATGGATTTGGTATGAACTGGGAGGGGGATCCCACACTGCTGTTTTTTTGAACAATTTTTTTAATGACACATTTTTTTTTTTATTCCGCTGTCAGCAGGGAAGCCCATCGACAGCTGATGATTCATCGGTTGTTAAGGAGTCTGCAGCCGTCTTCCTGACCCCACTCCTTAACAACCAGCTTTTACTACGCCCTGATTGGGCAAAGCTTTGTGCAGCGAGCAGTACATTGCAGGGTGTACAGAGGAGCAAACATTCTCCAAACACCCTGCTAATTCGGGTGTTCAGTGCATGGAGCAAACAGACAATGTTCGGTCCGAGCTCCAACTCTAGTTATAGTTGTAGATTGAATCTAAAGACTGGCAGTGGGATGCTTCATGAGTTACAGCAGGCAGTAGTGGCGCTTGTAGGTAGGCAGCTGACCATGTCCTTCGTACAGTTAACTTGATCCAAGGAGAGAGGTAGATGGCAAGGCACTGGCAGCAATGGAACAGGCTGGTCAATAGCAGTGTTGTGTGATTGTGAGTTCAGGAGAAGCTAACTGCACAAAGAAGGAGAAGGCAATAAACCCTAGAATAAATTGTAATTCCAGCTAAACCCACCCAAAACATTCTCAAATTAGAAACATTGCCCTCAGGGACACAGACACTGCTCCATTGTCCCCAGAGAGAGAGAGAGACACTGCTGCATTGCCCCTAGACCAGAAAGAGGGACATTGCGCCATTGCCCCCCAGACTCAGAGAGACTGCTCCATTGTCCCCAGAGCCCAGATTTAGAGACTGATCCATTGCCTCCAGGGTCAGGCTGAGAGAAACTGCTTCATTTGTTGCCCCCAGACTGAGAGAGACTGCTCTATTGCTTAGAGAGAGAGAGAGAGAGAGAGACTACTCCATCACCCCAGAGAGAGAGTGCTTCAGTGCCCCCAGAGAGAGTGCTCACTTTCCCCCAGAAAGATAGAGAGAGTGCTCCATTGCCCCAGAGAGATAGAGAGAGTGCTCCATTTCCCCCAAAAAGAGAGAGAGAGAGCGACTGCTCCATTGCCCCCAGGAAGAGAGAGTGCACCATTGCCCCCAGAGAGAGAGTGTTCCATTCCCTCCCCCCATAGGAGGTAGAGCGAGTACTCAATTGCCCACAGAGAGAGAGACTGCTCCATTGTTCCCAAACTCAGAGAGACTGTTCCATTGCCACCAGAGAGAGAGAGACTGAAAGACTACTCCATTGCTCCTAGGCCTAGACAAGGTGAGATTGCTCCATTCATTGCCCCCAGACAGAGAGACTGCTTCATTGCCCACAGAAATAGATGGTGCTCCATTGCCCACAGAGAGAGAGAGTGAGAGTGTTCCATTGACCCTAGAGTGAGAGTGTTCCATTGCCCACAGAGAGAGAAAGAGAGACTGCTCCACTGCCTCCAGGCCCAGAAAAGGAGAGATTGCTCCATTCATTGTCCCCAAACTGAGAGAGACTGTTCCATTGCCACCAGAGAGAGAGACTGAAAGACTGCACCATTGCCCCTAGGCCTAGAAAAGGTGAGATTGCTTCATTCATTGTCCCCAGACTGAGAGAGACTGCTCCATTGCCCCTAGAGAGAGAGTGCTCCATTGCTGCCAGAGAGAGAGAGAGTACTCCATTGCCCAAATATTATTACTGATTTACCAATGAGAGAGCTGGCTTCTGGGCAAACAGTGGGCAACTGTGGACACGCTCAGCAACGGGTAGCTGTGGGTAAGAGACAGGACGGGAGACTGGCAGTGGTGGCAGACAGAGGCAGCATGGCGGGCAGAAGCGGGGGGCACGTCTGTCCCCTCTGGCTCTTGGCAATGGAATGGCAGCAGGTGGGAAAAGGCGCATCAGTTGTTGATGTCACACCACATGCAGGTCACACAGCACAAGCGTGCACCCTCCTGGACCCACCCTACGGTTACACGGCTGAGCACCATTCAGCTGGCTTTGGAACCGCACATGTACAATTTCAAAGCCAACCGCAGCCTCCTTTTTTACCGGCACTCATACCTGGACAGGTAAATTAAAGAGCTGTTGGCAACCCTGAACACGAGTTGAAGTTCAGGAAAAGCCTTTAGGGAGTGAGCCCAGCTTAAAGGCTGGGTTCACCTTTTAGAACATGTTACATGTTCTATCCAGCAGGTGGGGAATCTTCTCCCCGCGCCCACTGTCAGTTTTTGGGCTCCGCCCACACAACCGCAGCTTTCAATTACACTTTCCCATGGATGAATGTACTACAAGTTCCATCATCCACCGTGTCTTGTAGTTCTGAATGAACTGTGGGGGTGCTGATGAGCGATCTCGTAGTTCATTCACAAGCCCTGCAAGGCTTGTCTGCAGAAGCCTGACATTGCACCCGATCCACTAATCACGGGTGCAATGCTTTCCAGGCTCCTGCAGGAAAAAAAATAAATGCACATTTTTTTTTGGCAAAAATTGATGCATTTATTATTTTTTTCTGGAAAGGTAAACTTATCCTTTAAATTAAAGGAGAGATGGCCTGGCTAGGCTGAGTGTGCAGCTAATTGAATCAACAACGGGTACTCAATCAGTCTTGAACACAAGTTTTATGGGATAACAGGTAACAGCAGAACCTTACAAGTTAAAGCCATGGAACTACATGTACCAGCCTGCCTGCTGGTCCTTTGGAATAGAGGAGACAACAAAGCTACAGATCTACCACATCGACTGTAAACATACTAGCAGTGGCTGCAGGTGCTCAAAATTTTTGGGGGGGCGCAAACAAGCTGACAAATTTTGAAAAAAAAAACCCCATCAATTGCAGCCTCACTGTGCCCATCAAATGCAGCCACTGTACCAAACGCAGCCACTGTGCCATCAAACGCTGCCTCTGTGCCCATCAAATGCTGCCTCTGTGCCCATCAAGCGCTGCCACTGTGCCATCAAATGCTGCCACTGTGTCCATCAAACACAGCCATTGTGCCCATCAAACGCAGGCACTTTGCCCATCAAATGCTGCCACTGTGCCCATCAAACGATGCTAGTGTGCCCCAAATACTGCCACTGTGCCCGCCCGCCGTCTGCCCGGCACTTACCCTGTCGCGGGTGATGGCGGCAGCCGGCGAGCGGTGTCCAGTTTCCTCCATTTCTTCCCCGACCCCGATGTCTTCTCCCACCCGCTCCTCCTCTCGTCCTCTGCCATGATTGGACACCTGATAGGTGTCCAATCACAGCGCCTGTCATTTGAGCCAATCAGGTGACAGGTAACACAGACCCGGCAACCTGATTGGCTGAGAGGCGGTTCAATGTTAGCAAAGCAAATTCCTTCGCTTTGTTAACATACAGCTGAGTGAGAAGTGAACACACAGCGTTGCGCCCGCTTCTCACATTTTTGGGCGTCTATTAGAGCCTATGACTCTAATCAGGTGCTTCCAAAAAACTCCGAGCCGGGCACCTGAATAGGGGGTGTCAGCAGCAACCAATGCATGAATCTATCTATGGTGATTAGAGCGGTGCAGGAGAGGGCCCTTTATGGACGCACCGCCATTGCATACTAGTATGTTGACTGACCTGCACCTATTATCTGATCAGACTTGTAATCTGCAAACTAAGTAAAAACCACATTTTTCAGCAGTTACCGGTTCAAAAAAGTTCAAAGTTTCCAGAGTTACTGTAAGGGTTTATCATAACAGTTTCCAGTAAATCTACATTACAACATTTTTGTTTAACCTTTTGTTAAAGTGAGGTAAATAAATTAGAAACAGACTTCAGTAAATTTGACATTGTGAAAATTTTGTTTAATTTATTATAATACACAAATAATATAATTTTGATCAACTAAACAAAGTCTTGTATCAGTCTTGTAAGTTTTTCCCCCTTCGTGTCTCTTTGGGAAGATTTCCTATTTACTTTCGATAGCAAAGATACAATAGGAAGTTAGAAATATCCTCCCCAAACTGCTCCTTTATTAAGTTGATACTGAAATGGTGTTCCCATTTAAACATGTCTTTGTTTTTATTTAAATCTGCAAAAACAGTATATAGATTCTTAAGGCAGAGCGCTTTAAGAATAAAATAGCAATGCCGCCAATTTTTTTAACCACTTCAGCCCCGGAAGGTTTACCCCTCTTTATGACCAGGCCATTTTCTTGCGATACGGCACTGCAATATTTTGCGCGTCGTGTAAAATCTCTCTTTCGGTGGTATTTGATCACCTCTGCGGTTTTTATTTTTTACACTATAAACAAAAAAAGACTGCCAATTTTGAAAAAAAATAACAATATCTTTTACTTTCTGCTATAAAACACATCCAATAAAAAATGTAAAAAATCTAATCTCTTCATCAATTTAGACCAATATGTATTCTGCTACATATTTTTGGTAAAAAAAATCCCAATAAGCATATATTGATTGGTTTGCACAAAAGTTATAGCATACCGCACTAAACAATAAGTTTAGTCCCCCCTCCCCCTAAACCTCTATCAAGTTCCTCCAACCTTCTGATTTTTTAAACTCCATCCATTTCCTCCATATGTTTCAATATATCTCTAATGAATCCTGTACTGTGTGAATTGTTTCCTCTATGGCTCTCACCATTTCCACTCTTACTACCCATTCCTTCATATTTGGCACTTTTGAGTTCGCTATAGGCTTGGGATCAGACGTTTAGCTGCAAGTATATATAAAAAAGATCCTGTGAGCCTCCTCTGATTATAAATTGCCTAAATGACACCATGAAACAGCTGCAAGTGTTAAACACGTCTCATAAAAAGGTATCACATATGTGATAACCAAAGTGCAAATATGCGTGTGAGTCACACACCGTAATACATCAAGCATGTAAAGATACCGGATCGATATTGGGATGGTATGGGGTTCTTTCCTGACAGGTCACCTGCTGAACATCCGTCCTGTCCCCTCCCCAACACGTATCGATACAGGGAACTTCCGTATCTACTTCAGGGGGAAAATATATGAGGTTATCACATACATATAATGTGGAGAGTGTATTTGAAAGCGCAGTGTATATATTTATTTTAGCTGCATTTAGAAGGTATGGAAATAAGGTATTCTTATATTGGGACACCGTCTTTCTCATATCATTAAATAGACATTCTCAGGGATCATTCTGAATCCGTTCTCCCATTATTTGGTGGATCGCTGCTATAATTCTACCCCAGTAAGGTTGTATCTTTGTACATTTCAACTACAGGTGCGCAAAGGTCCCCGGGGCATTACATCCCCTCCAGCAAGTTGGGGGGCCTTCTGCCCCGAGCCTGTGCACTCTCTATGGGGTTATGTACCATCTCGCCAAAAGTTTATAGCACATTTCCACTGTCCTTATGTTGCTTGACAAGAAGCAAGCTGTCCTAAGGATTTTCCCTTAATGTTCCTCATTCCTAAGAAAATCTCCTCCTCCCACTTTCCCAGATGGGGGTCTAGACCCCGCAGGTACTCATAAACTTCTGCGTCTTGTTTCTCTATATCTTTCCCTCTTCGATTCACGTTATATAACGCGTTATAGTATGCATGTAATACCTTCGCTATTTCAGGAGACGAATGTACCATCTCCCCCCTAACATTTTTAATACTAGGGGTAAAGGATCAGCGTTTTTTTCCTTTACTGCTCTGGCCAGCCATTTCCCGGATTTATTACCCCATTGATACCACTCTTTGTTTACTATATGAAAAGCAAGTTTTTTATCCTGTTCTAACAGTTTTACTAGTTTCTCTCTTTTTGCTATTAATTCTTGTCTCTCTGGGATGCCTTGGGGTCTTATCACTTGTTCTAAATCATATATCTCTCTATATAAAGGTACTGAGTTATTTTCCCCTCTCTCTCTTCTTCTCTGCTCCGACCCCTATCAATATTCCCCTTATAAAGGCCTTATGTGCTTCCCACAAAGTTGGAATTTTTGGTGTATCATTAACCGCAAAGAAATTCTCCAGCTCCTACTCAATCTTCTTATTTATCACCAGATCCTGAATAAGAGTTATTTAATCTCCAGTTCATTTCCCCCATAAAGTCTCGTGATATATCTAATTGAATCACTACTGGGGCATGATCAGAGAGGGTTATTGCTTTAATCTCCACATTTTTAAGAGACGGTAATAGTTGATGTTCTATGAGGACATAGCCGATCCTTGAAAATGACCTATGGACTGGGGAATAAAAAGTATAATCCCTTTTCCCTGGGTGCCTGACCCTCCATGCATCTACCAGTTGACATTCCGATAGCATTTTTTTAAACGCCTTTTGTCTTTCAAATGTATTGCGGGAGGGGCCCTCTGTAGTATCTACCCGAGGGTCTATACTCAGGTTTAAGTCTTCTGCTATTATAAGTTTGCCTTCCTTAAATACCTTTAAGTTTTTTCAAAACTTTCCTGAAAAATGTATCCAGTTCAGTCTGTTGAGAACTTTGCAAACATGAGTGAAGAGCAGGAATTAGTTGGGGGAATGAGTAAGCCCAGGGAACCTACTGAAGAAGATCAAGCCATCCTTGACAAGGTGAAAGAACAGTATGAGAAGCAGTCCGGGAAGAACCCCGGGGAATTTAAGGCAATCCTGGTCAGTACTCAGGTTGTTGCCGGAACAAATTACTTTTTCAAGGTTTGCACTGGAGAGGACACTTATATCTACGTACGTGTCTTCGTACCTCTGCCTGGTTCAGAAGAGGGACCCACTCTGGAATCTTTCCAGGAGGATAAGACCAAGGATGATGAGCTGGTGTATTTCTAAGATGGAGATGAGGACCAATTATAGTGGTCGCATGATCAGGAACGCCCCTCCTATCCTTTTATTTTAAATGCCTTGTTAAAGAACCTGAAGTTATCTGATCTGCCAGAAATGCACTTGGTTGACAACGCACAACATTTTTGTGGGCTGAGCTGTTTGGACTTGAAGCCTGAACACTAATGGTGTATAGAACATTAATATGTATCTATTTGTAATATCCAATTCAGTGTCATCTTGCTCATTGTAATGAGAATTGTGAACTAAAAATAAAATTTTTGGAAAAAAAAAAAAAATGTATCCAGTTCCTTATTTCGGGAGTAAATATTCAGCATTGTACATTTCATGTTACACAATCTCACCTTTATAAAAAGGAACCTACCCGCCAGGTCTGCCAGCTGCTCCTTTACAGCAAATACTGTGGTCTTATCAAAATCTATGGCTACCCCCCGCAAATGGCTGGATACTGAATCACCATAGAACCACACGGGGAACAAGTATGAGAACAGTCTGTGCCCAGAGGCATGTGCAATATGTGTTTCTTGGAGACAGACCATCTATCCAGATATCGTCCAGTTCCCATACCTCCTGGGGGGCGGTTACTCCTGACCTTACTGACCTCTCTACTGGCCCTCCAGCCCCCCCACCTCCGTCCCCCCACCCCTCTATCTATTTATTTCTTTTTAGTCAGGTTTTTACCTACATCCTAGTGTTTCTTGTTCTTGAGCACCCCTCTACATAAATGTTTCAATATACACTGTGCCGTCCCCCTCTACCCCTCCCTCCCCCCCCTTCTTGTCTCTGCTGACATGCAGCGTTAAATACCTCCTGGGCGCACAGCAGGTGGAGCCCCTTTACCTGCTTTGCCTGACTTTCCTCTCATGTTTACTTATTTACTTTATTATCAATAGCAGCCACTAGGTAAATGGATATTATATGATATTTATATATATCCAATGGGTCAGCTAGCTCTGTATATTAGATATCCTTCAGCAGATATCATCTAGTAATATATTATAATACATGGGAGGGAGTTCAGTCCACTTTAGAGATTTCAGCAGCTCTCACTAGGATGCAGCAACTATCAGTGGCGGTTGCCATCAGTAGACATCGCCAGTAGGGATGCGCTTGATGTTCATGTCGAACATAAGTGTGTTTGGGTGTTCGCCAAAGAACGAACATTATGTATGCTGTATGATGATTAGCCAAAGCATGCACCTGACCTGCATGCTTTGGCCAATCCCAGCGCCCTCTGCTAAGAGAGCCATAATTGGCCAAAGGCAGGGTGGCTTTGGCCAATCATGGCTCAGGGGGACTAAGTCCACACAACCCGCACTATATAAGGCTGCCTACAGGGCGGCCCTGGGTAGTGTTGTTTGCGTGGATGGAGAGATACCGTGGTTTAGATTAAGCAGACAGGTTATTCAGTTAGTGGCAGTGTATTTGATATATATATATATATATATATATATATATATATATATATATATATATATATATATATATACATATATATATACAGTCAGTCTAGTATATATATATATATACATAATTTGCATCCAGTGTAGCCTATATCTATAGTTCATTCCGTGGTTTACTATTTCTAATATACTTCAGGCGGTGTATTAATATATACAGTATCTCACAAAAGAGAGTTTACCCCTCACATTTTTGTAAATATTTTATTTTATCTTTTCATGTTACAACACTGAAGAAATGGCATTTTGCTACAATGTAGAGTAGTGAGTGTACAGCTTGTATAACAGTGTACATTTGCTGTCCCCTCAAAATAACTCAACACACCATTGATCTCTAAACCGCTGGCAACAAAAGTGAGTACACCCCCAAGTGAAAATGTCTAAATTGGGACCAATTAGCCATTTTCCCTCCCGGTGTCATGTGACTCATTAGTGTTACAAGGTCTCAGTTCTGAATGGAGATCAAGTGTGTTAAATTTGGTGTTATTGCTTTCACTCTCTTATACTGGTCACTGGAAGTTCAACATGGCACCTCATGGCAAAGAACTCTCTTAGGATCTGAAAAAATAAATTGTTGCTCTATATAAAGATGGCCTAGGCTATAAGCAGATTGCCAAGACCACAAAACTGAACTCCAGCATGGTGGCCAAGACCATACAGCCATTTAACAGGACAGGTTCCACTCACAACAGACCTTGCCATAGTCCACCAATGGAGTTAAGTGCACATGCTCAGCGTCATATCCAGAGGTTGTCTTTGGGAAATAGACATATGAGTGCTGCCAGCATTGCTGCAGAGATTGAAGGGGTGGGGGGTCAGCCTGTCAGTGCTCAGACCATACGCCGCACACTGCATCAAATTGGTCCACATGGCTGTCGAACCAGAAGGAAGCCTCTTCTAAAGATGATGCACAAGAAAGCCCACAAACAGTTTTCTAAAGACAATCAGACTAAGGACATGGATTACTGGAACCATGTCCTGTGGTCAGATGAGACCAAGATAAAACTATTTGGTTCAGATGGTGTCAAGCGTGTGTTACGGCAACCAGGTGAGGAGTACAAAGACAAGTGTATGTTGCCTACAGTCAAGCGTGGTGGTGGGAGTATTATGGTCTGGGGCTGCATGAGTGCTGCCGGCACTGGGGAGCTACAGTTCATTGAGGGAATCATGAATGCCAACATGTACTGTGACATACTGAAGCAGAGCATGATCCCCTACCTTCGGAGACTAGGCTGCATGGCAGTATTCCAGCATGATAACGACCCCAAACACACTTTTAAGATGACCACTACTTTGCTAAAGAAGCAGTTAAAGGTTATGGACTGGCCAAGCTTGTCTCCAGACCTAAACCCTATTAAGCATCTGTGAGGCATTCTCAAACGGAAGGTGGGGGAGCTCAAGGTCTGTAACATCCACCAGCTCCATGATGTCATCATGGAGGAGTGGAAGAGGACTCCAGTGGCAACCTATGAAGCTCTGGTGAACGCCATGTCCAAGAGGATTAAGGCAATACTGCAAAATAATGGTGACCACACAAAATATTGACACTTTGGGTCCAGTTTGGACATTTTCAGTCAGGGGTATACTCACTTTTGTTGCCAGCAGTGTAGACATTAATGGCTGTGTGTTGAGTTATTTTGAGGGGACAGCAAATTTACACTGTTATACAATCTGTACACTCACTACTTTACATTGTAGCAAAGTGTAATTTTTTCAGTGTTGTCACATGAAAAGATATAATAAAATATTTACAAAAATGTGAGGGGTGTACTCACTTTTGTGAGATACTGTATATATATATATATATATATATATATATATATATATATATATATATATACTCTGCATCCAGTGTAGCCTATATCTACAGTGCATTCAGTGGTGTACTGTTTTTACTACACTTCTGGTGGTGTATGCATTACACAATACAGTGGAGCCGTATTGCAGTTGCTACTACACTTCTGGTGGTGTACACAGTACACAATACAGTGCAGCCATAGTGTAGTTGCTACTACTTTTCTGGTGGTGTACACAGTACACAATACAGTGTAGTGTGGTGTTGCAAAACAAAATATACATCATGTCCAGAAGGCCACCAAGGAGAGGCAGACGCTCACAGGCCACTAAAAGAGGGCAAGCAGCCTCTGTGTCTACAGTCAACAGTGTTGGTCATGAACATGGTGTATTCTCTGCAGGTGGCCATGGGGCACACTTGTCCTTTTTTTCTGCTGCTGTGGCAGGGGCAGAAAAATTGGGCCTTTGGTGGTGGTGGTGCCACAACACTGTAATCCCTCACAGATTTTCTTGTTGGGCGCAGGAATGGGCCCTGCTGTGAAATATTCGATCAAAAATTGTAATTACATGCCCCTGTTAAATGGGGACAGAAAAATTGGGCCTTAGGCAGTGGTGGTGGTGCCCTAAACCAAAAATATTGTTGGAAGCTAGCATCATCAAGATTGAGGAGTCACTAAACATAGGCAGTCTTCAAGGGATCCCACATCCATAGAAAAATCAGTTACATCAGCATCAGCTGCTTGATAGCTGCTGATCCAAGACTGATTCATTTTTATGAATGTGAGTCTATCAACGGAGTCTGTGGACAGGCACACTCTATGATCCGTTACAAACCCTCAAATTCTAGGGTCCTTTCACAGGCTTTGCAGAAGCAGGGAGGCAATGCAGCATAAGTTTGCAGAGGCATTCAATTCTGATTCCTCTGGGTCACTAATGCCGCGTACACACGGTCGGACTTTTCGTCTACAAAAGTCCAACGGACGCTGACGGACTAAAGCTGGCTGGTAATCCGATCGTGTGTGGGCTTCTTCGGACTTTCAACATACTTTTTTAGCCTCAAATCCGACGTACTTTAGATTTGAAACATGCTTCAAATCTTTACGTCGTAACTACGACGGACCCCGAAGTCCGCTCGTCTGTATGCTAGTCCTACGGACAAAAAAACGACGCATGCTCATAAGCAAAAACTAAACGGAAGCACTCGGTCTAGTAAAACTAGTGTTCGTATTGTAGGTAGCACATTCATCACGCTGCAAAATCTGTGATCGTTGAATGCAGCGCATTTTATTTCTTCTTTACGAATGCTCTAAAGAACGAAGGTGTTTTGCTGTTCATAATCAGAGTTCTCCCAAACTGATTTCTGAATTCTTTTTCTCTTTGATCTCATGAATGATATAGTATGCTTTTTATAAACAATGTTTCCATACTAATAATACTTTTTCCCTTATTTTTTTTTTTTTTTTTTTAGGTTTGTAAAGTTACCACAAAGAACCCATTATTCTTTTTTATGTTTTTTCTAGTGATTATTTTTTAATTTTTAGATAAAGTTAACCCAAAGCACCGTTTTTGTTTATGTATATTTTTTTTTTTCAAGACTTACC